>CM058058.1:18873618-21297445 GCA_030157275.1 Cynaeus angustus
TATATCCCAAGACAATGGCCTCCATGATTAAGGAAATCCAATACAGCCTTCTCCCTCTCTTACTGGTTCTCTTTTGTGACAGACAGAAGCGACGTAACCTTGATGGTCTCTTTTATCATCTTCGACGGATGATGCTACTGCTGTGCTGTCGTGATGTATCTCTCATCCGTCTGTCTATTTCTATCATCCATCCCGCAATACACTCCTCAACTCAACTGTGTAATTCAATAATTGAAAGATAATAAACAGCTCGAAGCGTCAGTTTCAAGAAGTGAACCATGCGGAGGGTGAATAGTTCGATTGAATTAGTTTGATGGCGGGGTTAATCTTCCAAGGCTGATCGCTATGGCCTTCGCTGGATGGAATCAGTCCTGAAACAAACAGAGAAGTTACTAAGTACACCGAAACAACTTTAGTTATAAGTTAGGGCGTAAACATCCTGTATATTGGCGTCGTTATTGATTCTTTTTTTCTTTTACGTAGAAAAAACCTTCGTGTTTCGAAGCGACCTAATCTAATACGATCGCCAAAAATTGAATAAGCGCTCCTGATACTCGACACAAACATTTTATATGTGCAGTTTTGAAATAACAATTTTAAAGTTAGAGCGACTGATACTCCAATATAACTTATAGATTGATTTTTGGCACAAGAGCAAGATAAGGTAACGTTACTGTAAAAGAAAAACGAATGTAGTGACTTAGTTCATGTATTATGCATGGATTTTTTCATCGTGCAGGTGCGAAATCAGACTTTTCATTAGATATCCTATTTGCTCTGATGGTGTACAACACTGAAAATTTCTCTATGATACAGAAAGACGCTATTATTCAACTTCGCGTTTTATCATCTTACTCTTGGTAAACGAATAATTTTCGTGTCTACTTTTTCCTACAACTTTGAAAAAGTACTCCGGGAGTTCTTAACTACATTACAAAATCAGCCCGAGAAAAGCAACTGCTTGGGAAAAGTTTAATCGGAATTTTCATGTACAAATGTGCGCATGGAAAGTTCATTTTTTACGACCAACAAGCTTACATTTATACAAATACGATTATTTTACAATTTTAAATTCAACTTATCCAGCGCCTGACAGAAAATAAAACTCCGAAGATAATGCTTACAAAGAAGCTTTTAAACATCGTCAGCGTAAGTCATTTTGTATTAAACATAATATCCCAATTGTGGAACAAGAAAAACAGACTAAAAAATAAGCAGTGTAACATTTAAATTTCAATAGAAGCACAAATCGTTTCAATTGTGAAAACACTGAATTTTTCCTTTGCCTGGACGATTATGATTGTCCTCGAATTTATATCCAGATTATCTTCGTCCACTATTTGAAATAAATTCTTGCAACTTGAATTTACGTTCGTTGAAGCAGTAAAATTAACTGCCGACAAAAAAAAACCTGCTAGTCACTCCAAATAAAATCCATTTAGTGATAGCGAGCCTGACCACTTTAAATTGTAACTCTCAGGATGCCTTTCCAATCAATAAGCATCATTAAATGTAACAACTCGATTTAATGTTTGTAATAAATTCCAAAAAGCGTCCACAAAACTTTTGATAAAGTCCTTTGGCTTGCGCTTTCAAAACAGTCAGGCTCGCCATCACTCGTGGATTACCCTGGGTAAAAAGGTACAATAAACTAATTTAAAATACGCAAATTTTAACATCTTAACTTGGAATCATGTTTGAATAAGATAATTAAAAAAACACAGGGATAAAACTGCAAATGGAAAGACAAAACGAAATTTCCCGAGAACCCGTTTATCTTTATCTAAGGCAAGGAGTACAATGGTATTTTTTTGCTCTTTTAGATGTTCGGGTTAAGTTCTTTTCATTTCCTTTGTTCAATAAAGCATTCTTTACCTTGCAAAATAATTTCTTAAATAATAAATACCGATTCGAACTGGCGAAGAATTGCCGCTTCTTGGTGCATTCTACGCTTCGTATGCATCGACCGCAGCCGTCTTGGCAAGACTTCATAAATCGAATTCAATATCAGCTTTATGCCACTCATCTCAATTCAATCCATAATAATATATTACGGAAATTCTGCTACCGCAAGTGCCACGGAAAATCCAGTAACATCACTTTCTAACATCTCCAATACCCACCAAGAGTTGCAGCTGTAAAAGCAGTGGTTGCAGAAGAGTTGTGCAACCGTCATTTTGAGGTTAGGTTTAGCCGCCGCGACGCTCCACAAGTTGCACATACAGCCCTGACACGATTTGGGTGATTAGAGGCGGCGTCGGCCGACTTTGCATCAGACTGTACTTGAACCTGAGTGAAGCTGGTTACTATGACAACGCGTAGACGGTTGCCAGTCGATAGTGGGACAGCGCGAGGCTACGTGGACGAGGCTTTCTACGATGCATCAACCCCTAAAGTAAGGGTCATTCTGTAGAAATTACTCCGTCATCGCAATTTTTAATTTAGGGGGTTGTAATCCGGAGAAATTTTAGTATTTCTAAACTTTTCCTTGCTTTGATGAACTTTAAATTCCGGAACGATGAGGTTTTGCCAATGTCCTTCTGTTGTAGGAAGGAGATGGTGTTGTCCGAAAGGACGTGATGGGGGTAAATCTCAGTTTATTTATAACTTGACTTACTTTGTCGGGAAATAAAGAATTCCTATTTTTCAACGCGGGAAATGGATGATGGTGCACACTTTTGCTTTTTTTTTTTGAAATGATAGATTATAAACATTTGCTTTTTGCTCAGTTGTGATATTCTGCAAGAAATAATGTTCCTACTTGAGCGATCTGAAGTGCAATGGATCTCACAGTTACTGTTCATATCATAACAAATTTAATTTCTGGGTGTATTCCCAAAGCATATTAGGCTAATTATTTTACGCTGAAGAGGGTCAAGAGTATGTTGATGCTTCTGGTGTTAGGGAACCCACACTTTTAAGCCAAGCTAACTCTTCTGTGTCCACTTTTTGAAATATGATCTTTACAGCCTGCACAAAGTAAAAAAACTATCCAAAACTCCATGAGTTCTTCAAAATAACAAGACAGTAATAAAAGTACTTACAATTACCTCTGTGGTTGCAAAAACCGCCTTAACTCCAAATAATTGTAAATGTAATAAAACAATGAGGGAAAACGTTCGAGTATCATAAAAAAAAGTCGACAATTTTTGAACAATTACGGAAAGATAAAGGCAAACTTTAGTTATCTACATCCTAATACACAACTTTTTAAAAATTGACTAAAATATTATGAAAGCTATTGTCTTAAGACATGTAGTAAGCAGGGAGAGCCAACCATGGTAAGGACAAAGTCGGAGTCAGAACTGATAGAAGCTATACGAGGTCGGCCATGGTAAGCGCTACAAAACGCCCATTGTCCGAAATTGTACTGTAAGGACGTTGTTTTGTTTTTTCGGGATCCGTAAAATTGTGCTGTTCAACACTCAATCGTGTCCAAATATTTGCATGCAAAGTGAGCATCTGCTTTGACATTCTTTCAATTAGAAATTTTTACAATTTTTTCCAGTGTTGGCCCCCTATTTGAAGGGTTAAAATAACATAAGTAGACAAAAAATAAGCACTTATGCGATCTTGCACCTTCAAAACATTTCACTGGAGGTCAATGTATTTTACATGATCTTGTGTAGATGAAGATGAAATTAGTTTAGAGGCACTTTTAAAAAAATATTTTTTTTTTAAATTTACACGGAATAATTTTTATTCCAATGTCAAATCTATAAAATATACAGACCGTTAGAAAAGTTGCTATTTCCACGCAAAAGCTTTATAAGCTAAATATTTAAACAGTTGCAAAAAATGTTAACAATTCAAAACTCCAAACTGTCACTTTATGATAAGTTTGTAAAGGAACTAACCAAAGCTGGGACTGCTTTTCCTGACATTGCATCCTTTGCATGCAAATATAGATATAATCATGTCCAGTAAATTGCATTTCCTCGTCTAAAGTAGCAAACCGTCACTCTTGACATTTCTTGTTACACGAGATCTTTTTCTCTATCGTTTTTATCCACCATATTTAAAAAAAGATTATATTTATCAATCTGGACATTATATAATTTTCCAAGTTTGTATCAGCAAATTGCTGCCGCTTTTATCATCATTATTATTAATCAACATGACGCCATCTGCACCTGTATACACGAACAATCGATTGGCGTAGCTTGGGCCACTGAATAATTCCTGTCGTCGCTTTAGCTCCAAAGCATTTGGGTCGTTTGATTTATAAACGATTCATTTCGGAAAGTTTTCTCGTTATTTTCGGACATGAGCTTAACCTGAGACTTTGCGCGTACTCCCCGCTAGAACTATTAACAGATTATTAGCAGTTTAATATCGAACTTTAGACGAGGGATGCGCCCGGAATTTATTACTTAACCGGAGTCTTCGCACCAATTACGTCCAATTGGTTTTTCTAAGCCGCGCGTTGGAAAACGTGCCTTCAATTATAGGGGAGACCTATCACTGACTTTCTAAAAATCTTGAAGAAAGTGAAATTCCAATTCCACCTCAATTTATTGGCGAGAGCAATTGGATGCTGCTTGCGCTAATTATAGCAAGAGGGGGAAGAAATTGACGGAAGAGAGATTCCAAGTGTTATAATTTGAAATGTACTCTGATTTAAGGAATTTTCTTCCCAGCTTAGGACGGTAATTCAAACTTCTCATTTTATTTTATTAAACAGCAGACTTTTCCTATGGTTTTAGTTGAAAAAATATGTAGAATTATTTTATAAAATTTAATCAGTTTTATATAACTAGCCTGCTTTATCTACCCTAAAGTGTTGACCATTATGTTTCAACAAAAACTTAACCAACATCTGTTCTACTTTCCGATAAATCATAAAAAAAAGTAGGTCCATTTTTGAGATTAAACAAAATGTGCTAAATTAAGTATCACTTGGTACCAGAAAAAAATATGTGACAAAGTGACGAATTTATTTAATTTGAACTACAATGAATTGTTTATGACGGAAAAGTAAAAAACGACCCTTTTGTGCGATCAAGTTAAGAATAAACTAGTTTAAAACTAAAACCTCTTTTATTTTTGTACGTGTTCGTTTTATTAACATCCTTATTATAATATTTATCTCTCTCTTTTTACTGTATTCCATATTGACTTTAATGGAAAACGATTTAATCCCTTAAAAGCACGGATTAATATGTATTTACTCATTTGCAAAAAGAATCAAAAGAACGACTAATTTGAAGGGCGTTCACATAAAACGAACATAAATGTTTGTAAATAAAAATCTTGAAGAAAGGGCAGAGAGGGTCCCTCGTATCTATAGTGTTTTGAATCAAAGTTCGGAGGTGGTATTCCTATGTAGAATTGGCGAATCGATCGCAATAAAGACAACAGCCGGCAACATTCAAATATTTGTCCGTATTTGAGGGTGTGTCGGAAATCGGAAGAGTAAAACATGCAGTGCAGCCGACACACATTGATTGAACGCGCTGTAATCAGGATAACGAACGGCAATATCCGTCCAACAAATCGAATCTAAACATGACATTGTTGGTCTGTCGAATGAGCGGACGAAAAGAAAGTAAGCCGACGATAATCCTCGCCATTGGTAATTTTTTCTCGTCTCCCAGTTTTTGGGATCTTAACACGATTATCTCGAAGATCAGGTGCGATCGAAAAGCAATCGACTACGACACAGTTGCTTCGTCTTTGATCTCTGAGGTTTATGTGATAACCTCCGAGTTATTTGAAAATTGAGAGAATGACAGACCTCTTTGCAAGTAAACAAGTTACGTGCTGTATACAACAACAACAACATCAACAGCGCCGACACTCAATCGGATTATTCAAATCCATTTATCTGGCAAAGCGCGGAAACTTGTTGACCGGACGAGCGTGAAAAGCCAAAGTTGCACGATAAATACCAAGTTTGGATAGAGAGTTCCGCTTTTGTCCGAAACGAATTGAACTGTTAATTTATTCAATAATTTACACAATTAATGTGTACTACAACAGAGCGGCTGTGGTACGCGACCTTTAACCTCCATCTCCGACGAGAACTCGCTCATTCAATCCATTTAAACCCAATTGATTATTGTCTCAGCAAGATCCCAGAGTTTCTACTCTCTCATACACGTACATACGCACATCATTCATCAACTTTTATGCTCTTGTTTCGCCGTCAGCATCTGACACTTGGCTTAACAAGAATTCATTTTCAATGACATTCTCTTCCAGTTCATACCTACCCGAAATGGAAGCAAATTTTACGCAACTTCGCTAATCTAAAAGACTCCACTTTATATCATGATGTCTTTACATTTGCATTTGACCCAAGAATGTGTTCAGGAATTCTATTAGTAGCATATCTAATAAACACAAACAGAAACTAAACTCAACTTAAATAGCTTAATTTCGATATAGTTCAACCTCAATTTATATATCTGCAAATGATTTCTGAGGAAAGATTCTTTTACATTTCTGCCTAGAATTTCCAAAGTTGAAACTAAAATTAAATATTAACTAAAAAAAATTGTTTTATTAAAATTTGTATAGTAAACCGTAAACCTAGCAACTTGAATATTATACTACTTCCATTTAATTCTGAGCAACGAATAAATTTTTTCGCTGAAAAATAAAAACCCATTTTGAATGTACTTAATTCAAAGCATTTTAATAGAACACAGTTCTAGCGGATTATAGTAGTATTTTATTAGACAATTACAATTAGGCATTCACTGGGAAGATCAGTGCTTAGTTCCGTTTTTACATTAATGTTTAGAACTCGTGTAGCCTGTAATAGACCAAATATTTTTAAAAAACAATTACACTTCACTCGTGCAAAGAAAAGTTAGAAGATCTTCATTATCTTGACCATTTCTAAAAGACTCTTATTAAATTACGTTATTGCTGACACTGAGAATTAAACAGTTTGTTTGAGATACACTTTTTGATCAACGAGATTCGAATAACATGACGAAAATTAAAAATATTTTTTTAAAAAAACGCACCACAAAGATAGTTGTGAAAAATTTTAGTGAACTGAAATATGTGTACCATTAATATAAAAATATGAGTGATATACAAAACCACTTATTTCTAGCCACGCCAGACTTTTTTACACTTTTTGCAAATATCCATTTTCAATTTATAACATGAAGAGGCAACGCGTATCTTCCTAAAATAAATTTGACGACGTAGGCGTCTTTTATCGTGGTCTCAACAGCACTGTAGTTGATTTACAAATAATAACGAACTGTTTACGCTTTTCATTAACTATTTCCAGAAATTAAACAATTAAAAGGCCAAGTGGAAAATAATTTATGCATTATCAACAATGCTGTTTTAATAAAATATTAGTTTCTTTGGAAATATAACTATTTGAACTAAGAACAATAAAACAGTCTTATTACTATAATAATAGCTCATTCAACAAATATAATTGTATAGTCTTTATTGTCTGAATTGGTTTGTGCTAGTTTTCTTTGTGAGATCATAACAGTGTGCGATCTTCATAAATCTTACCGGAATGAGAAACGATGTTACAAAGACTCCATTTAATACAGAAGCAGAACGTGGCACTAGTAATCCACATTTTTATAAAAATTGCATTTCAAATTTAGCGCATCACTAAAAAAATTGGAAGCATATTTAAATGACTCTAAAGAGTAGAAGTCGCATTCATGATAAATGGTTACCCACGTTATGTAAATACATATATTTATTTTTAAATTGTTTCAGGTCGTTGATAAACAATACGCAAAAAAGCAAACAAATATTAAAATTTGAAAAATTGAAACGATGAAAGTGTTTTAGGAAAACCAACCAATTTTGCGCCATCTCCTTTAATTCGGCAGGTTACGGAAACTAATCAATTATACGGTAGTTTTAACATGATACTTTTTTTAGCTATACAGTGCAGAATAGTATATTTTACCACAATAACTCTATGTTAAATAATTTATTATCAACAAACATATTTTCTCAAAAATCATAAAACATAGGTACAAAAATCTTCCTTATTTTAATTATTTATTAATGATATGAAAATTTTATTCATTGATAACAAGTTTGTGTCTAGAAATTTTATTAAACTTACAATTTTATTGCAACAATAGTTGTATGCTGCTTAAAATTTAAATTTTTAGTTTGTCAAAAATGGTGGGTGCGCCGGGTAAGGTACCTGTTATAATTCCAGAAGCGTTGATTGAAATCCCAGTTTTCCAATAATTATACACAAAAACCGTTCAAAAAGAATTAAAAGCACATGATTCTCTTGATGAAGCTCGTAGAACTTTGTTTGCGCTGGAAATGTAATAAGCTTAATTTTAGTTTTCGCTACGATTTACACGAAAGTTCAGTTTTAAAGTTTCAAACTTTCAGATATTTTATGCTCTTTAGCAGTCTGAAGTAGTTGTCTAAAATAATATAGTCCTGGAATTATTACAAAAGTATAATTTAATAAATTAAACATTCATTTAGAATGAAATATGCTTCGTTTGATGTTGTTTCAGAGTTTAATGGATTTTTTTTATAAACCGGCACTTCTTTAACATTTTTTTTCATTTTATATCATTAATCAAGAGATGACCTAGTGTAGGTGTTTATTTAGGAGAAAAGAGTTAAATGAACTCCCGCTTGATTTATTTAAGGTCTCAAGTTATATTTTACAACAGAATTTATACATTCTAAGTTTTATGTCAAATCTAAATTGCACACAAAATTTAATGTGTGCCGTGTGTTTAAAAAAATGTATGACAGTCTGCAGATCTTATATTTGCAGAAATTCGTGTAAATCAATATTTTTTTGCGTCGCGACGCTCCATTTTAAGTAATATTTTTTTAAATTCGTTTCTAGAAAATTATCAACTACATACATCCGTCTAAATTAGTTTTATAAAATTGTGGATCTTTTTCGAAGTGGACATAAGTGTTGACATACCTTGTGTAGATTGCTTATTTATGATGGTTTAAGATTTATTTTGTCTTGTTGCATTAAAAATAATAATGGAAGAAGTATGAAAAACCACAAACTTTATTTACGTTCTAGTACATATTTATTTTATTACAAGACGATGATTGTAAGTTTGAATTTTTAAATCGCACGAATGTTTAGAATACAGCGTCGTTAAGAAATCGAATAATGAAGCTAGCAGTCCCCTTTTAACAAGTGGAAATAAAAAATCAAAGAAACTATCTAACAAATAATTTATTAATTTTTGGCTCAACAGAAGAGCCACCGTAATTTACACAAAACTAAATAAAAAAAAACGGCCAAGCTTGTAACGGCATCTCGAGACTCCTTTCCTCTCGAAGTAACTGCTTCCGGCTTTAACCCTTTATTGAAGAAAAAATTAGCCGAGATGAATCACCGGTAATTCAAAAGTACGCAGCTTTCTCGCCGTTTGAGTACCCGTAAAAGAACTGGGGGACTCAATGACTCACGAAATAATAACACCCATTACATAACTTCCCCACTTACTCGAATTACACACTTCTTGAGGAAAATACCATTTGAGAAATATCAAATAAACTGACCGGAAGTAATTTTCGGTCTAAAACCTCAAGATTTGCATTTGTACAACCCAAGAGCTGGGCAATCTGCCAAAAACTGTAATGAAACTGGATGTTTACTTGTTTATAACATTTCTTGTGAACACAAAGCAAGAAGGGATGTGTGAAATGTGATAATTACCTCATTCGAGTGCAGGATTCGTCCCATCAACATCACAGAAAAGGAATTTCGATCTGTCGAGATAAGTAGCTAAACCCGTTCCATATGCAAACCCAAAGTTAAACCGACATAAACGAATTACGGCTTACGTACTACGGCAATGATGATGTTAGGATAATCTTGTAAAGCTGCCATCGTAATTTTCCGAGGAACTCTGTCCATAAACATTTTTCTGTGCAATTGGCGATCGGCCTTTCCGCTTGAACTCGCAGCGATCTGTTTCGTTCGTTTGCAGAGTTCGAGTTTGCCTTTGGACAAGGCGAAAACAATCAGCTAACAACGGATAATTCCCTAGGGATTAATCGGGGACTGCGTCCAACGACCGCATTTGCGCGAAAAATGATCCAAAGTTAACTAACGAAATTAGCTTAGATGGGAAGCTATAACTGGTCCAGGAATGGCTCTTAAACCTTTCAGGGATAATTTGTCTCCACTTTCCGCAGCAAACATCAAAAAATTTTTTAAAGAAACGTCGCGTACGACGTGGTTATATAAATCATAGTGTTGGGGTCTTTTTTCACGATTGGTTCTGTGGCATACGCTCCATTTCAGCTGGAACGGCTTCAATTTTTGGTAACTACCTAAGCGTGATAAAGAACGGTTTGGGGGTGGTCCTTGTTCCTTTTTATTTCACGCTAAACGTCGAAATATCAACACCTGGAACAAAAAACGCGTTATCCAGTCAACCGTGGATCCTTAGCACTCCAAAAAAAGATAAGATTTTTGTGGGAATTAATAGGAAAACTTCTCCATTTTCCATTAGGACGGTTTTCCCGCACCTGATTCACTGTGGGGCAAATTAAGTCTGCAGTTAATTAGCCCGCTGTAATCACTGTAATGGCAAATATACAACTTTATTACAACATAAATCAAAATGAGAGGCTTTTTCTTATTGGTCCTGCAGCAAACTGCGGTATTCGCTCGATTTCAGTCTCGGCGAGCGCAATTTTTTGACCATCTAAGCGTGATCTAACAACACAACCGATTGAGGGGTTTGTCGGTTTTTTATTCGGTTATAAGTGGTGATATCCAGAAGCCAAAAATTACTTCGGGTCGGTAATGAAATGTGAACGCAGATTCATCATTTCTTTCGAGTTCGTTTGGCGGGCCACTGCTTTCCCCGATTCAATTTCCCAACATCTGCGCTTTATTGATATTAATTTTATGTGTTCTCGAGCTTGCATCAGTAGCTTTTTACCCACATTTATTATTTACTTTGCTGTTTATTCCAAACTTTGTCAACTTGTTTTACTCTAAATAAGTAATCATTTACTAAAAGCTTTTGGTAAAAACTTCATCTTGTTACTTGATGGCGCACGTGCATTATTTAAAATTGAACGCCGGTTTACTCTCCTACCGCTCCTTCTATTGTTACGGTTTATCCTGTGCTAGCGCGTAATTTAATTGGATAAACTTCTTTGATAAGTTTAAGTTCAATATACAAGTTTCCACTGCTTCACGTACCTACGGAAATTATCCGTCGTGTACCGGCTCCATATAAAAATTACAATAAAATTGATACAGCTTCGAACTGTAAATAAATTTAATGCATTAATTGTGAATACTTTTAACTTTTATGTTTTGCGTTTTTTCAGACATTGGAACTCAAGATTTGGTTATTCTTTATGCCTCTATAACTATTAGAATAAATATGACCTCAAAGCAAACTCTAAAATTTGAATTGTGAGGGTGGCTCCGCTTGTTATCTTAAAGGCCTATTCTGGAAACTTATATCTAATTATGTCATCTCCGTTCTTAAAGGTCGAAATTGATAGATGATGGAACTACTAATAAGACTTTTTAATATCACATTTTATATTTAGTGAAATGGTGTAAATGTATAAATTAAATAGTGGTAGGCTTCATCATTAAAAAGTCATTCAACTACTGCAACTACCAATGACCTCAAATCTCAGTAATATAAAAAAATAAAAAATAAAGACAAACATATATAGCTGAATAAGAAAAAAAGACGATGTAATTAACAAAACTTGAATTTTTTTAAAGAAACTTTTAATGGAGACCTTCTATGAACTTCACCGAACTATAACTTTTTATGTATTATTGGTTGCATACATTTATATGGTAGAATGACAACTTATGACATGGTATAAAATTTTGATCTAAGCTTCTCAGTTCATATTGAATTATCTCATATCTCTACATTTTACCCTACCGTTAATAATTATTCTCTTTGGATTCTAGCCTATGCCTAAATTGTGCTATAGAATCTGACATCACAACAGTAAATAGAAGAAGAGACGTTCCGTCTTCGCAAAGGAATAAAAATCACGAGTCGCCTCTGCGAGTGTCAACCTTTGGCACTCGTGCGAATTCCGGAACCAATTGTTCTTCCAAGACAACATCAGTAGTAAAATTTCCATTGCAAACCCGGAAAGATTTAGTTTCGTGGAAGAATTGTGAGTCGGCAGTAGATCACGACCATCGTAAAGCTCCGGGAATCTGTTGGCGGCGGCGAAATGAAGCAAACGGGCCATTGCTCCATCTCGCTGTCGATATCAGGTGACATTTTGTCAATTCCGCGATTGCATCCGCTAAATATAAACGGCGTCGTCGCACCACTTTGACACGACCGAGACAACAACTTGGCATATGACTAACAGGAAATTGACAATAAGTACAATGGCAATAAGCTAAAAGTTGACGAAATGGGACTCACCGATGCATCCATGGGATTATGTCAACATCACTGTTCACATAGCTAGAGCGTTCGAGCGGAATTTGGGCGTCGAGACGCGTCAACTCAAGAACTTCCGTTACAAGTTGTTAGATCTTGTCGTTGCCGTTCTATGTTGTGAGGTGGAAGAGGATGGAGGCGGACGAAGACCTCCCCCTTTGGCAGATTGTAATCGTTCTGGTCCTGCATAATAAAATATCGCTTGTACGATTTTTCTTCCATTTGGGATTCCTGCACCAACTTGTAAACCTGCAATGGAATTTGATAGTTTAATTACATGCAACGATCACGTTTTTTGTTCGATTTATCTTGCGATTTAATTGTTCTCAACAGACGAGAACGCTTATTGCATTCAATTCACCATTCTCTTTTTTCTCGAAAGATAATTAAACTATGATTAAAATAAAACCAAAACGCATGGCTCTACTCTGAGACTATTTTGTATTTAAAAAAAAACTCAAATAATTTAGAAATGAAAAATTTCAAATTAAAGGAGCGTGAAATAAGCGTTTCAACTTTTGGTATCCGAGGAAAGTTTGTGCCTGACATTCTATTATGTAAATAACGTCAAAACCTGTAGTTCCCAAGCTCGCATGTTTCCGTTTTGGTTTCAACTTTGTGAAAGAATCAGTAGACACACAGAATTTAAGGCTTTGATCAAAAGGACAGAAAATGCAACAAAAAAACGATTATATTTATTAATTTTCAACTAGCTGCATTATTCAACTTTATTGGAGAGAAAGAAGCAGCTTTCTTGCTACGTCTATTGCGAGCGAAACGAGTTAATTCAAATATTTTAATTTTTGTGTAATCAAAGAATTTGAACCAATGAAATATTATTCTTTCTCTTTATAGGAAAAAAAAAATTTTCAACGATAATTCTCTGATGAGTTTAGACACATAAAAAAAGTAACAACATTCTAACAGTGCTCATTTATTTATGGTTAATGCATTATATTGAACAATTATTTTTTATAACAGAAATTTGAAAAAAAACCGCTATCAGCAATTTCAGTCCAATCAGACTTATTAACAGTATTACTTATATAAAAAATTCCTATTGTTTAATTTTGCCTTTGGGTAACGTATTTTGAAAGTCTTAAAATTTACAATTTTATAATTAGTATTTAAATGGCTAAATTGAATTCGAATTTTGTCTACAGTTACATTACGTATTTGAAAGTATCATTGGTAGCAAAAGAAAAACATCCAATTTTTTTTACAATTTTCCTTAAAACTTTCATGCACACGTCAGAAACATGATTCAACTGAAAAATTAAATTCGCTTTAAGAACAAATCTTGAGCATGTTACTTTTCCTAATTTAAATATGTATTCAAAAGTTAAAAAATTCAGTACTGAATTTTACAAAAACCTTTAGCGCGCTGCGCAATACATGATTTTAAAAAGATATGACTCAAATATGGGAAAAAAAAATTAAAATAAATTTTGACGGATCTGAGTCAACACAATGTTAAGACCGACACAAAGAAAAACTCGTTTTTGTCCCCGTTAAAAATTAAATTTCTGAATATCCCTTTTTTGTGAGCACCTACATTAGGAAATGAAACGTTCCCCTTTCATATTCCCAGCTCTAGCCGTTTGAGCCCTTTAATGAGATTCAAAATACAAACTGTTTTATATGTTTAGATAACTTCTAAATTAAAGAAAAAAACACAACACTTTCTAAAGTGAGTTGTAACAATGTATTTAAAATTTAAAATTTTTAGCAATTGCCAACCATTTAGTTATGATCCATTTTTTTGAAATTTAGAAATCATCTAAGTTTTTTTTTAAGCAACTCTCAATTTTTTCTACTAGAAGCAGACTAAAGACATCAATGAGTAGCGTATAAATCTACAGATTTAACAAACAAATTTGTACTCGGTATTAAGTACTCCTAATTGCTTAAATTCCTGTTGGAGGAGGTCCCAATCTGCACCAAAGTTGCTTTAAATTGTTTTAAAGTTTATATGAAGCGAAGACAAATTCTGTTAGTAGATTTGAGATGATACGAAGTTTATTGTAGATAGCAGCAAAATAGAATGTAAATGAGCCTTCTAGGTTTATGCAATTCCTTTTTATGACAAAGCAAATTGTCTTCAATCTCACAGGCTGCACTTTTTTCTCTGCTAAAATAATTACCAACTACTAAAAAGACCTTTGGCGACTACATTTATCAAAGGAGTTCAATGAATACTTACGTACTTAATTATTGACTATGTGATTAAAAAAGTCTCGTACTTTACCGTACGATTTGGAATTTTTTCTTTGTGAAAATCCTTTGATGTGAGTGAATAGTTGGTGGCAACGTCGAACGCTGGGGGCTGCAACGCCACTGTCTCTCTCATGCATATTTCGGTACGTGCTTCTAAAGCCGAGAGGAAAGGAACAAATTGTGAGTATGTTCGTGCACGTGAATGTTAAACACGTATTAATTCAAGCGATAAGGTCTCTGATGACTTCCTGTAATGACAGTTTTTGTTGGCGATGAGATGTAAGCTTTACTCGATTCTGGAGCAAGATTGCATCGATAATTGTCTCTCCGCTAATGAGGTTTACGTTCTCTACCTATTGAATTAATGCTACCCACCTTACCACCACCCTTTAAATATTAACGTATTCTTCAGCTTTGGTCGTTATAAAGAGCCATTTAAATTATATAGATTTTTCTAATTATTGGAACAAGCCAAATAAATTAAAGCAATAGAAAAACGACAAAACGAGTCGCTGGGAAGTGAGATGAGTTGCGTGTCTCGCGTTAATTCTACGGAATTACTCAGACACCGTAGAAAAGCCGTTAATTGTGCACAAATGAAATTCCCTTCAATTACCTCGAAATTAAACTAAGTCATGATTAGTAACAACTGTACTCTTTTGCGAAGGGTTTGTGAAATTTCTGACTGGATTTTTCTTAAGCGGGAAGCCTTAGGATAAAAATGGTATTACACGATTACGTTGCACACCTGACAACATTTGTACAGAATTGTACTAAACTGTCTTTAGACGCATTTGTATATTTCCAAACGGGAAAAACCTCTAGATGCGTCAGACAGATTAATTGGTCGTAACTGAACATCTAGATTATTTAAGTAGCTTCCTGGTGAAGTGTTCTATTTTAAAGTAAGATACATTTATAAATTACACGTAATTTGTACCAGTTTCGTTACAAATGGTTTCTAAAAAATTATGCAGGTTCATTTTTAACAGGAATTTCACCTTGTAAAATAATAAAAAAAAAGATTATTTCAGGAGGTCTCTTCCTATTTGTTAACGGGTCCTTCGAAGTGATTATCCAACGAGGTCGTTCAACCATTTCTAAATTTGTTTGTGTTTTCTACACTTATTCAACAGAATTAGTTGCATATTTTACACAAAAAAAAAAAACGCAAGATGTTGAAGACTAAAAATTACATCGTACTTCCACCACTTTTGCCCTTTATTGTTGTATACATGAAAAATATGATGATGATGGCGTTTGAAACCATACACTAGACCAAATCTTCCCTCACTAAATACTGTTAACACTGTTATAAAACGCACATAATCCTTAAGATTAAAGCTTTTGATTGTTTTAGGTTCCCTTACACAAAAAAAAACACAACAGTTCAGTTCCTTGGTATAATAAGTTGGTTAGTTATCTGTTTCTTAGTTTCGACGTTTAACGTGCGGATAATTTTCACAGAAAAAGCCCCTCCCTTAGGGTAGCTAACCTATTTTCAATTTTAATTAATTTGATTAATTTTTTCTTTATAGTTTTATAACTTAAAATTGTCCTGTTACTACACAGTACTTTCCAAGAATGAAGGATTAATTTGACGTATATTTAAACACCACCCTGTATAACACGGTCTTGGTTTTGACTGAGTACCCTCTGACCAATTCGTTGGCTTTTTCTTATGGTATCCATGTCCACTCCATCTTCTGACTACATCTACTACGTATTTCGTATCGTATTTTTACTTCTCTATTAGTTTGCAGAGTATTTTTCTGCCTTCATTTTCTAGGTAAGTTGTTACAAGCTTTTTTGAGTTTTTTTTGTTGAAAACTCTCCTAAATGTCTTCTACCTAATTTAAAATTTGATTGATTTTCTTCGAATGTACTGTCAACTTTTCTTTCCAATTCCCTTTTTCATATTTTGTGTAGCGTTTTTTTGCACACCGACAATAAAGAAATACTTTTGTAATTACTAATTAGTATAAACAGTGGATTGCCTCTCCTTTGTCAACTGGTTTTGCCATTGCTCTGATATTTTTTGTGTTCCAAACTTCATTTGTACTAAATGCATTGTTTTTTTTACCTTCTTCCCCCATTCACTGTAACATTTCTGGTTTATCGTTGTCTCGTCCAGGCGATTCTCCGACTTTTAGCATTTCCAGTGCTTGTGTTATTTCTTTTATTGTTATTTCCGTTGCATCCGTGACCGTAATTTTCAATTGCTCTAAAACTTATTATCTTTTATTTTGTATTTAAAGAATTCATAAAAATGTTAATACTCATCTATCCGTAACGAATTCATCTGAGGTTAACAGTTTCCTTTTTTGTTATTACTAATTCTATTGTTAGAAAAATGGCCTCTTTCAAATGCGTCAAATTCTATGTAACACTTATATTCTGTTTTATAAAAATTTTAGTAAATTAATGCGAGATTTAAAATTATGATATGCTCATTGAAAACAATAAGGTAGAAACCATATCTCATAAAGATTTGCGATCGCATCCCAGATCGATAAATACTAACTTACGTTACCAGTTTTTACCGCTAAGACAAGTATAATTTTGGCAAACATATATTAAAAAAAAACAGAATTTTGTATAACAAAAATGCAAATAAAGAGACTTTTTTAAAATGTTTGAAATATATTCGATATTGTGAAGGAGTTTTTTTTTTACCAAAATTGTCTTTTGTTAAGACTAGATTTCAAAACTTATCAACTTAACGCAACGGTTTGAAGAGTTTTAAGTTTCAAGATTTTTAAGATATATTTTGCCACCATTTTTAATGATGAGACTAAAATGTAGAATTTTTCGAAAATTTTGAAATTCTAGATATATCAAGTGTCCAAAATTTTAAGTTCATAAAAATCATTTTTTAGTAATTAATGTAAGATTTCTAAAACTGTTTAATTTTGTTTGAAATCTTGCAAATAATAAAAAAAATTAAAATCATTAAAGATTATTTTTCAAAAGTTGCTCAGTTTCTTCAAAAGCCAAATTTGGGACAATCCTTGGAAAAATTATTTTGAATTTCCTGCAAAATTTGGTTGCATTTAAAAAAAAAGTCTTTTGGCAATTTCTTCGAAACTACATATCTTGTAGATTTTTTCCAATTCAATGTGCATATGACAGGTATTTTCCATTTCGATGTTTATGGATATATACAAAATATTTTACTCAACTGATATTGTCTGAAATGGTTTATTGACACAGTGTATGCATACAATACACATTTTTAGTTTCTGGGGGTATTATCATTATCATATACTTCGACAGTAGCAATAGATAATAGCAGTAATAATAGCAATAATAACAGTAGCAATAGATAATGATTTTATTTATATGCCAGCGCTTTTAAAATATAAAACTTATGCAGCTATTTATTTACCAAATCGAACATACGTTAGTAAAAAACTTCGATGTTTAAAAAAAAGGATTTTTTAATTAAAACTGATTAAATCCAGAAACTATTCTTTCTTTACAATAGGAATATAAATTTCCTCCAAGTGCAAATAACATCTTTTGTTCCCTAATTTCGATTTATGTTAATTTTCCACAGCTTGTCAATTGGTAGTTTCAAGTTTCCTCCTCATACTTCTTTATGGATTAGGCACTTCCTTTTGTCTTTATAGAGAGAATTTATTTTAATGGCGGACCACCCAGCAAAATCTGATAAAAGTTCTTTATTACTAAATCCAAATTCTACAAACTCCTTTTATTTCGGTCATGATTTAATAATTTTTTTAATATTTGTATCTATACTCTTTTTGATATAGAAAGAACAACAAAATTTTATTAAAAGTAATAAAGAAAAAATAATGAATAAGAAACAAGAAGTATAAAATAAAATTGCACAATTGCACATTATCTTATTTGTTACCAAAAAAATCCACTCCGTGTAATTAATTCCTTTCTTTCTTTTTTGGTGCGGTATTCATCTTACAAGAACCATCTTCTATTATCTTTTGATAACTTAAAATATATAAAAGGTTTTGTTAATTTTAGAAGACTTATTTAATCACGATTCCATTCCTCTTGCAATGAATTTACCAACATTTAAAAAATCTGAAACTCGGGGCTAGTTTTCATTATAGAAAACATCAAAATATCGGTAAATAGATAACAAAAGAAAGTAATATATTTAACTCCCAGTAAAGATAATGTCAGTCTAAAATAAATGTCAGCAGTGTATACCCTTTATTGATACCGAGTAAATCCAATAAGACGCGACAGTTATTGCCTTGCCTCTACGCTAGTCACTTTTAAAATGAGGAAAAAAGAAACATTCAGCTTTTTCAGCCTCAACAATTAAGCTCCTTTTAGTGAATAATGAAAACCCAATACTTCAAAACAAAATAAAATTAATCAACTATAAGCAATTGCAATCGCTAAAATGATTGCGGTAATCCCCCCAACGACACGATTTCGATATCGTATGTTGTTTATCGGTAAAGTGGGTGGCTACATTATCGACCAAGCAACTCGACCGCGGCCGTTAATTAACGTACCGCAAACGCGTCACCGCTTGTTGCAAGCAAATGCATTGGCACGTCATGAAATTACGAAACATCACTAACGACACCTGACGGAAAAATTAATTAATAGTTCTGTGAAGGGTATTCACTAAGATCCAACCAAGCATGCCAACAGTGCAGAACCAAAAAAAAAACATTGAATAATAAATGCTGGAAATTTCGTGGTATACAATTTAAAGAGAATGTTTTAATTAAATTTTTTAACAGAGTATCATTTTACACTACAAATCATAAATGCTTTGATAATGTTACCGAGGAGAAATCCTCTTTTTATTACGTTCCCGAGAAGTAAATGCCAACTTCACAAAGGTTGGAACAATATAATCAGCGGTGTCAAAAAGCAAATGTGAAACGTAGGTGGTAAGATAAAAAGTTTACAGATGTCTTTTCTAAATGAAGGATGGTTTACGCAATGGTGTGTAAAATCAAAATTGTTTCAATGCTAAAATCATTGATCACTGGCTGTTGAGTTGGTTGTTCTCTTTCTTTCTAATAAATATGATAAAAATTGGTGTTCCAAATTTTGCGTTTCACATTTTTGACGTGATGAATATTGTAAAAAGGGGAGAGAGGTTAGTAGATAATAAAGTTCTGTTATATTCGAGTGAAAATTTTAGTGATTTTACTTTTATTACTAATAATCCAAGGAGCAAAATTTAAAGGCTCCAATTGCAAACGCCTTTTTAGACAACGCTAACTTATTAATATTTAAAACAAAATTAAATACTAGATCCAATATTCCGAAAATAAACAAAGCAAATAAAAAAAACTCCAAGAGGTTTAGATTTAGGTTTTTTACATTTTCAAACAACGTAATTTTTCCCCTGCTTTATTTTTCTGTAACTGTTTTCTAATGCTACTACGTACTACATTAAAACGTGAGCTCTTAATTTATGGTTCTTATAAAAAAATAAATGTATCCAAATCTACACCTAAAAAAATGAAATCAAATTTAGACTTTTTACGTTTCAATATAAGAATTTTAATTTACTCTTAATTTTTACTTTTTATTATTGTTTATCACTTTATGACGGTCAAAGATATTAAAAATTAATGACTTAAAATTATGTTCTGTGAGAACTGCCGAATTTAAATTTGGTTCGAAGACAGCTTAATCTATGCAAAGATTTGACTATTATTGATCAAAGCAACAACTCTTCATTTAAAAAACAACAAAAAATGTCCACTACAGGGTGAGTCAAAATCTGAAAGCGTCCGTTCAGCACCGTCTGGCAAGCGGCATCTGTCGACGGGACCATAACTAACACTTAATTAACACCATGGGGCACTTTTATATCAATCCTGCAAGCAGCCAGGACGCCGCGAATATGATTAATTAAAGTTGGGTTATGAGAATTAATTGAATATCGGCGTTAGAAGGGATGCATCGCTCCGCTGAACGGACTTTAATTAATATCCGGTGTCAGAGCATAACATTTTTCGGAAATCCGCCAGGCCCGAACATTCGAAAATGAAACCTTCAACTCTTTCCCTGTAGTGATTGATGTTTGTTGGAATAATAATAAAAAAACTTTTCACCCCAAACTTTGAGGTTATTTGAATGTGATCATATAGGTTAAAATATTCAATTTAGAACACATCAAAGTTTGAACGATTCGAAACTGTTACAGTTAACGACCGACGCTCTGGCATCTTCAACTTTGTTTTGGCAAGTTTGGTTAAGACCGTTGTCGAGATGCAAGAGCCACTTTGAATATTACATCAACTGGTCTTATCGTCGACGAACAGACTTCTTTCATCAATCATGGACGAAAGCTTGGACAGACGTATGAAGCACTGTATTTGCTGGACTCAAATTAATTCACACTAGAATGAAATGAAGTGGAGTTGAAGGAAGATGTAAATGTCTTCAAAGTTGGAGAGTTGTGTTGTGTATTTGCTGGACACATCATAAATTAATACAGCACACCATAAATAACTTGAGAACATAACAAGAATGAAAGTTATAAGTCTCTAAGTCAAAATGTGACTGTAGACATTTTTTCACCAGGTTCCTCTTGTTGCAAGGTGTTTTTTAGATACAAAATACATTCGCGCTGTAATTTAAAAATTCGCCATTTCGAGTGTAGAAAGTGATTACTTCTTAATATTTTTTTTCGCATTTGTGTAGTGCTTTTGGTTTCTGCTAATGACAAGCTGCACGACAAAGACCTTTTCCTAGCTTGTTCATTGGTTGTAGCGCAAATTCCATCCAATCGAGGTGCTAAAATTGGCGTCTACTATTTTCTGGTTAGATGGTAATCGATTTAGCATTAATCAATTAGCAGGCAGCCGCAGCAGCCCAAGTCCCAATCAATAATTTGCGCTTAAGTGTACAACGTGCAGCAATGATGATTATGGTATTTTGGAACGGAATGCACATCGTCTCCACATCAAAGGTGGTTAGAACCAAAATCCACCCTCCTGCTTTGCTTTTCTCCTCTATTATCTCTGCTTCTCGTGGCATTATTTCAGGACAGAAATTCAACTCCAACTATGCCACTCAGGATTAAAACAGTCTAAAGCCCGGCGACTTGGTTAATAGAGAACAAAGTGAAACTAAGTCTACATCTCTAGTTTAAAACTAATAACATGCAGTTACGTCATACCTGTCGAGGTAACTTAACACTTCAATCTAAAAATTCGACGATTTTTTTAGAGAAGATTTGGCTTATTTGCTTTGGTGCTACCTTGTGTTTCAAGCGTCAGAGAGTCGCGTTTCTTAATTAACGTGCGGATATTATAATAAAAGGGGGAAGACGAGTTTAACGTGATACGCCAAAAATGTGTTAAACGTGAGTGTGTCTGAGCTATGTTGCGAGTAGAGAAAAATGTTCAAAAAGGGAAACTGGGATAATGAACTTTCATGAAGCTTTTCGGCTGGCTTTAACTTGTTCATAAATGTCGTCAGCATCTAAACACATTTTGGGAAGCGACAAATTTAGAGCCTATACAATAAAAGATCGACAAGTCATCACAGTTACTGATTTCAAACGACCAAAATAAACTAAAGCGATTTCATTTCAATGTTAACATTGTTGCAAACCAACCAAGTTATTCAAGACTTACTTAGAATGTTAATAATTTTTCCACTAAACTAACAGAAATTCTGTCGCTACAGATTTATGATTATCAGTTGATGGTGCAACCAAAACAGATTTGTGCCAAGCACAATTCAGTCGAATAACAGATAACATTTAGACGTTTTTGTCTACGTATACTGCGTGTAATACCAAGCGAACAATTACCATGAGAGATATTGATTTAGCTAGGAACAAGGATTTAGTACCTAAGCAACTCAAAGTAATTATCAAGGGGTTTACAAGAGAGATTTGTTGCAGCAAAACCTCATTCGGACTCCCAAAATTATACAGTATCAAAAAACATGCACACTGGTTTATTGCATACTTTTGTTACAAATTATAACATTGCAACAACATTATAACAAAGATACACAAACGAGATTTTATTTTCTCTTCTTGCACGTTTTAAGAAACAACGATGGTGAAGTAATTTACACTTTTTCAGATTTTTAGTCCAATAAAACTCTTGGAAACCAGAATGATTATTTAACTATCTATAAATCGAGCCACGAAAACAGCATGCTGGTGTGAATATTTTCTATAAGAATTTTTCAATCATGATTAATTAAATTGTACTTCAATGAAGTGATGATTCTAAAAAAAAATCACGTGTCTTCATACCTGTCAGCTCCTTCTCCACGTTGCAGAACTGAAAAAGAAAAAAGGAAAAGTGAATAACATGGTGATGTAGACACCATTGTAGGTATTGTAACAAGGGTGAGATTAATTATGTGAAAGAAAAAGGGTGGAAATATAATAATTTCTTGTACAACGTGTAAGCTTAAACTAATCTGGGATGATTTACGGCGTGAAACATACAGTTATAAAACCCGTTATGAAAATTTATTGTCCCGTACATCAAAAGTTCCATCCCCGAAAAAATTTGACGGATTTGAAACTAGTTAATACATGAGAAATATCAGATTTCTAGAGAAAGTTCCCTGTGAACATACTCCTACAGTCAGATGCTAGTAAGTAGTGTAAACTTTAGATATTGATATGGAAGTTAGAAACTAGTCAAAGTGATGCTGTTTATGACGGTAGGCTTCAAATTTTAGGAAACGCCCTCGAGGAATGGTGTTAGGCTTTGTCTTGGGGAAAGTGTGTTCATCCATGATAATGCAAAATTGTTGAAGTTAAAATGCAAAGATCGCTTTGAAAGCTTAAAAAAAATGAGAATGTTATTCAAAATATTTTTTTCGCAAAACTCGAAATCTCGAAAAAAAAACATTCAAATATTCTATCAGATTTTGGATGCCACTTTGAATCCACACCTTTAACGACCATAATTCTGGAACTCATTTTAGAGACATTTATTTATCATCTCAAATATTTATTCAGTTCCATTTGCTCACATAACTGTTATTTGCATACGGACTCACTTATTCGTGCATTTTTGGCGGTTTAGTGCACTAAAAAACTTTGAGAAGGCGACTAGGGATCATAATTCACGAATGAAGCTAAGAGCTGCGGATGAAAATGCAAGACCTTTCTTTCCCTGAAAGTTCTATTTCACGAAGTTAATTGACTGTACATTTCACGAGAAACCTCTAAACCGATACTTCGTCTCAATGCTGTAATTTCGTCGTGAGCGCGATTTGACGGTGTTGCAGGCGCCAGAAAGCCGTGTTGCTGAATTAATAGATAATGTAAAGCAGTCTTTATCTTTCATTAGTCGGTTTTTATTAAACTTGAGGAGAAAATGAAGTCGATTCGTGCCTCTGAAGAATATTCAAGCCGATGTTCCACGTCGACGGCGTTTTTATATGCTATTTGAGCGTGATTTGTGGTCTCGCGAGTGCTAACCGGCTCTTGCAGCTTGGTGACGTTGTCGAGGCTTTTTCGGCCAAATCGAATTTATCCTTTAAAGTGTGACGGAGTGTGAAGATCAGTTGGGGGTTTAAATATGTTCATGCGATTTTTGCGTGGCGTTGGAGTGGCAGCTACGAAGATGTTCGGTTTCCCACAAGCCCTTATCAGTTCTCCGTCCAGTTGTTAAAATACACCGGGCGAGAGAATGACAAGGGACTGGAAGAAAACGTTCTTTATTGCGTATCAGTCTTCGGTTCGATACGGCACCACAGAAGATAAATAACACCTTTCTTATCGCACCGTTTTACAAATTACACTCAGATAGCTGTTATTTCTACATTTTGGAAATCATAAGCTGTATAATAATTACAGCACGTTCGAGCGGTCTTTGGGGTGACTGCAGAGACTTTGGCACGTTGCCTTCGTAAATCCGACCAATTTATGACGTATAGCTAGGGCTCGTGGTCTTTTTAATTTCGCTTATAATTTATCACGCCTTCATTACTCGTCTATTGTCGGCATTTTGGCAATAGTGCCATAGACTCCAAAACAAACAAAATGTGCAAGCTTCCTTTTTAATAAATAACGAAAATTGTAGATGAACTAGCACATTTTTCATAAACCCACAAAAGACACGAAAATACTATATTTAACGAATACTACCAAAAATATCAAGATCTAAATTTTGAATCATTGATACATTACTTTTCATCCAAATAAACTAGTAATTGAATTGTGTGTTGAAAGTCAATCTCTATATGTGAGACGTCACAGTTCTATACTTGTTTATTTTATTACATTTCAATTTTTTATGTACGAATGTGCCGACAATGTTATTACTCATTATATTATAATCATTTACTGATACAAATCTGGGTTAACATTCTAACAAATTTCCAGATAGAGTAAACAGTCAAGTAATAATTCATACCATGGATTCGCAATGAATTTATTTACACATTTGGGCTGCATCTGTCCCTCCTGCAATAACAATCCAATCACCAAGCGTACTACTTTTTGCTCACTTATCACCCGCTCAAGTATTTCTGTATTTCCCCCAAATCCAATCGAGTTTCACTAATAACCACGTCATTTCAGCAGAACATAATTTATCAGAATCGGGCTGAAATCATAAATATAAGTGTCTCATAAACACAGCTAACAATTCTATGAACATCCGGCCCAAGAGGTAGCAGACGGCGGAGACGTCGTCATGATGGAGTTAGCGGTTGGAAGAAAGATGGCGACACTTGCAGCGTCTCGTTTCGCATCGGTGTTCGCGAATTAACGCGAGTTAAGTTAAGTGCGATATAAAGCTCGCTGGGGGAATGATTCATTAAGAAGTTGGCGGCACTGCTGTTAGGAATGTTTCAGCACTAATATCTGGGTAATATGAATGCTATCATTTCAACCCGACGGCTTTAATACACTTCCTGGGCTGAGTCCAGCACTGTTCAGTGTTTTAAGCACCATTAGTTCCAAAAAATTTCACAAAACTTGTTTTAAAAAAATTGCGGCTACTGATGGACCAATGAGCATAATAAATTATGAAGCGGTAACCTGGGGTCAGTAAGGATTTTGCATGCATGATCAAATCGAATGATGTAAACCTTGTACAATGTCCTAGGGACATTCATGGAAACCTGTAATCTAAAAACAGTGCTTGAACTTTGAAGTTGAAGAATAAAAACAAACAACTTTTGTTGTTTCACATACCATTCGAATTTTTTGTGGGTATTTTCTGGAAGTTGCTGATAGAAATACACCCCTAAAAGTTGTAACGGATTTATGCCATCTGTTGTGGAGTTTACCTAAAAGTCTGAAACTGGAAACCGTATAATGCTGTGTTGCTATGGCTAAATTTGAAACAATCAAAGCGGAGTTGTAATAATACATTATACTTGGGCAAACAATTCAAGAGTTTTCCCAGACTTAATTAATTTTAAATACTTTAAAGCATGCTTTTGTCAAAAGTCCTCGACATTCTTGGAAAGAAAATGTCAATAATTAATCAGACCCTACACACGTAAACTTATTTATTTGTAGAACACAATTCCGAGACCAGTGCTTCGTGACTAGCGGCGGCCGGGATTATTCTCCGTGTTAATTAACCGAAAAGTAAACTCCTTTGCCGCCCCGTTAATTAACGTTAATCATTCGTTCCAGTTTATTAAAATATTTCAAATGAGTCCGTGCTTCTTGTTGAAAAGACTTTTCTTTAAATCTCATTAAATAGGTATCTGGGACTTGCAAAATAATTAAGCAGCAGTTCTGAAAGAAATTCCAACCCTTCTCCCCTCTTTGTGCTTCCCCCGTTGGAAAATTCATAAACTTTATACATCCAAATACATCGGCAGTTTTCTTCAAGTTGCTCAACTTACAACGGGCTGAAGTTTATGCAAGGCTGAGCGTGATTAAATTTAACTGGAGGAGACGACGTTGGAATTCTAAATTGGTAAGAGACAACTAAATCAAACTCGAGCATATCTGACCCTGTCATTATGAATATTATGGGAGGTAGTATATAGTGGAGAAGACGTCCAGACGGCCCTGGAATTATGTGCGACCGATTTGACACCACGTAACAAATTGAATATGCAATGAGAGTCCTCAAATTAACATAAATGCATAGGGATTAACGCTATCGGGATATTTATAAACACTGTAGCCTGTCACTCCAATAACTCCCAACTCCTGATGGACTTTGAGGTCGTCGAGAGTTCGATCTGACTGTATCGATTGACAACTTTAAGGACATACCTGGAGGCATTTCATCACAACCTATTTCTCACAATGGAGATGTCTTTGAGCAGTGTCTCGGGAGCATCGTCGCTGAAACTTAACAGTTTCGAATGCACTTCGAGTTTGAAACTGTTGACCGAGAAAATGGACGTTTCAATTCTTAATAAAACTGACCGTATCGTAAAGCCACTAAAATGGCTTCAAAACGTTATCAAGTAGCTTCAAAGATTCTTTTTTATTAGAAAACTGTTTTTATTTATTTTATTTTTTGTTCTCTTGAAACCATTTTCACATGTTTCTACTAAATTTGCTGGACAACTTTAAATTTTCAAAAACTACTCATTGTAGGTAAATACAAAAATGACGTTTTAAAACTTGTTATAATAATTTTTAAAATCTTTAAATTTGAAATACTCAATTCCTCAAGTAAGCTATACATTTTTAAAATCTAGTAGTATATTTTTGATTCCAGGTACATATTATAAAGTAAGCAGAGTTTTCGATATATCAATTTTTTTCAGATGAGGAAATGTCTACTTATTTGGAGAAGAAAAAAACTTTTGTCAAATATATTGTTGGAATCCCTAAAAGTCACCCAAGAAGCAT
This sequence comes from Cynaeus angustus, assembly GCA_030157275.1. NCBI lineage: Eukaryota > Metazoa > Arthropoda > Insecta > Coleoptera > Tenebrionidae > Cynaeus > Cynaeus angustus. The sequence continues at coordinate 18,901,012 of CM058058.1, forward strand.
CTGAATCGCACTTTTAATTTTCTAAATATTAAAACTCCAAATTTGTTAAGTACTAAAATTGTTTTTTGAATCTCGAAAACCTAGAAAATTTCGATATTTTCAATGGCAGAAATGTAATAGCTGTTTCCTTCAACTTTCGACGAATATAGTAGAAATTTAATTTTATTTGCCATTAAACATGTACCGATACCTTGAACACAGATTTATAACCTCATAAATTAGAAAATGGATTTATTAATAATTAATTTTAACGCAGTTTTCTCGGCTTTAATTTTTAACAGCTTGTTAAAATTTTGATTTGCATAATTATTGCAACCCTTGAGCGTCATTTACGTGGGAGTTGTTACCTTGCATTTACACAACGACCCCAATAAACGTCGAATATTTGATATTCTGAAATGTTTGATTTTATGTGACGGGCAGAAATGGAAGAATTTAGATCATCTCGACATTGTAGCGCTTTTCTCTGCGAATTTAACCTCGGGTACATGTGCGCTTATTTGTCAGGTTTTTACCTCATAAAAAGCACAGTTGAGCAATTTTATAGGGTATAAATTCCAGTTCCCGTAATTTTTAAAAGCATAATTTGTGTTAAACATAATGTGAAGATTGGGAATTTTGACGAAGGTTCACCGAACCTTATATTACATTTTATCAGAGCGTGAAACAAGGTTTTTCATCCCCATTTCACTCACCTGTACAAGAAAAAGGTTGATTATGTTCGAGTGATGTAAAATGTAAACATAAGGAAAAAATGTGCTCATCTCGTGTAAAGCGTTTTCGACATCTTGTCTTAACGAGATAAGCTGAAGAAGTAGCAAATTCCCAATAAAAATAATAGCGGATTTCCAATAGCGGAAATCGCAGGAGATTAAATTCTAAAATAGAACTCACACTACTTCCGAGGGATGCTTTCATGAATTGTACGAGTAGCAAAGCATTAAAACAACAGTGAACGCGGGTTAAAAGCGGCTTAATTCAAAAAATAAGCACTAGGCGCAATTAAATTTTAAAAGGGGCTTTGTTGATGGAATTCCTTTTGGGACTGAGCCAGGTAACCATTTCCCGACCTCACTACACATACACAAAAATTTTTCATTAAGAAATTTTCATTTTGGAGAGAACGACCGTGTTGGTATATTTTGAGCGTGATGTATTTTTAAAAGCCGCCAGAGGCGATGCTGCAAGCTGACAAGATTAGACACAACACGAAATCACTGACATCATAACAAAGAAAATGGAAACAGATACTGACACAATAAAAATGGAGTAGTCTCCTTCTACATGTTACCATAAAAAAGAAAATGAATAGAGCGAAAGCTCAATTCCCAAAACCCCCACTCAATGTCAGAGAATTATGAAGTGAATAAAATTCTATGTATGTGTTTAAGGAAATTGTTATGCTTTTCGGAGGTTCCCTAAAATCAAGCTTCCATTTATCTATCTGGAAAATAGAATTGTTCTAACTTCAAACTATTTTCCAGGAACCAAGTTTTTTTTTAATAAAACAACGTAATTTCGGCATATTTGGTAACTGCATTCAATGGAACAAAATTCCGGATTTTACAAACGAATTCCCGCTTCCCGGGATAACTTTCCACTGGAATTTTTCAGAGAAAATAATAACCAATTTAATACGAAGCACGCGGCCAATTCACACCCTTTGTTTTTCCAACCGGATAAACCAGACGCCAAATGTCCACAAAAATCCCAAATTTTCAACAATGTACCAATATCCTCCCATTGTTGATCTAAAGCGAGGGTCATTGATTCATTTTTTGTTGATAATAACCAATCCAAAGCTTTATTTTACTCAATTTATATCGAACGTCAGTTATTATTGAAATAAATGAACTAATTTATGTCAACACTATCAATATTTATTTTCAAGCAACCGCGGAATATTGATAGGTAAACAACGAGTGTGTTATAAATTACTGTTATTTAAACAATAAAATGATCCCCTCAACGTTTTGTCAGAGTCGGTTTGTAGATGAGAATAAAAAAATACTGGATCTCCAACTTCACAAGAGGAATTTTCGACATTTCAGGAACATATATTTCGTAGTGCGGTAGAAAAGCATTGTATCAAGTTTTGTTTTTGCTCTACAGTTAAATACATTATTATACATGAAGGTGACATTATAACATTTAATTAAATCGTCCCTCATAATTGACGCTTCGTTTTATTTCAATCATTCCAAATGCTATCTGCATGGTTCATTTAGTTTTAAAAATAAAATTTGTTGGTTTTTTTATTGTTTACAATCGCAGTATGTACTAACCTGGCTCCATTTTTTTACTGACATCTATTTTCTTTGTCCTTTTTCAATCTGAAGGGTTGTTTAGTATTCTGCAAAAAACAGGACAAAATTCAGTAGAAAAAAGTGATGTTATTGAAGTTTTTCCTGAACTCTGTTCAGTAAAAAGCTCTCGTCAGTGGTAATTAAAAAGTTATGTATTTCCAATTCTGTGTCTATAAGAGAGAAACCATCAATACCTAATAATATAAGCTTTATGTATTTTGTTAGATATCTCAATATTCTTTGGTCAAATTTCAAAGGTCTTTGTAATTTTCCTTAGTGCGCTGTTTCTTTCCTTTATAATTAGTCTACAGTGGAATATTCCAAATAACAATTTCCACAGATGTTATCCTAGTAACCTTAAGAGATATTTTCCAATACTTTCCACACATCAATAGCGTGGCAGTGTGGTCCATTACGATTTTTATGAGCTTTTTTAATAACCCATTAGTGTCAGTCTGCCGGTTAAAGAATAGATAACTTCATAGTTAACGATGTAAGAGCTTCTTGTACGTAGATTTCATTTGATAACTGGCTCTTAAAATTTTATTTAAATTATTTATTTCGCCAATGATTTTATAGTATAAACTACAAAAAGTCTGACATCACTACTAACCGAACTCCAGACGCTCTGTAAATACTGAAAACTACAAATTAAATTAAATAGATTTTTAATTAAGTTTTAGATCTTATACATATATGTACGTTTTAAAAATCAATTGTCATCTTTAACTGAATGTTGTAATTCGGGTTAACGGTTTCAGATTATAAAGTTCACCATTCAAATTTGAAGTTTTATGCTTTTTAAGTGTACGATTTCCAGTTTCACAGATCTAATAATATCAGACATTGTATAAATCTCAATTCTCATTAAAAACTTTAAACTGAACATTCCAAAATTCAGGTGTTTTAATCTTTAAACTTCACGATTTAAATATCAACTTTTGAGATTCACATCGTAATTTTTATGAGCCAGATTTCTAGATAGTCACTAGAAACAACAGACGTAAAGTTTACATTTTTACTTTCGGACTTTATATTTTCTATTGTTTTCTATTCCGTTTCTAAAAATTTCCAAAGCCAGTCCTTATAGTTTATTAAAAAATCTAATTTCAGATATATATTTCATTTCCAAAAAAAAAACCTGTAGCTAGCTACAAATTTTAGAATAGAAATATGACAATGCTACATTATAAATTTCAACTTTCATTTACTTAGGATCCACTTAAATTGAATTCTAAGTTTAAACTTCTGAAGCAGCATTCATGATTTGGACTTGAAAGTTTTACATTATGAGACATTTAGGCTTCTCGAAAGCATATCTTTAAATCTTAAGCCTAAAATTTTCAATATGCCTACTTTAGCTTCGTTTGAGTCAATATTTCAGATCAAAGGTAGTCCACGTTTTCGATTTTTAGCTTGTAGTTTCAAATGCACTAAATATTTACATATTTGATTTACGTCTAGTAGTTTCATATCTTGATAAAATTAAAATTCCAAGTCATATTTGAAAATTCATATTAAACTCGAAATTCCGTCAAAAATAGGAGAAGCTAAATTTACTAATTTAATTAAAGAATCATAAACTGGTAGTAAATTGTTATAGATTGATTTGCAGCAAAAACCATGGAAACTTTTCGCTTTTGTTGTTGACGTTTCGAAATAGTGGAAATATTTTTTCATTTAATTTGCCTATGATACATAAATCCATAAAACATCTACCTATAACTCATTTCTGTGTACTAACTGTCGTTGTTTTGTTGGAATCAATCTACATCAGTGATGCAAAATCACGGAAACTGTTTCTAAACCAAATCGTATCGAATATCGATCGTTATGAAAAATGCAAAATGCGTGTATAGATCGGCCGCAAATCGGAAAATTTAAATGAAACAGCAATAAGACCAACCATACAGAAACCCCTAAACCGAGCACATCCCATATCAGCGTTGTCATGCGAAAAACGCCCTTAAAAAGCTGTAAACGTGTTAGGCCACATAGCGAATATATCTATATCTAGATCGTGCTGCCATGCAAATTGGGTTTGTTTCGTCAAAAGAACTCTTCGGACATAGCGCATCCTAAGTGAATTGCCATAATAAAGTGAGCGTACCATTACAAGAGCCATTAGATCAAAGAGCGCGAAAAAAGTGCGCCGTTAAAAAGATGCCATCGCGCGATGACATTTCCGTTTACTTATCAATAATTACGGCAACAACCAACCCCGACGAAGCTAAAAACGACAATGATTGTGAGGAAAGAACAACATACAATGGCGGCCCTTTGACCCCAGACACCAAGGGCACGAAAATAATGTAAAGAGGGTCACAAAAAATCACGGGTCAAACTAATAGAATATTGATGCTTCCTCGATTGGTGCGACCTCGTAGGTGACGTACGCATGATGCATATTCAGTAGGGGCATCTAGCGGTACCACAAGAATTCAGAAATTTTTAAATAGAACACGATGAATAAAACAGAAGCTATTGGCTTATTTCAATTTTAAATCAACCAAACATTATTATTTACACATAAAGTGGATAAAAATAGACATGGACATAAATCAACGGATTTATGGTTACCCTTCCTCGCAAGTGGTGTTCAACATGGCTAGGATTTTGTTGTATGGATGCTATGTTGTAGAGGTATGCATGGAACTGTGTCATGTATACATAATAAAATTACAGTAGCTATATAATGCTTCTGATTACTCTAAATACACATTTTAACATGTGAAGAAACGTACTCCGAAAAGTTATTATATTTCCAGTCCCAAAATTGGGGTCAAATTTAGCTCCAAAATTATTAAAAAAAAAAAATTCACAAACTTATCACATAAATTGGAAAATAAAATAAGACTGTGCTGATGCCTTTGTAAACTAATAATAAATTATTTCGTTACCTTTTCGATACTCAAACCATAACACAAAAATATTGCACGTACTCTTTAGATACTCGCTATAGAACTAAAACAAAATCACCAAACAGCATAAAATATCTATTTTTCTGAAGTGGGTATTGAATTCAAGAAAACGTACTTTATTTTATCCTTGTGTTTTTAAGAATTTTATTTTTAATATAGGAAGATGGTATTGCATGAATATTTATATCAATACAAAGCTTTTTAAAAGATTTCCCACCTGTTGATCCAAGTTAATAAATATAAATTTTTCCATAATGTTCAGTCGGAAAAGATACCGACACAAGAAGTTGAACTGAACAGTTTATAAATTTTCATTTTGAATATTATTGTAGACTGGAGTTGTCAAATACTGAAAATATCTCAAGTTTTTGTTCCCAAACTACAAATTTATTTTAAACCATATTATTTATCAAAAAAAAAACTATATTACATAACTCATTATTACTTTCCGAACATAAAATAGCGAAAGAGGTGTTTGCATTCAGAGTATTTTTAAAAGTAGCATGGTTCAGGTTTAACTTTTCAATTAAATAAATAAAGGGAATGGTATACAGAAACTAAAACAAACACCTTGATAGGACACTGACAAATTAACTTCGTTAATGTAGTTAAACTTGGTGTTTTAACGACCACTGTTGATTAGAACTGAAATTTTCAAAGCTTGGGATTTGCTCAAACGTTGATCAATACAATAATCCTAAGGAATAAGGAATAACGCTGCCAAAACTGCGAACGTGTCTTCGACGAGAGGACTGAATTATTTTATTTTTAGTATTATCGCTAACGCTGCATTTGAGTGGCGGAAAGAAAAAGCAATAAAATTAAAATCACTGAAATCAGTATGTGGATTTAGGAGTGTTAAATATATAGAAATATTAAAGTGAAGTAGTTACTTGGTTTAATTAATCTATTTTCATGTTTTGTACGATTAGTAATTGCAAGCGCAATTTTGAAATCTGCTTAAATCCTTATTTTGCATTATTTTCTGGTAAATGTATTCGTTATATAGTTCTGTTAAAATTTTCCCGATTTCCAAGTTTGATAAATTTATGGAATTTTTTTCGATTTACATATCATAATTTCAGTTTTTTCCCAGCTGTGTTGAGTATAAAGTTTAAAGTTCTCCGACAAAGTTAAAGAATTTAATAACTTTAAGACTTGGTCGATTTAAAGACTTTTATTGCAAGCTTTACAAAATAATTCTTTATTTGCTTCTGAAAAAATGAATCATGTTATCACACATGCTGACTGTGTTGTAATTATTATTAATCAAATATCAACATTGCAAAATCAATGCTTCACCCCGTGCATTACAAGATACGAAACAAAACCTTTTCTAAACAAATAATGGTCTGAGTTTTTTTTATATAAAAATACTTTATATGTATAATACAGATTTTTCTTTAATGCTATCAGAACGCAAACGCCTAAAATTCCTGGAATAGATCTAAATATGCATGAAGACTTAACACATTTCTTGTGCTTGTTAATTCTAACGATACTAACTTAATTATAACTACAAATTCTCGATTACTTTAAAATTAAATTTTATAAAACATTGTTTGGTTTGGATATCGCGTAAAAGCTTTGCCCACCGTTGTCACGTTTTTAGAACCAGTAAAGAAGGTAGTCAATTGAAAATTTTTAGTGAAAATCGTTAAAGGCGAATTTTCCGCGTTATTAGTGATCTAAAGCCAGAAAACCGCCAACATCCATTCAAAATCGCTATAAAGCCGTCCAATAAAGGACTAAACTAATTGTCAATGGCGATTATTATCGGTAGATTGCAGTCACGTGAGTGTGGCATGTCATGTGACCACATCCCGAGTATAATTGAATGATCCTGGAATATTTTGTGCTATACTAAACTAGTCATAAATATTCTACACGCGTTATTTGACTACTACAATTTAATCATTCCGTTGTATTTTCATTGTGTTTGATTACATTGCGCCAGTGGAGTTTTATTAAATCTGGCGTCATTCGCAACAAAAGTCGTAGGAATACGTTACAATTCATCTTAAAATAAATTCAATAAGTGAGTAACCAGGTTCCGGCGGCTCCTTAAAAATAGATCGTCTATTTCTCAATGAAATTCCTCTCGGATGCAAATGGCCTACAACCCCAGCCAACACCGGTAACGGCAATATTTAAAATTTAACAGTCCGTCGGTTCTTCCACTCCCGAAGCCAATTCTCTAAATGGAATACGAAGAGCTACACGTGTAAAAGATTGAATGGGTAATTCGCTAAGCGAAAATAAGAAAGACAGTGATGTATGTAGTCTGCAGTTCCAACCGATCTCTCAGAATCCTATCTTTACCTTGCTCAGCCCGTTCAAACACGTGATGCAACTTGCTCAGTCAAAACAATACACTATCGGAGGATTTGAAATTAGACACAACGTGCACGGCGTCCTCACTACGCGATCACACACAAGACACTGTTGTGGCCCGCAGCAGCTGGCAAAGAAATCACAGCGTTATCGGCAGCCTTGTGGACACACTTTGAGAAACATCTGGCGCAGAGTTCTTTATTGTTCGAATGCAGGGCCGGACGAGGGCCTTTGAAAACGAAGGGATGTTTTATAAATATGCACGGACATGCCTTGTTCGATTTCTACACGTGCGAAACGGAATTTTTCACGACGGGAAATCGACGAGGGTTTTGGTGGGAAACTGAGCACATGGACTGCCGAGTTGATGATTAGTTGAATGAGCTACATCCGCATCAGGGGCCCACTAAATTTATTTCAGACCATTTTTTAAGACACATCGCACCGATTTAAGCGCGATAATCGGAGATTATTGCGCCAGATCCTTTACATCGTCATCATTATAATTCACGCCAAGAGGTGACGATTCTACTGGAAGTTGATCATAATGACGACTTACCCTTTGATTTTACCTCCTTTGTGTTTGAAGGAACATCTGAAACAAACAATGAATGTTATTGTTACAGAAATGTGGATATTCACGAGCATATGTCCGTTGAAGGTGAAATGAGAAATGTTATCGTTGCTAACAAAGGGAACTCTGGCGGGATTTTTTTCCATAAAATGTTTTTTAATCGACGCAACTTCCATTCTAACAAGTAAACAGAAAACTTCAAAAGCATTTTTATGATTATTAAGTGAGAGAGCTACCTACAGCCCGATTTCCAAGATGTTTTTTTATTGTTTTACCTAATTCATTGCGTGATTCATTTTCATTAAAAAAATTGTTTGGATAATCTGAAAAGTAAAAAGCAAAATATGCAGATATTCATTCTTTTGGATTGTTCATTATTTCAAAGTTTATTTAATTTGAAAGTTTTAGTACATGTGTACATCTAAGAAAGCCACTCTACCTTAAATTACTATAAAAACTTTTCTTAAATTATTTAGAGAATATTGAAAACGTATTTTCTCGTCCTAAACTTTTAAAGTTTAAATCCGCGCATTTCAGTACATTTACTGAAACTACGAAAATGATTAGCTCCGAAATAAATCAAACTTCTACGAACTGCCCAAAGGCTCATAACAATTTAATTTTATAGCTTTTCTTTATGATCCACCTAAAATTTGGGTTAGTTCCTAAGAGGGTTATATTGTTTAAGTTAGAAATCTGTCCTAAACTATGAACATTTGTCTAGAATAATACAGATTAACGAAAAAAAACAAACAAAACATTTACCTACTCGCAAAATTTATAGCACTTCATAAAAAAATACTCGCGTTGCATCTAAAATAGCACAAAACCAAAAATATCACTTCATTCGTGGCTGTACAGGCATGTACATGGAAAATGCACGTTGTCCTCTACTTTGCATTCTCGTACTCCGCGATCTGCACGTTAAATTTTAAATAACCATAACATTATACATAAACCAATATTCGAGATATATTCTAAAAACCGCCGTCAAATATTTACCTTACAAAATTCCCTTTTTCTACTGTTATTTTAAGAACTGTCAACATCAGATTAGAAATGATGGATATTAAAAAAGAGAAAAGTTGAAAATATCGATCATCGCGAAAGAGTAAACAATTCAGTTTCATTCATTTTTGCTCGTTTTCCATTTATACAATAAAGAGGGTTAAAATGCCAGAAAACACGTTTCGGCGTCTCGCAATTAGCAATACCGTCAATACTTTTAAGCGACACCCACTGTGCAATTCCAGCACTCAAAAGTTTTTCTACTTTAAAGCTCGGTCTCGAAAGCTGCAAAAACTTTCTAGTAATCTTCTGTTAGTATTCCCGCACTGGAGAGTCAGGAGCCATCGTTTTACGATTACTTAATGCGCTTCAACCAAGCGATAACCTTAAAAATATGTATTCTAATGAATGAAAGACGGCTTGGGACGGCTGACAATAGAAACTTATGTGTTATCAAAGAGCGAAGTGCAAACTCTGCTGTATAAGGCGCCATGACACCGATGGTATCGTTAATATGACTCATCGTTTAATGAGAGCTGACCCCTCTTATCAGAAGAACCGCATTCCAACCTCGATGGCCATACACTTGAAGTGTTCTAACTGAACTATCCATAATCTATTAGCAAGCAGCGATCGCCCCAAAAGCTCCAAAAGCTCTCTATAATTGGCTCAGCCGCGTTTGAATCGTGGAGTACGATTCTCACGAACATCATTAATTTTTCTTTCACACGTCCTCGGGGCTTCCATTATTATTTGAATACTGCCTCTGGCGTTCTCTTCGTCTGTCTGCTCTTCTTTCTCCGATCGATGAGTGACACAATGTTAGTGTACCGACGCATTTGTGTAGAAGATGCCAGTGGCGTATCTATTACTGCTGAATGAAAGTTCTTGGATGTTTTATAAATAAAACAGTACTCAATGGGAGTGACTCTTGAAAACAAAACTCCAAGCTTTAAAGTAAAATATTAAACATTTACAAAAAAAAAACAAGTATTTGTCACATATTTTTACAATTTCTGTCACGCAGCTACTACTTCTCTCTGGCAGTTACTTTTTGAAATCTAATAAAACTCTGCTGAATTATAATTTTTACAGGTTCTTGTGATATTAAACACATGTAACAAAAAGCTCCAATCCTCCTTTTATCCAATCTTCCAACCGCCTCCAATGAATATCACAAGACATTAATCCACTTCAAATAACAAAACCGAAATTTTCGTCACAAAGACTCCAACATCGAGGTCAAGGATCTATCCAGATATCGACATAATCATCGGCAGTATTGTTCACAGAAGAATAGACTCAAGTGGCACTCGAAGGGCTACTAGCCCTCCGTTCACTTGGCCCTCTGGTTTCAGTTTGAACATGCTAATGAATTATCCTACGTTAAAGTCCTTTTCCTGACACGTTGAACAAACACCCTAATGAACGGCGCAGTTTACAGGACAGAATCGCAATGAGCACGCCTTCCTTTTCACGATTTCACACATGCTGGTTGCTTAAATCGCGGAAGTTTTAATTATTTGCTGCGGCGCCCCAACACACATCGACGCTCTAACTTTTCTGACTAGATTCCAGCGGTAATAATTCAGAGGCAGGGAATTACGATGGGAGTTATGTGACATAAAAGAAGACAGCAAGTGTGACAGACTGCGATACATTTCACACTGATCCACAAAACTAAAAAAGTGAAATAAAATGTCAATAGGCGGATTTCAGACCAAAAAGTGTGACATTATTCAACTTGGCTTGACCGCATTTTAGTTTCAGTGGTAGACGCTCTTTTTGTGATCATTTTTCTTCTCCATGGAGTTTTTGTTAAGTTTTTGCAAACATCAATTCATTTCTTTTTGAGGTAATAAAATTAAACAGTAAGTTAGCTAGTTATGTGAATCTTGAATCAAAACTTGCATTACAAAATCGGCATAGAATTTAAAATTTTGAATGGAATTAATTTTCAATAACCAAAAGTCGTTATTGAAATTACAAAAGTATTCGATATTACGTATTCGAATAAATTATTGTTATTTATGAATTCGCTCAACTTTGCCCAAATTACTTGCCCCGTTTCAGTACAATTCTATACTTGGATAAAAATCTTGACAGAAAGGAAAATCGCCTGAATATGTCTCAGAATAATTGAACGATGTTGATCAGAGCGAATAAACGTCGGTTTAGAGGATCCAACTCTGATCCCGGCGGAGAATTATGCAAATCTTCCTAATCGTGATCGTGCTTTCGCTTTGTGCCTTCTTGCAAGAGGGTGTTTGCAATTAATAACGACCTAACAATATCTAAATACATTGCTAGAACCTTACAATCAAACGCATTCCAAGCGAAATTTATTAATTAGAGCAGAGGCAGCAGCATCAGAACGGTACTGAAGCTCTCTACTCTGCTTAGAACACAACTATGCAGTCTGTATGTATATACCGACAACAATGTAATTGTTTCCTTTATTAGAATGAGTTAGCGGGCAAATTTGCAACTACCGCTAGTACCAGACATACCGGCGGTTCCAGAATATGCTCCTTCGGTTAACCCTCTGATCGGGGCAGGTCACTCTATTGTCGGGATTGTGGGAAAGCTTGACCAAGTGGAAGATTCTCGAACAATAGACATTATTTGATCCTTAAATTGATTGACGGAGGAAGCGGTGGTATATAGCAGAAACTAGAGGAAATTAGTTTTTAAGATAAATGTAAAAAAACTGCTGGAACGTGGATATTTACAAAGTAGATATATTTTAAAATCTTCGAATATTGCTTGTCCTGAATGTGGGATTCAAAAATGACAATTTGTTTGCGTTTTGATATACTTTCATCACATCCGTACACAGAGATTGTTACCAACATATACCCAAAAGCATTTTAAATTTTCATTTAGGGCCCATAAATTAAGTAAATTTGATAATAACTGTACATACCCAGAAAAATATTGATGTTTCCAAAACGTTAACCTGGCGTTACAAAAAATTGAAACCGCCGAACACGCTTTCATTCGTAACAGAACAAATACAATTCTCAAAATCAATTACGTTGTTTCAAGAAAGCCATCATAAATATGTCTGTCCGATAAACGATTTCCTGGAATAAAAACCAGCTGTCGTCTGTTTTATACTTTATACTAAACCATACATACACCAACTTGTTAGGTGACGTTAAAATCATAAATACAAAAATCGATCTCAATAACAAATTCGTCATTGATAAATAAGTGTGAAAATTAATACATGTGCAGGTGGATAAATTAGAAGTAAACGCAATAAACGCTGTTTTAAGTGCAGTGTTGGCATAAAACGCTGTTTAGACCAAAATAGAAATAAGAATACGAAACAATGTATGAATTTTATTCACAAATTTTTGCAAATTGTATTTCAAATGGTTCGCTAAATCCACTTTTTTCGGAATCAGCTTGTGTTTTTCAATAATGTGAACACAACTCAAAGCTGACGTTTATTTCATTCGGAATATCTCGTTTTAACATTAACATGGTTTTATGGAAATTCCTTAAATTTTAGAAATTGGGGTAGAACCAATCTTGCTCACTTACCTTGGAATTTATAAAAATTATAAATTTAGCAATAATTAATTAAATATTGATTTAAGAAAGTAGCCTTGACTAAAATAAAGGCTATTTGTGCTATAAGATAGCAACGTTATGGATGATTTCCGCACGATTAACAAATTTGGCTTTTCCCAAGTGCCGAAATCCAACTTTGTGCTCCCATTGCAGTTTTTTTATGAAACATTAAATTGATGGTTTTGTCCGACAATGATTTGTCGTTAGTCAAAGAACAATAAATTTATTGAACGGAAAACAATTTTGTCGCTTAGCAAGCGACAAAATGATACTTCTCATAGAAGGACAACTTTGCGTCGTCACGAGAAAACTCAAAAAACCTGTAACATACAATTGTGGAAAAAAAAAACATTTTTGCTTGACATTTTAACCGCTTATCAATGTGACGTGATCAATTAAATTTTGATTAAATATTTAATTCATGTTATATAAAACGAACAAAAATATTTGATAATTTCTGAACTTGCTATTTTGATATTATTGTAGACAAGATTATAAACAAAACAAACTTGTTGAAATTTCGTTAATTGCAGCTAAAGTTAATTAAAAAAATCCAAACTGGAAAGCAATAAAATGAACAGAAAAGCGTGTTTTTTCCAGAACAGTCTGGAAAAATTGGATTTGCTTTTATGTTACTATGCTTGAAAAATAAAAGCGATTGTACTAGACGTTGTGCTATTCAATTATATCTTTGATATTTTTCCACATTAATGGTTAAAAAGTTTTTAAATTGAAATGCCAGCAGAGATTCATCACTGAAATATCCAATAACTGTTCCATGAAGAATCAAATCAAACAGTCTCTTCATACAACATATTTGATATAATTTATTAATATAAAAGCAAAATATATGTACAACAATAAATAGTTCCTAGCCCCACACAACTTCTTAAAGGATCAGTTTACTTCAATAAATTGCTTCTGCTTCGTGTGTTATTTCGATCAGTATTTTTGTTTGTGCACTTGGAATAACATTAGTTAATTTAAATTTTGAGTATTTATACCCTTGAGCTGCGTTTTTAAGTATGCTTATATTGACTGAATACGTATTATTTATCTAACTTAAAAAACAATAACACATTATATACGTCCTAAACACATACCAAATTCAATTAAAAAAACACAAAAACTGAAGCCGAAATTAACTTTGAAGGACGTTCGAAATGTTCTTCAAAAAACACAAAAACTTTAATCCATGTACACACGATTATAAAAAAAATAATACTCATTGTTGCAACAACACAGAATAGAATTCTATATGGATAAACCTTTTGAATAGAAATTTACTTTGATATTTTAAAAACTTCCTGAAAAAAAATGTAAACTGCTGCCCTATCCATAACCTTTTAAGAAGTTAACAAAGAATATCTTTCAGCACGTTTATCTTAAAACTGTAGATCTGTTTTACTGTCAGAAGCTTAGTAATTAGCTAATTCACGTGATATTTCAGCAGTGAAACAAACTTTAGCTAGCTAGGTTATCCTAAAACAAAAAAATAATCTCTATGCTCATTTCCAGTTCAACACAACACGAATTGATAAATCGTATCATATTCGTCAGATAGCGTTTAAATAAACCCAACAAAATAGCACTCATACGTATTTCCCAAAAAATGCAAATTACTGAGCTTTTAGAAACTCATTTATAATAAAATTCAGAGCATGTTTGAATCGTTCAACGCCGAAGAGGGGTTGTGCGATTTAGATGAACTTGGACAGTGACGAATCGATTTTCAATGATTCGTCAAAAATATATTCAAATCGTAATCGCATCATTTAAAAAAGTATTTGGACGCTGGATAAACATTTGCACAAGGTAACGCAAATTTATCCACATGTACAAATATATAACTCCCTAAAGATAAAATGATTTGTGGAGGGAAAAAAACCGATTGTCTCATTTAAAGTAAAACGACCTCAAGAAATTCAAAATAAACAGCAAAACGCTTCGATAAATAAACGCGATCTTTGATACTTTTTATTTTATTTGAAAGAATTTCAATTTTCAATGCTCCATAATTTTGTAGCTTCCGACGTAGGTTCAGAGCCACAAATTCGGCTCAATCTTGTTTTATGTGAGAAGATGACGAACATGAACATACGGAGTCGTTGAAATGTAAAGTAACAAATGTTGCGATATTAGATATTTCATTTTTTCTTTTCAAGACGTCGGTGGGAATTTTCCGTTCAAAGTTATAGAAGTTAGACAATATGTTTTATAAAGATGCTAGAACTTCAAATTTTGTTGTGTAACTAAGTTTTTTTTATTGGACTTGGTTCAGGATTTTCAGTATGGAGATAGTTATCCTTCGCGTCTGTGGGAAAATTATTAACGGAGTCTTTGAGCTTGTCAATGAAAAATATTTATCTGAAACGTTTCCTGCAGCATTTCCTGAGCCGTGATAACATACTTTCGTTATCAATCAATTGTTTATCGTCGTTATCTGCGGTTTGGTCCCTTCCCTCAACATGAAATCGCCGTTACGACCGTCATCAAATGGGCGAATTTTTAATTAAGTAAACGAATGCCGGATGTTACTCGTTTATACCAGGAAGAAACAAAAAAGTCCCACCCGCTGACGTCACTCTCTCGTTTTCATCCTTTATGATAGACATAACAGGCATCTTAATTGCTCTGCTTGGAATATTTTCCGAACACTTGTCATACATTCCAACAAGTGTTTATGTTTTAGCATGGATTTTTTGTGCGTGGTTTTTGTCCAAGCGTCCCGAGCCCAACGAATTTTGATGGGTTCAAGCAGCTGCAAACAGTGATGTGTTGGATTTTTGCTTTGATCCGAAACTGATTCACAATCGTAAATTAAACAGCAGAAGGATGTTTACTTTCGATAACGGAAATAGAAAGACGCGCGTTGACGCGCTACCTGAAGCTTGAAATTTGCCAAATATTTGCTGAAAAGCGTGTGATAGCTAGTAAATACAGCAGGCGTCCAACAGTTTTAGGAAAAAAGCACTCACTTTGTGTCTTCCAAATTGGGAAAGCACTTAGCACATTGCTAAGTACTGGAGGGAGTATCTTGATCTTCACAATCACTGTCACTATACACGTTTTGTGACACAACTGATAGCTACGAATGGTGGAACACGAGAACCCCACGCATTTCGGTGCTAATCTGCGCGGGAACGGGAATCGTAAACGACGCTCGACTGGGGGAACTAGGGAAGTAGTTGGTCCATATTGTTCAGGATTCTGTGCAGACTATCCCCACTATCTTCTATAAATTAATATAACTCAATTCCATGCGTTCGCGTAATAATGATGTTATCATTATAGTCAAAATTATAGATATGACGGCTAAAATTAATTTTGTATCATCATCCACAAAGATGTCAACTATCATCTATTGCTTTAATACGAGTAAGTTTCTATTCTTTTTAACGAGTGGCGAGTGTTGAACTTGAGTTCACTTTAAAATTAATTCTGATAGTGGAATCTGGTGCGATGAATCCAACATACGAAGAGAATCATCAATAAATAGGAGCGGTGTGGTGAATTTGTTTGACAAAATCTTCTCCTTTCTCACAAGTCTGCATTTTGACGAAATAGTTATCCTACCGTTTTCTTTTCTAAAAATAAAATATGGTACCTTTTATAAGATTATTTTCTCGTACCTCCTGGTTTACCAGAAGGTAAACGATTTACAGCTAAGAATAAAAATAGAGAAAAACACTTAAAAAATTTCCTTCATAATCGTGATGTTAAGTGCCATTACTTTTCCGAGAGTGCTGGAACGCGATAAAATTTATAGACGAGACGTAGATCGATGAAAGATGGCCAAAAAAAATCTGACTTTGATCTGGTCACTAATGGCATAAAAATCACTATAAGAACAGCACTAGTTACAAGTTATTATTGCCTTGAGTTTACTTTAAGTTTCCATTTTCGTATTTTAAATTATAGAATGTGTGACAAAGCCTTGCGAGGAAATGAGGTGCAACCTGCGTTGTTTTAGGATTTGCTTTTATTGCGGCTATTTATTTGAGCTCGCGAAGTACAAAGGTAAATGGGCGAGCTATTGTGGTTATAAAAAAATTACAAATGGAGATTAATAGCAAAAACGAGTTAAACCTATCTAAATATATAAAATATTTGGTGTAGTATTATAGCGAAAAAAGGTTTATTGTAAAACTAGGACAAATAAAATTGCTAGGCAAACTGTTTTTGAATTAAAAAGTCTCAAAGTGGCTAAGATTGAGGTTTATTATTTTTTTATTTCTGTCTAATGCTGTATGATAAAATTATTAATACAATTTGTAAAAAAGCTATTCTCTACGAAAAAGCCGCTCAAAGATTTCTGTGCGACTGTTACAGAGATGTCTGAAAAACTAATTCTACTTTTTTCAAGACAGCGGCTAAATGGGTCGATTGACAACCCTTCTATGCCACGGTTTCCAGGGTGTCAATTCCCCTTGTGTCAGGAAATACGGAGTTCGTGGGAAGGAAAGGGATTCTGGGACACCTATATGTCCTTCTTATGGTAACTGTCAAAAGTCGTTGGTAAAATTCGCAATGAAATAAACAAAAATTAGTAGTGTCTGCATAATTTCACCATACCTGTTGTTTATATTTTTAAGACTGACTAATTTTACAAGTCTGTATTTATGTATGTACAAACAAATATTTTATGCAAGAAATAATACCGAATTCTGTGTATATTTTGTTATTTTTGAATGAAACTGGGCAATAAGTTTTTACAATCAAATGAAAAATTGAAATCATGAACTATCGACATTTTATTTTGCTCTCTTTTCCTAAACTAAGAAATAAGTAACAGGTGTTCAAATAAAAACGTGTCGAGCAGCATGTGCAAAAACTGGAACGATAAAAATATACGTCGAATTGAAATAGTTTAAGACATGTCCCAGTATTACTTAACATTTGTTATTATTGTACAAATACTGATGTGCCATGCTTAATTTCAGCTGAATATCGAATTAACAATCGAAAAATATTACCTAGTTTGACTAAATGTGGAAACATTAATTAGCCTTAGAACTGCGATTCAATGTGGTCGTTTGTATTGAGATGGTAGAACAGTGACAGTTTGCAAAATTAATTTAACACATGACGGTTAAAACTGAAAATATATCATAACGTTTTTACTTGAACTGTTTATATTTTCCACCATTTTTTTGCTAAGGTTTAAATGAAGATATGTTTTTATTTACTTGGCGTTCATACAAGTTTCATTAATGTAACTATATATTGTATTTATAATAAAAAAAGAAGGTATCATTTCTGTTCCTTTATTTGTAGAAAAGTTAAAAAAGTTAGTGTCCATTTGCACAAGCTGTCAAATATAAAACGACACTGTTGTGCGAGCGAGCCAAAGTGACAATTTTGTTAATTCATAATTACTATTAGACTAAATAAGGTTGCAGCTCGAGTTCATTAAATGGAATTCTCAGAATCCCTACAAATTAGATCTTACTAATTTGCTTGATATATCGTAGTCACTGCATCACAAGATGCAAGATGATGCAACTGCATTAATGTTAAATCACCATTTGATAAAAAAAAACTTACAAGATATATCTGCAACTTTTTTATTTTTATTTATTTCATTAATCTTTAAACCGGATATAAAACAAACGTATATATAAAACTGCTTAAGCAATGTGTTAAAATAACGTGTTAAAAGAACCTTATCGAATGTCATTGTGTCAATGTTACGAAAAATCCAAACATCCGAACATGTGTATTGCATCGACCCGTATCGCAAATGACAAAAATGTTTAAAGTGAAACTGATAAGAGCCTGGTCATCCCACGCTGTAAATAAATATTAAACAAGACCTAACCCAAGCACTCTAAACTACGTTTACTACTGATGACCGTAAAGAATGTATGATAACCCTAAACATGTAAATATTAGATGATCGTCGAGTGCTTTTGTATCACAAGGTACTTATTGCACCAAATTTGCTCCTTTCATCGATTACGACGGTTGTGAACAGACTTTGTAGTGTCCTTGTCTGAAAATGCGGCCACAAACACCACACCCTTGCCAAGCCTATTGCCTATCTACAGGTCGCACACAAGCTCAATATGTCTGCATTCCTTGCGGTTGATTCCCGGTTGTAGGGATAGACGTTGGTTGCTTTTATTATCGAGTCTTTGTGAGTTGACCTAACGGTTCAGACTTGAGAGTCGAAGACTTGTTGGCTTTTTATTTTAGAAAACATTTATAAATAAATAGGAAATTTCTAGTGTAAATATACTGCGGATATTGCGCTAGGCATAAAAAAATGGAAATTTCGATCCGTAATTATTTGCGGAATCTGGAGATGTCACAAATTGAACAAGGAAAAAAAACGTGATACCGATATCACGCGGAGTCCATTCATATCACAAAAATGCGTCGTAGTAAAAGAAATTTTTTAGATGAGGTTTGATGGAATTTTACTGATATCAAAGACGACGTTTTCAAAGTCCACGAATTTACTGTCTCCAAGAGTTTGTTGGTCTGATATTCACGGAAATATACAATACGTATAAGCATGATGGTTTTAAATAACAAATATATAGAGTATTTAATAATGTGCTATATAGACGGACAACTGTAAATGCTAGATAAATATTTAAATCATTTTGTTACACTTATCTTTTTTTAGAAAAAGTCAGTCAACTAAAAAAAATATATTATTAAATATTATCATAATAAACACTTTAACTTAGTAAGAACATCAAACCTTTATTCATAGAGAATTTACCGTATTCTAAAATCTTTGAAAGCATTAAAATGGCAACATTGCAATTAAAGATTAAGAATATTAAGAGCCCATTAGTTCGTAGTAATTAAAGATTCATTGGTAATTTTGTTTTTTGTGATAATATGCACCATTATAAAGGATATCAAATAAATAAATGTTTAATTAAAAACTAGGTGCAATAGAACTTTAAAAAATTTCTGGTATTTTTGATTCAGTTGTTATCATAGAATAACACAATTGGTGTAGAAACGACATAAGAAGACATTTAAAGTTTTCATAAATGGTTCAGCATTTAAAATTTATTATCAATTTTTTGCAGAAAACAGTAAAAATTGGTTCAAAGTATCATAACTGATAATGGCTTGATTTAGCCACTTTGTGGACGGGATTTGAACCTCTGCGATTTTATTCTGGTGATTGGGATCATAAAGTTCATGCAATAAGATTCAAACGTTGTGGTAAACTTGAAGAACTTAAAGAAAAAGAATTAAATGCTATAGAACTATTATATTTTAAGCCATTGGTGTTGATATGTACTCTTTTTTTTCAATTTTCAAAATAGACTTTCTTTTTTTTATAGTTTGAAAATTGAAATACCTATGGAAGTCTTAAAAATTCGGTTGTAACTACTAGAAAATAAGTGTTTTTGTTTTAGAAATATCGTATACATTGTTTTATTTCGAATAGTTACTTCATGTTGATAACTTTCAAACTTTTGTTATAAATTAATCGCAACTAGATAAGCTTTTGAGCGTTTAATTGACTATAAGTAAATTTTTTTTTAGATGGCATTAAGCATATTTAATAAAATTCTCTAGCTCAGGGTGACCATTTATTTCAGTTATTGTTGCGCCCTCTGTATATTTTAAGTGTATTTTCAAACAAATGTCTATATAGCTCTACATATGGCGCCGCTTCTGGTGTTTTTGATAAAGTTTGTTACTCTAAATACCTTGATTTATTCGTTTTCATATACCCAAGAGCATTCTCTCTCATTCAGCACATTATTTGGTTCCCAGCTCGCAGACTTAACTAACTAATGGAATTTCAGATTGGTTCGTTATATGGATATGCAGTATAATACTTTTAATATAATATGTATTGTTAGTAATTATATAATGTATGTTATTTATAGATATGTGTTCTGTAAATATGTGAGATCCCAAGACAATAAGCAAGCCCGGCTAGCTCAGTCGGTAGAGCATGAGACTCTTAATCTCAGGGTCGTGGGTTCGAGCCCCACGTTGGGCGCGCTTTTTTTTTGCAGACTCCACTTTTTATCCTCTATTATATTACAGAAGCAATATTCGCACTTTCGCCAAGTGTTCTCGTTGTTCTCGGTTCCGGAAATATTGTTCGCAAGGCACTTAAAACGATCGGAAGCTGTGTCAAGGTAAGAGAGGTAAAGGAAAGAGAAGAGTCCCTTTAATTCTCGTCTGCGGTCTCCCTTCTCCGTTGCCTTTACGTTGGCGGCGGCAAAATCAATGTTATAGTTGCGTTAATGCCCTCGGGCCATTTAAGATTGCCGTTGTGGTAGTGCGGCTGTATAGACACACAGGATATGGCGATACACCGGAAGAGCCCCTGGAACACTGCAGGTTGTTATTGGATTTGTACCGACCCTGGTATCGGAGATTGCTTTCCCCGTCGCCCTATCTGATTGCATTAGATTGGCGGGTGTTTTTTTCCTATTTATTGGCTACATTCACAGGGATGCCTATTTTTTACACTCCATCAGAGGGTAAAGTGATACTACATTTCAACGGAATTGATCACATTTATTTTAAATTTAATGATGTTTCCTTTGTTTGCAACAAGATCCGAATTTCTTCTGACCCTATTAACCAAACAG
Organism: Cynaeus angustus; assembly: GCA_030157275.1. NCBI lineage: Eukaryota > Metazoa > Arthropoda > Insecta > Coleoptera > Tenebrionidae > Cynaeus > Cynaeus angustus. Next base: position 18,922,322 of record CM058058.1, read on the forward strand.
TGAGGTTATAGTTTTGACAATTTAAATGATTGGATCAAATTTTTGGCAAAATATGCCGTAAATACTCTTTAGCGTTCAGCATGTAATAAACTACGAATTTTGTCTCATAAACCCGTTGCTTCCACTTTATTTATTGACATAATTTTGCCATCATCTCTGTATTTTTGTGCATGATTTCTTGTCTTGCTGCAAACCTCGCTGACGTGATGAAGTGCAAGTGCATAAACACCCATAACTATTCATTTCTTTGAAAAGAGCTAATATAAGCATCGTTACGCCTTCTAACCATTTATACATTTTTATGCAACTCGTGTCTGTTTTCTGTCTCTGCTTGACGTTATGCAAAATGTAGAAGGTTGGTACCGTTCCGCCTATTATCTGGCTATTGTTCCAGATATCAAAGAACGCTTTTGCATGAAGCTTTGCCTTTGTCTAGGAGACTTAGACGCTTAAAGCTAAGTTGCCGCACATTTTTAGAGCCAACAGAGAAATTCTTCATTTTACTAATGCAGCCAATGGACAAGGAAAAGTGAGACAGCTCCATTTACATGCATTTAATTTTTCTTTTTTCTCAGTTCTTGGATGCTGATGTAGACGGATGCAACGACTTCCGAAACGAAGCCACTTTCAGGAAACACGTGATTCTATCGGAAATTAAGATAATGTTGCCGTGGCGTGGATACTGGGAAGCTGAACGAAGGATTAATAGGAATTTTGGAGAAGGAAGGGTCTGAATCTAGTGCTAAAAGAAATCAATATGACAGAAAATGTTTTCAAAATAATAAATCTAATATGAATGTGTTGTTTGTGTTTCATTCTCTACCATCGTTATCGAAAGGAATCAATAGTAGGGACAATGTACTAGTGCTTTGAAACCTAAAATTTATTGAACTATTGAGTGGTAGACGGTACCTACAAATCTCATTATTAAGTTAGATCTGGGCTGTATCCAAATCCACTTTGCTCGAGGATTCATAACAAATTAAATTTGCCTGCAAATACAATTCTCATGTGATAGCACACATTGAGTTACAGAATTATTAATCGGTATGGCATTTTCTCACTCACACTATTACCGAGGTTAGGTAGAAGCTTAACACAAAAACTTTCAATTCTTTCAGCAAAACAAAAACAAAACACCAAAATATATCATTCATTAAACCGTAGAACGCCATTTGAAGTTATTTGTGATAACATTTTCCATCAATCCTAAAATTATAAGCCTGATTGAAATTTCTGATTTAACTTTCACGGAGTGCATGGCTATAAATAAAATGTAAAATTTAAAATCAGCTACAATTTTTAGAGGTAACAATTTTATAAATACCGGCAAACGTATTTGTTACAAATAGACCTTTATTGTATAGGTATTTTCAATTTATTTTGTTTCATGGTTTGTAAAAATCAATGAATTTTGTATCCTTTGTGTAGTTTCCGTCAAATTGAAATTTATTCCATCTAAATACGCTAGCAAAATATCAGTAATCAATTTAGTGAACTTCGTTGTGGTGGTAGTTTACGTAGCACTGCAAACGTTCATAAAATATGCAGTTTTAATGTAGGTATCAAAGTTGGGTGCACTAATTTATCTATAAAAAATCTTGTGTAAAATATTCGGGTTTCTCTGTTTAGAGGTAGGAATATTAAAAATTAACTTAGCCTAACGCTAATTACGGTTTTTTCAGGTTTTGTTAAATTAAATTAATGTCTAGACAAACTTAAGAACTAACTATAAGAATACATTAACTTAAAGCAAGAAAACAAAAATGTTATCTTATTACTGAGGCTACTTCAAACCTCCATTCAGGGTCTTGGAAGTTTAATAAGAACTTCTTACTGAGAAAGCTTTTCTAGTTAAACAAATGTTTTAAGCTAATATTATACAGCCAAAATGACCACAAACTGGGAGGACTAACATTGTCGAACGGAAATGAGATTTTAAAGGAAAAACTTTCAAGTGAATGTTTTTGTAATTTTCGAAGTATGTGTTGGTGAAAAATGTTTGCAAATTTAATGTTTTTTTTATTATAAAATCAATTTATTTTTTGTTTGACTTGAGCCGCTTCATTTTTTGCTCAAATGTCAATTTTTGTATATGAAAATTTAATGTAGGTACTGAATAATTAAACATCATAAATAGAATTTTAAATGTACCTACAAAATATTGTATTGATTGGAAAAGATTGGCTTAAAAATTGTCATTGCAGTGTAAAACGTATCATATATCACTTTTTTAAACTGATTTCTATTTAATGAATTTTATTCTCTGGTGGTAAATATTTAGAATTTCCATCTACATAATTTCTGTGAAAGTTCAAATTTAATTTAAATGTAATTTTATCTCAACGAACAGTGTGAGGAACCTTTCTGTGCCTTAGTAGATGTTATATTTTTCAGGAAAGCTTTCGGATTTTCTGTATTTAGAATGAATTTTAAGATTCATTGGAAGTGTGGCCCTCGGGATGACCTGCCATGTGTAACACAAGATTGTGCAAGTCATTCCGTCATACTTTCTCCGATCACGCACACACCACCATTCATCAGAGGGAGCTCCTGATGGACATTGAGTCACACCACCACAGTTAGAACCCATCATGACACAGCGACCGGTTGCGTGGCAACGTGAAACTCACCCTCTGGCGTCATGTGTTGTTGGACAATCCAAACATGGACAGGTATTGTCCACGAAACTAAAGAAACATATGAACGAAACTAACTCAATTCCACGATCGAAAAACAATAAATTCATAAAACGAATTTTCCCGCGATCGCATTTTATCGACATCGTCCGCGATCTCGTCGAAATTGTTATGCATTCTTCATGAAGCCGATGCGGAGTCTGAAACATTCTATTTAGGGAGTGAATTTGGCGAAAATGGGATTAGATTATATGAAAAGAAAAAGAGAACGAAGAGAGCGGCTAAACCCGCTTATCAAATATGTTGTGTTTCTTGGTGAGATGTAATAAAGCCTTCTTTTAGCTTTCTCTCTTGTGATTATTGATTGAGAAGGCGAAAGGACCGGCAAAGTCCATTTCTGGCTACACAGCCGTCTGGGAAGAGAGCTTTATTCAATTACGCATCAATCAGAATTAGAAGGATTAGTGTAGAGATAAACTGGACTAAGAGTACTCTCGTTTAAGTCCTGCTAACCAGGTTAATTGTCGGCGGGCATTGCCTTTACGTCTCGATGTTCTAATGGACATTAGCTGTTGGATGGTCCAGGACTTGACGTTCCATCCAGTCAAACACGGCCTAGTACCCGTCGGAATTAGCCGACAACAGAAATTGCTTCTAACCCGGGCCTGTGTAACGACTCAATTGTTGTCGTAGGGGCAGCCAGAGGCGCAACAACCAAATGAATTAAGGAACTTTCTCCACATATAAATTGCAAATTCCGAGCTACACTGTTAATTTATACAATTTCGACGTATAATGTCTTTATTTAATGTTAATTATTTTATTATAATTCTAATTCGTTTCAGTAATAATTCCTTTTCTTTCATTGTCTTAGAAAAACAACATAAAAGCTTGTATACAAGATTATTTAAAACTTTATCAAAAAGGCGTAGACGTAGACAATTAAAAGATCACTACATTATAGTAGTTTATGTAACAAGTAGGAAAATTAGATTTTCTTATACGTGTGCTTACTGCAGAACGAAGTGAAGTTGACTGGGAAAAAATAGCATTTCCTTACTGAAATTGATGGAAAAAGTAGACTTTGTTACTTGTTACTCTCATTGCTGCTATAAAGGTTTTTCATTTTAGCACTAACAACGGTTATAATATAAAATAAAATCTCATTTTATTGCGTGGCAGATGGATTATGACGATTATTATAATTACTAATACCAGTCAGTAAATTTGTTTATAGAATGCAATTCGCACTCATTTTGTTGTTTTGTTTCAAAATAAATGAGTGTTTAATAAATAATTCATTATCGCGATTTGTCACTGCAATATAAAAGCACTAAATTTGTGGCTTTATAACAATTTGCAATTTATGTGCTTAAAATAACAAACCGCTTATTAATTTTTCAAGTGCAAAATTACATTGCATAATATTGATTAGTCAAGAATAATTATATTGGAAATTATACTAACTCGGAAATTCCATTTGACTAAATTTGGCTACTAAATTAATTCAGTTTTGATTTATTTAAACTTTAAAAATCATTAAAAACATTTTACTCTTATCCCTAAATAGAAAATCATCATAACCGCAAACACGCATAGTGAAGATCTTAATTAATACAAACAAATTTAATAGTCCAATTACCAGTATTGCCAATTAAAATTATGAGTAGCAATCTATAGCCAACAATAATAGTAAATCACTCTCATTAATTAAAGTGAAAATAGGTAGAAAAACGCGTTGGATTTATTTTATATTTCGCGGTACTAATTGAACTGCGTCGCCGGTTTTACCGATTGAAATCTCCTTGTTTGTCCCATGGTTAGCTCATTAGTTCCAAGTTGGTGGAGGAGCCGGTTCGTGACGCAATCAATTAAGGGCCACGTGACTACCCATCCTCTTCTATTATTCATAATAGGCATTAGCAAATGAGGCTATGGGCGGCATCTGCAGAACGACAACGACTGCTATTAAACAAACGATATATATCTCGCAATCGGCGCTTAATTATGCCATCAATATCGGCGCTGAAGATGGCGACACTGAGATAGATGCAGACGGAAAGCTTGTCATTTCACCGCTCGAGGATTCAGAAGATGTTGAATAAACAGAGCTTTTTGCGTTCAGTATTTTATTTCGAGGAAATTGTTTTAATGAATGAGATTGGCTGAAATTTGAAGCTTGGTAGGACAGATTATGATCGATAAGATCAGAAGAAAAACCCAAGTGACAATAACAAACTTTTGGTCCCCCTGTATCGTGTAAAAACTTGAGAATGAAAAATGTATCAGACCCTTCAATTATTTATTTCGGACCTTTTGGTATCCCTGTTTATTTATTAATCTTAGTGTCTTATGCCATCATTCCAGCAATTCCCTTATCGTTCAACGATAATATGACGGAGTGAAGAAGTGACGTGGAAGAGGAAAGTCGCTCCAAATCCGTCGAGTTTTAACGTGCTTCCGTTTCTACATGCATTTTATACTTCGTTCCCTTTTATCTACTTAACTCTCCGCACCACTTATAATTCTCCCTCCGACGCCATCAGCCTCTTTTTCATCTGGGTACATGACGCGAATATCGTCGACTTCAATTCTTACACGATGAATAAATACTTAAAAATTGCGTCTCGGAATTAATGCGCTCGCTGCGAAGCGAAAACGTGGTATGATTTCCTTGCTTGTCAAAAAAGAAACGCGCCGTGATAATTAAAAAATACATTAATATTTTAATTGGACCGTGTCATTTTGAATTTCCTGGAAAATTACGCTTTTTAAGCCTTAAATGTAGCGTGTTTAAAGCTCTCAAAGCGAGCGTTACATGCTTTTATTTTCGTGATTGTAGATTAACATATCGTGAGGCAATCACTAAACAGTTACATCCGGTGGGGTAGTTTAGACCATGAATTAGGAAACGACAAGTGGCTGCATTAATGTCACAGTATGGTGCTTTAATGTCTAATTGTGATTTAATGTAGTGGGAAAAGAAGTCTACTAGCTATTATATTTTTTGGGAAATTGTATCTTTCTGATAAACTCAAGTTTACTTCAAACTGTTTCAAAACATTTTATGTAGCTACTATCGTGCTCAATTCAAGTGTAATATTTTATAAACTTATTTCCGGGTCTGTTGAAAACACGAGGAAATATTATTATAAATTTTCTACAATCATTTAAAGTGTTATGAATGTGCATGCATATGCCACGCGCCGAGCAGAAGACACATGTTAAACAGTTTGATGTAACATTATTGCGTGTTTACTTTAGATGGTAATTGGTGATTGCCCGAAATTAAGCCACTCCCTTATTTTTAACCCTTTTATACGTCGGACATAAAACAAGCTTTAAGTAATAAAAAAAGGGCCATGCTGCTTCAACTTTCGCTAATTTAGAATATCACAGATTTTTTGTTATCACTTCAAAGTTATCGAAAATGGGAACTAGAACAAGTGTCTAAACATAATGTTTATATTTGTCCTTTTCAAATATTATACATAACAATTCTTTCCTTGATTTATAAGATAGTGTTGAAAAACAAATTAAAAAATAGGTTTTAGTGTTACCTCTAAATGGCCTCCATGATGAAGATCCAATCATCTTGACGTTTTCATCTGAAATAAAAAACAATTCATTAAAATCAGTCAATAAGCTAAGGATCTGCTCCGACGCTACAGTAAAATTTAATTTGCAGCTTCAATAAACTTGACATTTTATAATCTCATTTTTCATGTTTATATAACCCTCTCTCTAAACAGTAGAACGTAAATATTTAATTTTATTTAGTCTTAATTTTAGTATAATGATTCGTAAATAAAAGCTTTAAAGCTGACGGTGATGTTTTAACCCTAATTTTTAGCTAAATTAAATACGTTTCACTGAGAAAGTAACTCTTGAATGTGATATTTTGCAGTTAATGTAAAGGTTTATTATTAACATTTTGTTAATACTAATTAGAATTGTTATTTGTGATAATAATTATTTATTATTTAATAACAATTTTAATAGCAATTGAAATGGAAGTGTTTTTATTTAAACTTTCAATCAGAATTTGACTGTTAATTTTCGCTAACTAAATAATATTTACAAATAGAATTGAAAATGTATTTTTTGCTTTAAACTTAAAGGTTGCATAATAAGCTTCGAATTTTGCAAAGTCGCAAAGTAAAGAATTTCAAATTTAAATTCACCTGCAATTTCTCAAGTTAAGACATTTTTCAAGCGTTTTACGTAACATTTAAACGAAACTAACTTTTAATTTTAATGAAATTTGGAGTTAAGTTAATAACACTTTATGGTTTATTAATTTAAGTTTCATCCCAGACTTTAAAAAGTAATTTTTAACTTGAAATGTTTATCTGTGCAGACCAATTTAATAATAATAAAGTCTGGAGGTAATTTATTTTTAGAATTAAATGAAAAATAATAAGTAAAGGCAAGCATGGTCAAATAGGCTTCCAATGGAAACCTTCGTAATATTGGCTTGATGTACGAATATGATTTATGCGTGTTTGACTTTCAGGCTTCGACAGAATCGTGAGATACGAAAAAAAGTCTGTGTGCGCAACATATTTCCTTTGCGACTCATATCTCAGTAAATAATCAAGTTGGAGTAACCGATATTTTAAATTTTTTAAAAAATCAAAACAAAAAATTATAATCGATTTTTAAACTTAACTTTAATGAAAAACAAACTTAAAAAATTTTATGTTATAGCATTTTTTATTTACCATTACTCATAAAAGTTATAAAAAGTTGATTCAAAAATGTGAAACTTGACATATCTTTTATATTAATTTTTATAGTTCACCTAATTATTCAAAAATTATTAAAAAAATTAATAATAATAAAACTGATTGTGGAATTTTATCTGAAAGATCGTGTTAGTACCATACCACTAGCTTAGTGATTAAAATATACTCAGCGAGCAAACACTTTTCTTTGATTCCCACGATTTCGTTCAAATGTGAAGCCGAAAAATACATGATTCGTGTTTGTATATTATGTTTACAGTCTAAACCAATATTAAATTTATTTTAATTAAGTTTGACTCCGGTCTAAATGTTAGAATTTTCAGTTATACTCGTAACTTAATAACTTAATTTTGTGATTTCAATTTTTTTAACACCTTATGTTATACTCAAAAGAAAAACAGTAGTTAAGCTTTTGCAGTGGACGACTTTAACAAAACTCCTGACAGCTTCCAATATATTTTGATATTGGAATCACCTTCCATGTTAGGGGTGAATAAAACTACAATTTACTTGAAGCAGTGACACCCTGTGACTTTTAGGGCGAAAGAGTTTAACGTGATAGATGTTTTCTTCTGACCTAAACACAAAGATAACTTTTTGGCAGAATAAATTATGTAGTTAACTATAAAAGTGTCTTGCTTATGTAATGATAAAAGTAGAAAAATGTTAAATTTTTTTCATAGACAGTAATATTACGTTCCAAGAGGGAAAAATATATCTGATTATTATTCACGACCAAAATATAAAGCTTTATGCAAATTTATTCTCTTTATTGTTTATTCAACAAGAGTAATGCGGGTATAATACCAGCTTTCAAATGGTAGCTTTGGAACAAATTATTTTAACATGGATTCAGTTAAACATTTTTTTTTTATTTTTAAAAATCTCGTTTACAAAAATGTTGATTTTAAGAAATTTTCTTTCTGTAGTGTGTCAATAATAAAAAAATTCCTTACAAGTTGTAAAAATATGCAACCAAAAACCAGTTTCTAAGCATTCTTCTTGCTGAGCTGGCAGAAAAATCTAGTAGATCAGACTGTAGTGTGGCCTGTAATTTATACTCCGGACGATTAGTCATATAACCCATTACTTTTCTGCGAATTCAGTCATTGATAAAAGTGATAGTATTAGAGATCTTTTATCTTTCTTTCATTGAAAACATCGATAATTGCCAGGCATTAACTGGATTTCGCTCGGATAAATTTCCGGTGAACCCACCTGTGCTTAACACCTGGATTCAGTGACACTCCCTCATATTTAGCACTTTTATCGGTCACGTGTCGACTGTGACCTGCAATTACGTGGGGCAAACTCCCGTTCGGCTTTTGATGCCTCGATAGCAACGTGAATTTAAATTGAATTAAAATCAAATTTGAAGTGAAGTCTATTTTAAGAACTGAGTTTGCGAGTTAACTTTGCAGAAATGCGAATGGGTTATAACTCATTTTGTTCCACAATATGTTGTCATATATGTGAAACAGACCATAGTTTGCAATTACTTGAGCTTTAAATTTAGTTTTTGTGTTAAAAAATCAGATTTCTCGTGAAGACGAGACGTGAGACGCAGTTCTTTAAATTTTTATTTTTAGCTAATAAAGCTTCTATTTCATTTTATCTTCATTGAGTGTTTGTTTATTTTGTTTTTAAAAGCATTTCAAAGCTTAAATTTTTTATTTAAACGAAAAACTTTGCCCAAGCTCAAACAATGCCTACTCACTTTTTAAAGTTTAAAGATTAAATTTTTATCCACTTAAGAAAAAAATATTTAGACGTCATTTTATGTGATACTATTATTTCAGTTGCAAATTGTATTATAAGTGTGCAGCTTTTAGAGAAAAAAAGTTGGATGTAAACTGAATTGAAATCAAATTTAACGGAAGTCTATTTTAAGAACCGAGTTTGCGAGTTAATTTCGCTGAAATCGGAGTAGGTTGACATAACCCGATTTTGATGCACAACACATGTCGAGGGGGGTAAGATATTACGTTTCGTTTTCAGGTCATCATATATATGAGAGAGCCACCATATCTCATTTTTACGGTCCATACAGGAAATGTTGGCAAGATTAATGTCATTCCGGACCGCCATACTCCCTTAAAAATGTAACGCGCTCCACTATATCGGGTAATATTTCATAATTCGGCTTTTAAAATTCCAAATGTCACTTAATGACCTATCCATTAATGGAAATGGACGAAGGTAGACGAGCGCTTTTTATCTGCACCTTCAATCTGCCCTTCCGACCCATTATGAATTTGCCAAGTTCCCTCTCGACAACTTCCCAAATTGCATTTTTATGAGCATTTTGCATACTTATGCCACGCGTTTTACATCTAGTTTAAATAAACTGGGCGAAAATGACCGATTTTTTAAATTTCATACGATTAAAACGATACGGACGCATCGTTAGGGCCACCCCCGACTTGGGGGCAAGTCGCCTCCGGCCGGGATCACTGCAGTGTTGTTAAAAGCATTTTCACGTTACGAAAGATGTGGTTGCCTTTTCCTAACCCTCACTCACATTTCTCGTTGAAATAATTCCTCAAACACCTGCAAAGAACCCATGAAAAATATTTTTATTACAGCCCTCTATCTTGTTACGTGATCAGTTTCCGAACCCTTGCCTGACTCTAAATTAATTAAAATCGGTCTTTAACCGAATAGACCTCGGTTTCTGTATTATTGTTTGCATATTTATAATGGCGCGTTTGTCTATTTATTACATTGTACGTAATTAAATTGTTGAATCCTCAACCGAGCTCCAATTCGATTTCGTATTCTCCTGTACTTTCATTCCGACGCAATTCTAATTTAGATTCGTTTTAATCTAAAGTGAATGACGCTTATTATTACATAAATAAAGTACCCCACAACGCATTAAATATGTACTCAGTGCATGCATGTTTATTTCAGCTTTTTCAGTATCACAAAAACAAGAATTAAGTTTTTTGCTAACTCATTTACATCTATGTAGCTTTTATCAAAAGTTTCTTTTTTATAGTTTACTTAGATTTATTTACTCTTTCATAAAAGCATCTATAACACTTTAAAAAAATATTTAAACTAGTCTTTGCATAATTTGGTTTTAAAAGCTATTTAGACAATTCTGTTTTCGTTTTCTAAGCTAAGCAAACAAAAATACATTAAATCGATCTAAAAGAGAAAAAGCTTCCAATTTCATTTTACCAAGAGTATACCAAATTTGCTTCTCTTGGAGCATCACTAAAGAACTAGACATAACATATTAACATGACATGTCTTGTAATTGTTAACTTCCATTTTTTTTATCGTTATTATTTTAAAAACTCGTTTTAGCATTCTTTAGATTCCAACTACCCTTTCTATGGCAGGTTCTGTATAGTTATTATAATGAATAATTCCCAACAAAAGTGTCATAATCATTCCAGCTTCTTTAATTACCTCCCTTATATTACCTGCTATTGACGCCACAACTGACTTATTGTCGATCCACAAACTAAATTCGATTGAATTTTGCAGCCCTCACATTCTCCCCCAGCGCTAAAATTTCGTTTTATTGTGAACGACGCTCATAATTACATAAACAAACTACCCCAAAACGCGCCGCCACCAAATTGGATGCTTAAATAATTATGGTTCACTCTGGTTTCTGCCATTGATGCTTACTATAACAAAACTCCACGTCCTTAATGATTTTCTCACGTAAATGAAAATTAACTAACATCATCTAAAATTTAGCAAAATGTGGAATGTGCAGATAAATATCTATTAGAAGAAAATGTGAGTTTATGTATAAGCAGCGTAAGCACACGCCCGAGGCCTCAAATTTATCAAAAGCTTTTCTGGATTACGAATTTCAAAATACTGAGACATCAATCTATTCTTCTTGTTGGTTTCATAAAGGAATTTTTCACCAGATAACAATTTTATTATGTTTTGTATCAAACTTTTCATTATGGCTCTTTTATTCCGCAAATCCAGTTATATCAATTCTTATTTCGCTGCGATGATTGTTGCTTCATATCGTTGAGTTATTTCCTGTTGACATTTCAGGCTTTCGAGAAATGGTATTTGTATGTGAAGAGTTTGCAGAAACAGGATAATAAGTGAGAATAAACGTGAATTGCAGTGGAAACTGAAATGAAGAAAGATCGTTTATTCTGTTTTTGTATCCCATATGTGGTGACAACAGTTTTAGATATTTTTTATTTCACATGGTTTTCGCAAAATGGGATTACTAACGGCTCACAACATCACATCCTGTTAACATTTTTAATATCTCTGAAAACTCTGATCGTAAATTAACATGAAGCCAGTGCAAGTTTGGTCTAGAAGCGAGCTTTTAAGCCAACGGAAAGCTTATGTACAGTCAATTATTTCACCCTGACTACAAAAACAATAAAGTTTTTTGAGTTTTAGCCTGCATTTTTAAACTGTTTCAGAACTGTAGTATTCATTTGTGAGAATTATTGTCTGTGTATTTAAGTTTAGAAACTAGTACAAGTGCGAGTCTGCATATTAACCAGTGATTTGTGATATTAATTGGGAAATTTGATTTGGCAAACTATTTGTGTTTGCACAGTGTACATAGTTTGAGAGTACCTGGAAACATAATTTGCATTTCAAGATTTAATAAGTATTCCCAGGCATCTACGCGTGCAAAATATTGTTAAATATTTAATGTTCTCCGCGTACAAACTATAAAGCTCGCACTTTAAACCACAAAGGAGTACACGTTTATATAATTGAAAGTATTAAAATCAGCAAGTGCAAACCAAAAATTTTTAACGCACTGATTATTATCGATTAGTTTTATTCTATTATATTCACTGAAATAAAGTGATATATAAATAATATATTTATAATATATAAAATATAATTGTAGGTCTTTATAGATATGTATTTTAATAGCTGTAGCAATTTCTGACGTTAACGTTTATTGTAATATATCCACATGCATAGATTTTATTGAAAATATCGTTATACGCAGTTCCATTGTTCTAATTCACTGTGTTACATTTAAATTGGGAAATACGTTTCCGAAAATTATATATTGCAAAATTAATAATAAAAAAAACTCTATTTCTCCTAAAGCTTTTGTAGCCGTTTTCCACCTTTTTTTTCACTGTCACTTTAAATTTTAATTATTGTCAATATCCACCTTCCCGAAAGCCTTGCCAGAATCAATCGCTAGTCTGCGATAAGGTGTCTGGAAAAGTGGCGGGGCGACGGAGGATGATCATAACGAGTCCAGGGTGGCGTGCCACCCCCCGTAATCCCGAAAATTGAAAATTCCCCATTCCTCGTCCGGTAAAGTCGACATTCCCGGCGAGCTTAGCGCGCAGCTTAATAACGAGCGACATGCAGTTAAATGTCATTTGTTTAATGTTACGCCGTACGCTGATATTAATACAATGTGACATTTAATTTATGACAACATAAAATCATAAAGAGAGGCGTTTCAGCGAACGCGCACGTCGATTTATGGCAAGTCGCCCCGGATCTGTATGCAGTATCGCGATGCTCGTTCTTCCGGTCTCTGTATCTGATCCTGTGGCCAGGTGATAATCACTTTAATGAGGGTTTTCATAAATTTTACACGTACCTAGATGATACAGGCTGTGGAGTTTTCGTAATTTTAGTCTTTTGGGTATGTTATGGGATATGTGTGGAGGTGCATGAGATATTTAAGAGACAGGATGACGAGTATGCAAGAAGATTTACATGGTCTATTACTTGCTGACGTTATACACTAACCCGCAAAATTGTTGCATCATGTCATTATTTAGACTATATTTGATTTTTAGAAGACAGGCACTTTTAGACGCTTCATTAACAGATTATTTAATGAGCAAAAAAAACAATATGCTGCAAACAATTTAGACTAATATCGACCAGTTCTTTCAGTTAAGTCACTTTCAGTTCATCGAGTTAGAATATAATACACAACCTATAGACGATATAAGATAATAATAACAAAGCCTACAAACTTTACGCGGACTGGTGTTTAAAAAAGCGTGCAAACAAAAGATTTGAAAGTGTTACGCTCTCATATTTTGTAAAAGGAATGAAGATAAGATCAACATATTTGAAAAAATTAAATGGTGACTATAAACTCAAACCCAGGTATTGACATATTTAAAGAGGAAGTAGCCAAAATCTTTTTTTCTTAAAAGAAGTAAAAGTTTATATTTTTGTACAACTGATAGATGTTGATGTTAATGCATCTGGAAGTAAAACAAAATATATAATGATAATAAAAGCTTTTTCCATTGTTTTCAAGAAAAACAGCAACCCAGCTAAATGAATATACTAGTTATTGCTTCTGACCGACAGTAACTAATTTATTGGTTAGTGACAAAGTAGATTTCTATAATTAAAGAAAATGAGTGGTTGGAGTCCTATACTGTCGCTAAAGGCTATGCTCAAAGTTCATTTGCTGATCAACAAAAATTGCAGTTGTCTACAAATCGATGACCCAGCAAATCATCAATAGCTTCAGATCAATACAATGACTAATTAGAATTAATTAGGATTATAAGATTATATTATTATTAGATTATAAGATATTTTATTGTTTTGTATACTAAATTTTTAAAATTAATAACTGTTTTTAATTAGAGAATAAAACCTGGCTACATTTGATGATATTAGATAGTTGGGACAATTTTTGGCTGAGTGTGGAGGCATAAAACTAAATATTTGTTCAAGAAAATCATTATTCTAATTAGGTTTTATGTAAATTTTGTCCACAAAGGAATAAATGTGTAAATTTTGATCAAATCCAGCAAAATGTATGTAACCAGTGACGTCCCTTTCTAAGTCCTAAGTTGATAGGCAAAATAGACGAAAGGGATAGTTAGAGTCAGTTTGACAACGTCGGATTAAAGGGATTCAGCTTCCCCCAATTTGGTTAATTTGGTTTTCATTCAATTTTGTTAAATTAGTTTATTCTTGTCTTAAACGAAGAGAATTTACTTAGGTGGGCGAATTTCTTTCTTCTTCATAATTAATTCATTTTATCTGTTTCCTTAGGCCGAATTTAAAACGTAAAATGGTTGTTATAAATCAAGGATAAGCGGAATTTTTGAGCGGAAGAACCTCCTAAATATTGTTTTGAGCGTGTTCACAATTCACAAATAAGTCGAAAAGTTGGCTCGTTCGGGGAATCCTCTGGCTCCTGTGAAACAAATGTGAGGCGGTGTAGCGCGGCAAACTTAAACCGCAGCATTAGCAAGTTGGCGTCTTCCGAAACGAATTCTTTGATTAATTTTTCTCAACATGCTCGTCAAGACAGGTACTTGGGGACGGCTTATTTACCGTGAAGTATGACGGTTTACCGGCAACTTGCGGAAGTTGGCGCGAATGACAAATTGCTGGAGATATGGTATGACAGGGACAATTTGCGGAATAACCCTGTACGGGGTGAATACATGAATGATAGAGTCGGTAATGCAGGTTTCTGCGACCGCGGGATTACCGTTGAGCCGGCACATGTTGGAAATCCTCCAAAGAAGGCCCCCATCTGGCGCATTATCTTCTGTTTATCCATCATCGCCGCCACCTTCTACAAGATGAACTTTATTAAGTGACCTTTCGGGGTTGGGAAAAATGCTATGGAAATGTCAAACGGACCGACATTTATTAATGTTCCAGAAATGAGGTGAATACACTTCTATTTTTCTTTTTCGCACCACACTCAGAGATGTTATTTACAAACAAACAATATTTTCAAAGTCGCTATATCAAAGTCGAAAGTTTGCGCGTTTGAGAAATTGAGACTAACACATTTTCTCTTTTGTGGTGCCTTATTTGTGATTCTAGACGAATTTTTCTTTTTGTTAGAGTGTTTCTTTGTTTCGAGATGGATTTTACGGCACATCAAGACGCCTTCTAAACATAAAAGACACATGTAACTGACCGCCAATTATTGGATGGCGGATTGGTCTTTATTTCCTCGCTCTAATCGTTTTCCTGAAATGTTCATATTTATTGTAGTGTTCACGGTAAGCCGAGACAAAAGATTCTAGACGAATATAACGAGATATAATAGAACCACAGTTTCATGTCTATTTCTTTGAAAAATGACTCACATAACAATGTCTCCATTACTTGTATTTATATTCGTATGCTACGAATAAATCTATCCGATGATCAAAGCAGAAGCAGTTTCTAACAGCAAAAAAGGTGAAGCGTTTGAACTGATTGATAGCACTTCGGCCCATGAAGAGAATAAAAAGCTTTCTTAAACAATTTGCTGGAATTTGATCATGGAAGTCAATTAATTTTATTTTTATCTGTTTCTTCAATAAAACTGAATAAGAGTGTTTTGACGAAAACAATTTTTATATGTATAAGTGAAATTATGAAAGTAGTGAATTTTTGAAGAACAATATTGTATTATACAATTCATTTTGTATAGCACTTTTAGTTTAGGACAAGTTTAGTTTATTTGGAAAAGCGTTTATTTTTGTTTATTGTCAGAAAACAAATAATTTCAATGAATCTCGCTAACATGTACTCGGATAAGATGAACAAATACAAACAAAAATTTTGAGCCGACAATTCTTCATCGGCTTTCCATATAAAATTATTTGTTTACCACCATTGCTATTGGTTATTTTATTTTAGCTTACACTAATAAAATTTACGTTAAGCTCATATTTAATACTTTAGTGAAGGCTGAAGCTAGCCTGCACCTGCTTTAAAATCTTTGGACCTGAATTGCTGCAAAACAAACACTGATTATTGTAAAAATGCATTTATCAGACGTAATGTTTTCTAAGTGATTAAAGTTTTGTTTTTTGAGATTTTGCTAAATTAATAAAAATAAAAATTTATTTCCCAGATTTTATGATTCATATTTAGTTTACTTCATATTATAAGATCAGCACAAACTACCAAAAAACCGATCTCTTAGTTCGTGTTAAAAAACGTTTTCTATATATATAAGTTGGTATATAAAATTTTTCTGGTAATCCAAATCTTAAATAATGCCATATTTCTTTATTTTTTTTAATTAAAAGATAACATGTAACAATTTTTAGGGTTAACAATTTCCTTGAGGTGCAGAAATTCGATTACAATTCTTTATTCAATTCTTGACTTTTACTTTGTCAGTTGGAAATAGTTAAAAAGTTGGGATAATAATTTTAAAACTTTCTAAGTTACATAAAAGATGATTTATCAATGTGCTTTTTGATAAATCATCTTCTGTTTAAGTCAGAAAGTTTTAAAATTAATAAATTTAGCAGCATCTTACTTAACAAAACCAGTTCTTACTTGTTAATATTGCTATATTAAATAATAAGAACTGACCTGTGCAATTTACTGTTATTTAATAATCTATTTTTTTTAAATATCAAAATATTATAGTAGTATTTATATTTTTTGTTAAAATTTTATAATAAGACTGTTGTTGCTTAATAAATGTCTCACGCTTGAACTTAATTATCTAAAAAAAGTAGAAATTCGATATTTTCATTTTTTTATCTAGAAATAAATAACTTTTGACACTATTAGATTTTTAATATTTTTTTAACTAACAGTGGCAAATAACTCGCGAGAACCTGTTATGCCACGTTGCTTCTTTAGGAACTATATTCCATTTGATAAAAGTTACTTAATGTTTGTTTAGGAGTTAAGCTACTCTAGTAAAATATTAAGCAAATTATAATTTACGACCTCGTATATTTCCTGTTTATGCGGCGCAACATAATTTTTGTTAATAATGAAAAACCCTAAAAAAATGTCACCAATTTCTTACTCTTTTCTTCGAGTTTTCAGCGTCGATTTTTATGAGCATTTATTTCATTTATCGCTGCAAGAAAATAAACAAAATTTTAGTTTTTAGATTTAATCTTCTTAGTGAAACGGGAACTTAATGATTATTTATGACTTTCGCTTCTTTTGCTTGGCAACACACTACCGTTTCCACATTCTAAAGTACATTGTATCCTGCCTTCTAAAGAGGAAAATTCTCAATAAAAACAGATTGAAAAAAAGCAAAGGGCTCAATTAAACCTGATCTCGTTCCCTTCCTATCCCGATTAATTAGATTAATTAAATTTGCCTGAGGAAGTAATTTGGATACAATTTCCTAATTAATCTGCCTAAGTATCTTGACACCTTTTTACCTGTTTATTTGGTCGTGTTTAAAGTTTTCGCCCCCTTTTTTAAACATCTGATATTCGCGTCAGGTAATTCGAATAAAAGTGAAAAAAGGAACATAAATAGCCAAATCACAATGGGTACACCATTAACTCTGTATATGCGGCGAAATAAATCTCATCCAGAGGCACTAAAGACCTTTCGAATAACCACCGCCGTCTGCTTTTCCAGGGGTGATCTTTAAAAGTACGCGGTTCTGTTTGTGATTTTTAATTCAAGAGAGCTTGAAAGCGCAAAGCTTCGCTGTAAATCCGGTTGAGATAAGCGGTTCAAACCAATTTACTAAATAGAAATGTAAATTAATTACAGAGTGATCAGAAAGCGACATAAAAGTGGGATTTTAGTAAAAAAGACGAGGCGCCAATGTGTAATTCCATTCGGAACTAATTTTGGCACTATAGAAAGTGCTTATTTTTATTCAGAATCTTTGATTAAAACGTTAAATTAAAAGTCCGTTTAACTAACAACAATAAACAAGTAGGACTGGCATTAATAACTTTCAGCCGTTTTCACGTAAATGGTTAGAAATCAAAAGCACACGTTATCTTGTAAAAATTGTAATATTGTTATGTTTGTTATCATTTTTACATTGTATATGAATAGGTATAATGAATATAATATAATGAGCCTATGAAATGCGCGTATAAGAGCCTTTAAAGCAGAGACAATAAAAATAGCCTCTTTTTTCCAATTTAATTGTTTAATCTGTATCTTAAAAATGATCAACTATAATCAACTAAAAAAGTAAACAAACTTGATCAAGAACATCAAAAAATGTTAGTTTCCTCCAGATTTATTTTTTGAATTAGAAAGAATTTACTGGTATCTAACCTAGTAAAAATAAAATATTAGAGCGTTTTTTTTCGCATTATCTATTTAAATTTTGTTTATTGACACAAAATGAAAATAATTACATTTAAATTTTCAATTTATTGGATATTATATATATTATATTAGAATAAAATTGTACTGCATCAGCTGGAAGTACCACCTATGATAATACAGAATAATTAATTTTGATTACCATTTACAAATTTGTGCAAATAATATGATTGTTAAAATTTAGATCCTAAATGTAACAAAAATTCTAAATTTACTGCATTTTAGGACGTAAACGTAAACAATTCAAAATTCGGATCACTGTACAAAAATTATAGCAATTTAGTTCATAAATTTTGAAAAAAAACATCAAATTTGGATTTGTACATAATGTGCAATATTAAATCTCTTTGGTATAGCAATCAATTGAATTTACACTACAAAACAACTAACTATTTTTAAATAAATACTTCTCCAGCTATTATAGTAACAAAAATTCTTTGGTCTCATATTTTACAACAACAAATTATTGGAAAAGACAAGTACCCACAGTAAGTGTTCTATTTTGTAACAATTTGTAATCTGTTAAAATAAAAGCGAACTCCACCGCTTTGCTGCAATTTTGTTAGGAAACTTGTTCCAGAGTTGCAACGAAAGGGATAAAGATTTAGCATAGTTTAGTTCACCGCAGTTTGTGTTTTACGAGCAGTTTCTGTGTTTAAATGTAATTATCAAACTTGATTTAGATCGCATAGTGGTTCTAATAGCATCAAAGTCAATATCTATACCACAGTAACGGGCGTCGTTTATAGCACACAACAATTGCGAAATAATGACCAGCATACTGGTTCAACAAAACTTGGGTGATATCCAGAATAAATAACTAATATATGCTGATACTTAAAATTTTGCATATAAATACCGTAGGATATTAAAATTACAGAGCTGCACATGCTTACAGTAGCATTTAATTATAATTTACTTTAGTTTAGAGCAAACATCAGATTTGTATCAGTAGGGCCTAGTTGATAGTTGTGGCTCTAGCCAAATATTTATGTTCGTTAGTCTAGTGTTCTCTAAGCTGATGGAATATTGTTAGCTTAAAGATTTAATTAACACTCTACGAGTATACAAAATACTTAAAAGTGACAAAATCTTTTAAAGACAATTTATAAGAATATATTACTTATTGCATTATATATATTTTTTCTTAGTAACAGTAAAGATTGATATGGTTTAGATACGCATGGAGAGTAGATTGAAAATTGAATTTAGAATTTAATGCAGATGTTAGTAGGTAAGTGTCAAAAAAGTATGCCAAGTAAAGGCTAAAATTATAATTTTGAAATTGACAAAGATGTTGTCTCTGTATTGTGTGCTATTTCTGCAGCTGCTGAGAGAATTTTGTTTCTTACAGTGTCACAAAGCTTGAACCTAAAATTCGAAAATACTACTTCAAAATGAAGAAGGTACCTTTCTCCTTTTCATTGTGAACAGTGGAAGCAGATTGTGGTCTGTTACTTTTACAGTAATTGGCATTAAACAAATTTTGGATTAACGCGGATTGTTAAAACATCGGTAGCTCTGTATATGAAGTAATGTTTTTATTAACTTCTGTTTTAAAAAATCATTTTACATCGACTATGTATGTGTACGCATTTATGTTACTTTTATATGCTCAGGATAAAAAAAAGATGCTGATAGTTTCCATGTCACTAGATGTTTACAAGCATTTAGTAGTTTTTGTTGTTATTGATAAAAAATTTCGCATATTCAACATGGTTAGGCAAACCTTATCATTTTTTGTCTCTAACAGGTCACAAACAGCATAATTAGCATTAAAATGATAAAACATGGAAATGAAAAACCCTCCAAGTTCTATGTTTTAAGAGAATCATCACTGAACAGTAAGTAATATAATTTGGTAGTCTAAGTATTCTGTAATAAAGTTCTAAAAGCAAAGAAAACATTAGTTCTTATGTAATGATGAATATTGTTGACGACATAACGTCATATATATAAGAACCAAAGTCTTTACTTTCGATATGGTAATGCTGAAAAAAATCGCTGATAATTATAAATATTTACATATCTTTATATGTTTTCGTTAAAATTCAGATGTGGACAGCAGCATTTTCAGAGATTTGCTATAAGCTTCAGTTCCGGATTTTTCATCGATGGTATTCATATCTTCGGATATGACCCATAAATATAAAAGGTCGGTTTTACGAGTCCGCACTGCGATATTGTGTCTTTTATTAACGACACTATATTGACCTTTATTCACCCTTTTTTTGGTCCTGTTGAGTTTTTGCGCGAACCGCAGCAAACTAATTACTGAGCATG
This sequence comes from Cynaeus angustus, assembly GCA_030157275.1. Classification (NCBI taxonomy): domain Eukaryota; kingdom Metazoa; phylum Arthropoda; class Insecta; order Coleoptera; family Tenebrionidae; genus Cynaeus; species Cynaeus angustus. The sequence goes on from CM058058.1 coordinate 18,943,023, forward strand.
AAAACACAAGAACCAAGCAGGACTCAATTAAGCGTTGGTTGTTTCAGCAACATTACCGGTGTTTTTGCGTTTAGCGAATTTCTGAAAATGGATTTATGCGTGCACTGTTCATCCGATTGCTGATTAGATTAGAAAGAGACTCACCCTTTAGCGCAGACTCGTTTGGTTTTCAGCCAGCTGACACCTGAAGTCTGAAAGACACCGGTGAAGCGCGTTGTAGAAACGGAACTATCCGTGAAACGAACCATCGAAACTGAAAAATCACAAGGGCTTTGGAAAAAATAAATGACGTTTCGGTCCGAGCCGACTGCGACGCACCAAACGCGACAAGCTTCCGCGAAGTGGTGCGCGTCAATCCACCCTCACATTATATACTAGGTAGGGGGGATGGATGCTGCGCGTTACCAAGCAACCTCGGATCATAATCATATCATACACCACCACCCGCTCGGTGGGGGGTTAGGGGAAGTTAAATGGTGGGGGTGGAATTGCTCTTTTACAACCTCTCTAGTGTGATCGACGACTGGCCGATATTGATAATAAACGGTAACTAAGGCCGTTTTTGGGGCGCATTGTCGCATAATTGATAATAAACGCGCATCGCGACGGACCGCGTTTTTTTTACCAAGAGGGATTATTGTGTCAAAGTTTTACTTTGTTAAAAATTTAAGTAGAGGTGCCATTAAAAGTTTGACGCCGTCATTATTTCCGAGTTTGATTGAAATGAGGATGCTTAGATCCTTGTTTCCTTCTTAATAAACTAATTTCGTAAAGAGCTTATTAATTCTAAATTATCTTGAAACTGGAGGAAAAAATTCTGAATCCTTTCGGACCGGAATGCTCCGGGGAAATCTTTGAATTTTAGATGCAGGTAACTTCATGGAATTGTTTTGTTGGAAATGAACGGAATTAAAACAAACAACGGCATTAGTCGTCGCACATTTTTTAAGTGAATTGATGAGGTAAGTTTACGTCTTGCTCTACCAATCAAATTATCGATTCGGATTTGATGACATTTCGAGCAACTGATTACTAGTCAAACCGACTATCCATTTTTAGAATAGATACAATGTTATTAAAAATTTGCATTTGAATGGAAAGCAGTGAAGGAATGAATAAGTTCGGGAGGTCTCGGGATACACGCAAGTATGCGCATATGTAACTATCCATTGTAAATTTAACTTTATAATATAGGTTATAGCGTCGAACAAATTCCAGAAGCAAATACTCTGACTTAGGAAGAACTGAGAAGTGTCCCGGAAACTTAGCAAAAAATGAGAAAATACGAATAACAGAATAAATTAGAGTATGCACAAGAGTGTCAGGAGGCTTCACAAATAATGTCAAGCTCTCTTATTTGAGTCACGCTCAGTCTGAATCGCGTTCATTCTGGGGCAAAATTCTATGAATTATTGATTAATTGTCATCTAAGCGCTATAGGTAAAAGACAGCTAACTCAACTCAACTTATACATAAATTACCTTAGTAAGAACTATTAATTAAAATTTTTGGTTTTGTATTGTTAAACTTGCACCTAAGAGATAAAAGAGTGAACACACAAAAATTTAATGAATTTACTTAATTGAATTATTACTTTAAAAATAGAAAAAATATGTTTTAAACAGTTTGGCCCTAAGAAACTTCTTAGATTAAAAATTAATAAAAGACATATAGACAATCGATAAATGTTGTGATGTTTTAGCTCTTTTTAAAGAAATCTTGAAAGTAAAATTTGTAAGATATCTTATAAAATACTCAAATTATTCGTAGTATAATTTTTAAAATTTATTGTTAAATTATATTATTTGTTTCACATTTTAGTTTAAGCTGGTTGATAAAATTGCACTGCTTAGAATTTCCATCGTTTTAGACTTGATTGTTAATTTTAAACACTAAAGCAGAAATTTGTTTAAAAAACCGTACCAGACGCATTCTGTCAAATGAAAATCGCATTAAATAATAAATATTTGTCCGGAATAATAGATAAAACAGCATTAATTTTTTTTTTAAAGCTTGACGATACAATTGCACATTGATCCAATATTCGTGTGCATTTATCTGCCACAGATTATTGCATTTAAACGCATTCTCGTGAAATTTTAACGTGTGTATAAATTTGTTATTTTTTCATTTTTTTTAACAGAAATCCCTAAAAACTTGTGTCAATTTTACACATTTCAAATCTAAAAGTGAGCGACAACTTCATGTGGCTCTTATCTGAGTAAATTGCTGTATGTGACAATGTTGCCACCACAATGAGATATGAAAATTACTAGCAACGATCAATCAAAGTTTCAATTTGGTAACGATTTGTGGTAAACAGAAAATGAATGAATGTTTATTCACCTTTCATTTGCCATCAGCACATCGCGTGTTATAAGTCAAACCACAGGGCTTCTGTTATAATGGTATCGGTGATTATGACGTCATTATCAAGTGTTAATTATACAGCCACAAGCTTAAAGGAGCATTAACAAGCTTCAGGTGATGCTGTGGTGTGGCGAATTTACTCTAAACGTGTTACCACCCTAAGTTTTGTGATAAACACAAAATGATGTTGCGAGGGGTTAAAACTTTGCAAAGTTTTAAAATGATTTGGCATGTCGGTTTCCAAATTATATTATTTTAATGATTTATGTTTTGTTCTTTAAGTTTCGTGCTTAAACAGCTCTCATTAATTTGTGTGAAAGCTCGCAGGAGCTTGGCAGCTGCGAAGAGGAAGAAGTAGTTGGAGTATGAGAAAAAGTTAATGTTCTAATATCACTCACCGGTGTCAGCTTAATCAAAAAATAAAATATTTAATAGTATAATTATTTTATTTAAATATATATTTTTTTACAGACGATTTTTGACAAGTGAAACTTTTTTCATTGAATAAATTTGTCTAATATTTCTTATTGCCATATCATTTTTTTTTTAAATTTGATAATGTGAGTTTTAATGCTTAAAAATCTTTTATTAATTTGTTTGACAGCTCGTAGAGGGTTCGCAGCTGCGAAAAGGAAAAGTGTTAAGTACAAGAAAAAGTTGGTGTTTCGATCGTATACCAATGTCCGCTTAATCATAAAACAAAAGTTATAAAAGTGTTATCTTACTGTGCCATATTTCGTTTTGTTCCAGTGGAGGGGGAGGGGCTATCAAAGGGGCGTTTTAATGTTTTCATCGTTGTACAACAGCAGATCGTCGTTGCTGGAAAAATTCTCGTAGAGGGTGTTGATATCGAGTATATCGAAGAGTTGTTAAATAAAACAGCCCATGTTCCGGTACACGTACCGTTAAAACAGGTATCTATGTTGTCGATAGTGACCAAAGTTCCGGTTACAGCTGAAACGATGCGATATCTAACAAAACACCGTTCTGATAACGAGCCGAAACAACGCGCGCTAACATTCCATTAACCGAGCAGCGCCATATCGGCACCTGAATTATGCCAACGAAGGCATTCACCGGACTACATTACTAACGATCCCGGATCACCCGGACCGCACCGGACTTTTAACGGCGACTGTGTGCACGCATCACGCATTTTTCCCAACTCACATGCGAGCAATCACAATATATTGCGTAAATTATTCCTAACTCAAACTATTTAAGATGGGAGGGGAGGATCCCCACCACCAAGCCTCTCCCGAACCGGAAACCTGGAGTCGGACACCGTACAACCGTCAGAACGCTGACTACTCTAGAACGAAACGCAGCAAATAAAGATTTCAAGAGTTTTTTAACGAACAATTTTTGGTTGGTAAATTTTTAAATTTGTTTCTGTAGTGCTGTTTAAATTTTGTAACCAATGAGAATAATATTATAAGTTCTATATTCACATTTTTTATATAAATTACTTTATTTAAGTATGTAGTAATATAAAACTAATTTACTTTTAAAAATTTAATTTAAATTTCAAGTAAACGAAATATTATTTACAACCATTTACTTACAGTTGTTCCGTTTTTACAATTAATGATATTTTAGTTTGAAAGGCTTATCCAAATATTATTTGAATAAATGTTTTACGTTTGCTGTATGTTTGTTCAACAATAATGCAGTAGTTTATTATAACAAGCGAGTAATATAGAGTTAAACGAAGAAAATTTAATTGACCCGGCGCATCCACCATTTGTCCAGCAAATATGTTGCATTCGCTAACGTAATAATAACCTAATATATTAAGCTCATCTAAAATTAATTATTATTATTTTAAGACAATTATTAATGTTTACATTACATTACGCATACATTACACTAAATCCTCGTTTAATTTTTAAACCAGAATTATATTCCTCCAAAGCAGTGATGTAGAGCTAAACTATTTATGACGTTTGCATAATAAAACAAAACAAATATCTATAACCCAATTGTTAAACCAAATAAATTCCAAAATACACACTGATTTATAAAAAAAAAACATTTAAATGGTTAGTAACCCTATTACGTAGTTAATAATTTGTATTTTTCGTTGTAGATTATGTTTAAATATTAATGTTATTACTACTCTATAGTTAATTTAATAATTTTAATAATATGATAAAACTTTAAATGAAATAATTTCATTAATTACAAAATAAAAGCAAAAACACGTAATGAAATAAAAAAACTTTAAGCTCGGATATATATTACATCCCTGCATTGTATGTTATGATTATGACAGCCACTACTCTTAACTTATAATATCAACTTCCAGAACATTAGCGTGCGAAAATGATCCACATAGTCAGTGGTGCAATGTTGTAAAGTTGTTTATTTGTTAAATATTTAAATATAATTAATGACTTAGATAAACGTAAAAAAAGCAGGGTGTTGCATCAAGGCATGTCTAAAATTTATACTACGATGCTATGATGTACTAAAGAATACAGAGTGCAAAATCGTAGGTGACAATAATCATTCTTCAGATGCACAGTTTTTAAAAATTATTGGTATTGGTTGATACAAAATATAAATATGCTGTTATTCTTGGAAAAAATGTGTTTAGATTCTTTTGACTTTTCATTTTTTTTATTTCTACAGGTGTATTTACAAAATGAACTGTTTTATGTAACGCGTGATCCAAAAAAAGAAGTTTTCAGATTAGGCCATTCATGTCTGGATGAAATTTTCGAATTAAAAAAAAAATCTCTAGTTTATAATTTTTATAACATGGCTTTTCCTCTACAATATTTGTTAGAAATTTATCTACGAAATGGTAGTACAGTGGATGGTTAATGGGTTTACTCCATAAGAAACGTGTATGACGATTTTTTGGAGCAATGCCCGAACGCAGCTATATATGACAACTTTAACAGATCTGTTCTGTGAAGTTTTTTCGGAAAACAGGGAGTGTTAACCGTAAGAAAGACAGTGGCATGCCCATCACAGCTAGAACTCCAGAGACAATTGAGGCGGTGCGGCATGTAATGGAGGAACGTCCACAAACTTCAGTGAGGCATTTACAACAAGAATTATAACTCTCAATACGCTTCATCAAAAGAGATCGACATTTACATCCTTACCGTTTTCAAACGACCCACGAAATTCTTCCCATCGCAAAGACAACAATTCTGCTAACAATTTATTAACAGATTTAATAATGATGAGTCATAGTTCGATTTTTTTGACGACGGATGTGGAGTGCAGACAATCCTCATTTTTTTTATGGAAACTCCACACATCTTGGATGCTTAGTAACGTTACAAGTTCTTTAAAAAAGAGACTTTATTTTTAGAGAGAAGTAGGAGTAGGAGTAATAACTCCTATTCTATTACTATTGGAAGAAATTCTAATTCCAAATTCTGTTAATTACTATTTTTTTAGTTACTATGCCTAAAAGTCATTTTTTAAAGGAGTTGTGAAACGACATAATCCAACTTGGATAAACTTCGAAAAAGGGTAACAAAAACCAAATCTAACTAATTCACTTCAACTTCAAATAAACAATTTATGATTCACTTCCTGTTCTGATCCAAAGTGTTTTTGTCATCCTCACTTGCTCTAGAAACATTTTTTTGATCATACGTTATTTTAATTCAACAAATGAATTAACATGAACACAAATTTTTCCAAAAATGAAAAAAATAAAACATTGTTAAGTTCATTGTTTTTGTTTTAAAAATTGTAATTATTTAAAAGTGTCGTATATAAAAATTTATTTTAGTGTGAACTGTTTTAAAAGTTTAATTTTTTTTATGAATCTTAAATTCAAACTTATTAAGTTGCCTTTAAAAGTTGTATGCATAAGTTTAAACGTTTAATTTTTTACAATTCGACATACTTTTAACTTTTAGTTTTTAGAATCAAATGGGGAGTTTATGTTAAAGTTTTCTATTTATAAATTTTACACTTAATTTTCTATATAGGTTTTAATATTGTTTCACGGAATTAGCACAATTTAAAATAAAATTTGTTGTTGATTTAGAATTTAGTTAAGTGTTTAACTAAATATATTTTTTAAACTGAAGCAGCAGAAGGTAGGTAACATTTTGGGAACTTGTTAAAGTCTATGCACATATGCAATAGATTGAAATGCTTTCCAATTTAAAAGTTGTCCGCCCTTTTAACTAACTAGCTCTCGTTACATTCACTAGTTTTCTTTTTTTTTTACTTTCTGTTCTCCATGTCGTGTAGCTGTTAGTCGCAAGGTTGCGGATTTTTCCACCCACCAGGGTTGTAATTAATAGGTTTGCGGCCCCTACGATGGATGGGATGCGAGCAACTTTGAAATATTTCAGCGGCAAAACGTCAACAATGTGATCGACTGACCGTAGATTACATGAACAAACAACTCATTTACGAACAGACTAAATTTCGCCATGTCAGCGATATTTTTCACACGCTTATAAATGTACACTTTAACTTCCATTTTTTTAAACAACCGCCATTAAAGCGTGCAATTGTAACTATGTATTAAATGAATTCATCCCCAAGTTTGATGGATTATATTAGGCTGCATAACTACGGTAATAAATATTTGTGTGCGGGAATTTTCGACAGGGGGGAATGAAATTAAAAATACCTACCACGAATGGTCCCGTTGAGGTAAAACGGTAATTATGATGGGGTGTTTCGGTGTGGTGATAAAACTGTTGTTTTCCAATATGATATCGTAGCAACATCACAATAAATTTTATTTGCGATGTGTATTTTGATATGGCTTCATGCTAGCAACGGTGAAATATGACGTTTTAATGTTTCTGCAGGATAGATTATGATTGAAACGGCAGGAAATGACATCGAGGGAAGTGAGTGGTCGATGAGAGGCTGTGGAATTATCGAAAACCAACACAAAGAACTGTACATATTCCGATGACATAGTAATAGAATTGCTTAATCCAAATTTGATTTTTTTAGAAATAATTTGCTGTATTTTTTATGTGCTTATTTGTTTAAGCGTTGATAGTGTTTGTTTAGAATGCTATTTTTATTTAGTGCTTTACATGCTATCAATGTTTATCTCATTACATTACAGATATAAATTGTTTACAACAATATTTTAAATTATGCACTCTTAGTACAAAATAATATTTTAAATAAATGATATTTAATGACGACACTTTAATAATTCGATGATAACATTTTTGGCTTCAAATAATCTGCGATAGTTGTAACTGGCACTCATTATGACTTTTAATTTATTATCATAATTTTATAGACTATAAATAAAATAAGTTTAGCCTAGACAAGACTAGTTTGGAAGAAAGTGTGAATTTTACTGTCGGAACAAACTGATATTGCTTAGCCTAAATTCGTTCATTATCAACACACGTTGGCTAAACTAGTTTAGTCTGCATCTTATATCTTAATCTTGATATATCTTAATGGGTAGTAGCAGTCTAACAAAAAAAAATATGTACTCGATCTTGGAGTGTGAAGAAATGGTCAGACCTCCGAATTTGTTTTTGTTCGAAGAACCAAAGAAATAGTTTTTTTTTTAAAATAACCTTTTACTGGTTGACAGTTTATAAAAGACTGCTTGAAACCGACAAAATGGCATATTTAACTCAATGAGCCACCCTGTGCCCATCCTCTCGCAGGTAGTGGTGGTAAGAAAAATGACTCATTGGGGTCCAACTTGAAAATAGTTGGAACATGTACAAACAATTTATGGAATGAAAGAGGGAACAACACATAAACTCGTAGTCGAACATAAACAAAGTCTTACAATTGCATGTTGTAGCTCTTATTCATTCGGATAATTTACATAACCCGCTCGCAGGTTTGCTCGGTGCAAAAATGTTCGTATAACAATATACCTAGTAGTATCTACTATTTTCAGTTAATAATAAAAAGTACTTTATTAAATAAAAGTTGCAATAATTTAGTACACAGGTCTCGTAGATTCATGAGTTAGAAGGTTTTTTTTTTCCGTTTCTGTTAACTTCGTTATTTCCCATTTGCTAATTCCTTCAACCTTCTGCTTCCACATCATTCTTCTCGTTTTAGTTCCTGTTGTACGCATTAGGATGCTTTTTGGCGTTCGTCCGCTTGACATTTTTTTAACCATCTAAGTTCATTATCGTTTTGATAATTTTGACGAGAATATTGCAATTTTGTTTATCAAATCTCTCTTCATCTTCAAATGCGAAAGATACTCTTTCTTTTATTTTCTTAAGAATTAACTTAGTTTTTCAATGTTTTCTTGTAGCCTTGATTACTTTTCTTTGTTAGATTTTATTTATTTTTCTCTTTTTTCATTGTTGTTGTTTAGGCAGATGATTTTTTTCTTGTATTTTTGATTTCTGCTTTATTTTTTTTTATGTTGGATGCTATTTTTTCTTATTTTTTCATCGTGAGTTGGGTTGCTTGCTACATACATTGAGCTCTCATATACACATTTTGCCATTAAAAAAGGCACCTTTTATACTATAGGTTCTAAACAGAGAGTACACCTCGCTTTGAACTTATAAACAGTGTTATTTTCAGTGGCATAGGGTGTATATGGAAGCTCAGTATACACTTTACTTATTTTGCACCTGAGGTCCAAAAGTCAAATCTCGTCCAAATTTTGGGACTGATACAGAATTAAACATAAGTTTGGTCAAATTTTGTGAACAGTTCCAAAGTTTTGTTTTGATATTTGGACCTCTAAACAAAGTATACGTCGAGTATTGAAACAATCCTCTGAGGTTTCAAAAATTTTGACAATGTCACCATTGGTTTTTGTGAAAAAACTGGTGCATTTGTCATACCACGGTTATAAATTTTGACGTTTTTGGCAACTTGGCGATGAGGTCAATACTAATGAAGTGTTCAGTCACGTTTCTATATTGGTGTTTTTTAACGTCTTCAACTTGATTATGTCAAACTGATAAAATAAAAAAGCACCAAAAACTTTTATGAACTTGTTTTCGGTATCAAAATATAACTTTTGTAAACTCAAAGTAAAGGCTTTGGATATGCAGTTATATGTTGAAATATGCATTTTTTTTTCTGCTGCATAACTTAAGTATTATCTGTCAAACTTTTCTAATGCCTTTTTAGAATTCTTTTTATTAATTTAACAAATATATAAACCATGTAATTTTTAAAAATGTAAAAAATGCGAATTTTTGAACATATTTTAGTCTCTCATATAAACAACCCATTTTTCATATATTGTTATTTTTTATAAAAATGACAACTTATAGTTATAAATCGTTATAATAATTTAAGAATTTATCGCTCTGACAATCTTATGTTTTTTAAATAGGTTTTGCTAACCGTTTGAGAAAGAAGTATTAAATTTTGTGAATCAGAAGAAATGTTTGTCCTGAATGTGCTGATATGGTCCTGAAATAAAGCCAGGGCTTTCATAAATCCTGCACCTCTACTTGACTAATATGAGGAGTTTTGCGATAGATAACAATGAAATAGCTGAGTACCGGTGTATTTGAGCTGCTTTAGCGAGTGTATGAACTGTATTTAAGCCGATGAAAAGGGATTAAAAAGGATACACTCCGAAAACATGCCAAAATGAAACTGTACAACCTGTAATATGTGCCTCATCAAGTATTTACATTTGTTTCGACGGCGGATTTTATAAAGCTTTGTGAATGTTCTGCAGATATTTCCGAAAAATGTACACAATTAAGTTGTTGTACTGGCAAAAAACAAACAGTTAAGAACTTTGTTGTGTTTTTCATTTGCTTGTTGTTAGCTTTAACAAGGTAAAGCTACAGACTTCAGTAGTGTGAAAGGTAATTTCGAGTAAATGTTTTCACACACTTTTAATATATTAGGCATTATGGGTAATTGGTATGGTTTAAAAATTGGATTCGTGCAGAGGAGCCATACGTGCAACGTATTTTCGAGTGTGTGATGGCTGATTGCAAGGATCCCACCTCGTGTACCCATTAAGAAGCTGGAGATGCGTGATAGGGCAGCGTTGTGCTGTAATACGGTTATACCGAATTGTGAGGCGATACATTTCGGTGTATATTGAAAATTATCACGTTGAAAAGACCCCTTGTGATAAATCGGAGAGGGTTTGTCACAGTTTTATAGAAAAAAAGACGAAAATATAAATGCAGACAAATTCTTCTAAAAAAAAGGTGTATGTGTAAGTACCAGTAATTTAACTTTAAGAATCCGACGAATTCTATAGTAAAACGTGTTTTCTAGGAAACAGTATTACTCGTTCTGCCGACAGTAAAATTGATTGTAGACATTAGATTGATTTGCTTAGATTTCAAGCTCCAGACAATGTATTGATTTGTAGTAAATTTGACTACGTTTTTTAACTTTAGACAAAAGTGGCTACATATATTTGTACAATTTTTTTACTATTTTGTAAAGCAAAACCATTTCTGATTGGGTTAAACACGCAAACGGAAAAAATTCAAACACTGTCAAAATATTATTAATATCTCGCAAAACTAAAAGACAGCTTTTCAAAGGTTAGTTTTCGAGAAAAAGAAAATTGAAATTTTAATTACAAGCCGTTTACATCACCAACTAATTAAAATTATTTTCCTTTTATTTTTAATGGAAATAACACGGTGTTGTCAATGTTAAAGTAAGCAACAGAAAAACTACTATTTTGTTTTATTAAAAATTACAAAAAAAAGAGTTTAATTCATAGAGCTAGTTTTCTATATATATTCGGTTTCATAAAAAACGTAACAAACGAATTTACATCATGTAAATTAGTAATTGGGGAGTGATCCAAGTTGTCAATCAAACTTTTTAAAATTCGTAACAATAATATGGTGGTTTCAATAAGATAATAAGAATAGAAACTAAATCTGGACTCTTCAGAAAAGACAATTTGTTGACATTCTGTTCTCTAGTTCAACGAGCGCGATGACGGGGTGTAGGTGGAAAAATGAAACTTGATCTGTAATTGTGGAAGCCAAAACTCCGCATGATATCGAGAGGTGAAAACAATGGAATTGTCTTGATTTTCTCTTTCACTTTTTAATTTTGTGCTTCTCGTTCATTATGTCAAGACTTTTTCGGCCTTCTTCCATTTATTTTCTGCACGATCAGTTCGTATGCTGTTTTGGCTAAATTATCTTATAGTAGTCTAGGTGTGTCAGTTAACCTTGATGTCTTTTTTGTTTTCTGGTCAGGTCAGGTCAGGTCTAATCTTGCATTTTTAAATATTTTTATTGACTCTTCTGGAAAACTTTATTTCCGATGGGTTTATGCTTATTTATGCACGTTTCGTTCTTATATGTTATAGTTTTAGTTTCAAACTTTAACCCATTTCAGCGTATTAGACTCCAAATATTGTCTTGTTGTTTATTTCTGTGTCTAAACTTTTACTTCATTAATAGATTCTAAATATTTAAACTCTAATTCAATATTTTATCTTCCTAATGTCAGCTAATGAATTTTTACATATTGTGCTATAATAATTGAAAATTGTCTTTTTTTACGATTATATATATATTTGTTGATTATCATTACGTTGTTTTGTTGGCATTTTTTTATTCAGTTCACATTTGCTAAGTCGTCTATAAACAAAAGTTTCATTACGCATGTTATTCTTCAGTATCCCATTGTCATAAGCTTCAATTTCTTTTTTTATTTAACACCATAACAAAAGTGGGTTAAATACACTTATTTTAAATCGCCTTCCATTTTAAAAGAGTGCCATTTTGTGTTATTTATTCTTACTATGTTTAGAGTTCTCACAAAATTTAGTTTTCAATACTGTCTAAAATTTTCCATACATCTTTCTCGTTTTCTATTCAACTTTCTTCATTTTTATTCTCTAGAAAGCTTTATCTAACACTAGGTCCATAAAGCAAACATGCATTGATATGCATTTATTACATGCATTCATGTTGTAACAAAAACTGTTTTGAGTATTTTTTTTTTTCAATTTTTGTCTTCACAAGTCAACATTTTCTTTTTGCTTTCTCTTGAAATTTTGAAATTTTTTAGATTTTTATTCTTTTGATGTTTTGTATTTTCTCTACGAAGCGAGAGTGGCACTTCACAGTTTTCTTTTTTCTCTTTATTTTTAAATTAATTAACATTGGTCAAAATTTTCCTAGAACTTTTATGTTTACTTGAAAATTTCTAATTATGTTTCTCTTTTTGAAAGGTTTTAAATTTTTTGTCTAAAAACCTGAAATGACAAGTTTAACAGTAAAAATCGATTACTTTATTGCAGTTAAAATTAGAAAACCTTAAAAAGCTGGTAGCCTAAACAATTATAATTAGCTAACTAACTAACTAAGTAACTAACTTTGGTTAAAAAATAGTTTATACCTGTTTTCTTAATGAATTGCGGTGTCGTGAAAAAATCTGTTTATCTATAAAATACATTCTAATGAAATCTACGTCTTTTACAAGAGTAAACAACTTAAAGTATACTTAACTTTGTTTGTAAAGTTAAAACGTAAAAGAAGCGCCTCAGATTACATTCTACAGATGATTAAGTATTAGTGCTATTAATATTAATAACATCGCAGGTAATGTAATCAAAGCTTACGTGAATTAAAATACATAGTGCAAAAAGCTCTTCAACATGTTTAATTTAAAACTATAAAGAGAACTTTCTTGGAGAAACTTAAAAACTTTTCTCAGAGACAAATAAATGCAAACTCTTGATAAATGCCAACCCTTCTTAAAATGCTTTTATAATTACAACAAACTTTGTGGCTGTATAAAAAAAGTGACAACCCTTGCTCCAGCAAAGCGATATTTGGCGTCTGTAAAGCATAATTTTTTAAAATGACGTGCAAATTGGAAAGGACAATGTTTTGTTGCAATATTTTCAAAAACCCCAACAAAATCATTGTTGTGGAATGTGCTTTCAGTGTATTAAAATGTATTTTTAAGGTGGAAAAATTGTTTCTATAAAACAAACTTTGTATAAGTATAAAAGGAAATGTAAAAATAATTCTACAATTTAGTAATATAAGTTCCAAACAAAGAAGTTAAACATTCCATCTTTAGATTAATGATCATCATTTTATCAATTTTGGTTATAGAAGTCGATCCTTGCCTCATTGAGAATAAACCTGTATTTGGCCATAACATCCTAAGAGCTTAATGGCCTACAAAGTTTCAGCACTTTGCGTAGGGCAAAAACTATCAAAGCACAGAACTGGTAAATATTTATTGATTAGTGGTCGGTCTACCTAAATGATAATTAAAATCAGCTCCATCGGAGGCTTGCTTTCCGGTAATGGCGGGTTATGTTTGCGGATTCTCGCAAACATAATATACATGTAGCACGCGTGGCGCGAACTACCACCAACTCTGGAATGCGTCTGGAATGTCCGATAATCCGCGCCGCTGACCCAGCTTACGTCATCAGCATTCCTGCGAGTTTGTGCATGCATTATATGTCCGCTCCGGTCGGAGAGCAAGTTTCTGCTCAACTCCGGGACACCGGAAATCGGCCTTTTTTCTTAACATTTAAGCCACTAAAATGTGATTTTATTACCACAGAAAATTCTTGGTTACATACAAAATTTTTCTTTCATAAAATTACAGCGAAATTAGCTTGACTTAAAACTGAATAAAGTGGAATTTAATTCAGACTGATTATCGAAACAAAATGAATTGGTAAAATCATCCCGATTTTTATGCCATAGGAAACGCTGCATTGGCAACCACATTAAGTTGAAAAAAATTGCTTTGCTTACGGGGTAAATGTTTAGATGGTTAAAAAATACAATCGATTTCTAATGAAAACTCGATTATGTTGGTAATTTTGAACACTTCGTATAAAGGATTTCATGATTTCAATATCGCTTTAGATTATTACTGACAACATTTTAATCAAGTCGCGAAAATTGTAAAATTAATGATGTTTTCCAAATAAACTTGATTTACATTGAGTGGTTTGTATTTACTTAAGTAACGCAAAGTAGTAACAAGATAATGCAAATTAAAAATTAATTTAATTTTGGAATCATTTTGACGGTAATGAAGTTAGTTTGCTTTTATTTGAAAATTAATTGAAAATTAATTAAATGCAGGCGTTTATAAAACCAAAAAGTTTTTTTTTAAATACTAATAATGTTAATTGGTTTGAAATAATTAATAATAAACAGAAATAATATTGACAAGAATAACTTGTCAAAATCTTGAAGTTGACAAATAAAATCATTAAAAAATAACAGTTATTTTTATTATTTGTATAAATAATAGACCACATATGTTCACATAAATTGGAAATAAAAATTAGAATTGTAACAGTGGCTTAAGAAGATTATAAAACAATAAAAAAAACAAAAACGTAGACTGTATAAGGCAGTCTACGCTGAGTTTATGGAAAAGATTCTGAAAACCAACAAATTGTAATAATTTAAATTTTGATATTAAGATAATCTTTATATGGAGTTGCATTTTTGTATTCCACATAAAAATTGAGGCTACTTTCTGTAAGATGTTCTATTTTCAAATTTTATCGTTTTAATGATAGATAAATAAATATTTGTAAAAAATATTTTGGAGGTGAGAAATTTAACATTCCAAACATCTATCTAGATGTGTTGAAAACGTCTAATAGATAAAGTAATGTACAAGGTGATTTTTAGGCAGAAAACTTTATCTTATTTTAAATTAAAACAACTTTTTATTCTAAATGAAATTAAATTTTACGTTAATTTATGCATTGGAAGTTCACTTTCAATTAAGTTATAAGAGAAAAATCTGTTGCTGTCATTTTCCACAAAGTAAAAGTACATTCAGAACAGAAAATTTAAAAATTCTTTATTATTAAAATAGGAAATCACATATAAATGTTTCCTTTTTATTAATTTGATGAAAAGTCGCTAGCATTGCATAGACATTACACTTCAATAGTTTCATCACCATGAATTTTTGTTCATTTAAAGTCTACTTGCTAGAATATCTCTAACATTTGAATAGTCCAAAGTATATAATTTTAAAATCTTATGGACAAATTTTTATTCTGAATTCTGTAACAAACTGTTTATTATAAAATCAAAAACTTACGGCTTGGTTTCTGTCATTAAAAATTTAATTGTTTCCCGGAAATTTTCCACATTTTAGTTTATAGTGTGCAGGCAGTGTACATATTTTTCCCAAATTATTGTCAGATTTTTTACGGCCGCAGTCCCACAAAACACAATTCCTTTATAAAATTACTTCTAAACTACGATTATGATCTAGGTTTTCTTGATTTTTTATACTTTTTATAATGTATGTGTTTTCTTCTTCTATTTGTCTTTCACAAATCTTCGAGAGATTTTTCACTGAGAAAAACTTTTCTAGAAAGTTACTAGAGGTGTTAAAATTTACTAGTCATCTTATATGATAATTTCTAACAGTTTCTAATTTGTACACTATCCAATCTTAAATTTATTTTTCCATGATAGCATTAACGTTTCAGGTTTATTCGTTTCTAATTGCAACAAACGTCTTATATAATATTTGAGGCCTTTTGTTCCTGAAAAAATGTTTAAAACTAAACCGCATTTCCTTATCAAAGCGCCAACTTTTTCGTCTTAATTTTTTTTTTGCCAAAATTAATTTTGGCAGTAATAATGTAGCTCAAAACTTAAAAATATCACACTGCCTCAGTTAAAGATATTACAGTTAAACACAGTAATAAATAAGATAATGAAACAATGAGCTACAAAAACAACTTTACTTCTAATTGTAGAATTTAAAAAAAAGATAGTTAATTAAATCTAAACTTAAAAAAATTAAAAGGTTTTATAAATTAAATAATTTTAGGATAAGAGAAAACATTTACATTTTTAGAATTGTGATTGACTTTTATCACTTCTAAGTTTACTGAGGTATTAAATTTGAACATAATTTGATGACTTTACAATTCGACGTGTAGGTACTCAATTGGTGTTATGGTTAAACCAAAATTTTAAAAAATAATTAAAACAAATCATAAAAATCCTTGGAACAAAACTAATTTAACAGAGTAAATTTTTGATTACCGTATATCAAAACTGGCAAATTAAATTAGCTGCAAAGTGAATTATATCCAAAAATTACGAACATGGGCAACAAAGGTGATACATGAAACTTTCGACTTTAATGGTGGGCTAATTTTCAATTTCCATATACTATAAGCAATATAACACATCTCATAAATTTAATAAAACACTGTTTCCATATTACGAGCGCCCGATACTTAGTAAGTGTATGTACATAGGTTAATACCGCTTCCTGTCATAAATCCTTAGTAGAACCGAACCCAGACCATTGTCCTTTAGCCATACCACATTTCTCGAGATAATATATACGTTCAAATATTGATATAAATGTTTTAATTAAAATAATGTAAAATTGTTTTTTTGGTAATCGTGTAGTTCTTTTCGCAAAATCTTAACACGGTTTGTTATTTTTCGATCAAACAGAAAATATCCGGTTTGTGATATTGCTTTAACAAATTAGAAAAGTGTTTTATGACTCTATGAGACACTTCTTTTCGAACACAATTTTCTTTATATACACAACTTGCTCAGATGTACTAATAAATCTACAAATGATTCAGAAGAAACACTTTTTTGTTCACATTTTATGGTGGTCCCAATTTTCCCTAACCCGGAATTTAAACTTGTGGTTTTAATCCGTTCAAATGGTTTGACTCAATTAAAAAGGGATCGAAAATTAATTGATAATGTGAAAGAGATTGCAACAGTGAGTGTAATGTCCATTCGCAAGGGTGTGAGTTGACCTGGCGATGGCATCTAGTGGCCGCTCGCGATTTATACGCCATCTGGCGTTGATACAGCCCCCGATGTATTCGACCGCACGCCATCTATTCCGGAATTATCGCACTTTACGTCCTTTTTGTCGTCCTCCCCGGATGTTAAGCTATACATAAAAATCGAAATGTGGTGACGTGAATGCAACCAGGAAGCCAGAAACGAATACGCCTCCTCAATTATTATGTTATTCTGTTTAAGTATATATAATAATTATTGCTTTGATTTATTGCGAGCTCCGGAAATATTTCGAACGCTTTTATTTCAGTCTTGAATTTAGTTTCGGAACGAGTGAGGAATTCACGATATGCTTTAGGTTTTTGAGATAATTTTCTATAAGAACTGAAACATTCTCTAACAAACAAATTTTACTTGAGTTATGAAAAGTTTTATAAATAATGATGACACTATTTATCATTTTAATGAGTTACGTACTTAAATATGAATAACTTGAATTTAAAGTTGGGGAGTTATTAAAGTAATTTCAAATAACCAAAAAGAGCACAAAAAGAGGAACTTTGCTTAATTTTACACAACACAACTCAAAAATTAAAGAAAAAAAGTTTTCGTTATATAAACTAACTGAAAAACTATTGGCAATTCGAGATTTTAGAGGTTTTTTTCTATAGCAATTTTTAAAGTGTGCCTTAATTGCTTCAAAACGTAAGGATAAGTTGCACTTTAAGCTCAAGGGTAGATAAAGTGATATTTTAGCATAAATGGTAGATAAATACTTTTATTTAACTTTAGCACATTATTATTTTCGATCAATTGTAACATTAAGATGGTATGACTGCCGTTTCCGGAAACATTAATTGAAGGAGTAGTTTCATACTGTACTCGTAGCTGAACTTGTTGCGGCCAGATTTTCGCAAAAAATCTGATTTCAAACGGCATTTTTTTTTTGATACAAAATCCTATCCGCTTGAGAAGATCAGTAGCCGTGTTTGCTAACATCGTACCTACAGAGCGGCAAATAAGTTTCGGGAGATGACAGTTCAAAAAATTGGCCATCATCTTTGTAACTGTATGCAGTGTATATGAAAAATTTGCTGTGAAAAACGATTTAAGAACGCCTGAATATTTTTGTACAAAACTAACTCCACAATTTGTACAATTCGTGAAAATTAGCATGACATTAACTTTAAAAGTATTTTAAAAAATTTTCGTACTTAAAAAAGTTTGCAAATTCCAGTTTCTTACGTCATTTCTGATCATGCTGAATCTCTTGGAAATGCATAGTGTGGCGACTTGTTTTAACAAAAAAAAAGTGTGCAGAAATAAATCTTCCAAAACTCGTTGTTAGTTAGTTTGCTTTCACTCCATACAAATAAACTTTGTAGACGGACACAACTCACTTTGTTTTGTATTTTGTAACACTGCTAAAAAACTGTTTTAGCGATCGTTCTAGCTGATGATAAATTAGCTAAATAATAAATTAAATTCCTAAATAACCATTGATTTTATCTCGATAACTTAAACCTTAAAAAATAATTTAGTGTAAGAAAAGGAACTGCAGAATCTGAAGACCTGGTCTGTTGATTCTCAAAATATTAGTTATTTATGAAATTAAATTATTTACCACTTTATTTATTTTTCACTCAATAATTTATTATTACGTTGATACATATATTTCACGAAATGCTGCTAGTCTTACAAAACACTTAACAGCATAATTTTTATAGGCCTTTTTTGCTTGAATGTAAATTTCAGAATAAACAAAAATCGAAGGCGTGTAGACTGAATAACAAAATAAGCGAAAGTCGCAATAACTATGTAGAATAGCTTAGAAATGTGCCTTTATAAAGTTACAAAATGATACTTCTTCTAGGATACAGTTTTATCAATGATTTCCAAACCACCTAATTAAATAATAGTGATAGAGCGTTTGAAAAGCTGTTTTACCGCCCAACCATGTTTTTACTTATCTAGATCCAGTAGGGAAAGATACAATTTAAGAGAAAAATTTGGCATCTAAGAAAATTTTAATTTTGAGGTTATAAACAATCATGTTGGTCAAGACAAAAATAAGCTTCACTTTCAAGAGAATTTAAAGTAAAGCTGTTAATTCTGAAAAAAAAAACAGAAAACTAGCAATTTAATGAAAGGAATTAAAATTGCAACTGATTGATACAGAAATTGTTAAAGACGCATTAATTGAAATTAAAGAGGATGATCAAAACAAAAACTAACAGTTGTAAGAAATGATTTGAACAACAAACAAGTTAAAACAACAAACTCGAAATTTAGGATTTGGAGAAACAAATTATGCTTACCAAGGAGAAATTGGAATATGAACTTCTTCACATCAATTAAGAAAAGGAAACTGAAAAAAACTAATTAACGGTAAATTATCCATAAACAAAAAAAAATGTATGGAAAAATATTCTACTAGACAGTTCAGTAAAGATATTTGATGGTGAACATACTAACCATATAAAAAAAAACAAAAATATTTAATGGGTTGATTAAAAAGTACAGCATTATTTACAAGAGAAAATTTTATAGCTTGACAAACGATGTGGGAAAAATATTTAGCTGTAACCTGTATCATATACAGAAACGACTTTTTTTAACTATACAGAATGATGACACTGTTTTTGTGGTTTGGTTGCTCGCAGTACATAATTCAAAGGGTTAAAGAAGATACCACAACAAAAGATGAAAAATGTGTGAATATAAAACTTGGAAATGATGTCAAAAATTTAGTAGGTATAGTAGAAAATCTGCAGAGACCAGATATATGTAAATCCATAGTTACTAGAAAAGTTTGTGGCAAAGCTAAACAACTATCGTCGAAATTGTTAAGGAAATTCTAGTTTAACAAAATTTTTGTTATTATTTTCGAGACCCAAATTGATATATAGGACATGTTTGAGGTTGGCAACTTGTGATACGATGTTTTAAATTTAAGGTTTTAAAAAAGAAGAATATTATGTTGAAAACGTTTCAAGTGTTCGAACACAGTATTAGTCGGCCGTACATTATGAGCAGTAAGTGTATATTAATATAAATTACCTATAATTATTTTTTTGATTATAATTTAATTTTTATTTACAATAATGTCCTATCGCCAAAAGTGTTAGATAACCGTTTTTTTCCAGCCAAATTGTACATAGTTTCAAATTCTTATTGCAGTCAAATATGTTATTTTACAAACATTTTACTTTATTAATACAGGATGTTGTTAAAATAAGGTGTTCATGGGAATAGTCATCAATGTTCACTAACATAATGTGAAAAAACGAAAAAAAAATGTGGACTGCTCACTCAGGCTTATACATAAGGTCATCTTGAAAATATCATTTACAGGAGCTTTAAGTGATAAAATAGAAATTTTGGTACTAAATTTTCTATTAACCGGATTGTGTAGAAATAAAACGAAAAGTTTCTTCTTGAGTGTTTTTCTTCCAAAGAAAAATATTAATGTCTATTATAATGCCCCCTTGGTTAATTTGATTGTATTATATATATTATAGTTTTTTGTTTTTTTTTAATAAAATTTAATTAAATTTTTAAAAACCTTATTTATCATTTTTATATCAGATTTTTAAATGTGCTTTATTTTTCTTAGAATGCAATTTAAGCTCACGAAAAGATAAAGTGATCTTTAGTTTCCAGGGTAGATAAAATATTTTAACATTTAGTTTACTTTAGTTTATGATTATTTTGGATTAATTGTAGCATTAATGGTACAATTGTTCCCAGATACATTTACTTTAGGAATAGAACTCGCATTGATACTTGTGGGTTGACTTCACTGTACTCGTAGCCGAACTTGTGACCAGATTTTCGTGAAGAATCTGTTTTAAAATATCATAGATGCAGTTTACGTGTTGGGATGTGACAGCTTCAAAAAATTTGCAATCATCTTCGGAACTTTAACAGTTTTACAGACTGAATGTCCGTAGTTGACGATGAATATTTTTGTACAATTTTTAAAAAGCTAACTCCATAATCTTTACCGGGTACACAAGACGACCGACCTTTCTTGGTTTTAGTATCAATAAGTGCAACAATCATAACCGAATCATTGTGGAATCTTGGGTATCACGATAAACGAGTTTTTAATTTTTAAATTAATAAATTAAAATCCAAGATTTACAAAAAAAAAAATGTTATAGAAAAAATATGAGTATTATACACGATTTTGGAAAATTTTTATTTCACGAGATGGTTAAAGTGGTAGTGTATTATGCCTATACAACAATAAATAATCTATTTAAAATATACTATTTTGTGAAATCAATGAACTCGTGGCTACATCACTCGTTTATTAACAATTTTCATTTGATGGTTAAAGTGGTTCTTTATCAACTTGTATAATAAATAGTAGTAATTATTTACAATTTGTATAATATTTCTATTTAATAACATTTGGAATTAAACAAAATGATAAATCTAAGCAAGCTTAAAACTACCATAATCAAAAGTATAAAAATTTGCTCGAACTGTTAAAAAAAACACTAAAATTTTTTCAAAGATGACATTGTCAGCCCAATTTCGACCAAAAATTGAGTTTGATGTTTATTTTCCCGAACCTTTCAAATGTATATACAAAATAAAGGTGATAATAGTTTATGATAAGTAGAGTTCAAAAATTAAAAGAAAAGTTTTGCTAAAGGTATTTTGTTTTTAAAATAAAATTATGAAAAATTTTGATAAAAATTTTCCGTCACTGAAATCGTAGAACTTTGTTGTAACTGAAAAAAGCAATGTAGTTTGTTAAGCAACAATAGTGGTAGAAAATATCTGAATGTTAGTGGATACAAATTAATACAGGGCTACACATTTATATATATACATTTTCTATTGACACTTTTTTTAAATTTAATTTAAAAAGAAGTAGTTTTTTTGAAATCATAGTTAGTA
This sequence comes from Cynaeus angustus, assembly GCA_030157275.1. Classification (NCBI taxonomy): domain Eukaryota; kingdom Metazoa; phylum Arthropoda; class Insecta; order Coleoptera; family Tenebrionidae; genus Cynaeus; species Cynaeus angustus. The sequence goes on from CM058058.1 coordinate 18,965,003, forward strand.
AATTTTAATGACATGTCTGAGCTACTTTGTGTGACAAGTATAAGATTAAAAGACTAATCAAGATGGGCAATCCATGGCCCGTATGCAGTTTTGGCATGATTTTTCTCGATTTTTTTATAAGATGTACTAAAAAAAGAATCTACAAAACCAGAATGCTTAACAACGCGTTAATAATGCCTATACTTTTAGACGAGTTCGAAGATCATTTTTACACGCACAGACACGTAACCCACTTGATTGTTTGAAATTTGTTAAATTAATCATTGTTTTAGTGTTTCAATTATTCAAATTGTTGCTGTTTGAGTTCCACTTTTTTTAACGATGTTATTGCAGTTTCAAACCAATTCTGACAAATTGACGTTTATTAAAAGGCAAAAACTTTTATAAGAATGTATGTTTGGTTGTATATGGTTCGATCATTATTGGTCACTAACCTAACAAATGATAAATCGGAACAAATGTCATGAATGATGCAAGGCCTGAAACAATTTTAAAGATAGTGGATGAAAAGCTTTTTATTGGAATAATTTTAATCAGGATGTGACTTTTTCTTTTATTATGTTGACACCACACAGTGTAAAAGGTTTACGTGTTTATAGCTTGGTTCGTTATTTTTCTTCTGAAAATTCAGGCATTTTTCTATACAACACTCATAGAGAGTTCCAGAAACTTTTACGCTCTTTCTGCCGCATCCACACCAAACATAGAGCAACTTTTGGGTTTCTGTTGTGCGTTTATGGAAGTATTCCTAAAAATTCCAATGTGTTGCTTCTTGTTGCCGCAACAAATACCAAATGTTGCCCTGTTTTCTATATTTTCACCATGAGCGGCAAACATCAATGAAAGGAAAGGAACACGTGTAACAAAGGTGTATTGCGAGGTTTAGTTGTTGTGGTGTAGACAAGTTATAGTTTGTAGGAAAGTCCATTATCCAAAAAACTAAATACAAATGTAGAGATATAAAGCGAGAAGCATGGGCAAAATTAATTGAAATTTCTGGAGCAGATAAAATGGAAATAAAAATTAAAAATTAAAATAAAAAATTTAAAAAAAATGATAAAAGTGTGGTAGTTTTAAAAAATCTGGAGCCGATTTTTGGTAACTTTTTTCTTTTTCTCTATTTATAATGATATAAGATATATCAGTATATAAATACAGCGTTAAAATTAACTAGAGTTTCCTTATCTGTACGTTATAGTAATAATGCTATATTGGTTTGTTTATTGCATAAAAATAATATCTACATAATCAAATTTTAAAAAATGTTAAATACTGAAAACTAAAATAAATGAAAGTGATAATGAAAGTCAATAAAATCTCACATTACTGAAGAAAAGCTAAATTGAAATACTGACGTGTTTTGTATTAAATTTTTCCGGAAATCGTAAAAAAGACGTTTACTTATTTTAGAAATTTTTTTTACAAATTTCACAAAAATCAATTTTGTTGGCAACTATAGTTACAAAATAAACATTGAAAAATTTCATCAATTTTGTGCGTGTGTTGATGTTGTTGAGAAGTGAAGCCCCTCAAGCCTGCCTATCCGAAGACTTTAGGCCGTATTCACGTGTGTTGTGAAAACGTCAGTGCTGCTGCGACTGACGATCTTTTACCGTTTAAATCAAAAGATCGGTATGAAAGGACTTTCAAATTTTCTCAGATTGGCGTCAAGAAAAAAAAGTTACTTCACTTACCGAAGCAGTATTTCTTGCGTATTTTGCGGAAAAAGCAAGTTTGCAGAAACGTCTTTGGAGCATGTATTCTATGATAAAATCCGTGTTTTTATTGAAGCAGAATTTGGACATTAGCAAGTTTTATAGGCTTGTTGCATACTTGAAGCGAAAATCGACTGGTTACCAACCAAAAAAATCGAAATGTTTGTCCCGAGACCAGTGATAAATTTTTGCTTGAAGCTCCCGACAATAAATTTTTATTGGTAAAAGTAAGTTGTGACGATGGTTAAAGATGTTACTGGATGACATAAAAAGATTGACAAAAAAAACTCGTCGCTTTGTAATTACTAGTTTTAAATAAATTGTTCTTTAAAGTAGTTATTTTTATTTTGCGTCTTGTAAAGTCTTTACAGTACTAGTCAGGAGAAATCTATTTCCCTGCGCGTAAATAAGCAGGAAAATGTTGTTTCTAAGACGATTTCCGGAAAAAAATTTAAATTCCTAAATCGTTACTACAGACTTATCACAGCAGTGATTTTTCCATATTTCGTTAATTTGGGTAAATAATATAATAATAGGTTTTTAAATAATGTTTTATTTCATTCTTTTTTATAGAGATATCATTTTTTAAGTCAATTAAAGCATTTTGTTTATTTAAAATATTCTATTTAAAGTAAATATTGTCACATTAAACTATCAAAACGAGCAAAATCAAAACGAAGGTTAATTTGCATATTATAACCTATGTGGGGTCAAAAACACATAATATGTTTGTTTTCACAAATAACAATATATGTATAACATATCAATAGCATTATTCCAAATTATGTTTTGCTTCTGACTTTTATACAGATGAAAAAAAAATTGATCATTCTATATGGTGAAAAATCTTAATTATTTTCATAGTTTATCTAACTTAAATTAATTATCCTGTAAGTATTAGTTGATGTAATGGATATTGATTGCATGTTGGATAACCATTGTAATAAACGTCGCATTGTATCTACGATAATGCACGTTACAATAATTGAATTGGACAATGCATTTACTGGGTCGAGGACGTTAAAGGTGGTGGATAGTTATAGGTATAAATTTTGAAACAACTAGTAAACATCAAAAATTATATTCCCGGTATTTTTAACGGAAGTAATAAACTCTAAATCCTGCAAATAAAAAAAGTATTGTTATTCTCATACTCAATTTTCTTTCATGGTAGGATTTTTCCTGATGTTTTTGTAACAGATTATATTTTTTCTTTTTCAAAGCAAAGTGAAATACAAAAATATGTATCGTTTCGCGGATATGGATGCAATCGGTTGTATAATCGAAGCAGGCGGTGCACTCGGATAATTTGATAAAACACGATGATTTATGTAAGGCGCATTCAGCCGAAGTCTTGTTCGATTCCAAGACGAAATGTCACCAGCCAGTTACAATCGTTTCAAATTCCTTCGATTTAATATTGGACGACAGCAGCTCTTGTTCTTGCCAAGAATGGAAAGATTGATTCCGTTGATTTTTAACGGAAATACATTCCATTCGAATCTGGATTCGATATTGCTTCAAGTCGTAGTGACCAAAAAATAACGTCTGAGAAGCCACGAAGCTATGCTTCATATTCAATTTGGTTAATATGTAGAAAGATGCGGATGGAAACAGACAGATTTGTGAATCTGGTGTAGATATGGCCACTGCTCATTCATCCCACTGGCACTGTGATGTTTTCAACGTGGCAAGTGTGAAATAGCCATTATTTATTTAGACCCTATTAACTCGCAGGTAGATATCATAATGAAGTTGTTAATATTTAACAGAGTTATGAGTTATGGTGTACTACTTGCGCACTTTAACCTCGTGTTGGCAACCAAATAACGCTTACTATTACTATAATTTGAATGGGTTTTTAACCAGAACTATATGTTTGAAATATTAGGTGAAATACATACTTCAGTGAATGTACCTTTTTGTGGCTTCATTTACGAGGTACAATTTTGTGAATGTGTTATATGTGTATAATCACACTAATTAGTGAACTGGTGATTTATTGGCGGTTATCAAATAAAATTAATTTTATGTGATAAACATAAATTAGATTTTAAAATAACAATTAATTTAATTGAAATGTAATTAACAAAGTAATTAGTTTTTTGAACTTAAAAGTTGTAGAAAATCAAATGAAAGCAAATTAGAACATTTATCTTTTTAAAAAATGTAAATTGAAAAAGTATTTGCAAATTGTGCTGTTTTACATATCACCTAACTATATGATTGGTTATTATTATAAAATTAAAATTGTACTACTATTTTCCACGTTAAATATTTTGCTATAGTTTTCTATTATTTTACTGCATAACAAACGCGCTGTAGTTCTGACAACAAATATCAAATAATAATAATAATAATAATAATAATAATAGTAGTAGTAATGTTAAAATTTTCAATTGTAAAATTTTGCAGATTTTCTTTTAAATTTATTTACCAAACTTGGTAGATTTTACAAAAAACTTGATGCGAAACATGTGCATCAAAATTTATAAAAATATGATTAAAACCGTACGTGTATTAATTCTTTTATGCTTTTGTTAATTTTTACAATTTTGATAAATTTTAAAATCTCTTGAAAATTTTTACATTCACTTTTTTTAATCTTTACTTTGTTTAGATTTGTTCATTCAAGTTACTTTTACAATGTTTGTATCTTCCAATTTTTTTAAAATTATTATCTTTGTAAAGCTTTGGATTTAAATTTTTAGATTCTTTTAATTCTTAAATATTCCAATACTTTTTTTAAAGTCTTAGAATCCATATTTTATGTATGCTCGTAAAATATTAACAAAAATCTATTCTTTTTGAATATTTTGAATTATTTTGCTCATTTAAATTTTTGTAATTTGATTCTCTATTTTTTTTCGAATTTTTAGAGACTTATCAAAAGTTTTCGATTTTATCTATCTTTAGAATGCTATAATTTTTTTTGTTCTTCAGACTTTGGATTTTCTAGATTTTATAGGTCTAAATTAGATTAGATATTTTAGATTATTTAAATGTGCAATAATTTTGTTATTTATTAACGTTATTTGAAATAATTCTATTGTTTTTTATTCTGTAGCTTCTTCGATTAAACGTTTTAAACAATTGATTTTTTAAGTTTTAGATATTAAGCATTTATTAATAAAAATGTGTGAAATTTATAAAATTTTTAAATGTATAATGTTAATTTCTGTTGTAATTCTTCAACTTGAATTACGTCATGTAGTTTTGAATAAACAATAAAAAAATGTGAAAGGGTCCCAACTTTTTTTCTAGAACTCAAAGGTCAAATATGTTGGACTTTTGCTACTTTAGCTCAAGGTATAGAAATTTTAGACCAAAACTTTTTGCTTTAAGGGAAAGATCGTTTTTCACAATTTTCACAAGTAAAGTGAAGCTTTTTTTTGAATTACGCAACAAAAACTAAGTTCTAAAATAATACTTGCAAATAAGAATTTAATTTTAACTTACAGAACAAAAAACTGGGTTAGAAAAGGATAAAATAGAATTTAAGAAAGAAGGCTAATACTAAAAGATGGCAAAAACCAAAAAAAAAACGTGAGTGATATATTATTATTAGTGTTATAAAATGTTTAACATGTAAAAATGTAAAGGTGCAATTTCTATATAACAATTTTTCAAAAACTTATCATACCATAATAAGTTCGCTTTCTTCTTCTTCTTCTTCTTCTTCGTTGTCACGGTCTTAAGGGATAATTAATTCAAAATTAACCTTCAGTTTCAAATTACCTTTGAGTTCGAAGAACTAAATGTGATTTATTAATATAGGCAATTTGTACAAATGGTTGACATGGCACGTAGGTAATAATAATAAAGTAACGGTAGTCAATATTTATCGAATTTTTCATTTTTTGCTTCAAAACCGAAGCAATATCGTAGAACGTAGTAGAATTTGCTAATTTGTGGAATGCTCGTTGTACTTCAAAATCGCTCGTGTCACAACAAAACTTTTGGTTAAACTCGTTTAGTAATAGACATTTTTTTCTAATTAATATTTGGGTGAAAGTGCACAAAGCTTGTATTTAATTTTTTGATGAAAAATTAACAAAAATCGTTTTTTTATTAAAAGAAAACTAAAACACGTCTCTATAATATCTTTCTATAATATATACACCTCTGTTCCATAATAAGTGAGCAATTAGCGATTTTTATTTTTTCCAAAATAAGTGAGCCATTATCGTTTTCTTGCTTGAAGTGTTATGTTATATTTTTCCCAAACTAAGTTACAAAATACTAATATAATTCTCCCTACGAAGCTTTGCTTTGCTAATATGTTGAAGCTTATAATTATTGTTTCCGTTACAGTCTATGATGCATTTCATAACTAATTGTAAACTAATAAACACATTATCTAAAGTGTGTCGAGTCTCCGCTTTAAAAAAAACTTCAACAACTTGCATTAAATCGTCCATTTTACGCGGTGAATGCTGGTGTTGTAAAGATTGAATAGAGGAAAAGAAACCAAGAACAAGTACTGGACTGTTAGGCGGTTGAAACGCAAAGGTAGTGTTCCAACCATTCCTCCTGCACTCGGTCCTTAATTGCTCATCGTCAATATTGCAATGTGGTCTTGCATTGTCATGTTGTACGATTATATTTTTTGAGGAGTATCTTGGCCACTTTTCTTTAATTGCGGGAATCAATTTATTGAAAATTTGTAAAAATTGAACGATAGCGGTTCGCTTATCGTTGGTCAAATTAGGTTTTCTCATCGTTTGAACACTTCCGAAGTGAAAACAATTTTGAACAAATATCGAACTTTTAATTGTGGCTGTTGACAATTTAAACTGTCGAATATTTTTACGTTCACAGCACATGGCATTAAGAATATGATGTAAATTAATAATATGGATAGAATTTTTTTAAAAATTATTAATTGTCAACAAATTCAAGAAAAAACGCAAATGGCTCACTTATTTTGGAACAGAGGTAGTAATATTTTTCTATCAGACATATTCAGATTTTCAATTTAATAAGTTTACATAAATATCTTAAACATTTACTCTCTAGCATCGTGAATTAGCGTTATGTGATAACTAATCAAATTAATATTGTTGTCAAATAATATTGCTTTAAAGAAACTTTTTGACATAAAAAATTGTGTTAAAACGATCTTATTTTTTTCTAATACTTATTATTATTTTAAAAGATATATTAAATGAAAAAATGTTGCCATCACGTTTCATTTTAGACGATATTCTCAGCTTTCAATTAAAACATCAACCCATCTTTTCCTCCGGGGATGTTTGTTTCCGGATTATTAAGTAATTTAAAAAAATCTCCTGTAAATTTTAATTCAAAATTATTAGCACCGAGGAAGAAATTAGGCTCCCCAAAATTCTTTTTTATATGTCGTAATTCGACTCAAACTAGTTGCAAATTGCTCCGGATTATTTTTAATTTAGCCACAACAAATGAGTAATTTTACCCACTGATCTCTAAATTTACAATTTGACCTCAGTGATTGTTGTTAATAAATTTTCATTTATTAATAATCCTGTCATGTAAATCTTGATTATATTTTGACAGTATCGACAATGTTGATTTTTAAAAATATGTGCCCATGAAACGTTAAATTTTAATTTGATAAAATTATGGGGTAAGATTAAACGGATTTGTAAAAATTTGTGAAAAGGTGTAGATTTTTAAGGTGCGTATATTTTGTTGTTAATAAATTGAATTTAACCCCTGCCAATACCCTGGTAAGACCGCAGACATAATGGTCTAATATTTCGAGTATAAAAGCTCCTGGAGTCTTCGGCAGTGTTATCAAAAACATCCGCATCGGATTACTCGTCCATCCCTAAAAATATAAACCACCTGGGGGATGACTTCGCGTATCGTTTTTCTCATCCCCTTTCATCTTAAAAAGTGCAGATACAGATAGAGAGCGAGTCTTACCGGACTCATTGGTCGACGTGTGTGCCCCAAGACCCTCCTCCGGCGGAAGTCCGATTCCTCCACGTGGCCGGTGATCACGTGGTGCACCTCCTCCTAGCATTGGCTGTCACATGGCCAATACTCGATATCTCCGGGTCCGCCCCGACACCTGTCGGCGTCTTTTTGTTTTTCTACGACATGCTTCTTACCTACACGTTGGCCGCCATCTTCTTAAAGGGTTGAATTAAACATTGGTTACGGTGCCTTGTGGTTGGTCAACATACATGCAACCGTAAAAGTTCCGGAATTTTCCGGAACTCTTCGATTAGGATGCTAGGACAGGAGTGTATCAATTTTTGAAGGGATTTTGTACGGTCGTTGGCGATCTAATGGAATAAGAAATGAATTTTTTGGTTAAATGGATTTATAACGAGTTGTTTGTTTGTTAACATGAGCTTTTAATCGCCACAGAAAAAATAAGGAGCGGAGACAACGCCAAGTGATTTTGTCTTTACGATGCTTTAATTATTATATGCAACAAGTGTTTATGGGCAATATTTTACGGCGATTGCGTTTGAGGTTAAATCTTGAAAATAAAGTGGGGAGACTGCCAACTTTCTGGTTAGCTTTTAAAACACATTCGTAAAAACATCATTGTGCATTTTTTGAATGAATTCGTGCTAATTTTTAACGATTTAGAAATTTTAAACGCTGAATTATTTTACTAAACTAAAGTCACCATTTTCCAATAACAACAATTTACTGCGTACTATATATACATTATTTTTTATGAACAATATGATTTATGAGATACCTACAGTTACAGTAATAAAAAAAGACATGAGTCTACATGAGTAAAATATAAGAAAATATTCATATGCAGATCAAGGCCTTAGTTATCTTTAGCATATACGCTGTATTAAATAATTAATTATATACTTCAATAAGTAATTAACATATAATGAATTTTACTTTTTATGAGGGTTTGCTGAACCTAAAACAAACATATTGTTTGATATACTTATTTGATTTTTTAAACGTGTAATATTTCCTAGATTGCTTAGATTTTTTATATGATCTTAATAGACTTTCAATTTAAGTTTTTTTGTATTTATTTTGTATTTTCTGGGATTACTTTGTGGTTTTATTGGATACTGTGAAATTTTTTTTTAATTATTTTTGTTTTAGATTAGTCGCTAATCGACTGATGTGCTCGAAAAATCAAATAATGAAACCTTTTTGTTAAACTGTATAATTTGAAATTGAAAAATTCGATCGCACAGTGTAGGAAGACTTCGTTGTCAGCACTCTTCTTGCTGACAGTCAAGATACTACTGCATTCCTTTTACAAAGAAGAAATCCTTTCTTCTCCGGGGTGCAGGTAGTCGGCATTACTAATTTTGATATTTTAAATAAATTTGATATTAATTTTTTTTTGAACTTTTTGTGGATTGTATAGATTTTTCATATTGCTTTTAGATGTTTCGCACATGCAGTTGGTAAACATGAAAATAAACTTTGCACGTACCCGTTACAAATAATCACTAGTTACTAAGTTAATTTACCAAGCTTTAATTATATTTGATTTTAAGAATTGTTATGTGTGATATGTAAAATTGTAGCATATGATTTAATAATTTATTTTTTTAAAAGTTTTAAAAGTAACTGATATATAAACTAAAAAAAACATGTAAAAGACAAAATAAGTGCATAATAGATGTAGTTCGACTTTTTATAAAAATTTCTCTTTAGGTATATATGTATTACAAAGCATAGAACCATAAATCTGACAAACTTTAATAAATATTATTTATTTTAAAGTTTAAAGCCGAAATTTGTAGTTTTTAGATTTCTGGTTTATTTTTTGTGTTTAAATCGAACATAATTAAGCATAAATTTTAATGTCGAAAGCTGAACCAATTTTACTCTTATATTTACTAATAGTTATGATAAATATGTTATTATAAATTAAATAAGACAAATAAATTTTGGTGTAAAGCTACAATAAATGTAACACTCTCTAATATATATTAGAATTAAATACACAATACGTTTTTTTTATATCGACAGTAATTTTATGTTAACAATACACTTATGGTTCAATAGTTATAGCTAAAATAAAATAATAAAAAAACATTACACTTTTACATTGCAAACGTTACCTAATTTGTTTATGCATCTTAAAAATATCTATATATTCGTATTTTTCATATATCAAATAAATATTTGTTTTATAATAAAAAAAATATATTTGTAATTATAAATATAAAAGATTTTTATTTATAAGCAAAAAAGAATGAAATTACAGTAAAAATTTTAATTTTAATTTTTTACCGCATTATGTATATCATCTTACTACTAAACCATTTTTGTTGTCAATATTGATCTATAATAATAAGAGATGATCGTTTTGACATTTTTTAAATGGTAATCTTTCAAAAATACTGTAAGTTTAAAATAAGAGCTTTTAAAACGTATCATAGATTTAATGATTCAATGGTTTCCCAAATAAACAATTTTTTCTAGTTTTACTTTCCAACCGATTAGAAAGTAACAGCGACAGAGTTTGACTTTCAAATTTTTAAAAAATCAGAAATGTCAACATTATATAGCGGGATGTAAAAAAACAGTATTATCAAGGTTTCTCATCACGTATAAAACGTGAAAAAATTCATCCTTTCATTGTCATAATCTTAATCAAAAATTTATGATTTTATAGCTATACATTTTATTTAAAATATGAAATGCATACCAGCATGTACGTATTTATTTATTTCTTAAACATAACTTACCTGTTGTGTTGAACAAAGTAAATGTTTGTTGTGTTTCGTTATGTTTTTACACTTTCAACGGTTTTGACTCGTTTTGTTTACACTGTTTTTGCTTCAAAACATTTTTAGCTAATGCTATACCATACTTCAAATTAATATTTTTTCTTACCAAACGCTTACAAAAAAAACTCAAATTAAAATTATGAAACGCATTTAAGTAAGGTTAATTAAATTTATTTTCCACATTTTTGCTCTTACCACAGGAATGTACACAAAAGTACATTAAAAATTAAAAAAACCTTGATATTCGAAGAATTCTGAGAAAATATTTTTATTATAGGATGTTGTTCATTTATAAGCAAAGAAAGTATCAATTTCTGTAATCATAATTTTGTTCTGGATTTATTATGGTCGAGGTATGTAAATGGTTAAAGTAAAAGTGCCGCTTTTGAAGTATTTATAAAAGTATAAATTTTCCTCGCGATTTAAAAAGCTGCGTAAATTTCGGCAAAAGCAGCAAAAGATGCATGTAATAAGCAACGTATTAAGAATTAAAACAAGAAGAATGATGAGCGTAGTCGTATCAATTAAAGCGAACGTGAACAAGGTAAGTCTCGTAAGCTGCACGGAGACCATGTAAGATAGTCATATCCGGAAAGTGGGCCATTAATAATCCGGTCCGGGAAACTGGAGCGGTCCGGGCAATCAGTGGAGTGCTCCATACATCTCCTCAGGTGTTTCCCTATGCCCAAATACAGATACTTAACTCATACAAATCTCTATAAATTAACAACGCACGAGATTTTAAACAGACTAGAACTTCGTCAAGTTTTACACAAGTTAATTATACCAACAACTTAACGGAATGTTTCAGTTTAGTATCTAAAGTTAACCTTATTGGAAAGTTTGTTCTGTTGCATGGTCAATGGACTATTTACAATCTCCAAACTAATTGCCGGAACGGACACTGGAATTGTGGCCTTTCAGTGTACCAGGGGCTTAGGAATTCTTACCACAACAACCCATTTAATTTGAGTAAGAGTATGTTGTCTTTTTAAGATTTAGTTCTTTTCTTTATCGATTCGGCGAGGAAATTTGAATGAATTCCCCCGTTCGTAAAATAAAACTTTTAAGATCCCGACTTTTATGGTTGACTTTGTGAAATTTAACGTGTATTTGTCGTAAATAGGTACAGATTTTCGTACCTAAAGCTGGTCTATGACATATTTACGATGAGTATCTTGATCCTTGCGAATTCAATCAGACACAAAATCCTTTTACAACAATGCTCTTCCTCGAGGGAACATCAGGATAACGAAACAACCACTCTCACACCGCCAGGATCTAGGTGTCGGTATTTACGATGGGGCCACAGAAATGTCATCCCAGATCCCAAACCAGACACATATGAGCCCATTTTATTATGCTCATTTTCTACAAGAAATACACGCATGAGAGTCCATGTATATGAAACAAACCCTTGCAAGCTTTGCACCAAAAGTGCGCGAAAAACAGCCTACAAAGCATATCTAAGGAAGGTTAAGATGCGTTTCTAGCATTTTTTTATTACATGAAATCTGAATAAAACATATGTAAATATATTTTTTGTGAAATAACATTGGAGATTTTGTTGACGTTGAAAAGTAAAGAATGTTGTGCAGATTGAAAGAATTGTGCAGATTTGGATGTTTTTAAAGTGTTTATAGTTTCTTTTTCAAATTGTGGGCAGATACTTTTATAGATTATTTCTACACCTTTTTATTATATAACAAATATTATCATTTTTTTTGTGAAAAATTGAATCTATAATTCACTGTAGTGCATCACTGATTCATAATTCACTGTCTTCAACCAATCACAAATACAAATTTAATCACTGTTACGCTGAACCTGATATTTTAAATCGCCCGCCATTAACTCTGCAGTTGACAATAGACTCATGTGACATTTAATTTAATTTAAAATTATCAAAGAGTCTAATTCATATGAATTCAAATCATTTGCGCCATTCGTTTATGGCTCGTGAGTTCAAACATCATCTTCGTGAATCATAGTCGCTCATATAATAATAGACAACATGTATGCATTCTGAAATTTATTAAAATTTAATAAATATCGAATGTTTCTATTGGAAATTGATAACTTATGTCCCAGCAGCACCTTATTATATTTTGTTACCAGACGTAAAGTATCGCATCTTAATGCAGTGTACTGCCTATATGTAACACAAAGCCCGAAGTTCACCTTTAAAAATAGGAAAGTGTAATTTGGGCAAAGTATCCGATGCGTTTCCATTTCGGTTGACAGTGTGTGGAATTTCAGGTAGAAAAGGGTAGTGTGAGGTCCCTAAGGGCCTATAACGGAGTTTGACCGCCGATAGGGCGGCGTACACGTTAAATATTCAGGGAACAGGACGACCCCGGACACTAACTGGTATCCAGCACACCACAATTCATGCGGACTTCTCCATCTGCAATGTCTGCAATATTTAAAAGTGCATTTCCTACAAATCTCTGAAAACTACGGTTTTCTTTCGATCGATTTGCGCCCGAATTATTTTCAAGCTATTGTCAAAGTGTCAAATACGAATGGCATTAATATGCAAATGGCAAAAGCAATTAACTCCGAGGAGAGAGATGATTAAGAATCTGTCTACAACAAACACACTCAAGATACCAATTATGGTCAAAACGTGCACTTACAATTATTTTTACGAAACAATAGGGAAACTGGAGCAGTAATTATTTATTAAAATATTCATTACGTGGGAAATCATTATTCTCTAGCCTGAGTCTTGTTTAAGAAAAAAAAAACTTAGGAAAGACGTACTAGTTTGCAATAGGAACAACTATTGTTTAACAGGAAAACAAATTAGATTAGAAGAAGATGGATTTAATTTACATTCCTATTTTTGTTCTTGTTAATAAAATGATAGTATCTAATATAATATTTTTTCTTAAACTTTGGATAGAACATTTTAGCTTCTAATTTGGTGTTAATAAGTTTTAAATATAAAAAAGTGAGACAAATCAATTACTTACACAAATATAATTTTACTTAATATTTACCCAAAAAAATGATGGTTATCGGATTATCAAGAGATACAAAATCAGTCCATGAAAGTTCGCTCTTAAAAATTTGTGGAATAGACCTCAACACCCACCCATTCGATTTAATAGGTTTCGCCATATTATGGCTTATAAACTGTACTTTAATAGGACAAAATTACAAAGTAGCAAAATATTTACTGTTGCTGGTTGGTCGTAGATGTAACGATAAATGTGTAATAATTATTTTTCTTTAGTATTCACATACCTACCTATAGTTAAGCTTCAAAATAAAACAAATTAACAAAAGTAGGAATCTATATTTGTCATAATTCAAGGGTTTAAACAGAACAACTGATAATTTTGTCGTAATTAATTCTAAGTACATTTTTATACCACGAATAAGTTGACGTGTAAATTAATTGACAATGTGTCAAATTATATTTAAAATTTTAGTAAATTGTACTTGTATTGTTACAAAGAGCCTTAAGAAAAATAAAATTCGTATCGTAGCGAGTCTTAGCGAGAGTTCTTCTGAGGAAGAAATTTCTGATGCGAAAGCTGGTCATTAGAGAAAATGAGGGTCGTGCGTGACATACTCTAAAGGCCAGCATCAACATTTTCCGTATAACGCAGAGTCAAGCATTGCTCTGAATTACTTCGTGTCATTGTCTCAAGAAGATACGCCATACATGTGTGTTTAGGGTTTTTGCTTCTTTATGCGATTTTGTCGGAAATCATGGTTCAAACCAATTTGTACGCCATACAAGTTTTGCTTAGCGGTAACGGTAACGAATCTAAACTTCACGGTTAGAAGTCAACAAGCAAAAAAGACAATTTGCAAACAGAAGCAAATACAGCTCTTACTGAACATGCTCCTAGAGAGGTATCGGAGCATATATACTGCAGAGAAAGTAATTTGTATAGATAAGACTATTGTGAAGGTTTGGAAATCCCCGATTGTCCTGGTCGACTACGCAATCCTTTGGTCCTTTGGAGACGGCGTTCGTTTGGGGTTGGCGTTTAATACTTACGATTGGCGCCACCACCAAGATTTACTAACCCTGTTGTAACACACGCGAAATATCGCTAATTAATATTCGGTGTAACTTAGCAGTGACCTTATGGCACTGAAACTTTCTTAACTTAACTTCATCGGGAAGATGAAGAATTTTATAAAAGATTATGGACCCAAATTTCTACGTTGTGTTTTGTTGTATTGCAGAAAAAAAAACTTATCATAGTATCCAAATTCTAGTGAGGCCGTCTTGTGAGAGGAATGTGTAATAAAACAGATGGGCACACTTCACTTATACTTTATTAACAAATTTTCAATCATCGATTATGGGTACGACCGTCAAAGTCCCTAACTGATTTTGATTAATTTAAAATGCGTTCCTTGTTCTCTAATAAGATTCAAAATTTATCCCCTTAAATTTTGTGATTTCTAAGATTTTGATCAAAGCTTTTGCTTCTAAGTGTAGATTAGTTGGCATTTTGTCAGAGCATTGTGTGATTTCCGGTGTTCTATTCGTACGAGATTTACTGAGTGTTGTTTTTACAGAAATTAATTATGAGTCGGAAAGAATTTGATTATTGCACGATTATGACTGTCAACGACTCATTTTGTAGCGAATTGTCACGTTGGATGAAATTCGTAACTCAAATTTTGTCGATGGCTAACGTTACCGGAATCTGGTGTTGGTGGATGTCACACGTGAATTCACGATTTGTGTTTGATCCGGACGAAGAAAGGAAAATCTAGACTAAGCGCGGATCAAACGAATGATAGCGAAACTTTGGAGTTGTTTGGAAATATTTCAGATATTTGGTGTTTGTGCAGTCGAGAAGAAAATGTTCTAATTTTTCTTTCTAAGAAAATTTCAATGACAGAAACTATAAGATCTGTTTACGATAAATTTTCTTTGCGGAATGGTATTCTACAATAGAGCAGCCAGAAGGGTTGCATATTTGGCGGTTCGCATAGGAGTTACCCCTTTCACTGATAACACTAAGGTTTTGATATTTGGTATGATAGACCCTCGCGACGGCGGCACGAGATAAATGTATTGTTCGGTGGGCTTATCGCCAGTCAGAGACTCGGTTTACTACCGCCGTGGGTGAGCGCTGGGGCAAAATATGCCAAGCTCAGACCACACGGAAAGATGGGCACGTTAGGAGGCGTAGGCGGAATGTTTGGTTAATGGATCCAATATGCATTGCCACTTCTTTGTCGGACCAAATAATTAATTTAAATTTGTCATACTGTTAAAGATGGCCATTTTCGGCAGTGGTGTTCTAACTGCAGTGGCCAGTACCTGGCGTAAATTTGTAGTAGTAAATGGTGTTGATGACATTATCAACATAACAAAATTTAGCTGGAGCTACTCGCTCGAAATTTAGGTGGCAGGTTTTGGTCATAGTGTTCATCTCTAATCCTCTATTGTAGTTGATGGATTTTAGTAAAATCTGGATAACTCTTTATACAACAAACGTTTAATTGTCGCACTAGCGTTCAAAGAAATACAATGGTGCTAGATAGATGAGAAATTTATAATCAAAATAAAAAATGATCTCAGTGACATTTAATGATCGTCTCAAAGTGAGGAAAAGTTAGAAAATAATGAAACGGCGTGAGACGATTAAACTCGGAGTATTATTTCTAGATTTGGAAATAATCGTCGGTGGTACTTGATTGGATAATCAAGTCAAAAGTGCGTAGAATGAACGTTGCGACTGCACGTGGAATTTAATAAGATAGTTAAATTAAAATCAATTTAGAATTCCGAATATTACACGGTTAACACACAATAACTCCAACCTTTTGTGCCCGAATTGTGCCGAAATTTTATTTTACTCAAATAAGTAATAAAAGATTAAAAGACTTACGCTTTTTCCTGGACGTTGGACACTAAACACTTATTCTGATCGCGATTTGACTTTCCAAGTTTAATTGATCGTCTCGCAAAGACGGTTTGAATCGCGGATAAGACTCTCGCAAAATTATCAAAAAGGTTTAAAACAGACTCTCGAAAATTCTCGAAAAAGACTCTCGAAAGATAATCGGAAAAAGATCCCCACTGCTATCTGTCGCGAACTTTTATCAACTCTCTTGGGGTGGTACTCCCCCTGTAACGTCTTTCCCTTTCTTCGACGAGCTTAATCGGAAGCGCTCTGCCTATTGGTCCGCAACTACCCCCGTAAGTCGTCTTACCCCTACTCGGTGAATTCTACTAATTTGCCAAATTGCAAAGCTAATTAAGGAACGGCCGGTACCCAAATTACAACAACAAATGATACTAACTTAATTAAGCATCTTCCCCGAGTGATAGGAACAGGTACAACTCGGTTCTTCCCTAATCTTACTCTAACTTAATCTAAGTCCGATTCAAAACGATGCTTCCGACGTGTCCGCGTTTTGCTCAAACCGTAGAGTACGTTCGATCGGTTTGATATCACAAAATTATCAATTTGAGACAAGGGTTTGTGCGTACGTGACAAAATGCAAGTTTTCTAAGAAATCTGACCCTGCCCAAACTCTGGAATTTGACCATTCTCGGAGGGACGACATCTGGAAGCAATTCGCTTTGAAGTACCCGCTGGGAAAATCCATCGGACGCTTTCTCTTAAAGGACCGCTCCCGCAATAAACCATCCGTTAGGGTCTTCTCCGAAGTAAAAAAATAAAAACCAAATATTTCGGACTGACCGTAAAAATTGGGGCCTGGGAACCATCACATACGCCCCCTTTTGTTGTTCGGGTCGCCGAAGGTGAGTCCGGAAAACAAAACCTCTCGGTGATGGTGAGCTGAAGTTCAACTGGGAATGGACGCTCGATGGTAGATCTTCAGGTTGGCTGCGTTGTACACCCCTTTGATCTGTTTTGTCTGTGGGCTCACCAACTTGCAGGTGTTTGGATGTGGTTTAGCAATCACCACGTACGGGCCTGAATATAGAGGCAAAAACTTCGCATATACCTTATCTTCTGACGCTGAGACTGGTTTTTCACGGAGAAGTACCCAGTCATCAATTTCCACCCGGATGATTTCGCCTTTCTGTTGTTGTTGGCGTTGTCGGGCTTGCCTTTCCAGATTGTTTCGAACGGCGTCGTGAATTTGGTCGATTGTCAGACGTGGTGTCGGTGGAAGCATATTACGAAGGACGGCATCGAAAGGCGTTGGTGGTTTTTCCCCATACAACACTTCATGTGCAGAGAAACCGGTACTGGTGTGACACACTGTGTTTAGGCACTCTTCAATGTTCTTTAGATGTGACACCCAACTAGAATGTTTTTGGTGACAATATGCGCGGAAGATTCGTCCCAATTCGCGCATTACTCGTTCACTTGGATTTGACGCGGGGTGTCGGATTGAAGTGTGACGCACCTGAATATTTGCATCATTTAGTCTCTTTTGCCAATGTTTTGACGTGAACTGAGTCCCACGATCACTTAACACACATCGCACCTCCAAGTACTTGGCATAGTCTTCTACAATTTGTTTGGCTGCGGCTCGGGCGGTGGCTCTTCGCAGTGCGTATAGTCTCAGAAATTTTGAGAAACTGTCGATTACTACCAACACATAGGTAGCACCTCCACGTCCTGCAGGTAGAGGCCCGTAGAAGTCGACGCATACCAAATCACCAGGGTGTTTTGCAAGGATCGGATGATACGGCCCTTGTGCGGTGCGGTTAGGATACTTTGTCCTCTGGCATAAGTCGCATGTTTTGAGAATCTTTTTGACAGTTGGCAACATCCTTGGAAAATGGTACTCTCGTCTCAAAGCAGCATGGATTTTGTACGCTCCGAAATGCCCGAGCAGACGGTGGTAGTACCACACGAGTTCTTCAACGTGTCTTTGGGGAACGGCTAAACGAGATGTATTTGTCTTGGGACACCTGTGAACTAAAAGGTTATCGTGAATGATATAAATTTTCCTTACACGTTGGTGACTGTCGTCGTCACTGGATGGTGTCTCTAGGATTCGGAAAATTTCAGCAAGTTTTGGATCGTCTCGCTGCTTCTGGGAAAAATCCTTGTGCAACTTTACGAGATTAGGTGTGTCATCCACCTCGAAAAAGGCAATCACGGGCTGTTCTCGCGGATATTCATTTTCCCCGTTTCCATCCGTAGGAAATCGCGATAGCACATCGGCCACAACATTGTCCTTTCCTTTCACCACCTCTATTTCATAGTCGTATTGATCGAGGATTAAAGTCGAACCACAATTTTTCTACCTTGGATGAACGTCCGAAATTTGGTAAGACCGAACACAACACCCAACAGTTCTTTCTCGGTTGTCGTGTAGTTTAATTCTGCTCCTCGCAACGAGCGACTTGCGAACGCGATGGCACTACGTTGTTCATCTGGGAGTATTTGGTATAGTTCGGCTCCCAGTCCAAATCCTGAACTGTCTGTCTGCACGTACAAAGTCAGATCTGGTCGGGGTTGTGTTAACACCACAGTCTCTAGAAACATGTCTTTGACTCGGTTGAAGGCAGTCTCTTCTTGGCGCCCCCATTTCCACCGGGTCTTTTGCTTTAGGAGATGTGTCAACCCTCTTGTTGCTTCGCTGTATCTTGGGCAAAACTTTCGGTAGTAATTGCATAGCCCCAGAAATGCACGCAAATGTTTCACCCGTTGTGGAGTTGGGAACTGTCTTATGGCCACCAACTTATCTGGATCTGGTTTGATGCCATCAGTGGATAAAATGTGCCCCAGAAATTTGACCTCGGACCGAACAAACGAAGATTTCTCTAAACTTACTGTCATTTTGGCCTTCTTCAGCCGTTCTAACACTCGATCGATGTGCTCCCAGTGCTCTTCTAGACTCTTTGAGGCCACCAGAAGGTCGTCTACATAGTTCGTTGTGAATTCGCGGACCTCTGGCCCCAAAACTAGATCCATAGCACGACTGAATGATCCGACAGCAGTTTTTAACCCAAATGGCAGCACCTGATACATATAGCTGCGCCCATCGTACAGAAAGGCCGTGTACTGTTGGCTCTCTGGCGACAGTGGAATCTGCCAGTACGATGCTCTCAAATCGATGGTAGACATGTAGCGAACCCCTTCGAAACGGTGGAGCAATTCTTCTGTTGCCGGTGGCGCCTCGGTGTCTGCCACCATTTTTGAATTAATCATCCGGGCGTCGAGACAGATCCGGACAGTTCCGTCTTTCTTGCGCACTACTGCAACTGGACTGGCGTACGGCGAAGGTCCTCGCTTAATTACCCCCAAGTCTAGCATCTCTGCCATCGTCCTTTCTACTTCCGGTCTTAGCGAAAACGGTACCGGATATGGTCTCTTGATAAACGGTGTGTGGTCGTGTAGCAAGATTTTGTGGGTGTACTTGTCGGTCAGCCCCGGAACTTTGCTAAAAACCGGCCGATGTTTCCCCAATATTTCTAAAAGTTTTGCGGCTTCAGAATTTGGCAACCCTATGGAATTCACCTTTTCTTGCAATTCTTCTAGCGTGTTCACAGGGCTCTCGAGACGTTGTTTTTCTATTGTGGCGACGGTCGTGTCGCGACTGGTTTTGCTGCTATTGTTGGGTTCCAACACTCGCGCACTGTGGAGAAATGGAACCGTTGCGATTTTGGACCCGACATGGAACTTCAACTCGTATTGTTGGAAGTCAATCTGTGCTCTATTTATTTTCAGCCAATCAGCACCAAAAATTGCGGGTTTGATGAGATTTCGCACGATCAACATGACGGCCTCAAATTGTTCTTGGCCGATCGTGCCTCGCAGCAGGGCTTGTAAAACGACTCTGCAACTTCTCTGCCCCACTGCACCACGAAGTTGTATGGCTGTCACAGGCAAAGTCGGAATCTGTCGATTTGCCGAAATCGTAGACCATGTTTCCTCAGCGATACAACTGACTTCGCTTCCGGAGTCTACAAGCGCCGTTAACTTTTGCCCCTCAATTTCGACTACGACCTCTGGTAGCCACCGGAATTTGACTTCTTCGGCTCTTTGTTCTTCCTCTAGGGCCTCATCTTCATAAAGGGAAAGGACTGGTACTGTTTCTTCTTCCTCTTGGCGCTGGTACCTGAGGGTTAGCACCGGCTTTAACACCTCACCGAATGCTAGTCGCGCTCTTTTACGCATTGTCTCCTCAGTCGGTGTCTTTGCAGGATTGTCTGGACGCTTAGGGCCCCACCTGGACTCGTGTCTCTTTAGGCCCTGTTCTGAGACACGCCCCCGTTTCCCGGATTTCTTGGAACTTCGGTGTTGCTGTTTCCGGGAGCCGGATTTCGATTTCGGTTGTACGTCGTTTGGTTTCGCTCCGGATGTGAGCGTCTCTCGTTTCGCCCATTTCTCTGGCGATTTTGAACGAATTGTGAGCGAGCGTCATTTCTCCGTTGGTTCGCCCTATCACCAATATGTGGTCGTGGTCGTGGGTTATTGCGGGGTTTGTTGATCGAAACGTCTCCCTCAACGTGCTTGTTGTCGTTCAGCGCAGCGTCCTGCTGCATCAAAAAAGCAGCAGCAACTTCGGCTTCGTTTTTGTTTCCATTTGCCCAAACTCTTCGAACTTCTAGCGGAAAATGTTGCATTATCCCCGCTACGACAGACTCCTCGGAAATTGGTATCGTCAGTTGTTTTGTCTTGTGAATATAATGAGCAAAGTGTGACATCATGCTTCCTCTGGATGGATCGTACTTCGCTGTGTAGACCTTTTGTAGCAGCTCGTGTTGTTTGGATTCCGACCAGTAGAATGCCAGAAAGTCCTTTTTGAACTCCTGGTAGGTGGTCCATTTTCCCTGAAATATGCTAGCCCAGTGAAAGGCATCACTTTTCAATGAACTCACCGCGGTTTCAAGTGTTGCTGAGTCGTTGAGACTCAGTGCCTTGCAATAGGCCTCCATCCTCCTGAGGAACTCCACTGGATTTTTGAATTTCATACCGTCAAAGCTGGGTTTCTCTGACGCTGAGACAGCCGGTGAAACAGCGGCTTTCAAAATTTGTGCTACTTCCACAAGATCGCGTCTCGCTTCAGGCTGGAGAAGAGTGGCGGGAACCGTGTCAGAGGCGTTGGTGCTCGACTCGGCCATATCTTGCTGATGAACGATGGCGACGGTTTCTACGACCGCCCCCACATCAGAGTTCCTGCGGTTTCGTTGCTCGCCCCCGGACTCAGTGACAAATCTCACCGTATCGCGTACTAGTGACTCCAACTCTTGCCGCCATCGTGTTTGTTCTTCCTTTTGGCTTTCCGCCCAAGTGCGGAACCACCGCGGGATCTCGCCCCCATTTTTCTCTACCGCCGGTGCCTCTTTGTTCGCAGGGCGCCCCTTTTTCTTTGCGCCTGTCTGGGTACCAGGTCGCTTGGCCGCACCTCTCGACGTCGAGGCGACTTCCGCTTCCTTCTGGGCCTTTTCCTTTTGTTTCCTGGGTGCCATCTTCCTTTCACAACACGTGGTCTCCTCGCTATCCTGGTCACTACGGCACCAAATGTGAAGGTTTGGAAATCCCCGATTGTCCTGGTCGACTACGCAATCCTTTGGTCCTTTGGAGACGGCGTTCGTTTGGGGTTGGCGTTTAATACTTACGATTGGCGCCACCACCAAGATTTACTAACCCTGTTGTAACACACGCGAAATATCGCTAATTAATATTCGGTGTAACTTAGCAGTGACCTTATGGCACTGAAACTTTCTTAACTTAACTTCATCGGGAAGATGAAGAATTTTATAAAAGATTATGGACCCAAATTTCTACGTTGTGTTTTGTTGTATTGCAGAAAAAAAAACTTATCATAGTATCCAAATTCTAGTGAGGCCGTCTTGTGAGAGGAATGTGTAATAAAACAGATGGGCACACTTCACTTATACTTTATTAACAAATTTTCAATCATCGATTATGGGTACGACCGTCAAAGTCCCTAACTGATTTTGATTAATTTAAAATGCGTTCCTTGTTCTCTAATAAGATTCAAAATTTATCCCCTTAAATTTTGTGATTTCTAAGATTTTGATCAAAGCTTTTGCTTCTAAGTGTAGATTAGTTGGCATTTTGTCAGAGCATTGTGTGATTTCCGGTGTTCTATTCGTACGAGATTTACTGAGTGTTGTTTTTACAGAAATTAATTATGAGTCGGAAAGAATTTGATTATTGCACGATTATGACTGTCAACGACTCATTTTGTAGCGAATTGTCACGTTGGATGAAATTCGTAACTCAAATTTTGTCGATGGCTAACGTTACCGGAATCTGGTGTTGGTGGATGTCACACGTGAATTCACGATTTGTGTTTGATCCGGACGAAGAAAGGAAAATCTAGACTAAGCGCGGATCAAACGAATGATAGCGAAACTTTGGAGTTGTTTGGAAATATTTCAGATATTTGGTGTTTGTGCAGTCGAGAAGAAAATGTTCTAATTTTTCTTTCTAAGAAAATTTCAATGACAGAAACTATAAGATCTGTTTACGATAAATTTTCTTTGCGGAATGGTATTCTACAATAGAGCAGCCAGAAGGGTTGCATATTTGGCGGTTCGCATAGGAGTTACCCCTTTCACTGATAACACTAAGGTTTTGATATTTGGTATGATAGACCCTCGCGACGGCGGCACGAGATAAATGTATTGTTCGGTGGGCTTATCGCCAGTCAGAGACTCGGTTTACTACCGCCGTGGGTGAGCGCTGGGGCAAAATATGCCAAGCTCAGACCACACGGAAAGATGGGCACGTTAGGAGGCGTAGGCGGAATGTTTGGTTAATGGATCCAATATGCATTGCCACTTCTTTGTCGGACCAAATAATTAATTTAAATTTGTCATACTGTTAAAGATGGCCATTTTCGGCAGTGGTGTTCTAACTGCAGTGGCCAGTACCTGGCGTAAATTTGTAGTAGTAAATGGTGTTGATGACATTATCAACATAACAAAATTTAGCTGGAGCTACTCGCTCGAAATTTAGGTGGCAGGTTTTGGTCATAGTGTTCATCTCTAATCCTCTATTGTAGTTGATGGATTTTAGTAAAATCTGGATAACTCTTTATACAACAAACGTTTAATTGTCGCACTAGCGTTCAAAGAAATACAATGGTGCTAGATAGATGAGAAATTTATAATCAAAATAAAAAATGATCTCAGTGACATTTAATGATCGTCTCAAAGTGAGGAAAAGTTAGAAAATAATGAAACGGCGTGAGACGATTAAACTCGGAGTATTATTTCTAGATTTGGAAATAATCGTCGGTGGTACTTGATTGGATAATCAAGTCAAAAGTGCGTAGAATGAACGTTGCGACTGCACGTGGAATTTAATAAGATAGTTAAATTAAAATCAATTTAGAATTCCGAATATTACACGGTTAACACACAATAACTCCAACCTTTTGTGCCCGAATTGTGCCGAAATTTTATTTTACTCAAATAAGTAATAAAAGATTAAAAGACTTACGCTTTTTCCTGGACGTTGGACACTAAACACTTATTCTGATCGCGATTTGACTTTCCAAGTTTAATTGATCGTCTCGCAAAGACGGTTTGAATCGCGGATAAGACTCTCGCAAAATTATCAAAAAGGTTTAAAACAGACTCTCGAAAATTCTCGAAAAAGACTCTCGAAAGATAATCGGAAAAAGATCCCCACTGCTATCTGTCGCGAACTTTTATCAACTCTCTTGGGGTGGTACTCCCCCTGTAACGTCTTTCCCTTTCTTCGACGAGCTTAATCGGAAGCGCTCTGCCTATTGGTCCGCAACTACCCCCGTAAGTCGTCTTACCCCTACTCGGTGAATTCTACTAATTTGCCAAATTGCAAAGCTAATTAAGGAACGGCCGGTACCCAAATTACAACAACAAATGATACTAACTTAATTAAGCATCTTCCCCGAGTGATAGGAACAGGTACAACTCGGTTCTTCCCTAATCTTACTCTAACTTAATCTAAGTCCGATTCAAAACGATGCTTCCGACGTGTCCGCGTTTTGCTCAAACCGTAGAGTACGTTCGATCGGTTTGATATCACAAAATTATCAATTTGAGACAAGGGTTTGTGCGTACGTGACAAAATGCAAGTTTTCTAAGAAATCTGACCCTGCCCAAACTCTGGAATTTGACCATTCTCGGAGGGACGACATCTGGAAGCAATTCGCTTTGAAGTACCCGCTGGGAAAATCCATCGGACGCTTTCTCTTAAAGGACCGCTCCCGCAATAAACCATCCGTTAGGGTCTTCTCCGAAGTAAAAAAATAAAAACCAAATATTTCGGACTGACCGTAAAAATTGGGGCCTGGGAACCATCACACTATAGTTCCTTTCCAAGGCCGTTTAATCATGAAACACCATTTACTACAGAAAATACATAAATACGACATAAAACTTTTAAAACTTGTGTTGTGATGGAAGGTACACATGAAATATCAAGATGAATGCTGGAAATAAGAGAGACCGTCAAACTTCAGTTTCCACTAATGTAGTGATGAGTTGATGACGCTAGCTGCGCCACGTTTCAACTGACGAAGAACTATCATTGTCGACAATTTTTACTAAAGTCTTGAGTTGGTAGACTGTCTTCTAGATAGTGGAACCTATTATTGTAGTTTTTTCTTTTTAATATAAAAATCTATATTTTTATTATTTGTTTTAATTACTTTTCTTCTTTTGGTAGTGTTACCAATCCGTCTACATAGATGGAGGTCGTTTAATGGCATCTTTGTATTACACCTCTGATATATATATATATATATATATATATCAACTTCTATATATTTATTTTCCCAAATATTTTTTATTTCATTTTTCAGTTGATATTTTTTAATCCAGTTGTTGTTTCTGCTCTTTAAAATTGTTTCTTCTCTAATCTGAATTATGTCAATGATTCCTTTTTTATTTTGAGGTCTTTTTGTATTTCTTGATTTTATCTTAGTTCTAAATACTCTTTTTTTTATAATTTGCTTAAAATATCAATGTTAACAACAAATAACAAAAGCATCGCATTTTAAGCGCTAATAAAATACTGATGATCAAAACTGTACCAAAAAAATAAGGTTATTTAAATAAAGTGTCAGTGTCAAAAAAAATCAGTTACGTGACAAATCTAAACCAAAGCATGTCAAAACTGCGATTTATCTTTCACTAGTCCATGGTAAAACCAAAATTTTGTCTTAAATGAGTTTTCTTGACAAAATGATAACTAAAAAGAAACCAACTCTTACAACAGCAGAGGCAATTCAAAAACTTCGAGAACTTGAGGACATGCTTTCCAAAAAACAGGTATATTTAGAATCTAAAATTGAAAATGAATTTCTAAGTGCAAAGAAAAATGCATTAAAGAATAAAAACCTTGCAATGCAAGCCTTAAAAAGGAAGAAACGTTTTGAAAAACATCTGCAACAAATTGATAATACGCTTACCACCATTGAAATGCAAAGAGAAGCTTTAGAATTGGCAAACACTAACACAGCCGTACTTAACACAATGAAGAATGCTTCAGCTGCTTTAAAGACTAACCACTTAAAAGTAGACGTTAATGAGATCCATAACATGATGGATGACATTGCGGATCAGCAAGAATTGGTTAATGAAATGGCAAATGCTATTAGTAGTCCTGTTGGCTTTGATGATGACATCGATGAAGATGAATTAGAACTAGAACTGGAGGCTCTAGAAGACAGAATATTAGAAGATAAGTTACTGGAAGTACCTGCAATGAAGACGCTTCCAGAAGTACCTTCTACTAAAGTAGGTAAAACGAAAGAGTCAGGAAGTAAAGTTGAAACCATTGACGATGACGATCTTAAGTTGTTAGAACGATGGGCATCTTAGTAAAAAAATAAATTATGAGTGTGGACGTGTTTTTACATTCTAAATACATAAACTTATTAAAACATCTTCGATTTGTTAATTTTTTGATAATCACATGATTGCTGCAGAAACATGTGTTTATTTTTTCACAATAATAGATGAGTTTTCCCTATGTTTGCACTCGCATGAAGATGTTCCTAACTTCTCTGAACTCTCGTCTTATCTTGTCTTCATATAGTTCCAATTAAAGTGCCGATGGCACAAGTAAGATAATTTTTTGTGCATAGCCATAATTGGCCGTGAGCCAGGTTTTGGGTCCATATCGGGTCTCGTGTCGACCACACTCGCGCCCTGCCTCTGATATTTCGATTTATGTTACATGGACGAGGTCCATATTAAAAATCATTGTACCGAAAGCAAGATAAAGTGTTTCTCAATTTTGCGCTGAAATCTGAAAATTCTGGGACTAATGACCCGTGAAACTGGCAAAGCAGAGTGCCGAAAGCCAGTCTGCAACCGAGAGCACACTACATTCAACGTTTTTACTCTCTGACTGGAATTCTTTATGTCGATATCAAAGTTGTCAATTAAATAAGAGGCCTGTGTAGGGTTACTGTTTTTTATTACGGAAATAATCGTTGAGTGTAACCGTAACTAAAAAAATGACAAGTGTAAAAGCTTGGTGCTTTTGCAAGCTTGCCCTCACTTGGTATTCCATTTTAAATTATGTCGAATACGAGAGGAATTTTTAAAGTCTTCCTTCTCGGCAACAATAATTTATATGTTCTAATTTGATGGTTGAAAATACAATTTTTTTATCGAGGTTGGTTTGTTGGTTTCTTTATTAAATCCAAGAACTCTAGATAGATAAAGAAAAAACAAAAAAAACTGTTGTTATTGTAAAGAAATAAAGTTATAAAAAATTATGTCAGCTCGAACTTTGTATTCTAATATTTCTATTTCTCAATTTCCCCCCTAGCGATAACTCTTGCAGTTTTTTTCGTTGGCAAAGGGCGCTGTTTACAAACGCAAAGCGCGTGTTCCAGCCAGATAATGAACGAAAATATAAAACAGGTGTTTACGTAGGTGCGAGTATAATAATGACCGGAGCCCAAACAAGGCGGTTAAGGCATATTTAAACATTACGACGTCAATTAACGGCGTTAGACAATTGGCTGAGAGCGTCGTAAAGCTGCCCCACCACTTGCCCCATAAAAATGTTTATGAGTTCAAAATTAGCACCAGCTTGCGATAAATTAATACAACAGATTTAATTAATACGAAGCCAAGCGAGCTTTATCGCCTTCAAGTCAAGTCTAATGTGTGACAAGCTGGGAAAGCTACAGCTCCGGTTCTTACTTATGTTTGAGCTTTAATAAAGTCACAGTACACGTGACGCTAACACTTTGATTATGAGTAGTTTGTACGAAAACTTTATTTTATCGACATAACTAACTCCACAGGTCTGTTCTCTGCATTTATTGTATTTAACACGCTTGTGAGAACGCTTATTACAAGACTTTGTTGATCGCTAGTGCTAAACGAATTACGACAGTTTGCTTTGCTCGAACGTGCTGGGGCCAAATTGCCATCCCTCTTCAGCTTAACTTACACACAAACTTTTTTATTCATCGGTGACTTCAGCCAAAACTAATATGCCGGAGAAATGTGTGTGTTTCTTCATTATTATACTATTAAACGAATGTGCTCTATATTTACATTTTTATTTGTTTAAATCCTATAAATTATGTAGTTACAAAGACGGGTTTACTTAACATGTAGTTGGCAAAAATTAATAAAAGTTTTAATGTTATATTTATAACTTAAAACTTAATTAGTTCATACTTGCCTTTATTTCATTTTTTTAATTATAGCCACGTCTAAATCTGAAATTCTTACTAAGTACTTTTACAATATGAACCCTATTTACATTTAAAACTTTCAGTTGAAATAATCTCACACTAGACTAAAGTAAATGACAAGGTCTTTCTTAGATGCGTCAATGCACGTTTTCAAACAAATGAAGTTTAAAGTTTTGACTTAAAAATGCTGTTACAGATATTACAATTTAATCTTTATATTTAAAGGCAAAGTATTTCTAAACCCCTAAAGCGTTGAACAACCTGGATAACTGTTGGGTGGATAAAATTTGTGTTTATAGTTTATTAGAAATAAACAATACCATGTTATAGTGTTTTTTGAAAATCAACCCTAATAGGGGTGATATAAGGAAAGAAATTTTGTATACAAGTGTCGTGTTTTTAAACTCTAAATAGAGTGAAATAGGGGATAACATTCTGTATGTTGGGTCTTTAGAGTTTTGAAGTTAAAAACATAAAAAAGATATAAAGAGACATCAAATTTGATAAAAATACTTTGTTCCAAATGAAAAAAAAATGGGAAAAAACAGCTGCATGGAAATTCGGTTCGTTTGAAAATAGACTGAAAAATTTATGTGATTACTTGTTAGAAATAAACTAAAGAGTGTTTCAAACTTTGAAATTCGATACTTTTCAAATTGGAGACTCGAAAATTCGTGTTTAAATTTTTTTTTGAAAATAAAACTTAAAGGGGGTGAAATAGAAAATAGACGTTTGTATAATGCACCCATCAGATTTTAAATTAAAAATTTGAAAATTGGTATTAAAGCTTTTAAGACATAAATAAATGAACCGGATAATACTTCAGCCAAAGAGGAAAACCAGAAAAGCTACACAGAGCAATTGTAAAAAATTAAATTAATCTTGAATTAATATCAAACAGTGTCAATCAAGTCTTACTATTGTAAATAATTCTAGGCAAGTTGACACAAATGTTGTTTGCATTATCTTATTCTACGGGGATAAAATACTTCTTGTTTTAGACAATAAAGTGGTAAATCATACCCATAAGTCACGGATAGTTCTAATGTTTACGCGATTTTAATTCAATTACCCTTTGCTCAATTGCTCAATAAAGTGATAATAGAAATACATATTGTGTTAATAAAAGTTTAAGAATCGAGAAGCATACCTACAGTATATCTTATTTCATTAAAATAATTTAAATACAATTAGGAAATCTTGAGTATTTATTAAAATGGTTTATAAAATTTGAAAAATCTAGACAAATTAAAAAGTGGAAAAAAAAACATAAAAGTTTATACAAAGCTACAAAAGATCTAAACAATTCGAAAAAAAAAGACATTTTAGCAATAAATTTATTGTATATAAGGCATCCAAGGCCATAGCATCTAAAAAAATTCAAAAAAAAAAAAAGGTTTTAAGGGTAAAAAAACTAGAAAATCTAAGCAATCCTATCCAAAAAAAAAATGAAAAAAAACTTTAAAAAAATAATTGATTAACATTTTGAAAGTTCGATAAAATACTCGTTTCTTATCTGATGAAAAAATTCTTCCCCTCAAGTGTTTCTTTACATTTTTTAATAAAAAGAAGTCTCTAGGGGCTAAATCAGGACTATGTGGTGGATGATCGCAATTGCCAATCATCCCTTGAACTTTATGTGTTTTATAAACTTTACAATTGTCGTGGAGCAACAACTTTTCTGCCAATAGTTGTGGGGACGCTTTTCGATGAGGGCTAATTTGAGCTGTTGAATAGTAAAACGGTATACCTCTTCATTTATTGTAGATCGTCTAGACATATATTTAATCAATATTAACCATTCATCGTCCCAAAAATTAGTTACCATAACTTTTTTCCCTGTGCTTGAATTTTTGCCTTCTTCGAGGGTGGTGATCTCTTGTAAACCCATTACATTACCTTTTGTTTTATGAGTGGGTCCCAGTGGTATACCCAAGTCTCATCTCCTGTTATAATCTTAGAAAAAAATTTACTGTCTTCGTTTAATGACTTCAAATTTTTTTGCGAAATTTGTTTTCTGCACAATTTTTGTTCAGGTGTGAGCGCGTGGAACCCATCTTAAAAAGATCTTTCTCATGGCCAAATCGTTATGTAGATTTTTTCAAATGGTGGTTTTGGATAATTTGAGTTCCCCGGCTTGAAAAAAAAAACAAATATATACATAATTCGAGAAGGATGTAAAATATTAAAAATTACATTTAGAGTTTAAAAAACTAGACTAAATTTAACTAATTCAGAAAAGCTTAATATTCACAATCAGGTCAAAGATCGAAAGAATCTAATGTAGGTCAAAAATTTAGAAAACCAAATGTGAATCTCAAACATATAAAATATTTAATTGTTTAATTTAAAAGGTCTAAATAATTTATGACCACTTGCACCGACTATAATTTAAGGACTCACTTAAAATTAAGTATAACCCAAGAATTAACCCAAGAAACCATTGATTTAATAATTGTAGTGAAGGGTAGTGAACAAATTTAAATGTTGCTTATAGCTGAAAACAAAATTTTCAAAAGTTATGGTACATTTACTGCTTCTTTAACCAAGTTTACAATAATAATTAATTTCAGAAGTGTAAATCAAATTTGACTGTTTTGGTACGGCTACAATGGTTGCGTGAGTAATGTTCATGTTTAGCTTACAACTGAGTTATGTACTATTTCATTCCCTCCAAAACAGTAAAATTATAACTACGTTATTTAACGATTGTGAAAACAATTGTTATTACATTTTTTTACGGCATTTTTATGCTCTCGCAATCAGTTTCATTTTCAGTTGCAAGGGCACATTTTGCCAACATGACCATTGTTTCCACCTAATCGTCAATTATTGACTCACTTCTATATTAATAAAAACATTGTTTACTAAAACATCAATTTGCGCTTAACAATTGCCAAAGAAACCCGAGCGTTAATTATCATATCGACTTTTATATCGCAGTTTCCACATACATACATATTCACCGGAATGCAAGCATGTGCAAATAAACATTAATTATTTTGAATGGCAATTAATTTTTGGTACGTCCCCCATTTTTAATGCAGTGTACACCGACCGGCTTTCCGAGATAAACAGAATTATAAACTACCTTTCCTTTTTTTGTAATGAAATATTATATCACTCTACATATCAAACGTGACGTAGTAAATGTCATCGTGACACTTCATTATAGCCAAAAATAAAAGAAAAATATCACACAGGATAAACGTAAAAAATCAAAATCTATATCAAGAGAATTACTGGGCTCGTTAAAATTAAATGAATAAATTGATGAATGTTAATGTCAGAGATTAATAATTCTTTGAAAATTAAAATGCAGTTTCACTAATTAAAAACCAATGTATTTCATGTTTTTATTAAAATACTATTTGTGGCAAGTACGAGAAACAGAAATCACGAATCAATTTTAATTTTATCTACTTATTAATAACATAGATAGTAGTTCTATGGTGCACCTAGATTATACAATTATTTTGCGTCATTATTAGATAAGTTCGTTTTTATAGATACTGGTATTTAAAATAGGTAAAAAATTCTCATTACAGTAAATTAGCGTGATGTGATTTTATATGTTATCGCTTTGCGACACGGCTGCAGACAGCCCCATATTATGTGAGAATGTCGTGCCCAAGTAGCGTCCCAACACTGTAGCATCGTTCCTTGCGGCCTTCTGCAAGCTCGCGATATTGCCTCATAATAAAATTAGATTAGATTAACTGTATGGGAACCCCTGCGTACGTCCCTGTAGACGCCACCTGCCAACCTTCTTCTCATCATCACCATCCCTGCACCTACTTTCAAATTGTGTGATAAATAATGGCCGATACGACATTGCTACGTTTCTCGACACGATTCTAACAATAACCCTCCTTGAGATAAATTATTGTACCATTTTAGTCTTTTGAGAGCACGTAATTGTTTCAATGCGAATAAATCGAGAGGTTTTTAGACGATGTTTGTTCCAGAGGTAAAACGAATGGAAAAACACGAGCGCAAATTGTTCAAGCTTGCTGGGAAATTGGAGAATTTACACTAATGATAATCTGTCTAGAGAAACTTCGGGCAATAATTTTCTTAGAATCAACGGGCAAGTGTATAGTTCGGTGAAATTAAAGATTTTAGATTAAAGAATTCAATAGCAATTTTTGATTCTATTCGTACAGCATGTAAGAAAACAGGTTCTACTATAAAATTATTAACTCAAATAAAAATCTCTTTGCTTGTTTCAAATTTATGATCGCTTTTTAAAACTTTGATAAAGCTACGACCCACAAAACTTAACAATATAAGAAGAGCGTGAAATAACAGGTGTGGGGCGTGAAAGTTATCGTGTCGACGGTCGTTGTTGGTATAGAATGTCAGATGTATATCAGAATGGAAGACCTAGTGGCGGAGCGTAACAGGTTAGCAGGGGATGTCGGCCATTCTGCACGTGTCAACGAACAACACGGAGGCCTATCTGATCAAGCCACAATAAACACGTCAGCGGTGGCGGCGGAGGCGTCAGCTACACCTCGCTTCCGGTTCCCTGTTCGTCCTCCTATCTTCATGCGGGGGCTTTTCAACGCCTTGGTGGTGCTTCCTGCAACCCGAATATTCAATGCAGATATTACACCATCCATCTCGCTGTAACCACTTTGAACTAATGTAGAACATTGTACGAAAAGGTCTTGTTTTGGGAGGGTGCTAAGATTTTGAGCGAGAGGGTCTAAATGTGTTGACAATGAGTTTAAATCTCAACTCTTGTAACATGTAAAATAATGCGAGTAAGCTGTCGAAGAAATATGTGATTTTTTATGTTTGACCCGGCGCATCCACCTGTTTTAAACTAACTTGCAATCTTTCTAAACTCTTTGTAACCAACAAATTTAATGTAATCACTCCAACTAGCAAACTGCCACCGTAAATCCATTTAAAAACATTGTAATTCCACCAAATTCCGGAGTCATCACGATGCTGCCGTGTCATTTGTAAAGTTAAGTTAGTGAGTTTATCGAACCAAGTCTTCGATATTTGAACGAACAACGACAGAGGTGATCAGAAAAAGCGAACTAGAGTCCGATGTACATCTACGTTTATAAGCTGGATCAAGAAAGAAGCTATCGGTTGGCACCAGTTTGAGGTTAAAAATGAGCCCGATTAAGGTCTCCGGGGTGAACTTACAATCTCTCATGCACATATATCTATCTTTGCTCTTCGTGACGCAAACTCGGAGTTTATCGTGGTTGTTTAGTTAGAAAAAAAAGGTGTATCTAAAAAAATAAACAGAATTGTTAAGGAAACTGATATGATTAAATAATGTGGCTATACTTTTTTTATTAAAATTTCACCTCGTTAAATGGAAGTTTTAAAACAGACACTGTTCAGTTATTACAATTACAACTGTGACAATTGAAATTACATTTGTGTTTATAATATATTCTGTGTCACAAATAATATTTGTGTACCAAGAATAATGTCTTCAAGATTCGAAATTGTTTTCTTCTTAAAATTCTGTTTATAGTAGCTATTTATGGCTTAAGTGCAAAAAATAGAAGTTTTCATACGCGCGTTTTTTGTAATTAAAAAAAAAACAAACAAATAAAAAAATCTTAATTTCCTAGGTGCTACATAGAAATTTTTATTTGTGTTTGTCTTTGAAAAGTTAGTTTCTTTTCTAAAAGTTACATTTCTAACTAAATTAATGCCATGCTATTTTTTCTACTCAGTAAAAATGAATTACTTTTTGCACTGGACTGATTACGGCTGAAAAAAAGTAGAAACAAGAATAATTGCATTTCAAGGCAAAAATACATAAAATCTTAAATCTAACACGTAGCGAATTAAAGAATTTCTTTATAAGTGTGTTTATTGCGCAGTGGTTAAATTTTTTTTATTTATTCTACTTGTTACATAAATAACCATTATTAGAAGACCTACATGTAGTTTGTGTTTATTAAAACATTCTATGTTGTTTCCACATTCTGTTTACTAATTGTTGCAGTTAATAGTTTATATGGAACTAAAATTCAGATACATTCGGCACTTATTAAGTTACTCTTGTTGACATAAAAAAATTAACAAAACTAAACATAAAATTAAATTCTACAATTTGTAGATTTAAAACAATCAAATATCTCTAATTTCTTTTCAATAATTCCGAAATATAAAAAATATATTAATAAATTTACTGTTATAATTAAATTAAACAATTGTTTAAAGATTATTTATTTGTTGACTTTAAAAAGCGGCCTACTACAACTAATAAACATTTAAATTATAAGATTTATAAAATAAAAAAATCTAAAATTTCTAAAGATTTTAAATTGTATACATTTTAAAGTTATTTTTTTAATTTTTTCTTTATAAATGCTTTCTGAAAGAAATCCAGTGTGATATTGTTTAAGGTTATTTTTTTTATTGGATTGGCAAAATCTATGCACTCAAGATTACAGTCTTGTGTTCATCTTGTGGTATCATATGTCCAATTTTGACATATAAATAATTTCTCTGCACTGGCAAATCTGTAACAGAGTGGCCGATTTGTAGATTTTAGGTTGATTAAATGTGCTCCGATCCTGTTTGTCTTTCGTGTTCATAAAACAACCTGTTTTCTAAAATTTAAAATTTTTACGAATGTCCAATGTGGTATTAAGCTCAATCGTAACTTGAACCACTCATTGATAATATTAACCGAATTTTTGATTTTTTGATTAAAAAAAAAAACGTTCTTTTTAAAAAAGTGAAGTCGTACAGAAGTAAATTACTTTAAGATTTTAAGACTGTATTTTTCTAAAATTATTTACATTTGATGTTTTTTTCATTGCTTGAATTGGATTTATATTAAAAATCTTTTCAGTTCTTTGTTAGTTTTAAATCTTTAAATTGTTTTAAGCATATAGTTTTTTTTTAATTTTTTGGGTGTATAATTTTTGATATTTTAATTTTTAGATTTATTACACACTCTACAAGCTTTGTATATTTGTTTTTATATTTTTATATATTTTTAAGGTGGTTTAGAACCTCTAGATTCTTGTTTTTATTGATTGATTGATTGATTAATTTGTCTTTAAATTTTTGTTTTTTTAGAAACTTTACATTTTCGATACTCTCTAGGTCCTTTAAATTTTAGAATTCTTAGATTCTTTGAATTATTTTTATTCCTTGTATCTTCAAATCGTTTAACTAATTTAAATACTTATTTGATTTTTTTTTATAGATTTTCTATTTTTTTTACATCTTTTGGACTTTTGGATTTTTTTATTTCATTATTTTATTCAATCATCAAATTCTTTAAATTCACTATGGTGTTTTCTTATGTATTCCAGACAACCAGTAGATCTTTAAAGGTTGTAGATTATAGGTTTTTTCTTTGTTTTTTTCAGACCTTCAACATTTTTCACCATTCTGAAATATGTTATTAAAAAAAAGACTATATCGTTTAACTAAACAAAATGTGTGTTTTTCAAATGCTCTGTATTTATTAGAGACACAGTAAAAGAAAAGGAAATGTTTGAAATTTTTTCGACAAATTTTATAAAGCTTATATTTTCACCACCAAAACCGCTTAACAAATTAAAGTTGAAATTATTCAACTATTTAACTATTCCTTATTAAATCTAGCGGTTTTGACAAAAAATATCTTAAAATTTCTATTTGTGCAAATGTCTTTAAAATAATAAAACAAGTCTGATGAAGTGCGTACAACACCAGCTTAGACTGCTACGAGTTATGGAGAGAATTTATTATTTTACTGGTCTATATTAGTTTAGAAAAATGAAAAGTTTTTTGTGCTTAACACTATGTCGAGCCTCATTCATGTGTGTAAACATCGGTTTTCTGGGCATGTGCACGTGAAGTATTTGATTACAATAAGTGGTGTTAGGAGTTATGGCGGGATCCAGGTACATAATGTATGACGCGGCCATAATCCGTACGTAGAGTCCTCCAGAGGCCCCTAAATTATAATAGCGTGGCAGCGAAGAGTCCGCCACATATTTCTGGCTCTGCCGCAGCGATATCAATTTAAGATCGACATCTCGGACTTTGGCGACATCTCCACCCCTTATAAAAACCAAACAATTATTTCTGCGGCTTCATTTTATCACATAAACTCGACCATTTCTTCTGTTAACACTAATTTAATTGTCCAGGACCGTACACAAGAAAATAACTTTCGCACCGGTATAGGGTCGGAACCCCTCAGACCAGAGTCAGAGGCGGGTGCATTATTTATGATAAGATGGTCCGGACGCCAATGTCGCACGGCACTCGTATAAAACAATTTGCCATGCTCATTTTTATCAATAATACAGTCCCTTGTTTCTTGCTGCTGCTGTTTCGTTCGTCTTGTGTTTCTCGGATGGATTTGCAGGGATGCCAACCGTTGGTCCGGCTAAAACGCTGTCTGCATTTCAACTAACTTATAAATATCGCATATGCAACGTGCTCTACCTTGATATGTTGCTTCAGAGCGTCCAGGGACTGGAAACTTGATGATTGTCTCGAACAAGAGACTCAAAAAACTAATAGCTGACTTCGAGATGCTGGAATTGAGGTTGGAAGAGACAATGTAATCATGAAAGCGCAAGCTTGCATCGAATATTAATTACAACTCAAGTACGCAGCGAAAAATAAAGGGGAAAAGCTGTACGTTGTTTACATTTTGATTCTACTGAATTTTCATAAATGATCCTGACACTTTTGGCATCGTTAGGTAAATATATATTGTATATAAACTTGAAAATATTAAATTTATAGGTGAAAATTAATTAATTTAGTTCTATAATTTCAAACGAAACAATGTTCTGACAACCGTTGTAAATTACTTATACAAAAATTATTCAGGGAGAGTCACACGGAGATTGCGTTTGATTTTTCTCAGGCAGTACAACTGAGAAAATCCGAAAACATTGCATATACAAATAGTCGAAATAAAGAAACGAAATATCTATTTAACTCTGCGTCATTTTTATTATACCGGAAATCGTATAAATTTTGCGATTCTATTAAGGCATTTTATTTCATTTCATTTTATAATTACTAATTCTACCTATCGTTAGTGTCATGTCGTTTATTATTTCAGATATTTTAATTTTTATAAAAAAAAAACTAATAAATTTTTAATTTAAATTTTCGCCATAATAATAAAGCAGTATTTGGCAGTCAATTATAAAATTTAAAATAAATTTACTTCTAAATTTTGATAACCATATTCACCACCTTAACGGCCTAAACAGCTAAAGTCCATAATATTGGTTTAGATCGTTTTTCATTGTGGTAATACAAATAAGAGGTAATTTATTATTACAAAATTGCCAATTAATTTTTCTAAGCTCACCAAGAAAATGCTTTAGGTCATTGATATTACAAACAGTAATTTAATGAAATAAACGAAAATAATCAAGATGAAATTTTTTTAATTTGTGAATTTGATCGTTCGTTCAAAATGTTTGAATGATATATCAACATCTTCTGGCATAAAATAAAATTACTTAAAAACCACAGGTACAAAATTAAGCAAATGAGATAAATAGAATAAAAATGTCACCATTTTTATTGCATTCTAAAAATATGGGGTGTTGCATTTAAAACAAAAAAATATATTTCTAAAAAATTAGTCCAAAAAATATTGATATTTATTATATAAAAACATAACATCAGAAAATAAATATCTATTTTGTATTTCTAAAGATATATGAATTTAATGTTGTACATTAAATATAAATGTTCTTTAAATTTGTTATTAATATTGATTTTATATTGCTTAGGACAGAAAATTAGTGTTAGTTAATAAAAATAAGTTGTATATTGATTTTTATATAACTTAAGAAATATTTGTTTTAACATATTTAAAACTTAAAACTTTAACATTTTATAACCTAATTTTTAAATATTTGATAGGTAGATATAATTATAAAATCGACATAAACAAAGAAATTTAATGTTTGTTGGTGGAAAATATGAACTTATCAAAAATATCTCGTCTTTACCAAGAGCACACATTTTTTTTAAGAAGTTTATAAGCCAAAACTTTCTCAATCAAAGGTAACAGAGATCATTAATATGGAGAAGAATTTAAGTATGTCCATCAATTAAAAAATTTGTGAAAATTTATTCATTTCGTTGTTAGAGGCTAAAAAAATCTAAAATCATTTCGAAATGTAAACAAAGGTAATTATTATTATAAAAAATTGTAAGTTGACGAGTTTGTTTGTAGCTCTCAAAATGTTGGAACGCAATTAACTTACTAGAAAAAAAACACTTTTTTATATGTACATATAAAAACTATTTCGCGATTGATCAAATTACTGAAAAGAAAGTTGACTTTAATATATTCTGGATAAAGCAGAAAATATAAAATTATTTTTACTGTATTACTAATTTGTGATGCCGATTTAAACGAGCAAGTTTTGGAGTTTCAGATTATTGATTCTTCAATTGAGTTTAAATTTTATAAAAGCTCATTGTTAATAAACATGTTGAAAAGATATTGTAATGTGTGTTTTGATAAATACATAAAAAGTTACTTTAAAGAAATTTTGTTTTTCATACAAAAAATCGTAGTACTATTAGCCAAGTAATTATTAAGTAAAATTTGTGGTTACTAGGGTCGGATTAAAAAAAAAACAAAAATGTAGGAGGCGTTTAATTTAAAATAACAAGTTCCATCTACTTTTGGTAAAATCGGAAGTGTAACGAAAATAGCAATATTTTCAATCGACTTCTTTCATTAATTAGCTGTTAACAGAAATTTTAACTTTTATAATTTTTGGGCTTTTGTGCATTTTCACTTAAGCTCATCGTGGACAACCGTGCATATTTTTTTTACATTGTCAGAGAAATGAACGAATTTAGAAAAACATAATATGCCTACGTCTTATAAAATCATTTAAAAGTTTTTACTATAGATCAGCTGAGCATTAGTATTCACATGTAGGTGCGTCAAATTCTTTAAACTTTAAATATTTACCCCAACTTAATATTCAATCTAAATTAACTAAGTATTATAGGTATATTCTTCAATAACTGGATACATTCAAAATGTCTTTGTTTAAATTGTAGATGAATTATATTGTTTATTAGATGTAGTTAATTATGCTAACTCTTAAGCAACCGTGTAATTGACCTAGCAAGCTGAGTGTTGATGAAATATTACTTCAAGCGTAATTATTTAATATAAATGTAATTAAGCCATATAAGAACATGCGGTCGCTAGAGTACTTAAATTACCGTCAGAACATTGTTGAGCGAAGCTTCATCCTGCCACAGCTCATTATAATTGGAATATAGAGCATTGAGGTTGTATCTTGTTTATTATGAAGTCTATAAAACGGCTAATTGTAAGCAAAAATGAACTATTACAGCATATAGAGTAATATGTCAAAAAAGATAAAATCATACACAAGTAAAGACGTTAGATACATTACATAACTTAAGTCAGTCAAATCTAAGCATATAAATAAAACTAAATGTATTGAATATTGTGCACATCTGTGGACAATCAGTAACGGTTATCGTTCGAATATTGGTTTTAATGGTGATACAGAATGAATAGAAAATTCTGTTTTGGGACTAGAACGTAAATGTTTTTCGTTCGTTAAATCGTTGCTAATTGCGTTCTTTTCCAAATAAATTAGTTAAATAAGAAAAAACAAAGCGCATGCAGTTTTCAAATACGCTTGAAACTTTTGCGCATTTTTCGCTCTCTTGCGGTAAACTGTTAAAATAATTACAAAGCCACCAACATTTTATTTCGGAAACTAAATGAACGTAACTATGTTCATCCATCTACGTATGCACTACGACTCCCTTTGGATTGCATACTCGTCTGTTTTTATAGGCATCACAAAAACGTTTTACCCGCAATTATTATTATTTAAACGTTATCTTCTCAAGTGAACAAATTAACTTGTCGCTCGACCACAATCGTCATTGCTCAATGATAATTACCGCAAGCAACCAGCAAGCACTTAAATTAATGAGAATACTTCTCTGTCGGAGTAAATCTGAGTTATATCTGAATTGTTCCCGTTGTATTTTTGTTGATTGCCGCTGGATGGAACCGTCTAATAAAAGTCAAAGCATAAAAGGAGTCCAATTATGCCACTGGGTAGCTCATTCCAAGCTAAACAATAGGCATCCAGTTCTGGAGTGGTTTCTGCCACTGACTGGCCACATAATATTTCTTTCATGTGCTCAGAATCAATGCTTTCATTGGGCATTGTTTCAGACAAAAACTCCATCAACTATTAAAATCATGTTAAAAGCCGATAAACACTCTGAAAGATTAAAAAGTGAATTAAATGAGTGTTTCAATTTTTTGTTCGTGTCTTAAACGTAGTGTAATGCAAATAGGGTATTTTATAATAGTTGGGTAATTGCTAATGATCAATAATCAATCGATTCAAAATTAAAGTTTTTTGACATTTTGTCATACCAGAAACAAAAGTTTTATGTTCTTCGAGTAAGTGTACAAAAAGTTTACGATCGATCACGACGATAAAGTGAGTGAGTGTGAGAACAATAAAGCACCTTTAAATTCATAATATATACATAATTTTTTGTACGACATTAAAAATTTTTACAGAGTGATCAATAAGTATTGTAACTTTTCGGACACGTCGTAGTGAAAACAAAGGACAATGGCCAACCATATATGAAACTTGGTCTAAATTTTCACCACTGACGAAACTTACCTACATAAGTGAATAGACCACTAACTATAAAGCAAATTTTACGAACACGTCAAACAAAAATGTGCTGTCAAGAAAAAAGTTATGGGCAAATAAAGAAAAAAATTTTTTTTTCTAACATATGTCGATCGGCTTATATTGAAATGTCACTTAGACATAACTGTCTCTGTTCCTAATCTCACTTTATGTTTCTTATGTACCTAATGTCCCTGAAAAAATAAATTAAATAGAAACTAATAATAATAGAAAATTTCTTTCTTAGAATAACAAAAGTATGGTGAATGAAACATTGATCTCTTTACTAACTGATACCTACTGAAAGGTAACGAAAATGAAATTTTATATTGTCTAGCTTTACACCGTTCAGTTTAAATTAAAATGGATATATTAGTGCACTCTCTCTTTGTTTTATTTCGGATCACTCTATGCCCTGAAGCCAAATTCATCATTTCATGCGAAATTCTGTAAACATCAAAATTCTTAGAATATCTGGATTCTATAGATTGGCTACTGGATCGCAGCGCCCTCTAATGTCAAAGCCGTTCAAATTCTAACTATTGAACGGCTTTGACATTACATACATACATAGTCTAATCTTGTTTACACAACCAATAGTATCTGTTACCCTCTTGAATATGCTTTACTTATTTCAGTTGTTTACTGTTTTGTTCTTATTATAGTTATTAGTTATAGCTATATTTGTAGACAAGTCACTTTGTGTCGAGCATATTTTAAAGCTTCGAGTCAAGAGTGACATTTTACTGCCTTTTTGTATTACATTTTGCCAAAAATCGTAAAAAATCGAAATTTTAAAACACTAATTGCACAATTCTTTTAAATTGAGTAAAAATCAAGTTTGTCAATTTGTTGACTCCATCGTTACAAACGACAACGATTAAATTAAAAAAAAAAAAACGTTTTGTGCCTGTGTAACAATTGTTAGCTGATAATTCATAAAGTAATAATGAAAGAAGACAATGATACGATGATACGTGGTTACGACATTTCATTTGATGTAAGTAAAGCTACGTTCTCTGCTACTAGAGATCTATTACCGTTCAAATCAAGAAAGCAATATGAAAAAGACTTAAAAAAGATGCTGTACTTACAGAGAATGTACCTATTTCTTGCATTTTTTGCAAAAAAAGCAAATTCCCATAAAGCTTCAAGTCTTGTGAGCACTTACTCTATATTGAAAGCAGCTTTTGTTTGAGCAAAATTTAGATACAAGCGAGTATTAAACTACTTGCTTACCTAGAACAAAAATCGGCTGGGTACCAACCAAAAAAATAAATAAAATGGTTGTCTTGCGACCAGATTGATAAATTTCTTCTTGAAGCTCTCGACAAAGAATTTTGATTGATAAAATCAAGTGATGACAATGGTTAAAATGATTCAAATTAATCTATTTCTCTTAT
This sequence comes from Cynaeus angustus, assembly GCA_030157275.1. Lineage (NCBI taxonomy): Eukaryota > Metazoa > Arthropoda > Insecta > Coleoptera > Tenebrionidae > Cynaeus > Cynaeus angustus. The sequence continues at coordinate 19,007,140 of CM058058.1, forward strand.
GTTATTAGAGGTCGTGCTGATTTTTGGCGCATCTGGAGCCCTGTCGATGCGACGAATTATCAAGGATGCAGCTCGATGACATTAAAGATCAAGATGACATGCTAACAGTACGATTTTTTTATTCTAAAACAAATAAACACTTTGCAGTTCTTGACGAAGGAAATGATGTGAAAAATCTTGCTATGTGCAGACGTTATGTAGTTCTCTGCCCGCTCTCATCTCTTTTGGAAAATCTCTCTCAAATTGCTACGTACCTCACTTACCTACACTTTTCGAATACACAGACCGCTGTATGCGGGGCAGTTCAGCGACTTTGTTGGTAGACGCCGAGAAGATATAACAAATTTGAAAAATCATGGAAAATAGCAAAGTATTTTGGTAGCAGAAACTTTGATTCTAGTTGATCGTTTTTGAAACAAATTGTCTCAATTGACAATTTTGAAAAAGATTTGTAAAAGAAGCAGGCCCAAAAAGAAACTGTAGTAAGGTTTTAGCCGTATTTTCTTTATTTGAAGATGATCCTAAAAGATTCCTTAATTTTTGAAACTTTCACAAGTATAATATTTTCTTGGTTCTGTATATCTATATTTTTTAACCATCGCATCCCTTCTCATAGTTGTAAAAACGGCTTTAGTTAGAACTACCTACTATGTATGAGAGCCTTATTTAATTATCTTTATTTATTAGCTTATATTATAGATAAAACTTTTTAAGAGCATCTTTAATATACTTCAATCCGATCTTTTGCCAAAAACATTCTTGGAATTTAGTTTGATTTGTTTCAGGAATGACAGTAAATGATTGTAATGGGAAATGTCAACGTTGTTGTTAACTATTAATGTCGATTTCATAATAAAATATTTATTCCGAGATGAATTGTGAATGAATTTCACAAACTGTCAAAAAATTAATGATGTAAATAGTTTATAAATAACTAGTACTATTTCGTTCACGAGACAATCCGCTTTCAGTTGACCAAAAGTTCAATTTCTTTTGTGAAATATTTTCTCGAGTGTACAGACAACAAAACACTTCTAATAGTCTCTAACACCAAGATTTATTATAGGATTTTACAAATTATAGTAAAAAATAAAATATTGTATGCATCAAGGGCATTAATTGTATTTATGTTCTTGGGCGCTGGCTTAGTATCCCTTGGGCCAAAACATCGTAATCTTGTCGTCCTCGGAGAAGGTATAAGCATCTTTATATTTCCTTTAGAACACTTCTATCTGTTATGGTAACATAACATTTTTTCACATTATTGTGAACTTGTATAAATAGATTAAAATTAATTTTTCTGATTTATGAAAGAAACGTGTTAATATCTTGTTTGAAAGATAAAGAAGCTGAAACAACTGAACAAAAATAATTTGTTTCGATTCATTAATTTCAGTATTTAAATCTGTGTCAGTTCAAAATAAATAATTATTACAATCTAAAAACGGTAAAATTAATTACAAAATTTGCATAAATCACAAAGCTTTTCGTTTAATCTCCATTTGTATTAGCAAGCAAAACATAGAAGCGAAAACTCTAATTAAATTCGTATTGCGTGCTGGCTTTAATGAAGAGGTGCATTTCTTCGGACAGGTGCATAAATACAAGACCCCATCCCCTATACCGTCGATTTTCCGCTTTTAAATGGTCCTTTCCTACGGTTTCCGAAACAATTGGGGTACATAAATTGATCTAAATTAAGCGATATTTAATTACGTCGCCCTCTTAACTTACAGAACCTGCTGCTAAGAGGTTTCATCCAATAACTGCACACTTCACATACAGTCGTCTTCTGACACGCATTCTAAATAAATTTTATAAATTTATATCCTCCCGTTATTACTAATCTAAAACTGAAGGAATTAACGTGAGTCAGCTAAGCTACTCATTAATTTTAAATTGCTGCTAAAAAAGCACGGAGCTTTTAGAAAGCTCAGAGATCCTTTAAAAGCTCTAAACTTTGGTAAATGAGATTTGATGATAGTTTTTTTAGTCCTACTGGGTTCTATTACAAAGGGCAAGGTTAGAAAGATGGGATAGCTCGGGAAGAAATTGTTTTTCCCGGTGGATGGATGAAGCGCGTGCCGTGTGGCGAAGAGACTTGCGGCTGGGGCGTAATGCTAAGATATGGCCAATAGCAGCCAGTTTTATAACCCGTACCGATGTTGCATATATAACATACGGCATCAATATTTTAGTACCTGTAGCGCTCTAGGACTCTGGGGTCTGCACGTAAACTACCAGCTTTCCTACACCACCGACTTTTGGGGTTAACGCAAATTAGATGGTGCATCTTAGGGACACGGAAATCGTTTAACGAAGACTTTCAAATGGCACACGGAATCAGTGCATTTGCTATTTATCAATAGATTTATAGCTGTTGATTTAAAAAGCTCTTTTGATTTTAAGCAAGTTGTATTTGAACATTTTTTTATTTATGGGTTCTCAAGAGAAAGTGGGGCTAGAATAATCTCAGGACATTTGAAGGAAGAGGAGTACTTTAAAGATTGACTGATTTGCTTAGTACTTAATATTAAATCAATCATGTATCTTTTTTTTTATTTTGTTTTATATTTTCTACGAATGTGTTTGTATTGTTGATGATACCTTTCTAGATTTTCACCTATTGTTTAAAATCATATTTTAAGATTTTTTTCTCTTTCTAAATATAATGAAATTTTATGGAAAATCTGTCTCGAAGATCAAATATTTACATTGAATTTTTTATCTTTGAGATGCTTTGAATCTTTAAAATTGTTGTATTGTTACGAATTTCTTTAAATTCTAAAAAATACGATGGTCGGTCTTAAATACAAAGATATATAAAGATATATAAATATAAATCCAAAATTCAAAAGTTCAAAAAACTTGAGTAACCGACAAAAATTTAAAACGATTCAATTAAATTTATCGGATCTAAAACAATAACCCCAAAAAATAAATTTGTCTTTTTTTAAACTTGTTGCATATTTTGCAATAATCTAGTGCATTTGTATCATAAAATATTTTGTTGGATATACATAGTGATTTATAATCGGTGTACAAAATGAAAATGCTAATTGTTCATGATAAATAAAGTATAAAAATTGAAAATAGTTCTAATGTAAAAAAAATACATTCAAGATAGTATTAATAGAAAATTTTATTAAAATTTTCTGTGCGCCACTGATCGTAAGATAATGGAACTAATTAAAAGTAAATAAAAAAAATATTTTTAGTAGTGCAGATGGGGAACTTTTTATTATGAGAATAATAATAAGAATGAAACGTTTTCTTTTATTCCGTTATGAAGAGGTTATGAAGAGGTCTACATTCTTCCCAATGTGTTTAAGACTTGGCTCGTCATTTTTCTTTAGAAAATTTAGTAATACTAATAGTGAGTTAAACAAATTTTTACGCTCTAAACATTAATAAATGACGTTTCCAGATACAGGACAGGTTAAATTTTCTTTGTGTATAGTGTTAACCAGCTAGTCATATACAGAAAATATTTGGACGACGTACCTCTAGTTGGTGAGATTTAATAGAAAATTAATCAATCATATCAGTTATGTTGGCAGTGCCGTAAAAACTGTGCGAAATAGAGTTAATTTTCTGCTGGTTTTATAATTAAAAATAGTGTTATCTCGTTTTCGATAATTATTTATTAACTATTAAAATTCTAACAAAATGGAAAACCGTTATCTTTCTCAAATTTTGAACTTGATTTTTTAAGTCAACAAAGTCTTTGATTATTTTCGCAACTTTTTCAATTTGCTGTCAATAAATAAAAATGCATTAACCTGCTTGTTTTTGTTTCACTTCACCACCGCAGTTTGCACCGACCCCTTTTTCCAAGGCTGATAGTCTTGCTCCGTTTACTCGGACGGCCAATAATCGATATAAGCAATGAATAACAATCAGGCCGTCGAACAAAAATAAATTTGTCAATCTAAAGTTTAATTGGGGCTAGGATGGGCTGACGCGTCAGACAGACAGGCGGCGGAGGAGCCGCAGGTGTCTCTTCAGATCCGAACAACCGCATGATAAATGGGGCCCTCGATGTCATCCTTGCAATGGTATGGTGGTGCGTCTTTACTTTCCGCCATTGGATCGTGGCTGCCGTCATTGATATTTATTATCCGTATAAATAACAATAACCGCTTTCTTATTCCGGTTCATTCGGAAATTTGCCTTGTGGAATTTAAAGGGGGTGACACTCTCGAACTCGGATTATGACGGATGAGCCTCGAGGGCGGCCACACTCGGCTAACATCCGCCCACGACCCTCTCTCTACCTGTCGCGGTATCGGGTATTTTATTGCTACCGTCCACCGGAGTATGTACTTCTTTTTTTTTTATTGTGGCTCGTATAAGTCTTATATCCGAACTGTAAAAACCATATAGCTGGCAGACGGAACGGAAAAGCACGTAAAAGGACACAAGGAAGGATCAAATTCAATTACTGCAGCAGCCAGTCATTACTCTCGTTGACAAATTTTTTACTTTGCTTGCTGAAAGCCAACTGCCCGTTAACAGCTGAACTCGATCCACTTTTACCAGTTGGTTTGACATCCATTTTGATAAAAAATTACGCGTTAAGTACTTTGTGTTATTGACTTCTCGACTAAGAGAGGAAATGAACAGTTTTAATTTTTTGCTAACAAAAGCACTAACAGCAATATTTGTTCAATGAAACAAAATAATACATAGCAAAAATGCAAAACACAGAAACAGAAATTCTTTTTAAAAAGGCAACTCTATTTTTAATAAAAACATGTATTATCAAATCCTCGTTTTACATTTATAAAACCATTCACCATTTGGTGAATCTTTCAAAAACTATAGAAAAAAATAGATACGTCAAAAACACTACATAGGATAATTAAAGAAGTTATACCCACGGCTCCAGTATGTGAAAGATCAAAAAACATAATTAATTCAATTCATTAATTTATAATTCATAATCATTTATTGATTTGATTGATTTTGAAAGCTTTGTATGTAAGCCCTTTTGTTTAATTTTCGTTCTACATATTTTCAAGTTTTTAGTTTCACCATCAAATTCGTCTGATTTATGTCTTTTGTATTTTACTACATTCTTGGTTTCCACTTTTATTTTTGTAATCATTATAAGATTATTTAGTTTATTAATTATTTCGAGCTCCTTCTTTGTTTGATACATCCGTTTTCTAATAATTCGATCATATGCTTATTTAAAGTACAGAAATAACAAATAGAATACGATTTTCTGCTCATAGCAGCTGCTTTGAGCTGTTTTCCTTCAAGGAGAAAATCTGGTCTGTCACAGATCCATTGTACCCGAATCTCGCTTGATATTCACCTTTTTTTCTTTTTGCACATTTATTTAGTCTGATTTTCAAGCATTGTGCCAGTATCTTGTGACATGTTTCCAATAACGCTTTTATTCTATGATGTTCGCAATGTAATTTATCACATTTTTATATATATAATGCATAGGCTTGCTTTAGCTCGGTTTTCAAACTATATTTTTCTTTCCTTCTGATTCTTTTAATAACCTCGTGTGCGTTCTATTTCTCATGTTGCTATTTTTTAGTCGATTTTCTATCTTACACATTTTATGTAGATAGAATAATTTGAGTTTATACTGTTAAATTTTAAAAAAGAAAGTTTTCCACCATCAGGTAAAAAATTTTAATAACTATAAACTTTGAGTAGCTACATAGGTACTAAAGCAACTAGAATTTCGAGTACTACCGTTTAAAGTTGACAGTAATTCGTCTATATTTTGTAACGAGAATAAATACGCAATCTATTTTTTGTGTATTTTGGTTTGCAGAATTTTTACCGCAACTCATTGAGCTTAGCATCAGTTTATTGGTTACTTGCTATAAATCGTATTTTTAATATTTAGGTATTTGAAAAAATTATTGCAATTCCCATGTCTCACGGATGAGGTAATATGATCCCAGATAATGGTGATAACTAACTATCTATTTACTAATTAAATCTTTTGAGTAACTCAACTAGGAAACTTAACCCACATATCAGAAAATGTTTTATGGGACATTTGTTCTGTGTTACTCTTCTTGCCAATTGTGTGGTGTTTAAAGTTCTGCAAACAGTTTAAAAACAATATAAGTTGATAATTTATGTGAAATATATTTAAATTTTTGCTTTGAATGTACATTTGTTCTATTTTTGTTTATTCTTTGCAAAATCTTAGTTTTCAGTGGGCTTCGACTCGTTCTGCAACAAGCACACACATGAGGAAATCTTTCATTTTTCCCACGTGATTCATAATTAGCTAATTAAACTGTCAAATTAATTTAAAAATATTATAACGAATTTTGTTCTACAAACCTTAGTGGACGTGCTTGCTTTAAGCATTTATAGACAGTAAGTGGCTCTCAAAGGATGGATACATTTACGATTGCGGTTTGGCTTTTGAGATTGACCTCTATATCATCAACATTTTATGTTCAGAATTCTGTAGAAATGTTTCTTACAATTTGTCACTATTTCTGTATAAGAGCTTTAATAAAACTCACGAATGTTGATTTTTTACGTGTAACTAATTTCAATTATTACCACAAATGCATTTGAAAACTCTCGTTAAGTTTTGTTCAGACTGGGAAAAAAAGATCAGAGATACAATTGACCACAATAAAAAAAAACTATTATATAATTTTAAACTAGTAGGTACATATCTTTTATACATTTATTTAATTAGCTGACATGTACTAATTTTAATAATTCAAATAAATATAATATACAATCCTCAAAACCACGAAAAGCTAAATAGAATTAAAGAGATATTTCAAATTCAAAAAGAGTTTTATTAGTTAAAAAAATTCTATCTATACAATATCTGGGTCACATAAATTCCAAACTTAGTCTTTTTTTCTAAAATGTTTGCACGTGTCAAAACCATCATGAAAGAGCAATATTTTCCTAAGAACGAGGTACTTTTGGCGTTATTTCTAATTAAATTGTTATACAGGCACATTCGCTGTACTTACCAACCATTTGTCTCATTTTTACGCTTGAATTTTATTCATTTATTTAATAGTTATCATTCGCTAGGGAAATCATTCGAGCCCGAATACTTTTGCACTAGGTATACTAGCAATTTATTCCTAATTATTTTTATTGGTCGTACGTTTTATAGTTGTCGAATGAAATAAGTAAAGGGAACATTTATTGGTGACTTGGCGTGGGCCGTAAACAGAGAAGTTGATATCTCGAGGACCGCCGAAACGGCTTTATGATACGTTCATTTATTTACGAGATAACGAGAAATATGCGCTAACGAAATTAACCGTGTGATGGTCGATTCCTTGATGACCCCAGTGATTTCCCCGAGGAAAAAAATTGTAGAAAAAATGTTTTCTTGTCTCAAAGAAAAACTGTCTTGTTTGTTAAAAGTCGTGACAATCGCAGGGTTGATATTGCACATCTGGTAAACAACGAATATGAAATTTCGGTCCTGAACATGATAAACCGAGAGGTGGAAGAGAGAGGGTGAGTTTGGGAAGTTTGGTGATCGGTCGTGCGAGACGTCCGCGTCAAACACACCACTTACTGGTGCATACGCAAACGGTACATTAGTAAAATGTACCGACGACGTGACTGGAATACACAACAATCAAACTTCCACATGGAATAATCTTCCCCATAATCCTCGAATGTGAAATGCACACCGACACAATAAAAATGAGTTCGTGTTTTTCATCTGCGTTTCGTTGGAAATTAATATTTAGGGTCACACTTTCGTAGACAAAACTACAGGGTAACAAACTAAAAAAATGACATACTTAATTACTTCTGGGATCATTTTCTTTAGGCCATGGTGAAACGACAATTTTAAGGTAAGTCTTCATAAACATTGAAAGATTTGTTCAGGTGTTACCAAAAATTTGGCCATTCTTGGTTTTAAAGATATTGGTCACAGTTATTTAAAAATTTACCGAAAATACAAACAACTGTTGTAGATCTAAGATTTTGTTATCAGCAATTAGAAAACTTAATTTTTATTTTACCCATTTACACATATATATTTGATGTAGACGTTTGACAATCAGTGACAATTCTAATAACGTGCAAAATTTGTAATCTCCTGTCAAAGATGCTATCTCCGTTTGTTGGTTGACATAGAAAAAGTCATTTTGTTAATCCTCGTCTTTGTTTTCAGAAGCGGGTAAGTCCGAATTCCAATTTAAATCCAGCGTAATTTTTCCAGTTCTTGTCGATGTAATAGTCGAGTTTTAGTAGTGCGAATGCCTCACGTCATTCATGACAGTTGCATGGAAGGCTTGCAGGCCCTAGTCTATCCCTGGGCGCTCTGTAATTATTTGCAAAGACAACTATTATTCACTGTTCAGAGCAGTGTTCGGGCAAGCTCTCCGGTATTTGATGGCGGGCGCCGCTCTCACACCACCGCCCCCGTTAAATATTTCTACCGCCGAGCTCCGCTAAAGTCGTGTAGTTATTCAGATTTAATAATGTAAGAATGCGGGCATGTATACGGCGGCATCGCGCGATGCATTTAAAACGTCCTGCAAACCCCCATCCTCCCTCCACCCATTCGCTTAATGGTGATTACGGCATAAAACGTTGCATAATTCGGAATACTAAATCATACTTGCGGCGAAAATCGTCACCATTATTTGAGAGTCGTACGAAAAAGCTCTGACCGAAAGCTCTCTATGGGAATTTCGAGCGGATTTATCAATATTGCTGCCAAAATAATAAATATTTCACCAGTTTTCGGTGACATGTTTTGAATGTGACACAAAACTACGCCTGTGCATTTAATTTTTAAATGCATTTATTGAAAGTTCTACGTGGTTAAAATAACAGTTTTTAAGCTTGGTGCTTTGGAAAAAAACAATTAATAAAGAACAATAACCACGAATGCGATATGCATGACAAAGGCGGAGTGAATTGAAGAAGTCTGCATGAGAAAGCATCCAAATTAAAAAGATGGCCGGTTAGCGGGCTTTTCTGCAACAGAAATGACGAAAATAATTACGGCAACGAGAAGAAAGAACGTAGTCATAGAAAACCCATCAAGAATAATTACTATTATTTTTTTAATGGCGGTAAATGCACTGTTCTACAAGAGAATGGGAACTTTCATTCAAACAAGTTTGACACATTTCGATTTTAATTATTTTTAAAGTTGTGTATTGTTCTGTCGGATTTTAAAAAAACGTCTTGATTCAGAATAAATTTATTTTAAAACAAAGAGTGTGCAATAAAAGCTTGAAGGTTTTATTTTTTAACAGATTTTGGATTTGCAATGAAGTTGTTAAGCAAAAAGCCTTCTCTGTTCCCTAAATGACTCAATATATAAAAATTGTGATTTTTGTAGTGCTAATATTACGGTTTATTTTCATCAAGCTAACGAATAAATTTTTCACAAGTAGACATAATTAATTAAAATCTGACAAAAACTACAATATTATCTAAAACAAAAAAAGCCGGTGCACATAATAAAATTAAATTTGCAGATTTTTCTGAAGTTGTAGCAACTCATATTGAAATTATTGTTATCTATGTTAAATTTATGAATATTATAACGGATGAAAACGATTGAAAATAATTAATAACAAAATGATTTCTAAAGTGTCTACGTTTTTCAAATGGATGTACATGATATAACTTAAATCCAACTTTTGATTTTTTTTAGTTTTAACTTTTGATCAAATTTAAATAATTTGATTATCTTTACAAATTTTATATTTTTCGAACCTTTACATCGTTCAAAATAATCAGATTAGATTCTTTAAATTTTTGATACACTCTATATTTGTCGTATTCAAATTCTTTATAGGTACTATATAATTTACTGTATTTTATAATATTTGTTGGTTGTTAGTGGATCCTTGAAATCTTTAACATCTTTTAAAACTATTCATTATTTTGCGTTTTTTTTGTGTTTTATTTTTTAAATTTTCTTGACACCTTATCCTGCGTCTCTGATTATTTATAAAATTTTTACAATAAATTTTTTGAATCGCTTAAATTTCGTAAATTCTTTACTGCACGTTGAAAATTCTTTGTTTAATAATTATTTTTTTAAATTTCGAAATTTTTATCATTCCTTGAAGAATTTAAACTTCATAGCTTCAAAAGCCAGTGTAATTTTTTGACTATTTTTAAATTACTTAGATCATATTTATTTTTTGAAAGGTTAAAATTTTTATATAGTTTGAACTTCTCAGTATTTCTAGTTACTTTTAGAATTTTGATGTTTTTTAGATTTATTGTATCTACAGTGCTTTGGATGATTTTACACATTTCAAAACAGATTAATTTTTTTTAAATTTATATTAGTTTAATTTTTCAAATTCTTGAATTTTCTTAGAATCTTCTTTAAATATTTAACATTTTTTGAACTTTTTAAACGGATAATTTAGATATATATTTTTAAATTTGTTTTGTGGAGTTCGAGATTCTGAAGATTTAAGAAGACTTTTCGTATTATTCTTTGAAACCTTTGAATTTTATTTTTTGAAACTTTGTTTTTCTGAATTTTTTAGGTGGTTTATTTTTTTGGATTTCTTGTACTTTTCACATTTGTTATATTCTACAATCTCTTAAGTTTATCTAAATAATATAGACTTTTTTACGATTTTAGACTTTTTTTAAATTAATTAGGTATTATTTTCAGGTTTTTGTCAGCATTTTTTTTAAATGTAGAATATGCAGTTCATACCTATATATTCGAAATATAATGTTAACCACAATAATTATGCAGATATTATTATTTAAAGATTAAAGTAATTGACCTAATAGTAAAGATATTTTGGAGTAGATAACAGATACAATAAATTTGTTAAAACCCATCTGAAGTCAAACATTAATTTTTGCCAAGTTTGTAGTTTTATAGTTTAATATCTGAATTGTACAGCAAAATTAAGACATTAACAGAAATAAATAAAGTTACAAAATTAATTAAAAAACAGTTAAAAACAATAGTACTTTTACTATTTGTAACAGAAAAATCAATATTACTAACATTTTTTTTTAGATTAAATTTCTTTCTCTTAGCTTTTCTTTTTCATCTTCGTGTTCAGTTTCTTTGCGGTACGTAAAATTTTCTTCTTGTTCAAGTCATTCAACGAATGGCCTATTTTTGGAAAAAACGTTTTTAAGAAAAAATAATAAATTACTTAGAGAGTTTATTTTATAGCAGATAAAGCATAAATTAATATGTGTAGCCAATTTTAACAAGATGTGTATTATTTTAAAAACAAGCGTATTATTGTCGACATTTAAAAAACATTTTGACTATTTCTCTTTAGGAGAGTCTGACAAGTAAACCACATAAGAACGTATAGCTTAGGTAAAAGAAGTGTGGCTGTGCCATCTGTTGCTGGCTTAACATGATGGACGGTACAAGATTGGAGGTTGATCGATTGTCGACATAGTCCCCTAACTTTTATAAAATACCGAATCTGGTACCCCACCGTCTTTCTAAACCGTTATAAAGTGTCAGATTAGACTTCCTTTATCGACCCATTCTTCTTACGTCGAACTGTTTTAATTTTCGTTGACGGGAAAACGATGTCCCTCTTCGTGTGGCGTCTTTTTTAAAAAACATTATAAGAGCAAAAGAACACGTCTTTGACTACAAGATGAGAGGCGACATCTCATATTAATTCCGCCTTTGGCCATCCGTTGAAGATTAAAGACGTTCCATCTGCAAAGCAGACAGATCGCGATGATTAAAAGTCGCAAAGAAAACATCTCAGAATCGATGATTATTTTTTACGGGAAAGGAAAGTTGATATTGTGATGAGAGGTTTAAAAGAATTTTGTATAAATTGCATTAAGCCAAAAGCTTGGCTTTTTAGCTTTTGTGACAAAAAGCAGAACTGTGTAAATTATCTCTGGAGTTAAATGCGTGACGGTTGTAATCTTCGATTATGTACAGGGACGCATAATCCCAAGCAAAGCACCTTAAGAAGAGACGCTAGGCGCTAGTCGTCAGCTTACTGAAGCTTGTTCTTTGCTTTTGGAGTCGTTCTCAGCTACTTACAAGCTATTCAAGAAGATTTAACCGAGTTACCAGAATAACCGCATCTTTTACGCCACAAGGAGCCGAAGTTATGAAAGGAAAGATGGTTTATGTGCAGTTTTCGCCTCGTCATCTAGACGTCTTTTTGAGAGGAAAAAGACACACATATTAGAAAAATACACACTGTGTTGAAAAAGAAGCTAACTCGCAAAATTTAATTGCCAAATTATTAATTACATTTTATCTACTTCGATTTCTGCGAAGAAATAAAGTAAAGTTTTAGTTCCTCCGCCTATCGCCAAAAAGTGCATTTTTACGACTCGTCAACTCTTGTTCGTTTTGATTTATATTTGATTGTTCCAGTTATATGGATATTCGACGGTGGCTCCAGGAAGTGGCAATATTGATTGTTGTGTACAAAATCACGGCAGCAGAAAGCGACCTTCTTGAGGTGAGTCCACTCAATTTAGGCATAAGCAAAAGCGTGGAAAAAGGAAAGCTTCCTTGTAGTGGTCGTTCGACCGACATAATTAAATTCCCTATCAATTCATCAATTTTACGAGTGCAAACGTTACGGTGCGAAAGCGTCGACGTCGACGCCGACGTCGTTCCACAAATATTATGCCACTTTCAAGGTAAATCTTGCGTTTATTAAATCAACTCGAACAATGAGTTAATGCGGCCCAGTTTTCGCAGTCGGAAATTAAAGTGTTTCATCACTTCGTTCGACTCGCGGACCCTCTGACTTTGCTCGATAATGAGCAGACGTTGTGAATGCAAAATTTTTAACGTTATCGGACACTTTTTCTGCTTCACTACAATTTATTTTTATTCAAGAGAAATTAGTGGGAAATGTTTTAAACAAATCTTGCGTGGTCTTGTTGGAAATTTAATTATAATTTCTACATTGACGTCATTTGTTTACCAAAATCAATTTTCAGTGCATTAGCACTCGTCCTATATATTTTATTATTTAAGTACTGCATTCGATGACTATAAATGCTTCCTAAAATTATAAACAAATCAACTTTAAAGTTTCTGATTTTTGGATATTTACTATACAGTGTAAGATTATAAAAAATTTAAACTTGGGAGCTTTTATTTCTACACATTGAATTTAATGTGAAATTAATATTAAATATGGATATAGTTCTATTTTTGGTAACAATAAATTGTGGCTTGCATTTGCCCACTTTACTCTATAATGGAAAACATATTAAATAATAAATAATAATAATAATAATAATAATAATAATAAAATTAGTAATTTGTTCAAACATTAAACTATAAGTTACAATTTTAATTTAATTACTGCATGTACAAATTACTAAAAAGTACCCACGTTATTAAAAATTTCTAAATTACAAATTTATCTTTGAGAATTCATAAATATGAAAACTGAGACAGCTTTTCCCGATATTTCTCCCCTTCCCTACGCGCCTTTGTTGATCGAAAATTAAAACAGCAGTTATAACCGTTTTTCGGTTAAAATGTGAAAAGCTTTTTTCCATAAACGAGTTTTTTAAGCTTTGTCATCGTTAATTGCGTAATGTATGCGCAAAATGATTCCTTTTCCCTCCTGTCAGCTCTGAAATTCCATCAAAAGTTTCTTGATCGCTATTGTTTTCAAAATTTACTCTGTATCCCTTTCATTTTCTCATATTACTTTGTATTTCAATACCAAGCGCTACGTATCCTAACAAAATATTAATACAATATTCATTTCGTGAAGATCTGATAATAATTTTATCTGAGCGTCATTTTAGAACGGCGGTTATAAATAAAGGAGATGGTGGAATAGCTCAAACATTTATTTTGATACATTATTGATTTACTTAGTTTTTAATTTATCTATGGTATTCATTATTAACTCACGTTGCACCTTTTATGTTCAAAGAAACTGCAAGGTGACAATGAGATACGGTAGTTTTATTGACGGCACGGTCTTGTGAATGTTTTAAAAATAAGAGTGGAAGATGAATAAAAGTCTATGTACTATAATATTCTTAACAAAATAAGATATTAAAATTTTGATATTACAAATTAGACTAAGTTAAAAATATGAAATATTGATGTCTGCCATTCAAGAGCAGTCCGATTGCATGATGAGTTGAGCAAAAAGCATTTGCCAAGTTTTTATTTCCTAGTTCTTCATAAATGCGATGGAACGTCAAAACTTTTATGCCACTATATTTTTTTTTAAATTGACACAACGATGACATTCTGTTGTTCTAGCCTTCTGAAAATGCAATAGTACATCTACTTATTTTTATCTTTTCCAAAAACTCAATAAAAACAAGTTTGTAATAAATGATCACCAGCACAAATGTTCTCAAGCAACTTGTTTAAATGTTATCTATCGTTAAACCGCAGGTATTTAAAATATTGTCAAGCTGACATCTTGTCAAAAAACAAAAAGTTAGCGCAATTAAAAGTGAATCTGACTGTTAAAATTCATATTTTGTTCTCCTCATGCCCATCTCTTTGAAACAAAACGGTCCAAGTCTGGCAAATATCCATCAAATCAGTATCACCCTCACCCCCGTTAATAATTAGGATAGATCACTTCCATTTCGGGACCGTCGATGTTGAAAAACCGCTCTCCGCTCCAAATTTTCCGAGCTCGGCCCAGTGTGATTAGACAAACGTCAGAGTTTCGCCGTGCATTTGTCAGAATTAGGGGGCGCTTCTCGGAGTGTTCAATTCTAATTGCGCTGGTGGCGGCTCTACTCGTCGCCAATGTGTATAATTAACTTGTAGGTGCGCGTTGTCGTCGTCGTATTTTAGGTCGGTCGCGTATATTAGCGGATGGGCGTCGGGGACGAGGCCCTTCCATTAGCCCCCTTATACCATCGAACACTTAACGCCTCGACGCCATTGTAGTTCGTATTCGATGTACAAGATACGGCGAAATGGCGGGAGATTTGTTTTTCGTTTCTCAGCAAAAAGTGCAAGAAGTTAGGAAGTAATCTGCTGTCATTTTTTGTAGACTTTACTAACTTTACCTAATATTAAAAGTGTGTACTTAACTTTGTTTTTTATCATTTTTTTAACACAACCGGCCAAGTCTAAAATGATGTAAGACCAAAACGTAATTGTTTTTTTCTTGCTCTTTCTTAATTAGTATCTGCGCTCGAAAAAGATTTACTTTTCTTAAACTTCTTTATTGCCAGTGCTCCAATTTTTTTATTCGTCTTTCTCTACCTGTACGCGATGTGTGTTATTATTGAAGAGGGTTGGTTGCGTTTCACCCTCTTCGCGTTGTTTATTTTTCAGGCGGGACGCACACGCCATCCGCCCAGCGGCGCCCCCGTTCGTGTAATCTTATCAATTATTAAACAGGCGAGTCTTAAGTAAAACAATAATTTAGCCGTCGGTAATAGGAAAATAAAAAGCTCCGGAGGCCGCCATCTCTCCCGACAGTTTATGGGCCATATTTAAACGCGCGGATATTAGAATTAATATTCCGCATTTTTAGCAACAGATGTTTCTCGGCTCTTATTTTTGCATAAAACTTACCGAGTTTCGCTCGATTACTACAGCCCCATCGATAAACACAAAACTTTTTTTTTGTTTAATAGAATAATGTCGAACTAGAAGAGATGCAAGCTAAGTGCATGGTGGTAGAAAACGTTTTTCACATTTCAACGTTCTAGAGAAAGTTTAATTTTTAATAAAGAATCTAACCTGGGTCGTTTATTAAAATAACGTTGCTCTGTAGAGAACGATTGATTGGTTTTACTCGGGATATCTTAGTGATCAATTTTTTAAAAGGGACGTTCAACTTTTCGTTTATTTATTTTACGAATATCAGATAGGAATCTTTGTTTTTTTAGTGTGTTTGTAGAAGAGCTTTCAAACTGTATTTGTTTTAGGGAGTTTAAGTTATTGTTTAAGTTTCAATTCAAGGTTTGTTAGATAAATGAGCTCAAGGGGACTCACTTATTTGTTGTTTACATAAAATCATGTCACATCTTTTACAATTACAATACCGCCTCAAGACATTTATAATATAGGTAAGTAATAGTTTTATAATTAATAAAAAAAATCGTAAACACATGATTTCCTTTTTCTTCTTAAAAAATTATTCAATATAAAATTAAAATTGTTGCCTTCAAAAATCAAAAATTAAAAAATACAGAAATAAAAATTTTAACACAATTAATACCACGAGGACCCAATGCTTCTTTAGTACTTTGTTTTCAAACACACTGTAAATTAAAACCAGTAATTACATTAACATCCATTTACAAATAGACTAAAATTGCAACAAAAACTGTGCATTTTTTTGTGTAAAACACTTCTATTTAATTGAAAAATACTCAAATGCAAAATACTTGTACCCAAACATTTTATTTATAAAAAAGGACAAATTCGATGAAAAGCATGTTGCAGTTAATTCTTTCCTTTTGTGTAATTCGATTGCCCGCGTGTTCACCTATATAGGCGGTCGTTTCGTTCTTTTTATTTTATGTTTAACATCGAATTTTATGATAGGTTTTTCGTTTTTAGTGCGATGTAAAACTGGTTCGAATTTTGTGGACCAAATATTAGGGAAACATCATGTATTTAGGGGAAAGGGTGCAAGTAAATAACCGTTTGCATTAGGGAAATGTACACGTGGAAAAGTAGAGGGCGCGAGACGGAAGGACCTTGCAGGATTTACGAGCACTTCAGGCGATAAGTCACACCAATAAGGCCAAAATGTATATTGCGCCGCCGGGGCCATCGGAGAGTTCAATATTTTCATATACAGGAATGGGGAAAATACATTACGGGATGAAGCCGGATCGAGGAAAATTATCGACAATGTAGGTTGCTATTGGTTTGGCTGAAATCTTACCGAAAGATTAGTTGTACTTCATGCAGTGTTTATGGAGTAAATTAAATTTCAAGCAAAAACTATCACCTCTTTAGAACTAACTCCCAACTTGAATTAAATTAAAGCTGCTGTGTGTTATGTGCAGCAAACAAGAACTTCAGGATTGGTGAAATTTTTGACATCACATAAAATCCCAAGTGTAAAGTTCTATAAACAAGTCAAACTTAATTCAAATCGTACAAATTCCCCGAGTAAAACAGGCTTTTCATTAACCCAAAACTTGGCGAATGTGGGTCACGTGACGGTGTCGGTATCGAGCGTCAAGCCAGCGCCATTAGAGCTATTATTTATCGTAACGATTGTGATATTCGGGCAGTTTTCTGTATTCGAAGCAGATGGGTGAAGGGGAGCACCCCATAGCTCTTTACAATATCCATACTTGTAGCGGGCGACGTCTTTGTTCGTAATCCTTTTCATTAATTGGATTAGAAGCAGCCGGAAGGGGTATTAAGCGACGGCGTTTTCAGCAGCCGCATATTCAACAGTTATCCGTGTCTTATATACCAACTACCACCTTTTGTTGTTTACCTGACTAAATTCGGAATTATTCTTGCAGAGCTTGCAGCCAAAAGGTAACAGCTTCCTGAACCCAGATTCAGACATTTTATCGCGATTTGACTCGGAATTAAAAGCACTCCAATCATAGTAGCGTATTTGGTATATAGCGTGTTAATTATGCCTTCGTTCTGTCACTTAAAAAAAATAAGATTTTTATTTTCGGTTCCTTTTTGATATTTGAAGAAAAAAAAATATGATGGTGGTAGTCAGGCTAGCAAAGGTGCAGATGCAGCTAAGCGTAATAAAATAATCTATTATTTTAATTTAATGTTTTATTCGCATTAACGATGAAAACTAATAGTACATTTACATCAATAGAAAGTAAACTTTTTGTTATCCAAACAGTTGCAGTTAAAAATAAAATTCCTAAAGCGATTTTACTCCAAATAATATAAAATAATAGTTTAAATTCCTATGTTTTAAATACATATGATGATATAAGGAGATATAAGGTGTTCCATTCAAAAAATCGTTATAGCTGTTTAAATATTGTACAAAATAAGTATTTCTTTTAGCTTTGTACCAAATTTCAGTACTCAATTAATAAGACTAAAAATGTATTTTCAAAATTTTATTAAAAAGTTGAATAACTTGATAATCGTGGATTCAAAATTTCAATTTCAGTTTGGACTATTGAAACATCCTATCTGAGAATATCCACTTTTTCATGTAACATGACGTATTGAAAAGTCATGTTACGAATGTGAAACGCAAAATCGACCAATATCGCTCTATTGTTTCATGCCGTATACTAAAAAAAAACATAGGAGTAACATCTATTGAAAAGGTTTTTTTTGGGTATTTGTTTAGCTTTGTGACTAATTTTTATTTAAACTTTTTGTTTTTATATCTTTTATTTTAAGTGTTTAAATTATTTATAAATTACTATGTTACCTTTAATATTTAATTTAATCTAATTGTTAGTCATAGAATATTGCACCCAGAGAAACAAATTCATCATTTTTGTAGTTAAATGTATAAAATATACCGACATAACGACCTTTGAGTGATAATTTACTGTTTTTTTTTAACATATGTTTTAGCTTAACACATCTTGAAGATCTAGAGCATTGAATACAATAACATTTATTATTTAACAATAATTTTTGCAACGCTTTTGTCTTTATTTTTCGCAAATGATACTTTTGAAGTTCTTTGTCACATTGCTATACCATTTCTATTTCAGCCGTTTTTTGTTTCCCTATCGATTGGTTCTCTGTAAAATGAAATTTTTGTGATTTTTTTTCTGTTTATTTTTTCTACATGTTTTAACAATCTCAATCTCTTTAAGTTAACAAATATGTTAATGTTTGGTTAAAGATTTTAGATCAATATTTGTTTTTCTTCTTCGTTCCTCTTCTGTATTTTTCCTTCCATAAATGCTTCTTAGTATTTTTCTTTTTTATCTTTCTCAAAGCTCTTCTTCTGTTTTTTAACACCCAGATTTCACTTAAATTGATCAGTGTAGATCTGATGATTTTGTAGTAGACTTTTCCTTTTTTTAACAAATAGTTTGACGTTATTACATGCCGAAACTTCAACACTCCTAATTTATTCTGAATATTCTATTTCTTATTTCCTGTTTTATTTTTCATGTTTATCGTCTTCTATTTTTTTATCTTTTCATTTATTTTTGTTAGTTCCAGTCGGTTTTCATCGTTTTTTTCTATATTTTTTAGTACCATTTTGAAAAAAAAAATTTCTAAGTCAAATTTTTCTTTTTTTTTATTTTTTACTATTTTTTTCTGTAATCTCTTTTTGATATTTCAATTATTGCTAGGTCATTCCCAAATGCTAATAATTGCTAATAACAATATAAAAATCTTCGTTGCTGCCTTGTTTTTAAATTGTTGTTTCTTATTCCGTCTTTCACATATCGAGCACCGTTGAAATGAGATTTACCTGTTTTTTTTAAATCTTCAAAATAATTAAATATTTGTATTATTTTTATTTCTATTTCTTTAAATCTTTCATGCTTCATAAACTTTTTTTGTTTTTGATATTTTTATGTTTTGAATGGTTATCTGAGCCGTATTTAGCTACTCTCATTTTCTTATGGTTTTTCTCTGTTAGTACAAGTACCTGTTCAGTTTCATTAGCTGTTTTCTCATCAGATAATGGATGTTCTCTTGTGTTCTTTTTTTGAATTCGTGTGTTTCTTACTATCTACTATATTTTCTAATTAACTTAACACTATTGTCAATTTTATTCCTTCCCAATTTATAAAAAAAAATGTAAGATAAGATTTTCAAATTCAATAAGTTCCACAGAAGAAGAAACACATTTTTAGCTTGTTTTTTTTGCCCATTTTTTCGTAGTTAATACATATAAATTGCATTTGATGATGTCTTGTGGACACGAGGATTAGTGAGAAGAACACACCATTTAAGCAAACTGTATCTAAACTATTTTACAAAAGAAAGGTGTTCAATATTTTAAAGACAACACAAAAGTTATAAGCCGTGGTATGTATGAATCCAGGGAGGGATTTTTAGTAAATGACAGAGCACACCTTTTTTTTTTTTTTGTTTTTCATTTTTTATACAAATAATCTGATTAACGATCTAACATATTTGTCAAATAATTTTACTATCATAAATCTTGTTTATTTCAGAAAACTGAAGTATCTGTAGAAACTTCGACGATTTGATGAGGTGATAGTTCATTTGAATTCTGAAAAAACAAGCCACGCATAAAGTATAGAGAATTTTTTGTAAAACTTTAAACAATCAATTTTTTTTATAAAAAAATGATTCTGTATTGGACGTAATTCCGAAGTTCAATAAAACATTGTTTAGAACAATACCTGAACAAGTAAAAATGCCTGACTTTTTTTAATAACCAAACATGAAACGAAATTCTGATTCTCCGTTCCCGTTGTAATAGTAACAAACACAAAAAAAAAATACAAGAAAGAAAAACTACCCGAAAGTTCGAACTTTTTTAAATTTGTTTTTTTTAACTCAGTTTTTTTTTTATCTTTTTACAGAGTGTGCAACTAAGGGAAGATAATCCTCGTGAATTAAATGAATTTTTGAATAGTGTCTTAGACCATCAAAAGGATTTCATGGCGGTACAGGAAGCAGCACGTAATTACCAAAAAATAAAGAAGGAAGTAAATGATTTTAAGCTCGATAGCACTTTGGGGACCATCATGGATCCATATCACGTAAATAATAAAAACAATAATATAACTGTTGAAAATCTAAATCTTAAATCTGAATTTTCAATAGCTTTCTATTATTATTAATTTTAATATTTTAGGACATCTACAATAATAAAAATGAAGAAAAAAGACACATATCTCATTACAACGGCAAAAGAAAATTTAGAAACCTTGGTTTGTTACCACCTAACATGCGAAACAAATTTCAAAGAACTAGAAGGGGTATTAAAGGAAGTACTAAAAGTATTTTAAAAAATAATGAAAACCGTCTAATAAAAAAGCGCTTTCCTGAAATTCTTATGCTAGAACAAGTACCAGATGATTCCGTCAAAAAACGTCAACCAATGGTAATGGAAGAAGTAGCACCTAAAATTAAGCATCATCTTCCTTCTCAAATCTATGTAGAACCACAAGGAGAACAGCTCCAGAAACGAACACCAGAAGAAGTCGTTGTACAATCTGAAGCTGAGAATGGAGAAATCAATATCGATAATAAAGCAACAGATGCACGAGGAAAAAAAGAAGCTTTAGACCTAGCGACTGAAGTTCATCATGGTTATAAAAATAAAGGTGGAAAAGTTATGCGTGATGATATGAAAGGTAGCCAACAAGGTGATGTCTTTTATGTCGATCTAGATAATGGTGCTAAAAGAAAAGAACAAACTGAAAAACAAGTATACGGTTGGAATCTACGAAGACAAGGTTTTTACTATCCTCCGGGACCATATGAAAATCAAATGTATCGTCCAAGACCAGAAAGTTTTGATTACTCGCATTATCCTAATTCACACCGACAAGGTGATGATGATTTAGGTTTTGAGAAAGCTTTGAGCTACGAAGTTGAGCCTAGATACCATAACCAAAAAGAAATGTACAATAATCCGGCTGGTAACAATTTATATTCAGTAGATGCAGGTCGACCGGAAAACTACCAACCGTTCTATCCCCAACTTATGTATCAGCCTATGTATGGACCCCCTGCTATGGAGCAACATCAATATCCACCGCAAAACCAAATGGATATTACAAATGAAAAATTTATTATTGACAATGACGATAGCCTGAAACGTGTGCAAACAACCACCACTGATAGTAGTACCAATTCTATACACAAATCAAATGATGGGAAAAAAATTGTGGGGCAAGTAGGGAAGGGTTTTATAGAAATAACTAAGTCACGAAGAGATAACACTGGTCAAAACAGTGATGAAAATCTCGTTTTAGAGAAAAAATCTCTAAGAGCTTTGACTGAA
The DNA here is from genome assembly GCA_030157275.1 of Cynaeus angustus. Lineage (NCBI taxonomy): Eukaryota > Metazoa > Arthropoda > Insecta > Coleoptera > Tenebrionidae > Cynaeus > Cynaeus angustus. Next base: position 19,028,988 of record CM058058.1, read on the forward strand.
AAATTACAACAAGGTGTGGAAGGACTGAGAAAAAATACCAACGACAATAAAGAACAGTCGTCAACATTATTAAAACATTCTCTTCATCCTCTGAGAGTGAAAGACACTCGTCTTGACGAAGAAGAGGAATCTATGTTCCCAAACGAAGAAATAGTAGAAGACCAAGACGATAAATGTTTTGAAAAAAAAGACACAAATAAAATCACTCAAAATGAAGACCAACATTTTCAAGCACGTAATCTCAAGTTCATTGACTACGAAAACACCAACTTTTACAATCAAGATGAAAATTATGAAGAAGTGCCTCTCAGATCACGACGAGATTTTCTTGACGCTTTAGGAATGAAAAATGAAGAAGAATATTCCGAAGACAATCCTTTTTCTGAAGAAATGCATGTCAACAACACTGACGTACAAAATGATACGCACATCAAAAAAACTACTTATTCTCATAATCATCAGAAAGAAGATATGAAACATATAGTAACAATTTTAGAAGAAGCTCTGTTGAACCGAACAACAAATTCAACTAGTCCATGTCCTAACAAAATCACAAAAAAACATGCCAAAAATAATATGATGCCACTTGCATATTTGGACGATCATGGTAAAAAAAACAATATGGATCGTAAATCAAGAGACACCAGCAAAGATTTGGAAACAAAAATTTTAGCAAATAAAGATAAAATTTATAACGAACGTGAAAAAAAGAAGAATCACGTGCAAATTAGACAAGATCCAATTTTGAATAAGTGGTCAGTTGAAATACCAAAATTAAATTTGAGAAAATATATAACATTTAAACATAAACTTGATAAGAAAGAAGACAGTGTTTTTGGAGAAACTACAGAAAAGGCAGAACTGACGGAAACGCTAACAGAAAATCTAGAGACGACAACGGAAAATCTAGAGACGACAAAGGAAAATCTAGAGACGACTGCGGAACAAACTACAGCAGAATTTACCACAGAAGTTGATGTAAGTAGTGTTTTATTATCTGAAAAAAAAAATGTCTGGCATAAGAAAGCATATATAGAGACATAGGTTGTTTAAAAACAAACAGTGAGCCAGTGCAACTATAAGTGTCAAACGAGAATTTCCGAAAATCTTCAAAAACAACTCTTTAGATGGGACAAATACCGGACATATAATAAAAGCTATTCATTAAATGTTAGAGACAAATAGGTTCATATACACTCAGTTCACAGAATTTTTTCAGGAACGTGTAGACGTTTTTCGTAGCAATGACAATGCTTTTCTGAAACTTTTTGTCTAAGCGTTAGTTCTTTTATAAAAAAAAAAACAATTCGATGGTATATTTTTGTAAATGCTACATACCTATTGCAAAAAATAATATATGTTGGTACTATTTTGTGATAAATTTTATGTTATAGGGTGCATATAAACACATGGCCCATCAGATGGATATAGAAAACGAAAAGTTAGCTCAAGTTATAAAAGGACAGTTGGCTTCCAAGATTGTAACTTTAGTTTTTGACATGGTAACAAAAAAGAACAGTCTGAGAACAAAAATTTCTTCAGGTCTTTCAAGAAAACATGTGAATTTTATAGGAACGGTAAGTTAAATTTTCTGATAAAAACATTCTAATATTAAAATTTTCAGCCGGACAGTAACATTTTCAAAGGCAATGAAACTGAGGATGTCAATGAAGCGCATTTACTGCTTGATCAAATTTCAAAAGTTTTGAACAAGTTGGTAATAAATCAAGTAAGACGTAAATTGTGTCAAAGATTACCAGAAGAATTAAAAGAGTACCTTAACCTTATCATAAATGTGCAAATTGGCGGAGATAAAGAAGAGTTTGTGCCCAATGAACAACAGGGAGACTTTCTTTTTACTTATCAAGAAAAAAAGGACACCGCACCTCCGTTTAATATAAGCAAACTTCAAAACATCTTGGTTAAATTAGAGGGACTTCTTCTCGCTTACAATAATATGAACTCTGATTGTCAGAATAAAGCTGAACCGGTTCGTGATTACATAGAAAATCATGTAAAAATGTTAAAACAAATTGTTAACTGTCCTAAACACAACTGCGATGATAAGTATGCCCAAGCTAAAAGAAATATAGAACATCTCAATACTTTGAATAAAGATTTGGTGGAAGAACAGTTAGAAAGTGTAGGTTTAGGAAAAAACCAAGAGTTTGTTCCAAATTTTGATTTAAATCAACTAATCAAAAATAAAATGGCATCTAGTTTACGGAAAACAGATCAAAAAAGAGAGACTCAGAATGAAGATTTCAAATCTGCGCAGTATAAAAAGTTGCAATTAGCAGTAGAAAAAATTCGAGAGAAACGTGAGAACGAGAAGAAGATCGCGGAGATGTTTGGTGGTAAACAAAAAAGATCATTAAAGAAGCTTGACGTTGATTACGAAGAACCTGTCGTTTATAGTTTAGGATGATCATTTTTTGTTTTATTTTTATGTGAATACACTCTATTGGTGCTTTTGTTTTGTTATTCCAACCGTGTGCTTTCCACACCTTAAGTTATAATTGTATCACGAACCTATACCTCTGGGAGGGGGTTACTGGAAACGAAAAAATCTTATCAAATCCTTGACATTCCATTAGTTGGAGATTATGCTAGGAACAAACAGGAAGAGGCTACAAATCCCTCTTCCACCTATCAATTTATCCAATGATTGCTAACGTTAAAAGTTCTTTTATTATTAATGGAAGCAAGGTAATTATGTTTTAAAAGGATGAACAAAGTTTCGGATTTTAAATGGAGTAATCCTTTGCTTGATCCTCTCCTTGCTTTTATTGTTGGTATTTTGTGTAGAAGAAGGCGTAAAAGCAATCCATACAAATAATCTCCGAGACTGTTTAGTTCGGTTGGAAGTTTTCCAGTAACGAGCGTAACAAGCCGGAAACTTGGATTTATCTACTTTGGTTCATTTTCTAAAAATAATACCCAGTGAATAACATGGAGCCGAATCGCACCTGGGTCCTTGCTTAGCTATATCCGGCTCAGAGGACGATCCCAGAACCTGTTCAAGTTTTTTCTTTTTCAATTATCGTTAAAATTGACAAGAGCTTCGAAGTTGATCGAGTAAGGAAAGTGTAAGTTTGCGTGGGAAGAATAAACTGCTAGAGACACTAGAGAATAAACTGTTAGAAGTTAAAAAATTACTCGATCCTTGTTAACGTAATTAAATCAAAAAACCCTTAAAGTTACAAAAATCCACGTTGTCAAATATAAATTTAAATCACCCCAGTAAAAATTTTGGTTCTTTTTTAAACTAGATGTGTACCTTTAGATCTAGCAACGAGTTAATTAACAGTTTGGAAACCGGTGCAGTGACGCTGCAAAAACCTCGTTCGTCGTTGAAAAGGCGTGAGCAGAGCATCGAAGGCGTCCCTCTAAGACAATGGCAGGGAAATGAACGGCGGCGTATCTCTCAGGAAGCATATTGTAAGCCTTCAACAAAGCGACGACACCGACGCTGGCTGCCATCTGTGTTCCGTTGGAAAACTTAAACAAAGCACCGCATAACCAATTGTCAAACCTGACGCACCATAAAACTCTATTTTTAAAAATGTAAAAAGGGATGTTTATTCCGACATAACGTTGCCTGTACTGTATACACGTTGGTGGGTGTTATTTATACATCTGCTAAACGTATCGCAAACGTAGTTTTTAGAGACGACGTTACATTTACTAATCATAAAGTTCGTTTTATATTGAAACGACTACGTGACAAAACGGAGCTTATCTTTACAAAACATCATCATAGTATGTACTTTTCACTAAAAATACAGCTAGGAAATGTTGGACGCCAGTTTATGGTGATGAAATTTGTGTATCGCCGATAAAAGTTGCTGCTGCTGAAATTAACGAATTTCTGAACGATATCGCAGCACAATGCAGGTTCGAAGGAGATGGAGAGCTCTTGGAATAACGGAAAAGGAAAGATAACGCAAGAAACAAAACCCTCGCAGCTTTTTTTAATTATTCTTCGAAAATACGTTCTATACAAAACGCTGTGTTGCATTAAAATCATTCGTTTTAACGTGTTGTTTTTTATAACTCAAATAATTACTGCTTTTAACTCAAAATGTTCCACGACTACCTCATTAAAATGACTTTAACGTTTGCTCAATTATTAAACAACTGCTTCCATATAAAATTTAATTATTTATTTTATACTATTCATATCCATTACCTGTACTACTTGTAAAATAACGATAAGAACTAAAAAAAAATTAAATTATTGATCTTTACACAGTTTGTTTTATTTTTTTGGAAAAATTTTATTTGTTACTCATAACTGTACCGCCAAGCTTATGTGAGATTTATTTATAAAAAATAAGCATCTGTAACAATGTTAACACCATCAAAGAAAAAAGTTGTTTGAACAAGCTTTGAAATTATTATATCTACTGATAGCTCTGTTTTCTACATCAAAGCGTCTTTTTGACAGTTTGAGAGTAAACAGTTGGTATTCCAAGTTATAATAACTGACTTGATTCTCATGATAGTTGTGAGATACCAAACTCAATAGATAAAAAAGTTACTAACTAAAAAAAAAATCATCATATTATAACACGATGCATGTAACATAAGCAAATTCAAAAAAGTATATATATATTTTTAGATGAAAGTGACCAGAAAAGACACTAAATATTAATTTCCTAATAAGTTTCTTGATTTTCATAAAAAACAGCATTTTTAAAAACTTTGGAACTTTGGAACTTTCTTTGGAGTCATACAAATTGTAAAACGCAAGATACATAGCTGTATTTAACGTTTTGACTACAAACTCATAAAAATAAACTTTTCTGGATTTATTAAACTAAAAAAAAAAAGTTTTGACCTTGCGCATCCACCATTTTAGTCACACAATCATATCTCATAGTTTTAGCCATAAAATTTTAAGTTTATCAAAGATTAGACAATTTTGACGTTATGAGTAGTCAAACAGTTTTTTCAGTTGCACCAATTTTTTGAACATGGCTTTAACTTACTGTAGACAACGGTAATTACGACATTGTAAATAAGATTCAAAACTGAAATTCCAATCACACTACCAACAGACTCCCCAGATATGTAATCCAGCCCATCTGTGCATTTTACTGGAGACTAAAGCTGGCAGAATTAAACCTACAATCAAGTCGTAAGAAAAAATTATTATAACATCTTAACCACCAAAGATAGCATTTGGCTATTTTCTACACGACAAGGTGACATCAAATACAGTAAGAACCACAACTTAGATCCCAAAATTTTTTGATAATTGTGTGATTATTAGAAGTATTGAACTTAAGGAATCTCCGAAGTGCTGGCGTCTGTCAATTTTTTAGTACCCATCTTTAAAAAACATCACTTAAGCAACACCCTAGAACAACTTGAAAAAACATGGCTACAAACAATGCAAGTAGAAAAATTGAGCACATACACAACAAAAGAAAGGTCATTTCTGCTTGCAATAAAATATAAACTTTTCGATATTTTTTATGGTTATTTCGTTGAATAAATTAAACTCTATTATATTGCAAAGCATCTTAACGCATATTAATTTACATAAGCACTTCTATAAATAATTAAATCAATTACCTTAATCTACAAGAAATATTTTTTATTTTTAATAACAAAAATCTAGAAAAAACAGTTTAACAAAAAATAATATTAATTCATATATATATATATATATGAATTAATATATATATATATATATATATATATACTTATTTTAACAAATATAAGTGCAGTACAATCTCAGATATTTCAAAACATTTTTAAAACTTACTTCACTATAATTTTTATCGACTGCCCGACATTTTGTCTTCTAATTTGAAACTAAAGGAATAAGAAGTAAAATTTGTATCCTTTTTCATTTTTTTATTCTCAAAATTTTCTATAATACCTTGTTATTCTCATACAAAGTGTCATAAGTGGCGGATAGACTCTAAGATTCAAAGAATTCACACATAAAGAAATATAAAAATGCAATTTTATTCTTTAATAGTCGTTTTCAACTGACATTTAATTTAAGACATTTAGTTTTTGTTTCCATTTTTATTTTATTTTTATTTCTTTCTTAAGTTTCAAGTTTGTGGTTACTCAATACGAAAAAGTACTTTGCTAGAAAATGAAAACTGCGACATTTCAAAGTAAGAATTTTTCAAAATACTGCATCAAAATAAATGTCATGTTAATTTTCAGATACAGCAGACTAATTTCATTGTTGAAGAAACTAAGTGAAGGCTAGACTAAAGGATCGGAGATATTTGAGAAGAATAAAATCAATGAATTCTCCAAGTTTAAAGTTGACAATCAACAATTGGTAATGATTGTTTCACGTACTGATTCTAAGGTCACAAAAAACCGACCGTTTTGTATAAGCGATAAAGATTGTGAAGTGTGAAGTTAGTTTTTTGGAAATTGTACGAAAATATTTATATTTAGACTAGTGGTCTAAAAACGTTTCTCACAGCAGATTCTTTATAAACTACAGATAAAAAAAACTGCACCTTTCAGCCTGCAAAAATCAAAACTTTGTATAAAGTTTAATGCTGTCATATGCCGAAACGTATATTGGACATTGCTTTCGCCGTTCTGCAGCTACGAAAATCTGCCCATAAATTTAAGTATGAATACGGTGAAAATTGAAGCATTTTATCTACCCTTGATGTTAAAGTAAAATGTTAAAGTATCGCTTTATCTACCCGTGAGGTTAAATTGCAAGTTAGTCTTGCATTTTGAGACTATTAAAGACCACTTTAAAATCTACTGTAGAAAAGAATATATAGAATATTACTGTTACTATTATTGTGTTAACCTTGAAAAACATGATATTCTAATTGCTATACTTTTTTGTTAAATCTTAGATTTTTTCGTATTGTGAAGATTTTTTAGATTCTCCAAATATTTCAAATTACGTCTACTATGTATTGTATTACTTATTAGATTCTTTTTTAATTGTTGTCATCATTTTAATGCTTCAAATTTTTTAAATAATTTAGATGTTCTATATTTTCTAGATTATATACCTTCTCTTATCATTCTTAGTTCCATTTTTAACATTCTTACAATTAGATTGGTCAAATTTTTTAGATACTCATCGTTTATTATATTTTTTGTTTTTCTTTTCTTTTTTTTTTTCTTCAAACTTTTTAGTTATTCCAGATTCTTTGAACCTAAAATTTATTTTTTGATTGGAAATCTTTAGAATTACATCGTTTAAATATTTTTAATCCTCTGATAAAAAAATAAAAATTTGAAATTGTTTAGAAAGTAGAAAATAGTATATTATACAACTAGTTTTATTAAACTTGTATTATGACATAACCCCAAGTTTGTTGCAACACGACTGTCGTAGGTGGGAGTGCCTTTAAAGAACGAATGCTCGTAAGTTTTAGAAAACGAGTATTTTATGCTATTTTTTTCTAACATGCATTTAAATAGTTACATTTTTTTAACAAATAAAATCATGTATTTAGTGAAACCTTCTTTTCAAAATTAAAAAAAAAATTACACTCTACTACTTATCTGTAATGTACCTTTAAACTCACATTGATATTTGACATCCGAAAACCAAAAAAACAACAACCGAAAAAAAAATTTTAGATTTTGTGTTCAGTAATGACTTATTAAGTCACTCAAAAACGGCATTGTTATAAAAACAAATTTTTGATTAATGTAAGTGTCAACAAGTAAGTGTAAGTGTTAGTATAACTAATTTTATACCAATCAACCTATTTTCCATTCTGATGTTTAATAAATGCATCAACCTATTTTCCATTCTGATGTTTAATAAATGCATCTAATATCAATTAAAAATAAAATATGTGGAACTAATTTAGATTTAATAACAATATAAATAGACCACAGGAAATTTGACATTATATTTTCCCGAATTTCAACGATTCCTATTACATTAAAATGTGCATGTGCATAATTCAGAGGTGTAATTTTTAAAGCAATGCCAAACATTTCTGTTAAAATAGTTATAGAAAACCGCGCCAGATTTAGTATACCTATCGCATCGCATGCACATAACAAGTTTACATAATTCACGTGGAAATTAATATTTAGCCCAACAACGTTATTTCAATTAAGCGGGGCGCTATTAAATAACACAAATTCTCGTAATTAGGCGAATAATAGGGCCGAGGCATGTGTCTGTTGCAAGTATGTGTTGGCTCGCATTATTCCAGCATGAAGTTTTTGATGATTTAATGAAGCACCGACTACAATAAATAAATCTTGGCTGGTATGTGTGCATATAATGTGCGGTCGAGATTTTATAGCAGTACACACGTCTCCTTTCTGGATTCCTGGAGTGTGTCGCAAACACTGGAGCGTTCCGGGGATGGCGGACCTCAGGTGCTTCGCGAATACACACTGATTACAAAACTAATTATAAACGCTACTTAAAAGCTACTCTATATATTAATAATATTATTTATTTGGACGGCGTCCCGTAAACCTGCCTCTGTTACACCGAATTTCTCTTATTTATTGCAAAAATTTCTACTAATTGCCACGTTCACAATGCCATCGGACTATTCAAAACAATTTCGTTATGTTATATTGCTCATATTTCATTGTGAAAAATTGACAGGTGCCGTGCTAAATCAATGAACGTTGCAATGCTGCTACTGCCGTCATCGATACCACGTATTTCATATTTACGGATGGATTTTCCATCATTACCTACTGAATGGAATGCCTAATTGCTAATTTTTGGGCTTATAGTCTCACAAATAACAGTTATTAAACTTTATCAAGGCATTGATTGACTTTAAAGTGTTAGACTGTGCTTTACAAATTAAAAATTTTAATCAAATTACTATTTTTAGATGTAGAACTTAATCTTCACCCTGTATTAAATCTAGTTAAGTGTATAATGTGCTTTCATGTATTTAACCTCCTAATAGATGGAAATTAAAAAATGTAAGGTTAACTTTTTCTCTTGAAAGGAAATAGTCATGGTAACCACGAAATGCCACACTCTTAGTTGTAAAGAACTAAAAGTATTTGTTTTAAATATATAATATGATATAGCTTATACTAATTGCTTATTTTGTACAAAATTAGTATAAATTTTCTTTCTCAAATTCGCGGCCATTAAAAAAATATAAAATTTGCAATAATTTTTCTTAATAAAAAAAAATCCAAAAAAGTCTTTGTTTTCGAGTTAAAATTTAAAAAAGATCTTCTCAGCGCCTTGTATGTAAAATTAATCATTTAAGCAACATACTATGATATTTAAATCTCATTTCACAAAGATGCTAAAAAGTATTTTTTTTAAATGATTAAAAAATATTTTTAGAATTTTTGCCTATATGGGTTCTGTCACCATTTATTCTTCTTTCAGATATTTTATGCTGACAATGATTGTGACCTAAATTTAGAAACAATAAACATAAAAAAGCTAAAAAAAATGGAGGCTTTTAAGTGAGTTTTTTATGTTTTTTAAACGGAAGTGCAATTCTCAAATTCAAATGTAAAATTTCGTACAAAACTTGAATTTAACAAGGTGGTGATGACCAGCAGTTGAGAGATTACAGCTATTAAATGTAGAAGTTCATTTACAAAGCAATTGTAATTCAGTTCTTAGTTTTTCCACGGTTTTCAAGTTAATTTTTTTTAAATTATTATTGCTTTTGGGATACTGGCTATTTTTCAAATTTTAGATTTTAAATTTAAACTTATTAGTTAAAAAAAATATATTCTAAAATTTTCAGGTAGTCCGATTTTTATTTTTATAGGTTATCAAATCTTAAATTTATCTGTTTTTTATAATTTAGTCTTCTGGGGGTAGATATAATTAATTCTTTTAAGTTTTCATTATCTCAAAAATTTGGGGTTTTAAATTTTTAGATTACTAAGACACAAGTTTTCGAAATATTCATTTTGTCAAAATTTTAAATTCTTGCACTTTTAGATTTACTATATTTAGGATACTTGATTAAGTCTGAAAACATAAAAACTTGAAATTCTAAATCTTAAAAATGTAAAAACTTAAAACTTTAGAATTTAAGAATTCGAAAGCCTAAAAACCAAGTACAAAAAACAAGGAAGTAAAATAATTTGTAGTAGATTTATTGCTAATGTTTGAAGTTTAAATTTTGAATAGTCTTACAATTTTTATTGGATTTTTATCTCTAAAAGTTTTTTTTTCTGCTAAGCTGGCTCATCCTTAACATTTTTACTAAAAATTTGCCAATATGACACAAAAATGTAGCCGAAATTTAACCTGAATGATATTGAATACTCATCGTTACCATATTGTACCTATTTGGTGTTTCATTTCTAAAGTTTCATTATATTTAAAATGTAATAAAATATTTTCATAGTGGTACAATTTTTGGATAAATATTTTAATTATAGCTATAACCTCAGCCGCGATTCTTTTTAATTCTTAACTTTTTTTGTTGTGTTTACAAATTGATATAATATGTAAAAAAAATAATTAAAAACCACAGCAGAATTTAGAAGAAGCCACAGTAGATTTTCAGTTTTAATTTAGGCTTTATTAGAACTATTGAAAATTTCAATAAACATAAACAGAAATGTATTTTTGGCTTGTTTTAATAGACAATACTTTTAAATACACCTAAAAATTGATAGGTATTGTTAGATAATCGCAAATTTTGCTACAGTCGCGCTACGTTGCTGTTGAAAATGTATTCATTATTTTTGATGATAAACTGAAATTTTTTTAATATATATTCAAAGTCAATATTACACTTTTTTTACTTCTACCAACAAAAGAACTAAACAAAAATGTTAGTAGAAGAAACTCTAAAGTATGCGTGCTGAAAGACGCTACCGATGACACAAATATATTCAAAATATAAATATTAAAGCATTTTTTCAATACTCAAGGAAACCAACGATTGAAAAAATTTGAACCTAGGTATATTATCAAAAATCTAGAAAATGCCTATAATCCGAAAAATTATTACAGATCAAATATTTGAAATAAAAACAAAACAACCACTTTAAAGAATCCATCAAATTTATAAGGTTAGTAGTAGAAGTAGCCCCAAAATCTAAACGATTAAATAATGAAAAAATGAAAATATCCCAGAAAAAACTTACCTGGCACTCACAACACACACTCATCGCTCTGATGATGGTAGCTTTGCTGCCGAAACGCGCGTCAGCAAGTTTCTGACAATTTTTGGTGTGTGGATTAGCAAATAAAGAACTGTTCAATATCAAATGCTGACGATGCTAAACTTTATTCAATAACAAAAGATGATCAAGATTGTATTTTTCTACAAAAAGTACTTTAATTCTATTATCCGATGGTTCCTAGTAAATGACAAGAATTTGAATGCAGAAAAGCGTAAAATCTTGCGGTTCTCACAAAAAAATCTGGTTACGTCTCACAAATATAACATTAATTATACATTCCTAGAAAGTGTCGAAGTCTATGCTTCACTTAAAAATACGTTATCGTTTTTAAATCATATTGACTATGTCGTAAATAAATGTAACAAACTACTGAGCTTTATAATTCGGCAAACAACAGGTTTTCAGGATTCACGTTTCATATTTATTCTGTACGTATCGTACATCCGATCTATGTTGAAATATTGCCTCGTGATGTAGTCGCCTAGGTAGGAAAATCACAGAATAAAGCATGAAGACATAAAAAAAATAGTAAAACAAAACAAAATATACAAAATTTATTTTTATGCTTATATGGTTATATTATATATAATAATTACTTAAATATTTGGTTTAGTTTAAAAGTGTTTAATAACTTAGTTGGTTTTTCTTATATTTTACGTTAAAAGCTCGGTTCAAAAAACAATTTGTACTTCTGTTTTTTTATATATTTTTTTATAATTTTATGTGTCATTCATTTAGTGCACTCCGTTAATAAACATTATACATGATATCTACAATAGCAACTATAATAAAGAGCTGCAACAGTACTAATCAAAAAGCTGGTAGGAGCAAACATTCTAACAGGAATCTCAAAAGTACTATTAAACTTCATGCCATAAAAATTTTCACCATCTATAGCGAGTAATGTTAGAGACTTGTAGTTTTGCCAGTTTATGACCTAAAAACAAAAAATTAAGAAAAATATTAAAATTTATCGGGTCCCTTTGGTGAGTAAAAGCCATTCTAAATAAAGTGAGTAACGTTCTCTTGAAAGACCAAACCTTACTTTGCTGCAAATAGCTGCATAACTCTCTTGAAGTGTTTGGTAATTGGAGGAATTTCTTAAGTCTTGACGCATTGTATCTAAATGTTCTGTTTAGTTGAAATCGGGCAAACACCAAGCAGACAGAATTAATGCTTGTTCTTTCTGCAGGTTTTAAAAAGTTTGTGTGTAATAGTTTGCCAGTATCTTAAGACAGCATATCCTTAGAGCGTGTTTAGAAAATAAGTATTTTATTTTTTCTAACTTAATTTAATCGAAATAAAAACCACGTTTATGCACATCGATTTTCTTTTCTTTTGTACTACAGTATAGTAAGCATCAATTTCTTTCAAACTACTATAAACTTTATTACTATTGTTTTATAATTTTTTTAACACTTTTATAGTTCGCCAGATCTTAACGCTCACTGTAAGTAGATAAAACGCTGTCTCATGGCAATTCTAAATCTTGTTATAATTTACTATTTTTCTTGGAGAGTAGCATGAACTCCCATGCAGGTCGACTCCACACACTGAAAAAATTTGGAGTAAATAACTAAGTAAGAAAGTGAGCCTTGCTTATTAATTTAATTATGATATCATTACCTTAATGAAATAATTGAGGTGTTTCTGATGAAAGTCGGCCAATTCCAATTTTCTCAATAAAATTAAATTAAAAAAAAACTTTTATGCCAACAGTTTTAACGTTATACATCAAAAACCACAAAATCATCAGCAAAATTATGAAAAAAGCAAATGTTATTAATTTTACGTTTTCAAAAATAAACTAATGTTGTTTATTACATGAACAATAATACACTACATGCCTACAATATTGTTAAAAGAAATTTAATATTGAGACTATTTTAACTAGTAACCTCCGTCTAATAACATAAAACTCGTTATTTTCATTACAGAAGCACAATACTGTGAACAAACATTTTATTTAACCAAAAATCAATAGTTAATATTTTTCTGACTTTATTTACTAAATGACAATCTGTGTTATAGCTTTTATGTACTTTTGTTAATTTTAAGAATATTTCTTAGCAACTACGACTGAGTAGATGTTAATTCGCATATTTTTTGAGTTTTTGAGCTTGATGCGACTCATTAATTTAATGTTGAATCGTAGTTTTTAAACAATTGTTGTAAAATAAATTATTTTCTAGTTTTTTATATAATATCATATTAAATATAGAAAAAAAACAATAATCAAAGTTTTTAAACAAATAAACAAGTCATAAAGTTTTTTGTTAATTTGTACAGTTGGCAAAAATATAAACATTTAAGAATGAATACATATACTATAAAAAATATTTATAGTCAATTAGCTTAATTCAAATCACATAGCTGCATAAATTGTTTCCTTATACAATTAGTTATAAGAACGTGTAGTAAAAATTAACATTGCCGACAAAATTAACACCATGAAGTTAAAAAAAAATATGCATTACAAAATTCGGTTATAATACGAGATTATTTACTCAATTTCTCATACACTTTTATAAATATAGCAAACAAACAACTCTTGTGATTATTGTTGTTTTTGCAAATTGTGATTGAAGTAAATATACCTCCTCTATTTTATTTCTATTAGTTTTATTATTACTATTGAGTTACCTTGTTTAACAGGAAAAAACGTCCAATTAAAGATAATAATAAATGGATTAAAAATAATTCACCTGTTTTACAGCTTGTTAAGAGACGCGTGATATAGAATTTCTCTTTGTACATTTGTTAAACGCTTTTAACATAAACTTGGATTTTTTTGTAAATTATAATAATTATAACTAATAAACAGCATGTGTGACAATCACAAATATTCTTTAAGATGTTTAACAAAGTTGATATTTAAGTTTTAATTTAAATGATAGAATAATTGTCTGCTAGCATTTAATAAACGAGACAAATAAATAAAAGTAAATTAAGCTTGCAGGCATATGACCCAGAACTGTGTAAACAGACAAAATAGGTTTATTTTCCAATCAGTTTTGTTTTTACACAATTATACGTTTCACACAATAGAATATAAACACACATCATTTTTTTATGTACATGGCAAATAGGCGTAATAAATAGATAAGTGTGTCAAATATATTTTTTATTTTTATAACATAATTAACAACTTTTGATCAATTTTATTTACCGAAAATTACAACTTTAAATAGCTTCTTTGACGACAAATAAATCTCGATAAAGCTTATTTATCCCTTTACAAATTCTCATAAAGTTCCATATTCCTTTCCACAGCTTCATTTTCGGTCCGGAATAAATAAATACGTAAGTAGGTAAATGAATTTTGGGGTAAATATCGCCCTTTCCGCACAACGGCGTGCTAAAACGACCACAAATCTTAGTAACGTCGTTGTAAATCAATGTACTAATTACTAAGTGGTTCTTTTTAATTGCAAATAGTGATTGCAATTAGCATGGCGGTGTTCGGAAGCGCGATGTTGCCTACGTTATTATGCAAATGCCGCACCTGAGGCCTTTACTCCGTGATCTATCGGCTTCATCTACACTTCTACTGCCGAAACGAAGTCTTAGCAATTCTTGATAACTTTAACACAATCAGTAAAATGTTAGAATAGAATTTTAGATCGAATTATAAAGCAGCTTCCTTTTTAAGCGGTTATTCTATGCTGGTTTTAAAACTTACAAAATACTCATTTTATGCAAAGTCAAGAAGATGCCGTATCAATTAAGAAAACAAATTTTAAAAAACACACTGATTTCTTGACATCGCCGAGTTGAAATTGAGCAGAATTTTGTGCAAAATTAAGTCCAAGCAGTGTAGTTCATCATTCATCCCGTCGCTTCGCTTGCTCAAAAACCAACCCCGAACTTTTCGTTTTTTTGTAACTCCAATTCTGTGTAACTCGTTTACTACTGTCAAACGTAATTGACGCACCCATCAAAAATGAATTAGCATATAACGAAGAGATGATTGCACATCCCGCCATTCATAATTTGATGGGTCTTAATTAACAGGCTATTAGCATTGGCGGCGCTCATTAATCTGCTGTTATTAATATGTATTTACATGTATCGGTGGTGCAAATGCACATCTATTTTGTCGTGCATCTGACAGACAGGATACGTCCTCTAAACTTCGACGCCATCTAGTGATGGATCGTCTAGTAATGAAAGCTGGATACCAACACTTGGTGATTAGTCAGGGTCAGAATAATTACTGAACTGGGTCCGTTTGTTATTTGGAAGAGAAAACCTCACCCGTATCCTTGCGGATCTACACAAAGGATCAAGGAGTTGTACATCTCCCGATGCTGGTGTCTCAGGAGGCGAGATCTGTATTGTTTGGGGGTATAATCAACCTATCGGGGTGGTGGGGTAGATGTAAGTTTAACTGATGCAAAATAATATGTAGTTGGTTTATACCACATGAAAATTTATTTATTATATATGATAATATAGTTTTATTGGTTTATTTATTAAACATAATAACAACTAAAATGAAAATAATTATGACGCGTTGACACATACATAAAATATTCTTCACATTTTTATTATTAGTTGGATGAAATTGAACTTATCAAATATTGATCTGATATGTTTAATTTTAGCTAACTTTATCCCCATATCTAGTTATAATTATAACTGTTCGTTTATTATATTACATGACAGTATTGTCAGGTTTAATGTTGACATCATATCGCCAAATAGGATCCAATGCACAAACGGATCCGTTCATAATTTTCCAAAATTCTCATCACCGAAACATGTCGTAAGAAAAGCTCACAAGAAAAGAAACTTATTGTAGCGCAAAAAATGGCACAAGACAATAAAATAAATAAAATAAATAAAATAAATAAAATAAAAAATATAATAAAATAAATAACTATTTAGAATTTTATTATATCTTTAATATTTTAGTGACGAGAATAAGATAAAATTTAGAAAGTAAAAATATACAATTACATATTATATTATTATATTGTATATACAAATATGCAATTGAAATTGAATATATTAGGACACTTCAATTTGTTAGCAGTCTTGACCAAAGTTTTGTTATTGTAAAGATGTATCATAACTTTATTATATTGTTGTGGTTTATAATAAACAATATGTGTATTCTTTGCTCTCGTAGGAAGGATATGTAACTATTTTTAACTATTTTAATTAAAGTTGTGATTAAGGTGTCAAAAATAATCCACAGTAATAAAAATTTTTACAATTCCGAATCCTGAAAGTGATCTATGAAATGGAAAATAAATTTGAAAAAAATTGAAAATTTGTTGTTGGAATTGTTTTGTAGTATTTCTAGAAAATTGAACCTACAATTGTAAATTAAAAAAAGTTAATAGAATTAGATCTAGATATCTGTAAACTGTACGAGCTAAAGTAATAGAAAATGGATTTTTTTTCAATAATTTACAAAACCTGAAAAGATCAAAAAAATGACTAACTTTCTCAAACACATATTTATGAGAGACGAAAAGAGTGCGTTTTATTAACCACAACTAGTTTGTTTTGTTGTTGTTAAAAGTGTTTCAAGGCTGACCATTTATTATTTGCATCTTGAGAAAATAAAACTTCCTAAAAAATTCGGCTCTGCCTTAGTACTGCCTTAGTACTGCTACCCTCCTCATTTTTTTTTTTAGATAATGACATTAAATTTTGCGGGTAAAAAATTACCTTACTCAAAAAAAAAGTTAGCTCTTGGAAATGTCTCAAGAGCTAACTTTTTTTTTGAGTAAGGTAATTTTTTACCCGCAAAATTTAATGTCATTATCTAAAAAAAAAAATCAGTAAATTCAACGTAAATTTTCTTTGTAGATATTGTTAACACTTCATACTATTTGTAAAACCGTGAAATATATAACGAAAAAATCTTATTTAAAAATTTAAAACGGTTAAAATTATTTTTAGTTTCAGAGAGTACAGCACTGGACATAAGTTGTTCAATAGCGCTTGTTTAATATTTTGATATACGAAATTTTAAGAAATAGACATCGCATTTACCATAGAAGTGGCAAATTTTAATTCCCATTTATTACGTAAGCACTTAAATTTAAATTTTAGTTTGAAATTTTAGTTAGTTTTATCTTGAATAAATAAACTGTCACATTTCAAATTTCATTAATTTTTGACTTTGAAAGTTAAAATACCATCTTTTAATAACGACGCATTTAAAGCGTTGCGTTTATTGTGTCGATGTAGGTAAATACATTTGTTATTGATTTCGCTCCTGGTTATTAAGAAAGTAACATCGTTGTTATTCATAATAACTTTTCTGTGGTTTTTTGAATCGTTCATATATAGTACATACAATAAACTAAATATGAAAATTTGTGGTCAGTCTTTTAAAACAATAGAAAGTTCTCGATAAAGGCGATTTCGAGAAGCACTCCCACAATTGCATAGTGATAAAATGTGATTTATTTTTTGTGTGATATTACTTAATCTGTTTAAATCCAGTACAGTAAAATATTTCAAAAACTAGAACACTGAGTCAACCGAATGAAGTTATTGGATGTCAAACACCTTTTATCTCAGTATCAACAAGTCTTTTGTTTAATTTATATACATTTTATTTGAATTATTTTCGCAAACGTTGCTAAAAAGTGGTAAAATTTTTTCACAGGTTTTTCCCGTAACTGTTCTACAAATTTTTATTTTCTTTGTTTTGTGACTGAGCTTATTAATGTAAACTTATTATTACTGAACCAGTAACAAAAGTGAACAAATCATTGTCAACGACACAAAAAATAGTAACATAAACAATTTAAATATAACAAAATTTGTTCTTATCTGTTTATCAACAGCCGAAGACGCCTTAATAGAAAAACAAAATTAGTCTTGTTCAACTCACGTAGGTTAAACAATGCTTATTTTTAATATTTTACGACTATAAAAATTTTACGACAGTGGTTTTAAGATACAATAGACCATTAGTTTCACTTAAAAGTCATTTAAATCACAATTACAAATTGTATACCCAAAATGTTTCATTTCTGTCGTGAAATTAGATTTTAAACTGTTATTGAAATAGTTCAAATTACCAAAATACTCAAAACACGCCAATTTATGCATTAAAAACAGAGCCGGATAAAAGATTTTGAAGTGCACAAGCATAAAGTTGACTTTACAACAATACTTTGATAACAGTCAAAAATTATGTCACACAGTTCAAAATAATTTTTATCATTACAATTTTGATCTAAAATTAAAATTTGTCGAATATTTATTAACTCGAAATTTCAACTGTGATGGTTGAATTAATAAAAATATATTGTAAAAACATACCTATTTATTATTAAAAACTAATTGCTACAAATTTTGTATCACAATAAATAAATTCGTTTCACTTCAAAAACGAACACCATCAAAGACAAGCCATTGCAAATAATCCTGAATCTCCACCAAAGATCTCTCGTCAACCAAACATTTAAACACCTGCAAAAAAAAACACGTTTAAATAAAATACCTACACGTTTTTTTGATAAAATCACTTACCCGAGCAAACTTTCATGCAATCTTCTAATGTCTCGAAATTATTTCCGTTCCCTGCACATCCCCCAAACTTAAATTCGCGACAGATTTTCGTTGCAGGATCGTATCTCCATCTGGGTAAAAGAGCCCGACAATGACCACGAGCTTCAGGAAGTTTGCACATTACAGAAGGGTCTACAGTTTCTGTAAAAAAAATATGAGTAAAACCTTGATATATTGGATAAGAAAAATATGAACTTACCGCTAGAAGTTGGCATGCTGTTAACAATGTTTAAAATTGTAACGAAGAGGAGAAAAGCGATTAAAGTTCTTTGGTCCATTTTTTTACGATTTGTGTTCTTGCGCTACGATTTCTCTGAAGTACTGACGTTTACGGTGAGGAGTGCCGGTATTTAAAGAGCCATGCATGTACGTCACACGTGAACAGGTGAAATCACAAATTTTGTGGCGGTGGTCATTAGCGCCGTGAACAAACTACTAAAGTTGAAGAAAGACGACAACAGTGACGGCATTTCCCAAAATTAGCCGGCAATTAGAGAAATTTGTAAAAGGTGAGAAATCGACAATTTTAGTTGATTTATCTCATGTTAGCAAATATGGTAATGATAAAAATATGAATGTATCAAAAATTAAAACAAAAACAAGCCTCTCCAATTATTTTAAGTTTAATAAGAAAACAAGTTTTGTGTAAAAAAAAACTAAAATGTGTATTAACACGCATTAATTAAATTAGATCAAAATTTGGTTTAAAATTGCATATGCCGATATTCCATGTTTAATATTTGTTGTTTTGATGCAGGCCCTCATAAATCGCCGCCCATGGTGATGGCATAATCCAATCAATAGAAGTTCTAGAATGACGGTTCAGTGGACTTTTGGTCTGGGGATACCAGAAACAAGTGGGTCACAATTATTCTGTTATTACTAATAGTATGAATTACGAAATTCTTTTGAATTAACAAAGTTGAATAAATAATCAAGAGATTTCGTAAAAAGGTTAATGAACTTCCAAAAACAAATTTCGGGCTGCACGATATTTGATTAAGTAGTTTTCAATTTTATCAACATTCGTTCTTAAATCTTACAAGAATTACGTTTCATTCATTCTCTATAAACGAGTTTCTCTTCTCAAAATTAATTTCTTTGAAAATTAGCGGTTTACGTTGCAAAGCAAGGCAAATGTGTCAAATTAACTAAACATAAATTTTGTAAAGACGTTGCCGCGTCTGTGTAAATTATTAAGGTCAGGTAATGGAAAGGCACATCTCAAAGAAAACGACACTTCTCTAATTTGTAGTCTGATGACTTTGACCTTGCGAGCTTCGATGCAACAAGTATTTAGGTTTCAGTAAAACTAAGTTTCTAACTCTTTGTTTATTTTATGGATAATGATGCAGAACTTTTGTCTTCGTTTTTTAATGAACTAACGATATTTACCTACTATTCAAATTAATAGAAACCTTGACCTCTCAGTGGTGATGAAGACATATGTCTTATACAATATCCTGTTGAAGTCATAAATTAAAATGTAAAATTTTTACAGATGGTGGCACACAGTAAATATCTCAAATTCAAAAACAATAAATTATATTTATTTTTAATAACATGATGAGTCAAATTATTTTTTTGACCTGTTTTATTTAACAAACAATGCTTTAATTGTCTTTTTTTCAGTGCTAAACTATTTTTGAGGCTTTTAATTCCTTATTTCAAAGCTGTACAATGTCATTTTGTTCTTACAGCTGTCAAAAATTAGAATTATTTCATTTCATATAATGTGTAACACAATTTTTTTCTCTATGGACACCCTATGCAATAAAAATGTTGTTATTTAGTGTCTTACTTTGTAACTTCTTTGTTGTTTAATCTATTACCCACCTATTTTAGTATTCAAAGAAAATAAACAACAAAAATATAATAATAAAATGCTTAAGAGCAGGGTTAAACTAATTTTTTAAGTTATCTACCCAAACTTGGAACAAAGTGTTTTTCGGTATCGAGTTAAGCTTAAACGAAGTTATCTCTATCTCTAACCCTGTGAGGTCGATGGGTTAACTTAAATAATCTTCGACGAGGAATCATAACGATGAATAAGAACATTGCAAATTCATTTCTACGAGTTTTAATTTTTTTATCAAATGTGCAGCAATTAAAAAAAACATTTAATTACTCTTTGAGCGTCGCAGAAGCAAAAATGTGATTACAACTCAAATGCAATTAATTTTTACCTAAAAACAAAAATAAAATTCCAAGGTCTACTTTCACGTCTTTCTGGTTATATAATGTAATAAGTGTATCACAAATTTCAAATTACAAACTATAACTTTAACATCGTTTTTATGCAAGTTTCACATGTGTGAAATTAAAAATTTTCCTAGATTTTTAAAAATTTTAGAAAATATTTTTTAAACATTATATTATTTGCACAACTCAAATCCCCAAAAGAACATACGAACGGCTCTATGTAGTCCAAAATTACAATAATTAGAGTAAATTATTTAATTTAATAGTGGGGGTCTAATTTGATTTTATGTATTTAGTATCAGTTCTTATTATCTTTTGTTTAGAATTGCTTTTTAATGTTAGTAATTTTAAAAACAGTTAAATTAGATTTTATATTTCCATTTTTTTAAAGGAAGGAGTGATTACTGTTTATTTTATTTTTTTTAGGTGGTAAAAGTAGCGTGTGATAAGGCTTTTATTCTTTCTTAAGTAGTAGCCTTGTTATTCATCAATTTTGACATTTTGGAACTCATGAGACATGTCAACAAAAACATTAAACCTCAAACTGCCAAAGAGAGGTAACAGATATATAACAGATGACAAATTTCTAACACGCAAATACAATTTTTATTTTTGTAAGACCTTTAATTCTTTAGATGAGTCTCAGAAGTTAAAAAAACAAAATAAATAAAATATTATAATCAAAATAAAATATTTCGAACAGTACCTATATCGTTAAAAAATATTAATTTCAATGGAAAATCATGCTTTGGAATTATCTGCAAATTATTTTTTGTTAACTGGAACACTGAAATCATTTGGTTTGCAAAAACTTGACTTTTTTAAACGCGCTCTCTGAATTTATAACTTGAAAATTATAAAAAAAATATTATAAAAAAATTTAGTAGGCACTTATTTCTAAAGAAAAAGTTAGCTGTCAGGTTTTCAAAAAATTTTAAAATATTTCTAACTTAAACATTTTTTTAATTTACCATATAACTTTGAAAAATTTTAACTACTGAAGTAAATGAAAATTAAAAAATACCAACAACACTCCCATCGCAAGCGAAGCAAACCGATTTTTCGCATAAAAGTCAAACACTAGGATAAGTTACTACAAGAAAAAGTTGACTGTCTAGCATGTAAAGAAAAGTAATACTTTTTCAGTGAGTGACTATTACGCGTTTAACATAATATTTATTCGTGTGGTTAATTGTTAAAGCTATTAAAAAAATGATTTGTTTTAATCTTAACTATTATAGTAAAATTTCATTTAAAGAGTTTAATTATAACATTAATATTGGTTACTAATTGGAAAAGTATAACATTTTGGCTATGGTTCTTTATAGAACAAATGCATTGTTTAAGCACAGGGAAGTAATATTTATTTAACCATATACAAAACATTGCTTTAAAACTTGATAAATGTTTCACTACTTGAAATTTTATGTAAAAAGTTATTATTTTAAGAGTTATATGCAGTAAACAATAAAGTTGTGTAGAAAAAGATTTGGCCAATCTTATTTAAAAACCTTTATTCGTTCATCCATAAACAATAAATTTTATCGACCAAGGAAGATACGTTAGACTCATACACAATTGTTTCCTAGCCTTCAAACAAGATAACACTTCATTTATTTATAAACGATTACGAGCTACTAAAAAATTGAAAGGGAATTCCCACCAACGAATTCTCTCCTTTAAATATTGACGTAGAGGCTATAAGACATAAATCTTTGAAAATCACTTATTGATGGGAATTTTTGTGTCGATTTCAGACAATACATCTAACTTTGGTGTTGCTGGAAATACTCAAGTTCCTATCAATATTCATTAATGAATTTTCGGTTATTGTTAACGATGATTAGTTTGTTTTTCAAATTAATTCACAGATACTACAAACTTCGTGAAAATACCGTTATTGCATTTGCTCATTTGTGCGTCATCGTTCTAAAATGACGTATGAACAAAAGGGAAACTCTGGACTCTGAAGACTTTCTATAGGATCGTGCTCATCACCATGTGAGCGTAGGTCAGTGCTTTTCCACTGAAATTGATAATGAGTGAAAGTGGTGTAAAGTACTATAAACGAATTACAAGCATCAGTGAATAGTTCGATCGGCTTAGCAACAAGGGATTTAGTCCATGCAATACATTAACACCAGCATTAAAAAATCAATTTTAATAACCACAGACGCAACCTGTAAGTCAATGCTCTAAAAGCAAATTTTTTGATAAAAGAGTCCTTGACAATAACGCAGAACGAAAGCCAAAATGCAATTATTTTTCAATTAGCACACAAACCCAGTTAAGTTGGTTGGACACAATCCGATTACATGACCTTTTTTCTTTTATACGAATTAAATCAGTTCCATCCCTCACTCAAGACGACAAATTAAAAACGAATCTGGCCAAGACATTTTTACTGCGCTTAATAAACTGGAAATGTTCAAAATCGAAATTTATATTCGCTGGTATTACTGCAACCAGTAATACAGTGGGGCGGCCGAATACAAATGATCGGCGTCAAATTAAAACATAATTAGTTAGTCGAGTGAATTGTAGGGGGTTATATGGTAGTTCTGACCATCACTTTGCGGTGCGGAGAATTGTTACTTTGTTCGATGCTAAAGATGGTGATTGACAGATGGGGTTACGTTTCGCGTTCCTACCCCCTTCGAAGACTGTCGTAATTAATCTTGTTTAGGCAATCGATTTTAAACAAAACTGTTTCTGGGGCGTTTATCACTTCTCTTCGAATCGAAGAGATAAACGAAAGGCTTGTTGGCACAGAAAATTTCAACACCACGCAGATAAAAAAAATAAATATATACCTAGATTTTTTTTAATTCAAATTAATAACTTTGCAACTTTTAAAAGATCTTATATATTTTATTGTGAATTACTTTTTTAAATTTTCTTTTATATTTCGGACCCGGTGCTTTCTTTTTTATCTATATAAAAACGTAAAGCTGCTAACGTTTTTATGAAATGTCTAAGGATATAATTTTTGTTGATATGTAATACTACCAAATCAAGATATTTACACGAACACATCATAGTTTATTTGAAATTAGCAAAAGAACGCCGAAAAAAGTATGGAAACTTTTTATTGAATTATTAAGGTTAGTTTAAAGCTTTAAGGCATTTTTGAGGCATATATTTCACAAAATTTTTGCAAAGCTGACAGCAGCTCTAGCAGAGAAAGACTTTTTCTGAAATTTTTAACTAATTTTAGATAAATATTTGGAATCATTATCTTGTTGAAAACACTATCGAAGCCACATTTCTTCTTCTGCAAAAAGTCTCGAATTCACCCGATTATTGTCTTCTCAGCGTATCGAATAATGAATGAAGAGATAACATCTACTAAAGACAGTGCTAACAATATTCTGGCATGATTTCAAGCTGCTTTTGACGAAAATTTCGTATATAAAATTATGGGTCTTTCAACGTCGCTTGGTGATGCAAACCTTTGATCTTCTTAGAATCTGACTTTTACTACTTCCCGTGCACTCCCCAGATCTCAACCCTATCGAGTATGCCTAAGATGTGTTAGGTTTAACTATAGACACTTGTTTGACACCCCGCTTGAACGTAGGAAATTTTAGGAACGTTTTGCACAGAGTTGCAGCGTCAAATCCTTTGAGGAGTTGGATAACCTTTGGAATATGCCTTGATGTATTTAAGAGCTTAGAACAGGTCAAATTAAACAGTCAATATTAAAAACATTTTTATTTAAATTAAGTTTGTATAATTAATCTTTTGATATATATTTTTATCTAGTCAGACTAACTGTAAAAAATGCCACCTAAATGTATCGTATAGAATATATCATTTGCTTTAATATTTTCAGTTGTTGTTTTTTACTAGTGTTTGTAAATCTGATACTAGCTGAGTTTAATTATAAATAAATTTCAATTGTAGTTTAATACACCATTCGTAATGCCAATAAGTTATTAAATTGAACATCATTTTTTTTTATGATATGCTGTACTCCAACACAAACATATTTATTTAGATTTGTTTATGTAGTAAACATCGAAAATCAATAATCATTTAAACATTGCAAGGTACATATTAATATTTACAGAAACTTTTAAAACGCGCAATTTCGTTCATGTTGTTGTGCACAAAGTCAATATCGAATTTCAATTAATAAAGCACCAAATGATGATGCATTCTGGAAACTAGTTGGTTATATTTTAACAGAACGTTTGACTTTTGGCCTGTTCTAAACATAAAATCAACGGCTGAAATTAAACATGATTAACGAGCGGCTGACTTGTCAAAATCAGATGTGCCCCCATCCTCCGCCCGACCAATGCCTCGATAATAAAAGCGAAGGCATTCCAACTCGAAAAATGAAACTCAAAAACTTAATCAGTCATCTTCCTTGACAACTTGAAAAGAAAACAGGGATCCGTCCGTTTATTATTATTAAACATTGGGTAAAGTAATAATTTAACATATTCAGACAGTTGAATGAACTGGGAAATCGCTAGTCACTATTGTTATTGACAAAACCGAAATATTTGTACCACAAATTTTGTTTTTATTGATTTAAAATGCAACCACTCAGACCACTCCAAGTCCACACTTGCACTCGAGAGTACAAGACGCGATCATCGATGACTCGCAATTAACCCAAAGGTCATTTTGCAAATCTGCCTCACGCTCAGAACTCGGAGTCGTCTCTCCTCATCGCAGTTGCGTCAACTCCAAATTTGAGTTTGGAGTATGTGAAGATATACTACAGAAATGATCCTGTGAAGTATGATCTTGCTGGTACTAAATTCTAGAGCTGCCTATATCTTTAGATTGTACGACTAGTGTTCGTTAACAACACCGCAAGAGCCATCTATAACCATATTCTTGAAACATAAATTAGTTGTGAAAACTGGTCTTATTTTTTCGTTTTATCTTGAAATATACATAAATGTATACATTCAAAGTTTTTATATCAAAGTTATTTTTGGTCATATCGTTTATAGTACAATTATTATCTTTTATATACTTCGCCAGTTTATTTACCTAATGAAAGTAAATTTTACCATTAATCCTCGGTAGTATAGTGGTCAGTATCCCCGCCTGTCACGCGGGAGACCGGGGTTCGATTCCCCGCCGGGGAGGATTTTTTTTTAAATCAACAAAAAAAATTAAGATGCATTAAAAAATTGAATTGAAATTTTCATTTTACAACCATATTCAAAAATATTAAATTATCTTAAGATATTTCACAACGTGATGACAGCTAACAAGGCGACAAATGTCATTTCAACGTCAATCAAACATAACCCAACTCGACACGTGAAATGTGAATTACCAAACTCCACACGTTATGAGTGTTTTTCACGACGAAGTAGAAATCGAGGATTTCGAATACGACGAAGAAGAAGAAATTTATTACTATCCATGTCCATGTGGAGATAGATTCGAAATATCAAAAGTAAGTCCAACATAACCTCAATTAAACGCCAATTTGGAAAGTTTCAGGACGAATTGCTAGCTGGTGAAGAAATAGCGACCTGCCCTAGTTGTTCCTTGATAGTTAAAGTAATTTACGATCAGGTAAATAAAACGAGTGAAACAGTGAGTTGTGTCAACTTAAAATTATAGGAAACTTTTGCACAAGAACAAAATGAGGTAAAGAAGATAACTGAAGACTTGAAGAAGCTAGAAGTGACTAAATAATAATGAGCGGACGTGGACGAGGGGGCCGAGGTGGTCGCGGTGGTATTTCTAAGTCGTTTAATAAAGAACAACTAAATGCACTGGGAGTCAGTAATGAACTTTTACCAGGACCAGTGACCCAACCACCGCCGCTGTATCCTGTATTGGATCGTAAACCAGTGCCTTTAACTGTAAACATACATTTTCACACAATTCCAAGTTTTATAATCCATCTTTTTCAGCCATCTGTTGAAACTGACTATCTCTTAATTTTAAAGCAAGATTTAATAGACCACATGCAGCTTTCTCCCTCATACCTAAAAATGCCCTTTGATAAAAACAAACAACCAGAGCAAGAAATAGATAAATTAGTCGCTCAACTACCGAGTGTAAAGGAAAAATATGATTGGACACTCTTCCCCTCTGAACTTAGACCAAAAATCCTAGCTCATCGTATAAATAAAGCAAAAACTAATAAAAATGTTGACATTCAACAAAGACTCAACCAGTTAGAAAAACTAGAGGCAACTGATAATGATAAAGTTGTGAAGGAAGAAGATGAAGAGGAAGCACAAGAAGAAGAAGAAATTATTGAAGAGGAACATGATGAAGAAATGGATGACGGTACTGATTACGCCAATAACTATTTTGATAATGGTGAAGGCTATGAGGATGAAGATGATAATTTGGACGATGGGCCCATTTATTAAGTTTTTGTGTAAATAATGTTAAATAAAAAACGAACGTTCTTGTAAATAAATTATTATAAATTAAGGCACAGGTTTTACAAAAAGTATATTACAACTGTGAAAAGTCATGGAGGCACAAATTTCGTTTCTGATCTCTTCGAGAATCTCAAGATGGATTAAGTATTGCACCAATAACCATTGAACAAATTGTTAAAAATATTTTTCCAAACAAAACTTCGGACAACCCTAACTAGCTACAAAACGCCACACATCAGATCTACATTTAAGAACGAGTATAATAAATTAAACATCACATTGTTAATTAAATACTCTAAAAAATCAAAAGGCTAATCAGTACGCTTCCTAGAGATCAATCACAAATCTACTCAGCCATTTGAAATTAAACTAAAATTTAACTAATATTAACTAGAGAGTACAGCTTGAGTCCTATGATACCCTGTACTTGGATGGAAGACTTTATAATATAATAACATGAATATTAACCCCGCAAAAAACGGGATCACATTTAAGTAAACAATCGGTTTGTAATAAATCTGCTGCTGTAACGTGGAATCTGCTTTACAATACCATACAACGTTGGCTATCGTATTTTCGATAAATAACACTACATAGAAAAAGAGGTATTTTACAAACGTTGGTCCTTCGACCAAAGTGACAGGTGTAAAAATGTACACTGTTCCAAAAATCGAGTAAAAAAACATGTCATAAATTTTGTTGTGTTTGCAGAAGTTGTTTCTTTGCGTTGTACATGAAAGCCACATAGTCATCATAAACCAGTGGAACAGAATTACGAGGATTGTTGGCACAAGATACTTTGAGGCTATCACACTAATGCACAAGATCCTGGAAACTGAAAAAGACGGTATGTTAGAAAATAATGTGTAAGTAATTCCTACAAATATTTACTTAAATGATAATAAATTAATAAAATAGTTGTGACGAAAATTTGATACGTATTCAGAAAATTCTATTTTGTCAACATGATGATGCTATGACGTCGTGGAATGTATACAAAAGAAATCCACTTAAATATTATTTTATCTCTTCTAATCTCATAATAAAAACATTTTTTAGCTATAAACCAATCAGTAAATTAAGTTGGATTAAATGAATCAAAAATATCAACTAGGTATAAAAATAAAAACAGTTGTCAGATTTTTTATTGATAATGTTTGTGACCGTAAATAATAAAATGAAATTTTATAAAGTTAAGTATTTGAAATTAATTATTGATTCGCATGTTGCATTCAGGAAGACAATCTAATAAAAAAGAAGTTTAAAAATGTAAATGGGTTTATATACTGTAGCACATGCGTGCATCCCTGGGTGAGAAAAAAATGGGAGTCACAAATAACGTCAGTGAAAAAGATAAAATTTATAGAGAAAGAGAAAAGAATTTGATCTTTTTTTTTCAATCTGATAATTTTGATTTTAAACTAAAGTAACGCGACCCTGGTAGAAAAATGTTGCTTTAAGTTGGCCTGGACGATGGATCAAATTTTCCATATAGATGTCTGTTTCTAGAAAAATGCTAATTTTGGCTCTACTTATTTGGTTGTATGGATTTCCGTATCTGTAAAGCCGCCAAGTGACACAAAAAAACGTCTTTATCACGAAATAATGAACATGAACATGAAATTAGAATCTCATGTCGTCAGGAGGAAACTTTATTCATAGATAAAAAAAACTGTATTTTCTTATTATCTTAATTAAGTATGTGCATTAGTTACAAATACGCAAGACTTTTCTCACTGTAACTGTACTTTTTTCACTGTAAATCCAGGAAAGTTTATCGAATTTGAGAATGCAAATGAAATTAATCAAAAATTTTGCTCATCAGCAAATCCGATACTGTTTTAACCAAAACAATGGAAATAATGAACAATTCGCAACTACAAACTTTTGGTCGTAGTTTTTTGATTAATTAAAAAAAATGGTATGGAGTGTAGTAGCAAAATTTTTATAGCATGTAGTATCAAAATTTTAATAGCACAAATTACTACCAATACCAATTACTTTTGGAATTTTTACAAAATAACATTACGTGGTTCACTACGACAAAAGAATATGTTACTTTGTATCAATTTCTTTCCAATTTTAAGATCGATAGAAGCCCTTGTAAAGTTTCATTTCACAAAATTCTATAGCTACATCTAGGTATTACACATTTTAGTAAAAAACCACAACACAGAGAAACACACAAATTAAAAGAGGAGTTAAAGTCATTAGTAAACGTAAGTGAACTAAAAAGCTAACCACAGTACAACTGGAAGCGGGAAGAAAAATTTAATTTTTTTTCGACAGACGTCTTCGCTCAGTTTTCAAATAGATTTTTTTAGGTTGACAAATTTCACAATAAGTAAAGCCCTGCTGAAATCGATTGAACTGACTCATCTTACAGACCGATTTAAAACAATATTTATCTAGCAGTTCGTACTGTAAACTCCTTAATTTTTGACATTTTTATTATCAATTAATCACGAACTGTTGCTTGAGGTTGACATAAAAAAACAGGGTCCACCAACACTTATGCCTCAGTCTATAAACTCATTTTATTATTAAACGAGCTGACCTAATCACATTTTTTCTATTGTTAACGATATGTGAGATATATGCAAAAAAACTTTTATCAAAAATAAAAAGCAACATAGTGTAGGTAAACTCAACCTAGTTTGTTTTTTTAATAGTGAAAAACACAAAAACGAAATTGAAATATGAATTAAACATGTCGCAAAATTAATTAACGTTTCATTTTCTAACAAGATTTATGGTCTTGACTGATTTACCACAAGGTACCCCAAAGTGATTTATACCACTAACTACTTTTACCCTGTTTCGGGATAAAGAGCGTTTAGGTGCTATCCGATGTCCAGGGTCCGATTGAAAACATTTTTTTTTGCAGGCAGTAATAGTTATAAACAATCAATACCACAAAAAGTTTTCATGTCAACACTGGATATCGGCTACAACATGTCCTAATGAGAGATAAAATGTTCGAAGTTGTAAATTTAAACTTACAGTTTATGGTTTACCAGTTAATACCATAAACATGATTAATGAAATATTAACTAATTTACGGTACTACATGTTTTATTATAATTCATGTCTATGCTTTCCACTATAAAAAGAACAAAATAGGTTAAACTTGTCTCTATGTTACTACTTTCAATTTTTGAAAAAAGGGCTTATTTGTATAGATCTCACATATGATTAACAATAGAGAAAATGTGATTAGGCCAGTCTCTAGCGCTACATTGCTTTTGTATGTAAAAAAAATCGACTTTATAACTTAATAATTGAATGGGTTTATAGGCCAGGACATAACATGTTGGTGGACTATGTAGAAGAGTCTAGGGGCCTGCTTATAATTAGTTCATTTGATAGTAACAGGTGTTAAAAGAAAACGTAGTTTGGAATACTTTGAACAAATAAATTGCTTACCATCACGTCTTAGTTTAATTCTCATAACTCACGTTTATTCGACTACGGCAATGATGTGTCAAGTAAATTGCCACATTGAAATCAAATTAAGTAGAAGAGATCAATATACATTTAATAAATAACAGATTCCACCTGCACGATTCTTTAGCAGTTACTTAACTACGTATTTTTTTAAACCTGTTACATTACATAAGTAGCACGGAAACTATTTTATTTCATCTGAGAGAAAGATAATGTACGAGGCCGCAGACAGAAATTCAACGAGTACCAAGAAGATATGCCGTGTGCAAACGTGCACCTGTAAAAATATCCGGAAGGGAACGGCTATTTCCCGTAAAATTTCGTTTCTTTTCATGCAGTATGATTTGTTAAGATGAAA
Source organism: Cynaeus angustus (assembly GCA_030157275.1). Lineage (NCBI taxonomy): Eukaryota > Metazoa > Arthropoda > Insecta > Coleoptera > Tenebrionidae > Cynaeus > Cynaeus angustus. The sequence goes on from CM058058.1 coordinate 19,060,032, forward strand.
GGATAAACGAAAAACATCGTTTTTGCTTGAAATAATAGAGCAGTTGTGCAAATATCCGGGTATTGCGGTAATGCTTGTAGTGTTGTTATGTGCCCTATTCAAAATGTGTTAATATGATTGGCAGAAATGTTTAGAAGAAAATTGTCGTACACATTTTATCAGCAAAAAATTTTTTTAAAGATTTATTGTATTGAAAAATGACAATTTTAGTATTTTATCAAAAAATGATACTAATAAAAGTATTCTTTCTATCATATAAACTTATCTAAGTAGTTTAGATAACGCAAATTCCTTAAACAATTTTTGAAAGATAGCATATTATTTTATGAGGAGTCAAAGACTCATTTTTTAGTCTGAAGGCAATAATAGACGAGCCAATCAAGCTCCCAATAAAACACGTAAATTTTCCTCTAAACATATGAAACACTATTAAAAAATACATACAAATTCTAATAACTGTTAGGAAAAATAAATTAATTAACACGCAGAGTACGTTACTAGCTGCCAGCGTGAGCAACATCAAATTACACTCGCTTTCAACAAATTCGCGTACACATTAAGTAACAGTTTTTATAAAATGACGAAAAAAAAAGGAGGAAAATACCAACCTGTGACTAGAAAATGCCACATAAATTGGACTAAAGTACCAGGCCAGGAAATATTGTTCTTGTTTTTGAGCGATACACGTAATAATCGTTGATATGCAGCCATAGACCAGGCCATACTAACAAAAGAACTTCCTATAGAAAGTAGCTGATGAAACACTGAAAATATAAAATATATGCTAAAATCACCTGAAATGATGTCAACTTACAAGTAAAAGTATCAGTTTGATCCAAACTATTCTTATCCTTTGTACTGAAAATAATAGCTAATTGAAGAATTTGCTGTGGTGCAGCTTCAAGAAAACACTCTAAAACCCTCAACAAAGCAACGTCTGAGTCTTCTTTTACCATGAGCTCATAAAACTTTCTTTGGTTCTCTTGATCCTTATTCTTTTCTGCTTTCTTTGATTTAATTGCATACTGCAAAGCATCAAAGTATCGCAAAACTGGCGCCAACTGAAATATCAAGACTGCAAAGCAGCATAATCTCCTCTTGGTAAACTTGTCAGTTAAAGTGGCACTTCTATCACTATTTTCAGTATCTAACATGTACATTCTAATGCTAAATAAGGTGTTTATAAAGGCTGGTATTAAAATGAAGGCCAATGTGGTGAAGAAATAGGCATACTGTTCATGATCATAGTATCTGTAGGCTATGTTACAATCAAACAGGACATCCACTATGTGACTTATTATAGAGATGATGAATCCAGCTATATCCCAGTTGGTCACACGATCGACAGAAGGAAGACGATCCACGACGTCAGTAGTTGGAGAGAACATTTTCGTTTGATAAATTACTGTCATTATTCACTGTTATATGAGTTGTCTTGGAGGAATTCAACATTACACTGGCGTTTGGAGTCCTGTTTGGTTCTGAAAAACTAACATTGACATAGGTTATCACTGTAAAAATATTGCTTTGTTTATACTGTACCAGGAGTTCGTAGAAATTTACTCTTCATAATTAATTACTGATCTATGAGTCATCAGTCCTTCGATCTAAAGCTGGATGCCTGCGAGAGTGCAAAATAAAATTAAAAAATCAAACGTCAAAATTCTCTCACTACTAGGGTTTTTGTCACCCACGTGATCGTAACTAAAACCAGGACACGTTCAACTCTTTGGCAATATTATACAAATTATAACTTTATTACCGCTTTATATCATTATTATCTTTATAATCGTAGCAATACTTGTTACGATGACACGGAGATTCCCTCTTCTTATCAAAACAAATCAGATAAACATAACCTAGAAAGTACCTTATTGAACCTGACAGCTGTGTTTGACAGGTCACGATAAAGTTTCACCATGTCGAAACAACTAATTTTTTGGTCGTGATTTCTTATTTTGAGAATATTTCACTGGAAGCAGCTCCATGGCTTCTAGAAGTTTAACAGACGTGTTTTTGTTAATGCGGAACAATGCCGTTCGCAGCCGTCACATATACCCAGACCAGGTTGGTATGTTTCTTGTTTTAGAGTAAAGTAACACAAGTTTTCTTTAGGATAACTCGGAGCGAATGCACCTGGTGTCTCTCAATGATATGGAAGAAGGTTTAGGTGATAGAAATGAGAATCGAATGCCTCCAATATGGATAGACTATCTTGAAAAAGCCCAAATGATTTTGCCAAAACTAAAAGTCAAGATTAACGAATTGAAAATGTTACATTCCAGACATCTACATAGGCCTACTTTTGATGAAAGTTCAGCTGACGAAATTGCTATAGAAAATTGTACCCATGAAATTACCAGAATGTTTAATGAAACACATAGGCTAGTGCAAATTATTAAGAGTCATTCCTCTGAAGGTACTGAAATAATGCATTAGGACACTATCTGATGATTGTTTTTAGGACCTATAAAAGAACAAAGGCTGACCATCAATGTGTATCATTCTTTAGCAAGTGCTTTGCAAGAATTATCCACCATGTTTAGATCAACTCAGAATAATTATTTGCGGCAAATTCAGTCGCGTGAAGACCGCTCAAAGATCTACTTTGACAACCAATTAGAAGATGAAGATTTATACAACAGAGAAGTTGATGACATTGATAATTACTTCATTAACTCTAAACAGATGAGTCAGCAGCAGCTGTTGTTATTAGAAGAAGAAAACACAAGATTTGCCCAAGAACGAGAACAAGAAGTGAACGCGATTGTCAAGTCTATTGTTGATTTAAATGAGATTTTTAAAGATCTAAGTCAGATGGTAGCAGATCAAGGCACAGTGCTTGACAGAATTGATTATAATGTAGAGCAGACACAAATCCAGGTCTATGAAGGTTTCAAACAGTTACAAAAAGCTGACGCATATCAGCGTAAAAATCGCAAAATGTGTGCTATTCTTGTGTTGGCAGTAACAACCATAATTTTATTCTTCGTTTTAATCATTGTAAAGTCCTAGTCATAATCACGTAATTTTTATATAATTTATCAATGCTAAGCCAAATATTTATTTATGTAAATAAAGACGCATTTAACGTGTTATTTTTTTTATTCATATAACACACATGAAAAAATGAAAAATTATACAGTAACACAAAAAATGTTTATGCAGTCTATAATACACGATGACGCCTTACAAACCAAAATTTTCGCTAATATATGGGATCGAAGGTGACTTAAACTTCTTTGTATATTTCTAAAACAAGCTTCTTGTATTCTTCTTTTTTCTTCCATTTATCTGCAGCTGTGGTATTCAATGGACTACTAGTATTGGGCTCACCTAACAAGGCTTGAATTGATAACAAAATCGTCCTAACGTCATACAAAGCTGACCACTTCTCCTTTAAAATATCTAAGCAGATGTTACCACTAGTGTCTACATTAGGGTGGAAACATGGGGTAATAAATTTGACTACTGGGGCTGTGTATGGATACGAATTTGGAAATTGTAAACTCAGTTTGAACTTTAAATTTTCATACACTGTATCCTTGGGCCCCATAATTGTACCCACCCACTTGAAGAGGTTGTCGCCTTCAGGAAAAGCAGAAATGCTTTTGTCCTCAGACATCATTAAAGTCATTAGTTCTTTGTGCAGTCTAAGATTAGAGATAACGTCGGATTAACGAAGTCGATTTTTGTGTTTTTTTTCTTACCTTTTTGTTACTGCATGATTATCATTTGACACATTCTTCGAGCTCTCCGCTTGTTTGACATTTTCTGGGAGTTGTTCTGCGAAAGGATTAAAATTTTGGGCCATTTTCACAAATTCCACAAACACGTTATCTTAAATCTACTTTTAATTGATTTGTTGAAAATTCGTTACAATGCAGATGGACGCCAAATGTCAAAACACGTTCAAATTTACCAATCACGAAATAGACACAAAAGTAACCAAAATATGGGGGGGGTTCCAAAACCCCTAGAAAGTTTGAATTCATACAAGTTTTCGATGAAATTATACGGAAGACTGAAATTTTATTACTTACTTAAATATACGTTTGTTGAAGCTATTAACAGTGCGTTTAAATTAACGAGTTTGCGAAAAAGTAAAATAAAATAAAATTCAACTGAAAAGTGAGGTTAGATTCGACTGTCTAAAATTTCAAATTTGTTAATTAACTTTTCTTTATGTACAGTTTAAATATTCTACAGAATGCAACATCAGCGAATAACTCGCGAACTGGCGAAAATAGCAAATGCTCCTCCTGCTGGTATCAGTGTTTCGGCGAAAGATGACAAACTAAACGTTCTAGAAGCCCAAATTGTTGGTCCAGAAAACAGCCCATATAAAAATGGAGTTTTCAAACTACAAATCTTGATCTCTGAAAAATACCCATTTACTCCACCCACTCTTAAATTTATAACAAAAGTGTACCATCCCAATATTGACGATAATGGAAGAGTTTGCTTAGATTTGACCAAACTTCCACCAAAAGGTTGTTGGAGACCTACAATAGGTCTAGAAGGTTTACTAATAGCAGTGAGAATGCTGTTAGAAAACCCAAACCCTGATGATCCTCTCATGGTGGACATTGCTGAAGAATACAAAAATCTACACTCAGAATTTGTGAAAAATGCCCAAATGTACACAGAAAAATATGCTTGTTAGGTCTGTAACTTGTCTATTATTTTAATAAATTTAATCTATTGTGATGCCCTCCTTTCTACTTCAATATTTTCATTATCAGTGTTCTTCAAATGAAGGCTTCTGCGGTTGTCTTTTTTATTATTAGCACTTTCATTTAAGTCATCATCTTCTTCACATTCTTCAGCGAGGCTGCTTCTAACAGCTTCTGCAAATGCATCAGGGTACTGTGTAGACAATTTTGTTTTGATGGCACGAATTTTTTTAAAAATGTAATCTAAGTCTTTCTTCATCTCTAACAATAACTGTGTATGTTTTTTAAATTCAGGTCCAATAGTTTTTAAACGATTTGCGCTGAGTGCGTTACAGTTGGTCAGCATTTCATTAGTTTTCTCAAATCTTTGCAACCTAAAGTAAAAATGTGTTAATGTCAGATATTTTTAAATAATTTAAGTACATTTGCTTTTGGGCTCTTATCATTGTTTCAACATCTTGTTGGTCAACGATTCCTGCCAAGCCTTGAATGAAAACTTCGGGGGCTGTGTAATTTTGGAAACATTCAATGCTGAAATCACTTTCTGGGGTCCCTTTGCTGTCATCCATTTTAGGCAATGAGTAAATTTAGTTAGTTTTTGGTAAAATCATTTTTTCACGTTGAGGTTAGGTTGTTGACACTTTCGTCTTTGTTTGACATGACGTCATCAACTGAAATGAGAAATGCAGCAGGGTCGGACTCATAAAATTAACGTGTAAAAAACACGGTTCATAGCTGTTCGTAATAAAAGTTGTCACAGTCATTATAAAAATATAATGCATTTTTATTCGTCTTTTTTAATAAACACTTTGTATTAGAAGTAATGTTGAATTTCTAATAAAAAGATTCCATTTACATTAAAAATCAAAAACATTTTGTAGATCAGTACAAAAAAGGCGTTTTATTATTTTTACAAAATAGTAGGGAACTCTTAAGCTTTCGAAGAACAGAATTTAACAAAGGAATGAAATTTGTTTTGAGAGTCATTTGAGTAAACAATATTGCGACATTTTTCTTGGTTCTAGATAAATAATCATGTAAAAAAAACAGAAGCTTTTAATGTACGTCCACGTCTTGCATTTAGTACCTACTATTGTAAGTAAAATATCTTGTAATAATAATACACAAGGCGCCTTTTTGTTCTTTATAGCCGCACCTATTCGTACGTAAAGAACTGATTGTCTAATAAAGTTTAATGGAGCTTATGTAAGACAAACGTGCATTCGATTCTATAACATTAAATGTCTGCGTAAATGAGTAATTTTCACATTACTAGAATGTTTATTATAGCTTTCTTATGATATGTTTATATTTATGTTTTTATGTAGAAATTTATATAATCAGTCAATTCGTTCAAAAACTAAAAATTTGTATTATTTGTAACGGATATTTTTGTAATAAAATAAGTATTGATGTCTTCATCCTAATTTAAATTCTGAGAGCAACAACATGTGAACGCATATCAGTTAGCTGTCAACAAACGTAAAAAATATAACCTTACGCTTATATGTTTTGATAGATTAATCCCCAAGTCCGTAAAGACAAACTAACACCACTCAGTTTTAAAAAAAAATACATCAGAGAGTAGACGGACTGAAATTAATTTTAGTATAGTTTTTATTTTTTACTATTTTTCGACAGGTTATGTATTCAAAGATATGAGAAATTAATAATGGAAGTTTGTATTTTAAAACTTTTTTTTTTATTTATAATATATATGTTCAAGAAACCTCTGTTTGGACAATACAAAATTTCGCTAAGCTGCTCCACTTGTTATTTCTGTATGTCAAGGGGCGTAAGAAGACGGAAAAAGTTTACGGTTTTCTTAATTCAGAAAGTTGAAACTATAGTGTTAAAATAAACACTGTTTTGACAATCAAAAACAAACATATTTTATTTTCTTTTATTTAAGACATTTGACAACTTACCTATACTAATTTTCTCTCAGAAAAGAATCAAATATGATGTATTAGCAAAAAGATTTAATAGATTTTATTTCTAGTAAAAAATTTTGTTCTTTAACTTTGCTATTGCTACGAATTGGGCTACACACAGATGACTCCCATTTTTAAATTAAAAATAACATTTAAATTTACATATTTTATTAAAAAAAATCAAAAAAAATATAATACTTTTAATTTCTACATAATACATAAGAATATTTTGGTTATTTCACCTTTAACTTCTTTGGGTTAGCTTAAATTTCAAAGGTTGCTCAGGTACATACGTAGGAGTTATTTTGTAAGACAGTGGTCCATAATTATATTCTACTTTATATTTCCTAAAGATCTGTAAGGGTGACAAGTTACAACAACCTTCATTATTTTTTTCTTCATCTTACCTTTGCGAGTAAAATCTGTAACTCCGCTTCTGCAAATCGCCTTCCAAGGCATGATCTCCGGCCATAACCAAAAGGCAAACTAACAAAAGGATGAGTTTTTTGTCTTACAGGACACGTGTGTTCATTTTTCAGCCACCTTTCAGGAAGAAAACGATGAGGTTCGTTGAAATACTCTTCACTGTTGCTCACAACTAAATGTGGGAAAATAACATGAGTCTACAATGAAAACGATAAACAACAAGTTTTAATTTTATATTAAATTTCTAACCCCTTTTGGGACTTTATATCCAGCAATCACAGTATCAGTCTGAAGGCTTCTTCCATTCCCAATTATTACAGGGTACATTCGTAAAGTTTCTTTGATGCAAGCTTTAAGATACGGCATTTTATCTAATGCTGAAACTTCAACTTTGGAGTTGTTTTCAGGCAAAAGACGCTCTAATTCGGTAAACAATTTTTGTTGTTTTTCGGGATTTTGAGATAACTGGTAAATTGTAGAAGCAGCAGCTATGGATGTTGTATCAACTCCCACAAGCATCAAATCCAGAGCCAAAACAGCCGCCAATTTCGGGTTATCTGTTTTCAACAATATTCTTTCAACAATTGATATGTTTTCTTCTTTGATGTTATCGAAATTCTTAGACTTCATCTTTTCCATTGATTTGTTTATATGTTGTAAACAAGTTCTAAAAAAATCTCTCGTTTAATCCTAATTGTTACGTAACACGGAAGAATGACTACATTCACCTTGCTTGTAGTCATTAGATCATTACACAAATCCTTCTTTCAAGTTCAAAGTCAACTTTCTCTTGCAGAAATTGAAAGTGAGGTATTCTCATTATCTAGGTTACAAGTTCGCGTGATACTTACGTTCTGAAATCTTCTAAAGCATCGATGTAATTTCTGAACGCTTTGTTCTTGTACACTCTCCAAACGGGCATTTTTAATTCGACTTCGGCTACGTTCCAGAAAAATGTATTAATTGAATTTATGATGCGTTGTGACTCGGAAGTTGGCGATAAATTTGGTTCTAGACAGCCGAGTCTTGTGTCCAAAGAGACTCTGGCGACAGCTTAAGATGGAAAAATGTTAAAATTACAAGCGATAGTGAGAAATTGTGCTTACATTCCAAAGCCCATTTATAAATTTCCATTAGGAAGTGATTTGGAAGTTCTTGGTTTTTGTCCAACATGTCTTCCATTCTGAAAAATTTAGTGGAAATGTAAATTTCGATTCATGACAAGTAAAAATAAATCTAAAGTATTTTTGATAAACGATAATTATATTTCCACTAATTCTATAAAAATATGGAACGTGACTTGGTGTTTTTTTACAAACAATTGTTTGATTTAAAAAAAAAGCTAATTGTTTAAACAAAATACTATATAATCGAATAAAATCAGCGTCTCAGCAGCATTCAAAATTTGAAATATGTTGGGAGACTCAAAACGATTCTTGACTATTTGAAGTTGAACATTAACTGAAGGTGGCATGTTAACACGTATTATGCGGCACCTGAAATGTCAAAATCAGCAGATAACAGCACTACCAACGTGTAAAACAACACAAAGCCTACCACTAAACGCCGGTTTTTCGCTCATGTGTTTTTTCTAGTATTTGCGTTAAGCATTTTATGTAGCTCGTTCATCTGTTTCCCTTATTTAGTAAGAAGTAGGAGCTTATATAATTATATTATGTAAAATATATAATTATATAATATATTATACTAAAAAGGAATTTAAATTTATAACGAGTCAAACGACTTAAGAGCCGACGTATTAGAAAACAAAAATGTATTTTATAGGGTGTGTCCAAAAAAATTGGTTTGATTATTGTTGCGCCACCACATTTTTAACAGAACGTCTAAAGGAGTGTCAAAAATATTTTTAATTTTCTTCTGGTTTGAAAAAAAAATAAAACAAAATAAATTAAATCAACACCAAAAAACTTAAACTTAAAATTCTTCAAAAGAATCAATTAATTACCATGCGCATAGTTGAAAATTTATATAAAATGAATACATCAAAAGATTTACACATTTGTCCATATAATGACAAGTGGCGTCAAACTGAAATCTGTTGGTAGCTCTGGCTGTTATGTCAAGCCTCCCTTTGTTAATTTGAGGCCAAACTAAAGTCATTCACATAAGAAACAGAAAATGTTATTTTTACAAATTATTACAATTAACTGTCAAAGATTTTATCTCATAGAGTCTTACGTAAGTGACAATAAATCACATCGTTCACTTGCATAAATGCATTTTAAAAACAAGTAAAATCTTACTGTTACATAATTTTTGTTGGGTTTATTACTAAGTAGAAAATTATAAAAAACAATAAATCCCAAAAACCACTTTTCAAAACAAAGTAGAAACTCAATAATATTAGTTTTTGTTGTTAGAATTTTCAGAACTATTTCAATATCGTGACATTTTCTTTGAAATTTGGACGTCATTTCCTAACAATGTATAATTTTACATATAATTACAACTCTGTGGAGTTATGATGTAGAACACAAAGGTTGGAAAACTTAATTTTATAACCGTTATATAACTAATTGCATCGGATTTCCTTGTAGTCAAATTTTATTTATGTTTAGACTATTAAGTTTTGAAATATTAGACATCACAGTTAATAAACCACATGAACAAAAATTTCACTAGTTGCATAAAAACGCACATTTTGCCTTTAATTTTCTTAACCTATTTTCACGTCTTTTCCTAGTTGTTTTAATTAACGTAAATGATATAATATGCAAATCTTTATTCTTGATTACGTACATGTATCACTTACCTATAAAACAACCAAAATATTGATATAATTCTACCGCATGACGTGAATACATAACAATATCCTCGAGACAAAAATATTACGTAACACGGAAAAATGTACGTAATTGGTCCAAAAATGACCGAAATGAACAATGGGTTTGTTGTCAAGGCATCTCACGATTTTCTTAATTATGGAATATTGCGCATATGGTAAATTTAAATTCATTTCCTGATTCGTAAAGCTACTTATTTATGGGCAGTCTTTCTCCCAGACATGTAAGGAGGCATCTTATAAAACCCACTGTTACTGGAATGTAGGCCACAGCCGCTTCGTTATATAACGCTCTGTGCCAGATAGTTCGTTTGATAATTACATATCTCAAAAATTTAGATAACAACCGGAAGACTTACCTGCGTAAAAAATCACCGGCTATTACATCGAGAGGTTCGACATAGTTTTTGGCTATTTGTGGTGGGAGCAGTGCGTGTTGGACTTTCTTCCTGAACTCTTCCCATTTAGGGCCATGACTTTGAAAAAAATCGTATGTAAGTATTGAAAATGAGATGACAGTTTTTTACTTACACTCCTATGACCCCTGCATTACCATCAAAGAAATCCTTTTTTAAAATCTGTTTGTAGTAGTGCAACGAAGGCATCGATGGTCTATGAGGCATTGTTTCCTCCATCCGAAACACTCTTTCAATGTCATCTCCGTTGAAAACAAAGAGTAGGTCAGGGTGGCCAATTAATCCGCCAACTTTAACGATTCTTCCGTAGTCCTTGTTTAAAGACCACATAACTTTATCAAGTTCTTGGATTTTGTATTGGCCTATAATTGGGGCAAACCGCCAAGAATTACCAATAAAGGGTAATTCCTTAGGTCCCGGTATTTCGCTATAAGGCCTAGGAATGCTCTCAACTTGTTCCCGTTCCATTACAGGAACATCCTCAAACATTCCTGGTATTATCCCTAAAGCTGTCGAATACGAGCGATCTGTTGCATAACTTCTTTGCACGAAATCCAACGCCCTTTTCGATACCAATAGTTTGCGAGAAACCGACATTTTTCTTTAAATCTTACAATTAGGGGTTGTTTCTACCATTCTAACAACGCACTTACCTTCTGTCTGAAAAACGCACTACCACATGATTTATATTGAAAACTAATCTCGGTGGTTGATTTTTACGTATCTTTATAAACTCGCCTGAAATTGGGGAGGGGACAGTGGAACTTTTGCAATTCACCCGGAGTGGGCGCAACATATACAGGGTGTTATGTAACACAAAAGATCTTTGCCGAGCCTAGCAAGCCGTGAACTGGATGTTACGTCACCAGATAAAATTCTCCGAAGAAAGGTCTCTTCCTTGTGCCCTACATTTATCGATTCTTTATATGCATTAACACTCCCAAAAGATGAAGTTTATGACAACTATAAATTCATAAAATATTAAATGATATAATTAGGAACGTGTCGATAATCTTCAATATTTGCACAGGTGAGCAATTATTTATCTTTGACATTGGTTAAGAGAATTGTTTAATTTTAGAGGCTTGCAATTTTGTTTGCCATTATTATTTGATACGTACAATACATCTACAATATTTGCAGTATTTATAAATTGTTTTACATACAATTGATGTACAAAAAATTAATTTATATATACAAATTTTGGGTAAAAATGTTCTGTTCGCGTTTTTATCTGTTTGTTTGCTTATTACACGCAAAATATATACAATTTTTTTTTAATTCAAAGTAAATTTATACTGAATCTTAATTGTGTGGTATTTACAATAAGGAAGCAATTATTTATTTAATTTGACATCAAAGTGATTAATTTGCTACGAATAAAACTATTATTATTACTACAAAATATTTTTTAGAATCAATTAATTTTATTTAATCATAGTATAATTTGCTTAACAAAAATCACAAAATACTAAATATTCTCAATTATTTTGAATAATAAATCTTTCATTGTTATTATAAAAATGTAGTCAAACATTATCATTATTTATAATAAGCATTTTTTTTGAATTATCTACTATTTTTAAGAATCGATAATTTAAAAGCATCTTATATTTCACTCATTCAAAATTCTTGTTTTTGTAATTATTTAATTTTTAACATAAGATTTTTAAAGGTACATCTTCATTTCCTAATTTAGATTTAGATACGATCAAAAAAATTTTTACATTATTAAATTTTTGTTTTAAAAGTTTATATTTTACAATTCTCTTTTTAATTCTTACAAAAAAATGACAGAGCACTTTTGCAAACCCTAGTTTCTAAAGTAATTATTATCATATTATTTATCATATTATTATTTTAAGCTTAAAACCAGATGTCAAATTTATTGAGATATATATTTACGAATTTTTAAAATTAAAAGTCACAATATTTTTAAAAAACTGAAAATTTAGTGCTTTAAATAATATGTTTTGTATTCACAAATGAATATGGTTTCAGATTTTTAAACTTTAGAGTTTTAAAATTTTTCATAAACGTACTGATATCTAATTTTATTTAATCTTTTCTTAAATTTTTTTAAATTTTAATTTTTTAATGTAATTTGTAACTAAATTTTGTTAAATTTGATATCAAGTTCTGAAATTATCGACTAACATTTCAGCTTCTGAAACTTTACAATTGAAACAATTGAAATATTAGCATTTGAAAAGATTTTTTCATTTGCAACAAATTCATTTGAAATTCTGCAATTTGATAACGAATTTTCATTATGTTTTCAATTACATTGTTAAGTTTTTAGATATTTTAAGCAAATGTTTTTCAAGTTTTGTGAATACTGAGATCTACAAGTTCTAGAAATACACGTATTAATACATATTTCAGTTCGATAAAATCTGATAAATTAATTTTTTTTGCTTACTTTTTGCAGTAAATCTTTAAAAATATCGATATTTTACTTTTTGGAACCTGACCAGATTTTGAATTTTAAAATTTTAGAATCTTCAGACTTAAATTTTTATCTTTAATTTTTAATTTTTAAATATCCAAATATTGGGTGCTTCTAACTTAAATTTTTAGGTTTTTAAGCATCCATCAATCTTCCAAAAAAATTTTAGTTGGAATTTTTTTTAAATTCCAATTTAAAATTTCGCCAAAAATATAAAAATAGTCTTCTAGTAATTACATAATCGTTAAAGCTTTAACAAATTATAAGTGATTTAGTTGAAAATTAAACAATTATTAAGTTTTAATAAAAAATATATTTTGAAATTTAATTTAGTTATTTAATCCAAATTTTTAAAACATTTATGATCATTTGCACGAGTTACAATTGAAAAATTTTTTAAAACCAAGAAAACCATTGTTCTAACGAGTGATGGAATTTAAATACTGCTTAAAAGTAAGACACCTCGGTATAAAAAAAAAACATGTTATTTACTTAAATAAAAAAGAGGGAAAATTATTAGCACCTTACGCTAACTTGAGATAATTTTTCTATGTCTATCTAACGCATATTTTAAAGTATTCTAATAACGTCCTTAGGAAATAATATATGCTGAAACTGCCTAGTATCTTTTAATATTTTAATTTTTTTTGACAATTCATAAATCGTAAAGTAACATTTATTGAAGGAGTAATAGTAAAATTATTCCTATTAAATTGAGTACTTTTTTACAATTTTGTATTTCTAACATCTATTGTTACCTACATATTTCAATTTTTGCTCATTCTTAATTCAAAGCGCAAACTAAAATCTTACCGAACCAAACAGCATATGTCAAAACAATTACAAAATATTTTTGAAATTACATTATTTTAAGCAACTCTTCTATTATCACTTCCTTGTTAATCACTTTCTATTTATTCCCACATTTCGATCAAGTAGCAATTTTGCGAATTGTCTATTTGGCATATTTCAAAATGGCTTTCGGTAAACCAACAGACGTCAAACGAGTCAAAAACGCGGTTCTTGAAGGTCAACTCGTGAAAACCTATGTGAAAACAGAAGAAAGAAGCCGCCAGAACTGGAAGAAAAAATGGAATTGGCTTTTGAACGAATATGTGTACGATTTTTTACTATAAATTTTGTATTTATATAGTTAGTATTTTATCATTTTTAGCGATCTTCATAACAAAGTAAGCGAATTGTCTAAAGATTCAAAGTTTTTGAGTGACGTTAATAAAGGACAGAGAGAAAAAGATACAAGAACAATAAATCCAATTCCACCTACAAAAAATCACGAATATGGTTGGATAGCATCTCTTCCTGATTTCAAATTGGAAAAATATGGTCCTGATTATGAAGCAGGCATGGCTTTACCAGAACAGTATCACATATTTAAAGCACATCTTAAATATGAATGAAATGAATTTTTACATGTCCATAAACTTTGCGTAATCATTTGAAACAGAGTGTATAATTTTACGTAATTTATTTTCGCGACAACTACCTCAAAAGCAATTAGGTCAAAAGTCAATTTGCCGCGCTTACGTTCTAATCATAGATCACACTGATAAAATCCTTTCACTGTAAACATCACAATACACGATTTGCATGTAAGGTTAGAAATAATTACTGAAGATGATTCATGATTTGTTATTTTTGTTACTTCTTGAGCATTGGCATAGACTGTGAAAAAGTTAGCGTTCACTGAAACTGGGCTAATTATTGTAATGATTATGAGTTCATTGCAATATCATTGTTATATCTCATTTTCTCTTCACTGATTTCGCTTTCGACATATTTCATGTAAGACGCACATAATAGTTTTATAGTGACACTAATAACCAACAAAATCAGTGTTGTAATAACGTCATTTACAAGTTCAACAGCATTATTCAAGGTTGATTTTACTATAGGGAAATACCAAGTTGAATTGCAACGGTTGCAAGGACGCTACTATGACTGTGACTAATAGATTAATGCTTTTATGGATTTTTGCTTGTTTTGATTTCTATGCAGGTCAGGAACATTGGAATGGATTCGTGCGGTTAATTTTTATTGTGTTCTGCATTACGACATTCAGAAATGTAAATATAGTTGACAAAAGAATGACCAAATGTTAACACCAATAATAGCAAGTATTTTTTTTTTATTTTCTTTCAATGAAATCACTTACATAGTTTGTTAAAAAAAAATTAATAAATTTGGTATCGATTTTACAAAATGAATCATTTATTGTTTTTTTGCAGTTTTACAATAGTCTTTACTTTTTATGACTGCATATACTGATAAACATGCTTTGTCAATATCCGTGATGTGCAAAGAAAATAACATTTCCAGTAATTTATTTTAATTACTACCGTTTCTGTTAACGCAAAAAACTCAAACGCGAAAGTTACCAATTTCCTAAAAAATAATATTGCATAAAATAATGATCCTTTCGTTCTTTAGTTTGTTGTTCTTCGATAAATATTGTCAAGGTAAATCTTCTTATAACAAGAACAGAATAATTTTTATTTTCTTGAAGATATGAAGTTTTATGAATTAAATGTCAGTGTTAATTAAATCTTCACCTTCAAACAGATTTCTCTTTGAATAGTAGGTTTTTTTTATAATTCTTAGAAATAAATATAAACAATATATTCAATTTTATTTAGGGTTTTTTATGTACTATATTTTTAACAAGGGACACATTCCAAAACAATTTTCAGTTTATTCTGAAAAAACTTACTTTATGCATATTAGCTTCTTCTGTGCAAATACATACAATCAAGTTTAAATCAAATAGTGAAGAATTCCATTATAAATTTTTTGATTTAAAACGAAACTGAAACTTAAATAAAAAAATGTTTAGTTATAAACTTAACTGATTTAAAAAAGCAATCCAGAGCAACTACATTTTTAAAATAAGTTTTATGAATGATTTTTAATATCCTCATTATTAAACTAACAACTCCAAAATAACTTGATTTAATGTTTGTAATAAATTAAGAAAAAAAGTTATGTACTCAAATATACAGATTGTTCCGTAAAAGATTAAACACCGCTCGTGTTTTGGTCTACCGATGTATGTAACTAAAGCTCACATTTAACTTAGTTTTTATAGTCTTTTGTGCCTTAACTTCTGTATTTAAGTAAAAAAAGGTTATAAATATTTTTTTTAAAATAAAATGAAATCGTATATTTGCAATAGTACGTCATTAGTCATTAGCATTACTCACAGGTGTACAGGTAATAATATTTTTTTGAAGAAACTGTTACAAATTTAATAAATAAAACAAAAACAAATTTATTTTTGTACCTGTTGTGTGATATACACCATGATAGTGTCCTACTTCTAACTAGACTAGCCCGGCGCAGCCACCATTTTCCATATCACAAATAAAGGGGGAGGGAATAAATACAAGTTAAAATTTTATGCATTTTTTTATATAAATAAATAATCTAGAAAATAAAAAGTAATTTTTAAATATACTGAAAATTCTGCTGATAGTATGTTGTGAATCTGAGATTACGAAACCATCTTTGTATAGATTGGTAACTTGAATCCTATTATTAGATCAATGTGACAAAAAAATACAAAAATCAAGAAATCCTTCTACGAATTATAGGTAGGTAGTTGTAGTAGTTTTTAATAGTAAACTGTAGAATTCAAATTTGTTAATTAACATTCCAAGTTAGTTAAATAATTAAATAAAAATTATCAAGCAATACAAAGCAATTGGAGCAAAAAAATGAGCATGACTGCATTCTTTCTTCTCGATTTGTGACTAATTAATTAGGCTTAATTTGTCTTTAACTCTAGTGCTACGTTTTAACTTAACTAACAATCATCTAGTCTAGAAGTGCTAACGTAAATATAATAATTAAGTAAAGAATTGCTTGCAGTTTTTTGCTTGGAAATATCTTTTTTTTTTAGCAACACGTGTAAGTTATGAATTACTAGGCCATAAAAAATAAATCTATTTGTTTAATAACAATCGTCGCTAATTACCAACACCTTAAAGTCAGCCGCCTTGCCCCCGACTTTCAGGGGTACTGCTCTTGGTGTTAAAACCGACCGTTTTAAGTTTGCACGCCCCACAATGATTTGCAAACTACAGAATTCTACAGGTTACTCTATTATAAAATACAAAACTTTAATCTAGAGCTTTATCTTTCGGTTTTGACCAAATTGTCAACATTGTTTTTGTTATGATCTATATAAACTCAATTTAGGAGATATTAAAAATTTTAAAAAATTTAAAAATTGTATTTCAATTTGGTGCATTAATTTTCAACTAATACAAAGAATTAGATCGTTAAAATGTTAAAAGAAATCAAATTTTTCACTTAACGTATATAGGCAAAATTAATCATATTTAAAAAAATATGAAAATGTAAATTTTAATTCGGGGATTAAGCAATTAAGACAGCTTTTTATTCAAGAATTTTATTTGCAATTAAAAGTAATTTTTGAAGTAATTTAACCTAGTACTGGCTTTATATAACTAGCAACAATAAATCCATCTTAAACAAAAAAAGGTTATTAACGATTCAACCGCTTTTTATTAAAAAAATCGATTGTGTGGCTAAGCCATACTATCTACTTAAACTTAATTTATTAAAATTTATAGTAATATTATCAATCAGTAAACGAGGTCCTTTGTAGATCAGATACAACAATACCTACAGTTATTTCGAGAAATCATAGATAAAATTATTTATATTAGTAACTAATTAATAATTGTGCATGTTTTTCTATTAATTTTTCATTTAGATCAGTGTAGTTTAAAATTCTGTGATACAGTCGTGGCGTCGCATTATGAATTGCAGAAAAACATTTTATCTTGTCCACGTAGATAAAATTTTGAATTGACTCAGTCAATTTATATTAATTTATAGTCGACTAGTATAACAATTTTTTCAGACAAAATCGTGCATAATCCGTGAGTGTGTCAAATCTTGGCAATTAAATTTTGACGCATTATTTTTGTATTTTTTTAAAATCTTTTTGTAATGGATCAGAAAACTAGTCGATTACAAAAAAAAAAGGTAGTAAATAAAATAGTATACACACCTAGATGAAAAGTTTCATTTCTGTTTAGTGTGGTGTGGTGTGTAATATGATTTTTTTTTTCTTGAATAACACTGGCTTAGAAATCCCAAAAAATGTACTGGCGAGGTAAGCAGTCATTTTCGAGAAGCAATTTACCCCTGATTTTGAATCAGGAGCTCTATTAAGTTAGGAATCAGAATTTAAAAAAGGTTTTTTCTACAATTACGATAAAATATGCTTTTAAAGTGTCAATAAGAGGGTGTGAATTTGTGTTTCTACACATGGTCAGAAAAACTTTTTGCACACTAGACAAAAAACACAATGCCGTGGCAACAACAATCTCAAGTATGCAAGTATAACATCTTCTGTAATTTCTTTTACTTTGTTTGTAGGAAATCAGTCTAAAAATGTAATGTACCTTTTTCGTAATTAACTTTTGATTTTGCGAATAGCAAATGTTAAATAAATTACTGCATTTGCATTCTGTATGAGTTTAGTAGAAACTTGATCACCGCTAAGTATTTATTAAATAAACTACTTTTATGGATATTACTACATACATATACATTTTTACACATATTCCATTGTGATACATCATTTCAAACGATTTGCTATCTTTTTTTTTTGTCTTTTGAAGAACACTTCTGACTAAGAATGCTCAATAATATTTCAGAAAAAAAAAACAATTTAACCAATATTGGTTTTGTTTTCAAAAATAGTTACAATAGTTGCAGACTTATTTATTGTAAACGAACGAGCAAGTTTCCCTAATCCTAAGGATACACAGCAGATGAAAAATCGCTTAATATTCATCTTCAGGAAACCAAAGTGATTTTAGTACAATAGAAAAATTAGATTTCTACATTTGCCATTTGCCAAAATGTGTTTTAAAAAAATTAAATTTTGAGATGATATAATATATTATTATATATAATTCGACGATTTGCTTTTCCGGAATGAAACGGCAATACGCCAAAAATAAACAAATTTATAATGAAAAGATTGAGTGTTCCTATTTTTTCACATATTTTTTTTTTCACTATGGATCTGAAGGGAGTTATAGAATTTATTCCTTCCAGCATATTACAAACAAAAATAAAAGTTTTTTTGATTTGAAAATGACGTACAAATACTTAAACCAACACGACGTAAATTTGAAATTATGCAATATTATTGCAATAAAATTGTTCTGAATGGAGGGAACCTCATAAGTACCCTCCAAAATTGGTCAAATTACATTACATAATCTTTTCTAAACACGTGAATAGTTTGTTGTGATTATATTCTACTTTTGTGTAATATTTACAGTGCGTGTTACTTTTACATAACTCGCTATTTCCTAAACATTTCTTTAAAAAGTAAAATTCTCAGTTAGCAGAATTATTTTGCGTGTTACCTGCAAGTCATTGCAGTTGTGCTCATTTTATGCGTGTCTGACTTCAGAGTCCTATCATGTAATACCAAATAAGTGAATATTGGGCTTCAGGTTTCAATTTTAATTGATAAATAATTTATTACCTCTATAATTAATTAATAATAACTCCATACAGGGGTAGTCACTTAGAAACTTTATTTCATAAAAATAAATAATTAAAACAGAAATTACGATAGTGCTGAAATTATAATTTTTTTAATTTGAGCAAGTATTATCTGTGTAACAGAATAATTTTTCTTTTTCATTTATACTGGCTTCAATAAGAGTGGTGCTAGAATTTTCATCGTCTTCATTGGGCTCATTGTTAACGTCTTGATATCCATCAGAGTCCACGCAGTAACATTTTCCTCTTCTACATTGAATTCTGTCAAAATTACCGTTTGGACAACATTGAGGTTTTTCAACTGTATCTGCAGATATTAGAAGACTACTTCTCGCACATTCTAAAACATCACAGTTAGAGATTTTGTTACAATTTTTTTACAGCATTATTACTGCAGTCCATCGTGCTTGGGTCACTTGCTTCATAGTCTTCTATGCGAGTACCATTAGGAGTAACACAATAATAATAAGTTTCATCGCTAAAACAATTCTTATAAAGACTTTGTTAACGTACAATAAAAAACACTAACATATTATCCTGGTTCGTTCTCACTCCTTTTTGCACTGGTGCATATTTTCCATCCAAGTCACAATTTGGAAAATCAATATTAAAAACTGTGTCATAACCATTTTTTTTGTAATCCTCAATTTCTTCTAATAGGTTTACATATATTTCAGCACACTCATAGAAAAATTTACCTTCTAAATGTCTTTCTTTGTTAACTGGAAAGAAACAAAGTCAGAAAGCTAGAGTAGTAAAGTGACAAAACTTACAACAATCGGACAAAGTCGTCTTTGAAATACTAGAACTGTTAACAGTAGCTCTTTCAGGAAAAGTTGGAACACCATCTTGAGCATCAGTACAAAAACAGTTATCACCGATACATTGAATTGTATCATAATCGCCCGTTTCAGTGCAACGGAAATGTTGATTCGGATGGAGAAAGTCGTCATCGAAGAACTTAAGAACATCGTGGTACTTTCGAGGACATCCTAGACCATTTTGTGTTTTTTTTCACACGAAGTATTTTGTTTGGGAAAGTACTTACCACATTTTGGGAGTAAGCCCGCTGTGCTGGTATATGGAATTTCCCCAAAAATTCTGTTACCATCTTTATCTACACAAAAACATCTAAAAAAAATACTAACTAAAAATGTCTGTGTAAATTTAATTCTCACGTTTGTCCTGGAACACATTTGTATGAAAGGTAAAAACCGTCTTCATCACACTCTGGGCGTAGTTGCATGAAACCTAAAGTTCCAGTTTGTCGTCTTTTATCGTATTCACTTTGTGCTTTGCTGCAGGCAGTTGCAGTATCAGAATCAGAATCGGCAGCCGCACTCACTAAAATATTAATAATTTTTACTTTTGCTATAAAATTTTTGGTTTGTCGATTGGTGGATATGTGAAATTTTTTTGGGACCTTAATACCTTGAGAATTTCAGCTACTACTATTATTTAAATTAGTATTTAATATTTAATTTTAAAATGCACTTTTTTTACACATATTTACACATATTTAAAAGTTTGTTTAATATCTTTCCCCACTATAATTCCAAATTTTTTCAGCTCAAAGATCCGATACATTCGATTCTTAATTCGTTCAAATTTCTAGAATTGATTAATAAACATTATTAAAACAAAGGTTGATATTAAATTTGCCGAATTTGTGATATTTTTTAACAGAACTGAAATTATTTTTCATTCAAAAACGTAGAATAGTTTAGTTGTAAAACAGTAAAAACAAAGTGATTAATGAGGTTTTTCCCTTATAAATAGATATTAAGATAAAAAAGAACACTACTGCATTTTTCTAGCAATTCGTTATTCTTATTATCGTAAAAAATATTTTTAAAATATTTTGATAACCATTTTGAAAATAAAAATATTTAAGGCTAAAAAATTAAGTCTTAAAAAAGAAAAACTAAAAATGCCTACACACTTTTAAGACATTTTCCTTCAAAACAAGTAAGTCCTGGACCACATATTGAATCTGGAATTGCTCCCCCAGCTTCACCTTCAGCGCAAAAATCACCTTCATCTAAAAATTTTACTTACATTTCCTTTTTGTCCTATTTATAAACAATAAACTTACGTAAATTTTCTAAACAGTATTCACAACAATTACAGGGATCTGTGGATGGTAAGAAGATACCATTGTGTGTTGCATTTTGTATTTTGCAATTATCTGGAAGTGGATTACAAGGGTTTGCGTTTATGTAGTCCTAAAAATGACAACAGAAGAATAAAAATATAAGATACAAATATAACACGCACCGCACATGTTTCGGCGTTACACAAAATACCTTCTTCTTCAGCACTTAAACTTTTAATGAACAATAATAAAATGATGGCCACCTCCATTTTATGAACGATGTTTATGAGTAAATCAACATTATAGTTAGCAATAAAATAGAACAGATAAATTTTGATAAGATAAACAATTTCCTTTAATTGTCTGAGATTGGGCAGATAAGATATTAGGTACTTATCAAAGAAATATCTTTTTGATACATGTAATATGAATCACCTTCATCAAAAAAAAATCCAGATTTAATTTTAAAGACGAATAAAAGTTCATAAGAAATAATGTATCTCCAAAGCTCTAAAATATTTTTTCGATTTTATTTTTTAAATATCAATAAGGCAATAAGACATCAAAAATTGATATTAATTTTAATAGTTTCATTATATAAGTTTTGTTTTTAAAAATAGTTCAAGTTGTTAGGATAAAACAAAATTTAGCTTATTTTCATCTCTTATTGGTTTAATTTAGGTTAACAAATGTCTTCAAAATTTATCCCGAAGGGGCGAAGTCGGTCCTGCACGATATTTTTGATCCCATAATGTGAATTTGACAGCGAAATGTTTTGAACTTATGGGATTTATGTATTTTGGGATCTGTCAGTTAGCTGTGTCGGTAAAACAGGTTCCTTTTTCTTTTGGATTTCTGACGAAGTACCCTCAAAGTGTGTTAGAGTAAATTTTAAGAAAAAACTAGCAAAACCCAGGATTTTGTAAGTGAAATTACGAAAAACACCTACAATGGCCGATTTGGACGATTTTTTCGCAAAGAAAGATCGCAAAAAGTCAAAAAGCACGAAGAAATTCGCAACGACTGATGAAGTAGCAAAAAAACTTGAAGACAATGCAAAAAAATCTGAAAAACTGAAGAAGGAACGTGTTCCGGAAGGTGATGAGACTTCAACACCTGTCCATGTAAGAATTTAGACTTAATAAAAAAGTTGTAAAAAATGTGTTTGGTTAGGACCAGTTTGAAGCCATATTGTACCCTAATTTCAGGATCAAGACGAATGGAAAGACTTTGAGGAGGAAAAGAAAGACTATACCGGTCTTAAAATCTGTAATCTGACAGCACCGTCACCCCCAGAAGGTAGCACAGGTGCTACTGAAGTAAATACCGAACAACAAACAGGTTGTGATGAAAGTGGCCAAGATAATGAAAAGAAAGTGGGGCCTTGGAAGCGGATAGACGTCGAGGTACAAGAAGAACCAGTGAAAATTGAGAAAAAAGTGGAAACTTTAGCGTCTGCCAAAGTTGTTGGAGGAGCTTATGTGCCACCCAGTCTTCGCAACCAGTCCCAACAAGCTCCCATTCAACCTAGTCGGTTACGATCTAAAGCGGCACCAGATATCCACAATGAGGAATTTTTCCCAACTTTGTCCAAAACTGGTGACCATAAGAAGTAAGATAAAAACTACTAACATTGTAAATATGTAACTAACAAAGCCCAGTAAATTTTATAAGACAACACTTAACTCGCCTTTTGTTTCTCCATTACAGAACTCGTAGTGAAGGGACTTTTGAAGTAGTACAGCACACCAGGGCGGGCTCCCATCGACAAGTAGAACAGGCAAAAGCGAGTTCAGGGCAGGGCCCTAAACTGTCTCTTGAAAATCGCTATAATACTCTTAGCGACAGCTAGTGACTTGTAATGTTTAGAGACATGTTTCTAATAAGTGCTGGCCGTATTGACTGTGGAACACAAGAGTTGGATGTCTCATTTCAGGCAATTCTCATAAGTCTGTCTTAACTACCATAAATTTTACGTTGTTTTCTCCTGTTTTAAGTTAAATTGTAGCTAAAAATCAAATCTAGGAAATTTTATTAAATATTATTTAGGTCTCAGTTTTTTGGTTTGCAAGTTATCTTTTTTTACAAAATAAATTTATAAACAATTTGGCAAGTTTTCTTATCCCTAATCATCCGCATTTGTATTAAGGTCTTCAATAGTTGATTCTTCACTAAAAAAATCAGTTTTGTTCAGTACTGAGAATATCTTTTTTAGAATTGGAAATATCTCCACGCAAATACCTTGCGGTGTATTTTAAACCATGAGATCCTTCACTGCTATAGGATTCATACATGGTCTTGTTGAGAAGATCACTCTTAAAGTTTTTGATAAAGTAGATCCATGTTGTAACTTTTTTGTTATTATCCAATCGTTCTACATCTCGTTCTTCTCGGACGTAATAATCAGGATGCTCTTCCAAGATATCCAAATTTGCAAAAACTTTATCGTCTACTTCATATAATTCACCTTTCACATGAGTACCATTTCCTAAGAAGAACAAATAAAATAGTAATTATAAAAACATACTTCAAAAAATATTTAAATTATTCAGATACTGCACAGGTCCGGACTGGCTGCGGTAGAAATGTTTACAATTCATGTAATCTTAAAGCATTTTTCGTACATACTTTGACTTGAAAGGTTAGCATTCAAAAAAATGTACATACACAATTAGAGCTGAAAATAAAATACTAGTATAGTGGGTCTTCCGCTTTACACGTTTGCTATGATGTACAGGATCTGCACAATTATTCAAATAAGAAGAATCGAATGAAAATATTGGCAAGGGTGCGACATTTTTAGTTCCACCAGAAGTGAAAGTAACTTTGCTATTTAAAATATGAATTTTTTAATTAAATGCGTAAAAATTAGGGATTACTTTTGTAGCTTTTTCTGTTTCAGAAATATTTTAGTTTTGATGGAAATCATATTGATTTACGTATCAAAAACAAAAATAAACTGCACATTTTAGTGTTCATGCATATATAAATTAAATACGAGATAGGATAATTCAAAGTAGTTTAAAAATAAAACTTTAAAGCTATATATCTACCCATATACGATACAGTTTTTAGCAAACAATTCCTTTCTAAAACAAGTGCAAAAAAAATCTAAAAAACCTCTTGGCAAGGCAGCAACTTTTTAAGGATATTTACATTAATTTTTACATCTACAAAAATAAAACAATAATACCCTTAAAATTAAATCTATTCTAAAACAATGTTATTATTGTAATGTAATAATACCAGGAAAAAATTACATAAAGAAGCGTTTTGAAAAAACTATTATCTGAAATGAACGATACTAAATTTGCTTGCAACAGGAAGTGCGGTACGCTATATGACATTTTTTTAAATTGTTTATACAGTCTGACCAAGCTCTCAACAGCCCTAGAGTAGGAGTGCTCGAAGGCGTGACCAACATAGGATCTCTGATATGTACACTTCAAATTAAAGTATTATTATTAGTATAAAGGACATCCAATATTTATATTAAAAATTTGTTATAAAATATAAATTGTTCCAATCAAAATAACATAGTTAACATGAATTTACGGTATAATTGAAAATGTCAATTTCAACTTTTATAATTGTAGTAATTTTGATCAGGTCAATCAGTTTATAGTTGCTAAAGAATTATGGTCATTTTCTTCTCTATACATATATATACAGTGACGACCAAAATAAAGTGGTACAGTTCGATTTTGTCATTGTAATATGGGTCAAAAATTAATACATTGAACTACTAATCTGTGCCTACTAAAGCCAGTTCACTTGATTTATTTTTTAATGACAGTTAGTACTCAGTAGCTAATTGAAATGAAACTCGAGATCACTTGTACCTACTCATCTGAAAATGTCTTGATGCCGAAATGTTGTTATTTCATTTAGTTTTCCACTATTTGGATAAGTAAATTAACATAGGTATTGCTGCCTGTCAAATCATGACATATCAGAGTACTTTAATACAAAAAACATCAACCGATTGACTTTGCTGCATTTTGGAAAATTACAGAATGTCAATTTTTTCATTTGTTTTATTAATGCCATCGTTAAGCCTACAGTAAAAAACATCATGTCTACTTTGTTCACCCGTTTTACACAATTAAATTTTAGAAAAAAATCTTTCCAAGACTTGTACCACTTTATTTTGGCTGTCACTGTATATATAGGTGCATCTCGGATAATTTAATCCATAATGCAAGCAAATTCATATTAAACCAGACAAAAATCACAAAATGGTGAAACCACATACTATAATAAAATTATAGTAGTTGAAATGTGAGTTCCTTAAGTGTGCCTATAGCTTTTTTTATTTATTAAATCCAGTAGAACCAGATCCGAATTTCAATATAAAAAAGCAACATCATACACATTATATGCAATATGCACACGGCATTCTTAATAAAGCAAGCATTTTTTAATCTTTTAACGAATCATTAGTAACATCAAAAAATTTTAAGCTATGGTTGCACCTGCTTGTTCGTTCTAAAGTCAAACAGGATAATATTCACCCGAGGTTAATAATACCTTTAGAAATAAATAACATTTTCACCCTGCGTGCTCAAATATAATAATCAATGACATCTTAGGTCATTGTTTACCAAATGAATACACAATTAAAACAAAAACCAACTTACCGGGACTATAAAGCAAAAATGGAATATTGTACTTAGTCCCAATGATCAGCGGATACTTTTCCACTGTTCTTGCTTCACTTAGAAATTTAAAATAGCCTCCATCGTCCTTTGAAAACCAACTATGGTTAGGTTCTCCCCTTTTTAAAGTCCCATATACAAAAACCTTGTGTAATTGACTCATATTACTAATGGGCTGAATACGGTCCTGACTGCTTCTCTTCAATGAGCGCCCCTATAATTTTTTATGGGCCGTCAGCTGATTGACTTGACAGAGGGTGTGGTTGTCAACCTCTACACACCCATTAAAATTTAACAGGTAGGATACTATATAATTAATTTTAATTACTCACTTACTTCTAGACTTTGTTCTTCTCTTAGAGATAACAAGATAATTGTTAGAAATATTAGCGTAGTCATGCTAATAAAAAATTCACGCGGTAAATTTAAATTTTTGTAATAATATTCTTTCTTTATTTCAGTCAGTTAATAGATAATACCCAAATGACGGCACTATGTGGTACTTAATAGTGACTGCCCGTAGCTTGTTATGGATGTTAACAAGTTTGCTGGCTACCGTTTTAATTTTAGGGGCTTTAATGAGCCCATTTTGGCTGATTTCCAGAGAACAGTCGATGCAGTATGAGAATGAAACTGTCACTTATACTCCAAGTGTGGGTGTTTATACAAAATGTAGTAAACCTATTGCTATCGACAGATCACCTTGTACAGCTATTGCTGTAAGGGGGCTTGCAACAGATTCCGACGTGTACCCCACAGTGTGGAAAGCAGCAACGGTCTTTTTCATCATAGGTAAACTTAAAGCTGTATTAAAACTAACATTTCATTATTCACTACTGTAGGTCTTACAATCATGTCTGCAACTGTAATGACTAGCATTGTAAGCTGTTGCATCCAAAGCTTATTTAAGAAGAGCATATTCACGGTGTCAGGGGCTGCACAAGCTGCTGCAGGAATTTGTTTCATTTTAGGTGTGATGTTGCACCCTATGGGCTGGGGAACAGGAAGGGTTCAAAGGTTGTGTGGTAGAGAAGCATCCCCTTATTACCCAGGGGACTGCAGTTTAGGGTTGGGCCTCTGGTTAGCTGTTGCAGGAACTTTATTGGCATTTATATCAGCTTGTCTTTCTTTGCCTGCTGAGAATTCAACCAGCAGTGACAAAGTTCAAGATCAAATATATGAGGGCCAAACTCTCATATGTCTTGCATAAAAGGAAAGTTAGTTTTAAGAAGTTACTTGTCATTGAATACCAAAATGGTACTGAATGGTGCCTTATAATCTCATGGGAACATTTTTTGTTATTTTAGTGATATTTTTTTATTACAATGGTGCTCTCTTTGTACTACTGCAGATGAATGTACTTACGCTAAGTATAGGCTAATTTTATAACGTTTATACCAAAAATTTTTTACAATTTTTACTGTAGGATTTTTAAGGCAATGTTTTATGTTGTGTAGCTTTTTTACTTTTATATACTCGTACTATGTATTTATGTAACAATAAAATACAGTTTTGATAATTGCTTCTTTACTGACCGTATAATAGTTTATTACTGTTTGTAAACAAGGTTTTATGAAAATAAATAAACTTAACTTCTATACTAGAGTTTAACAATAAAAAAAAGTGATTCAGTTTAATTGTGTTCTATAAAACAAATGCACTTTTCCATTAAGCACACAAATTTTTTTTTTGTTCATTTATTAAAACGACCATTTGGACCATGGTAATTTATCGTTCGTGAAGATTACGAAAAAAAGAATATTCACATTTTACAGTGTAAACAAAAACTGGGGAATCCAAAATAAAGTTTCTTTTTTTTAACCATAATTTTGTTTCGTTTATTTTATTAACCAATTCCATCATTGTAAATTACTTCCACAAAATTAAATATAAAATAAATCTATATATTTATTCATCTCAAATTTAGTTTAACAGATTTCAATAAATAATAATTATAACTATTTTATTTAACACCTTTATTTTTGTTGGGGATGTAAACACCATGTTTCGTTTTCTTCAAATGGTCAAACAACTTATTTTTTGACGGAAAAGTTGACTTACACGTAACACAACAATGATTTGTATCAATTTCTTCAGTAGTCTCACTTTTTCTCTCTTTCTTTTGTTGCTTCTTTTTGCTATTTTTATTTCCAACTTCCGGTGTATTTTCATTTTCTTCAACTTTCTCTTCGATTACTACTTTATTTTTTTGCTTCTTCTTCTTTTTCTGTTTCTTTTCTGATCCAAAATCAAATTCGTCATCTGAATTTGGAACTATTATCATGTCAATATTACAATGTGTGTCTTCATTGTCAATTGTTATTATATTTTTTGATTTTTTGTTTTTCTTTTTCTGTTTTTTTGACTTTTCTATTGACTCTTCTGAGTCCTCACTGAGATTATCGTCAGACTTTTCAGCTGATGAATTTTCTTTGATATCCTCGCCATTGAATTCTTCTTCTTCTTCTTCCAACATTATTTCTTTTAACGCTTCTAGGTTTTCTTTGTGTTTCTTGCTAGATTCATGATTCTTTAGAGCTTTGGGAGTTTTAAAATTTTTATTGCAAGCTATACAGTAGAGATCATTAGGACATTCTTCTTCTTCTTCTGAGTTTGAAAGCTCCTCGCCAAATTCTTGCGCTAGATGTTTCTCAATTTCTTCTAACTCTGACTGGACATTGTCAAATTTAGTCCATTCAGCTTGAGCTCCTGATTCATTCAACTGTTTTTTTCTTTCTAATCTTCTCTGTTTACTTAGTTCTTCTTGTTTCTGTCGATTTTCTAGGATTTTTGCTTCAATTAATTTAGTGTGTTCTTGTACTCTCTTGTCACGTTTTCTGACGAAAGCAACTAGGTTTCTGATTTCTTCATTTCTTTCTTTTTTAGCTTTGAGGCGCACCTTTTTATTTTCTTTTTCGGCGATTTTAAATATTTTTCTATCGCGAATTTCTTTAATGTCGTAGGGATCTAACCAGACGTAGCTCTTTTTTGTACAGTAACCAGACCAATAGGAATAGAAGGGACCAACAACTTCATCATAGTCACTTTGAGAGTCTCCAAATCTTGGCATTTCCGAAAATTCTTCTTTATCATCCATAAATTCTAAGTCTTCTTTTATGATCTGGTCAAAAACATTGCGATATACAGTGTAAAAGCCCTTTTCATCGTCGCCGTAGCCTTTAAAGCAAGTTGTGGTGAAATACTGGAACACATCAAGACTGTTATCTTGGAACTCTGAATTTGCGCCTCTTAATATTTGTTCACGGTGTTTATCATACCACGCTCGTTCCTGGGGGTCACTTAATACTTCATATGCTTGTTGGACTAGTTGGAATTGTTCTTTAGCAAACTCTGTGTTGTTTAAATTTTTGTCGGGATGCCATT
This sequence comes from Cynaeus angustus, assembly GCA_030157275.1. Taxonomy (NCBI): domain Eukaryota; kingdom Metazoa; phylum Arthropoda; class Insecta; order Coleoptera; family Tenebrionidae; genus Cynaeus; species Cynaeus angustus. Next base: position 19,089,446 of record CM058058.1, read on the forward strand.
TAAGTGCGAATTTTCTGTATGCCGTTTTAATTTCAGCCAAATCGGCGTCTTTGGGTACATCGAGAATTTCGTAATGACACTTCATTTTCTGGTTGTTTTGAAAGAAAATGTGGTGAATGAGATGTTAACCCAACTTTTTGCTTTCGACAAGCGTGACAGGTGACACTAGTGACAGTTCAGGCATGAAGGGGGCGTTTCTTGCATTCATGACAAATGTCAAACAGCTGATTGCTTGTGTGAAAATGGCGAATCACAGGTCAATTTATAGCAAAAATTCGATACTGTGTTAAAAATCCGTCCCCTATAGGCCAGTTACTGATCGCAGGTAATGTTCTTTTGAGAATTATGATCTTTACAAAATATCAAAATGAGTTGTCAAAAAAGTTTGGTTAGTGATTGTTATAAATGTCATATTGGACGATACGTATTTTTCTGCTGTTGTTACACCAGATTAAAGCAGACAGTGTCGTTATGTGAAAATTTATTACCTCCAAAAACAATTTAATTATCCGCGAACGTCTTGAGGGTACCAAATATGTGAAGGGTCACATGACACACTTTAGACCACAACCATTTAATTGACTCTAATTTAACCTAATTGAGGCATATTTATCTTTAAGTAAAACATAAATAAATCCAATTTGTTTATTTATTTTAGTTTTATCAACATGCCAGGCAATAGCTTGGTTGTTCCAGTGGTGCTGTGGGGTAAGCACCCCCCAACACACTGTATTTCCTGCATATATCTATCAAAAGACCAAAAGACGTTGGCCACAGGATGTTATGACGGACAAATTTGCCTCTGGTAAGTTTATGCATTTAATGTGAGCACAAATTGACAAAAATTATAGGCAAGTCCATCCAGACACCTTACAAATGACGCCTAGATGTCTCCTTGTAGGACACACAGCTCCTATTTTATGTATATCAAAAGCGTCGATTTTACAAGATAATAATTATATTGTCTCCAGTTCAGAAGCTGGAGAAATGTGCACTTGGGATTTGGTTGATGGAAGGTGTAGAGAGCATGTAAAATTGCCCCAAGTGCATACAGATATGCAGGTAATAAAAGAAAAAATATGTTTAAAACATGTGATGAATGATAAGATTGTGTATTTACTGTGTATTATCAAACAAGAAAGAATTATTAGTCTTGGCCTTGAGACTTTAATTGTTTCATGTTAAATTTTTTGTTTTTAAACAGGGAATTTGAATTTAATTTGTTATAATTATTGTTTTAGGCTTACCACATGAGTAATTGTGAAGATGTCAGGTTATTTTGTAATGGTTATTATCCTGAAATAATAGTAATGGATCCATTCAGTTTGGAAATATTGTTTATGTTGTCATCTAAACAAAATCCAGATTGGATAAGTGCCCTTCATGTGAGTTTTTATGCTTTTTTAACTCACTTAGTGATGTCATTATTATTTACTTGAACAATTTGCTAAAATTTGTCACTACAATGAAAATGTATTAGCAGGTATTTATACAGCCAGGCGCGTTTCCCTATACAAAATATAAAATGACCTTGGGTGATGGAATTTCCTGGCATACTATTGCTATTGTAAATGATAGTGACTCAGAATTTTATATCAAAATAAGCTTGAAACACTCCCCAAAAATCTGTTTAGTTTTTTATCAATATATTTATTAAATGCTAATCAAAATTTCATTATTTTAGTGCAAAAGATAAGATGAAGCTTTACTTCTAAATGAAAAAATAGATCGAGTTTTAATAACTCATAATCTTTTAATATCCTATCATTCACTGCACTTGTCGGATCTTTATGATCAGACCTTAATCCGCGTTTAATCAAAAATGATTATTGATGTAATACAAAAATTTAATGCTTTATTTTCAATGGGAATACGTTAATTTCACTGCGCAATAAAGATTGTATTTTTACGTTGTTATAAGATTAGATTTAAAGCACCGGTTGTAAATGATAATAATAATCGTAAATGTTCCTATCTTCAGTTCAATGCATTTGGCAGTAGGATTTAAGTTCATTTCAATTTTTCTTATTCATGGTGGTTTTATAAAGTACGAATTTGGTTTATAGCAATTTAAATTCGCATTTTTTAAGTCCATATTTGTATTTATTTCCAGTATGTTTTCATCTAATGCTCGAATTTTAATGAAATTTCTAAAACAGGAACATCCTTGTGACACTTGAGGGAATACTCGAATATACACTCGAATTGTTATATAACTCTGAAAGGAATTATTGTTGTTAGTATGAAAACATTAAAATTGGACTTACTGTTAATTATATTATTATTAATATTCTTTATACATATTAGTAGTTTTCTCTTTGGTAAGTCGGTATTGGCTACATTTTATTTAATTTTTATTTTTATTGAATAAATTTAATGTAGGTGAAAAATATCGTCAGCCCTCAAAACTAGAAAGCTGAAAGTTCGAATAATTTGCAATTTGACTTCCTGATTACGCATCAGAATCGATTAAAAAGTTTTACCTTCAGGAACACGCATATAATTGTACTTGTGGGATTACAGTTATAATTATAATTTTCCTCGTCACGTAATGTGTGGTTTAAAACGTAATAACCACTTTTAATACAAAATGTTTTTTTTTTTTAGAAAACGCGTTAAAATATGCTTGATATATTTTTAGAATTTCAAGCACTTATTTTCGCAGATACCATACTGGTATCACGTGAACGCTGGTTTGACTTTGTATAAAAATTTGTTGTTATATTTCTGTAGAACTATTTTTTTCTACATTTTTGGACTAATTTCAATGTGGTAAATAACTCACTAAAATACTTTACAAGATTAAAGTAAGGCGTGATTAAGTTTAAGCACAGTGATGTAGATATAAATAAATGCACATAAAACAACAAAAGAACTTAAATCTGAATATTAATATTAATGCTACACTCTTTACTTTTTTCAATCTCAGTTTGCGGTGTAGCATCAGCACCATTACAAACTTGCATGGTTTTTAAAATTTGTGACTATATTTTATAATATATGAAATATAATAATTGTTAATACGTATATATAACATAACAGTAAGTGTTCTTCTACTGTTAATTTTAGTTTAAGGAATCGTAATGACTATTTGTAAGCCAGTATGTTAAACCTCCTCAATATTCATGATATACAACTCCTCTTGCGAACCATCAGCTATTTCTATTATATATACAACTTAAAAAAGTACTTTTAGAACACTTCTACGTAACTCTTAGTTTTATCAAAAAATACTATTTATTACATGCCTCCTATATAAATCAATTTACTTTTTCTTTAATAAGTGTTTTTGCTCGAGTAGCTAATTGTCTGTCTCTTCAAAAATACTGTTAATTTAGTAAAACGTTAGATGTTAAGATTTTAATGAACAAACAACACCGACTTTACCTTAAAGGTAAACTATGCGGAGTTTCTAAACTTCGTTCCATATCAGCGTTTACATAAATAAAAAAAATAAATAGTCAGCCGTAGTTCCCGATATTAAGATTAGAGACTAGATTATTTTTATCAAATTATATTTAATTTTAGGAGAACGACGACAAAGCTAAATAGGGCACAGTTCGAAATAAAGTATTGTGCGTTATACGTTTGTTAACCAATTTCACAAAACTCATTTCGAAACATCTTACTTGTACTGTAAAACTTTAGTTCTATTAGTTTCTACTAATTTAGAAAAAAACTCGCGATTTAGCAGTTTTCTATTTATTTTAAAAATTTACGTCAACATTTTTTTCATTATTGATCAAAATAATATATTTATAATACCATGGAAATCTTTCTTTTTAACTGTGAAAAGTAGTAATCCAATGAATTCTGTATTTGACCTCAGGCGCGGGAGATAAGAAAAAGTAATAAACAATATTTACAGTTATATTTAGATGGTAAATATTATATCGATAATTAAGGAATAACTCGGAATTCTAAACGAAATAGTATGTCATACGTGTTCCACCCATTTTTACAATTTAAAAAAAACTAGCATTGTTAAAATGTAGAATTAAATTTATTGTGAACTTAAACTTGCCAGTCAGTGAATTGAACACGGTTCATGTCTGACACTAATTAAAATCTCACGAGCTAATATATAAAACTACTCAACACTGTTAGCTAATTTGTAAACACATTAATCGGAGTAGGCAAGATAGAAATATTTTTCCACATTATTGTTTCACTCTTAATAATGAAAAAAATTACCCATATTTATGGCCAAAAGTAAAACTTGTAAGAATTGTTATTGAACTAAAAATTTATTACTTTTTCGTAACCGTAATTTTGCTATCCCTTTAGGTTCTACGCCCTTGTAACCGCAAAGACGACGTAGTGCTGGCTTTGACTACGACAGGAATGGTAAAAGTGTGGACCCTTCTTGGTCACGAAACCAAGCACTCGGAGCCTATTTATGAGCACGAAAGTAAACAAATCAAACCTTTAAATGCCGTGTGTATCCAATGCTGTCCACACAATCAACGAACAGTTTTGGTGGTGGTTAGTAAATATTGGCAAGTGTATGACGCAGGTACATGTTTATACCTCAAATTCAATCAATTTAAAACGAAATTTCAGGAGATTTCAGTATTTTATGTTCCTATTTGGCACCAAGAGGCGAACGATGGATGTCTGGAGACTTTTTGGCAGCTGATCGCATCATTATGTGGTCTGATGCCGGGAAAGGTTATCTATATAAACTGCCAGCGAAGTAAGATTTTTTTTTTGTTTCTTTCATACACATTACACAAAAACACAGACCAAATTGTAGGAGTTTACTTAGTATTAACAAGTACATACTCTGGTGCGTTGGTAAACTGTTCGATAAAATTTTTATTATGTTGTTTGCATATTTTTGTTTGTTTTTTTCCTGATTATTGATGCACCCACCATTAGCCAGACCAGTATTAATGATACTTTTTTTTTCATCATGGAACACAGCAAACTACGTGGCAAGAATGTTACCAATAGGTTAGAGAATCATTCCATTAAGTGTTTTGTTCTTTTTGCTTTTGCAGCACTACCCTTAAAGACGTAAAGTATCTAGCACATAACTGTCCTTAGGGGAAAGATCTTTGTATTTACTAACTGGGGTTTAAGGTTTTAGTAAATTCAAAGTGACAGCTTGAATCGCATGACCAATTTATTCCTTTCATAAATAATTATGAGAAGTCGTTTCGAGGGATCTTATTGTTTCGTTATAACCTTACTACATCTTGTGAAAAAAAAAAAAAAACTTTAATAACGAACTAGGAAAGTGCGATCCCTTTCAAAATGTCTTGATATTTATTAGCTTTGAAGCCCAATTGACTGGCTGAATTTGTTCTGAAACACATTTATGTAAGGAATTTTGCACACATATTTTGCGCTTTTTTGATTGTGTTGACAGTTTTGCATGTTTTGTTAATTTTTCAACGGCTTAAAGTGAAATTTGACTTCTCTCATATCTCTTCTAACATTTGTACAAAACGTCAGACGACCGTACTGTCTAGTTCTACTAGTTCAATGTGTCCTCTTTTTCTTTCATTTCCAAACACTGACATCTATTAATTGCTTTAAATAAACTTGCAGCAGTATTCCTGATGACAAAAACTTCCACACACCAAGTATAGAAGGTGATAGTCCTTTCCTTTATTGTCTTCTAAGCCAACCAGACAACAAGGTAACGCCGTCATTCATTTTCCGAGTTTTCATTCGAAGTTGTAGCTTTTATCATGTCCACCTGCAATGCGCTTCGTCACAACTCGTCGCCAAAATAAAGAACATCGATACTTGCTAAGAGGCGATTCAGAAGGATACGTATTGGTGTGGAACATTCCTGAAATATCTCCCGCTCAACTCCACGAAATCCAAAGCCAGAAACCACCACAACCTGTGCAGATGACGGCGACTTTGACCACGAGTCTATCAGAAGCATGGGCGAGTATGGTACCTAGTCCTGTGGGAATTCTGGATCAATTGGAAAAGCACGAAGAGCGACGTTAGTTGATCTTAGTCTTGAAATTTTGATCTGACCATTTCTTGCAGCGATCAAATTAACGGCTAGTATTTACTTGCCTTTGCAAAGTAGGCTCGTGGTTGGGAGAGAAGATGGAACTATTATAATCGTGTCTGCGACTCAGACTGTGATGTTACAGTTGCTTCAAGGCCACCACCAAAATTTCACAAGTCTGTCTTTTCATGGTGTTTATCGCTTTTTTATTTGGTGATTTCAGATTGGCCTCCACATCAAGTGTTATCAGGACATGGAGGGCGCGTTAATTGTTTATTATACCCTCATAGGGAACATTCGCGTTATGATAAGAACTATTTGGTTTCGGGAGGTGTCGATTTCGCTGTTTGTTTATGGGATTTATATGCGGGAACTTTGTTACACAGGTTCTGTGTTCATGCTGGGGAAATAACGCAATTGTTGGTTCCACCAAACAACTGTAGTGTAAGTGATCAAGTCAAACGTAAATGAAAACCGCTGCCATTTTTAATTTTAGACAAGAATCCAGAAATGTATTTGTTCAGTGGCTTCAGATCATTCGGTGACTCTGTTGAGTCTAACAGAACGAAAATGTGTGTGTTTAGCCTCCAGACACTTGTTTCCAGTAACTACAATAAAATGGAGGCCTTTGGACGATTTCATGATTATTGGTTGTTCTGACGGTACTGTTTACGTGTGGCAGATGGAAACGGGGCACTTGGATCGAGTTTTACAAGGTTTTTACCACCTACATCAAGTGTTTAAATCTAACATTTCAATACTTAGGAATTGCCGCTGAAGAAGTTCTTTACGCTTGTGAAGAGAACGAATCGACCAATGCTTCTTCAGAAGTGGGTCTAGCGAATCCAGCTGTTCACTTCTTCAGGTATTCTTCTGTCTTTCTAAATAAGAATAAACAAACAACATAACTTATTTTAAGGGGGTTGCGACACAGGAATTTATCGGCGATTCGACATGCTACACAACGAGGGCTTCATCAGTTGCAACAGTTAGGCGCCCATGCTAATAATGACGATCCTCACATGCAAAGGTCACATAATTCTCCTTTAGGGATTCAAGGGGTTAAAACTAATCCAAAAGATGCGGAAAGTCACATTTTATTCTTTGACATTGAAGCGTTGATTATCGAATTGTTAAATGAAGAATATGCCATGATGTCACCAGGAAGTTTGGAAGCAGCAGGGTTGATAGCTCAGTCGGAGTATCTTAAAGTTGCTGCACTTACGCAGAGCGCCAGTCCTGACGCTCATAAGAAAATCGTAGGTGAGCAAAACAACTAACGATCATAACAATCATTGCCCTTAACGTGGTTTGTTTTTGTTTTAAACTTTACTGTAAATTGTAAAATTTGAACTGGCAGATTGACGTTGGGTTAGAGAAAATAAATATTTGAATTATAAATCAATTTTCTTTTTGAAAGGGGAATCGTGTAGAGTGTATGTTACGTTTTTTTTTTCATGATGCCATTTTAGATAAAAAAAAACATTTTCTTCATTTTTTTTTTATTATAGCCCATGGCACTAAACTTCAAAACTTTTGCAAAATTTTTATGTATATTTTTGTTTAGTTGATTTATTTTATTTCAGTCCAACTTTATTTAATCAAATTTAAAAATTAAAATTTCTGTACTTTTTTGTTCTGTTTTTTCGTAGTCTTATAGGTATTGATACCGACATTTACTACGGTTGAGTAATTTCTAAAAACCAAGAAAACCAATTAATTTTAGAAAATGTCGGTCCAAATGACTTTTAGTTTTCTATTTTAATTTTGAAATTCCTTCGATTACCTTAAAATTAGTAAAATTTCTTGTTTCTTTACAATAAATAACGACATCTGCCATTTCAAAATTTCGATATCAACATAATTTTTTCTCATCATATTACGATTAGAAATACCTTCCATTTACTCCGCGTTTACCGAAATAAACACGTCGGAAGCCTTGATCCATTCCGTCATTTATCATTATAATTTTGACTAACGGAACTCACATGTCACGTTCACAAAAAAAAACTGTTGTTTCAAGGGCAATGATTTGAATTTGTAATTTTACTATTAGGCTCAGGTAAATAACTTAACTTTTTTGTCTTGTTGCATTAAGACTTCTTTGGAAAAGTGAAAGATAAGGCGGAAAATATGGAGAGAATTATTAAGGAAAAAGACAAGCATGGTAAAAATTTCTGTAGCTTAGTTGTGTATAGTTTTTGCTTAATTTAGCGGTTTTTATTAATATGCTTTGTTTTTTTTTTAAACTATTGTCACGATTTAGGAATTCTGGCTAAGATGAAGGAGGGTGCGGAAACTGTTCACACGAAGATCCAGGCGAAAGCGGAAAGTGTTCTTAAGCAAGGGAATGATACTCATAAAGGTAGGATTTTATTTTTTTTTTTGTAGAACAAAACAAAAACTTGCTGGTATTGTTGGTGCGTTGTTTATTTGAAAACAATTACAAAAATATTCGTACAGTGTTAACTCCCAGAGTTAAAGTTGACTATTGTTGGTCATTTTGAATGTTGAAAGTCAGGAAACTATCTTCGACCATAGAAAATATCCGATTTTCAACACTCAAATCCTCTCATCGTTGGCGTTTCGTTTCGTGATTTAATAGACGTGGTAGGAGACGGCGTGTCCGGGGGTGTTGACTACAGTGCTCAAGGTGGCGGCTCTGTAGACAGGGGCGGCGTAGGCGGTGCTAACAACAGGAGCGGCATACGCGTGGCTAACAATAGGGGCACTGTATGCGGCAACCACACTTCTGCGGGCACGAGATCTGGCAAGAGCATGAGCGTTCAAATGAGCGGCTCTGGCGGCAATGACTTCGGGGGTGTCAATGGGGGCAGCGGGACCGACAGGGAGAGCATTGGAGGCAACACGGAAACCTAAAGCGTCAGCAACGTAGCTGGCGGCAATGACTTGACCATTGGGGGCGACGTAACTGTATGAACCGACTTTGTTTCCGGCAGCGTCTTGGACGGCGTTGTGGGCTTGGAAAGGTTCAGAATGTCCATAAGAGGCTTGGCCGAGTTCGTCTTGGGCGTGGTATTGGGTCTTTTGGACAACGGGAGCAGCTACAACGGGGGCGGCGTAGGTGTGAGCCACAGGGGCAGCAGCAACAGCGTGAGCTACAGGGGCGGCAGCAACGGTGTGAGCCACAGGGGCGGCAGCAACGGTGTGAGCCACAGGGGCGGCAGCAACGGTGTGAGTCACAGGGGCGGCGACGACGGGGGCGGCATGGGACACATGGACGGAGGAGTAGGCAACCGGGGCAGAGGAGTAAGCCACGGGAGCGCCATGGGCAATTACGTTAGAATAAGCCAAGGGAGCGATGGAAGCGCTTGGTTTGGCATAAGCAGCGGCCAAAAGGCAAGAGAGGGCAACCTGTAATTTTAGAAAAAATTAGCACATCCAACATAAGTTTAGAAAAGTTTCGGAAATACTCCAAATGTTCTGGGGAGCTTGAGACCTACCAAGAATTTCATTTTGATATGTTTTGGTCGATTTGAAAGAGTCAACTGAAGGATTTGTGTTCAAATTCTTCGTTTTATACAATTCGGTGGTACCCTTGTCTCTAGATACGCCCAATACTTGTTTGCCTTAAACAACTTGACATTAATACTTATTATAACTTTTCATAAGTGTTATTTTCTCGGCTTCTGAACAGTGGTACGGATTGATCTAGGAAACTGATTACGAAATAGCCTGAAATTTAACTGAAAAGACCCACTCATTAGGCGAATAAAAAAGTGTTACTGAGAACACTTTAGGTATTATTACTGTTTGTAATAAATATTAGTTATGCCTATAATTTTAACTATCGCTTTAAATCTGGGCGTTACTTATTAGATTATAATGAAGTTTTGATTGAATTTTTCACGAAATATTTTTTTATAGACCTTAAAGTGCGTCAGTTTAATTTTAATCCGTTTTTACATCATCAAAATTACAGGATATGTAACTTGTTTTTGGGTTTTTTGCTTTTTTGTCATGCCTTGGGAAACAGTGAATTTTTTTTTATCAAGCTGAAATTAATGTAAAGGTTGTAAACGATATGTTGAGACGTTGAGGCATTTTAATAAAAATTAAATTTGATAGGTTTTTTAAAGGTTATTTGGACCAATACAATAACACAACAACAAATATCAAAGTACGCAAAATATTTTTTTTATTGATTATTTCTGAAACAATTTTAGTTTCAGTTGTTTTTTGTTTTTTCATTAATACGTTACAGCAAAACAAAAATGCTTAATTGACACTGTCAACATTCTTAGCAAATAAGTGGATTAGTAAATAGTAAATAGTTTTCAAAATCATAATTTTTGAAATAGTGAGCAGTAAGTAACTTTTAGCACTTGCTAAAATTGTGTTTTTAAACACTGTTTAGTATTAAATCAAACATTCCATAGTTTACAAATTAAACATTTATTTGTGGAAAATTTAGAAATACAAACCGTTGCTGAAAAAAACGCAAAACCGTAACAATGATTTTTTGTGCAATGTTGCAGGCAGATATGCAGATAACTTTAATCGTGCTTTACCAAAAAAGGTTAACAGTATTGTTATTTAAGCTAAAGCTAATCTAAAGATCATAGGAGTATTTGAAAGAATAATAATGATTCTTTATCTGCAGCATAATGAGCAAATCTTTTACACTTATTAATGCGTAAATTTCCAGCCCTTGAACTCGCACAATTTAGTCTATTTCTATAAAATTTTTGCTCAGTCATTGTCCTTTCATCTTTTGGATTCATTTAAATTATTTCTATCTATAATTAAAATCTAATGTAAATTTCCAAAAACTGGTACTTTTGAACACGTACCACAAGCCCAATTTGTTATTTCTCATTTTACCATTTTGACATTGACCTTTAAAAATTGGTTACTAATTGTATAAAAAGAGCAGTGTGAACTTCTAAATTTCAGCGACCTTGCCTCCGGCATAGGCGGAGTGTCTGCATCATGCTTCATGTCGGTCTTGTTTACTGTAACAATTTCATCCAGGAATCGTACAAACGGAACCATTTGACCTTTTAATAACTCATTGTCTGAATGCGATTTTCCAATTTGTTCAATATCCACGTCAGGTTATTGCCTGATTCAGGAACACCTGGACCACACCCACATTGATCTTGTTATTTGGACAAGGTCGTCGGCATACTTAAATGTTAATATACGCGTTATGCAAAGGATTTTTTTGGACGGAGTATTTGAGTTTTTTTACTTTTTTCGCAGATGGAGTAGATGGAAACTCACGTTCAAACAGTAAACCAATGTTGGGTCCTTTGGATACCACCCATGGGATGGAAATCGCCCAACTTCTTCTTTCTCTCCTCCATTCATGGGGTTTGGACAACGACCTCGACAGAGTCTGTCAGGTGAAACTAGGACTACTCAGACCCATAGTCCCTATTTCCTTCGGTCTTCTATCAAAAGCGAACCAAATGTCTTTGTTTCTTCCCACTTGGACCAGCGCTATTTTAGTCGACGATGAAAGCATCCCAGATGATCTGCCACCGGCGGGAGAAAAATTCGCAAATTTGACTAGAATTTTCACGTCTCATACCCACTGGGAATTAAGTACAACTTTAACGAGTAATCATTTATTGGCTATCATTGCCTTAAGTCACACTTTAATGTCAATGAGCAATGCGACGTTCGTTCCTGAACAAGAGAGGAACAGGAAGTTGCATAGGCAATCAACTCGTGTTAATTGGAGTAAGACTGATGAAGAACATGAAGAAATGTACACCCAGCAACAAGCACAAATTAAACAAGGCTGGTCCTTGTTGGCGACTTTGCATTGTGTTCTTTTACCAGATAAAGTGGTCGAAGCAGGGGCGAAGAACTTTAAAAGGCCACAGGTGGAAATGATGGCGAAAAGGTGGCAGCATCATTGTGTGGAGGTTAGGGAGGCTGCCCAGACTTTGCTGTTGGCGGAATTGTCACGGTAAGTAAAAGGGATATTGGATTTTTCCTATGGAATAAAACGCAAATTTTATCAATTATTAAAATTTCCCAGAATCTATTAAATTACAACTTTTGATGTTTCAGCTGATTTTAGAAGGTTTTAGAGCAATTTTCTTGAAAAACCTTAATTATAGCATTAACAATTTACGAATTTTGAGGTTTATATCGGGTGCGTCAAAAATAACGGCCAAGAACGTGCATATAGTACGGCATTCATATAACAAGAGAAAAAAAAATGGTTTAGAGTCCTTAGTTAACGTTCACAAGCTTCTGGAAGTTTTTTTTCCAGGAGTAGATTCACAAGTTTGTTCTTCGTCAGTGATAAATTTAATTCACGACGGGGAGACATGGTAACATGCAGATTAACATAAATGATGTCGTAGCAGCAAAAATATCATGTTAACGTCAAAAAATTGGGACAGTTTTCAAAGTTTATTCGAATTGTTTTTCAATGTAATTTTTTTACGGCAAATGAGTATAATGCAACATTCGCTGCACGAAAATATGTAATTATGCAACTATAACAATTACAGCAAGTAATTATGTGATTCGGGATTCTATGTTGCCATATTAGGTTTATTGTCCGAGGGTGTTTTTTTGAAACTAAAAACTTCAGGAATATTTTTGCTACAAAATCGTAGTCTATAGGGCACTCAAAACATGTGCTAAAACGCCCATCCGTCCATTTTGACACACCCGATATAACTCTCAAAATCTTATTAATTGTATTGGTTCAATACTTAGAATTATCAAATTATTACTTAGAATTGTCTTTACAACTTTATATCTAAAAAAATAATTGTGATTTAATAATTTAAAAAGACACTAAAGAAGATTGAAATTCTATGTTTGGTTTTGAAATTATTTATGTTTATTACTATACGTGAATGACCTTGTAAATATGTATTCTGTGTTTTTTTTATCAATATTTTTTTATCATTCTTGCATTTTTACCAGGATGGGTCCCAAAGGTCGCAAGGCCCTCGTCGACTCCTGGGCCCAATACCTCCCTCTGTACACGCAAACTGAAACTATTAACCAGCATGCAGTAACATCACCTGGTATGAATCACGTCAACTCCGGCCAAATTCAACAATCGCCTGAAACGGCGGTATTTATTAAAAACCTTTCTTTATTGTAGATGGTATCGATTTATTTTCACAGGAAGAAGAATTCGAAGAGGAGGAAGAAGAACAAGTTCGCAAGCCTTCTAGTCTTTCCGAATTAAAACGTAAACAATCAACTGCCGTGATTTTGTTGGGTGTTATCGGTGCCGAATTCGGCCAAGACATCACCGGTATAGATAATAATAAAAGACGAGCAAGCGAAGATAGGAGAAAAAGTTCAGTTGTTGAAGGCTTTGGCCAAGGCAATAATAACTTAGCAAGACTGACTGCGATGGCGTTGTCGCATTTACTGTTAGCACCGCCTTCACCAAAACTGCCTGCACACATTCCTTTGAGAAGGGCAGCTATTGATTTAATCGGAAGAGGGTTTACGGTGTGGGCGCCGTTTTTAGATATTAGTAAAGTTTTATTAGGTATGAACTGCATTTTAGTACAAAAATATATTGTTATGCTTGGATATTATAGGACTTTTAGAATTGTGCTCGGAAGCTGACAGGTTAGTACCGAGTATGACTTACGGATTGCCTTTGACACCTCAAGCTGACTCATGTCGGACGGCTAGACATGCCCTCACTCTCATCGCTACCGCAAGGTAATAATAGACTGTACCAGACCTCTTTGCATTTTTATTTTTTTAGACCTGCGGCATTTATAACAACGATGGCGAAAGAAGTCGCCCGTTACAACGCCATGCAACAAAATGCCCAAACTCTTAACATCAACATGAGTAACAACGTTTTACATAAAGCCAAGCCTGAAATATTACGAGGTGTTGAGTTGTTAATCGATAAAATGCAAAATGAAATGAGTGATCTCTTAGTCGAGGTAAGTATAGTTTTTTTCCAAACTTTCATAATATTTTGAAATTTTCAGTTGATGGATATTATCCTTCACTGTCTTGATCCTAGTCAATTGAAAAACAAAGGTCTACAAGACGTTTTTCCAGCAGTGTGTCGTTTTAATCAAGTTTCACATTGCCCAGCGACTAGAAGGATTGCCGGTAATGAAACAATTTTTTTATTATTTACATTTAGTTACATTTAGGCATTTTTCACCATTTTAAAAGTTCCTTATTAAAGTGAGTGGAAACACAGTTTAAACAAACAAAAACGCAAATGATACCTCATAGAGTTTTATCGTTTTGGACCTTGTTGCGCCTCTATAACCTCTTAAAAAATCGACAACAGCATTTTGCGGTTTGTCCAATTTCTAGTCTTTTATTTGTCTGACTTTAAGAACACTGTGCTCCAAAAATACAGCATGCACTCTTCAACTGACTTAGCGTAAGTTGTCGGTCTGGTCACGGACCGTTTTTGGGTTCTTTTGTACACTTATGAATCAGTAACTCAATCAATTATTAACCAATTTTCGATTTCTCGATGGTTTGGAAAGGGAAAATACAGACCTTTAGAACTACATATGCAGGCAAATGTTTTATGATTCCTAAAACGGTAAATTTCTTAGTCGCCATTTTTTAATTGTAGAGACAAATTTCTTCTTTGAACACCTCATGTTTTTTGAGTTATTTAAGGTGAAAAATCCAAAATTTATCAAATTCCTAGTTTATCGATATCCTATAACATATTTTGTACTTTCCAGAAGCTACAAAATTTAGGATTCTCAGAAAAAATAAATATTTTAAATGAATAAGATCACACCTAAAAATTTCTGCTAGTTTAAAAACTTCGAATACTTACATTGCTTGCATTTATTGATTTTTTTAACGTATCCTAAAAATGTTTGAAAGTAGACAAATGCATTAGGGAAATCCATGAGTCTCAGAATCCTTTTAATTTTTGCAATATTGGAAGTTTACGTTTACTTTACTACTACTACTACTACTACTTTACGTTTTATAATTTGTAGAAGCTTTAATTCATTTTTTAATTTTAGGTATTCTTTCACTTTCAGAAGTTGCTGTCTTTTACATCCTTAAAACTTGAAAAGTACCCGATAACTAAAAATGTGGTATTTCCAAATCACTTCGTCCAAGAAATCTAGAATGTTTTAGATTTCATAAATGTTTCTTTAAAAAATCTTCAAAATTGTCAGAGGTTACATACAAACTATTTTTGAGAGTATTAGTACTTTCACCAACAATTTTAAACATAACCATATAATGGGCTAAATAGGTACATTTTTTTACTGTTTATCTCATCGAACAATTTATTTACCACTTAATCACTTATTCAGCCAAACGACAGAATACACGTTTAAAAATGTGAATGTTTTTAAACTTTAGTCAGAAAATGTTTTTACTTTTTCTGAATTTCACTTTTGTAATTTTTAACTTCTTTCTTAGTAATGCAATAGGTGAGGGATTTAGCTCAAAGAAATGATTTTTTATACTTTTTAGTCCAAATCAAATGTATGTGGAGTAAATATCGTACACCAATTTTATTGATATCTTATTGGCATTTTTTCAGTTGGTTCAAACGCCGGTAGTTTGACCATGTATGAGCTCAGACAGGGTAAATGCACCACAATAAATGCCCACTCTTCAGCTGTGACAGCGGCCGCCTTCAGTCCCGATGGTAAATTTTTGGTCAGTTACGCTTGTGGTGAAAATAAGCTGTGTTTCTGGCAGACCAGCACAGGTTGGTTGAAACCTTTTTTCGTAATATAATTATTATTTATGCTTTTTTTTTCTTAGGTATGTTTGGTTTGGGCCAGTCCCAAACTAGGTGTATCAAATCGTACAGCACCGCCCCCATAGCGGACGTGTCCCGTTTAAATCCCATGAGATTGGCGAGACTGATTTGGATAAACAATAGAACCGTAACTCTGATGTTGGCCGACGGTTCCGAAACACGTTTCAATGTATAACAGGCATGTAAGAAAACCGTGGCCTTTTCACTTGTTGTTGTTCTTTCACGTCTCTTCTTATCCTCTCGTCTGTTAGGATGTAAGCATTATTATTCTATTGCACGGTAAATCCGATTCCTTACATATATGTATGTATAAAAATGATTTTAAGTTGGTTTTTGTGTCACGAGACAATAATTTGAAGATATGAAAGTGTAAAATTTCGTTGTTATTAGTTTTCGTCAGTTTGAGCAGCCATGTAAACTGACGATTCGTGTATTATAATAATAGCCTTAAAATATTCAATGAGTGTGCCTCAGCATACATCTAGTTACACAAAGTAAGTATTAAATCGATGTTATTCTACACCGTTAGTATTTCAAGGAAATTTCAAATTGATGGGGGTTTTAATAACAAGAATCGTCGACGTTACCTATTGTTGTTTGAATACTGAGGAGTTAGTACAATTGAGTCGCTTAAAATATAACATAGCCTGTTGTATTTGTTGATATAAAAGGAAGCTATATTGGGACTATAAATCCTATAGTTTTTGTAATATTTAATTTATTAGCACATTTCGCACTTTATATAAAAAAATAGTGATATATAATTATATAGAAGTAATTTTATTGTTTAATGATGTACCATGTTTATAAACTGTACATAAATGTTATTTATTTTTAATTTCAGTTGTTTAAGTACAGCAATCGTATACTCTACAAGACAACATCCACTCAGCATTTCAGGAACTTTTAACGCATTTGCACATCGTAGATGTCCATATTATTTTTAGTTTAAAATCCTGAAAAGTTTCGTGGATATTCGTTAGATATTGTTAATAATTGTGTTGTTGGGTTTAACTTTTTCACAAACTTTTGTAAATTTGGTGCTCAGCAATTTGGGATTTAATCAACGATTCGATGTCTCGAGGCCTATTGTATTAAGGTTTTGATCAAAGGTAGATTTAATTTTATTGCTAACACAATTCCAAAACGAAATGTGATCTCAACTTTCATTCATTTGTGTTTACATCACTGTGTCTTTAAATGTTATTGAACACGTTATTTTTTAAGTAATTGAACTATTTGATGTGTGTATTGTGAAAATACGTTCCCTACCCAATTTAGCACCGAAATCTGTTGCATTTATTTCACATTGTAGAAATTTTGAGCGCGAAATGAATACTAGTCAGTATACAGACACACGAATTTAATGTAAAAGTTTTCGGTGCTCGTGTTATGTATATATTATAACATACATTATTAGCAATATTCTAAGTGTTCTGTGTACATGTGTGTACATGGTAAGTTAGTCAAATATATTATCTAATAATACTCTGGCGTGTTTATTACCTTCGCCAAGAAGTCAGAAACCATGATCAATATTTATCGTAATCTAACCAATTTTGGAATAAGAAAATGAGTAATCCAGTTCTGAGGCCCAAGTGAGTCATTTAGAAAAATTTGATATCCACTTCGCGGAAAGTGAATCATTCCATTGAGGTACCTATATGATTTGGTCGTGAAAGAATTTAACTCTTCGTAAAACCAAACTTTTATTTACATGTTGCCACGTAAGTACATTTTTTGCTTCCTTTCAGTGTATAAATTCACAGCTCCCTAAACTAATATAAAATCACATAAACTTACGATGTAACAAAGAACAAGAAAATAGCAACAAGCGACAACAACAGCGTACTTTTGTTGTTCGAACTTGATGACTCCCCTGTCCGTTCAGCGTTACCATGAATAATAGTATTTTCTCTGTCAGCCTTTATTTCTTCAATTGAAGTAGCAATACCTTTGTTAATTGCCCTCATCAGAGGGAAATTTTCAAAGTGTCCATTATCTCCAACATCGGCACAATCTCCATGAAAATCGTCGGTATCAATAGACCACACCATAATACCTGCCAAATTTTTCTCCATCGCAAACTTCACTTTTTCTTGGATAGACCTAGCATCATCATACGCTATGACCTTATTTCCAGAAATCGCAAAAGGAGTCCTTGATTCACTATCCCAGTATTTCGTCCAACCTTTAGATTTGTTCTTCAACTCCAAACAAATTTCGTTATAACCCATGAAACCATTCTCCCTCGTGAAAGGACCCTGGAAACCCATATTTCTAGCAACTGCTCCCAATTTTGGTTTACGCTCTGAGCTCGGATCATGTGGTTCTGGCAACAGGAAAGTGCGCCCATACAATGGGATTCCCATGACTAATTTCTTAGGAGATGCTCCCAATTTCAACATGTAATTGATTGAAAACTCGACGTTGAGAACGTCGGAGCTACGTAAAGGGGCGTTAGCTCCAGTTTTTTGGTCCCAAGCACCATGGTAGTCGTAACACATCATGTGAATAAAGTCTAGATAAACTGATAATCCTTTGACATCGTAAGCTACATCGATTGTGTCTTTTCCGGCACCAAAAGCTGCAGTTAAGAGAAAATTGTATTTGTCAAATGCGGCTCTGAGTTCCTGGGAACAAAATGGGTTAGATGGTTTGTTATTAATTTTGGTTAGACATACTTTGACTAATAAAAGGAAGTTGAGTTTGTCCTCAGGGGCACCCCCACGTTTTGCCGGAAATTCCCAGTCTAAATCGAGGCCGTCAAAGTTGTACTTCCTGGAAAAAAATTGTTGATTGTAAGATTAGGTGCAAATTTTAGTGGCTTTTCAAATAAACGTGGAATTAGGTGTGATTTACAACCGTAAATAAAAAATTATCACAGTGATTGTAGTTATAACTAACACCATCATTCTCTGGAATGGAACAAACAACCTTACTTGAATTTTATTAAGATCATTAAAAAAAAGTCTTAAATTTATTTCTAGATTGTTTAATCAATTTAACTGAACTATGCGAAGAATTTTGTAAAAGATCAATTTATAGCAGATTTTTAACTGTAAATATTTTGTGCTAAAAAAATCCTTGAAACTGTAAGGACATTTAGAATGAAGCGAAATAATTTCAATTTTTTTTTTAGATATTTTAAAATTTGTGAAACACAACTTAAGATCTTGGATGTTTATTGAGTAACGTTGTTATTTAAAATATTTAAATCGACAATTGTAGGAATTGAAAGCTTGTAGATAGATCAATTTTAGCAGTTTTCATGTATTGTAGTCATTATTTCATTTGCTTTAGTTCTTTTTGTATTTTTAGCTTAGTTTTTCAACTTTATCACATTAAACTTTAAATTTCACTACTTAAAACTTTGACATATTTTTAATTTGTTTATTTTTTCTCTTTAATCACGATCTGATGAGGTGTATTAGTTTTTTTATATATGTATTTTTTTACTCTCCTACTTTTGCTGTTTATATCAGATTTATATTGTTTATTTATTTTATTATTATCATTTTAATTGCATATTTCCTGTTGTTATTAAAACAGAACAAAAACGCATTTGTTGCAAATGATAATTATTATGTTTTATAAATATTCATATTTTTTTTATGTATATGGAAAAATTACAATTGTTTAAAACAATACAAAAAGTTCGTCAAGTTTAATGTCTGTATTACCATAAAATATTCAAAAATATTTGAAAAAGATGTTTTGTTTATTATAAAAATACCGAGACTCTTGCTCACTGCAATGAACTCATTCTTGAAAAAATAATTGATCTTCGCTCCTGATACACCAAACTCACAGTTCTAAGATAAACCCGACAGTGTCTACCACAACTTTCCGTTTCACCTTGCTGATTATTTCATAATAAAGTGTGACAATTGAATTCTTCTTCCTCTTTCTTTTATTTTTAAATATCTATTACTAGTAACTGTCGTTTAACAATTGGTCCAATTTCACTTAAGAGTTTGTCACGGTTTATAAGAATAGTTTTTCTTAAACATTACACCGCTGGGTTACATGACCATAATAAGTGGGCAAAATCGAATGTTACGGAGAAAATATTAAAATAAAAGCTGTGGGAAAACTGTGAGAAATCATTAAAATAGACCGTTGCAGAATTATTTGATAAATAATATCTATGAAAATTACCTGATGAAATCAACAGCACTCGAAACAAATCTTTGTCTTCTTGAGGGATCCTTTGATAAATTAGAGTAGTTCACTGAGCCTTCGTTCCAACCTCCTATGGCAAGACAAACCTTCAAATGCGGATATCTGTGTTTAAGCCTCGTGAGTTTTTGATATCCGTCTTTTCCATAGTCATCTGCTAAATCTTGAAAAGGATCTACAAAACTCTTTGATAAGAAACAACTCATCGCTGTCATGATTTTTTTACCTAGAGCTTTTATACTATCTGTGTTAACATCCAATCCAGCAAAGGAATAAATAATATGCGTACACAACGTCGGATCTATGTGTTCGATGGTAAAACTCCCTCTTTCCAGTCGATATACGGACCATGTGCCTAAATAACAAACGACTATTCTTCCATGAGCAGGACCTGAAATCGTAAAACCCTAATCAACTCATCATTTATGAAACCGTTTAGATTCACTTCATTTATTTCCGTGAATTAACGCTTCAGTGACATCTTTTTCTGAAGCCTTTCCCTGAAGTTTCATCATTTGTGCATCAAAGCAAAGACAGGGTGAGCTTCCCCACTTTTAAAAATCAACCGAGTGTTGAGAAAAGAAGTCGGAAACTAATTGAATTTCAATAAACAACAATGCAAGATGAGTCACGGTGTCATTTGTATAATTGTTTGGTTTCGTTTTTTTTCTTATAAACCACAACAAATCGCGTGTAACTTGGCTTAAAGAAGAAAAGCGTAAAAATTCTACGAAAAGACACAAAGTTTCTAATCTTAATCTGATAATACTAATCATGCATCATTGGTTCTATTTTTGTTCGAATAGATGCAGATGCTTTCTTAAATTGGTATTTCATACTTTTTCAGATATTTACAGTTAGGTTAGTTAAGACTCGTTTAAATACACAACATGTGACTTTAACAGACTAGTTCCTTAATGACAACTTAAGCGGACTAGTACCTTAACAGAATTTAATGAAAAAGTTCCTGGCGTATTTTAAAGTGTAATTAGAAAATGAAAAGTCATGATGAGTATGCATTTTACAGGTACCAAGAAATTATCTTTTAAATTCTATATTTTATATTTTCGTGGCTTTCACGACACAGCTTTAATTTAATCTTTTATCGACATAATAGAAAGTAGTATTGAGTAGGTTTACAAATATAACTTTTGAAAGTTGATATGCTAAATTTATAAATAAATTTTTTTGAATATGAAAATGTTCATATTTATTGCATGCAGTTTTTAGGATAATGGAGGCTGGTAAGATAACAAAACATGCTTTTTATGCCGCCTGGATTTGAAGTGGACTTGCCAACACGAGGACTTTAAAAATAAAGAGTTTATTAATTAAAATAATTTAATTTTTTTTAGGAATGTTTGTTATGTCATTAGTCCCCATACTTGACAATTTAGCTAAATCCTGAAAAAAAAAAAACAAAAATGCTACTTTTACTCTTTTCAATTATTATGTTAACTGGGTTTGATAATAACAATAAGAAATTAATATTGATCCTAACATTTTATATTCGAGTAAAACCTAAAGTTTTTAAAATTCCTTAAAACGACAGCAGTTTTCGTTAGATTTAATAATTTTCATCAAAATTCCAACAAAGTTAAGGTTAAATATGCAATGCTTCTATAATGTGACTTTATAATTTTAAAATTAAGATCACACAAATTTTTAATCTCAGAAAATAGGAAATTGAGCTGATTTAAATTTTTACGAATTTATTGCTTTTTAAAAATAAATAATAATAATAATAACAATAATAATAATAATAAAATAATTTTTTGAAATCCACTTAATAATCCTTGCGAATAACGTGTTTTATTTAAAAATTTCTAAAAGATTAAAATTAAGTATCCTTTATTTATTTTCATTTACAATATGTTTTCGATTTTGCCTTGTCTAAACGCCACAATAAACTGGAATAGAAGATTGACAAATTTAAAAATACAGTAGTATTTTAATTTGCTGCTCCTTTTATTGTCAAACTTTCAATTTCTAATCATAACAGTTTTGCAACAAAGAAGATTACTTACATCCTTTGGAATAAACCCAAAATTTTGATTTAATTTATGTTACCGCTCAGTGAATTAAACGGAAGTTTTTTTATATTCGAAATAAAAGTTGATAAAACGAGTAACATATGATTATTATAATGCAATACTAAGTGTAAATACGTTTTTTGCCTTATTTTAAGCAGGAAATAAACACATAGTTGGTTAAACTGTGGAGAGCACGAACAAAGGGAGTTAAGTATTTCGAAAATCAATTTAGTGCGATTTGTACAGATTATTCGAGTCGGTGTTTTGACTAATTATAGACCATAGAGGAAATATGTTTGTATATTAGTTCTAATACAGACTAAATGCCTCATGATACAGGATCTACGTTTCCTGTGTTTTTTCTCAGCTAGTATTAGATATTTTTATCACTTTAAATGCATTAAAACAAAAATTAGAGGAAGAATTTACAAATTTACATGGGCTGCCAATACTTAAATCCTTTCCTCAACTCAAAATTATTAACTTATAAGTTCGTTTTCTTTACAGTTGGAAGCACTGTAGTTGTATAAATTGACCCGATCACTTTATCTCTATTATTTACCAAATTTGAGATATATGCTTTTTTTAAATCAAAAGCGATAAATTGAAGTAAATTTAATGTATCTTGTTCTTTTTGTAGCGAAAAACAAAACTGAAATACGAATTACAACATAGATTGTTAAGAAATTAAATAATCTCTTCATTTCTAAATAACAATTTTTTCACCTTCATTAAGACAAGCATCCGCAAATATTTACGATCGGTATGAAAACTTCTTCTTACCGACTGTTTTTAACTATTACTACTTGCAAAAGAAAAGTTTACATCCAGACCCTGGATTTCGGGGAATACTTATCCTAATGAGGGTAGAAATATTAGGTATTATAAATTCCTGTACGGGTAGTTTATAATTTACTAGCCAATACTATAAATCTTATTGAGGTAAAATATTATTTCATTTCTTTTGACTAATATCTCGCAATAGTTAGTATGTAGGCCTGTATTGCTTCCATACGTAAAAAAAAGACATAAATTTTGGCAGACCTGTACTTTCTGATCAAATATAAAAATGTTTATAAACACAAAGCTGTCTAATTAATGAGCAGTCTGTTTTTTCATGTGAAACGAACCGTCTTATAACACAGTTTAAAAATAATAAACTGTTTATTAATCTACTCCAATAATAATACTTTCTTCAAATTTTTCTCATGGATTTGGTATCATTGAGAACCGCATCGTGACTCATTTATTTATACATCATATCGATAACGGAATTTAATGTACTTATTAGGTATATGTAAGTACTTTTTTATGACATGTTTTCTTTATGTAGGTATTTGGATTTAGATAAACATTTTTCCTGAAGTGAATGAAAAGTGATTTAATGACTCACAAATTGACTTCTAAATAAAATATAATAGATATAATTTGAATGCAGTGCTTATCGGAATGACATTGAAACTAACGTATCAATGTAAAACACATTAATGAATACGACAGTCTTAAGCAATGAAATTTGCACAAATTCCAAAGGTTTGTGTGAAATTCCTTCCGCTTTGGTTGTTTCGGGAAAGCGTTGGGTAAAAAATGTTAAAAGGTCAACGAATCTGACTTTAAATATTTCAAGATTCCATCTGTTTAAGCAGATTACGTTTAAAATGATTTGATTTAATAAGAAATTGATATAATTTATACTTCGAATTGCACAACGATCTTTAAGTCTTTAAGTATTCTGCTCAGGAGCAATATAAAAGTCGCGGACAAATACATTAAAAATTTGTTTTTAGATCTCTCGGAAATATACTGAATCACCGAAAAAATACACTTACCAGTCAGTGCCACTGTTTTAATACTTTCCATGAATGAAACTAAAACAGCAACCACCCAAACGTTTTTCACCAACTCCATGTTACTGTGTTCAACACTTTTAAATAAATGAGCGGTGGATTCTACATTTCGTGCAACAATAATTTACAGTTAAAGCGGTTTTGAAGCTTTCTCTTTTGCGCTAAGAGGTTGAAGGCCTCGTTAAAGAAGGATGGAACTAACGATTGTATTTGGTTGGGGGTTACCTTTCACCTGGAACAGCGCCTTCGTAAGAAGTGCGTTACTTTATCTGTCTCACTTTATTTCTCGAAGAAAGATCGCGAGGACTAAGTGGGTTTGTTGAATTTTAAATAAAACCAGTTTATGCTTTAACATTTTATTGAATGACATTTTATAAAGGTCTCGTTTTTAATCAGATTCTGAGTTTGAACTATCTTCTTTTTTAGGTTTTTCAGTGTTGTTTAACCTTGCGATGAGTTTTCTGGCTGGGTTGAAGACTCCGCTGGTTTGGGCATTACAAGCGAAACATCGGGCGGATTTCTTGTATCTCTCAAGGGCACATTTTTCACAAAAATAATGTTTACATCTGAAAAAATAAACAATGAAGTTGTGTACAAAAAAGTCATGGACGAATTACTTTGTAACAATTGGATCAGTGAAACTATCTCTACAAATCAAACATTTGAAAGGCAACTCCTCTTCATCTGAATTAATTTCGTATTTTTTATCGTCGTCGCTTTCTTCTCCATATTTGCCTTCAGCCCATTCCTTTTCTAGTTGCCAGCCATGTTTGTAGTCACTTCTGTCGTGGAGAAACTTACAACTATCGCCGAAGCCACAAAACCCTGTTTCTTTGTAGTCTTTGCAGATGTCAGGTTGATAGTCCCATCTCACCGTCGCTCTTAAATTAGCAGGGGCTCTAATGGGACCTTTTCTTACCATTCCTGAGCTCGCATTACCAGCAGCTGTATCCTTTGGTTTGTAGAATTGAGTATAGTTGTTGATACCACGGTAGATTTTGTCGTCTTGTTTCCCTTCAAGTTGTTTGTTGATTTCCAATCTTTTTTCAAAAATAGCTTGGGCATCCCTATCACGCTCTGTTTCTATTTCCTAGAACCTGCGTAAGTGAGGAGTTAAATTACAGAGTTGGGATTTACCAAGATTGCAGTAGCTCCCTGATCTGACGGCCCCAACGACATCGCAGAACGTTTGGATTTGTAGCTGACCATGAGTTCATCGTCACTGCTTGAATCACTTTGATTTTCTTCATTTTCCTTCTTCTTTCTATTAGAAGTGTGGACGTTTGGATTTACCTTCGTTTTACGCTGATTTGGACGTTTTACTGCGGATTCTGCGTCGCTGTTGTTGTCTGAAGTAAACAAACATAACCTTTAAACCATGAAATGACATTAATATAAGTAATGGATGAATGAACGGGTAAAGAATATTCTTACCTTCTTCGGAAGTCGACTTTGCTCTCTTTCTCGCACCTTTGTTTCTTATATTTCGTTTTTTGAAGATAAAAGTACAACTTTCTTCGAGTCCTGTTTTCACGTCACGTTCATCATCGTCAGCCATAATTGAAAGATTGACGTCAGTTCTTTGTAGCCAATCCATAAAACGAAATTCCCTACATAAAAGTTCTTTATTAATTCGCAATACTCTGCTTTACCAATTTGTAAAAACCGTAACATGACGTTTATAAGTGGAAATAAATAATTTCTGTGCGTCAATATTTCATTTCTGAGCGTCAATTTTGTAACATTTTGTAGTTTTATTTAAGCTGTTATTGGATCAAGGTTGGTACTCTTGCTATTTAATTTAATTACGATTTGAATTTGACGCTTTAAAAATAGGTTAGGATATCAACAGGTTGTTAAATTTAAAATGGTCCTCAAAGACAAAAACATAATCAATTTGCGTAAGTTCCTTAAAGAAAAGATTCTTAACAACAGTGACTTTGTCGCACACCAAGAAGAACGTCAACAAATCCATAATTTAATATTTCGCACCATAGAATCAGGAGAGTCAAATTCAGCTCTTTTAATTGGCCCCCGTGGATCAGGCAAAACTACGGTAAGTTACTCAGAATTACCACTTAAAATTAACGTTTTTTGTTAGTTAGTCAATAATGTTCTCAAAGATCTCCAATCACATTTTAAATCAGACGCTGTTCTTGTTCGTTTGCACGGTTTGATCCACACAGATGACCGCTTAGCTTTGAAAAGTATCACTTCACAAATGAACTTGGATAATGCAGTAGATGGGAAAGTTTTTGGCAGCTTTGCTGATAATTTAGCCTTTTTATTAGCTTGTTTGAAATCTGGTAATAAAGGAACATCTAAGAGTGTCATCTTTATTATAGAAGAATTTGATTTGTTTTGTTCCCATCATAATCAGACTTTATTGTACAATTTATTCGATGTTTCTCAGTCAGCACAAACACCGATTTGTGTTCTTGGTAGGTATAAAATTTTCTTACAAACAAAAAATGTAGAGATTGATTTTAGGTATTACTGGTAGATTAGATGTAATAGAACTCTTAGAAAAACGAGTCAAGTCTAGATTTTCACACAGACAGTTTTTCTTGTTTCTTGGAAAAGATGAGAATAGTGGTCAAACTAATTTGGAGTTCAGGTTAGAGCGCCTAAAAAATTTTCTTGTGATTCCCAACAACCAAAGGTTAGATGTAACAGCTGCATTTAAGAAACAGTGGAATGCTCATGTCAACAGTTTGTTAAGTGATAAAAATTTCAAAACTCTGATGGAAAGACTTGTAGATCTGGACTTGAGTGAAAAAAGTTTGAAAAACATATTGGTAAGTTTTACTACACAACTGTATAAAGATAATAGATAATTACAAATTTAGGTCGTAGTTGTCTCTCAGTTAGATGATAACAATTCTAAATTAACTTATGAAGCTTTTCTGGAGCAAAGTCAACAGTTTCAGAAAGATGCGATTGTCCAGGTTTTAGAAGATTTGAGTGTCCTTGAGTTAACACTAATTATTTCTATGAAACATCATTGTGAAATCTACGATAATCAACCTATGAATTTTGAAATGGTGTACAATCGCTACATGAAGTTTGCAAACTCGAATTCTAACATACAAATTGCAGAGAGACCTGTGGTAATGAAGGCTTTTGAACAAATACAGGTAAAAATACTAGAATAAAATTAATAACTATAACTTAAGATTTGTAGAACCTGGAACTTATTTCAATGTTAAGTACAGGCAACAGCGGGATACAAAAAGAATATCAACTCTTTAAGTTGCTGGTTTTCCCACAACAAATTACTGACGCGGTGAAGAAATCGCAAGGTTTACCAACGGAAGTAGTTCAGTACGCCAACAGCAGCTTCATTTAGTTAAAATTTTCGTAATTATCAAACTCTTCAATGTATACTTTTGCAGCTTTGTATAAAAATTCCATTTGACCCTAAAATGGTTTTTTATTTTTGAAGCTGTTTTTAATACTGCTTGGTGTTGCGAGTGGCTGATTCTTACCCAGTCCTGCACAAATTGTTCCCGACTCTGCCTCACTGTTCTAATTGCTGAGAAAACATCGCAAATATGTTCGTTTTTAATTTTTTCCAGAAGATAAGCCAAGGCTACGAATAGTCCACAAGCTGTAGCGCCATCACTACAATGTTAATAGTAAAATTGATGGAAAATCGATCAATTGAACAAATAATGAATAAAGTTTTGTTTGTTTAAGATTTGATACAAGAAATGGTATACCTCAAATTTCTACAAAAGTCCTTAAGTAAAAAAACCGTCAAATCTTCTTAAAATCTCTTTCAAAATGTACTTCTTCGCGAAATGATTGATTAAATTGATAAGTGAACACACTCTAACAAAAACATGTACACAGAAATATCTTCTCTAGGGCTTATGCTAACAATAATTTTGATATGTAACATTTTTTTGTTAAAGACAAATTTTTTTAGCGTCTTTTTCGTTATACGTATCTACTTTTCCAAATGTGTCTTAAATTTCATAATAAATTCTCACATTTTTGAAACAGCTGCCAATTTCATTTTTTTTTAATTCAAAGAACAGTAAAAATTTTAAATTCATTTTTAAAAACATTTAAACAATTTCATATTACTATTGAAATTTATGAAACTATTGGAATGCAGAATACTTCAAAATATCTACGATGTACAAAATATACTAAATTTTAAGGTGTTAAGAATGGTTAGAAATTCTAAACAATTCTCAAATTTTAGCAATTTTTTTTTCAACAATACCGGTGTTTTAATTTTTTAATGTTTAATTATCATCTTCAACTTTTGGAAAATGCAATTTAGTGGAAACAGATTTAAGATTTAAATTATTTTAATACTTAATGTCTTAAGAAAGTGACAATTTTTGAAAAAAAACAAAAGTATATAATTTAAGTATTATACTTTGACAACCTTTGAATATACAAGAAATCTAAGTTTATCAAATTTTCTGCAATACTAAAATTCATAATTCCAAATTTATGTTTAAAAAATTTTTCGTTATTAAAAATTGTCAGATTTTTAACTTGACATATACTGAATTTTTGATTTACTGAAAATATTGTTTGGTCTTGACTCATGACAATTTAAGAAACTAAAAATTAAATAAGACGTGGTTTAAACAACAACAACAGTGTCAATTGTTAAAATATTAGTTAGCCCTTACCCTTTATATACGACCTTATGCTGCAAAAAATGTTGTGTACATCGAAAAGTGTTTTTAAGCTTTTATGTACAGTGTAGTTGAACCGAGGTTTTACTCGCCACAAAAACCGTAAACCGTAAGAGTGTATAGTAAGGGATGCGAGACGATTTTAAAAAATCTGAATGATTTAGAAATTTGTAGTGGACCTCTTTACCTATTAAATTCTAAAGCGACAAAACTTCATCCATTCGTTTTAAATTTACTGTACCTACTATAAATTATAGTACAGCTGTTAAAAATACGTACTGGCATGTTACGACAATCTGACTGGCACCTTTCCAAGAAGTGTTAAACATTTCCTTCCAAACATTAATCAAATTATTAATTTTTGGAGGATATGACATATCTTTTTTCCATGTTCTCATTCTGATAATATTTACAGTTTTTTCGGTACTTTTGTCTGATTCACTTAGTATTTTGACTTTTGTTAAGTAAAACACATTTGTTTCTGTCTCTTCCGTTATTTGTAGTTTGGTGGTCGAGTCTTGTGGGCGCCAAAATTCGGGACAATCCTGTAAAAATCGTGCTAAAAGTAGTACTAAAATTCACACTAAAATCGTTATTACTTTATCGTTTTCTTCAATTTCGTTTAGTGACACTATAGTATTCACTTCGTATTCTTTGATTAATGCCCAAAAATCGTTAACAGTATTTGGTAGTGGTTGCTGGGTCACAATAAATTTTTTGGGACAACGATAGCAGTCCACCAAAACTGCGTTGATGTAATTGGAATTGTTGCTGCCGGACATGGGAAGATATATTTGGGCATAACCTAAAAAATGTAAAGTTTTGTTATAATTTTTATAAATATATAAAGAATATTCCTCAGAATAGTAATACTCAATTCTTTCAAGCCCAATATTTGAAATTTCAAGATAATTAAAATAATGTATTTAGAATTTATAATTTTAAAGGTTGTTGTGAACCAGAATTATTTCTTACATATTTTTTTGTAGTTCTGTTTAATTCATAGCTAATTCCCCCTACCTGGCAAAATATGTGAAAATCGATTTTTTTCCTTATCTTCATCGCTTATATTGGCCCCGGAGTTAGTATGAATTTTTTTGAACTGTTCCGTAACCTTATCCAACTCTTTCATCATCGGTTTTACTGTAATTTTTCGCAAAACTTTATGCACTTCGTCTTGAAACGAATCGTTAATTGGAATCGAAAAATCAGCTCCAAATAGACAGTCCTGAACCACGAAATGAGCAAAAACGTATTGATTAGAAGTGTTAACAAGATTAATTCTTTGCTCCCTCATTCTTCTTAGAACTTTAACAAAGTCCACAATTTTTTCTTTAGCTGCCATTCTCAAAATAATGTCACAAAGAATTAACGTTCCTGTTCTTCCACATCCTGCACTAAAATTTATTAAGTAAAAATCTATGTTTAGTAATAGCAAAAACTAACTTGCAGTGAACAACAATTGGTGCTTGCTTTTGAGGCACCAACAATAGCCTTTTTATGAAAGGTGTAAAATTCTGGGGATACAGAGGAACCCCATGATCAGGCCAGGTGGTGTACTGCAATTGTTGAATTATTCGTACTTCTTCGTTGCATTTCACATTAAAATTTCGTTCAGTGTAATCAGAAAACACGTGTTTGGAAACGAGTTCAATGAGGATATTACCGAAGCGAATTTTCTGATCTAGTTCAGGCCAGTATTGTTCGCATTTGATTTGACCATTTTCAAAAAGTTCAGTAAGCATTATGATTAAAGACACTTTTTCTTGCCAAACCATACACCAGAAGTCGCTAAGTGTCGATTTTAACGGAGCTTGAGTTGCTATAAATGCCTTGGAGTTTTCATATCCCTGCCGAAATACCTCAAAATAAAAAAATGTATGAAAACATACTTACGTCGACATAACTGGCATTAATGTAGTCACAGTTGTCGTTATCGTTCAAAATAACTCTGGTGTCGTCATCTAAATATATAAATTAAAATGTATACCTACTTAAAAGATGAAATTTGGCTTACATGGTAATAGATTTTTGTAACGATTTTTATTGTTGTTTTTTGATTGAGAACCCACTGTAGTCAACATCTGCATGTTTGTTTGAATTTTCTACAACAAAACTTTTTAGAATTCTTATAGGAAAATTATGTTTTAAATACTTTATATTGTTTTGTTAATTCATTACAGTTTGGATCATCCTCAAAAGATGTCATGACGTACTTTTCGAAATCATTAATTTTGATGGGAAGCGAAGTTAGATTTGGGTTAGGTGGATTTTTTGCAGGATCAATTAGAACTTCTAATTCTGGTTCCTATAATTAAAATTAATTTTTTTCTTGAAAATGACTTGTTATTACCTCAGCGGGTGGTGTTGCTTTAGTACGAACTGTTCTCAATTTGTTCATTTTATAATAATCAGAAAATTCTTTTATTTCATTGGCGGATACGTCTTCCACAATTGATGGCGTGCTCAATACTAAATCAAATGGATACTTTTTAAAAGTATACCTAAAATCTGAGGTAAACAAGAATCTTTAATAAGTAATATATTTTTTTACGCGTAGGTAAGATATCCAAGAAACAGCAATGCCAGAATTATAAGAATGGCAAGGATTATATGTGCAATTAAATTGACATTGTCAGAAGATTCATATGGTGGTTGACTGGTGTTTCCTGTGCTAGCATATGTTGAGATGCTAGAGTATGTTGTAGATTCAATAGTTGTCGGTGGTTTTTCAGGTTCTACAACAGTTAAAAAAATATAGTTACATTACAAAACTTCAAAAGCATTCTTTAAAATTTTCGATAGAAATATAGAAGTTTAGTTTACAATACTAACAAATTCCTATTATTATTGAGCTGACCTGTCAACTCATTGTTATTTTGTTGCGGAAAAACAACGTATTGAAACAGCTTAACTCACAAAAGTCTCGCACAAACTAACTTTAACGTTGTGTTACAATTTTCTTGCATTGTCTGCTGTAAAAATGATTTTATTCAGAATTAGTCAATAATATATGACTTAAAACCTGGGAAGTAAGCGATTATCGTCAAAAATTTTTTTTGCAATCGCCTGTTTCCCACCATTTAGATGTTAGATATATAAAAATATAATTTTTTATAAAAAAGTACACTCCATTTAGAACCTATAGAAGGTGGCATTTTTAGTGTCAGTTTTAGTATATCTGAGAACTCAATGTCTGTACATTTTTTGGGTTATTTGCGAATGTTGGTAATAAATACAGATAGTGAGGGACTGTCAAAATTGATTTGTTTATATTAGCACAATATCCAAACCAATACTCAATATACAATTTCTAATTTTTTTTTTTTTACAACTCCATAAAAAAACGTCGCAGTTTGTGCAAAATGTTGTGAAACAAGTAAGCCACTTCAGGGTTGTTCGTATTACAATAACAATGGTTGCAATGTCTTATTTGTTCCTCTTTTTGTATAAATGAAATAAATAACTAGTATTTTGTTTTGTTTTAAATTACACAATCATGTCAAATTGCGCTTTTGATTTAAGCTTACTTGGTGTGCTTTGTGTTGGGCTGTTTATCTCAGCATCAGTCGTGGGATCTGATGTTTGGTCTGTGAAAAAAATATTGTCTTTGTTAAGTTTCATATACAGTGACGGTCAAAGTAAAGTGGTACGAGTCTTGGAAAGCATTTTTTTAAAAATTTAGTTGTGTAAAGCGGGTGAACAAAGTAGACTACTGTAGGCTTAACGATGACATCAATAAAACAAATGAAAAAATTTACATTCTGTAATTTTTCAAAGTACACCAAAGTCAATCGGTTAATGTTTTTTCTATCAAAGTACCGATATGTCATGATTTGACAGGCAGCAATAACTATATTTATTTATTTAATATAATTTAAAATATAAAACAATTGAACTGGTTTTAGCAGACATAGATGACTTATTAGTAGTTCAATGTATTAATTTTTGACTCATATTACAATAACAAAATCAAGATGTATCACTTTTTTTGGCCGTTACTGCATATGGAAATGGGTATTTTAACAGACACTATACTACATCATTTTTTTGAACGGAAGTGTATTACTACCCAAAATTACTAAAAACATTTGTCTTACTTGTGCCAAGAAGGCTTACTTTTTGTATAAATGAAATAAATAACTAGATTTTTGTTTGTTTTAAATTACACAATCATGTCAAATTATGTTCTTGATTTATACTTACTTGGTGTACTTTCTGGTGGGCTTTTTATTCTAGAGCCAGTCGTGGAAGTTGATGTTTTGTCTGTAAAAAAAAAACAATATTCTTCGTTAAGTTTCATATACTTCTATGGAAATAGGTATTTTAACAGACATGAATACTATATAATTTTTTGAACGGAAGTGTATTACTCCCCAAAATTACTAAAAACATTTGTTTTACTTGTTCCAAGAAGGCTTACTTTTTGTATAAATGAAATAAATAACTAGTATTTTGTTTTGTTTTAAATTACACAATCATGTCAAATTGCGCTTTTGATTTAAGCTTACTTGGTGTGCTTTGTGTTGGGCTGTTTATCTCAGCATCAGTCGTGGGATCTGATGTTTGGTCTGTGAAAAAAACATTGTCTTTGTTAAGTTTCATATACAGTGACGGTCAAAGTAAAGTGGTACGAGTCTTGGAAAGCATTTTTTTTAAAATTTAGTTGTGTAAAGCGGGTGAACAAAGTAGACTACTGTAGGCTTAACGATGACATCAATAAAACAAATGAAAAAATTTACATTCTGTAATTTTTCAAAGTACACCAAAGTCAATCGGTTAATGTTTTTTCTATCAAAGTACCGATATGTCATGATTTGACAGGCAGCAATAACTATATTAATTTATTTATCCAGATGGTGTAAAACAAAATTAAATAACAACATTACGGCATCAAGATATTTTCAAATGAGTAGGTACATGTGATCTCGAGTTTTATTTCACTAGCTACTCTGTACTAACTGTCATTAAAATATAAAACAATTGAACTGGTTTTAGCAGACATAGATGACTTATTAGTAGTTCAATGTATTAATTTTTGACTCATATTACAATAACAAAATCAAAATGTACCACTTTTTTTGGCCGTTACTGCATATGGAAATGGGTATTTTAACAGACACTATACTACATCATTTTTTTGAACGGAAGTGTATTACTACCCAAAATTACTAAAAACATTTGTCTTACTTGTGCCAAGAAGGCTTACTTTTTGTATAAATGAAATAAATAACTAGATTTTTGTTTTGTTTTAAATTACACAATCATGTCAAATTGCGCTTTTGATTTAAGCTTACTTGGTGTGCTTTGTGTTGGGCTGTTTATCTCAGCATCAGTCGTGGGATCTGATGTTTGGTCTGTGAAAAAAACATTGTCTTTGTTAAGTTTCATATACAGTGACGGTCAAAGTAAAGTGGTACGAGTCTTGGAAAGCATTTTTTTAAAAATTTAGTTGTGTAAAGCGGGTGAACAAAGTAGACTACTGTAGGCTTAACGATGACATCAATAAAACAAATGAAAAAATTTACATTCTGTAATTTTTCAAAGTACACCAAAGTCAATCGGTTAATGTTTTTTCTATCAAAGTACCGATATGTCATGATTTGACAGGCAGCAATAACTATATTAATTTATTTATCCAGATGGTGTAAAACAAAATTAAATAACAACATTACGGCATCAAGATATTTTCAAATGAGTAGGTACATGTGATCTCGAGTTTTATTTCACTAGCTACTCTGTACTAACTGTCATTAAAATATAAAACAATTGAACTGGTTTTAGCAGACATAGATGACTTATTAGTAGTTCAATGTATTAATTTTTGACTCATATTACAATAACAAAATCAAAATGTACCACTTTTTTTGGCCGTTACTGTATATGGAAATGGGTATTTTAACAGACACTAATACTACATCATTTTTTTGAACGGAAGTGTATTACTACCCAAAATTACTAAAAACATTTGTCTTACTTGTGCCAAGAAGGCTTACTTTTTGTATAAATGAAATAAATAACTAGATTTTTGTTTGTTTTAAATTACACAATCATGTCAAATTATGTTCTTGATTTATACTTACTTGGTGTGCTTTCTGTTTGGCTTTTTATTCTAGAGCCAGTCGTGGAAGTTGATGTTTTGTCTGTAAAAAAAACAATATTCTTCGTTAAGTTTCATATACTTCTATGGAAATATGTATTTTTATGTGAAAATGAAATGTATTTCGACAAACACTAATACTACATAATTTTTTTTTAACAGAAGGGTTTAATACTTAAAATTGATATAAATAAATAGACTTTAGTGTTTGTTTCTTTACCACAAAATGTATCTTTTTGCGCATCTGTAAAAAAGATTCTTTGGAAGACATTTTTTATGAAATCTAAAAATAATTAACATATTACATTTCAAGTATACGTAATGAATAATAAAATAAAGTTTTATTTAAGTTGCTATGTTTTGTAGGCAAGTTTTTTTCAAAAAATAGACAAGTGGGTATTAGTTTAGAAAAAAACGGGACTTATGACTTTAGTGCCCTAGGATGACAGCCAGATAAGTATCAAAGAGTTGGAGACTAAAAATTTAAACATTGGCATAAACTTGAAAAAATGGGTTTGGAACCGTTAAACTTTTTTTTGTTTGAAAGAGCAACCACGATTAGAAGTCAAAACTTGAGTAGAGCTTTAATATGTGTGTGAATGTATATCCAATAGTCTTTTCTATAGTAGAAGCCTTTTTTGTGCAAATGACTCACGAATTCTAAAAATTTCTACGGAACGATCAACAGCTTGTATAAAGG
Source organism: Cynaeus angustus (assembly GCA_030157275.1). Classification (NCBI taxonomy): domain Eukaryota; kingdom Metazoa; phylum Arthropoda; class Insecta; order Coleoptera; family Tenebrionidae; genus Cynaeus; species Cynaeus angustus. Next base: position 19,124,685 of record CM058058.1, read on the forward strand.
TAACAGAAGTGTTGAGGGAAAAACATAATATATTTTTTTTTATAAAAGTTGTCTTAATTTTTGTCAAAGTAAAAAAGATGTAAAGTAAGTTCTTTTTCGAATTCATATTTGAACTAACCTCGGAGAAGTAAAGTTATCATTTAGTGTTAAAATATTGGGGATAAAATACGCTAGCTGTATGTTGCATTACTCTTTGAAAGAGCTGCTATAAATGGACGTACCTACTCATCTTTTAATAATGATGAGATTTTTTTTCTTACTTCTTGTATTATTTAAAAAACAAGTTTTTAAAATTTCTTCTTAATAAGAAAATTTTGAACGTTATTGAATAACAAACTTTATATAATACTTTCCATGTAATTTAAATTTATAATCAGTATCAGAAAAAGTTTTGATTTGTACATATCTATTATATCACTCTTGTAACTACCTTTTTTAGGAGCATAAAATAGTATTTTACTTATTGCCAAGTATCCTTCTCTCAATGTATTTCCTTTCATGGAAAAAGATGTTTGGTTAGTTGAATTAATTTGAAGTGATATTTCTTGCCAGCACTTTGAATATTTTTCTTCTGTTTTTAAACTCGTCCTTTCATTATCCAGAGATATTGTTAGATTGCTCTTCTCACCATATGCAAGCACAAACACGTTCAAAGTTCCAGAATAATTAAATTTTATTGTACACGATGCATTGTTGGATGGACTAGCTTCAATAACTTCTACAACAAAATTAGTAAATTGTGACTGTGTTATTAATTTTTATTAGTTTACTTACTTAGTTTATATAACTTCCAACAATATAGTTCACCAGAAATGTATAAATACTGGGGTCCTTCCTTTGAACTAAGATTTTTTGTTGTTTGATCGTCAGCTATGTTGAGAGTACGTGTATTAGCTGTTTCATTTATTTCAAGTTTGTATTTTTTACAGTTTGTGTAGTTTTTGCAGTTTTTGCAGTTTTTGCTGGTTACTTCATGGTTTTCGTCAGTAATATTTATGTTGTTTATATCAATCGCCTCTGTGCTTTTGCTGCTGCATATAGTAAATGTGTATGTATTGTTCGGTTTTAAATTAGTGACATTCAGAAAATGTGTTTGATTGGTTAAATCTAAAATATAAGTTATTAATTATTAAAATAAATGCATAAATTCAATAACCATTTTTTAGTGGTTCTATAATTTCATCTTCATATATAGTCTTGTTTGACCAACCATGACGGCCATCACACACAGAAATAACAGAATTCTGTCTTGATTTAGAAGGCGAATGAGTACAAGATATTTCATCATTTTTATTTAACGTACAATTAAATTCATTCCTTTTTCCTACAAGCAGTTTAATTAGAAGTAAAAACCAACAAAAGCACATAACTTTACCGTTGGTGCTAGGATGGTTTACACATGTTTTAGAAAACGTGGAGAGTCTCACAATAAAAAAATAAACCAACAACAACCGAACCAAATACATTCTTAACTTAAAACATTCTATGTGACGAATCTTAAGTAAATTCTTTTATCAGTTTGGATTTTAAATATTTGTACAAAGATTTTTAATAGACAAATCTTGCAAATCTTGTGTAGAGTTGGTTACTATGTTCCCACAACGTTGCGAATGTAAATCTTCCTGGATATTTTTATAACGAAAATTTTGTTTTAGTTTGTTTTTTTTTCCTGTGCAAATTATAAATTGCATGAGAAGTTAGAAAACTAACTAAGGTGTGTAATATAAATATTCCGTAAAATGTTATTATTAGACATCTAGATAAGTATATGGTATCAATTTGTCAAGAAAAATGAGTACATGTTGGAGATAACAACATTTAGGAGGGGCTAATTTCTCTCTTATCTTTTTTTTCAAATTTTTATGTTTTAGTGTGTAGTTTTATTTCATATTTTAAACTATACATTAATTATTAATTTATTACAAAAAAATCAATTTTTAATGACATTTATTTAGATTTAATTTTTCAAAAATTCTGTGATAATATAACTGACAAAAGCGTAATAGTATTCATTTTATTTTTGATAATATTTTAGGTCGTTTTTGTATTGACAGTGTAAACTATAAAATATCTATTCTAGGTACAAATTTATGCGGTACCTTCTGTTTACACATCAATTTATTTGTATATAGATAGTATAAATAGTATAAGTAGTGATCATAAAAATGGTCCTCAGTACTAGATACGTGTTTTTACAATGATTGAAATTTTTAATTCTAAAATTTAACACTTATATTGAAATCTATTGTACGACATTAACAGATTAGAATTTAAAAAAGTGACTGGAAGGATATCCATAATTAGATTAAGAAAATAGGTTGCGAACATTACAGTTGTAAATATTTACGCACTTTGAGAAAAGCAGATCGACTAAGTACTGTCAATAACGAATAGGCAACGAATGATGTGACGTAATCGTAGGAACTGAGCGTTTCCTGGTAGTAACCAAAATGAAACTGAAACGATGTGAAAAAATGAAAAAGGAAAGGAAAAGGTAGAACTGGATGGAAGGAAGAGTGATTATGAAAAAGATATGTGGAAAAACTAGCAAAAATAGATAAAAAAATGGAGTAACATAAAAAGTATATAAAACACTGCAGAAAAATACTAAGTAAAGGTGAAATAGAGATAAAGTACCAATGTTGATTTAACTGTGGTTCCAACGAGATATTAAGAAGCAAGAAGGAAAATTAGGTACCTAAAAACAGGAATCGAAAAAGACTACAGAAATCAAAAAAGCACAAGAAGATGAGGTGGATCGAAGGAATAATGATGGATATGGAAGACAGAAGCAACAGAGAATTAAAACAACGATAAAAATAGATAAGCCGAAATAAAAAAAACACCAACTTAAGGAAGCAGGATAATAAATAAACTAGATAACCAGGTAAAATGGAGACTTTATGGAGAAATAGGAAAAAAAGAAGAATTTTACGAGGTAATAAAAGAATCAAGCTGGAAACAATTTTGTGAATGAGCTTATAAAATATGGATGTAGTAGCTTAAAATAAAATCTATCCAAGTTGCTAAAATGGACTTGGGAAAAGAAAGAAATGTCTAAAGAATGGGAACAGGGCTAATCATACCAATACTGAAAAACAGAAACTCATACATTTCCGCGAGCTGCACAAGTTTCACACTCATAAGAGAAGATGAGTGTGGTTTCAGATGAGGTGAACAGAAATACTTATTCAGCTGATTGAGAAGAGTTCTACGAGTAAGCATTCTGAAGAGAGAAATAATTGCACAGAACATAAAAGCTGTGAAAATGTTAGAAATAGAAGGAATGCTTGTTGACATGACTATGGGCGAAACCTGGGCAACTGTCCTTACACAAGAAGATAAAACTGAGGAATTTAAAATCAATATTTTCTTTTTTATAATACTAAAAGCTATATTGAAAGAGTGCATTCTCAAATAATTTATTACTAGGAGAGCGGCACAAATTTTATCGTATGCGGGCGACATAGCAGTGATAGCTAGAGATAAAAGAAGTCTGCAAGTTGTAACAGTATGTACCTGGTAAAAAGCGGACAAAAATGCTGTGCAAGAAAGGGAAGAGCCAAACTAGAGGAAGGAAATAAAAATGGAAAATTTTAAATTTGACACGGTACAAAATTTCAAATATCGTAGAGTAAATACAAAGGACAAAACTGACAGAAAAAAAGAGCAAAAACATACAAGCTGAGCGTAGAGCATATTTTATGTCATGAATGTCATGAAAAGCATATAATTGGTAGAAAAATGAAAACCGGAATCTATAGAATCGCTATTCGGCCGGTGGGAACATATGGAGCGGAGACGAACTTGATAGAAACTGAGGAAGAGAAAATACTAATACTTGATAGAAAAATAATAAGAAGGATAAGGCCGAAGGAAATAGCTGAAGGGGATAGAAGAAATTACAATTTTCGTTTACTTAATTTTATAGTATGATTTATATACTGTTGTGTTCTCTTATAAAATATCTTCAGACAAAAATGTTGTTGACACTAAATTTTAAAACATATCGTTTTATGTGTTTCTTAACCAACTGGATCTATTGTTTGCTTTGCTTTAGTTACTTTCTAACTTAACTAATCCGCTTTTAGAGAGTTCTACATACTAATTTAGCTTTGATCATATTTAACAAGGAAAAATTAAAAACATGAAATAAAAAATTTTGTTTAAAAACAGAAACTGTTTCTGTTTTCAATTTGCTATTGTTTGGCACTGATATTTTGATATTTTTTGTTACATTAATTTTCATTTTCATTTAAGTACGCTGAAATTAGAAAATGGGCAAACATATATTGTTCAAGTCTGGTAACCATGTTTGGTCTTTGGTCCCTTAGTTTGTCAAGAATTCCATAAAAATCAACCATTTTCTTCTTTGTTGCCATTTTCATTGCGATGTCGCATAAAATATACGTCCCAGTCTTGCCACATCCTGCACTGAAAGATTACTATGTTGAAGATTTATAACAACTGACAATGGGATTTACTTAGAATGAACAACCACAGGTGCATCACGCGTCGTTTTTTGTACCGATTTCAACAAAGCAATAAAGCTTTGATAACTTAGAGGCGTACCTCCGTCTGGCCATGTTGTGCACTGAAAATGTTGAATTAAACGAGTATGGCCATCGAAATTTAATTGTATCTCTCGATGGGTGTAATCTGTGGTGAGTTTCATTGATATGCATTCTGTTACAAATGCTCCAAATTTTAATTTGTGCTCTGGCCAATATTGCATAAAGTTGTCACCAATCTCGTCTAGCATTACTATAACGTCAACGTTTTCTTGAAAAATCATGGTCCAAAAATCGTGGACAGTAGTCTTGAGAGGTGTTTGGGTCGAAATAAAAGCTTTTTTAGTGTTATAGCCCTACAAAATAAAGTTCTAATGTGTTTAAAGCCAGAAGTTGTTATTTACGTCGATGTAGCTTGCGTTTATATAGTTTCTCTCAGGGTTCAGGCGTAAAACTACTCTGCTGTGGTCATCTAAACAAGTAATATTGTGTTCTTAATTAATCGTTTACGTGAAACATGTAAGTTTGAAAATTGTGAAGAGAAAAAAGCACATCTACAATGTTCAAACTTAGCAGTTTGGCTTATAATGAATTCTTACAGGGAATTACATTTTTGTAACGGTTTTTTGTAGAATTTGCGACTGTCAGTCCGATTTTGCAGGGTACTGATTTAATTTTAGGTACACTCTGAAACAAATAAATATGGTTATATAACAGAACAAAAATGTGATTTGTTTAAACCTGAAATTGCCGAACTATTTCATTATCATATACATGATCTTCAATACTCAGGTAATCTTCCAATTGATTGATTTTAATAACTGTGGAAATAGGGAGTTTGTTGTAAGAATTTTCTAGCGTTTCACCAGATTTAGATAAAAAAGTTTCGGATTGTTTTCTTCCAATCTTTGATTTTTCACACATTTTGATGTGCTCTGGTTCTTTAGTGGAATTCCTTTTCGATTTAAGCCTGCACTGAAATGGTAAATAGTAAAGTCTGAAAATACTAACTTAACCACTAATACATGCTGGTAGTAAATAAAAGCTGCGAAAGCTATTACTATTACTAGTAAAACCAGTATGATGACGTGACTTTGTACTGTCTCCTCTATGCTAAATTTTAAAGGAATTTTGCTGCCGTCATGCATGAGATATAAAGAGTAACTTTCAGTTGATTTTTTACCAAGTTCACATGGTATATCTATGTCTTCACTATTTCTTACACAAATTATTTCGTCAATGGCATTGCTCCTTATTATTTTAAAACTTAATTTTTGCTTAGCTGGTTCAGGGAGTGTTAAATTGCATGTTTTGAAACATGAAATTATAAAAGGACTTGATGAAAACCCTTTAACTGGATAAGATACAAGAACTGATATGTTGGCTTTTTCTCCATCAAATTCATTTTTGGCCCAAATAGAAATAGTGTATTTTTTACCATATTCGACTAAAATCTGCAACACGTTAATACACATATATGTTTACACTAACACTTATTGATATCTACCGTTTGATTATAAGTCTCTTCATTAGTAATGTTGATTGAAATTGGACTATTCTCGTTAACTGTGAGCATGAATTTTTCCAGTGGTTTGCCGTAAGTAAAAAAAGGATACATCCATGTTAAAATAATTTTTTCTGACTTTGATTTAATTAATAAATTTGTTGGCGCACTTGTTTGAATAGCTAGAACCGTAAATTTAACAAATTATTCACAATATGTGAAACGATAGACTACTTTTTAAAATACGAATAACTTTTTGTGGACTGTATTCCTCGACATCATAGTTTTTCGAAGATACCTGTGTCATGAGGGTTTTTGTTTAAACACAACAGTTAACAAATATTTTTTTACAATTTACCGAAAGGTAATGGGCAGCAGTAGGATAGTTAGGATATGACACATTAGCGCACTGATAACTATTCCAAACTTTGCAAGAAAATGTTAAATTAGAGAAAGCAATGGACGAAAATCTATCATTTTGTATAGTAATATTATGTGTCTCTATTCTCCCACTTGGTGGGTAATGTTCCATCCATTTTATCCACAATTTTCTTACTTGTTCCAAGAAGGCTTATTTTTTGTGTAAATGAAATAAATAACTAGATTTTTGTTTGTTTTAAATTACACAATCATGTCAAATTATGTTCTTGATTTATACTTACTTGGTGTGCTTTGTGTTGGGTTTTTTATTCCAGAGCCAGTCGTGGAATTTGATCTTTTGTCTGTGAAAAAAAAACATTATTCTTCGTTAAGTTTCATATACTTCTATGGAAATAGGTATTTTAACAGACATTAATACTACATAATTTTTTTGAACGGAAGTGAAGTGTATTACTCCACAAAATTACTAAAAATATTTGTCTTACTTGTTCCAAGAAGGCTTACATTTTGTATAAATGAAATAAATAACTAGATTTTTGTATGTTTTAAATTACACAATCATGTCTAATTATGTTCTTGATTTATACTTACTTGATGTGCTTTTTGTTGGGTTTTTTATTCCAGAGCCAGTCGTGGAATTTGATGTTTTGTCTGTGAAAAAAAACATTATTCTTCGTTAAGTTTCATATACTTCTATGGGAATGGGTATTTTAACAGACACTAATACTACATAATTTTTTTGAAGTGAAGGGAAGTGAAGTGTATTACTCCCCAAAATTACTAAAAATATTTGTCTTACTTGTTCCAAGAAGGCTTACTTTTTGTGTAAATGAAATAAATAACTAGATTTTTGTTTGTTTTAAATTACACAATTATGTCAAATTATGTTCTTGATTTATACTTACTGGGTGTGCTTTGTGTTGGGCTTTTTATTCCAGAGCCAGTCGTGGAATCTGATGTTTTTTTGCCTGTGAAAAAAATAGTAATCTTCGTTAAGTTTCATATATGTGAAAATGAAATGTATTTCGACAAACACTAATACTACATTTTTTTTTAACAGAAGGGTTTAATACTTAAAACTGATATAAGTAAATAGACTTTAGTGTTTGTTTCTTTACCACAAAATGTATCTTTTTGCGCATCTGTAAAAAAGATTCTTTGAAAGACATTTTTTACGAAATCTAAAAATAATTAACATATTACATTTCAAGTATACGTAATGAATAATAAAATAAAGTTTTATTTAAGTTGCTATGTTTTGTAGGCAAGTTTTTTTCAAAAAATAGACAAGTGGCTATTAGTTTAGAAAAAACCGGGACTTATGACTTTAGTGCCCTAGGATGACAGCCAGATAAGTGTCAAAGAGTTGGAGACTAAAAATTTAAACATTGGCATAAACTTGAAAAAATGGGTTTGGAACCGTTAAACTTTTTTTTGTTTGAAAGAGCAACCACGATTAGAAGTCAAAACTTGAGTAGAGCTTTAATATGTGTGTGAATGTATATCCATTAGTATTTTCTATAGTAGAAGCCTTTTTTGTGCAAATGACTCACGAATTCTAAAAATTTCTACGGAACGATCAACAGCTTGTATAAAGGTAACAGAAGTGTTGAGGGAAAAACATAATATATTTTTTTTATAAAAGTTGTCTTAATTTTTGTCAAAATAAAAAAGATGTAAAGAAAGTTCTTTTTCGAATTCATATTTGAACTAACCTCGGAGAAGTAAAGTTATCATTTAGTGTTAAAATATTGGGGATAAAATACGCTAGCTGTATGTTGCATTACTCTTTGAAAGAGCTGCTATAAATGGACGTACCTACTCATCTTTTAATAATGATGAGATTTTTTTTCTTACTTCTTGTATTATTTAAAAAACAAGTTTTTAAAATTTCTTCTTAATAAGAAAATTTTGAACGTTATTGAATAACAAACTTTATACTTTCCATGTAATTTAAATTTATAATCAGTATCAGAAAAAGTTTTGATTTGTACATATCTATTATATCACTCTTGTAACTACCTTTTTTAGGAGCATAAAATAGTATTTTACTTATTGCCAAGTATCCTTCTCTCAATGTATTTCCTTTCATGGAAAAAGATGTTTGGTTAGTTGAATTAATTTGAAGTGTTATTTCTTGCCAGCACTTTGAATATTTTTCTTCTGTTTTTAAACTCGTCCTTTCATTATCCAGAGATATTGTTAGATTGCTCTTCTCACCATATGCAAGCACAAACACGTTCAAAGTTCCAGAATAATTAAATTTTATTGTACAGGATGTATTGTTGGATGGACTAGCTTTAATAACTTCTACTACAAAATTAGTAAATTGTGACTATGTTATTAATTTTTATTAGTTTACTTACTTAGTTTATATAACTTCCAACAATATAGTTCACCAGAAACGTATAAATACTGGGGTCCTTTCTTTGAACTAAGAATTTTTTTTGCTGTTGTTTGATCGTCAGTTATGTTGAGAGTACGTGTATTAGCTGTTTCATTTATTTCAAGTTTGTATTTTTTACAGTTTGTGTAGTTTTTGCAGTTTTTGCTGGTTACTTCATGGTTTTTGTTAGTAATATTTATGTTGTTTATATCAATCGTCTCTGTGCTTTTGCTGCTGCATATAGTAAATGTGTATCTATTGTTCGGTTTTAAATTAGTGACATTCAGAAAATGTGTTTGATTGGTTAAATCTAAAATATAAGTTATTAATTATTAAAATAAATGCATAAATTCAATAACCATTTTTTAGTGGTTCTATAATTTCATCTTCAACTATAGTTGTCTTGTTTGACCAACCATGACGGCCACCACACAGAGAAATAACAGAATTCTGTCCTGATTTAGAAGGCGAATGAGTACAAGATATTTCATCTTTTTTATTTAATGTACAATTAAATTCATTCCTTTTTTCTGCAAACAGTTTAATTAGAAGTAAAAACCAGCAAAAGCACATAACTTTACCCTTGGTGGTATGACGGTTTGGACATGTTTTAGAAAACGTGGAGAGTCTCACAATAAAAAAATAAACCAACAACAACCGAACCAAATACATTCTTAACTTAAAACATTCTATGTGACGAATCTTAAGTAAATTCTTTTATCAGTTTGGATTTTAAATATTTGTACAAAGATTTTTAATAGACAAATCTTGCAAATCTTGTCTAGAGTTGGTTACTATGTTCCCACAACGTTGCGAATGTAAATCTTCCTGGATATTTTTATAACGAAAATTTTGTTTTAGTTTGTTTTTTTTCTGTGCAAATTATAAATTGCATGAGAAGTTAGAAAACTAACTAAGGTGTGTAATATAAATATTCCGTAAAATGTTATTATTAGACATCTAGATAAGTATATGGTATCAATTTGTCAAGAAAAATGAGTACATGTTGGAGATAACAACATTTAGGAGGGGCTAATTTCTCTCTTATCTTTTTTTTCAAATTTTTATGTTTTAGTGTGTAGTTTTATTTCATATTTTAAACTATACATTAATTATTAATTTATTACAAAAAAATCAATTTTTAATGACATTTATTTAGATTTAATTTTTCAAAAATTCTGTGATAATATAACTGACAAAAGCGTAATAGTATTCATTTTATTTTTGATAATATTTTAGGTCGTTTTTGTATTGACAGTGTAAACTATAAAATATCTATTCTAGGTACAAATTTATGCGGTACCTTCTGTTTACACATCAATTTATTTGTATATAGATAGTATAAATAGTATAAGTAGTGATCATAAAAATGGTCCTCAGTACTAGATACGTGTTTTTACAATGATTGAAATTTTTAATTCTAAAATTTAACACTTATATTGAAATCTATTGTACGACATTAACAGATTAGAATTTAAAAAAGTGACTGGAAGGATATCCATAATTAGATTAAGAAAATAGGTTGCGAACATTACAGTTGTAAATATTTACGCACTTTGAGAAAAGCAGATCGACTAAGTACTGTCAATAACGAATAGGCAACGAATGATGTGACGTAATCGTAGGAACTGAGCGTTTCCTGGTAGTAACCAAAATGAAACTGAAACGATGTGAAAAAATGAAAAAGGAAAGGAAAAGGTAGAACTGGATGGAAGGAAGAGTGATTATGAAAAAGATATGTGGAAAAACTAGCAAAAATAGATAAAAAAATGGAGTAACATAAAAAGTATATAAAACACTGCAGAAAAATACTAAGTAAAGGTGAAATAGAGATAAAGTACCAATGTTGATTTAACTGTGGTTCCAACGAGATATTAAGAAGCAAGAAGGAAAATTAGGTACCTAAAAACAGGAATCGAAAAAGACTACAGAAATCAAAAAAGCACAAGAAGATGAGGTGGATCGAAGGAATAATGATGGATATGGAAGACAGAAGCAACAGAGAATTAAAACAACGATAAAAATAGATAAGCCGAAATAAAAAAAACACCAACTTAAGGAAGCAGGATAATAAATAAACTAGATAACCAGGTAAAATGGAGACTTTATGGAGAAATAGGAAAAAAAGAAGAATTTTACGAGGTAATAAAAGAATCAAGCTGGAAACAATTTTGTGAATGAGCTTATAAAATATGGATGTAGTAGCTTAAAATAAAATCTATCCAAGTTGCTAAAATGGACTTGGGAAAAGAAAGAAATGTCTAAAGAATGGGAACAGGGCTAATCATACCAATACTGAAAAACAGAAACTCATACATTTCCGCGAGCTGCACAAGTTTCACACTCATAAGAGAAGATGAGTGTGGTTTCAGATGAGGTGAACAGAAATACTTATTCAGCTGATTGAGAAGAGTTCTACGAGTAAGCATTCTGAAGAGAGAAATAATTGCACAGAACATAAAAGCTGTGAAAATGTTAGAAATAGAAGGAATGCTTGTTGACATGACTATGGGCGAAACCTGGGCAACTGTCCTTACACAAGAAGATAAAACTGAGGAATTTAAAATCAATATTTTCTTTTTTATAATACTAAAAGCTATATTGAAAGAGTGCATTCTCAAATAATTTATTACTAGGAGAGCGGCACAAATTTTATCGTATGCGGGCGACATAGCAGTGATAGCTAGAGATAAAAGAAGTCTGCAAGTTGTAACAGTATGTACCTGGTAAAAAGCGGACAAAAATGCTGTGCAAGAAAGGGAAGAGCCAAACTAGAGGAAGGAAATAAAAATGGAAAATTTTAAATTTGACACGGTACAAAATTTCAAATATCGTAGAGTAAATACAAAGGACAAAACTGACAGAAAAAAAGAGCAAAAACATACAAGCTGAGCGTAGAGCATATTTTATGTCATGAATGTCATGAAAAGCATATAATTGGTAGAAAAATGAAAACCGGAATCTATAGAATCGCTATTCGGCCGGTGGGAACATATGGAGCGGAGACGAACTTGATAGAAACTGAGGAAGAGAAAATACTAATACTTGATAGAAAAATAATAAGAAGGATAAGGCCGAAGGAAATAGCTGAAGGGGATAGAAGAAATTACAATTTTCGTTTACTTAATTTTATAGTATGATTTATATACTGTTGTGTTCTCTTATAAAATATCTTCAGACAAAAATGTTGTTGACACTAAATTTTAAAACATATCGTTTTATGTGTTTCTTAACCAACTGGATCTATTGTTTGCTTTGCTTTAGTTACTTTCTAACTTAACTAATCCGCTTTTAGAGAGTTCTACATACTAATTTAGCTTTGATCATATTTAACAAGGAAAAATTAAAAACATGAAATAAAAAATTTTGTTTAAAAACAGAAACTGTTTCTGTTTTCAATTTGCTATTGTTTGGCACTGATATTTTGATATTTTTTGTTACATTAATTTTCATTTTCATTTAAGTACGCTGAAATTAGAAAATGGGCAAACATATATTGTTCAAGTCTGGTAACCATGTTTGGTCTTTGGTCCCTTAGTTTGTCAAGAATTCCATAAAAATCAACCATTTTCTTCTTTGTTGCCATTTTCATTGCGATGTCGCATAAAATATACGTCCCAGTCTTGCCACATCCTGCACTGAAAGATTACTATGTTGAAGATTTATAACAACTGACAATGGGATTTACTTAGAATGAACAACCACAGGTGCATCACGCGTCGTTTTTTGTACCGATTTCAACAAAGCAATAAAGCTTTGATAACTTAGAGGCGTACCTCCGTCTGGCCATGTTGTGCACTGAAAATGTTGAATTAAACGAGTATGGCCATCGAAATTTAATTGTATCTCTCGATGGGTGTAATCTGTGGTGAGTTTCATTGATATGCATTCTGTTACAAATGCTCCAAATTTTAATTTGTGCTCTGGCCAATATTGCATAAAGTTGTCACCAATCTCGTCTAGCATTACTATAACGTCAACGTTTTCTTGAAAAATCATGGTCCAAAAATCGTGGACAGTAGTCTTGAGAGGTGTTTGGGTCGAAATAAAAGCTTTTTTAGTGTTATAGCCCTACAAAATAAAGTTCTAATGTGTTTAAAGCCAGAAGTTGTTATTTACGTCGATGTAGCTTGCGTTTATATAGTTTCTCTCAGGGTTCAGGCGTAAAACTACTCTGCTGTGGTCATCTAAACAAGTAATATTGTGTTCTTAATTAATCGTTTACGTGAAACATGTAAGTTTGAAAATTGTGAAGAGAAAAAAGCACATCTACAATGTTCAAACTTAGCAGTTTGGCTTATAATGAATTCTTACAGGGAATTACATTTTTGTAACGGTTTTTTGTAGAATTTGCGACTGTCAGTCCGATTTTGCAGGGTACTGATTTAATTTTAGGTACACTCTGAAACAAATAAATATGGTTATATAACAGAACAAAAATGTGATTTGTTTAAACCTGAAATTGCCGAACTATTTCATTATCATATACATGATCTTCAATACTCAGGTAATCTTCCAATTGATTGATTTTAATAACTGTGGAAATAGGGAGTTTGTTGTAAGAATTTTCTAGCGTTTCACCAGATTTAGATAAAAAAGTTTCGGATTGTTTTCTTCCAATCTTTGATTTTTCACACATTTTGATGTGCTCTGGTTCTTTAGTGGAATTCCTTTTCGATTTAAGCCTGCACTGAAATGGTAAATAGTAAAGTCTGAAAATACTAACTTAACCACTAATACATGCTGGTAGTAAATAAAAGCTGCGAAAGCTATTACTATTACTAGTAAAACCAGTATGATGACGTGACTTTGTACTGTCTCCTCTATGCTAAATTTTAAAGGAATTTTGCTGCCGTCATGCATGAGATATAAAGAGTAACTTTCAGTTGATTTTTTACCAAGTTCACATGGTATATCTATGTCTTCACTATTTCTTACACAAATTATTTCGTCAATGGCATTGCTCCTTATTATTTTAAAACTTAATTTTTGCTTAGCTGGTTCAGGGAGTGTTAAATTGCATGTTTTGAAACATGAAATTATAAAAGGACTTGATGAAAACCCTTTAACTGGATAAGATACAAGAACTGATATGTTGGCTTTTTCTCCATCAAATTCATTTTTGGCCCAAATAGAAATAGTGTATTTTTTACCATATTCGACTAAAATCTGCAACACGTTAATACACATATATGTTTACACTAACACTTATTGATATCTACCGTTTGATTATAAGTCTCTTCATTAGTAATGTTGATTGAAATTGGACTATTCTCGTTAACTGTGAGCATGAATTTTTCCAGTGGTTTGCCGTAAGTAAAAAAAGGATACATCCATGTTAAAATAATTTTTTCTGACTTTGATTTAATTAATAAATTTGTTGGCGCACTTGTTTGAATAGCTAGAACCGTAAATTTAACAAATTATTCACAATATGTGAAACGATAGACTACTTTTTAAAATACGAATAACTTTTTGTGGACTGTATTCCTCGACATCATAGTTTTTCGAAGATACCTGTGTCATGAGGGTTTTTGTTTAAACACAACAGTTAACAAATATTTTTTTACAATTTACCGAAAGGTAATGGGCAGCAGTAGGATAGTTAGGATATGACACATTAGCGCACTGATAACTATTCCAAACTTTGCAAGAAAATGTTAAATTAGAGAAAGCAATGGACGAAAATCTATCATTTTGTATAGTAATATTATGTGTCTCTATTCTCCCACTTGGTGGGTAATGTTCCATCCATTTTATCCACAATTTTCTTACTTGTTCCAAGAAGGCTTATTTTTTGTGTAAATGAAATAAATAACTAGATTTTTGTTTGTTTTAAATTACACAATCATGTCAAATTATGTTCTTGATTTATACTTACTTGGTGTGCTTTGTGTTGGGTTTTTTATTCCAGAGCCAGTCGTGGAATTTGATCTTTTGTCTGTGAAAAAAAAACATTATTCTTCGTTAAGTTTCATATACTTCTATGGAAATAGGTATTTTAACAGACATTAATACTACATAATTTTTTTGAACGGAAGTGAAGTGTATTACTCCACAAAATTACTAAAAATATTTGTCTTACTTGTTCCAAGAAGGCTTACATTTTGTATAAATGAAATAAATAACTAGATTTTTGTATGTTTTAAATTACACAATCATGTCTAATTATGTTCTTGATTTATACTTACTTGATGTGCTTTTTGTTGGGTTTTTTATTCCAGAGCCAGTCGTGGAATTTGATGTTTTGTCTGTGAAAAAAAACATTATTCTTCGTTAAGTTTCATATACTTCTATGGGAATGGGTATTTTAACAGACACTAATACTACATAATTTTTTTGAAGTGAAGGGAAGTGAAGTGTATTACTCCCCAAAATTACTAAAAATATTTGTCTTACTTGTTCCAAGAAGGCTTACTTTTTGTGTAAATGAAATAAATAACTAGATTTTTGTTTGTTTTAAATTACACAATTATGTCAAATTATGTTCTTGATTTATACTTACTGGGTGTGCTTTGTGTTGGGCTTTTTATTCCAGAGCCAGTCGTGGAATCTGATGTTTTTTTGCCTGTGAAAAAAATAGTAATCTTCGTTAAGTTTCATATATGTGAAAATGAAATGTATTTCGACAAACACTAATACTACATTTTTTTTTAACAGAAGGGTTTAATACTTAAAACTGATATAAGTAAATAGACTTTAGTGTTTGTTTCTTTACCACAAAATGTATCTTTTTGCGCATCTGTAAAAAAGATTCTTTGAAAGACATTTTTTACGAAATCTAAAAATAATTAACATATTACATTTCAAGTATACGTAATGAATAATAAAATAAAGTTTTATTTAAGTTGCTATGTTTTGTAGGCAAGTTTTTTTCAAAAAATAGACAAGTGGCTATTAGTTTAGAAAAAACCGGGACTTATGACTTTAGTGCCCTAGGATGACAGCCAGATAAGTGTCAAAGAGTTGGAGACTAAAAATTTAAACATTGGCATAAACTTGAAAAAATGGGTTTGGAACCGTTAAACTTTTTTTTGTTTGAAAGAGCAACCACGATTAGAAGTCAAAACTTGAGTAGAGCTTTAATATGTGTGTGAATGTATATCCATTAGTATTTTCTATAGTAGAAGCCTTTTTTGTGCAAATGACTCACGAATTCTAAAAATTTCTACGGAACGATCAACAGCTTGTATAAAGGTAACAGAAGTGTTGAGGGAAAAACATAATATATTTTTTTTATAAAAGTTGTCTTAATTTTTGTCAAAATAAAAAAGATGTAAAGAAAGTTCTTTTTCGAATTCATATTTGAACTAACCTCGGAGAAGTAAAGTTATCATTTAGTGTTAAAATATTGGGGATAAAATACGCTAGCTGTATGTTGCATTACTCTTTGAAAGAGCTGCTATAAATGGACGTACCTACTCATCTTTTAATAATGATGAGATTTTTTTTCTTACTTCTTGTATTATTTAAAAAACAAGTTTTTAAAATTTCTTCTTAATAAGAAAATTTTGAACGTTATTGAATAACAAACTTTATACTTTCCATGTAATTTAAATTTATAATCAGTATCAGAAAAAGTTTTGATTTGTACATATCTATTATATCACTCTTGTAACTACCTTTTTTAGGAGCATAAAATAGTATTTTACTTATTGCCAAGTATCCTTCTCTCAATGTATTTCCTTTCATGGAAAAAGATGTTTGGTTAGTTGAATTAATTTGAAGTGTTATTTCTTGCCAGCACTTTGAATATTTTTCTTCTGTTTTTAAACTCGTCCTTTCATTATCCAGAGATATTGTTAGATTGCTCTTCTCACCATATGCAAGCACAAACACGTTCAAAGTTCCAGAATAATTAAATTTTATTGTACAGGATGTATTGTTGGATGGACTAGCTTTAATAACTTCTACTACAAAATTAGTAAATTGTGACTATGTTATTAATTTTTATTAGTTTACTTACTTAGTTTATATAACTTCCAACAATATAGTTCACCAGAAACGTATAAATACTGGGGTCCTTTCTTTGAACTAAGAATTTTTTTTGCTGTTGTTTGATCGTCAGTTATGTTGAGAGTACGTGTATTAGCTGTTTCATTTATTTCAAGTTTGTATTTTTTACAGTTTGTGTAGTTTTTGCAGTTTTTGCTGGTTACTTCATGGTTTTTGTTAGTAATATTTATGTTGTTTATATCAATCGTCTCTGTGCTTTTGCTGCTGCATATAGTAAATGTGTATCTATTGTTCGGTTTTAAATTAGTGACATTCAGAAAATGTGTTTGATTGGTTAAATCTAAAATATAAGTTATTAATTATTAAAATAAATGCATAAATTCAATAACCATTTTTTAGTGGTTCTATAATTTCATCTTCAACTATAGTTGTCTTGTTTGACCAACCATGACGGCCACCACACAGAGAAATAACAGAATTCTGTCCTGATTTAGAAGGCGAATGAGTACAAGATATTTCATCTTTTTTATTTAATGTACAATTAAATTCATTCCTTTTTTCTGCAAACAGTTTAATTAGAAGTAAAAACCAGCAAAAGCACATAACTTTACCCTTGGTGGTATGACGGTTTGGACATGTTTTAGAAAACGTGGAGAGTCTCACAATAAAAAAATAAACCAACAACAACCGAACCAAATACATTCTTAACTTAAAACATTCTATGTGACGAATCTTAAGTAAATTCTTTTATCAGTTTGGATTTTAAATATTTGTACAAAGATTTTTAATAGACAAATCTTGCAAATCTTGTCTAGAGTTGGTTACTATGTTCCCACAACGTTGCGAATGTAAATCTTCCTGGATATTTTTATAACGAAAATTTTGTTTTAGTTTGTTTTTTTTCTGTGCAAATTATAAATTGCATGAGAAGTTAGAAAACTAACTAAGGTGTGTAATATAAATATTCCGTAAAATGTTATTATTAGACATCTAGATAAGTATATGGTATCTATTTGTCAAGAAAAATGAGTACATGTTGGAGATAACAACATTTAGGAGGGGCTAATTTCTCTCTTATCCTTTTTTAGTGTAAACTATAAAATATCTATTCTAGGTACAAATTTATGCGGTACCTTCTGTTTACACATCAATTTATTTGTATATAGATAGTATAAATAGTATAAGTAGTGATCATAAAAATGGTCCTCAGTACTAGATACGTGTTTTTACAATGATTGAAATTTTTAATTCTAAAATTTAACACTTATATTGCAATCTATTGTACGACATTAACAGATTAGAATTTAAAAAAGTGACTGGAAGGATATCCATAATTAGATTAAGAAAATAGGTTGCGAACATTACAGTTGTAAATATTTACGCACTTTGAGAAAAGCCGATCGACTAAGTACTGTCAACAACGAATAGGCAACGAATGATGTGACGTAATCGTAGGAACTGAGCGTTTCCTGGTAGTAACCAAAATGAAATTGAAACGATGTGAAAAAATGAAAAAGGAAAGGAAAAGGTAGAACTGGATGGAAGGAAGAGTGATTATGAAAAAGATATGTGGAAAAACTAGCAAAAATAGATAAAAAAATGGAGTAACATAAAAAGTATATAAAACACTGCAGAAAAATACTAAGTAAAGGTGAAATAGAGATAAAGTACCAATGTTGATTTAACTGTGGTTCCAACGAGATATTAAGAAGCAAGAAGGAAAATTAGGTACCTAAAAACAGGAATCGAAAAAGACTACAGAACAAAATCAAAAAAGCACAAGAAGATGAGGTGGATCAAAGGAATAATGATGGATATGGAAGACAGAAGCAACAGAGAATTAAAACAACGATAAAAATAGATAAGCCGAAATAAAAAAAAACACCAACTTAAGGAAGCAGGATAATAAATAAACTAGATAAGCAGGTAAAATGCAGACTTTATGGAGAAATAGGAAAAAAGAAGAATTTTACGAAGTAATAAAAGAATAAAGCTGGAAACTCAAACAATATTGTGAATGAGCTTATAAAATATGGAGGTAGTAGCTTAAAATAAAATCTATCCAAATTGCTAAAATGGACTTGGGAAAAGAAAGAAATGTCTAAAGAATGGGAACAGGGCTAATCATAGTAATACTGAAAAACAGAAACTCATACATTTCTGCGAACTACACAAGTTTCACACTCATAAGAGAAGATGAGTATGGTTTCAGATGAGGTAAACAGAAATGCTTATTCAGCTGATTGAGAAGAGTTCTACGAGTAAGCATTCTGAAGAGAGAAATAATTGCACAGAACATAAAAGCTGTGAAAATGTTAGAAATAGATGGAATGCTTGTTGACATGACTATGGGCGAAACCTGGGCAACTGTGCTTACACAAGAAGATAAAACTGAGGAATTTAAAATCAATATTTTCTTTTTTATAATACTAAAAGCTATATTGAAAGAGTGCATTCTCAAATAATTTATTACTAGGAGAGCGGCACAAATTTTATCGTATGCGGGCGATATAGCAGTGATAGCTAGAGATAAAAGAAGTCTGCAAGTTGTAACAGTATGTACCTGGTAAAAAGCGGACAAAAATGCTGTGCAAGAAAGGGAAGAGCCAAACTAGAGGAAGGAAATAATAATGGAAAATTTTAAATTTGACACGGTAGAAAATTTCAAATATCGTAGAGTAAATACAAAGGACAAAACTGACAGAAAAAAAGAGCAAAAACATACAAGCTGAGCGTAGAGCATATTTTATGTCATGAATGTCATGAAAAGCATATAATTGGTAGAAAAATGAAAACCGGAATCTATAGAATCGCTATTCGGCCGGTGGGAACATATGGCGCGGAGACGAACTTGATAGAAACTGAGGAAGAGAAAATACTAATACTTGATAGAAAAATGATAAGAAGGATAAGGCCGAAGGAAATAGCTGAAGGGGATAGAAGAAATTACAATTTTCGTTTACTTAATTTTATAGTATGATTTATATACTGTTGTGTTATTTATGGTTATATTTCTCTTATAAAATATCTTCAGACAAAAATGTTGTTGACACTAAATTTTAAAACATATCGTTTTATGTGTTTCTTAACCAACTGGATCTATTGTTTGCTTTGCTTTAGTTACTTTCTAACTTAACTAATCTGCTTTTAGAGAGTTATACATACTAATTTAGCTTTGCTCATATTTAACAAGGAAAAATTAAAAACATGAAATAAAAAATTTTGTTTAAAAACAGAAACTGTTTCTGTTTTCAATTTGCTATTGTTTGGCACTGATATTTTGATATTTTTTGTTACATTAATTTTCATTTTCATTTAAGTACGCTGAAATTAGAAAATGGGCAAACATATATTGTTCAAGTCTGGTAACCATGTTTGGTCTTTGGTCCCTTAGTTTGTCAAGAATTCCATAAAAATCGACCATTTTCTTCTTTGTTGCCATTTTCATTGCGATGTCGCATAAAATATACGTACCAGTCTTGCCACATCCTGCACTAAAAGATTACTATGTTGAAGATTTATAACAACTGACAATGGGATTTACTTAGAATGAACAACCACAGGGGCATCACGCGTCGTTTTTTGTACCGATTTCAACAAAGCAATAAAGCTTTGATAACTTAGAGGCATACCTCCGTCTGGCCATGTTGTGCACTGAAAATGTTGAATTAAACGAGTATGGCCATCGAAATTTAATTGTATCTCTCGATGGGTGTAATCTGTGGTGAGTTTCATTGATATGCATTCTGTTACAAATGCCCCAAATTTTAATTTGTGCTCTGGCCAATATTGCATAAAGTTGTCACCAATCTCGTCTAGCATTACTATAACGTCAACGTTTTCTTGAAAAATCATGGTCCAAAAATCGTGGACAGTAGTCTTGAGAGGTGTTTGGGTCGAAATAAAAGCTTTTTTAGTGTTATAGCCCTACAAAATAAAGTTCTAATGTGTTTAAAGCCAGAAGTTGTTATTTACGTCGATGTAGCTTGCGTTTATATAGTTTCTCTCAGGGTTCAGGCGTAAAACTACTCTGCTGTGGTCATCTAAACAAGTAATATTGTGTTCTTAATTAATCGTTTACGTGAAACATGTAAGTTTGAAAATTGTGAAGAGAAAAAAGCACATCTACAATGTTCAAACTTAGCAGTTTAGCTTATAATGAATTCTTACAGGGAATTACATTTTTGTAACGGTTTTTTGTAGAATTTGCGACTGTCAGTCCGATTCTGCAGGGTACTGATTTAATTTTAGGTACACTCTGAAACAAATAAATATGGTTATATAACAGAATAAAAATGTGATTTGTTTAAACCTGAAATTGCTGAACTATTTCATTATCATATACATGATCTTCAATACTCAGGTAATCTTCCAATTGATTGATTTTAATAGCTGTTGAAATAGGGAGTTTGTTGTAAGAATTTTCTAGCGTTTCACCAGATTTAGATAAAAAAGTTTCGGATTGTTTTCTTCCAATCTTTGATTTTTCACACATTTTGATGTGCTCTGGTTCTTTGGTGGAATTCCTTTTCGATTTAAGCCTGCACTGAAATGGTAAATAGTAAAGTCCGAAAATACTAACTTAACCACTAATACATGCTGGTAGTAAATAAAAGCTGCGAAAGCTATTACTATGACTAGTAAAACCAGTATGATGACGTGACTTTGTACTGTCTCCTCTATGCTAAATTTTAAAGGAATTTTGCTGCCGTCATGCATGAGATATAAAGAGTAACTATCAGTAGATTTTTTACCAAGTTCACATGGTATATCTATGTCTTTACTATTTCTTACACAAATTATTTCGTCAATGGCATTGCTCCTTATTATTTTAAAACTTAATTTTTGCTTAGCTGGTTCAGGGAGTGTTAAATTGCATGTTTTGAAACATGAAATTATAAAAGGACTTGATGAAAACCCTTTAACTGGATAAGATACAAGAATTGAAATGTTGGCTTTTTCTCCATCAAATTCATTTTTGGCCCAAATAGAAATAGTGTATTGTTTACCATATTCGACTAAAATCTGCAACTCGTTAATACACATATATGTTTACACTAACACTTATTTATGTCTACCGTTTGATTATAAGTCTCTTCATTAGTAATGTTGATTGAAATTGGACTATTCTCGTTAACTGTGACCATGAATTTTTCCAGTGGTTTGCCGTAAGTAAAAAAAGGATACATCCATGTTAAAATATTTTTTTCTGACTTTGATTTAATTAATAAATTTGTTGGCGCACTTGTTTGAATAGCTAGAACCGTCAATTAAACAAATTACATATACACAATATCTGAAACGATAGACTACTTTTTAAAATACGAATAACTTTTTGTGGACTGTATTCCTCGACATCATAGTTTTTCGAAGATACCTGTGTCATGAGGGTTTTTGTTTAAACACAACAGTTAACAAATATTTTTTTACAATTTACCGAAAGGTAATGGGCAGCAGTAGGATAGTTAGAATATGACACATTAGCGCACTGATAACTTTTCCAAATTTTGCAAGAAAATGTTGAATTAGAGAAAGCAATGAACGAAAATCTATCATTTTGTATAGTAATATTATGTGTCTCTATTCTCCCACTTGGTGGGTAATGTTCCATCCATTTTATCCACAATATTTGGTTGCTGTAACGGTATACAGAGAGATTTTCTACAGAATAAGGTCCTATAACAAAAATATTCCAATTATAAATTTTATGAGTTCGTTAAACCTACTGCTTGAAGGTGTGACGACTTTTGAAAAAAACTTTCTTTTTTCTTCTTGTCCCAGTCTTTTAGCAACGACGTACACATCATACGAAGTATACGGCTGTAGTTCTAGATCTAAAATATAAGGGCTATAGGTTTTCATTTCATAGTTGAATTTTTTAACGTCTTTTTCGTGACACCATTTACTGAGACATGTAAATGTGATTGTATAATTAATTGGCCCTCTAAAATGAACACACTCATCTAATTCTAGGGAACCTGTGTTTGGGGTTAAAATCAGAGATTTTGGTAGCTCATTCGTTGATATAGATTTTTCTGAATTTAGAGTAGTAGTATGTTGGTCAATTAAAAATGTACTTTCGTTGATTTTGCCATATAGTTTAACTGTGCAAGTTGAGAATGGTCTATGTTGATTTATAGTGGTTTTAAAAATTGTATTGTTTAATATTAATAAGTCACCAAAACTCTCTGTACTATTGGAGCAAAAATGTCCATGACACTAGAAGTAAAATAAAAATAAAATAATGAATTAAACAAAAAAACTTACCTCATAGAATATCACATAGTTTGTAACAGTTTGAATGGGCTGATTCCACGTCAGTACAATAGAGTGGTTTCTTACATTTACACATAAGGATTCTAAAATATATTTTTTGCATTTTTACTATATTTTTTGGGTTGTAGTTTTACTTACCTGAGCAACCATCACTGTAATTCTGTCGCTCAAATTGCGCACATGTTCCATTAATCCCGTTACAACCTTTGCATTTTTCATTACATTTTTCTTCACAGTTTATTCCCCAATGGTTTGTTTTGCAAGCTAAACAAGAAACACTGTAAGATTATTTATTTTAATTTATAATTCGTACCTTGATTGCAATGTAATCCTCGATATCCCCAAGAACAATAACAATGACTTCCTGAGCATATTTGGTGGCCTTCACAATAAGCATAAGCGTTTCCCAAAATTTGGCCGCAAGTAATATTACAGTGTTGTCCAATATATGGAGACGGACAATTCGATTTGTTAGTATTCGACACCTTTATAGCCGGATCGAAAACTTCACAAAAATAATTTGACTTTACATTTGTGCTTATTAGTGTATTGTATGTAACTTAAAAAAAACACAATTTGTTTACAGTTATTTGAGCAGAAATTGTGTAGTTGTTGTACCTATTTTAGGAAGACAATTGTTAATTTCATCTATTGCCCAATAGCCACGAATCGTGGAGTGATGAGTCCCACGAACAAACGAAATGTTTTTCTCTCTTTCATTGTCACTTTCAATTTGAATTCTTGTCCACTGTTTTAACTCATTAATGTTGTTTAATCCGTGAATAGTTTTGTATTGAAGAACTTCGTTGTCCGATTCCAAAGTGATATTTAAATAACAGCCTTTGTCTATAGACACGTACATCGAAACACATTTATTTGATCCAACATTAATAGAAGATTTATAAGAACTAGCTCTCGTTGAGTACCAATAATCATCTACGGAGATGAATAATGATAAATATAATTCATTATTGTAACAAAATTCATACACTCATGAACTTTGAATTTGGATAATAACTGTGGCTCAATATCAAAAGTGCGACCTCCATACATGAATGCTTTGTCAGATTTTCTCAAATGTTTCCAATCACAAAAATCACGCCGAATGAATGTTTGTGTTGCTAGTTTATTCTCAGGGTGGTTGTTTGAAAAATCTGCAAGTATATTAATTCATAATAGAATTTAAAAAGCGCATTTAGTATAGTAAAAATTCTTTCAACGTACGCGTCAAAATAGATTTAAAGAATATAATTCCGGGATTTGACAATTCTTTGATACGATTTGAAATTGAAACTAAGGATGTTAGACTATCATTTTTTAGGCAAACAGAAAAAGATGTCGACGTATTGTCTGGAAAAGATGAGCTGAAATTGAAATCTACCAAGATTTTGTTTTAGCGTCATTCACTCATTTCACTCACCCATCCATCGTTTATCAGTTATTACATCAAAGTTTTCAACAGAGTTGCTAAGAATCCAGTCACTGTCTAACCATTTTGTTATTTCTTGATGTGTTCGATAGATGAGACAGTTTTCACAATTTTTTATATAAACGGCCGAATGTACAGAATTATTTGTTAATACGCAAGTAATATTATTGTCTTTAATTAATGTTATTACCTCACTGGAAACTAATACTAACGTTGTAAGATAGTATTGAAAAAACAACATTCTGATAGAATCTTTTATGAAACGAAAGTTTCTGTCTCATTTGTTAGTAGAAAAATGACATTTTATTTAGCTACTTCAAAATTTTCTGAGAGATATTACGAACTTATCGTGATAAGTGCTGATTATTAAAAAAAAAAGTAGCTAAGTAGCTTCTTTTATCAGTCAAAGTTTAATAATATATAACGGTTGTTCACTCTCGTGACTTCCAGACTTTGTTTTTTTAGAATTTGAGTAGTTTGGTAGGGTTTGTAACAATGTAGTTACTGTTAACAAACAACAGTATATTGAAAGATGAGTACAAAAGGTATCAGAGATCTAGTCTTTCGACGTGTTGATCTGTCATTGTCTGATAACGTTTTTTTTTCTAAAAACAGATTAAATTAACTAAAGGGATGAGAGAGGGGCCAAAACATGCAAGGAGTGATTTTTTGGTGATTGGGTATAACCGTAAGAGAAGTACATTTTAATTTAAGGATCAGCTTGGTGTGGAAAAGTTCACAAAAATTTTAAGTCATAAAATAATAAAATCTGTAAAACCATAAAAATAGAAATCCTACTTCTACAAAAAAAGGGAATTAAAGTAATACCGAAAATTCCTAATAAACATTCAGTTTGGTTTTGAACAACGGTATTAAGCTGATATAGATCGCATAATTTGAAGAAATCACTTATAATAATCATAATGACAAATTTGGTAGCTTTATGAATGTGCTTTTGTTTCTGTAGCAATATTTGTTTACAAGAACAAAAGTAAATTTAAAGCATGGAAAGCAAAAACTGTGCAAGCGTTTCTTCCAAAATTGATTAAAAAATTCTCGAAGAAGCGGCGGCGGCGACTTTACTGGCTTTGAAAACAAAAAATAGATACCAAAATAAACATGAAAAATTTATCAAATGGAGGAAAAAATGAAGAATTGACGCTGTTAACGTAAAGATTTTACTTTGTTCTTTGTTAGGACTAGTAAAAGTTTTTGCTCCAGATAGTTTGTGGATTAAAATATCAATGCTGAAAACTTGATTGAAGCTCCAGGAAAACATTGATATTTCTAGGTAAAAGTAATATTAAACTTGTCATGAAATTTATTATACGATTCATGTTTTTATAGGCATGGAAAGTATTTACCTTTCTAAAAAGTAAGTCAGAGTCTTACAAAAAAAAGAAAGCAAAAGTGTTAACCGAACAAATTAAAACTTTTTTGTGGAAGCAACGGATGAAACTTTTTTCTTGGTAAAAGTAATTTTATTGTTTGGAGTCTAAGATTGTGTATTGATAATATTGAAGATAGTGGCGAAATTATACTAGCCACCTTGGAAGACACGAAAAACAAAACTTCAAGGAAATTTACAATTATAAAAGATGATACGCCATTCAAGGGCTTCTAGTTTGGAGAGTCGGCGTTTTTTTGCACTAGACAATTCGTAGGAGTGCATAAAATGGGAGAGATTCTTAAAAATATTGCAGAATTTTTTTATTTGGAAAATCCTGAAAATTTTACAGGACATTGTTTTCGGAGGTTTAGTGCTACAATGTTGGCAGAGAGCGTGGCGATCTTCTTACATTAAAACAATTTGTAGGATGGAAATAATAGAATAATACGTTGAAGAATCTGAACTTTTTCAATCATGAAGAAAGAAAATGCAATCCTAGTAAATTCGTTTTTTCGGGAAATTCAAATGTACTTTCAATATTAATTAATTTCTGTTCATCTTAGTTTGTTTGAATGCTTTATTAATTATTGTCATCATTAATAAATAAAAATTGATAAGAAAAACGTTGTTAATGATATTGGTATTGTTAATAAATAGCGGTCACGGCCGTTATTCATGTCATAACAGTCATGGAAATAGTACAGATATGATGGAATAAGAATCAAATATCACGAAAAATAAGTAAATAAACTCAACCATGTAAGTCAGAAAAAAAATGATATTGAAAACATATTTCGGCAAACACTATCAAAATGAGGAGATATCAGGTTGAGCTACCAACAAATAATAAATTTCATAAATATTAGAAACACAATTAGTTAGGTACATATATCAAGATGAACTCTAGGCTATAATCTGATCCTCTTTTTAACTCTCGTTATAACGAAATTATTAGTAGAAGAATTTTAAATTTAATTTAGTAGTTAAGAAACTATTAGGAAATGGGAATAAAGTAAAATTTAGGGTAGCTATATTTGCAAAAATGCTTTATATATAATACTTATCAATGTGATACAATATAAACTATAATATAATACTTTTCTTATTAATGACAATGTTTTTTAACAATAATTATCATTATATTCTTTCTTTGTTCCAGTCTTCATTTAAGTTGCAAATAGTTTCTTTGGCAGCTTCATTATTAAAATAAAAGCGGTTTTTAGTATATTAATTATAATATATTGCTATATTTCTCATCTTTCTTAAGATACTCCACTATCCCTTCGTAAAGGAATTGCAATTCAAACTGTAAATAGAAGCATTTGTTATTTCTAGTTATAACAGGTTCACAGTTATATCTAAGTCAATTATATATGAAATTAAAAAATATTAGCATCTCAATATTCACAAAATGTTAGCCTACACATTGATCACTGGTTTTTAGCAGAACATTAATAAAACTAATTATATTTACCGGTGTTGTGATGAAAGGTATACCACTTCTTCTGATAGTTCTGATGGCATTGCAGACATCTGCTTCAAATTCATGTTTGCATTGTTGAATTATGTAATCCATAGCGACAAATACTCCACAGTTTGTGATGTCATCACTGTTGGCAACAAAAAGATTTTTTTGTCATATTAATTAAAGCATAGCACGTTTTACAAGGTTTAACTTTGATTCAGTCTAAATTGATAATTTTTCTTCTTGTAGTGAGCTACTTCATCAAGTAAGAACAGAAAATTGTTGAGAATAATCAATTAGAACATTAAAAAAGGAACATTAGAATTATTTGTTTGAATAACTACCAATTTAAGATCCCAATCTTATCATTTTATTTCACTTTATATGGATATTTATAATTATTTATAAATGTGGAAATAATAAATTCTCGAATAAGGACTTAATATAAATTTTAATTTAATTTAAGTTTATTGGAAAAATCTATGGTTAGAGCGTTTTGTCTACTTTTGGAAGATTTTACAGAAAGATATAAGCATAAAGCTGTTGAACGGTGTTAGAGACAAAACTCATCTGAAGAATGATTATTGTAGGTTGTAGGTAAGTTGATGGATGGTCAAAAGTGGTTGGGACAGGTGTAGGAGAGGTTTGTTTGTTTAGGACGTTCACTTTGTGAATGCTCGAAATGGTGTAATTTTTGAAAATTATCTTGATATTGTGTATGTCAGGCTCAAAGGCCGAAAATGGTCATTGAACGAAAAAACCCAGAAAGAAAACGTTACGTTCAGGCTTTAAAAAAAAACACGCAACACGTTGTGGTAAAAGCGGAAGGGCAATAATTCATGTTTCCACATGTCACCCTGTCAAAACCCTATATCACAGAAGTACAGTGGCACAATTTCTGCCAATTTTTAATAGTACATTATGTAATGTAAAGATTTTTTGTTGAAAGTGAGATATTATTGAAAACTAAAAGCTGTCTACAGGTAGGACCTAGGATGTAATAGACTTAGAATCAAAGTTAATGCTCTTGTATTAACTAATAACTACGGAACCTACAGTATTTTGTACCAACGGCAATGTTGATATACAGGGTGTTTTATGAAGATGTACATCTCTTCAAACCTCTAATAAATCTACGTGTATCCACTTTGTAAAAAAAAACGATAGAGGAAAGTACACCGTTTGGGCACAAAATGATTTGACAATTTCGTAAAAACCGTTTGACAATAGTTAGAAGTAGGTGACTGCCCAACTGCTACAGACAAAAAATGGAAAAAGTAGGAAGCATTATTTCTAGGCCAAGAGACCAATTTTTGTTAATCTAATGCACGATTTATTGGCAGTGCTGTCTGTAAATCGGCCGGATTCAGACCTATGCAAACGTGGTGTTCCTTTACCGAGAAACATAGAGTAATGTAACCACGGCGCAAATCCTATACTCCGAATGATTTCCTCACCGACGTGTGCTAAACCCCCGTGGCTGTTGGTAGCCGCTCCAAGCTCAAGACACGTGTCCATTCAAACAGGTCTTTTTCCATCGATGGTTTGGGGGATTTTACTTGATCAAGGTTTATATCCTTATCATGTCCAACGCGGCCAGGCTTTGGAGCCTAAAGATTTGGCATATTGGATGCAATTTTGCCATTGATTACTACCCCAACACCGGTGCTTTCCTGCGTCCCATTGGAAATGAGAAATTGTTATCAGTGGCTTTAATGTGCCTATTAATTTCTAAAGTAAACGTTAGAATTTTTTAAACATTTTTACCATTACGCTTGTGGGTTGTAGAATTCGAGGTTTAAATTTCTGTACAACTTCGTACAACATCCTGTAGGAGGACATAGGTTGATTGGGGAGACCCCGCGAGTACTGTAACGTGGTCTTTAAATGAACTTGGTTCATTATTGTCACCAATCCTAAATAAAATAAATATGCAGACATAGACATTTTTCTGCCAGATTAATTAAGTAATCCTTTAGCTTTGCGAAGGAATCAATTATATGAACAATTTGTCCAAATGGCACACTATGTTTGTGACTTCTTAGAAGACATTTTCATATGTCTAGTTTTAGAGTTTTAGAATATCTTGCGAACTGAAATCGATCTTTCTTCTTGTTCATCAAATTCGATTACACAAAAGAGATGGGGCCCATAAGGTAGAAACAGTGCTTTTTACTTCTAAGGAGTTTTTGAATAACGTAATGATCACGATATCGGTAAAGAGAGAGAAAAAAGAGTAAAGATAACAAGTTTGAAAGAAGGCAGATTTTTTTGGAAAGGATGTGGGGGAGTTTCAAATGATATTCTGAAGTGTTGGTAGAAAGAATGTGTAAGAAAAGTTCGACTGTTTTCCAACTGCTTGATCGGGTTGAAATTGTTTCTTTCAATAGGAATATAAAAAGTTTGTTTCCTCCTCTTGTTTCTGGCACAATTCAGTTGCTAAGTTAACGTGCTCATGTCTAAATACATTTCGTTTCTTCTTTAAATCTGTCTCAAACAACCTCTATTCAGCTTAAAAGTTTACTTACGAACAAGCTACTAGAATCGGCTGTTCTTCACATCCACTATGGGTTTCATTAACTGTCTCTAGAATATTTATAAATTCTTGAGTACTGTTAATGTACAGTTCTTGATCATAGTTATTCGCTTGAAAGAGGTCAACTTCTCTCTCAAAAATTATCTGAAAAATTTACTTTTTATCAGATCGACATCACTGCATGTGTTACCCTTACGTGATTATTGGGCATTTGATACACATGTATAGACAGTTTTATGGGTGAGCTTTGCTTTGTAGTAACCTCTTTAACTAAGAAAATTATATCATTTTCTCTTCTTTGAAACGGCCACATCTATAAATTTTAATGATGACTACATCAACAATTTATTCATTGTTACCTTGACGTCTTGTTTATTCAAAAGTACGATAGTTTTGATTTTTTCTTGGATCACCATTTTCCAGAAATTGAAAAGGATACCTTGTGTTGGTTGCTCAGTTGTAAAATATTTCTGATGCTTGGCATAACCATCAACTTCAATAGCTACGTTAGTTGAGTTTGTGAGTTAAAACTATTTACCTGGATAACACAAGTAGTTATTCAATTCGCGGTATCGATTTGAATAAGACTCTATTACATCATCGTGCCAAGCTAATCGCTTCAAATACTTCAGTTGTTCATTAAAAATGGAGACACTGAAATTTTCTGTGATGGATTTTTTGAACACGTTCTCTTCTTCCATAAGACACTCTAAGACAACTAAATGTGCCAGAATATATTGTTTCTAAAATGAATTTGCAGGTAAAGCTCCAAGTGTATCGTATTTTACCTCGTCACTTATCATGTTAGGTCTTTGGTCTCTTAGATTTTGCAACAGGGCTAAAAAGTCCACACTTTTTGTTGTTCGTGCCATATGTAACGCCAAATCACACAAAATTAAAGTTCCGGTTCGATCAGATCCAGAACTAAAACGTTAAATTTTAGTTACAAAAATACACTTTAGAGTGTTTTACCTGCAGTGTATCAAAATAGGTGTGTCTGAGTTTTCGCGAATAGCACTTATTTTTTTGATTAAAGGTACGATACAGTTGGGATATATCTGATTTCGTTGGTCCTGGTGCCATCTTAAAAGAAAATGTCGTACTTTTCGAATTTGTTGCTTATATTCCACTTCGAAATATCTAGCGTGATAGTGCTCGTAAATCTCCTCGCTTACTAGTTTTATTAACATTACTCCACATTCGAACGTCGAACCGAGGTAGTGCGAAAAATATTCGGCACATTTTCTCTGTCAAATAAAAAGTAAATGCGATTGCAAAATTTATAAATCAGTACAAACTTCTTGATTTTCTACGAAGTTAGTCGTCATTACGATTGTTTCGATCTGCTCTTGCCAAATCATTCTCCAGAAGTCTCGTATTGTACAAAATTTGGGACCTTGAGTGGCAATATAAGCTTTTGGACGATCAAAACCCTATAAGTGAAATAAAGTGTTTGGAAAATCTTAATTTATTTATGGTTTTACATCGATGTAACTAGCATTTATGTAATCGTCGGAGCCCATTCCTTCCATTTTTTCTAGGATTACTCTATTATAGTCATCTGGAAAAAAAATTCGAACTGCTGTAAATTATGGATATTTTTATTATAATAATTAATTACATGAAACATAGTCGTTATCTTTATTTTTGTTTTTGTTTTTCTCGTAAAGTGCATGTACAGTAGGCCTTGTGACACGTGACTGAGGCTGTTGATATGGATAGATTATTACCAAGCGTAATTAATTCTATTTTACTCACCTTAAATTCATAAAGAAGTTGTTTGCCACCCAGTAAAATTCGTTTTACGTACGATTCAAAAAATCGTGTTTCTATTTTGGTAAATTTATTGTTCTTAGAACATTTACTTTCACACATTAAAGTGCTTTCTTCAACTTGATTTAGTCCGTCTTGAACCTTTCCTTTATTTATGGATCTTCTAAAATGCACAAATACAAATGTATTAAAAGCCAAAAAATTAAAACACTGTGGCTACCAGCACGTGATTTAAGAAATTTGCTGTTTACTATCATATATATCACCGGTGATTTCTACCGACTGCATTGCCGGTAATTTTGTTACTGCTGTATTTTTTTTGTTGTTTAAATTTTATATATGTAAGTATGGAGCTAAACATTGGGCAATGAACTTAAAAGGAACCAAAGAATTTTATGTAAAAAGAGCTAACAGTGATAAATTTTTAATAAATTTGAATTTGTATTGATTCAATGAACAGCTTCACAGGTTGCTTGATTTTTGGGCAACCCGAAGCTGAATCACTGGTGATTTTCTTGGTAGCTAAAGTGTTAAAAACGAATTGTTATAAATTTAAAACCGGTTACATTATTTCAATGATAACTTTCGGTCTTAAAATTTTGATGATTAAGTAACTAACATTTTTCTATACACGAGATATAGGATACTTACAAGCTTAAAATTAAAATTGCTAGTAAAATACCTAACGATAACGGAATAAAAATAATCATCAATACTAATACTGGCCAAGAAAATGATGTCTTATAGGTTATTGATTTCTTAGTAATGGCAAAAGATTCTCCATGGTAGTCTTGAAGTTCTAAAGAATACTTTCCACGATTTTCTCGTAGAAATTGTTTAATCGCTTCATTTCTTAAATTTACTCGTATATATTCATCATTATGATGAACTGTTTGAAAAACCATGATTGTGTTTTTATAGTCCTCTACTTCGTTTGCCAATAAATTGCTTCGAGTAATTTCATTTGTCCTGTTATTTGGTATTATCAAAAGGTTGTAAGAGCTAAAAATAAAATGATAACGATAAGATAATGTCAAGCTATTAATGCTATTAATTTGAAATTTTTGGGTCCCCGCACTTAAGGAAATAAAGAAAATTCTTTTAAATTTACTTAGCATCAACTGGTGGGGATGTTTATTTAAGAAGAAATGGAATGCCGTGTGTTATAGTTTTTTGGTCCTACCTTTGTTCATTAAAATGTTTAGGCGTTGGTATCAACCAGTAACATATCGAAGAGCATGTTTCGACTAATACATCTTTATGCGATGAAAACTCAGGATCAGTGGGAACAAATCTTGCCGATATATGAGCAGCTTTACCCTTAAACAAGTTGAAAGATCGAACAGAAATCATGTAGTCAGTGTTATATTTTATTGGAAACTGAAATAGAGAAACAGAATTTATTTACAATTACCAAGAAGATTGAAATTTGATGTAAGTATTTATAATTTAATTGAGTTGTTAAATTGAGATAAGTTTAATTTTTTAAAATGCTTATACTGCTTAAGAGAAATAAACACAACTCAAGTAAATTAATTATTTTGTCTTATATATCTAGATACTATCCCGGTCATAAAGAACTAGACCTGCTAACGAAATACATTTCAATAAAACAAAATTCTCTGGAAAATATTTTTTTTAACTTAACATTTTACATTATAATTTTTAGCTCTGTAACAATTCAAGATGGTTCAGGTTTTTATGGCCACGATAGCAGTAGTATTTAGTATAGTATAGAACTTACATACTATACTAGTAGTATAGTATTTCCATCAAATAGTGTTTTCATATTTTCTATTTGCCTAAAAGCGCTAGTCAGTGGAATGCGTCCAATGACAGGTAGAAACTTTTACTCGGCTTACCTTAAGTAAGCTAAGAGTGCTAAATAAAAACTAACTAGAAGTTAGAAAGCTACTAAATTTTGCATAGTTAGTAATTCTGCCTATTTAGCCTTCTCATATCGAAAGCCAGAACAGGATTACGCGTTCAATAAAACTACTTTAAAAACATAAATACGGTATTATTATGTGTATTTTTTGTTCGAAAACTTATGCTAAAATTAACCACTGGCAATGTAAGGTAAATTCGTGCTTGAGTTAACTAGTCCAAGTATAACGCATTATTTGAAATGAAAATTTGGCGAATCTAAGAGGTTTATCGTGGTCAATGTTATAGAAAAAGAAATTTTAGTTAATGTTAATTCTTGTATAAGTGGACGAGAGAAGGCTGATCTGTTTGAAGGGATGTTCAGGTATGGAAATTTTCTAGAATGTTTCTTGAACGTTGGCAAGCTTGGGAAAACCAGATAGATTCTATTACGCATGTTTTTTTTTGATATTATTATTATTCAAAAAAAGTCTTGTAGGTGGACTACAAAACGTTATATTTTCAAATTTTGTCATTGAAAATGTCAATTTATCTAGACACTTTGGTGTACACTAATAATAGTCTTAGAAGAGGTCTGCATTTTGATACTTTAAATACTGATTTTTGTTTAGGTATAAGCATGACTCTTAAATTAAATTAGGTAATTGATAAATTGTCGTTTAATTTAACGAGCATTTTTAATGTCATCTATGGTAATAATACAACTACATGGACAGGAAAAATAAAATATTGGGTATGAACTGTATGCGTCAACTGTGATAAGGATATTTATTTACTAACAAATATGTATGTTTTGCAACGTGTTGCGCATTCATTTCAAAACTTATATTTCCTTGAATTTTCGAAATATGTAAAGCTTACTAAAAACAAACTAACAAGAGTTGAAGACTCTTTTTGAAATAATAATTTTTATTAAGTTATTAAATTTATTATTATAACTTATTAAAAAGTTGATTAAGTAAGTACGTTCATAACTTAAAAATCCTGCACTTATAAAACCAATTTTTTTTTGTTAGATCATTGTATTTAAAACAAATAATAACTCAGAGCTATATGTTTCAGTTTGCCAATTGAACTTGGAAAAAATTTGAGAAAAAAACAAACTTTCATCTAACAAAAGATCTGGCACTTATCGATATGTGTATTGCCAAATTATTAGTGAGTGATAAAAAACGATTCACATTAAATTTAACCTAGTTACTAGAATTTCTCAATTCAAGCTTGTTTGAAAAACATTGTTAAAAATAACTGGTGTATAAAATTATACCAAATGTCTGTGTTTTTCGTTAAATATTAACTTCTTTGACATTTATCAGATTCTTAAAATTTTATTTCCTACTTGGTACACACATGATAGCTAAAAATGTGGTTTCTTACTTGCGAATTTAATTTGAAAGTCATAAAAAATACGTTCTGTACATTATCTTGTTTGGGATATACTGGCTAAAGATACACCAAAGCTTATTTCTGCTGCAAATACAGTACGCAAATATTTTTCTTTTATTAAAGAATCGACTTGTTAAATGTTAGTGAGGTAGATTGATAGAGAGAATGTTATTCCCACAAATCTACAACATTCCAGGAATGTGTGTTTTGCGAGATAGAGATGAATTGTATACTACACAAAAAATCTAAACACTCCAACAAATAAGCTTTAAACTAAATATTACATTTTTGGTCAGCTATATATAGTTATATAGTTAATCTTAAATATTAAAGGTCAAATGTAATTAATATCTTCGGGGCAGTGACTAGTTTAACAGTTTTTTAGGAATTTGTTTCACTACTTCACTTATTGCGTCTCATGTGTTTTTTTTTGTTACATTTTTTTTTGATTCGGTCGAAGATTTAACCGTTAGATATATAGTTCCCCTATATTGATTTTATAAATACTAGCAGATGTCAAAGCACACCTATATTTGCTCTACTTGTATCAAACGTTTGACAAACAAGGGCAGAAAAAACTCATTTCGCAATGCCGTGAAAAATTCAAAAGTTAATTACAACAAAACATGAACGAAATTCTAATAATCTTGCTATTTGAATACTATGCGTATAATCAATTTGTAAGCAGACATTACAATAGAATTTAAAATATGTTGTTAGCTCTAGTTTTTATCTCCAAATGTCTCCCACAATTTGCGGTCGAAAAATACGTCGTTTCCGCATAAAAGAAAGTTTTATTTTTTCAAATTTATTTTGTGACAAATTGTAACTCAAGTTGCTATATTACTTAGTCAAAAATTAACTTAACCAAAATGTTTAAAGTGACACAATAAGACATTTGAGTTCATTTCCTTCCGGACATGAAAGGAAAACGTCTTTTTTTAAAACTTTTTCAATATAAGAAGTATTTGCAGTAATTATATTAAAATATATACAGAGTGAGTCAATAGTGTGATATCGGTCGATCTTCTCTTTCGCATTCATAAGAAAAGAAGAATCCGATGATCCATTTAAAAACATAATGGTATAGCTATTTAAATATTGTACAAAATAAGTGTTTCTAATGAACATCTTGTATGATAGCATCAACTCATTTTTTCAACCAAATTTCAGTAACCAATTGCTAATAATAATGCCAAAAATGTACCTTAATCGAACTTATCTATTTTTAAAATTTCAATAACTTGACAATCTTACATTCAAAATTTTGAAACGAGATATACATTATAGCATTTGTTTCAACAAATTAGAATGTTCAAAAAAAAATTGCGTTCTATTTGAAATAATTGCATTGAACAAGGTCGTGGACTATCTATAGTCAAATAATAAAAATACTGCGCAATTCATGTTATCTACCCTACCTTGTTTTGATATCATTTGTTTTGATAATATAAGAGTGTTTTTTTTTTTGTTGAAAGTAACTAAATATTGTGACGGGTTTTTCCAAATAGACAACACTCACGGAAAAAGGAAAAGGACACATGTTTCATTTTCCCACACACGTGTGGGAACGGGCCGTTGTAGACTTCCCAAAAGTCTTTTCAGCCAATTGACGGGATATGTAGGATGGGTACGGTTTTAAGGATGGGTTCGGAAGGATGGTGTAGGTGACAGAGAGGATTGTTACTGACCCAGCATTTGCCTACGGAATCCATTGGAAAAAACCTACGGAAAATCAGGCGGTAGAGGGATACGAACCCTCTAACTACCCAATGACGAGCGCCAAAGCGCTTGGCTACGGGTCTGGGTCAACACTCACGAACAAGTAACGAAATGTATATTTGGCTAACAATTTTTTTTTACAATAATAACTAGCTAGCTACTCTGGCGGCCGCATATTCAGACTTATATAGCTCCAACAATATATATATAGTATATAGCTCCGCCAATTCTGGGAAGGTTGCATGCCTTTTAACTGTTCCGCCCCAGGCCGAACGCCTTTATTTGGGGTTGCACCCTCACTATTTTTATTTTACTTTTTTGTGAGCGTCTTTCACCAGAGTCCTCTTCAGGGAGTCTGGTCGTTCCATTTCGGTTTACTTTAATTTTATTTCTATTTTTTGTTGTTGTGTATGTTGAAATCCACCAAAGCGTTTTCCTGGTTATGACAAAACATTAACGACTGGTCCTTCGAAACGCAAACTAAAACCCCTCGTGGATCAATCAGTCCCCGATCCCAGCTGGTCTGGTGCGTCTCGACGACCTTGGACAGATGTTCTATCGTCCTGTTGAACCTCTCAATCATTCCGCCCGATTGCGGATGTGATGGAATCTTGGAGATTCCTATCAGGCGGCAAACTTCTTAAAAGATAGTTTCGTCCTTGATCTAAGTGAAGTTCGAGAAGCAATTGTTCACTTGTGCTCGAGTCACTGTTGTCGCTTCCTGGTTGGGAAGGGCGTATGCCTCAGGCCACTTGGTGAAGTAGTCCTGGGCCACCAGGATGTGTTTGACTTTCCAGGTCCCTAGTCAGTCCACGAACGGTAACAATCCTGAGAGCGTCTTTGTGGACAGCAGCCAGTGTGCGCCCCTTAGAACTGGCCGCATTTAGTTTTCCTGCTGCTGATGAGGCAGAGCAGCCTTGCAATTTCGCTGAATGTGTCCAGTTTTTCCATAGCGAAAGCAGGTCATGTTATTTTTCTTCTTGTCTGTTCTTTGAAGCAGTTCCAAAATTTATTTTATTGATTCCTCCATACAGCTGAGGTCGCTTTTTTCCTCTTTTAACTCCATGGGTTGAACTCCCTTGCTCTGAATTTTGACTTGTTGTCTGTAGTCCTGAATACGGCTTCAACTTCAAAGCCAAAAATCAGTGTTTCTTTTGCCGTGGAGAAGGTAGACAACTGGAGTAGCTTCTGAATTTCCGAGTCACTAATCCCCTTGACGAATGTATCGATAATCAGCCTCTCCGTAAAATCTGGCGGTGCCGTTGGATATGAGGAGTGAACCAGTCTTCTTATATCGGTTTCAAATTCTTGAAGACTCTCGGATGGCTTTTGTCTTCTCGCTAGTAACTTAGACTGGAACACTTGGCGTTCATCAGCTTGCCGTAGTCCTTCTTGTCTTGATCGGGCAGTGTCTGCAGGAGGTCCAATGCAGGCCCACGCAGCGAGATGATATGAAATGGGAGTTCTTCATCGTATGTGGGTGGTTTTATTTTCCCACCGCTGAAAATTGTGAAATTTCCCCCTTGTCGACGTCTTAATCTCGCCAGTTCCGATTCGAGGTTGATTATTTTTGTGTTCATTTCATCTATTTTGTTTAGCATGTTTTTATTGTTTACCCTTACTTCATCAACTTCTTTCTTTACCGTCTCGACCTCTTCTTTAACTGTCTTATCATCTTTGACGTCTTCGTTAACGCTGACAAATTTTTCTTTGATTTCATCTAATTTCGAGCATAAATTTTGATTTTCAATGTGCCTTTTTTGCTCATATTGTAATTTTTCTTTACGCCTTCTTAATGCGACTTCGTCCATTTTTGTTTGTGATCTCGACTTCACAATTCACAACAAACACAAATTTAACTTCTGACACCCGTTGTCACGTGGCCGGGTTTTTCCAATTAGACAACACTCACGAACAAATAACGAAATACATATTTGACTAATGAATTTCCTACAATAATAATTAGCTGGAAAATTCATAAATCAAAACTCATATTTTAAAACATATTGACATAAAGTCACCTCTCGTTAAAAAATCATCATGAAATTTTCTTTAGCTTTTTACAAAGCATTTATTCTAAAGAGCTTACCTTAAATTGGTAATTTCTTTCATCTTCATTAGCCTTTAAATCGTAATGTTTTATTGTATTTTCTACTTCTATTTCCACAACAAATTTTTGTAAAGCTCCATTAGGAAATGACGGATAATTCCAAGACAGTAGTGCTTCATGGTTTGAAGCTGCTAGTATTTCTAATCCGTCCGGTGCATCTGGCTCTAATTTTATTTTTTATAGTATCACTCTAAGAAAGTTAGACTGTCTCACCATGTTCAGTAGTTTCGCCTTCTACTACTTGCGATATCTGTCCCCCGTGATTTTCATGTTCGTTTTCCTCTACCTAACAATGTATTATTTATTAAAGTATATACCATAAATAGTAACAACATACAATGATTGAATAACGGACGTTGCTATTAAGATGATCTATTTGAGCACATGCAAAGTCTTTCCAAAGCTGACATCGCGAAACATTTGCAACATATTTAGGAGTTGACTGAGAGTTTTGCTCATGATACCAAACTTTGTAAACTGAGTCTACAGTTGGTGACTCCGGAAGTGCAAACCTAAGCGATAATGTGGTAGAATTACAGGAAAATATGGTGATATTTCGAACAGTAAGACGAGCTGTTAAAATGACAAATATTTAAAATAATTTAGTTGGTTAACAGCTTACGATCTGCTCTGACTACTTCGTAGGTTTTTTCCAAATG
This sequence comes from Cynaeus angustus, assembly GCA_030157275.1. Lineage (NCBI taxonomy): Eukaryota > Metazoa > Arthropoda > Insecta > Coleoptera > Tenebrionidae > Cynaeus > Cynaeus angustus. The sequence continues at coordinate 19,164,056 of CM058058.1, forward strand.
TTGATCATATAATTTTGCTGAAATTGTAACTTTATAATTAGTAAAGGGAGTTGTGGTGTTCACGTAAATGACGGAGCCTATAGATTTATGTTGAGGTAAGTCAACGGTTAAAGACTTTGAGTCACACCATTTGTTTGTGCATTCAATAAGAAAACTGTAAGAAATGTCAACATCTGGTCTCATGTCAGATTTTTGGTCGACATGAGGCCAGATAACGTGAAGTTTGGTGGAAGACATTGTAACTTCCGTTGGGAGATTTTTCTCAAGCATTCGAAAAGCCTCTGTGTACAAATTGAGAAAGAATTAATCGATCCAAAAATTTAGTTTTTAGTACTATACCTATCTTAGCTTCAGGTGTCAAACACTCCCCTGTAGATGGATAACACCCTTGACTACATTCTGGTTTACATGAATTTTTACAAAACATATTCCATGTTCCTGGGGCACAAGCTAAAAATAATTTGAAATCATGCAAGTGACTTCAAAGGTGATTTTTATTACTTTGGTCGCATTGCTCTCCTTTGTACCCCCAACTACAGAAGCATGACGAGGTATCCTGGCAAATTTTATGTTTTTGACAATATGCAAGACTTGATCCTAGCACATCTTTGCAGCTAACACTACAATTTTTTCCCAAAAATCCAGGTTTGTCACAGTGTAAACAATTTTCGCATTGTTTTGGTTTATCGTTATTTGATTCGTCTAACACTTGGCAGATATAATCATAAGGAGCTTCATTTTTTAATGAAACTTGATAAACTTCTGAAATATAGTTGACGTGGCATATTTTTGGTGAATCACTTTGGTGATTTTCGGAGTTTTAGTTAAACAAAAGTGATTTATAATACTTACTTATTAATATAAAATGAAAGAAAGTAATGGTCAAGAACACATTTTTCTTTATCTTAAGTGATTTATTTTTTTATTTACTTTTTGTAACAAAAAGCTTTAATCTGATTACTTTTTTCAAAAAAGAAAAAGCACATTAAAACAATGTAGAAAACTGTTACTATTTTTTTCTGGAGGTTACAGATCGTCATTTTTCCATACGTATAAAATACGTTTCCCGACTTTTATATTATTTTTTTATAAATTGATTTTAACATTAATTTTATATAAAAATAGTGTACAACACAAGAATCTGAAGAAATAGAATTCTAAAATCCAGAAAAATTTACATGCAGGGTTAATAAATATTAAAAAATTATACATACATTATCAAATAATAAAAGAAAAGTAAAGATTTTCTAAACTATAAAAAAAATGCTAATTTGATAAAAGTTAGAAATTCGTTGTTGGCCATTGAAAAAATCTTCTGGGGAGTAACTTAAATTCAAACGAGATCACTTTTATTTAACTTAATCAATTTTGGATCTTCGTATTTTTTTCAACCTACCTATATGTTTCCTGCAAAAAGTGACCTCATCGATTGCCCAATATCCATATTGTGCAGATTGATCCTTTAGGCCTCTAAAGAATGAGACTTGACCTAATCCAGGTTGTTTAGCAAAAATTTTCAAATGTTTCCATTCTTTAGAATCATTTTCATTAAACCCAATTATGGTTTCAGTCTCGACATAGCCACTTTCAGTTGTTAAATTTATTTCCAAGAAAGAGTTTTTATCCACAGATACATACATGGACAAACACAAGTTATCCGTGAAATTCACAGACATAGCGCTCATCTCATTTGCGGATACAGTAGCAGTAGTAGCGGTTTTGAAGGTATCTGCAGATTTTGATTTAATAAAATGTTACTTATAACTATACGTGTAACTTTTACATTGATGGAGTTTCCAGGCGGTGCTATTTCCCTCTAAATTTTTAAAATAGATCCAGTAAGGATTAAATTCCAGGTCATAATTTTTTACAATAGTGTTATCAGAATACAACATAAGGCGGTTGTTGTGCTTTTTCATAGTAAAATGGTACCAAGTACAGTGCTTGTTGCTTTTCTGAATCTGCATTGGAAAAGCTATAGGAAATCCATTTACTTTATGCGATAATTTTTACCTTTGGTGGAGTAAAATCTAGCCAAGTCTCGTGCTTAAAATCTTCGCTTAGTACGTCAAATGACACGCTGTTGCGGATACATATGGAGATAGGTATTGAATGTGATCCTTTTAAAGCGTGGCCAACACTATCGTCAAGCGTTGCAAAATCTTAAAATTGTTTTGATTTTATTTGGTTATTTTCTTTATTTATAATCCAATAAATAAGTAAAAAATATTTCATCAAAGTATTTTTATACTGTACTGAGAGAGTTGTTTTGTTATAATTAGCAATAATCTGATTTATGGATATATACATCATGTTTAAATCATTCCAGAGAACAACTATTTCTAGTTTTAATATCTTTTAATATTAGAAAATGGCTTAGAAACACATAAGTTTAAAAAAATATATATTATTCTCTTTATGTCAACAATCAAGGTTAGGTCAAATTAGTAGTAAAACTGTTTAGTAGCTAACTGCTGTAAAATGGTAACGATCTGTTGTTTATTATTAACTTATTATTATATAGTTGCAAGTGTCAATTAGTGGTTCGCAATTCTTAGTTTCTTTAAAAAATAAAAAATAAATTAATTATGATTAATTAGAATTATTTTTATGAAGAACTATAACTTTTGTTTCAATCTAAAGAAATACATCTTTTTCTGAATAAGTTAAAAATAGGTCATGAAATTTTCTATAGAAAATCCTTCCCGACTGTAATTTTTAGGGTTTATTTTTCGAAACTGTATAATGAGCCAGTTTTTTAAGTTTAAATCAATCATTATTTTATTATAATTTTAATAATGCTCAGTATTGTTATTATGAATTTTTAAATTAAAATTTTGAAAGTTTGACACGACAACTGTCTTCTCAAAACTATCTTACCTTGCCAACGCATATCTGTTACAACGTTGGAATCTGCATCTATAGAACTTGTTGTTATCCAGTCATCTTTTATCCAGTTACTAATTTCGATGGGTTTTTGTTTGAAGGCTGAAACAATAAAGGAGATATAGTTAAGTACTGATTAAATTCTAATTTACATGATAAAATTCAATAAGAAAATGAAACAGTATCTAAAAATATATTTGGGAACCCCAAATACTGAATTACTATTGTTAGGGGATTTCCTTTTAGTAGGAAGACCCCCACTTTACAGAGTGCATAAACATTCATTCCCATTAGGGGACGTCCGGGCAAAGCGGATAGGCTGTTTTTTTGGCTTCTTATAACAGATGGCTCTACAAGTCGCGGTCACGTCCATGCGTCACCTTTTCGCCGACGCCACGACAGTTCAAACACAGCGGCCGTATGTTGTAGTGCCAAAAAAAAGATCTTAGTGTTTTTTTTTAATTTTCGATCAGATTTGTGTTGCGTTCTTTTGTATTTATTATAAACTTATAGAAAAAAGTGTTTTTATATTACAAAAAGGTGCTTTGGGCAAAGCTGATACAGAAATTCAGGCGATGAGGGTGAGATCCGCCACCAAAATAACACCAGCTGAATTGTCTCCGTTCCAAGTAAGATCAATACCAAAACCGGCTGCTCTAAAGATAAATCAGAAATGCAAACGCCAAAGGTTTGAAGTATTGACATCGACCCTTATTAAATTCGAACAAGCTCTTAAATACAAGAAGATGAATAATAAAATATCTAATTTAGCTGAGCCTAAAGCATCTAAATTAGGCAAAAAAGGTAACACCTTTGCCCGGGTTTTTAATTGTGATTTCATGTAACCAAAGGTGATTATACGTGCAATTTAAGATAATAAAAGGAAGTCCCTAGCTCGCATAATTCTATTTTTTTTTCAGTTTTCCTTAACAGATGCGTTTTGCCCGGGTCTCTCCTATATAAAATTACATACCTGATCTGATTGGTGGACTTAAGAAAACTGCTGAACTTCCAGTGTCACCACCAGTTACCACACAAGTCACGTTTTCTTTTGATAAAAGTGTAATTATTTCGGCTGAAACGATATAACAACTTAGCAAACCTAAAAGGAACGTCAACATTTTTTACTAGATAAAGTGCAAACTAATACTAAAAGTACGTTATGTATGTAGTTTATCGCTACTTTATTATCTGGCGTTGATATGAGGGACCATTAACAATGAAATCCAAATAAAGATAGAACTAGAACCTAATGAAAGTGAAACAGCCAAACATTTTAACAGAACAATAATTAAGAAAAACCTATGGTGGTGACACTGAAAGTTTACCGAGTACAAGTACTTCAAATTTGGAAAAAAAAGTAGTAAAAATAACTATACAGATTTATTATGATATAATAGACATATTATTACTTTGATGGTTTCCTGAATTTTAGACGTGAAGTTGTGAAATTGTTCCGCTAATTAAATGTTGCATGCGAAGTGTTGTATTAAAAACTCTAGACTTGTATTGTGGGTTTCCAGTGCACGATTTAAAAGACTCTGGTTTTACTACAATTTTTAATAAACAAAAATAACAAAATTGAAACAACGGTACAACATAAGATCGTTCGCGGTTCTGCTTCGCTTCTTCGTCTTCTGCTTCTACTTGCAAAGTTTTGTAGTGCTTGCCAGTGTCATCTAGTGAGTAGTATATGCGCCCTCTGGGGGTCTTTACACCGTTTGCGGCTTTGGCGCGGTTTTTTGAATTCTTATTAAAGGTACGTTTTTTTGTAATTGATCTATGAAACATTAATACGCTTTTTGTTGGCGATGATGGTCTACTCTTTGTCTCTTCGATCAACCACTTCGTAGGGGCCACTGTAGTAGGGGATGCAAGACTTTTCGCACTGAGTCGTCGCCTAGGAATACATGGGAGCACGTCTTTAGATTTTCGAAGACTTGCTTGGTGTGGTTTGAAGTCGGTACAGATCGTAAGGCTCTCCTGTGGTCGCGTAGCTTTTTAATAAAGCTGGATGGGTCTTCTTCTGGGCGAGTTGGACTGTTCATGAAGAATTCTCCTGGTAAACGCAACGAAATGTCGTATAAGAATTCTGCGGCTGCTGCTCTGAGGTCTTCTTTGTAGACGCTCCGAAGAACTAGTAAAACTGTTGGTAATACTTGTAACCACTTCTCCGTGTTATGGCACATTATGGCGGGTTTTAACGTTCTGTGCCATCGTTCTAAAATTCCGTTCTACTGTGGATGATATGCTGTGGTACGTTGACGTTTCGTGGCAGTCAGTTTGGTTAGCGCAGATTCGAACTGGTGTCTATGGTCAGTAGTTATAGATCCTGAAGCTTCGAAATGTGACACCCAAGTGGAATAGAAGGCAGTTACAACTTTTGCAGTAATTTCCTTTAGGGGTGCTGCTTCTGGCCAACGAGAAAAACGATCAATCATTATGAGACGATATCGGTATCCTTGGCAGATTAGAAGGGGCCCGACGATTTCCAAGTGAATTTGCTCGAATCGCTTGTCTGGGATCTGAAATTTGCACAAAGAGGATTTAGTGTGTCTCTGCACTTTTGCTTGTTGACACGCGATGCATTCGCGACACCATTTTTTAATTTTTTTTATGGGACTGTTCATTTCAGCCCACACGTACTTGTGACGAATGAAACGGCTTGTTGCTCGACCGCTCGGATGGCTTTTGGGATTTAGTCCTGCAGGAATTGTAATTGTGATGGGATTATTACGAGAGCTATATTTCGTTCTCTTTGATTTAAATCTCTCAAAAATTCCGCACAATACAATTCTAACGGTCCTTTGCTTTGTTCATTTTAGCTAATCTTAATGTTAAAAACCAAACTTGTAATTACAAAACTCATAACAATGTTTTGCTGTACTTTGTAACACATCAGATTTTTTCTAAGCAAACCTCACAATATAACTTTGTCTCTTATCGGCTTGTTTTATTGACCTCTTCAGTTTGTGTCGTTCTAACTATACCATTCGTTTTGAACCAAGACTTGCCCTTTCACTGTTTTTTTTTGTGCTCGAACATTAGTCCGAATCGTTTTTGATGATCCAGACAGACCCTGTAATTTGCAAATTTGAATTATCGCGGTTTCGTGTGCATGTCCATTGTGATTTTTGACCAAGATCTGCAAAACTGTTCAAATGCCCAGAAGAAATGAACGTCTGCACCCCTTAAAAAACAAACAACAACAAACTTGTCAAAAAAATAACGCTTCAGCCCCCATAAAATAATATAGGTGCTAATGTAGTAAATTTATATCTAAATATGAACGGCGGTTACCTACGGGAAAAAAAAACCTGTAAACATCCCATTCTTTTTAATTGAATTTAATTTTAAGTAATTAATGAAATGAAAAATTTTGCTTACATTTTGTTTTTTGTATTTGTGGTTTGTCAGGACAAAAAAAAGTAAATCAGAATTGATTAAACAGGTATACAATTATTTGGATTATTTTTGATTGTTTATCACTTATCTAACATTTAAACAGCCAAAAGTTGTGTTGCACCTCTTGTCTTTTTTTTTAAAGTAGATTTTTCAAGAACTATTACATTACTCTTAAAAAGTAGTGATTTGCAACTGTATGAAAAATCTTCTACAATCTAGACTCGAATATTAAAAAAAACTAATGAGTTGAATTAAAACATTTTGTAAAATTGTATAACTCTCGTTATAAATTTAACTGAATAAGCTGAAGTTGTCGACGTAAAGAAATAACATTTCTTAATGTGAAAAGCGTTAAGTAAATGCAGTATTTTTTTATACTAGTTACTAGTTAGAAAAAATTAAACACAAATTTGTATTAAAAAATCTGTACTAAATTATACAAGAGAGATTCTACTCTACATTTACAATTACCTATTTTATTGTGACACTAAAAATAGTGTCATAAAACTAAATACTGCAATAACAATAACAAGTTTAAGTTAAGTAAACTAACCAATAAATTGAACCAAAGTAAAACACTTAGCACGATGTGGCTATAGTGGCGACGTTATACCAAGAGTATACCAAATCTCACATAGTGGTTATAAACCTATAAAATTGAGATTATAAAAGTGACTAATACCGAGTTAAGAAAATGAAATTTACAAAAATATATAGTGCAATCATAAAATGAAACTTTAAAGAGTCAGTACTATGAAGTTAAGCAAGTGAAATTTAAAGAATTACGATTTGAAATTATACAAGTAATAACTAAAGGGTTCACATGGTGAAGTTACAAATGTAAATGACATTCAAAGAATTATTAAGAAAGTCTAAAACGAAAGGCGACAAAACAAATCAAAAATTGGTAATTACAAGAGAGGCGAGAGCAATAACTTCGCTGCCAAGTCCGGGTTCCGGTGTAGCGTTGACGTGCGCTCCGACGTTGGGCATGCGCCGTAGGCTTGGCGGGCTAGACGGTATCAGCTCAACAACGCAAGGCCTAGGGTGTCATCAAAGGCGATGCTCCCAAAGGTCGAAACGAGGTATAATTCCGTATAGGGCAAAGCAAGGCATCAGTTCACCAGTTTAAAGGTAAAACGAAAATTCTCCCATAAGACGAAAATTATCCAAAAATGAAAACCTTAAAAGGAAAGAAAGATTTACTAAGATTGAAATGTGAATAGTATCAAAAGTTTAAAACCGTGTCTATAGATTGAAAAATGACCAAAATCGCTAACACAATACCTTAAGATGATGGGTGGCTTGCACGTGTCGAACAGAGTTGCTGACCAAAATCCGACCAACGGGTCGTTAGTCCAAAAATCTCTCAAAATATTATTCTAGACGGCATAAGATGAATGTTGACTACGAAGATCTGGCAAACCTATCGGCCGATTAGATGCCAATTCTCAAAATAAAACTGGACTTCAAGAGTGTAGCCACTTCACTAAAATACAGCAACCTCTAACGAAGCAAATCACAGACTGCTCACCGTAGCTTTCGCTACCGTTATTTTCCCCCAACATCCCTAAGATAACAAAAAAATTCAAATTCTGGCGGCGTGAAGCGTCTGCAGGGACTTTTAATACAGAACTAATTAATAAGCTTACAGAAATGACAAGCGATTATTATCAACCTAAAGAAAAGCAATTGAGATAACTCGACAAGAGTAAGTATTACAATAAAATATATGAAAGTCGCACCCAAATTTTTAACATTTAATAAAATTACCGACTACCGGACAAAAGACGAAACCAGAGGATACGATAAACGAAGTAAGAGACTAGAATCAAGCCAGACTGGAGGAAAAGAGGTTATGTCTCCCTTTATAAACAAACCACTACAGACGTTGAAATTTTGAATTGTAGGACATTTCTCGCCTTGCTAGTAGACGAAAGAAAATTTTGTGTAGTACAAGACGTGGAACTGTCTCCAAAAGTACCACTGGTAGCGATAGTTTTGCCTCCAAAAACTATTTTTGTGGTTTAAGCTAATGCTAGAGGTTTCACTGCCTAAAGCCCAAAATATGGTCCCAGCAATAACTTGCAAAAACTACAGGACCGTAGAAGATATCAAACATTGGCTAAAATATATACTAAAAGGATATAATAATAAAGTTGGCGTCTTGTAGATTTCCAAAAAAAAAAACAAAACCAATAAAGTATTAAAACCTGAAAGAATTTAACTGGTGACTAAAACAAAAGAAAATTACCATGACAATATATAAAAAAAAGCATTGTGATACTGTTTTTGTTGATTTTTCTTTTCACTGGGTTGCCGAAATCTATCAACTTATGCAAAAAAGGTTTGCACTATTATATGGGCACAATCAATTTTGCCACAATTATGAATGTTTTTAAATTTTATTTTTCAAAATATGCGTAAAGTAAAAAAAAAGCGTATTATACGTTTAACAAGACGTGTTGTAGCAATCACAATGCTCCAATCAATCACTTTCAACATCGTTGCGATATTTCTGACATTTATCATATTTTGCAAATAGGACATTTTGAAATTTCCGTAGATTTATTTTTGAATTGCATAATGACTTTTTTGTACTATCTGCCTGATTAAAATGTTTTTGTTATGTTTATATTAGACTTATCTTTTGTATTTTCCCTGTTTTGTTATAAATGATTATACATGCTGTAGGTATTAGAATGTATTGTTTTAACAAATTGCATGCTCTAGGCATGTGACAATTTTTTTTATCATTCTTTGTACTTTTTAACATTGTTTTTTCAAATAAACTTTTTGTTGCTTGCAATTTTTAAAGTGGTGTATAGAACTAAGGTTGAAATAATAAGTCTAGTAAATAGTCAATTATTTAATAGACTTAAAACTAGTATACCTCCATAGTAAATACAATGATAATGTCAATCAATCGTTCTGTTTTAGGAAATGCCCAGTTAAAGTTTTCATAAGTGCTAAACTCTTGTACATATTCTACAGCGGTCCTATATGAACAACTGGAGTTGTTCCTAAAAAAAAATTTGTTAATAAAACAAACTAACAAGAGAACTTCACGGGATGTTCGTGGTCGGCTTGCCTCAACAGTTTTAACGGCTTTAAAAATATCACACTTATATTCCATATTAATTTTCTCTATCATATAAGCAAAAGCCACAAAAAGTCCACCAGCTGTACCTCCATCACTTAAAAAAATATTTAATTTCAAAGAATTATATATTTAACACTACCCACTAGCAAAGTCACAACAATTTTACCACTACAAGCCATGCTTTTTTCCACACATATATTAAATCTTTCAACGACGAAGGTCCAATTGTCTCCATGTTTCCAGTTTTTCTTAGAAATAATATTGATAATTTGTGATGTTTTCTCACTTCTTTTGTCAAGTTTTATTCCAGCCATGGTGTAGACGCTATGACGCTATGACGCTATGACTATCATTTGTGTTCAACAAGGAAATAACTGCATTAATATTATCCAAGATCCTGGAGCGATTGCCTTCTTGTGGTCAAAATATTGGACAGAACTTAAAGAAGAAAAACTAATTTCTAACGAAGGTGAAAATAAATTTTTTTACCGAATTTTCGTCAGATATTTTGCTAAGAGATACTATAGTGTCAATTTCGTATCCACAACTAAATTCCAGAAATCGTTAATGGTTTCTGGTAGAGGCTGTTGAGTGACTATATATTTGTTGGGGTAGAGGTAACAATCTACGTAGATAGCATTGATATAATTTGAAGTATTTTGTGCCGAAATTGGTAGGAATATTTGTGAGGAACTTATAAATACCACGAACAGTGTCTGTGAGTAGAGAGAACAAAAATTGAATCCTGTCAAAATTAAAAAGTTACCTGGTAAAATGCTATGGGAACAGTTTTTGGCTCTTTGTTCATTAGTTAAAAGCAATTGCGCGTTTAACTGTATTTTTTTCATATTTTTTTTTAGCCTGTTTCAAACGATACGTAAGTAGATTCAATGAATCTTTACTTAAAGCTTTTTTTTATATCGAAATGAAAATTTTTTGATACTTCTATTGAAGAGTCTTTTCCAAAGAAATATTCGAAAACAAAAAAACATATTGTTCCAAATTGGTCACCAGCTCCACTCCTAGTTCTCTTAAATCTCTCAGAATCGATCCAAAATCTATTTGTTTTTCTTTAATAGCTATATCGCACAAAATATATGTTCCTGTTCTTCCACATCCAACACTAAAAAAAAATCTTGTTTTTGAAACTTTATGATCAGTTTATTAAACTTACTTGCAATGTACCACGACCAGATTTTGTTGCGAAAGACTTATTATTTCTTTTATAAATTTAGTAAAGTCTTGAACATTTAATGGAACATCATGATCTGGCCAAGTTGTATACTGGAAATGATGAACAAGGCGACTTTGGCATTGATTTTCTACTTGGAGTTCTCGATGCACATAGTTTGGAGTGATTTTCGTTGAAATATTTTGAAATAAAAATTCCCTAAATCGGTATTTCTTGAGGTGTTCGGGCCAGTATTGTGCACATTCTTTTACTTCTGTCAACGTTACAATAAATTTGACATTTTCTGGATATACCATTAACCAAAAATCGTTAACAGCAGAATCTTTGGGAGCTTGAGTTCGAATAAATGCCTTTGGTATTCTATAACCCTAGAAACGATTTTTTATTATTATAAACAGCCCTAAATTATTTTATACATACATTTATATAGTTTGCATTTATATAATCAGATCCAGAGTTGTTAATTAGATGCACTCTGGTTTTGTCATCTAGAAAAATGAAAAATTAAATCTTATGACAATTTGAAAAAACCTGTATACCAGTACTGCAGTACTAAAATTTTTAAATTAACTTACTATCCGACTTGCTATATACAAGTGATCCTAACAGTAAAGCACTAAGGATTATGGTAGTAAAAACCTGGTGTTATTTTTTTTGACAGATTTTTCCAATTGAGTTTTAGATTTAACGATTCTAAATCAATTTAAACCGTTTTATGTTGTAAAATACAAAACTTATAAAGCAAAAAAACAATAAAATTTACTCATTTGGTTCAAATAACATGTGTTATGAAGAAGAGTTTGGGTTAGGATTTAATAACATAAAAATAGTTAGAACTGATCTAAAATAATTTAATTTTAAAATCTGCAAAATTTTACTAAAACGTTTTCTGTAGAGAAAAAGAGTTAAAACTTTTAGAACATAAATCTTTATAGTCGGCGTTAATAAGAAGACTGTGAACAATTTATTTATTACATGGTAATATGTTTGTGTAACGATTGTTGTTAGCATTTTCTGGAGTCGTCCATCATTGCAGGTGGCCTTACTTATTTTCGGTATATCCTAAAACTGTAGTATTCGAACAAACATCTTTAGATAGTATAATAAAAAACCTGAAACTCCTTGGCAATTATATTCTTTTCTTGTTCAAGAGCGGACAAAAAATATGCTTCAAAATTTTCTATTTTTATAGGATTATTTATGCATTTTGTTCTTTAACATTTGTTAACAAAGCATCCATTTCTGGAAGCTCCATAAATGATACTTCCTGTATCTCTTATGAGTTTTTTTCGCCTGTATCTAAAAATAAAATTTGTATAATAGACTAAAAATATGTAAATCACTAACAGCCACCAGCCAATACCGAGGACTAAAGTAAGTAATAACGTCATGGCTAACCCTATGCCAACTATCATACCAGCACTTTTGGTTATATCTTTGTTTGTAGTAAACTCAATGGGGATGTTTATTGTCCTGCCATTGCGCACAAGATGTAAAGAAAGATTTCCAGTGTCTTCTTTACTAATTATACAACATTTGTCAATTGCTGTACACACATTGTCTAGATTTAAACCTTTTCCTCGTTTTGGACGATTGTTGTGTATAGTAAACTCTAAATTGTCATTAACTGACTCGGGAATCGCTAAATAGCAATTTTTAAAGCACCACGTAACAAAACGATTTGGTGAAATTTCTTTAAATGGATAAGAGATATTCAGGTTTATATTGGCCTTTTCGCTGTCAAATTCATTTTTTGCCCAAACAGAAATATTGTATCGTTTACCATAATCCACTGGAATCTGCAACATTTGTATATCTGTAAAATTAACGTCAACATTACTTTATTTCTACCATTTGAATGTAGTTTTCTCTATGCGTCATATGACTGTCATTGTTAACTCTAATAAAGAATTTTTCTACTGGTTTACCATAAGTATAATATGGATATTCCCAACTTAAATTTATCGCTTTTGCAATATTAACAGACATTTTAATGTCCATATTTGCGGGCATACTCGTCACAGATGCTAAAAATTCCAATTTAACAAATTTTACAAATTGTATATTAAAAACTAACCATTTATCCAGAACTTAATACTTCTTTTTGGACTATATTCTGAGACTTCTTGAGCATAGAAACCTAGATACCTGTGTAATTGTGAAAATAATTATCGTTTAATTATAATAAAGTGAATATTAACTTAGGAATGTAAGTTAAATGCTTTACACCTTACCTCAATAACGACGATGTGCGAAAATGGCCATGGTGTGATAGTTTAGCACATCGTAGTGCTCCCATATGTTACATGGGGATGTAGTATTAGTCTGGGCAATGATTTCATTTTTCTTATTTTGAAGAAAGAATGTAATATTTTTCTGTTTTTCCAGTCGGGGGATTTTTTTCTCTCCATTTTATCCATAATGTGTTTTTGGTTGGTTGGTTAGTTTATTCGAACCAAAAAATTTAAATTTTTCCACTATATTATTAATCTAAAACGATATTGTAAGAAAACAAACATATTTTGTTTTTTTTTAGGTAAATATTTCTACAAAACACCGAACTTACCAATCCAGCGTTCATTAATTACCATATCAAAATCTTTGACCTATTTATTTTCCACTCATCTTCACCCCAGTTTTCTTCTTCAGTTTTACTTGAAATTTGGAAATTTTCATAATTTTGTATATAAATGGCCGAATACACAAAGTCGTCTGTCAACACACAAGTAAGGTAATTTTCCCTAATTAACGTTATTACATCGCTAGAAACTAGTACGAATGTTGTTAGAACACGAATATAATACCACAAAAGAAATCTCATGTTCTCCTATGAACACAGTTTACACAATTTGTATACTTTCACTACTAGATTAAGATCAAAATTCACTAAACTTCGTATGTGTATGGTTTGTCAACAAAATTTTATCAATACGATTTTGTCGAGACGCTATTAAGAGTTTTTACAAACCATTTAACCCAGTACGGTAATCTTATTTCTACAGCAGTGGCCAATCAAATAAAACCCCATTTCACAAGAGTTCGTCTTAGTCACGTTGCTTTAGTATCATCAAATATAAAGTGTGAGGACTGCGATTATCTTAAGATTAGATATAGACTTGTTTGTAAGTGTATGATTCATAAAACTGGTATAATGTGATGTGACCTAACTTAAATTCTAACTCCCCGCCACGATAATGTTCAAAAACTAGGTTGTAGTGCGCATAGATAGCTTAAAAGATAACGATTTTTGGGCACCTGTTGTTAAGAGATCTGCGGTCGCACAAAAAACAACACTCTGTGCCGCTGGATAAACTTTTATTATGATTTTTTTGTGTCTTCTCCAGTTTAGCCAGTGCCATTTTTATTGCAACTTTATTGTAATTTTTGCTTGTTTCTCACGAGTAAACAAACTTAACTACTTGCTCTTTTTGAGACTGTGCCATTAGTTCAGACAGGCTTTGTTTGCTCTCAAAGATTCTTATTAAAAAAAACTGTTATAATTCGACGCTACTGCAGATATGCCTCCTTGTCTTTGAAGAAGTCAATTAAGTTTTTATTTAATTAAAGTTTTCATCTACTACTTTATTGTCTAACACCCATTCAATTTTTTTAAAGTTGTGTTTTCTCCAGACGTATTTCTGACTAACAAACACAAAAAAAGAAAGATTTTTACCGGATCTTTATTAGTTATTTTGAAATAAAACTTTGTCAACCCAGTTTCTATCGAAAATGGACTTTGATGGTTATTCCCCTGAACCCTTCAGTTAGTATCATGTATTTAAAAAAAAAAAAAAAAACAGTGACAGTCAAATTTGAGTTTTATGTTCGACTTTGCCTGCCTCTTGATGTTCGATAAAATTTCTGTTAAAATTAAATTGAATTAATTTTTTTTCTAATGAGATTGGGAACATTAGGATTATAAAATGCGATTAAGAAAAAAGTTAAGACTAAGTGAGATTTTAATATGTGCCCTACGACATACGTTACAAAAAAAAACATTCATTTGGTCATGATTTTTTACTGACCATGGACCAAGCTCTATATATTTTTTTGTACATTTGCTCTCTTGAGCAATGTTCTGTTTTTTCAGATATGTCCCTTTTCTTTATTTGATAAGCCTTATTGTGGTTCTTTCCTCTTTTAAATAGAACAAACAGAATATTAGAAAACTTTATACACCGATTACGAATTTGTAATTTAAATCTAATTTTAAAGCACACACTCATATCTGTCCTCTGTTATCGCTCTTGTTATTTTTCTTTGGGTTTATGGTTATAAGTTGATTACTTATTAGGTGTGAGTATCACAAACCAGTCTGAAGAACAATGAAAATGCAAGAACCGTTTGTTCATTGTCTGATTTGAATTTTGTGTAGTTTGTAATGTTTTTATGTTATATTTTATTTCGCACTTTGTTTTATTGCAAAATAGACAAACTTTTACTTTATTCATTTTGTGTTGTTCTGGACAATTTGGGTGGTATTGCGTTACGTAATCCAGTTCATTTTAAAACTTTTAGATTGTCACAGGATATTTCGGGTGCGATAAATTAGCATTGAGTTTACAAATGTTTGATATATATACGATAAATAAAGAACTTAATTTGAAAAAAAAAACACTCTAAACACTAGAATTAATTTTATTGAAGATTTATTACACATCTAAAGCGTATCAGTAATATATATTATTTCGTATGTTATGATAGTAATTAAATAAAATTTCAGTGTGTTAAATTCTTCTATATTCAACATTACGACATGATACAACAGTTTAACTTGTTCCTGAAAACAAAAATTGATATAAAAACAAATTATAACGTATCAAAATGTTAATCTTACAGAATACTGTACAAATTGCACACGACTTTGCTGAACAGTTTTAACAGATGTAAAAACATCACACTTATGTTCCACAATTTTTTTTTTTAATGAAATGAAATGGAATGAAAAATTTTTTCTAACATATACGCTAAAGCTACAAAAGTCCACTTGCTGCAGCTCCATCTCTAAAAATATAATGGTTAGTCTTTAAATTATGAAATAAATAATGTTATCTACTAGCAATTATTACTAGACAACAATTTTTCCACTACAAGCTATGATTAAACGCATATTAAATTTGCAATAGATGAGCGCTTTATAGTCTCCCGTTTCCAGTTTTTTATTAAAATAATGTTGATGATGTTGAATTTATTCTAACTAAATCATATGTGTGGTGACTATCATCTACACTGAAGAAGCTGAGGACTGCGTCCATATCATCCAAAGTCCATGAACGGCTGCTTTCTTGTGGCCAAAATATTGGGCATAACTTCAAACAAAAATGGTTAATAAGAAAGAAATAAAGAAAAAGGAGCTATTGATACCGAGTTTTCTTCACAGATATTGTTCAGAGAAATTATAGTGTCGATTTCGTATTCCATAATTAATTTCCACAAATCGTTAATAGTTTCTGGTAGAGGTTGATGCGTCACTATATACTTGTTAGAGTAGCGATAGCAATAAACGCAGACAGCATTTATGTAGCTTGAAGTATTAATATAGAAATATGTACACGTTTGAATAATTTTAAAACTTACCTAGTAATAAAAGGGAACCGATTTTTGGCTCTTTCCTCATGAGTGAGATATAATAAAGTTTATTTTAATGAATATTAAACGCTGAGTAGAGATATAGATTACGTTATTATCTTTCTTAGTTACCTACGAAACCGATATTATCTGTAATTTTACTATACAATATTGGCCTGAGACGAGTTGCCCAGTTTACAGAGAAACGCCCATTTCACCGGTTTGTATCTTTCTTTATTGCAATTTTAACAATAAGCAGTACCTACCTATAACTTTTAGAAAAAAAAAACAAAAACAAATAATATTGTTGGATTTAAAAAATATAAAAGACTGTAAATATGTATTAAAGACTGTATTAAAATATGTAAAAAGACTGTATTATATGTTATATATATACATATATATAATATATACTTCAATCATGATGATGTACATATATATTAATTTTGACTATATATTCTTGTCCGAATATACTCCGGCTGAGACCTATATTTCTCATACAACTCGCTACTATTACCTTCTAAATATTCTAGAATGACAAAATGTGCAAACATGTAATATTCTATTTTGCTGACCATATTAGGCCTTTGATCTCTTAATTGTTGGAGAATGTTTAAAAAGTCAACTTTGTTTTCGTTTTTCGCCATTTTCATTGCCACATCACATAAAATATATGTACCAGTCTTGCCACAACCTGAACTAAAAATTTTAAATTGTTAAAAATTTATTATAAAACACAAGGTTAATAATTACGTGGAATGAACAACCACTGGTCCAGAATGAGGTATTTTTTCTACATCTATTATCAACGCAATAAAGCTTTGAAGACTCGTAGGCAAACCTCCGTCGGGCCAATCTGTATACTGAAAGTGTTGAACTAGACGAGTCTGGTTCTCAAAATTTACTTGGATCTCTCGATATACGTAATTTGGGGTGTTTCTTATGGTAATACGTTCGGTTAAAAATGGTCCAAACCTGAATATGGGATCCGGCCAGTATTGTATAAATTTTTCATTTGTGTTTTGTTGGTTTAACATTACAATAATTTCTACGTTTTCTTGGAAAATCATTGTCCAGAAATCATGTATAGTAGTGTTGAGAGGCGCTTGAGTTGCAATGAAAGCTTTCTCAATTCCATAACCCTGAAAAAAAAAGTTCTAATATGTTCAAAGTCAAAATTACGTATTTACGTTAACGTAGCTTGCATTGATGTAGTCTCTTTCGGGGAATTGACGTAAAACAACTCTTGTGTGGTCATCTAAAAACAATAATATTGAATTTTCGGCTTATTATTCTAAGAAAAAAAAGTTTAAAAATTGCATCTACAACGTTTAAACTCATTCAGTTGATTTATACTAAAACCTTACAAGGTATATCATTCCTAAAAGAGTTTTTTTTTGAATTCTTGATAGACAATCCAGATCTGCATCGCACCGTTGTAACTTTTGGTACTCCCTAGAATACATATTTTTATAACGAAATAGATAAAAAAAAAGTAATTATAACCTGAAACTGTCGAAGTATTTTATTTTGGTCTATATTATCTTCAACAGTTCTTATAAGATAATCTCTAAAACCTTTTATATCGACAGATGAAGATTTAAAATCATGGTTAGTTTCGCAATATTCTAGTATCATTTCTCCTTCGTCGTTTTTAGAGCTAATAGATAACAGATTTTCTTGTCTATTTTTTTTTGCTTTCAACCTGCAATGATACAATAGAAATAAAACATTTAAAACAAAGTTTGCAAATGACTAACAGCCAGCAAATAGAAAAGAAGATTAATGTTGTTAATGCAACCACTATACCAATTATTTCGACGACGTAGCTATGACTTATTTCTTCGCTTTTCTCGGCTGTAAGAATTAATTGATGCTGGTAAGTATGTGCAGCCTAGGTCATCTACTATAGACATAAACAAGTTGTGTCAAAATATACTTAACTCTTTACAGGAGCAATCGTTTTTGTGAAAATTTTACTTCGTTCAGCTTGTCCCAATCTTTTAGCGACAACGGATATGTTATAACGGGTGATATTCGGTAATAATGCTGTATTTAAGGTAATATTTGGAACATAAAAATGAAGTTTATAGTCCTGTTCTTTTATCTCTCTATTGTGACACCAGTTGTTAAGACATTTATATTTGATCGAATACTCCACTGGACCACTAAACCTGGCACATTTTTCCAATTCCAAGATGGTTTTATTTCCAATAATATCTATACTTTTTGGTAAGTCATTGTCTATAATAGCTGAATGTGAAGGAAAAAAAGTTGTTTGGTCTATAAGAAACTTCTCGTTTCCATTTTTTGCATACAATTTAATTTCGTAACTGGGAAATGACCCTATTTTAAACAAGCTTTCTGTAGTATTTGACTGCAGTGTTCTCTTTCCAGTGTTGTTGCCACAGAATGTTGTGTTCCACTACATAAAAACTTGATATTAGAAATTTTATTGATTTATTTATAGCGAATTTACCTGGTACTCTAGTTCAAACTTGGAAACGTTTTGCATCAAAGGTTTGCTCCAATTCAAATAAACTTCATTTTTTTGTTCAAATATACGCAGTGATTCTACAATTTAATTTAGGTGTCTTAGACACGCACTTTGTTACTTTTGACATAATGAGCACTTACTTTTGTTTATAATCAATTCATGTACATCGGTTTCACAATTTTTTTCATCAGAAATCAAAATTGTCCTGACTATATATGATTTTGTGGTTGTTAAATTCAGCTGTATAATTTTTGGATTATTTTCAGAATAAGTAAAGTTTGCAAAATATTTAAAGTTTTCCCCACTATTTAACTAAAAGTAACTGTATTGTGAAATGAAGTAATATTTTATTGTGTACCTGTTTGTACTGTACAGCATAATACTGTGGAGTACTGTCGTTGAGACCATTTGTCAAATTTGGGATAATTTCTATGAAATTTTCTTTTATCGTGTTGAGTTTAGGCGCTTTTTGTACCACCGGACATTTTGCTAGAAATAATTAATTTATGTGTTTATCGTTTATAGGAATTATTATTATTAAATACTTTTACAAGTTTCTCCATAATATCCCCAAGCACAGAAACATTCATTTTCTGAACATATTCGATGTTGCTCACACGCAGAGTATGACTGTCCCAAAATTTGACTACAAGAAATATTACAATTTTGTCCGAGATAGGGAAATTCCCTGCAACTCGTGCTTTTCAACTTTTTTGGAAAAAAATCAAGAATTTGACAACGGGGTGTCTTCAAAGAAAGTATCTTACTTTCCAATATTTTGTTGTATGTTACTGGAAAACAAAAATAAAAGTTTTTAAATGTAATCTACGTAACGAATTTTTAATTGTATTATTATTGTTGTTATGATATTTACCTATGCCTAAATTGCAGTCTTTAATTTCATCGATTGCCCAGAAACCACTTTTATCATTGTTATAAGTTCCACGAAAGAAAATAAGATTTTTTAACGGTAAATTGTCAATATCTAGCTCGATTCTAGTCCATTTCTTTGATTTGTTTTTTTCATTTGTCCCATAAAGTACTTTTGTTTTAAGTGTTCTATTCCAAGATTCCAGTGTAATATTTAAATAACACCCTTCATCTACAGACACATACATGGAAAGACATGTTGACATGCTAACATTAAGAAAAGAGCTTTTGGTACTAGAAACATTTGAATATATGTAATTATCTGAAAAACACATAATTAAATCTTAGCTTTAGTATAAATAAGGCCAAAACCATACATTTATGATTCTTAGAGACAACAGTAGAATCGGAAGGGAATCTCTCTAGCTCATGTTCAACATGTTTTTCATCTACTAGTTTATGGCCAATTTTAGTAAAATGTTTCCATTGGCATGAATTTGCCTTTTGATTATACTTTTCAAAATGTTCTTGATCTTTATTAATTTCTCTTAATTGTCTGCTTTTAGTTGATTCATCGCCATTTTCATTTAAACAAACAGAAAATAATGTGAAATTACTTGTATCACTGCTAGGGCCAAAATCTTTAAAACAAAATAAGTATCAAGTTTTTGTGCACAAACTTACCCATCCAGCGTTCATCGATTACCAAATCGAAAAGTTCAGTACTACTACTTACACTCCAATCGTTTTCAAACCAATTTTCTTTTTCTTGAACGTTGCGTTTAAACGTGTTATTTTCGTAATTGTTTATGTACACAGCTGAATATACAGAATCTTCTGTTAGTACGCAGGTAACATTGTTTTCTTTGATTAATGTAAGTACTTCGCTTGAAACTAGTACCAGTGTTGTAAAAGCACAGTATTGTAGTAAAGAAAACATCTCAATTAAGAGCAGATTGTGCAACTAGACCACATATATTGAAATAAATATGATACGTAGATACCTGGGCCTATAATAAAAATACTATTACTTCAATTCTAATAAGTAAACAAACATATTGAGTACTTGAAAGCTTGTTTAATGATAAAGACAATCTGTAGTTATCACATATCAATATTTACTGTATTAGAATTTTATGAAAAATTTAGCATTTGGAATGTTAATTTAGTAATTTATGCTACACTTACAACGCCATTTCATTGGTTTCTTTATAAACGAAGCGAAATTTCACCATAAAACACACTTATCAGTGTTGTGCTACATGAGCACTGTAATCAAATACTTATAACTAGTGTGCATAAAACCATTTTCTGATCTAGGTGCATAGCTTTAAAAAGGATATAACAACTGCGAACGGTAAGCAATATAATAAAACTTATCAAATTAAGAAACTAGTAATTTTAGATTTATAGGACGGGACCCAAGCTTGATTTCGTAGACACAAATTCGGAACTAAAATTACACTAAGCAACAAAAAAAATACGTTTTTTTTTTCCCAGGGATTTAATTGTGTGATTCGGGATCGCCATGCTATAGGGAACTTAGAACAGTAAATAAAACATCTCACTCACGTATAGTTTTTAAGAGAAATTTATTTTAAATTTAGCAATTTTTCGTAGTTACTTTAAGGTTAATACCTTATTTAGACTTTAAAAATGAACTTGTTGTGTGTTTGTTCTTTTGGTCGTCTATTGTAAGAAGAGGTCGGTGTCTCTCTAACCAAAAACCAACATTAGTAATACTTTTTTTTATAATATAAATAAGAAATAAACAAAAAAAGCAAAATAAATCCGGAGAATTGACACAACAGCGAGACATGGTGAAAAAACTGAATGTAGACTAATACTACAACATGGTATTATGATTGTTTGTAACAAAAATTTAAAGCTACCCTTTTAAATTGATCAAAAAAATTTATTTAAAAATAAAAATAAAATCTCTTTATCTATACGTGATTGAAATAAATGGTTATTTTTCTGATATTAGGTGCATGATTATCTACAAACTACGCTATAAATTTTCCCCGGGAAATTTTGAGTGTTGACTAGTATTATTATTACTATACCTTTTGACATAGTGATGATCAATTAAATAAACAAAATCCCAGTTATCGTCGTTACATTTTTTTTAAACAAGCTTTATTATTATTTTTATATAATCCTGCTTTATTATTCAATCATTAGAATCCCCGTTTGAGGTTATATTTATGAACAAATAATATCAATACTCCCTGAAAATGGCAGCTACCGCTATTTTGCACAAGTGTTCTCTGATAACGCCCGCAAACGGAGTGTCAACTGTAGATAACTATCAATAAAAATTTAAAAAAGATTGTTGTTTAACTTTTCTTTGCGAAGATGATAAAACAAAGAAAGCACCACGGATGTTTTGAATCCTTGTAGGGAGCCACTTACTGAAGAAGTAATCAACTTTAATAAATTATTTTGAAAGCTGACAAGAGTGAAGATGTCTGTCAGAAAAATTAAAATTTCTCTTTGAGTTACGTCAGCATCTCGATGATCGTCAGTTTTCAGGGTGCTAATTGTTTTCTCGTTGATTTGTCTCTTACTATCTATTCAACTTTAAGACACGCCGTGCTTTAAAGGTCTCATTCCACACGTCCTTGTATGATTTAATCGAGAATACTAAGGCAAGTATAATAGTTAAAGTTTAAACTGGAGACAGAGTTGTCAACTCTATTTAATGACCCCCACCTTGTATTGGTTATTTCGAATTTTTAAAAAGCAGAATTAAATTTGAATTGAGCAACTGCACAGATCCTTCAAAGCATAATTTTACTATGAAGTTGTGAGATTTTGAGTTTTATGCCCGTCATCTCAAATTTTCAAAATGTCAATATTAGATTTGAAATTAAAAATCTTGAATAGCCATAAATCCAAAGATTTACGCCAAACTATAGGTTTTAAATTTAAGTTTTTAATACAACAGATTTATTTTAAATGGTGATCAAAACCAAACATGCAAAATGAGATCTTTTTATTTACAATATTATATTTAAGAATGATTAAACAAAATATAATAAATTAGTAAATTAACTACATATGTATACTATACGTAAACCAACCAAGTTATCCTTTAGCTTTATTAATAGAAAAATCTTTATGATCATCGTCTGCTTGTAGAATTAAACAAAATGATTTTTGTTATGTTTATATTACTTATCTTTTAACTTTTGTATTTTCCCTGTTTTTTTTATAAATGATTATACATGCTGTAGGTATTAAGATGTATTGTTTTAACAAACTGCATGCTCTAGGCATGTGACAATTATTTTTTTATCATTTTTTATACTTTTTATCATTGTTATTTTAAATATACCTTTTTGTTGCTTGCAATTTTTAAAGTGGTGTATAGGACTAAGGTTGAAATAATCAGTCCAGTAAATAGTAAGTTATTTAATGATTAAAACTAATACACCTACATAGTAAATACAATGATATTTAATAGTCAATTAATCGTGATGTAAATTCCTAATTAAAATTTCCATAAGTGCTAAACTCTTGTACATATTCTACAGCTACCTCATACAACAACTTGAGCTGTTCCTAAAAAAACTAGTTAATAAAACAAACTATAGGACAAGAGAACCTCACCGGATGTTCTACAAATTGTGGTCGGCTTACTTGAACAGTTTTGACTGCGGTAAAAACATCACACTTATGTTCCATATGAATTTTCTCTATCATATAAGCAAAAGCCACAAAAAGTCCACTAGCTGTAGCTCCATCACTTAAAAAAGAATTTAATTTCAAAGAATTATATATTTAACATTACCCACTAGCAAGTCACAACCATTTTACCACTACAAGCCGTGCTTTTTTTCCATACATATATTAAA
The DNA here is from genome assembly GCA_030157275.1 of Cynaeus angustus. NCBI lineage: Eukaryota > Metazoa > Arthropoda > Insecta > Coleoptera > Tenebrionidae > Cynaeus > Cynaeus angustus. Next base: position 19,187,437 of record CM058058.1, read on the forward strand.
TCTTTCAACGACGGAGGTCCAATGGTCTCACGTGTCCAGTTCTTCATAGAAATAATATTGATAATTTGTGATTTTTTTTCATTTCTTTTGTCTAGTTTTATTCTGACCATGGTGTAAGCGCTATGATTATCATTTGTACTCAGCAAGGAAATAACTGCATCAATATTATCCAAGATCCATGAGCGATTGTTATCTTGTGGCCAAAATATTGGACAGAGCTTAAAGAAGAAAAACTAATTTCTAACGAAATTGAAAATAAAGATTTTTACCGGATCTTCATCAGTTATTTTGTTGAGAGATACTATAGTGTCAATTTCGTATTCCACAACTAAATTCCAGAAATCGTTAATGGTTTCTGGTAGAGGCTGTTGAGTGACTATATATTTGTTGGGGTAGCGGTAACAATCTACGTAGATAGCATTGATATAATCTGAAGTATTTTGTGCCGAAATTGGTAGGAATATTTGTGAGGATCCTATAAATACGACATACAGTGTCTGTGAGTAGAGAAAAAAATTGAATCCTGTAAAAATTCAAAAGTTACCTGGTAAAATGCTATGGAAACGGTTTTTGGTTCTTTGTTCATTAGTTAAAAGCGATTGTGCGTTTAACTGTATTTTTTCATATTTTTTCTTAGCCTGTTTCAAACGATACGTAAGTAGGTTCAAAGAATCTTTACTTAAAGCTTTTTTTATATCGGAATGAAATTTTTTTGATACTTCCACGGAAAAGTCTTTTCCAAAGAAATATTCGAAAACAACAGAATGAGAAAAAACATATTGTTCCACATTGGACACCAACTCCATTCTCTGTTCTCGTAAATCTCTCAGAATCGATCCAAAATCAATTTGCTTTTCGTTTATACCCATGCGTATAGAAATATCGCACAAAATATATGTTCCTGTTCTTCCACATCCTGCACTAAAATCTTGTATTTTAAACTTTATTATCAGAATTTTTTGAACTTACTTGCAATGTACCACGACCGGATTTTGTTGCGAAAGACTCATTATTTCTTTTATAAATTTAGTAAAGTCTTGAACATTTAATGGAACACCATGATCTGGCCAAGTTGTATACTGAAAATGATGAACAAGACGACTTTGGTATTGATTTTCTACTCGGAGTTCTCGATGCACATAGTTTGGAGTGATTTTCGTTGAAATATTTTGAATTAAAATTTCCCCAAATCGGTATTTGTTGAGGTGTTCGGGCCAATATTGTGCACTTTTGATACGGTTACCTTCTTTTACTTCTGTCAACATTACAATAATTTCGACATTTTCTTGAAATACCATTAACCAAAAATCATTAACAGCCGAATCTTTGGGAGCTTGAGTTGCAATAAATGCTTTCGGTGTTCTATAACCCTAGAAACGTTTTTTTATTATTATAAACAGCCTTAAATTATTTTATACATACATTTATATAGTTTGCATTTATATAATCAGATCCAGAGTTGTTAATTAGATGCACTCTGGTTTTGTCATCTAGAAAAATGCAGAATTAAATCATTTTTAACCACGATGTTTACTGCTGTGGTAAATTAACTATAAAAATTTGAAATGTTAGTACTAGTATCAAAAATGTAACATAAAGCCATGACTTAATGACAATTTAAAAAACCTGAATACGAGTACTGTAGTACTAAAAATTTTCAATTAAGTTGCTATCAGACTTGCTTTGTATAAGTGATCCTAACAGTAAAGCACTAAGGATTAACGTAGCAAAAACCTCGTGTTATTTTTTTTTTGGTGGATTTTTCCAATTGAATTTTAGATTTAACGATACTAAATCAATTTAAACCGTTTTATGTTGTAAAATACAAAACTTACAAGGCAAAAAAACAATAAAATATACTCATTTGGTTCAAATAACATGTGCTATGAAGAAGAGTTTATGTTAGGATTTAATAACGTAAAACTAGTTAGAATTGATCTAAAATAATTTAATTTTAAAATCTGCCAAATTTTACTAAAAAAAATTCTGTAGAGAGAAACTTAACACGAGGTAGAACTTTTTGCTCATAAATCCTTATAGTCGGCGTTAATAAGAGGACTGTAAATAATTTATTTTTTATTTATTACATGGTAGTATGTTTGGGTAACGATTTTTGTCAGCATTTTCTGGCAGTCGTCCATCATTGCAGGTTGCCTTACTTATTTTCGGTATATCCTAAAACTCTAGTATTCAAACAAATATCTTTAGATAGTATAATAAAAAAACCTGAAACTCCTTGACAATTATATTCTTTTCTTGTTCAAGAGCGGACAAAAAATATGCTTCAAAATTTTCTATTTTTATAAAGGTTTTTGCATTTTCCTCTTTAAGCTCATTTGTTAACAAAGGATCCATTTCTAGAAGCTCTAAAAATGAAACTTTATAGTCATTTTCTGTATCTCTCATAAGTTTTTTTCGCTTGTATCTGAAAAGAAAATTTGTATAATATACTAAAAATATGTAAATCACTAACAGCCACCAGCCAATACCGAGGCCTAAAGTAAGTAATAACGTCATGGTTAACCCTATGCCAACTATCATACCAGCACTTTTTGTTATATCTTTGTTTGTAGTAAACTTAATGGGGATGTTTATTGTCCTGCCATTGCGCACAAGATGTAAAGAAAGATTTCCAGTGTCTTCTTTACTAATTATACAACATTTGTCATTTGCTGTACACACATTGTCTAGATTTAAACCTTTTCCTCGTCTTGGACGATTGTTTTGTATAGTAAACTCTAAATGGTCATTAACTGGCTCGGGAAACGCTAAATAGCAATTTTTAAAGCACCATATAACAAAAGGATTTGGTGAAATTTCTTTAATGGGATAAGAGATATTCAGATTTATGTTGGCCTTTTCGCTGTCAAATTCATTTTTTGCCCAAACAGAAATATTGTATCGTTTACCATAGTCCACTGGAATCTGCAACATTTGTATATCTGTAAAATTAACGTCAACATTAACTTATTTCTACCATTTGAATGTAGTTTTCCCTATCCGTCATATTAATTACAATCGGATTGTCATCGTTAACTCTAATAAAGAATTTTTCTAATGGTTTACCATAAGTGTAATATGGGTATTCCCAACTTAAATTTATCGTTTTTGTAATCTTAGCAGACACTTTAATGTTCAAATTGGCGGGCATACTCGTCACCGATGCTAAAAATTACAATTTTACAAATTTTACAAAGTGTATATTGAAAATTAACCATTTTTCCAGAAGGTAATTCTTGTTTTTGGACTGTACTCTGAGACTTCTTGGTTTTTGGTATATACCTGTACAATTGTGAAATAATAATAATCGAGTAAATAGTGATCGATAATTATCGTTTAATTATAATAAAGTGAATATGGACTTTGGAATGTAAGTTAAATGCTTTATACCTTACCTCAATACCGTACGATGTGTTAAAATTGCCATGGTCTGATAGTTTAGCGCATCGATAGTTTTTCCACAATTCACATGGAGATGTTGTATTAGTCTGGGCAATGATTTCATTTTTCTTATTTTGAAGAGAAATGTAATATTTTTCTGTTTTTCCAGTCGGTGGATATTTTTCTCTCCATTTTATCCATAATGTGTTTTTGAAATAGCGGTATACCGACAACTTTTCTACTGAGTAGGGTTCTATAACATATACAAATTGCTATAAAATTTATAGGTACACAAATTCCACTTAACTGGTTGGAGGTGTGTTATCCACAAAATTTTTATGGATTTCTCTTTGCTCCAATCTCGTAGCAGTGACAGAAATGTTATAAAGAGTATATGGCCACAGCGTTAAGTTCAAAAGAATATTAGATGTATAGGTTTTAAATTCATAGTCCAGTTGTTTTATGTTTTCTTTATTACACCAATTCTTGAGGCACGTACAGCTGACAGAATATTTTACAGGACCATTGAATTTGTCGCATGTCTCCATCTCTAAGAATATTGCATTTTCGGAAAAAGTTAAATTTCTTGGCAATTCGTCTGCTGTTAGAGCTTTGTTTGCATTTACAGAAAGAAAATACATTTGATCTATTAGAACGTACTCCTTGTTGATTTCAGCATACAAATTTATGTCACAACTTGAAAATGAGCCAATTTTTAATGATGCAAATGTTTTATTTGTCAGTTGTGTTTTATTTTCTGTGTTGGTAGAGCAAAACGTATTAGGGCACTAAGTGAAATTTTTGTATTAGAAAATATAAAATGTTCTATCTTTTAAGTAGGTTTACCTTGTAGTTTATACTGAAGTTCGTAGCATTTTTCAAGTGGGGTTGGTCCCAAGTTAACTCAATTGAATTTTCTCCTTCACTTAATCTCAGTGATTCTAAAATGTATCGTACATTACAATTAGGAGCATGGCTTCTGTATTGTTTGTATTACGAATTCTTACTTTTGTTTATAATTAAATCTGGTACATTGACATCATAAGATATGTTATCAGTAATCAAAAGAATTCTGACTTTATACGTTTGTGTGGTTGTTAGATTCATCTGAATACGGTTGATGGATTTATTAGAGTACGTATGATTCGAACCAAAAAATTTAAATTTTTCATCTGTATGATTAATCTAAAACAGAATTTTAAGAAAACAAACATATTTTGTTTTTTTTTCTGCTTTACATGTTTGTATTGAACCGCATAATATTGTGGAATCTCCTCGTTTTCACCATATTTTAGATTTGGTAGAATTTCTATGAAATTTTCTTTTAATGAAACTAGAGTAGGTGGTTGTCGTACAACTGGAAGCTTTTCTGTAAATACATTCATATTTATTCTACAGTCTAATTTTTGTATTTTTTCTTACTTGAACAATTGCTTCCATAATATTGTGGTTCACAAGCAACACAAGTTCCATTTAATTTATCACAATATTTACATCCTTTATTGCATTTTTTTGCACAGTTTATGCCCCAGTGTTTTGTTTCACAAACTACAAAAAAAAAAAATTAAAAAAAATTACATTCATGTTGTTCGCTACCACATACTTTTGTTGCAGTTTGGTCCATGATATCCCCAAGCACAAAAACATTCATTTCTTGAACATATTCGATGTTGTTCGCAGTTAGGATAAGTGCTTCCTAATATTTGGCTGCAATTAATATTACATTGTTCTCCAATATATGGGGGCCCGCAAGAATTAATTTTTGGTACTAGTGAGGAAGAATTTAGAGTTTGGCAAACAGGATTCTTTATTCCATCTGTTATATCCGTTGATGAATTTGTCAGTACGATATTGTATGTTACTAAAAAGTAGAAATATAGGAAGACTGATTAAATATTTTATTTGGACAAGACATCGACATCATCTACCTATGCTTGAACTACAGTCTCTCACTTCGTCGACTGCCCAATAACCGCTTTTTTCTCCATGATCGGTTCCACGAAAAAAAGAGACGTATTTTTCATTATTGTTATCACTACGCAATTCTACTCGCATCCATTTCCTTAATTGCCCTTTTTGATTTGTTGCTTTCAATGAATGTTGGTCAAATATTGTGTTATCGAATTCAAGTGTTACATTTAAGTAACAACCTTCATCTACGGAAACATACATGGAAACGCATACAGATCTGTTTACGTAAAGAAAAAATTTCTTCGAGCTGGGAGTATTCGAGTACCTATAAGAATCTACAAAAATATGCATACTTCACTTAATCATTTTTGATCTCAATTAACTATACAATTATGACTTTTATAAACTAGTTTTGAAAAAGTCCACCATTTTAGATCGAATTTTAAGGGAAAATTAAGTCGAAAAGTCTGATTCTCTCGAGACAGTGTCACATTATTCTTGCTTTTAATGGTGACATGATTCCACTGGCATTCACTTTCGGGTTTGTTTTTTTTTCCTAGAAGTTTAAAAATGACGTAACTTATGGCGTTGATCAGATAGTCAATTGAAAATTACCATTTTTTTTAAATTTAAAACAATGAGTTATTCAAATTTTTGTTAATAAATAATAAACATAGGTTCATTCATGTTAAAAAAAACTCTCAGAAACTAAAATTTTAGGTGATTAAATCTAGTCGGAATACGCCTAATAAATTTAAATTTTCGAAATTGGTAGTACCTAAATAATTTTAAAATCTTTTTCAAATGGGACAATTTTGGGACTTTTTTATTTTAAAAAAACCTAATATGCCCTTCGATAATGAAATTGCTCTTAATTTTTTAATGGATTAGGTACCACCAGGAGCCACATTCGTAAAAGAAAGTAAAACTGTGTTTAATTATATATGTATAACTAATAGCCAATAAATATAAATAATAATAATAATAATAATAATAGTAATAGGAATAGTAGGAATGTGTGATATAGTATGACAATTTTCGAGCAAGTTGACAATGGAAATGAATGATTTTCTATGAGGTCGTAGTAAAAGTTTTATTACCTAATTTTAGAGTCCTAAATATAAAATTGTAAATAGCTGAAAAAAAATGCAATATTAAGTTAACATTATTGTTCTTATAAAAATATTCACGAGGATTTCATAAATATTTTTTCTTTTCAGTCAAATATGATAATTCCGTAAATGCAAAATTTAATATCTAATTAGAAATTCTGAATTGTTTTTAAACAAAACAGGTTGGTTGCGATCGGATGACGACGAGAAAGGCGACAACATCAAAAATGAAATCATGCTAAAAAAATTAACTTAATTTTTCTATAACTTTTCTTTATTCAATCTCTTGTCATCTTTGTCTACTTTTAGTAGTCATATTGTAAGAACATTTTTTTACAACTACCTACGTAATGCAAACAATTAGACGTATGTGAAAAAAAAAATGGAAATGCCTCACCTGCATGTGGTATGTCGGTGGTATTAATAACTGTATTATTTAGTGTGATCTTTATGCTGTTATGTAGTAATGTAAACGTGTCATTATAATCTGCAGACTGAAAATCAATGCTGGAACTTTCATTTAAACAAACAGAAAATGCTGTATAGTTGAGTCTACCACTAACTGTATTTGTAAAATTAAAATCTAAAAAAAATTAAAAACAGGTAAATCTTGTCTGTTTTTACAGAATACCGAACTTACCAATCCAGCGTTCATCAATTACCATATCAAAATCTTTATTTGATCTATTTATTTTCCACTCATCTTCACCCCAGTTTTCAGCTTCTTCAATTTTACGAGAAATTTGGGAATTTTCATAATTTTTTATATAAACGGCCGAATAAACAAAGTCGTCTGTCAACACACAAGTAACATTATTTTCCCTAATTAACGTTATTACATCGCTAGAAACTAATACGAATGTTGTTAGAACACGAATATAATACCACAAAAGAAATCTCATGTTCTCCTATGAACACAGTTTACACAATTTGTACACTTTCACTACTAGACTAAGATCAAAAATCACTAAAATACGTATTTGTATGGTCTGTCAACAAAATTTTATCAATACGATTTTGTCGTGACGTTATTGAAAGTTTTTGCAAACCATTTAAAGCAGTACGGTAATCTTATTTCTACAGCAGTGGCCAATCAAATAAAACGTCAAATCACAAGGGTTCCTTTTAGTCACGTTGCCTTAGTATCATCAAATTTAAAATGTGAGGACTGCGATTGTCTTAAGATTAGATATGGTTCATAATTTTCGATGTGTATAGGTGTATGATTTGTATCATGTTTTGATAAATCTTTATTTTTTGTGTTAAATAAATGTTGTAAATAAGTATTGATATGACCAATCTTAAATTCTAACTCCGCGCCACAAACATGTTCAAAAACTATGTTGCAATGTGCGCTTAGATGGCTTACAAGGTAACGAGCCGCTATAGTCGGTTGTTAGGAGATCACTATTTCATTTTCTAACAGCCATTCATTTTTTTTTAAGATTTGGAAAGACAATGACGACTAGATTAAAAGTTGTGTTTTCTCTAAAGGTATTTCTATTAAATTACAGAAATTGTTAATGGCCTCTGATAAAGGGTGTTGAGTGACTATGTATTTGTTAGGGTAACGGTAGCAATCGACCCAGATAGTATTAATATAAATTGAAGTATTTTGTGCCAAAATTGGTAGGAATATTTGTAAGAGACTTTTAATTACAACGTACAGTGTGAGTGAAAAAAATTTAAATTTTCTAAAAATTAAAAAGCTACCTGGTAGAATGTAATGGAAACGGTTTTTGACTTTTTTCTTCGTTCATTAGGAGCGCTTGTACCTTTAACTGCGTATTGTACCAAAAACGAACGTCTCGATACAACGTTTCTAGTTTTCCTTTTTACAGGCGAACCAGCTATTTTTCTTGTAGTAGATAATTAAGAACTCTAAAAGTACTCAATTATACATTCTTTGATAAAATATAAATTGAATCTCTAACAGTCGATGGTTGCTTACGGACTAGTTAGTAACTTATCTAGTTACTTAAATTTAAAAGAAAAATAGAAAAGAAGCTAGGGAAAAGACTTGATTGGTTAAATTGAAGAAGTGGGATTTGAAGTAGGTATTGGACTCAGAGTTCGGGAATTTCTGAAGGTTACAGTCGGGTAAACAAGATATAATAAAGCTATAAATCAGACTAGGCAAATAGAAAAAATTCGAAAAAAAGGAATAAATAAATATAGACAAAGATAAGATAGGATAAGACAAGACCAAACAAACTGTACTTTTTCATATTTTTTCTTAGCTCGTTTCAAACTTTTTATATCGAGATGAAAATTTTCTCATAATTCTACGGCAAAGTCTTTTACAAAGAAATATTATAGAAAAACAAAGTGACAAAAAATACATTGTTTTACATTGGCCACTAACCTTGCTCTTTGTTCTCTTATTCCTCTCAAGATTGATCCAAAATCTACTTGATTTTTTCTGCTCGCCATGCATTTTTTTTTGTTTTTTTGAGAAAGCCTAAAAACAAATTCGAAAGTGGACTTTAATGGTTATTCCCATGGACCCCTCAATTAGTATCATGTATTAAATAAAAGGAGATCAAAGTTGCATGAGCGACATTTTTGTTATTGCAGAGGTATGTTGTTTATTTATTTTGTGCTGCACATTTTGTGTAGTTTTCTGAATTTCAAAAAATTTTGTAGTTTCATAAAAATTGTAAAATAACAATTTGGGTGGTATTGCGTTAAGTATCGAAACTTTTAGATTTGGAATATATTAGCATTGAGTTTACAAATGTTTGCTATATATATGATAAATGATATGATAAATAAAGAACTTAACTTTAAAAAAACACTCTAAACACTAGAATTAATTGTATTGAAGATTTATTACACATCTAAAGTATATCAGTAATATTTATTATTTCGTATATTATGATATGACTTAACTGAAATTTCCATATGTGCTAAATTCTTGGATATACTCTATAGCGACCTGATACAACAGTTTAAGTTGTTCCCGAAAACAAAAATTCATATAAAAACAATCTATAACGTATCATGATGTTAATCTTACAGGATGTTCTACAAATTGCACACGACTTTGCTGAACAGCCTTAACAGATGTAAAAACATCACACTTATGTTCCATATTAATTTTTTTTAACATATACGCTAAAGCTACAAAAAATCCACTTGCTGTAGCTCCATCACTAAAAACATAGCGGTTAGTCTTTAAATTATGAAATAAATAATATTATCTACTAGCAAGTGACAACAATTTTTCCACGACAAGCCATGATTTTTTTCCACACACATATTAAATTTGCGATGGATGGGGGCTTTATAGTCTCTCGTTTCCAATTTTTTATTGAAATAATGTTGACAACTTTTGTTCTGTCTGCAGTTTTCTTCTTTAGTTTAACTCTAACTAAATCATATGCGTGGTGACTATCATCTACACTGAAGAAGCTGAGGACTGCGTCCATATCATCCAAAGTCCATGAACGGCTGCTTTCTTGTGGCCAAAACACTGGGCATAACTTAAAACAGAATTGGTTAATAAGAAAGAAGTAGAGAAAAAGTAAATAATGTTACGGGATCTTCTTCAGAGATATCGTTGAGAGAAATTATAGTGTCGATTTCGTATTCCATAACCAATTTCCAGAAATCGTTAATAGTTTCTGGTAGAGGTTGTTGCGTCACTATATACTTGTTAGGGTAGCGATAGCAATCAACGCAGACAGCATTTATGTAGCTTGAAGTATTTTGTGCTGAAATTGGCAGAAATATTTGTGAGTGACCTAGAAAAACACATTTATTAATTTATAAATATGTACGCATTTGAATAATTTTAAAACTTACCTGGTAAAATTAAAGGGAAGCGATTTTTGGCTCTTTCCTCATCAGTGAGGTAAGAATGTACCTTCAACTGTATGCTTTCAAATTTCTTCTTAGCTTGTTCTAAACGGTACATAAGTAGATTTAAAGATTTGTTGCTCAGAGCTTTTTTTATATCTACATGAAAATTGTCTGATACATCGACTGAAAAATCTTTCCCGAAAAAAATTCCAAAAGAACAAAATGGGCAAATATATACTGTTCCGCATTGCCTACCAACCCTCCTCTTTGTTCTCTTATCTCTCTCAGAATCGACACTAAAATTTGATTTTCTTTACTAGCCATGCGAATCCCTATATTGCATAAAATAAATGTTCCTGTTCGTCCACATCCAGCACTGAAAACTGATATTTAAAGACTTTTTCACCAATTTACATAGGCGTACTTGCAGTGCACCACCACCGGATTTTGTTGCGGAATACGCATTATTTCTTTTATGAACTTAGTAAAATCTTGAGGACTTAATGGTACATCATGATCATGAATTTGATTCTGATATTTTACTTGAAGTTCTCTATGAATATAGTTTGGAGTAACTTTTGTTGAGATACTTTGAATTATGAATTCTCCAAATCGATATCTACAGAGGTGGTCCGGCCAGTATTGTACACTTTTCACATGTTTACCTTCTTTCAATTCAGTTAACATTATTATAATTTAATATTATTATATTAAAAATTATTATAATAAAAAAAGCATTTTTAATGTAAAAAAACTTAAAGTTTTTCACCATTACGTTAACATAATTAGCATTAATGTAATCACCTCCAGCGTTGTTAAGTAACACCACACGTGATTTGTCATCTGGAAAAAAAGAATGCTAATTGATTTTAAAGGAACCCTGAAAATATTCAAAACATAAAAAGTAAATAGCAAATTGTTTAAATTTTTTTACACTATGTCAATAATATACTGCTACTTTAACTGTTTTTCTTAAATTGTTTGTGCTTGACTTGTAACGGTCAATATTTTTAAATCTTTGGGATATTCATGAATCATTCATTTATGGTTACTATTCATTACCAGTTTTCTGCATTTAAAAAACTTATGAACAATTAAAAATAATTCATACATCAACTATACATATGTATATAAATGACATATCAACATTACAGTTGCTTATTATTACATGGTAAAACGTTGGTGTAACGATTTTTTTCAGCATTTTTATTTCATACGTCCTTCATTACAGCTTGCGTTAGTTATTTGCGGTATTTTCTGAAAAATGATAATATAAACAAATCTTTATATTGTATAACACAAAACCTGAAACTCCTCAGTAATGATGTTCTCTTCTAAATCTTGTTCAAGCGCAGATAAAAGATGTGCTTCGAAATTTTCTATCTTTAGAGGTGTTGTTATATATTCTGTATCTGGCTTTGTTGTTAACAAAGAATCCAGTAAATCATCCTTTTCTTGAAGTGCTTGAAGTTCCGAAAATTTTATTTTATAATTAGGTAATGCATGCTTCTTTGATGGATTGTTTCGTTTACGACTGCAATAATAAAATAAAAATAAAAATATTACAAGCAAATATAAAGTATCTAACCACCACAAACAAAGGCTGTAAATCGAGAAAAATAATAGCATTATGGCAATCACTATACCAATTATTGAGGCGACGTAGCTGTGACTTTTTTCTTCGCTTTTCTCTGCTGTAAGAATTAATTGATGCTGGTAAGTATATGCTGCTTAGGTCATCTACTATAGACATAAATGAAGTGTCAAAATATACTTAACTGTTTAGAGGAACAATCGTTTTTGTGAAAATTTTACTTCGATCAGCTTGTCCCAATCTTTTAGCATCAACGGATATGTTATAACGGGTGATATTCGGTAATAATGTTATATTTAAGGTAACATTTGGAACATAAAAATGAAGTTTATAGTCCTGTTCTTTTATCTCTCTATTGTGACACCAGTTGTTAAGACATTTATATTTGATCGAATACTCCACTGGACCACTAAACCTGGCACATTTTTCCAATTCCAAGATGGTTTTATTTCCAATAATATCTATACTTTTTGGTAAGTCATTGTCTATAATAGCTGAATGTGACGGAATAAAAGTTGTTTGGTCTATAAGAAACTTCCCGTTTCCATTTTTTGCATACAATTTAATTTCGTAACTGGGAAATGACCCTATTTTAAACAAGCTTTTTGTAGTATTTGCCTGCAGTGCTCTCTTTCCAGTGTTGTTGCCACAGAATGTTTTGTTCCACTAGATAATAACTTGATATTAGAAATTTTATTAATTTATTTATAGCGAATTTACCTGGTACTCTAGCTCAAACTTGGAAACGTTTTGCATCAAAGGTTTGCTCCAATTCAAATAAACTTCATTTTTTTGTTCAAATATACGCAGTGATTCTACAATTTAATTTAGGTGTCTTAGACACGCACTTTGTTACTTTTGACATAATGAGCACTTACTTTTGTTTATAATCAATTCAGGTACATGGGCTTCACAATTTTTTTTATCAGAAATCAAAATTATTCTGACTATATATGAATTTGTGGTTTTTAAATTCAGCTGTATAATTTTTGGGATTATTTTCAGAATAAGTAAAGTTTGCAAAATATTTAAAGTTTTCCCCACTATTTAGCTAAAAGTAATTATATTGTAAAACAAAGTAATATTTTATTGTGTACCTGTTTGTACTGTACAGCATAATACTGTGGAGTACTGTCGTTGAGACCATTTGTCAAATTTGGGATAATTTCTATGAAATTTTCTTTTATCATATTGAGTTTAGGCGCTTTTTGTACCACCGGGCACTTTGCTGGAAATAATTAATTTATGTATTTATCGTTTATAGAAATTATTATTATTAAATACTTTTACTACAAGTTTCTCCATAATATCCCCAAGCACAGAAACATTCATTTTCTGAACATATTCGATGTTGCTCGCACGCAGAGTATGACTGTCCCAAAATTTGACTACAAGAAATATTACAATTTTGTCCGAGATAGGGAAATTCCCTGCACCTCGTGCTTTTCAACTTTTTTGGAAAAAAATCAAGAATTTGACAACGGGGTGTCTTCAAAGGAAGTATCTTACTTTCCAATATTTTGGTGTATGTTACTGGAAAACAAAAATAAAAATTTTTAAATGTAATCTATATATCGAATTTTTAATTGTATTATTATTGTTGTTATGATATTTACCTATGTCTAAATTGCAGCCTTTAATTTCATCGATTGCCCAGAAACCACTTTTATCATTGTTATAAGTTCCACGAAAGAAAATAAGATTTTTTAACGGTAAATTATCAACATCTAGCTTGATTCTAGTCCATTTCTTTGATTTGTTTTTTTCATTTGTCCCATTAATTGTTCCTTTCCAAGATTCCAGTGTAATATTTAAATAACACTCTTCATCTAAAGACACATACATGGAAAGACATGTTGACATGCTAACATTAAGAGAAGAGTTTTTGGTACTAGAAACATTTGAATATATGTAATTATCTGAAAAACACATAATTAAATCTTAGCCTTTGTATAAATAAGGCCAAAACCATACATTTATGACTCTTAGAGACAACAACAGAATTGGGAGGGAACCTCCCTACCTCATGTTCAACATGTTTTTCATCTACTAGTTTATTGCCAATTTTAGTAAAATGTTTCCATTGACACGAATTTGCCGTTTGATTATACTTTTCAAAATGTTCTTGATCTTCATTAATCTCTCTTAATTGTCTGCTTTTAGTTGATTCATTGCCATTTTCATTTAAACAAACAGAAAATGATGTGAAATTACTTGTATCACTGCTAGGGCCAAAATCTTTAAAACAAAATAAGTATCAAGTTTTTGTGCACAAACTTACCCATCCAGCGTTCATCGATTACCAAATCGAAAAGTTCAGTACTACTACTTACATTCCAATCGTTTTCAAACCAATTTTCTTTTTCTTGAACGTTGCGTTTAAGAGTGTTATTTTCGTAAGTATTTATGTACACAGCTGAATATACAGAATCTTCTGTTAGTACACAGGTAACATTGTTTTCTTTGATTAATATAAGTACTTCGCTTGAAACTAATACCAGTGTTGTAAAAGCACAGTATTGTAGTAAACAAAACATTGTTCTCTTCACTCTCTATTAAGAGCAGTTTGTATTACTACTGTAATACTACTGTATTAGGATTTTATGAAAAATTTAGCTTCTGGAATATTAATGTAGTAATTTATACTACACTTACAACGCCATTTTATTGGTTTCTTTATAAACGAAGCGAAATTTTACCATAAAACACTTATCAGTGTTGTGCTACATGAGCACTGTAATCGAATACTTATAACTAGTGTGCATAAAACCATTTTCTGATCTAGGTGCATAGCTTTAAAAAGGATATGACTACTGCGAACGGTAAGCAATATAATAAAACTTATCAAATTAAGAAACTAGTAATTTTAGATTTATAGGACGGGACCCAAGCTTGATTTCGTAGACACAAATTCGGAACTAAAATTATTATTATTACTATACCCTTTGACATAGTGATGATCAATTAAATAAACAAAATCTCAGTTATCGTTGTTACATTTTTTTTAACAAGCTTTATTATTATTTTTATATAATCCTGCTTCATTATTCAATCATTAGAATCCCCGTTTGAGGTTATATTTAGGAACAAATAATATCAATACTCCCTGAAAATGACAGCTACCGCTATTTTGCACAAGTGTTCTCTGATAACGCCCGCAAACGGAGTGTCAACTATAACTAACTTTTCTTTGCGAAGATGATAAAACAAAGAAAGCACCACGGATGTCATCAATCCTTGTAGGGAGCCACTTAGTGAAGAAGTAATCAACTTTAATAAATTATTCTGAAAGCTGAGAAGAGTGAAGATGTCTGTCAGAAAAATTAAAATTTCTCTTTGAGTTACGTCAGCATCTCGATGATCAGTTTTCAGGGTGCTAATTGTTTTCTCGTTGATTTGTCTCTTATTGTCTATTCAACTTTAAGACTCCACACGTCCTTGTATGATTTAATCGAGAATACTAAGGCAAGTTTAACAGTTAAAGGTTAAACTGGAGACAGAGTTGTCAACTTAATTTAATGACCACCACCTTGTATTGGTTATTTCGAATTTTTAAAAAGCAGAATTAAATTTGAATTGACCAACTGCACACATCCTTCAAAGCATAATTTTACTATGAAGTTGTGAGATTTTGAGTTTTATGCCCGTCATCTCAAGTTTTCAAAATGTCAATATTAGATTTGAAATTAAAAATCTTGAATACCCCCAAATCCAAAGTTTTACGCCAAACTATAGGTTTTAAACTTAAGTTTTTAATACAATAGATTTATTTTAAATGGTGATCAAAACTAAATAACAATGCAAAATGAGATCTTTTTATTTACAATATTATATTTAAGAATGATTAAACAGAATAAAATAAATTAGTAAATTAACTACACATATATACTATACGTAAACCAACCAAGTTATCCTTTAGCTTTATTAATAGAAAAATCTTTATGATCATCGTCTGCTTGTAGAATTTAAACAATAACATGTTGGATACACACATTTTGTAATATTGTTTAAGTTTCCTTATAAATTTTACTGAAAAAAGGGAGCTTGTCGGCGTAAAGAACTAACATTTCTTAATGTGAAAAACGTTAAATACTTAAATGCAATCATTTTTCATATTTTATTTTGGTTAATTTTTCCATGATAGTTAGAAAAAATTGTACACAAATTTGTATTAATAATTCTGCACAAAATTATACAAGACAGATTCTACTTTATCTTTGCAATTATCTGTTTCATTGAGACAATTGAAAAATAGTTTCATGTAAAAAAATAAACTGTGATACCGTTTTTGCTGATTTTTGTTATGTTTTGTTATGTTTATATTACTTATCTTTTAAATTTTGTAGTTTCCCTGTTTTTCTTATAAATGATTATACATGCTGTAGGTATTAGGATGTATTGTTTTAACAAATTGCATGCTCTAGGCATGTTACAATTATTTTTTTATCATTCTTTATACTTTTCTTCTTCTTCTTCTTCTTCTTTATACTATACACCACTTTATTTAAAGTGGTGTATAGGACTAAGGTTGAAATAATAAGTCTAGTAAATAGTAAGTTTTTAATGATTAAATTTAATATGCCTACATAGTAAATACAATGATATTTAATAGTCAATCAATCGTTCTGTTTTAGGAAATGCCCAGTTAAAGTTTTCATAAGTGCTAAACTCTTGTACATATTCTACAGCTACCTCATACAACAATTTGAGTTGTTCCTAAAAAAACTAGTTAATAAAACAAACTATAGGACAAGAGACCCTCACCGGATGTTCTACAAATTGTGGTCGGCTTACTTGAACAGTTTTGACTGCGGTAAAAACATCACACTTATGTTCCATATTAATTTTCTCTATCATATAAGCAAAAGCCACAAAAAGTCCACTAGCTGTAGCTCCATCACTTAAAAAAATATTTAATTTCAAAGAATTATATATTTAACATTACCCACTAGCAAGTCACAACAATTTTACCACTACAAGCCGTGCTTTTTTTCCATACATATATTAAATCTTTCAACGACGGAGGTCCAATGGTCTCACGTGTCCAGTTCTTCATAGAAATAATATTGATAATTTGTGATTTTTTTTCATTTCTTTTGTCTAGTTTTATTCTGACCATGGTGTAGGCGCTATGACTATCATTTGTGCTCAGCAAGAAAATAACTGCATCAATATTATCCAAGATCCATGAGCGATTGCTTTCTTATGGCCAAAATATTGGACAGAGCTTAAAGAAGAAAAACTAATTTCTAACGAAGTTGAAAATAAAGATTTTTACCGGATCTTCATCAGTTATTTTGTTGAGAGATACTATAGTGTCAATTTCGTATTCCACAACTAAATTCCAGAAATCGTCAATGGTTTCTGGTAGTGGCTGTTGAGTGACTATATATTTGTTGGGGTAGAGGTAACAATCTACGTAGATAGCATTGATATAATTTGAAGTATTTTGTGCCGAAATTGGAAGGAATATTTGTGAGGAACCTATAATTACGACGTACAGTGTCTGTGAGTAGAGAAAAAAATTGAATTCTGTAAAAATTCAAAAGTTACCTGGTAAAATGCTATGGAAACGGTTTTTGGTTCTTTGTTCATTAGTTAAAAGCGATTGTGCGTTTAACTGAATTTTTTCATATTTTTTCTTAGCCTGTTTCAAACGATAAGTAAGTAAGTTCAAAGAATCTTTACTTAAAGCTTTTTTTATATCGAAATGAAAATTTTTTGATACTTCCACGGAAAAGGATGTAGAAGGATCTAGAAGCTCTAAAAATGATACTTTATAGTCATTTTCTGTATCTCTCATAAGTTTTTTTCGCTTGTATCTGAAAAGAAAATTTGTATAATATACTAAAAATATGTAAATCACTAACAGCCACCAGCCAATACCGAGGACTAAAGTAAGTAATAACGTCATGGTTAACCCTATGCCAACTATCATACCAGCACTTTTGGTTATATCTTTGTTTGTAGTAAACTTAATGGGGATGTTTATTGTCCTGCCATTGCGCACAAGATGTAAAGAAAGATTTCCAGTGTCTTCTTTACTAATTATACAATATTTGTCATTTGTGTCATTTGCTGTACACACATTGTCTAGATTTAAACCTTTTCCTCGTCTTGGATGATTGTTTTGTATAGTAAACTCTAAATGGTCATTAACTGGCTCGGGAAACGCTAAATAGCAATTTTTAAAGCACCATGTAACAAAAGGATTTGGTGAAATTTCTTTAATTGGATAAGAGATATTCAGATTTATATTGGCCTTTTCGCTGTTAAATTCATTTTTTGCCCAAACAGAAATATTGTATCGTTTACCATAATCCACTGGAATCTGAAACATTTGTATATCTGTAAAATTAACGTCAACATTAACTTATTTCTACCATTTGAATGTAATTTTCTCTCTGCGTCATATTAATTACAATCGGACTGTCATCGTTAACTCTAATAAAGAATTTTTCTAATGGTTTACCATAAGTGTAATATGGGTATTCCCAACTTAAATTTATCGTTTTTGTAATCTTAGCAGACACTTTAATGTTCAAATTGGCGGGCATACTCGTCACCGATGCTAAAAATTACAATTTAACAAATTTTACAAATTGTATATTGAAAATTAACCATTTTTCCAGAAGGTAATTCTTCTTTTTGGACTGTACTCTGAGATTTCTTGGTTTTTGGTATATACCTGTACAATTGTGAAATAATAATAATCGAGTAAATAGTGATCGATAATTATCGTTTAATTATAATAAAGTGAATATGGACTTTGGAATGTAAGTTAAATGCTTTATACCTTACCTCAATACCGTACGATGTGTTAAAATTGCCATGGTCTGATAGTTTAGCGCATCGATAGTTTTTCCACAATTCACATGGAGATGTTGTATTAGTCTGGGCAATGATTTCATTTTTCTTATTTTGAAGAGAAATGTAATATTTTTCTATTTTTCCAGTCGGTGGATATTTTTCTCTCCATTTTATCCATAATGTGTTTTTGAAATAGCGGTATACCGACAACTTTTCTACTGGGTAGGGTTCTATAACATATACAAATTGCTATAAAATTTATAGGTACACAAATTCCACTTAACTGGTTGGAGGTGTGTTATCCACAAAAATTTTATGTATTTCTCTTTGCTCCAATCTCGTAGCAGTGACAGAAATGTTATAAAGAGTATATGGCCACAGCGTTAAGTTCAAAAGAATATTAGATGTATAGGTTTTAAATTCATAGTCCAGTTGTTTTATGCCTTCTTTATTACACCAATTCTTGAGGCACGTACAGCTGACAGAATATTTTACAGGACCATTGAATTTGTCGCATGTCTCCATCTCCAAGAATATTGCATTTTCGGAAAAAGTTAAATTTCTTGGCAATTCGTCTGCTGTTAGAGCTTTGTTTGCATTTACAGAAAGAAAATACATTTGATCTATTAGAACGTACTCCTTGTTGATTTCAGCATACAAATTTATGTCACAACTTGAAAATGAGCCAATTTTTAATGATGCAAATGTTTTATTTGTCAGTTGTGTTTTATTTTCTGTGTTGGTAGAGCAAAACGTATCAGGGCACTAAGCGAAAATTGGAAATAAGAAAACATAAAATGTTCTATCTTTTAAGTAGGTTTACCTTGTAGTTTATACTAAAATTCGTAACATTTTTCAAGTGGGGTTGGTCCCAAGTTAACTCAATTGAATTTTCTCCTTCACTTAATCTCAGTGATTCTAAAATGTATCGTACATTACAATTAGGAGCATGGCTTCTGTATTGTTTGTATTACGAATTCTTACTTTTGTTTATAATTAAATCTGGTACATTGACATCATAAGATATGTTATCAGTAATCAAAAGAATTCTGACTTTATACGTTTGTGTGGTTGTTAGATTCATCTGAATACGGTTGATGGATTTATTAGAGTACGTATGATTCGAACCAAAAAATTTAAATTTTTCATCTGTATGATTAATCTAAAACAGAATTTTAAGAAAACAAACATATTTTGTTTTTTTTTCTGCTTTACATGTTTGTATTGAACCGCATAATATTGTGGAATCTCCTCGTTTTCACCATATTTTAGATTTGGTAGAATTTCTATGAAATTTTCTTTTAATGAAACTAGAGTAGGTGGTTGTCGTACAACTGGAAGCTTTTCTGTAAATACATTCATATTTATTTTACAGTCTAATTTTTGTATTTTTTCTTACTTGAACAATTGCTTCCATAATATTGTGGTTCACAAGCAACACAAGTTCCATTTAATTTATCACAATATTTACATCCTTTATTGCATTTTTTTGCACAGTTTATGCCCCAGTGTTTTGTTTCACAAACTACAAAAAATAAATTAAAAAAAATTACATTCATGTTGTTCGCTACCACATACTTTTGTTGCAGTTTGGTCCATGATATCCCCAAGCACAAAAACATTCATTTCTTGAACATATTCGATGTTGTTCGCAGTTAGGATAAGTGCTTCCTAATATTTGGCTGCAATTAATATTACATTGTTCTCCAACATATGGGGGTCCGCAAGAATTAATTTTCGGTACTAGTGAGGAAGAATTTAGAGTTTGGCAAACAGGATTCTTTATTCCATCTGTTATATCCGTTGATGAGTTTGTCAGTACGATATTGTATGTTACTAAAAAATAGAAATATAAGAAGACTGATTAAATATTTTATTTGGACAAGACATCGACATCATCTACCTATGCTTGAACTACAGTCTCTCACTTCGTCGACTGCCCAATAACCGCTTTTTTCTCCATGATCGGTTCCACGAAAAAAAGAAACGTGTTTTTCATTATTGTTATAACTACGCAATTCTACTCTCATCCATTTCCTTAATTGCCCTTTTTGATTTGTTGCTTTCAATGAATGTTGGTCAAATATTGTGTTATCGAATTCAAGTGTTACATTTAAGTAACAACCTTCATCTACGGAAACATACATGGAAACACATACAGATCTGTTTACGTAAAGAAAAAATTTCTTCGAGCTGGGAGTATTCGAGTACCTATAAGAATCTACAAAAATATGCATACTTCACTTAATCATTTTTGATCTCAATTAACTATACAATTATGACTTTTATAAACTAGTTTATCTTCTGAAATCCACCATTTTAGATCGAATTTTAAGGGAAAATTAAGTGGAAAAGTCTGATTCTCTCGAGACAGTGTCACATTATTCTTGCTTTTAATGGTGACATGATTCCACTGGCATTCACTTTCGGGTGTGTTTTTTTTTCCTAGAAGTTTAAAAATGATGTAACTTATGGCGTTGATCAGATAGTCAACTGAAAATTACCATGTTTTTAAAATTTAAAACAATGAGTTTTTCAAATTTTTGTTAATAAATAATAAACATAGGTTCATTCATGTTAAAAAAAACTCTCAGAAACTAAAATTTTAGGTGATTAAATCTAGTCGGAATACGCCCAATAAATTTAATTTTTTGAAATTGGTAGTACCTAAGTAATTTTAACATCAGCAATGAAGAATTCACACAAATAATGAAATATGACGACGACCAGATTATAACGTGCACTTTTCAAATGGGACAATTTTGGGACTTTTTTATTTTAAAAAAACCTAATATGCCCTTCGATAATGAAATTGCTCTTAATTTTTTAATGGATTAGGTACTACCAGGAGCCACATTCGTAAAAGAAAGTAAAACTGTGTTTAATTACATATGTATAACTAATAGCCAATAAATATAAATAATAATAATAATGATTCTATGAGGTCGTAGTAAAAGTTTTATTACCTAATTTTAGAGTCCTAAATATAAAATTGTAAATAACTGAAAAAAAATGCAATATTAAGTTAACATTATTGTTCTTATAAAAATATTCACGAGAATTTCATAAACATTTTTTCTTTTCAGTCAAATATGATAATTCCGTAAATGCAAAAATTAATATCTAATTAGAAATTCTGAATTGTTTTTAAACAAAACAGGTTGGTTGCGATCGGATGTCGACGAAAGAGGCGACAACATCAAAAATGAAATCATGCTAAAAAAATTAACTTAATTTTTCTATAACTTTTCTTTATTCAATCTCTTGTCATCTTTGTCTACTTTTAGTAGTCATATTGTAAGAACATTTTTTTACAACTACCTACGTAATGCAAACAATTAGACGTATGTGAAAAAAAAATGGAAATGCCTCACCTGCATGTGGTATGTCGGTGGTATTAATAACTGTATTATTTGGTGTGATCTTTATGCTGTTATGTAGTAATGTAAACGTGTCATTATAATCTGCAGACTGAAAATCAATGCTGGAACTTTCATTTAAACAAACAGAAAATGCTGTATAGTTGAGTCTACCACTAACTGTATTTGTAAAATTAAAATCTAAAAAAAATTAAAAACAGGTAAATCTTGTCTGTTTTTACAGAATACCGAACTTACCAATCCAGCGTTCATCAATTACCATATCAAAATCTTTATTTGATCTATTTATTTTCCACTCATCTTCACCCCAGTTTTCAGCTTCTTCAATTTTACGAGAAATTTGGGAATTTTCATAATTTTTTATATAAACGGCCGAATAAACAAAGTCGTCTGTCAACACACAAGTAACGTTATTTTCCCTAATTAACGTTATTACATCGCTAGAAACTAATACGAATGTTGTTAGAACACGAATATAATACCACAAAAGAAATCTCATGTTCTCCTATGAACACAGTTTACACAATTTAATCACAAATCACTTAAGTTTGTATTTGTATGGTCTGTCAACAAAATTTTATAAATACGATTTTGTCGTGATGCTATTGAAGGTTTTTGCAAACCATTTAAAGCAGTACGGTAATCTTATTTCTACAGCAGTGGCCAATCAAATAAAACGTCAAATCACAAGGTTTCCTTTTAGTCACGTTGCCTTAGTATCATCAAATATAAAATGTGAGGACTGCGATTAAATTAAGATTAGATATAGTTCAGAATTTTCGATGTGTATAGGTGTATGATTTGTATCATGTTTTGATAAATCTTTATTTTTTGTGTTAAATAAATGTTGTAAATAAGTATTGATATGACCAAACTTAAATTCTAACTCCGCGCCACAAACATGTTCAAAAACTATGTTGCAGTGTGCGCTTAGATGGCTTAAAAGAGCCGCTATTGTTTTTGGACACCTAGTCGGTTGTTAGAAGATCTGCGGTCGAACAAAGATCAACAGTCTGTGCCGCTAGATAAAGTTTCATTGTATTTTTTTTTTCTTGACTTTTCTTTCGCTTTCATTTATTGTTATTTTTGTTTGTTTCCCACGAGTAAACAAACCTAGCTACTTCCTCTTTTTGACACAGTGCCATTATTTCAGACAGGCTTTGTTTGCTCTCGAAGTTTCTTAATCAAAAAGACGCTACTGCAGGTATGCGTCCGTGTCTTTGAAGACCTCTATTTAAGTTTTCATTTAATTAAAGTTTTCGTTCACTATTTCATTTTCTAACAGCCATTCATTTTTTTTTTAAGATTTGGAAGGACAATGACGACTAGATTAAAAGTTGTGTTTTCTCTAAAGGTATTTCTATTAAATTACAGAAATTGTTAATGGCCTCTGATAAAGGGTGTTGAGTGACTATGTATTTGTTAGGGTAACGGTAGCAATCGACCCAGATAGCATTAATATAAATTGAAGTATTTTGTGCCAAAATTGGTAGGAATAATTTGTAAGAGACTTTTAATTGCAACGTACAGTGTGAGTGAAAAAAATTTAAATTTTCTAAAAATTAAAAAGCAACCTGGTAGAATGTAATGGAAACAGTTTTTGACTTTTTTCTTCATTCATTAGGAGCGCTTGTACCTTTAACTGTGTATTGTACCAAAAACGAACGTCTCGATACAACGTTTCCTGTTTTCCTTTTTACAGGCGAACTAGCTATTTCTCTTGTAGTAGGTAATTAAGAACTCTAAAAGTACTCAACTATACATTTTTTGATAAAATATAAATTGAATCTCTAACAGTCGATGGTTGCTTACGGATTAACTTATCTAGGTACTTAAATTTAAAAGACAAATAGAAAAGAAGCGAGGGGAAAGACTTGATTGGTTAAATTGAAGAAGTGGGATTTGAAGTAGGTATTGGACTAAGAGTTTGGGAATTTCTGAAGGTTACAGTCGGGTAAACAAGATATAATAAAGCTGTAAATCAGACTAGGCAAATAGAAAAAATTCGAAAAAAAGGAATAAATAAATATAGACAAAGATAAGATAGGATAAGACAAGACCAAACAAACTGTACTTTTTCATATTTTTTCTTAGCTCGTTTCAAACTTTTTATATCGAGATGAAAATTTTCTCATAATTCTACGGAAGTCTTTTACAAAAAAATATTATAGAAAAACAAAGTGACAAAAAATACATTGTTTTACATTGGCCACTAACCTTGCTCTTTGTTCTCTTGTTCCTCTCAAGATTGATCCAAAATCTACTTGCTTTTCTCTGCTCGCCATGCTTTTTTTTTTGTTTTTTTGAGAAAGCCTAAAAACAAATTCGAAAGTGGACTTTAATGGTTATTCCCCTGGACCCCTCAATTAGTATCATGTATTTAATAAAAGGAGATCAAAGTTGCATGAGCCACATTTTTGTTATTGCAGAGGTATGTTGGAACTTTATTAGGAATGACATTAGTGACAGTGACAGTCATTTGAGTTTTATGTTCGTCCTTGCCTGCGTCTAGATGTTCGATCAATTTTCTGCTAAAATTAAGTTTATTTTTTTTTAGTGAGATCGGAAACACTAGGATCATAAAATGAGATTAAAAAAAAAGTTAACTCTACGACATTTCAATATGAGCCCTACGAAATACGCTACAAAAAAAAGAAAATTGGCCATAATTTTTTACTGACCATGGACCAAGTTGTTGCCCATTATCCTTTAGCTAATTGCTCTCTTGAGTAATGTTGTATTTCTTCAGTCTTTATTCCTTAGGTTTCTCAGTAAAAAAAATCAGCGGTGTTGCAGATATGTCTCTTTTCTTCATTTGATAACGCCTATTGTGGTTCTTTTCTTTTCTAGGCAAAACGAACAGAAAATTAGAAAACTTTGTACACCGATTACGAATTTGTAATTTATATCTAATTTTGAAGCACAAACGATCTGGTTATGACACTCATATCTGTCGTTCTCCTCTCTCTCTCTCTCTTGATATTTTTTTTTGGGTTTATGATTATAAGCTTATTGCTTATTAGGTGTGAGTATTACAGACCAACCAGAAGAGCAATGCAAATGTAAGAGCCGTTTGTTCATTTGTTTGATTTGAATTTTGTTCAGTTTGCAAAGTTTTTATGTTATATTTTATTTCGCACTTTGTTTATTGCAAGATAGAAAAAGTTTTATTTTATTTATTTTGTGCTGCACTTTTTGTGTAGTTTTCTGAATTTCAAAAAATTTTGTAGTTTCATAAAACTACATAACTCATAACTTTAAAAAAACACTCTAAACACTAGAATTAATTGTATTGAAGATTTATTACACATCTAAAGTATATCAGTAATATTCATTATTTCGTATGTTATGATATGACTTAACTGAAATTTCCATATGTGCTAAATTCTTGGATATACTCTATAGCGACCTGATACAACAGTTTAAGTTGTTCCTGAAAACAAAAATTGATATCAAAACAAATTATGACGTATCATGATGTTAATCTTACAGGATGCTCTACAAATTGCACACGACTTTGCTGAACAGCCTTAACAGATGTAAAAACATCACACTTATGTTCCATATTAATTTTTTCTAACATATACGCTAAAGCTACAAAAAATCCACTTGCTGTAGCTCCATCACTAAAAATATAGCGGTTAGTCTTTAAATTATGAAATAAATAATATTATCTACTAGCAAGTGACAACAATTTTTCCACGACAAGCCATGATTTTTTTCCACACACATATTAAATTTGCGATGGATGGGGGCTTTATAGTCTCTCGTTTCCAATTTTTCATTGAAATAATGTTGACAACTTTTGTTCTGTCTGCAGTTTTCTTCTTTAGTTTAACTCTAACTAAATCATATGCGTGGTGATTATCATCTACACTGAAGAAGCTGAGGACTGCGTCCATATCATCCAAAGTCCATGAACGGCTGCTTTCTTGTGGCCAAAACACTGGGCATAACTTAAAACAGAAATGGTTAATAAGAAAGAAGTAGAGAAAAAGTAAATAATGTTACGGGATCTTCTTCAGAGATATCGTTGAGAGAAATTATAGTGTCGATTTCGTATTCCATAACCAATTTCCAGAAATCGTTAATAGTTTCTGGTAGAGGTTGTTGCGTCACTATATACTTGTTAGGGTAGCGATAGCAATCAACGCAGACAGCATTTATGTAGCTTGAAGTATTTTGTGCTGAAATTGGCAGAAATATTTGTGAGTGACCTAGAAAAACACATTTATTAATTTATAAATATGTACGCATTTGAATAATTTTAAAACTTACCTGGTAAAATTAAAGGGAAGCGATTTTTGGCTCTTTCCTCTTCAGTGAGGTAAGAATGTACCTTCAACTGTATGCTTTCAAATTTCTTCTTAGCTTGTTCTAAACGATACATAAGTAGATTTAAAGAATTGTTGCTCAGAGCTTTCTTTATATCTACATGAAAATTGTCTGATACATCGACTGAAAAATCTTTCCCAAAAAAAAATTCCAAAAGAACAAAATGGGCAAATATGTACTGTTCCGCATTGCCTACCAACCCTCCTCTTTGTTCTCTTATTTCTCTCAAAATCGACACTAAATTTATTTGATTTTCTTTACTAGCCATGCGAATTGCTATATTGCACAAAATAAATGTTCCTGTTCGTCCACATCCAGCACTGAAAACTGACATTTAAAGACTTTTTCAACAATTTACATAGGCGTACTTGCAGTGCACCACCACCGGATTTTGTTGCGGAATACGCATTATTTCTTTTATGAACTTAGTAAAATCTTGAGGACTTAATGGTACATCGTGATCCGGCCAAGTTGTATACTGGAAATGATGGACAAGACGAATTTGATTCTGATATTTTACTTGAAGTTCTCTATGAACATAGTTTGGAGTAACTTTTGTTGAGATACTTTGAATTATGAATTCTCCAAATCGATATCTACAGAGGTGGTCCGGCCAGTATTGTACACTTTTCACATGTTTACCTTCTTTCAATTCAGTTAACATTATTATAATTTCAACGTTTTCTTGAAATACCATTAACCAAAAATCGTTCACCGTTGAATCCTTAGGAGCTTGAGTTGCAATAAATGCCTTTGGAGCTTCATAGCCCTACAAAAAAGCATTTTGAATATAAAAAAGATTAAAGTTTTTCACCATTACGTTAACATAATTAGCATTAATGTAATCACCTCCAGCGTTGTTAAGTAAAACCACACGTGATTTGTCATCTGGAAAAAAAGAATGCTAATTGATTTTAAACGAACCCTGAAAATATTCAAAACATAAAAATAAATAGCAAATTGTATAATTTTTTTTACACTATGTCAAAAATATACTGTTACTTTAACTGTTTTTCTTAAAATGTTTGTGCTTGACTTGTAACGGTTAATATTTTTAAATCTTTGGGATATTCATGAATCATTCATTTATGGTTACTATTCATTACCAGTTTTCTGCATTTAAAAAACTTATGAACAATTAAAAATAATTCATACATCAACTATACATATGTATATAAATGACATATCAACATTACAGTTGCTTATTATTACATGGTAAAACGTTGGTGTAACGATTTTTTTCAGCATTTTCTTTCATACGTCCTTCATTACAGCTTGCGTTAGTTATTTGCGGTATTTTCTGAAAAATGATAATATAAACAAATCTTTATATTGTATAACACAAAACCTGAAACTCCTCTGTAATGATGTTCTCTTCTAAATCTTGTTCAAGCGCAGATAAAAGATGTGCTTCAAAATTTTCTATCTTTAGAGGTGTTGTTATATATTCTGTATCTGGCTTTGTTGTTAACAAAGAATCCAATAATTCATCCTTTTCTTGAAGTGCTTGAAGTTCCGAAAATTTTATTTTATAATTAGGTAATGCATGCTTCTTTGATGGATTGTTTCGTTTACGACTGCAATAATAAAATAAAAATAAAAATATTACAACCAAATATAAAGTATCTAACCACCACAAATAAAGGCCGAAAATCGAGAAAAATAATAGCATTATGGCAATCACTATACCAATTATTGCGGCGACGTGGCTGGGACTTTTTTCTTCGCCTTTCTCTGCTGTAAGAATTAATTGATGCTGGTAAGTATGTGCAGCCTAGGTCATCTACTATAGACATAAATGAAGTGTCAAAATATACTTAACTGTTTAGAGGAACAATCGTTGTTGTGAAAATTTTACTTCGTTCAGCTTGTCCCAATCTTTTAGCGACAACGGATATGTTATAACGGGTGATATTCGGTAATAATGCTGTATTTAAAGTAATATTTGGAACATAAAAATGAAGTTTATAGTCCTGTTCTTTTATCTCTCTATTGTGACACCAGTTGTTAAGACATTTATATTTGATCGAATACTCCACTGGACCACTAAACCTGGCACATTTTTCCAATTCCAAGATGGTTTTATTTCCAATAATATCTATACTTTTTGGTAAGTCATTGTCTATAATAGCTAAATGTGAAGGAACAAAAGTTGTTTGGTCTATAAGAAACTTCTCGTTTCCATTTTTTGCATACAATTTAATTTCGTAACTGGGAAATGATCCTATTTTAAAAAAGCTTTCTGTAGTATTTGACTGCAGTGTTCTCTTTCCAGTGTTGTTGCCACAGAATGTTGTGTTCCACTACATAAAAACTTGATATTAGAAATTTTATTGATTTATTTATAGCGAATTTACCTGGTACTCTACCTCAAACTTGGAAACGTTTTGCATCAAAGGTTTGCTCCAATTCAAATAAACTTCATTGTTTTGTTCAAATATACACAGTGATTCTACAATTTAATTTAGGCTTAGACACTCACTTTGTTGCTTTTTACATAACGAGCACTTACTTTTGTTTATAATCAATTCAGTTACATTGGTTTCACAATTTTTTTCATCAGAAATCAAAATTGTCCTGACTATATATGATTTTGTGGTTGTTAAATTCAGCTGTATAATTTTTGGATTATTTTCAGAATAAGTAAAGTTTGCAAAATATTTAAAGTTTTCCCCACTATTTAACTAAAAGTAACTGTATTGTGAAATGAAGTAATATTTTATTGTGTACCTGTTTGTACTGTACAGCATAATACTGTGGAGTACTGTCGTTGAGACCATTTGTCAAATTTGGGATAATTTCTATGAAATTTTCTTTTATCGTGTTGAGTTTAGGCGCTTTTTGTACCACCGGACATTTTGCTAGAAATAATTAATTTATGTATTTATCGTTTATAGGAATTATTATTATTAAATACTTTTACTACAAGTTTCTCCATCATATCCCCGAGCACAGAAACATTCATTTTCTGAACATATCCGATGTTGTTCGCACGCAGAGTATGACTGTCCCAAAATTTGACTACAAGAAATATTACAGTTTTGTCCGAGATAGGAAAATTCTCTGCAACTCGTGCTTTTCAACTTTTTTGGAGAAAAATCAAGAATTTGACAACGGGGTGTCTTCAAAGGAAGTATCTTACTTTCCAATATTTTGTTGTATGTTACTGGAAAACAAAAATAAAAGTTTTTAAATGTAATCTACGTAACGAATTTTTAATTGTATTATTATTGTTGTTATGATATTTACCTATGCCTAAATTGCAGTCTTTAATTTCATCGATTGCCCAGAAACCACTTTTATCATTGTTATAAGTTCCACGAAAGAAAATAAGATTTTTTAACGGTAAATTATCAATATCTAGCTCGATTCTAGTCCAATTCTTTGATTTGTGTTTTTCATTTGTCCTATTAATTAGTTTTGTTTTAAGTGTTCCATTCCAAGATTCCAGTGTAATATTTAAATAACACTCTTCATCTATAGACACATACATGGAAAGACATGTTGACATGCTAACATTAAGAGAAGAGTTTTTGGTACTAGAAACATTTGAATATATGTAATTATCTGAAAAACACATAATTAACTCTTAGCTTTAGTATAAATAAGGCCAAAACCATACATTTATGATTCTTAGAGACAACAGTAGAATTGGAAGGGAATCTCTCTAGCTCATGTTCAACATGTTTTTCATCTACTAGTTTATGGCCAATTTTAGTAAAATGTTTCCATTGGCACGAATTTGCCTTTTGATTATACTTTTCAAAATGTTCTTGATCTTTATTAATTTCTCTTAATTGTCTGCTTTTAGTTGATTCATTGCCATTTTCATTTAAACAAACAGAAAATAATGTGAAATTACTTGTATCACTGCTAGGGCCAAAATCTTTAAAACAAAATAAGTATCAAGTTTTTGTGCACAAACTTACCCATCCAGCGTTCATCGATTACCAAATCGAAAAGTTCAGTACTACTACTTACATTCCAATCGTTTTCAAACCAATTTTCTTTTTCTTGAACGTTGCGTTTAAGCGTGTTGTTTTCGTAATTGTTTATGTACACAGCTGAATATACAGAATCTTCTGTTAGTACGCAGGTAACATTGTTTTCTTTGATTAATGTAAGTACTTCGCTTGAAACTAATACCAGTGTTGTAAAAGCACAGTATTGTAGTAAACAAAACATTATTTTCTTCACTCTCTATTAAGAGCAGTTTGTGCAACTAGACCACATATATTGAAATAAATATGATACGTAGATACCTGAGCCTATAATAAAAAGACTATTAATAAGTAAACAAACATATTGAGTAATTCAAAGCTTGTTTAATGATAAAGACAATCTTTAGATATCACATATCAATACTTACTGCTTTAAGTTTTCATGAAAAATTTAGCTTCTAGAATATTAATTTAATAATTTATGCTATACTTACGCCATTTGCCACTTTTTTTGTTTTCTTTAAGAGAATTATCTAATTTAAATTAATCTTATAAACGAACGAAATTTCACCATAGAACACTTATCAGTATTGTGCTACATCAGCACTCTAATCAAAACTGGCTCAGAATACTTATAACTAGTCTACATAAAACCATTTCCTGATCGAGGGGTGCATAACTTTAAAAATGATCTTACAGTTTCGAACGCCAAGCAATATAATAAAACTTGTCAAATTAAAAAAAAACATTAATTTTAAATTTATAGGGCGGAACCTAAGCTTGATTTCGTAGACACAAATTCAGAATTAAAATTATTATGATTACTACACTCTTTGACGTAATGATGATCAATTAAATAAGTTATCGTCGATACATTTTTTATGTAATCCTGCTTTATTATTCAATCGTTAGAATCCCCATACGAGCTTACATTTAGGAACAAATAATTTCAATGCAGCTGCCATAGAAGTGGACAGAATTTTGCACAAATACTCTCTGATAACGCCCGCAAACGGAATGTCAACAGTAGATAACAAAAATTTACAAAAGATTATTGTTTAACTTTTCTTTGCGAAGATGATATAAAACAAAAAAAATCCACGGATGTCATTAACATTCAATCGATCCTTGTAGGGTGCACTTACTGAAGAAGTAATCAACTTTAATAAATCTTTCTGAAAGCTGACAAGAGTGAAGATGTCTGTCAGAAAAAACAAAATTTCTCTTTCAGTTATGTCAGCATTTCGATGATTATCAGTTTCAGAGTGCTCGTTGATTTGTTTCTTATTGTCTAAACAACTTTAAGACACGGTGTGCTTTGAAGGTCTGATTCCACACGTCCTTATACAATTTAATCGAGAATACTAATGCAAGTATAACAGTTAAAGTTTAAACTGGAGACAGAATTATCAACTTAATTTCATGACCATCGCCTTGTATTGGTTATTTCGAAATTTTAAAAAGCAGTCCCAAATTTAAATTGACTAACTCCACAGATCCTGCAAAGCATAATTTTACTATGAAGTTGTAAGCTTTATGCCCGTCATCATGAATTTTGAAAACGAATAGCCCCAAATCCAAAGTTTTACGCCAAACTATAATACAGTTCTTAATACCCTTTATCTTGGTTCAAAATTTTAAGATTTTAGAAATTGATTTGATTAATTAATGCAATGCAAAATGAGATCTTTTTATTTACAATATTATATTTAAGAATGATTAAACAAAATGAAATAAATTAATAAATTAACTACACATATATACTATACGTAAACCAACAAAGTTATTCTTCAGCTTTATTGATAGAAAAATCTTTATGATCACCGTCTGCTTGTAGAATTAAATTATTTTCATTGCATAAATGTAACAAAGCAACGACGGCCAACGGACAGGTCAACTCCTTTTTCATATCTGTGGGTAATAAGCAAGGTAAATCTTGGTACAACGTTGAAAATTTCGTTGGTTTGAAGTTTACAATTCTCTGTTGCTAAAATTACAAAACATAAATCTTCAACGGGAAAAAAATATAAAAATTACTTCTGACTCTTGACCAAGACAGTTCCAAATAGCACTCTTAAGCTTTTTCATGTCCATTTTTTTAGCGTGTTTGGCAAATGTAATTGGAGCAGCAGTTTCAGGTTCACTGCTAAAATTTTCATCCAAGAGTTGCTCCTGGGCTGCAACTTCTACGTCTTCGAATGAATGATCTCCGGCGGGTTCCCCATTGTCTTCAATATCACTCTAATAAATGCAATCCAATTAAAAAAATATTCAAGCCTCAAAATAAATTCAATTTAGAACATTCCATTACATGGAACAAAGCAAACCTATATGGAGGTTCACCCTCTACACTTACATGCCTGGAGCAATGTTCATTGAGGTTATCGTAGTTACATTCTTGAGCTTCATAATCCTGTTGGGTCTTAATATTGTTGTTTATTCCAGGTCGTCGTACTCCTGGCTTTATTATTAACTCATCTATAAACTTATTAAAGAAGCCTAATGATAATTCAAAATCTGGTGTAGGCAACGAGATCCTATAACACAAATCAATAAAAACACTAAAAGAATCTATTAATTTTCCATACTTTTCGGAATTCTGTGATTGCGATCCTCTTTTAACAGAAAACTTGCCAAACCTTTTTGATATATCCTCATCATTTTCTATCGAAAAATCAATAGGCACAGCAAGTTTTTTTTTCCTGGGTTGTTTTACCACTTCTTGTGTAGAAGTTCCTGAGTAACGAGGTGTTGAACGTCTGTTAAATTTCACCTTCCAATGGCAAGGTCCAGCCCAAATTTTATCAATATATTTTCCTGATGATGTTTTCACAAGTACATTAAAACCATAGTCGGTTTCAATTCGAGCTTCTTCAGGTAATGCGTCAATTATATGACCAATTTTGCCGTGAAATTGGGCGTGAAACTCTTCTTCGTGTTGTTCGACATCACTATGTAGATCTTCAGCAATTTCATCGTCTTGGAAAATATCGTTTATTGAACCATCAAGATCGGCAATTGGCACACCATTGTCATCCAAAACAACTGGGGGCAAAATTGATTGTTCCGCTAATCTGTAAACAAAAAAAAATTTATGTTACACGACACGAAATTACTCACAATCTTTCTTCTTCCGGATCCCATGCACCGGTATCAAAATCTTTCAGTGGAACACATAAATTGTAGTGAAGTAGTTGCGGCAGGCCTTGTACTTCTTTATTATGTGTGTTCAGAATATCATCAGGACCTAACGACCAGTATTTTTCAGCACTCCTAAAAAGAAATATTTAAAGAAATCGTGCCACAAAAATCAACAACATACATTGTAATAACCTCATGACTACTTGGATCTGTAGGCAACTTATGCGTAAACAAATTATCAGTTGCACCAACATCAATATTCTCTTTTGTAGCAAATACAGGTAATTCAATCAGTTCAATTGACGTGGTTAATGTCTTTCCCTCTGTATCAACAGTGTTCCTTTTGTCATGAGCTAATTTTTTAATTCTCTTTCTCCTTAGTTCTCTACGCTGTGTGGTAACATCTTGTAACGCTTCTTCATCATTCTCTTGTACGGTTTGTTGCTTCTCATTACTTTTTGACATCGAACTTGCCAATTGCAAGCCCTTCGCATGAACATCGTCAACACGTAAGCTATAAACTTTAGCACCAATATCTAACGATGAGCCAGCAACTTGTAACACATTAGAAGAACCTACTGAAGAAATTTTTCGTATTGCATCGATAACATGAAGTTGCCACGCATTCTTTGCTGAAATTCTCTAAAACGCTGAATTCAAGAAACTAATAATATGACCAGAAAAAATATTACATTCTCTGTATAAAGCTTCACGCAGATTTTTAGATGATCTTGAATTTGAGCTTCATCTAACAAACTTGTATCAACAAGTGGTGACTGGCTGGAGCCTGTGATGTTTGTAAGTCGTCTTTGTGTTTCAATAATACTTCGTCTTTTTGACCGTTCCTGTTCGTCATCGACTGGCTTCTAAATGAGATAGGTGATTGAAATAAGTTCACAATTTAGAAAAACAACGTACAACGGTTCAACAGCATCATCTACGACTAATAATAGGAAAAAAATCACCGGGTCTCAAATACTTCATAAGAAGGCAACAGATCACTACAGAAGTCTGAACTGTTTTTTTCATATTTTATCGCAAGTTGTTAATGCAGAATTTGAAGGTACTCAGTTCTAATAAGTAAAACATTCAGTCAATTAACAAAAAAATATATCATAAAAAAGTGTCATTATACTGTAAGAGATAAGTGTAAGAAAATGTAATAAATTTTTAACTTCCTTACAGGGAACGTGAGGTTTTAGATTACAATTCAAACATGGTCAAACAAAATCAAATTCATTCTTTTAAAGTTTTGTAATCAACATTTTTAGAGTTCTTATCTTAACGAGATCTGTACTTATGAACTATTTGTGGACTCACACGTATGTTTATATCAATATTCAGTACCAACTCATAAAAATTTCATAGAATGATTCTTATATCTTGCTATATATTGATTGCGGTATTTAGACATCGTGTTCGCAAATCCAGCAGTAAGTATAACTAAATATTCGCCCAGCTTAGCTTAAATTTGTGAAATATAGCTGCAACCAAAGTACCATTGTTGTTTTAGTATAAACAATACGTAAATGAAAAAGAAATGTAATTTCTTTGCAAAATAAAGATTAGTTTCCTACGAGTAAAAAAAACACGTAGAACTCTGACTTTAAATTACTTCTGCTTACCAATAACGCAGCAGAACTTCCTGAGGCAAGGCTTTTTCGAAGGGGTGAAGCAACAATGGTACCAGTTAATATAGAACGTCTACCGAAATTGCGCATAGGCGTTCCGGTTTCCATGGGGGCTGTCCTAAAAGCAATTCTAGTGATACTATCTAAAATTAATTAATTTATCCGTTGAGGTAAACGTTATATTGCTTTAAAGTATTTGAAGTATCTTGACTGAACTTAGATAAAATACTTACATTTTATTAAAAAACTGTTATCACTGAGGGTCTAAAATTGCAGTATTATTTAGGGAGACACTTATAATATTGAAACGTTTACACCAAAAAACTTAAAACTGTAAAAATGTAAAAACCGTTGTCTTCAGTTAAATTTAAACGAATAGTTATGGCATTTGACGTTAGGGGTTCAATCAAATACCAACAGAACAAGACAAAAGTCACTACTGGTTGTATTCAAAAATTAGCGCCATTCTAAAAATATATTGTAAATATGCGGACTGCTTAAGTAACTATATTAACATTAACGTATTCACATGTTCGCAAATACACTATTGTTACAGAAATACAACTGTGCTAACAGTCCTGAATAATCCTTGACTTATATTTTCATCAAATCTAAAATCCCTAACTTAGGGAGTACCTATTATGTCAATGTTATTGATGGAAACTATAGAAACATAACCTTAAAGTAGAAACTTTATTGGGATTTTAAGAACAAAATGGAATTTGATAAATACGTTATGTTTTCTAACTTTATCACGAAAGAAGTAATTCAGGACTGCAAATTAACTCCAACAGAAGTACAAAAAGTAAATCAAAGTTGGTTATGGGCTTTGAATGATAAATATGACGACGACGTAGATAATGAAAAATGTGGAAAGTGGATGCTTTTTGTATCACCCACCGCAGTAAATCAAGTTTGGACAAAAATAAAAAATGCTATAAAAGAAGGAAATCTTTGGCAAGCCAAAGTTTCAACTAATGATCCAAAACAGAGGACACACGCAATTATGATTTATACAAAGGACTACACCGATTTGACAGATGTAATTAATGTTCTTAACTTTCTAGAACAGTCTGGAATAAAGAATCCAAACACAGTTGTAAAATATAAAACTGATAATCAAACTAGATCTGGTATCTACTCTGGGGGAAAACAGAGACCATGGATTTATTCATCAGACACAGTTAGACAGCAGAAGTAGATTTTTAATTGGAGAATACGAAAATGTTGTATTTATGAAAAGAAATGGTTATTTTTGCTATTGTATGTAATA
This sequence comes from Cynaeus angustus, assembly GCA_030157275.1. Taxonomy (NCBI): domain Eukaryota; kingdom Metazoa; phylum Arthropoda; class Insecta; order Coleoptera; family Tenebrionidae; genus Cynaeus; species Cynaeus angustus. Next base: position 19,223,750 of record CM058058.1, read on the forward strand.
TTTTTAAATATTAATAAAGACGGACAATTTTAAATTTGTTCATTTAGTGCACTAAACATGAACGTGGAAAAATTTGGAAGTTAGGGTTTTTCTTCGCAGAAATTGTTAGTCACCAAGCAGTACCACAAACGTAACGATAAAAATTACTAGGAAAACGTATCAATACTGACAACTGACAGTTGTGTCACTGGCTGTGTTTTGTAAACTTTCGAGAATTTTCTTGTAATTACGTTAAACCTCAATATTTGTTCCCGTATTTACTTGTTAATTTGTTACAGAAAATCCTGACATAATGGCGCACTATAAAGGAGCAGCTAGTGAAGCTGGTCGAGCCATGCAACTCATGAAAAAGCGAGAAAAGGAAATGCAGGACTTGGAGCTCCGCAAAAAGCGAATAGAGGAAGATTTAAAACTAAACAACATCGAAAACAAATTTGCTACTCATTATGACGCTGTAGAACAACAACTCAAGGTAACAAATTAAAACTAGGAAGCTCAATTTTAAAAGCAGATTTGTAGAGCTCAACCATAGGTCTGGTGACTTTGGATGAAATGAAAGCAAAACAAGAAAACATTGTCAAAGAACGTGAAAAGAAGTTGGCTCAAAAACAAGCAGAAAAAGAGAGAGAAAAACAACGACAGTTAGAAGCTAAACTTGCTGAGAAGAACAAACAGAAAAAACAGGTTTGTAACAGTAACATTAACAGATTGAAAATAAAGTGGGGCAGTTGCGTTTGTAGATTCAAGCACTTTCATTCAATTTAGATGAAGAAGAAGTGGGAGATGAAAATGAAGAAATAGACTCAAAATCATGGAAAAATGAAAAGGATGAACAGCCTGTTAAAAAGAAGATAAAAAAAGATCCCAATGTTGACACCAGTTTTTTACCAGATAGAGAAAGAGAAGAAGAGGAGAATAGATTAAGAGAAGAACTAAGACAACAATGGGCTGAACAACAACAGAAACTAAAAGAAGAAGAAATTGATATTACTTTCAGTTATTGGGATGGCTCAGGCCATCGCAGAACTGTTAGAGTAAAAAAGGGAAATTCCATTTATCAGTTCTTACAGAAAGTTTTGGAGTTACTACGCCGGGAATTTTCTGAATTAAAAACTGTTATGGCTGACCAACTTATGTATGTTAAAGAAGACCTAATTCTTCCCCATCATTATACATTTTATGATTTTATAGTTACCAAAGTATGTGTTATTTACATTTAAATTAGTAAAATTACGTCTCTTAATTTTAGGCTAGAGGTAAAAGTGGCCCCTTATTCCAGTTTGATGTTCATGACGATGTGCGATTAGTAAGTGACGCTTCTATTGAAAAAGAAGAATCACATGCAGGGAAAGTTTTACTGAGAAGTTGGTATGAGAGAAACAAACATATTTTCCCAGCAAGCAGATGGGAACCATATGATCCAACAAAAACATATGATAAATATACAGTGTCAGACAAGAATAAGAAGCTATAATTTTTTATTAAATACAATTATTTACTTTGTAGTGATTTTGCTATTTCTTCATCTTCAGCAAACATTAGTTCACCTGGGACCTTCCAAAAATCTTCCTGATATGGTAACCTCTCTTTGATGTCAGTGCTCCAGTGATGGATTCTACATCTCACTTTCACTTGTTCTGTTTTATTAATCTGTAAGAAAACCTTGTATGATGCCTTTTAGAAATGTTGCCCACCTACAGTGACAGTAATGTAAAACTCTTTTCCTTCAATATCCATATTAGGTCCTTTTATGGGCTTCTCAGGTAATGTAACTGCAGATTCTGGAACTACAAAGCCACATTTACGAAATGAAGCTTTAACATGCCAAGGTTGGACTGTCCAAGGAGAGTCCTTGTTCATAATTAAAGATAGGGTCATCTTAGACAAGACTTGCATCATCTACAAAAGTCTTATAACAATTTGAAATAACAACAAATGTATGCACTTACTCTAAAAGCTGTTGAAGAACTATAATGTACAACATCTTTTAACTCAACGTCTTTATATTTTTCAAGATTTTCTGGAGTTGCATACACGGCTAAGCCAGGCAACAAGAGATTTTCATAGGCAAAATGTGAATTAACAGTGACTTTTTCACCTACATTGCCCAGGCCGTTAACATATGAGGTTAAAATAACCTCTAAATTTGGTTTTCTCTCGGTGCATGTATGTTTCACAAATTCGTAAACGTAATGTCTGGTTCTGAGTTTCTTTAAAGGTGCCCCCTTTTTGCTTAAAGGCGGTTGGGTGCGGCGTCTAAGTACAAAAGTTGTCTAAAAGGCGACTTTTCAAATCATTAAAAATACAGTCAATTATTACCCTTAGCTGTTGTTGGAGGCTGTTTTCCGCTGATAAAAGGCAGTTGGTTTTTACCAAAGGAGTTATGGTTTTAATTATAGATTTCCACATTTTATATAAAATATTTACAATTTTTGAAACTTGAGATACATACACTTCGTCGGCTAAATTTCAATTTACTCTATTCCACTGGATTTGTGAATCGAAATGAAGTGCATTACTCTTATTGGCTGCGAGAAGCGCTTTATTTGAATTCACTCAAGGTTGTTGAAACCTGCTGAAGTTTTTTTTTTAATGTGAATTGGATATATTACTTTTGAATACGTTATTCTCATTTTAACAGTTATTTCGTCAATTATAGCTTAATTTTCGATGTCTGAGCAGCAACAAAGACAAAAATCGGTACATTTCATGATTTTCTGTTCACTTAACAAGTATTAATATTCATAAATAAACGTCTTTGGTATCTATTTTTTTGTTGTCCTTGTTTTTGAATAAGTAACAGATAACTTTAGATAAAATATCGCTAAGGTCCTTCTGAAAAATTTTAATATTACATGTCTTACCTTGACCGTACACATGTATCACTTTAAGAATCTGTGAATGTGTTTTGTAAACTGCCAATACTAATATTATTTTCCTGCTCTCTGTCTTTACCAAGTGCCCTACTTGCTGTAATCGTCGCGCTTTCATAGTCAGAAATACACGACTTGTTATAGAATTTATTTAATTATTTATTAGAACTTCACTCCCATCATTCTTCTGTTTGTTTCCCTCAACTGTTCTTTCTAAAAAATTTCCTTATGCCTTTTTTCCTTTTTTGCTATTCTTAAATTAATTTCAGTTATTTTATTGCGTCTAATAATAATAAGAAATTTAATTAGACTTTTTCAAATGACATTGCTTTGTACTATACAAATGACCATACATTTTTAGAATTAAAATATGCTTTAAAACAAATCTTTTAACTATCTATAATAATATAATCTACTGTAAAACTGAGACTGACTATTTCTTCTAGTTATAATTAGAGATTCAAATGTCAACCGCAGTAATTAAAATTATTAAAATATTTTCTAGAGTTTTTATTGCATTTTTAAAACCGTGTAAAACATTAAATAACAAGCTCAGAATTAAAGTTTTTTTTAAAAAAAAAAACAGCTACTTGTTTCTTAGTTAAGATACGATTTTCTTTAAAAATTACCGTTTATTGGTAAATCGCACATTTTTTACACCATTAATAAGTTTTGAAATAGTTTAATTTCAGTTGTTGATTATTTTTAGTTTTTATTAATTTAGTTTGCTTTTCTTAAGAAATCTAGAATTTTTAGGTTGATACTTAGAATTGCCAATTTGCAGCTTTTGTTTTTTCTTAGATTCGTATTTTTTTATGAATATAAGCAATATGGCTAAGCCTTTGTAAAAAATATTTTACATAAACAAATAAATAACTAAATATGCCACTTTAGTTTTACCAAATTTAAGAGAGGAAACAGATTTCTGTATTTAATTTTCAGAAGATACAGAAGTCGGTTAGTGGCGCCCCGCTTAGAGAATCTTTGAAATCGGTAAATACGACCGGCAAATTTAAACTAAAGCTTTTGAGTTTTTCGATAAACTAATTTTCGGTTTAATTTATTGACAGTTTGAAATATGTGTGAAGGTTGAGAGAGTAAAAATTTAGAAAAAAATATGTTATAAAATCTCTACACTGTAAACTTTTTTTTACAATATTCATTTATGCATTATAATTTACTTTTTTATCGCAATATTCCTTTTGTTGCGATTCTCAGGCTCGCTATTAAAAAATGCCAGGAATTTTTAAAGAGCAATAATAAAAATTGGAGGCGTTGCTTAAAGAATGTGCTCAGCAGGGTTCCACCACATTTGGAATTTTCGGAGATGACGTTAAAAAGATCACCGAAATGTTTGTGGTAACCTATGAAAGTTTTGTGGGCCGAACCATGATCTCATTTATGATCGAAAAATCCATTAGCCCCAAAAATGAATTATTTCCAGGCTGAACGGAAAAGGGAAAAAACAGACAAGCAACATCACAATTAAGAACAGATGGACTTAATTAGAAATCTTCAAATCCCCGAATAATTGAAAGCCCAAAATGTAGATTTAAAATGGAGGTATATAGCCCAAGCATTCCTCAGAACTCCACATCCCGCGTCATATAAAGAATATTATTTATTGGCAGAGAATACAATAACGCAGTAATGGGAAGAGCGGACCAAACGGATGGTAAAGAAGATCTTTCTAGTTCTCCTTCTGAATGGTTGCTTTGGACTGATGCACTAAGATACAGACCGAGACATACGGGCCTTAATGCGCTGCTCAACAATATTCAGTATAACTAGCTCTCAGTAGAGAGGCATATTTCAGTCGAACACAAAGAGAGCCGACTAAATTAAAATTTAAACTTTATACAATCGATGCGACGCATATTTATGCAGTAATTAGTGTGCCTGGTGCTCGAACACTGTCCGACACTCATTAACATGGAAATTTCTTCGGCTTGCTTTACCGGCAATTGGTAATTTCTTGAAATGGCGTCGCCACCATCTTCCAATGAGGTGAATTATGGATATGTCATTCTACAAATTCTTAAACCAAACAACTTCTGAGAACATACAAGACAAAAGATACTCGATATTGTCAAAATTAAAATGTTGCCGGTTCTAGGATTCGTAGAACTCTTCACTTCTCGGCTACCAGATGTTCAATAGACACAAATTTGTAGTTTTGCTTCATTACTTGGTCTTGGTAACAAGAAATCGATTATAGAATCAAAGAAGAATCACACATTAGCATTGAGTACAAATCAAAAGCGTTAAAGGTGGAGATCAATAATTGCAGAAAAATTATAAGTGCTGTGTCATATTAAGACATCGTGAGAAATGTAGTTTAAAGAGGTCTTAATATAATATCCGGTGCTGTATTAGAAATCTGGAAAAAAACGTCAGTGAAGAGTGTTGAACTTGGTTATTGCAGACCTTGACTTGAAAATTGAGAGAATTCAATTCTAGAAAAAATCATTTTGACGTCATCTATTGTTCAACGTTTTATGAAAATGCTCTTTTATAATTTATATTCTCATTTTCAGGTTCAAATAATTTACGAGAATAAAATTATGTGAGAAATATTAGTTTTTTAAATTAAATTAAGAATGTTGCTACTCATAATTCAAAGAACAAAATTAATTCAGTTTAGACATTTTTACTTGTAACAAATAACAGATGTGCAACAATAAGATGTAACAAGCGTTAAAAATATAGTCTAGTGAGCCTTCAAGAAAATTAATTTGTTGGACATCTATTTTCGTTTGATACTGTTGGCAACTGCATACTCAATCGCAATTCTAATACTAGTTATACTTTTATGTTTATTTGGGTACGAAAATGACTAGTGGGACAGTCTTACACAAAACTGGCTAGTAAAATATGATAGTCAAATCAATTGACGCCCACCAGATTAATATATTAAAGTATAATAATAAATTGTGTTAATTGTTTCATATACCGTTTCGATCTGCGATTGTTCTTATTGATCAATTGTTCATATTTTTTATTGGACATCTATGTCAACATATTATGTCAAAGTTAATAGATTTTTTTTAACAATTTCATGAAAATTTGATAGAGTGAACATGAAGTTTCAAAAAATAGTTAGGTAATTCATTTACTATTTTTTACTGTATTTATAAAAAGCTCCGCTCTAATTTTGTAACTACTTTTGTTCTGTAGATATTGTAAATAGATAAGTAGGTATGTATTATTTGTCTTTATTTCTCAATTAGACAAGAATTTTTTTGCCATTTTTAAATTCAGAAAAAATATTAAATTTTATTAATATATGTAAATAAATGATTTTATAGAAATAAACGAAGTGATTACATTTAAAGAAGATAAAAATTGTTGAAATTATGGTTGTCTTTCTGCTTCTAAATTTTAAATTTAATCAAAACACTGGTTGATAAAGGGACAGTTCAGCTTGAAGTGTGACAATGATCAGTTTCCGTCAGCTCTAAAATAGTTATTTACCTAACAAGTTTGGAAACTTCATTTTCCCGCATGAGCACTTTGTTTTAGTTTTAGTGCGAATGCGGGAAAAGTTCTCTCCGAATGAGTTACGTACAATATTTTTTGTAACGAATATCGAAATAAAAAAATTAAGTAACTTAGTTTTTTTTAATACTGTAACTACCTACTCGTTTTTTAAAATTTAAATCATCTGTCTTTTTTTTAATTATTAACAAAAATTGTTAAAATGAGTTACAGCGAAGAATGTATGTGTACTCCTCCAGAAGTACAACAATGTGCCAAAGAGGCCGTTTCGCGTCTGCTACCCGAGAAAAGTCGCGAGCGGTATGAACGCAAAAATTGATTTGACTGGTGTCGTCAAAAAGTCGCAATACCAACCTTAAAAACCGTTTTTCCGTGCATCGGAATCAAGCGGAAAAATTGTTTCCATACAATCAGTACAAAAATAAAATTGAAAACAAAGCGTCACTATTAAACTTAAACCGCGAGACAGAAATGAAACTTTTTATTAATGTTTCATTTTTTATTTGACAATTTTTGCTAATGTTGGCAATTTTTTATTCAGTAAACTGTTTTTTGGAGATTCTCCATAGATCCCAGAACTATCCCATTTAGAATTGAAATGTTCGAAGAGCACATACATGTAAACATTTTTGTCCAAATTTTGTTTTGTATATGTAAAAAAGTGGTAAAAGGGAGAAGAAAAGGTTGAAATTTCCCAACAGAAATTTCTCCAAAAAAAAAAGTTTCATTTTATTTGCAGCGTGATTTTCCACTTAGATTGTATGTACGATTGCAAAAATCTTGATAATGGTTTGGCAGTTTTTATTTTGGTAATCGACTTGTACCTTTTGAGTAGTCAGAGATAAATAAATGAAGAAGAAATATACATATATACTTTTTAGCAGTGGTCTATAGGATTATCTTCTTGGAGATTTCAGATTTGTAGTGAAAGCAAATCTTCTAAGTGATGAAAATCGTGAAGAAAGAACGAAGTTTTACGTTTCATGTGTGCTCCGTTCGTGTATTTCTTCGAAAGCCATTTTAAGTGTCGTGTTTCTTTCTTTGTGATGATTTCGCGATAGCCGGTATGGATTTCGTGGTGATATAATCGAGTGTCCAGTCCAGTGACACTTCATTAGTCATAGTGAAAGTGAGTCGATGCCCGTATGTACCATGGTGGGTGGGTCGGCCATGTTTCCGTCCATGACCCGGAGGGTCTTCTCGGCCCACCGTCGATCCTCAGCCCTCAGCAGCAGCAGCGAAGTCTCGTTTTTTGTTCGCCGTGTTTTGAGTTATAATAACAGGTTTGTGCTCCCCGAATGTTTAGGAAACCTATCAGGGCACCGTCCAATGGGAGCCGGCCCCGCTTAATATCTTTAATAATCTCCGTTTCGAAGGCAGCGTATAAATTAACTTTACGGCTGGAAATTTAATGCGATACATAATGAGATTTGGGAAATTTTAAATTCCACCGTAACAATGTCCGTGGCAATTATACGGTCCGTGCTGATGGGCTACCCAGGGCTACCACCGGCCCCGAACACATGTCACTGTCTCTGCATGAAAAACGTCGATTTTACTGCCTGAATGGACCCGATAAGTGACGTGTTACAGTTGCATCATTGAAAGTGATGCTGGATGATGGAATGGAGCTGCATCGACGGCGGTATACTCAAGGTTAATAGCAAGAAACATGTTTTTTCCTTTTACCGAGGTGGTAATTACGCTCATAGTTCACGATTTAATGCCAGCAACCAACCCATCCAAGACATGAATTAATTTTTATCGCATTGGTACTAAAATTCACATTAATGCCTATGCTCAAAAGTGCAGGTCTAAAACTAAGAGCTATATTAAATCTGAAGCATTTGCAGCACACAAAAAAATCGAAAAAATATTATATTATTTTTATGGAAGCCAAATAAGTAGATACAGCTCCATTTTTTTTTTTGAGTTTTTAGCTTTTGCATACTTTCTTGTTTGTTATAATAAATCAGTGACTTGACAATGATGTTACAGCATATGTAAATTCTAATATGACTCCATTCATAAACTATTAGCTAAACTATTAGCAATCAAATTTTTGTTTACTGAAACCTGGGATAACCGTTTGCAGTAGAAAATTGCAGCTTGCTCGTGCTCATAAATAGGTAGGTTTTGGCACCCTCTCTCTACAGGGGCGCTCGTCCCGGCAATAAGGTAGTTAGTTATATAGTTGAGCTCGCGAGTACTTACCGTGTAACTAATTAAAACTAGTAAAAGAGGTGAGGCGCGGGAAAGGAGAACGTTCCGTTGAATTTATGTGGCAATTAGCACCCGACTTGTAATTTATACAAGCTATAACCCCCTGCAGGTTTCGCTCTGCAACGTCTCAGACTCCCACCCTGCTGTACGAATCGAAATTGAATCGTTATAATTACCTGTATACCTTCCACCCCGGTACGAGATCAACTCACCAACTCGGAACGAATTGCTTCCTCAAGACGAATCTCCCAACAAGAGCCGGCTCAAACCAACAAGAAAAACGCTACCAAGTTTCCTTAATTATCATTTTCACAGATACTATCTTATAATAAATTTTAATAATAGGAATAGCTTATCGCAGAACAAACTTTCCAGGGATGCGTTCTTGAACCCGAAGGAAAATAATATCAGGTTCTCTTTTGAATACACAAGAGACTTTATCACTAGGTGTGATATTCCGTGCTTTTGTTCAGAGAGTGTCAACTTTCTTGGCAAATGTTAATTGTTCAAAAATTACAGCGTCCACCTTTTTTATTGCAATAAATTTTACTAATCAGAGATAATGACGGTGGTGGTGTTATTACTTGTCACTAAACTAATGTGTGAAGTGGAAAGTCACATTTTAGGTCAGGGTATCACTAGTTGATTGTACATAAAATACGCTATTTTATCCGATTAGAGGATATAATTCCCAAACAAAATTCAAATGAAAAATCGCAGGTAAATTCCGCGAGCTTTCTTCCGATCGCCTTTTTTGTCTCCTAGTCCCGCTTGTGCAAAGTTCCTGTGAGTAACTAGGGCCGTATCAGTTCGAGTTGCGATAAGGGCGCCCGCGTCCATAATTTGTCTCCAGCTCGGCACCACCACCTAGCGCTTTCACCCCTGGCCGCCTCGAAATTGTTAATTTCGGCTCCCGAACGTATTTGCGATTTGCATAAATACGCCGTTACGTATGCGGCCCGCAAAGAGATTTAATTGCTTAACGGCAAGTTAAGACTACGCTAGCTGATACTCATACCGGAGGCTAATTAAATAAAGCTCCCGGACAATTTTCGGTTCGGATACACCAAAAACAACGTGATTTTTTCCAAGGAAGAGCGAGAGGAAAACGCTATTAAATCGGACCAACGCGCAGCTAACATAGTTTTATTGCACTGTAAGCTATAAATTCCTGATTTAATTGTAAGAGTTTAAAAGTTCCAGTGTTGATGATGTTGACATGTTCACATAAAACTTGAAGAAGTTTCGCAACGCTTTAAAACGAATAAATTACTCGCGATATGTAATCTTAATGAAGATCTAATAAAAAAGGAATTAATCAAAGAAGTGGAAGGATCGGACCTATTTGTCACTACCCGTGGACTATTAGAAATTTAAATTTGCGCTCAAACAGCTGTCATTACACCTTTTTATCATCACCTAACCAAACAAGCTTAATGTGTCTTAATTACCAACCCATATCTTTAATTATTTTTTTATGAAAACCTACTAAAGTGAACGGACGTTAAAACCCAACGGAGATGAGAAACACCGGATGTAAAACAGGCGATACCATCATTGCCGACCAGATAAAGTCTAATTACTGAAGCAATAAAGATTTTAGCACCTGATCATACTAAATTCATTACTATTCACACTTGACACCTTGCCATAAACAAACAGAAAAAACTGGAGCTTTTCAATGGACACTAATTGTTGTCAAAACTCTGTTGGATCGTTGTCCAAAGATGACATTCAAGTTTAATTGATCGTGAGCAGCGTTAAATCGACTCCCAGTGGTAAGCTGCTTGCTTTGTGCATGGTAGAAGAACTGCGTGGTGCCGTCAAACGTACACAAGAAGCTGGTTATCATTATTCCACATTATTAATAGCAAGCCACACAGATGCCATCATTGTCTTCGGCGTTGTTTGTACTGAAGTTTCAAGCACTGGTTTGTAAATAATGGACAATACAGATTTGCTTTGAAAGTGAAATCGCGAAAGTGAATTTGTTTACAATGAGTAGTATAACTGGTTGCATACGTTTTTTACTCTAACAATGAATTACGATGATAACAATTATAAAAACCTCGAAAATTTTCACGTGATTTGTTCGTGCTTCATCAAAGATAATATCGGAAGATTAAATGATTATTTTTATTGCCTATAAAAATTGTTACATTTCAAGTACTCTCATGATTGCCCTTCTTGTTAACAATACCCGTTGTTCATTTCTTATGAATCGTTAACCAATCTGGTGTTTCCTCCTGAATGTAAGACCTTGTTAGAAGGAGAGTATAAAGCGGATTAAAGAAAAAATGTAGGTTAGAAGATCCGACGCGATCCAATTAGTTGTTAAAAAATCACTACTAATTACTTAAACATCTGTCCATTTATTAACTTATCCAAAAGAGCTCGTTGTAAAAGTGCTTCGTAATCGTCGAATGAGTGACAACCGCGGAAAATTAAACGGCCGACTAAATAGACACATCCCGATTATTGACAGGTCGGTAATGCTTCTTTACCGTTTAATAACAGGGATGGGCCGGTGTAGGTGAACCCTCGACGGGTTTTCTTCGGCTAGTTTTTGACTCGTCATTTTATCGAACAGTTGGTAACGGATGGTCGATGTTTTAAAACTGGAGTTATGTAAGACGGAATATTTTTTCTTGGTATTAGTAATGACGGCAAATGGGAGTTGAAAATTAAGATTTTAAATTGTTTCTTTTTTGTTGTTTACAAGAAATATAATTTGAAAGTAATGACCCATATCAAAAGACAAGATAATTATTCAAAATTGCTTATTGTAGGACTCAATAATCTGTTGTAAAATATTTATTTTTTAACGGTTCATAGATAAAAACAATTAATTTTTTAACGGTTCATAGATAGAAACAATTAACTATGACTAAGATGATGTTAGTTCGTAGATGACAAACGCCTAAATCATATAAAGATACAGTTTGTTATATATTTACAATTTAACAAAGTAGATCAGAGATTATTATATATTAAGATTTATCATTCTTAAAAAAACTAACTTACATAAGAAAATAGAACAGATTGCCGATTTATACATTTTTACAACGAGTTTTTAATGTACTTATTTAAGTGAATACATCTGCATTTTCGACTATTTGCAGCATTGAGCATTTTTTTCCTTTTATGATTTAATATTTCCTTTTTTGAAATTTCAAATTAAAGAAAACAAATAATTCAAGTGCTTTGGTAATTTGTACTTTTGTAAAAAGTTGTGGAAAAGTTTTAAAATTCATAGAGTTTAAAGGTATTCACTTTTACAGGTAGCCTGATCGATAAAAAAAACACTAAAAATACTTTTTTTTTCGATTTATTACAAATACTTTTTATAATTTTTAAATTTATTAAGTTGGTACATGAGAACTGTATGTTGTGTGAAAATATATTTTTTAAATATTTGTTACATACCATTTACTTTCTGCTATGACTGGTAAGAATCCATAGATTGGTGACAATTTTTTTAAGTTTGAAGTTTTTATGGTTTGTAAAATTCAAATTTATTGATTTTATAGAATTTGTCTCGAGAGTTTTTTTACAATAATTTTTCAATATGTTAAAAAATGTTATTACCGATTTTTGATCAGTTTATTGTAATTTTTAGAGATTTTTGAATACTTTATGATGTAGTTACGGTCTTTTTCATATTTTTATTGCAATTTGTTTCGGCTTTGGTATTATACTGTATGGTCTCAATTTCTTTACTAGAAAGAATTTTTTGATGTTATAATCTCAAGTTCCTCTTTAGATCTTATGTTTTTATTATTTTTATTATTATTATTATTTATCTTTTCAGTCTGAATTTATGAGTTTTTGAGTTTCAAAATCTGTTGTTTGTTACACTATAGATATATGTATATATATATAGATATAAGTACACTATAAATTTTACAAATATGTAGGATCTATAAAAAAGAGTGAATTGCAGTGCATAAATTTATTACTATAGGTTTCATGTAAATAAGCAATGTTTGAAACGTTATGTCGAACAATTAAGTGGTATCAAAAATTTATTGCTCGCAATTCCGTATTTCGATTTGTTTTGTACAAGTACTCTATGAAATGTTTTTGCAAAATGTGTTGGAAGTGAAGAGTTCATTGTCGCATGTCGATCGTCTAGAGAAGTCCTAATTTTTGATTTGTCGAGAAATGGCGTCTCTGCCGAAGACCCAGAGGGTGCTAGTCGACCGTTGGTCGTTGGGTTTAATCGCGTCGGACGTAATTAAGAGAGCGGCGGATCGTGGTAGTGGTCGTAATGGCATCGTCAATGCAGATAGCTGGGGGCGAATGCATATTTCATCTCGGCATAATGCTTGGCCGCTATATCGACTGGCCACTTTATTATTATTTTTTGCCTTAACGATTAGTTTTGTATTCATTAAACCGCGCCAGGCTGCAATGAGAGAACGAAACGAAAGAACGCGGTCCGACTTGACCGACCCTGCCTCTAATTATAGGTAGGAATATTGTATAGGTAGGAAATAAAAAGGCTACTGCCTTGTAAGTTATAACTCGTTCGAGGACGCCCTCTGTCCGTCACCTCACCCCGGCAACTCTAGCCCGCCATTAATTACACCAAACCAATTAAAATCGGTCATGTTATGAATATATCATCTTCATAAATATGTATCGACTTTGATTCTTAGTCATTTTTCGGTCGGGTTACTTTTACCCGGGGCTTGTCGCTTCGATGAACGGGGATTGAGTGACGGAGATGCCGCACCACCACCCCATCACACGATCGAACACAATAGCAAAACCCAAACCGGATTCGGAAGGGTCCAAAGCTAAAAATCATTACATGGGATTCTTCCGGATATGAACGACGAAGATTTTATAACAAAAAATAAAAAAAGGCAATTTTTCACTTACCTTTGACATCAATCTATACATGTCTGTAAAATTCTGAATATTTTTATTTTCAGTCTCTATTTGAACCTTAGATTTTAAATTATTTACTTTTCAGAAATGTTTACAATATTCAAAATTTTAGAAATTTTACTTAGTGATTTTATGTACGATAATTATTTTTTTTTTGTCTGTATTGTTTCTTCAAATTTTGATTATTTTATTTCATGGTGTCCCAAAATTTCAGATCGCTAAATGGAACCTAATTAAGGCATAGTCAAGGAATTCGAAAAAAATCTGACACATTTTGACAGAAACGGAACAATAATATTAAGGGTACAGTTAAATTTCTTGTCAATGTCGGCACATGCATTTTCCGGCAAAATTGATAGAAATAAGCTTCTTGGAAATACTGTAAATTGATTGTGGATTCGTTTATTCCAATCGTGAAAAAAAATTAATAAAATTTTGACTCTAATAATCTAACTAATTTATGTCAGAAGTTAAACTTTAAACATCTATATTTTTCTTAGATATTGAGAATGTTCAATAAGCTGGTCTTTTATTATAACGTAGCATTGGGCAAATCCGCAAGTTTTAGGACACCTGTGTGCCTATAATTAAGTAGAGATTTTACAATTTCCAGTTATTTCAAATATTAATACAGGAAATTTGTGATAATTAAAGCTTGAGATACTTAATTCTTTGGTTTGAGATTACAATTAATTGAAGGTAATTGAAATAATTTTCTGAGAAATAAATGAGGCCATGTGTAGTTTATTAGAAGGGAAAAATTGACTTAATCCGAGCATTATCTAGGACTTTTTCAAACTTTACTTTACTGTATGAATCTGCTTGAATTACACTCTGTATACGTCCACTCACTTGGTTGTATATACATAATTATGTTATCTCTCTTTCACAATCATGCAAAATTTGGAATAAAACTTTCCGAATTCTAATTTATTCTAATCAGTTTCCCATAAAGAAAAAAGTCGAAGCGGAAATGTAAATCACAAGCTTATATTCTATAATGAGCTTTTGTTAGTAAATTATTCGAGTTTCGTATGTGGCGGAAAACGATAAAATCCTTGATCCGCATACTAATCCGATAAATAACTTAAATAAACATTCTGGCACCAAATCTGATCCACCTATCCAGAACCCCAATTTCCAAGTTTTTCATCTCTCTGCATGTAATTCAGGACTGTAACGTATTATATTATGCATATGCATGGTAAGCTGAAACTATCTCATATGCATTGGTGGTGTGAATTCGGGGCGTGTAAGGAATATCCGTGGGACTTTTGGGGTGGTTGGGTGGAGTGATGCACGCCGTCGGGAAGGAGCGGCGGCGTCCCCAGGCACGTAGTGGCGTCGCTGGAGGCGGCTGGATGATAAACGACGCATGTGTTTCCGGGTAATGAGGAATCCGGCTGTAGCGCAATTGTCACCGGGCGCACTGCCGACACCGACTTTATTAAGGTGTAATAATTCTGATAACAGCTGCACTTTATATAATGATGCATGAATGGGGCCGGCGAACCGCCTCCGAACGGGTTAAGGTATGTGGCAGATATTACAAACGTACCCACTAACTATGTCTTTCCGTTAGGCAAATATATCATTTAAAATTAATTTTTAATCCTGATTATTATTTAATAAAATTAATAATTTGATCAACACTAAATAAGTGACTAGGCACACAATTTTATAAGACGAATGAAACCAAATCCTAATTTTGCAAAGAATTATGGGTTTAAGACTTGTAATACTTAGAGGAAAAAAAAATGTAGCAAAGAGGCTGTTATTTTTATTCGTAATTGGGTATAACTGTCCTGAGCGTTAGCTAGGCCAGTAACCATTTAAGGCAAAATACTGCTTCAGTCCTGAGGTTATTATGTAATTTTTTGCAAGTCGTTGTAAATATACTGAGAAAAACTCTCGTCATCTGGATCCTAAATTTTAGATACTAAGATCTTGGTGTTAGATAAAAAAAGTGTTTTACTTTAATTTTTGTTGAAGGAATTGAAGAAATTCGTTATTTAAAGGACGTGTCTTGTGATTGTCTGGATTTTGTTCAAAATTGTTTTTTAAAATCATTTTGTAGGAGTATTAGAAGTTTAGGTTACTTTTTTTTAACTTATGGGTTATTCTAAATTTTCAAATTTTTTTCTAAAACATTTCTACTTTTAAAGAAGATTTAGTAGTTTTGTATGTTATTTTTTAAGAGTCGGGTTTTAATTTTATACTTAGCGCTGATTACAAGTTAAGTTTTAGTTAGTTACTAGTGTTGGTTGGTATCATGGTAATTTTGTGTTTTCATTTTGAAATTAATATCTTGAGGGTTTATTTTTTTATGAATGTAGAAACTCATTTTTAATTTTATATAAAGAATGCTTATATTAATAAAAAATATTTTTTATAAAGTTTCGGAATTTTATTTTAAATTGGCTGGGATTGCAATTGATTGATGCTTGTTTTTGAGCAACTTTTTTAAGTGCCAATATCCCGTTTTGATACAATATTGCCGCAGAGTGCTTTTTAAATCAAAATAAATTTTTTCATATGCATAATTATAAAATCGTTTTTTTTTTTATTTTGGACACTTTTTTTAATTTGGTTTTCAACTAATTTGTGTTAGTTAAGTATACATATTATTAGAGTTTTAAAGTATATCTATTATTTCTAGTCGACTTCATAGATACCTTTGTAATTAATTTATTGCATGGTTTTTAATTTTTAAAAACTTAAATAATTTAAGTAAAATCTTTAAGATGTCCTGCTATCATCGTTAGCATGTTGTATAAATTCATTAATTAATTCTATAAATTAGAACGTCCATAGAATTTGAAGAATCTATAAGATCTTTTGATGTTACGATGTAATGTTAGCTCTTCTTTTTTATTTTATAAAATAACTGAAATCGGTTATGACAACTTTTCTGTTTATATTTGCGAATGGTTTTACAATTGCATAAATGTAAAATTACTGTATTTGAGCAAATGCGAGATATGTGGGCGTAATGCTTAATGTAGTTTTAACAGACCAGAAAACCGTGTAACCCATAATGTCAGTCATATCTTATATAATAACATGCTATATCGTATATTTTCATGGTGGCCAACAGACATCGAGCGACGCTACGTAGGAAATAAAAAATTCTTCCATATAAGTATGTACTTGAGGTTTTTTCTGCAATAAGTCAACTGATTTTGAGACGCATTTGTTATTATTCGTGATATTTGTTGGATATCGGAATATTCTGTATAATAGTGAAAGAATTTTGAATATAGATATTTAAAATTTGGTGATTAAAAAATGTTGTCAGTGTTGATAGACTTCCGTCATGTAGTCATCACGTGGTTGTTTGATGGTTCCTTAATTGGGCCATGAGCGATTTTATGGCCTCTGAAATGTAGAGTAGTGTATAAGATTAAACAAATGAAAATAAACAATGGTGCCGTAAAATAAGGCGGTTATTCATCAGGGTGAAACACGGCCATCTTTCAGACATAATGAATTCATAGAAGTGAGTGAATGCATGTAGTTTGCATAGGCTCAAAGAGCACATTATGCAGACTATGTGAAACGAAAACAGCCTTATCTGTTGGAGTAGTTTGCTCTGGCCGGAAATGTAGGGGTGGCGGGTAGAAGGTGTTCCACCCCCGCTTCGCAACGACTTACGATGCACTTCCGGCCATACACAGTGCCCTTCATTGCCCAAGATTTGTCCGAAGGAAATCGGGGCGCGATCGACTTTCTCCCGAAAAACAAACTGTAAATTAAAATCGACCGTTTTACTTAGCAAACATATGTCAAAACAGGGTCATAATTTTTGGGAAACAGTTCGTAGAGTGAATTATGGCTTTCGGTAGAATGTTTTCCGTATACGCCACTACCAAACCCAAATACCAGCTCAAGGGTGGTCGAATAACTGACCCAAAACTCTATTTAAAAGTCGTGTTGTGTCCGTCGGGAAACTCCCTGCTGAGCAACTTTTCACCCCGATGGCTATTGAAAATGGAGGCGGCGCACCCTGTGATGGAGGAGTATAACTAACGATGCAATCTTAAATTACATGTACCATGTATATGTGGAAAGGCTATAGAGGAAATGGGAAATGCTAATGCCGTAATGCAGTGGCCATAAAACTCTATCTGCATGCATAGAACGGCTTAATTCGACCGAGACGAACACCGACGATTCTGGAGGGACAAGCCCTTACTAGGATGTTCGATCGAAAAACAATTTCGTAATGGTATGAAATCATTCCTTGGCTTATTTCATTTCCAATTATTTCAGTCCATTTGTCGGATTTAATTCATTCACGGCGTCTGAAATCATATTTCGAAGACAGCAATAATATTCTATCTAATGCGAAAATTTACTGCACGAATCGCTGTTTTATTACCTTTTATTACTAATATGACTTTTACGCTTGATAATATTTATTTACAAGAAAGCATTGCTTAATGCCTTCTAATTTATTACTATTTCTAGGTACTGATATTATGATAGGTTATTTGTTATTATCTCCTCTGTTAATGTACCATTTTAGCACAAGTTTTATTTCTTAAAACTTTCAATTAAATTAC
This sequence comes from Cynaeus angustus, assembly GCA_030157275.1. Classification (NCBI taxonomy): domain Eukaryota; kingdom Metazoa; phylum Arthropoda; class Insecta; order Coleoptera; family Tenebrionidae; genus Cynaeus; species Cynaeus angustus. The sequence continues at coordinate 19,241,805 of CM058058.1, forward strand.
AGAGCATAATCACTATTTACTACCTAGAAACAAAACTGTAATTATGATTAAAAAAAAATTCTTAAAAAATACTTGAAAACAAAGAAATATTAATTAAATTTAATGAATTTTGAAAATCGCTTTACTGACGCAGAAGTTTGCCTATATCACCGATCTAATCTCTATTAGGAATTATAAAATTTTATCTATATGATGTCTGTATATATGGATCTTTATAAATAACTTTAGATTTTCATTTATTGCAACAATAAAGTGTAAGTAGCAAAATTCTTTTATTGTTAATTAAAAATAAATCATGTTTTATTGTCGAAAATGTCGTACAATACCAAAAATTATTTTGGTACTAGGTACCGTTAAGTTTAGTAAATTTGATATGATTTTCGGAACATTGTTCAAAAACCTTCTAAAGTCTAAATTTGATATGATTTTCGGAACAGTGTTCAAAAACCTTCTAAAGTCTGTTTAATGTATATTTTTGGATTTTCAACTTAAAACTTAAAACTTTAAAAAACGCAAGTAATGTTACATAAAAGTACTTTACTTATGAAAGATTATTTAATAGCATTTTTGAGTAGATAGTTGTCAAACTTTGCTTTCGTAATAATTATTTATGAATTTAGGTATTTTACTTTGTAAGTTTATACAACAATCTGACAATTGTACAATAATAAAATAAAATTTAAATTTTACTGTAAAAAAAATCAATTGTAAATATAAATATTTTAACAATTTTATACAAATAGTTAGAATAGAATAATTAGAATACTTAAATGTACAGAAATTGATAGTGCAATAATTTTCGAAAATTTTAAATTTGGAATATAAAAACTTGGATTTTAAAAAAATAATAAAAACTCCAAAATCAAATTATGCTACTCAAATCAGAAAATCAAATTAAACAAAATTTTGAGATTTGCAAATTTTTAAGGAATAAGTAAATGATATAAACAATTCTTAACTGTTATACATTTTTGGACTTTTTTATTATATTACGATACCCACTTTTTAAGTTTTCTTTTATTTCTAAAAGCGGAATCTTTACAATGAATAAAATGAAAATGAAATAAAATAATCACAAAGAAACCTTTTGAGTGAACTGAAAATTTTATAATTTTATAAAGTAGAACAGAAGGCTTTCAAGCAAATATTTTTAACATTTAGCTAGTGAGAATTCTAACCCTTAACCGTCCTAAAAAGTTGAAGTTTTTTTGTAAACCTTCAATTTAAAATTAAAAAGATTTTTGAGATATATCCAAAATAATTTATTATTAAAATTGGTTTGACGAGTGACTAAAGAACGTTCAAAAACTTCTCTTATTAGAAATGATTCGGCTAAAATACGTCTTTTTCTTGCAATACCGGTGCATCGTCAATTGTCATGAAAAGCTACCATTAGTTGCCTGAGGGAATGTTGGCCATCAGAGGACCGTTTAATTTTGTGTGAAATGGGCCGTCGAGAGTAATAGTAGGTCTCCCGGACAAATAAATAAGAAGTTGGATGTTCGATCAAAGCCCACACCATATTTCTGACATTCTGTGAGCTTGAACGTTTAATTTCCGAATGGTAGGAATAATGTCTGTAATAATATTCTATTAATGTATAATTTTGTGGAAACCGATAATTGCAGGTTCGGCTTTGCCGAGAGCTGTCATTCTGACGAGCCGTCAGGTAGAAAAGGCAGCCGGTGCTCCATGAATTATAACTCTGCCCTATTTTTAGTCTAAAAACAACGTCATAACCTGACCTCAGAACCGAAATGTTTTCCTTATTTACCTGTCTGTTCGCTGTGGTTAGACTTATTTCTTTAATTTATTAGGACAGAACACTATTGAGACGGTTTTGCAACCAATGAGGTTTAAAATACCTGTACAAAAAAAATGATAAGTAGTTGGTATAGGTTGTAAACCGCCACATTAGACAACAATGGCGTGTTAATTTTGACGTATTACCCATTAAATGGACGTGTGGCCGAGTTGACCTCAAAATGACGGTTTCCGATGTTAACGATAAATTATGAGACAAATCGACAACGTGAATGAGCGTGGAGATAAACATTTTACAAAAAAAAAGCTTTTGAATATATTCATCATCGAGTTTGTCGGAAATAGCAGCTCTTCGGAGTTTGGGACGATGATTCATCAAGATTCTTCTCAAGATCAAGGACACTATTGTACACAGCGTGTGTGACGAATCACCTCTAAACTGTTCAGCAGGTTGAAATTATCTTCAGAGCTACTGTGAGAAAAAAATAAAATGGGGATCACGAGCACCACAGGGATCAAATAATAGCATTTGTATTCAATAAAGCGGTACGGTGAATGAAATCAAAATCTGTATGTTTTGGTCTGTCAGTGGAGGTGAAAATGTGAATTTTGAAGTAGGTGTCTATAATAAAGAATTTAATTGTTGTTTAGCTTATGTTGCATTGTCAGAAACATATTTTTATTTAGCAAGTATACTGTTCTTTTATTTAAGAATTTACAGATAAAACTGCATCATCGACAAACTGTCAAAAATTTCTTAATCTTGTTAGAGACAAGTGTAATTTTTTGTTTGGTTTTTACTAGAGATAATATCTATAGTATCAGATGTATTATTATTAAATAATAAAGTTGTGAAAACGCATTAAGTATATAATTTGATATTGAGAAGTATATTTATTTGATTTTCGTGTTTCGGTGCGTTATGCCATTCTTAATTGGCAGTGTATAATTATAGCAGTCTTCTGTCCAGGTTTCCCACAACGATGCGATCAGAGATACGCCCATAGTGTCGTTAGAGGAAGAAAATAGGAGGTACAATGTATTTTATTCTATACCGTTGGCACGACCCCGGAACAAGAAAAGCAAAAACGTATCTATCGGTATATTTGTTTACATGCATAAAACATAGATTTTTATTATCCAGAAAACACGTTCTAAGTTTTGTGTATGTGGCTCGAATGGTCCATGAGAGATCTTCTCTGTTTCCGAAGGGTTTTTCGAGTGGTATATCGAAACGGCAGAACAGTATCGCAGCTTGCATATAACTAACATCAATTTCTCAGGCTGTCGGGGAATCATTGGATCGGAAATAAAATGTCCAAACCCAAACGTATGCCTCACAAAAGCAATAAATATACATGAGATGGTCCGTTCGATCTGATCTCGCATCAATTCTATAAATTAATTTGTTAAAGAGCAGGTGAAGCGGCTGCAACATGTATTTATTCGTTTCCTAGACGCATTATCACAAAGATATCTACGGCCATGTTGTACTAATTTATATTGGAAACACGATTAATTGCCCATTTGATTTATTCAAAGGAATAAAAACGATATGTAAATGCGACGATTTACCATCGTTCCTAATTGTTTGACCATTACTATTACCATTGGGAAATTTGATGACTCTCAGATCGGAACATAAATTACACTAAAATGTCTCCTGGAATGGAACGGCACCTTTATGTTGCCAGCTCTTGAAACATTCATATGCACCTTTACCGCTTTTTTATAGCCTAAAATTAAAAAACAACATTGCTCTTCCTCGTGTGTTTGGAGAAAAATAGTTTGCTGGCTTCCATTTAAAACGGGCTAATTTTAGCCAAATGTTTATTTCGATGCCTTTAACATCCAAACTACTTTATGTAGATTCTAATTTACATTTTTTGTCCTTATATAAAATAAAAAATGCAAAAAATGACTTGAAATGTTTCACATCGTTACAATATAAAAGGTATTTGCTTCAAATGGCTGATGAAAGTTGTTGAAATTATATGAAGACTAATTTACTGATATTCTGATAATTTTGTAAAGAAATCTATTTTTTATTAGCATTTTAGTGATAAGGTTAGTATATACTTTTTTCACGTCCTCAAAAATATAATGAAGAAAACTAGAAAAATTATTGCAATTGCTACTGTCAATTTCACACTTGATATCTGGATTTCAAATTATAGCTGGCTTTACTATGATGTAGGACAGGATTTTCTTTTTATCTAAGGCAATAAAGTGACACTTTAATTTCTGTTTTAAAGAATAAGAGTAGCACATTATTTACAAAGTGCAAATAATTTAAAAGTATCTGTTCTAAGTTTTTTCTTGTACTCCTAATTATTCAGGATCTAAAATCAAAAACTAATTTTTAAAGAGTAAAATCGCACAAACTATAGAACTAAATTGGTTCTATTTTTACTTATGGAAGCTTACAATTTAATTTCTTAAAGTGATAAGACCAGTAAGTATATACGTGTTGAATTTTAATTTTGAACGAACTGGATAATAACAAACATTGTGTTTCTAACTTTGCTACTGATGAATTTCGAAATTTTTAGTCTTTTGTAAATATTTCCCTGGTATCCTGGTACAAAAATACATTTAGTTTCCGTGAATGCAAACTGTTTTGAAGATGATAATGTGAGGGTAGCTTCGCCGGGGTCGAAGAGCAAAGACAGTTTCTGGAGACAAAATCTACTCATTAATAAAACCAGATTTTATCTCTATCAAATCATACATTTTTTCTCAACTGCAATCAAGTTGGTTACTAGTTCCATGACCATGAATATTCTTTTTAGAATTTACGACGTGAAAACGGACACATTATGATTAGTCTAACGGATTTTTACATTGTCTTTGCACCTTTTTTTATTACTCAACAATCAAAAGTAGGTGCAAATTACCGGAGACTGTGAAGACCGTTATGAAAATTAACAGCTTTTGGAGTTTATTACACATTTTTACGAGGAAACCCTGACATAATCTAACGTTTGTCATGTTCTAATGTATCAGATATGGAAGAGTGGACAAGATAACGCCTCCTTAGTATCCAGAATGCAAAACATGCGTCTATGTCTAACTTAACAGCAATTAGATAAACAGCTGCAATTTAGGATTTCTCTTTTCTGGCATTTTCCGTTAAATTTATAGAAATATGCTAATAGAAACATGTGTACAGGATGTTCGTGGGATAGTTACATATCAACAAGTGATTTCTTGATATTATTTTGTGAGTGTTTTTCTTTTGAGTGGTTTTGCTTTCAAAAGGATATCTCGTGTATTAACATATGATTGATGATAAAATAAAGGAAAAAACATCACTTTTGTGTCTAATCCAAAATTTTCGTTGTCGGAAGTATGTAGTTATCTCCATAGGGGACCTAAAAGAAGTGTGGCAAAACTTAGGAAAATCTTCGATAGTTTATCAGTAATAATTGTATGCAAAATATTTTCGTCTAAAGTGATTGTTATCGACAAGAGAAGTAGGGAGGATATTTGTTCATTAGCTTGATTTATGTAAGTATATACTTACTCTCAGCAACGCTTTACGTTGCTTTGCATACATTTACATAAGACCTAGGATTACAATTCATGTGTTTTACATCAGGAAGTTGTTTTGTTTTCTATTTATTTTATTTGAAATTTATCTCTATTGCAAAACAGTATTTGAGAATGTTGTATACCTACAGTTATCCATTCCTTTATGTGTTATTTTAAATATCCACAACAAAATTTTCACGTTATTTAATAAATCACTTGATAAAGTGGTCGGTATGACATGTATATTATAAATTACAAAAACTTACTTTAAAATGCAAAACAGTGTAAATTACTTAAAAAAAATACCATGGTTTGATATCTGGTCACAGTAGGTAGCAGATAATTTATTCAAAATGAGTAATAATTTAAAAATAAAATAAATGGTACCTGAAAATGATAGAAAACTGTTTGCGACAATGCATTTTTTTATTGTTTTTGGAAGACAAAGGTAACAAAGCGAATTAAAAGATTATTTATAATTAATTTAAATGATTGAAAACAACACTGGTCAAATCCTGGTAGGATTTCTAAAATTTGAAGAAAGAAGAATACAGAGCAAGTAAGACTATGGATTGTAATGAAAATTCAAAATGTTTTGCTTGTTAAATTTAGAATGTTAAATATATTGTGTTTTGAACACTAAAGAGACCTGACTTAGTTACGACAATCAAATTCTTAATCGTACTCAAGCGTTCATTTGCAAAATTGGTTTAGAACTAAACTTTAATAAAGTGGTTATCCAAAAATTGATAGATAAAATACTTAGGTTTAAATAAATAGTTTCTAAGGTTTTAAACTATAAATTGTTTAAAAAGCAGTCGCTGGTGAGGTTGACGTGGTTTTTATTTATAACACAGAATTATAACGTTACATTCTATGAAGTAATAAAATGACGGATTATGGACGATTTTGATACCTACAGTGACAAAGTTCATTTTCAAAAAAAGGCTGCCACATTCCATAAACTCAATAAAGATATCCATAAGCAAACGATTCTACTAAATCCGTCTAGCATCGTAATATTTTGTAGTAAGGTTATAGATAGCCTCGTGCCGCCCCCTTTCAGTGACACTTTATCTGATCGGAGCATGTTGGCAGCCTTGATAAATTCGTAGACTACTGAAGAAGCGCTAGCGCCGATGAGAAACGTGGAAATAACTGTCATTACCCGTTGATAATAAAATAGCGATTAGCCAGCAGTCGTTAAGGATTAATGGCCGACCTGCATCCATTTTTTAAATCATTTTATCTACTGTTGAAATTAATTAAAACAGCTTTTGCTTGTGGGTGGACGGCTTCTTCGTGGGTGTCGTAACAAATAACAGTTTGTGTATACACAAAAATCTCTGGGAGATCCTTAAATCATTCGTCGTCTTATCATTGAACCACCCCCTCTTCAAAACTTGATTACGTCATCCACTTTTTTGCTACGCATTTACATTGGTCTTTCGTACGAGTCGTACGCATATGCATGCTTGCATGTAGTTAAGTAGCACCGAGTGTAAATAAGCAATAGGAGGGATCGGACCTGCCATGTTGGCCTTCGCTATTGGTTGCCGATTGTAAACACTGTAATTGCCGTGTACCCACCCACACTGGGGTGCCCCTGAGTCGGTGGGACTTGCTCTTGGTGTGCCCATGAAGACGACGACGGATACTTGGGTTGCTGACCGTCCTTCAGAGGATGTCGAGCTGAGTGGTAACGCATCCGTCATCGATGCTCATGCATTTTCAACACTACTGTCAGTCATCCAGGAAGTTAAACTGTGGTGATGCTGGAATATTATGTTGTTATGTTGAAGATAATGTTATGTTTGATAATATGGGAGAGTGGTGTGGTGCAAAAATGATGATAGGTTCTGGAAATGTTGTTTAAGATTTGATGTGATGGTTATGAAAAGCTGACTGAGCTTTAAGCGTAATATACTTGCTTTCTATTCGCGTTTTACAGAAGATATGGTGTATACCTGCAGTCACATCCATAACTTGTTTGTTAGGGACTTATTTTGTCTTGACAATTTCTTCCATGAAATCTTAAAACTTTGTATAATATAAAGTAGGTACTTCTAAAATGTCTAACATTTGTCAAAACTGCGTCTAGTGTGTTTAATGACAATTATATAGGACAATTATATGCGTCTCTATGTACGAAAAATTTGCAGCAACAAATTAATAAACAGATTAAAGAACTTTGCATTTTTCTACTTACAGAACACTTACAATTTTCAGTATTTTACTTAACAGACAATTAGTTTTAGATCGATAAGTAAACGGTAAAAAATTATGAGCACTTACTTCCCATTTGTAGGCTAAATTAAACGTAAATTTTACATTTACATGCTACTGACAGCAATAACAAAAAACAAAAAGGAGAAAAATATCTTAAATTCAATAAATTGCATCCAAAAAAATATTGTAACATTGTAAGAAAATTTTATGGTACCATACAGTTGAAGATGAGATCTGGGGCAACGAATTTTAAGAAAACGTGCTTAAGATGAATATTCTAAAAGCAACAACTTAGCTTAGAAAACTGTTGGTTTTAGAAGAAAAAGTTACTGTACCGTATTTACCCGTTTCTCACGCTCATTTCCGGTACTTTGAGATTAAGTTATCACGGTAGGTTTGCAGCCCCAACGTAAAAGTTGGTCCTGTTAAATTTCATAAATTTAGAATATTCTAATAATATTCTAACATTCAATATCATGATAGAAATTTGGGGTCCAAATGTCAAATGTAAATTAAAGTACTATTTTTCTTTTAAATGGAATAGTAATATCAGGAACAGTAATATCTGCTCACAAAAAAAAGTGTTTAAATTTTTACAGCTTATTTCTTTATTAAGCTGTAACATTTATAGATACAATTTCAAAAAACTGTACATATGTTGTTAATTTAAAATTTTGGTAGGAACGTTAAACCGAATTTGTTATTTATTCTCATATATTTTTAAAAATATGGATTTAACTTAAAATTTTTACTAAATACGTAAAATTAATCTTTGTAAACTGATTTTTTTGGAATTTAATTTAATCGGTTTGCTGGAAAAAGAAATTTGCTAATTTTTTTGATAATTGCAAAAATATTGTGGTTATAAAAGCACTCATAAAAGATTTGTGAAACTAGCAAAACTGAACAATATTTTGTTCGTTTCAAAATTCTACATTTTCACATTTTTAGAATTGTTAAAATTACAATCAGAAACGAACAAATTTGGATTCTATGGCGATGTTCAAAGACCGTTCATAAAATTTTCTCATTTTTTTTAATATTACACTTATCTTTTGTGGAGGTAAGCAATGAAATTGAAACAACCGTAGCATAAGAAGATTACTTAGAGTTAATAGTTCGTATGGCCCTTTTTTCCAGAACCTACAAAGCGTTTCATGAAGATGAACCTTTGAATGAGTCAATTCCTCTGTTTGAGTTTGTAGTGACCTTAAAATTCAAAACTCCTTTTACCATTTATCAAAAATTTGATGATGTGTTGCTTAGTAAACTTGCTAAAACATTTTGATAATTTATTGACAACTAGATCTGATAAAAACGAATAAGAGGGGATTCATTTTTATCACAAATTGTTGGTGTTGAGTATTACGACTGTCTCTTAACTTTTCCAGCCGTATGAAGAACTATAATTTTCATTTTTTTAGTTTATTTGTTTTTTAGTTTCCGCTGGCGGCAAGGGATATTTGCGTTAGACGGTTGGTATTGCGACATTTTGAGAACACCAGGTAATCAATTTTTGATAAGTGCGTTCATACCGTTGGTGACTTTTCTCGGGCAGCAGACGCGAAACGGCGTCTTTGGCACATTGTTGTACTTCGGGAGGGGTACATATACATTCTTTGCTGTCATTCATTTTAACAATTTTTGTTAATAATTTAATAAAAATATGAAAAATGATTTAAATTTTAGAAATCTGGTAGGCAGTTAGTTACAGTAGATGGATCATGTTACCAACAGACCATTAAAAAAAACTAAGTTACTTAATTTTTTTTATAATTTCGATATTCGTTACAAAAAAAATTGTACCTAACTTATTCGGATTTTTTTTTATCGCATTCGCACAAACAAAGTGTTCATGCGGGAAAATTAAGTTTCCGAACTTGTTAGGTAAATAACTATTCCAGTACTGGCGTTTGAAAGTTATATTCTACTTTTAGTTATGATTTTTGCAATGCTTCAATTTCTTGCAAGAAGAGAGATTTTTAAGCCTTTTAGTATGAATTGCCAGGAAAAGCACAATTTCAAATTATAAATTAAATCAATAATTTTTGACATTATCAGTATAAAATATTCGTTTTTGTCAAAGAGGTAGCAAGGTAATAAAGTTATTAACTTGGTAAGCTCATTGTACCAAAAAGCATGAAATCAACAAAGGCGTGATTAGCTTTCATATAGAAAGATTTATGTGGTTTGAAAATTAATAATTAATCATTGGTAGAAAGATAGTAGAAAATTGCAAAAAACTCATCACAGTTTATTGTTAAAAAACATGAATAATTTCTACGACAAAATATTTTTTATAAAAACTAATAGACAGTTAATTAACAAGGTAACGACCTCATCGTAAATTTAATACCAGCTATAAGAAAATGAATATTAGCAGTAATTAAATCTGCCAATGGTAAGGAACATTAATATTATTTTTTTTTGTTATTTCTTTCATATCTCCACATTCAACTTCTCAATCCCGCTGTAAAAACTCCAACAGTTAACTACCAATGATTTGTTATCAGTTTGAATCTTTTTACATTTGATTACCCAATAAACCCCAGGCTCTCATTTTATAACCAACCTCAAGTTTAATTTCTCCTGTTTTTAATTTTGTGTGAACGATTTCTATTGAGTTTTGAAGCAATCTCATCTTTTATTGGAGACATCCAGGTGTTTTTAAAGCGAGAAAAAGAACATAAAGTTAAAGTCATCGAGACGCGTAAGATGAGACAGGTTATATACTTTAAGGTCAGATGTGGTACTGTTCCAGCCACGCCACTACCATCGTAATTAAACCTATATCCATCTTGTTTCTAGTTATAAAATTAATGAGAAATGTATATGCAAGTTAGAAGGCGCATTGCATTAACATATCTTTTTAATTATCTGTTTAATTAATGTTTTTGTGAAAATATTTAGTTTTTCCTCTTGTCATGGTCACAAAGATTTGAGATTAAGTTACCTGTCAGTGTTGTCCTTTTTAATCAGTTTTAATTGAAAGTCTCAATCGCATGTTTTTTTATGTTTTATTAGAATTAGGAGCGTTATCGGGCTGTAGATGGAATAAAAATAATGAAGCTTTCTGTACCTGAGAGCAAAAGCGGTTTAAAAAAATGGAAGGTGTCAATTTTAATTCTTATCAATTGTATTTTTACAGTAGCGAAACAAAAATTTTTGGTACGTTATTACGTTATGAAGTATGAATAAAAAATGTGCTTACTTCATTCTATTTTGAGAGCTTAAAAAAATATTTTTTAATAATTTTCGCTCAGGTGCAGATTTGTTTGTCCTTAGATGAACGTTTTTTTAAATTTCGGTAATGAAAAGCCTAAAATTCTAGCTTATAGCTGAAATATTTTATAGGTCATAGCGTGATGATGAAATGCAGTATTCCAAATTTGAATTATTAATGCTACCATTTAAGCAAAATTAGTGTCCATAAAAATTGGAACCTCAGAGGTGGCAAACAGTACATTTACTTGAAAATAATATGACTCTGATTATGAACACGCGAGACAAGTTCATTTGCATGCAAAAAGTTCTAAAACATTCAGTCATAGACTGTTTTTATCAGATTAAGGAATAATTTGCTTGAAAGTGAATTTAAACAATATAATTTTTACTGTGTCAAAGATACGGCGAAACGTACTGGTTCCAAGAAACGAGATCACGCGAGTTTAAATTTTTCATTTTAAATGTCGCGAAATTAGATTAGTCTTTAACGGTCACTGACACAGTTTTGGGAGTTATTTGTCTTAACTGGCTTTTGATCGTTTTTTTTTTGCGCGGATTTTATGTCTCTCATGATAATAGTTTTATGTTTTAATAAAAGCGTATCATTGGATTTATCTGTCGTAAATTTATCCCGGACCACACAACACCCACTAACAGCTCGCAATAAAAGTATCGGTGGAAACTGGCGATCGGCACTCTCATAAAAAATAAATCTGTCCTACCTGCTCCATTTTTGGTATCCGAAATTTCTATCGCACTCCAATTAAAAATGCTCACAGTCATAAATCGGCAATCAAAGGGTGGAATTCCGTCGGACATCGAACACATTTTAGCCTAAAATAAAACATATGTACCGTTATTACTAAAACATATTGAAATGGACGTTTCACGTGCCTATAATTGCAAATAACACTTAACGTTATTGCAGGGAGGTCCCGCTGACGCCATAAATTTTAAAAATCCACGGTACAGAGGGATTCGGGGGTGTCCCGGGAGAGTCTGAATGTCTATAGACCTAGTGTCTCCTCGGGGTATTTACCCCTGCTAAGGTATAGGTGGAGGATTGCTATAAATATACGAGAATTTTATCAGGACTTCGACTGTATACGACCACTATCACTACGATATTATGGAAATGGCAAATAAAAAAATCAAAAATAACCCATCCTAGAGACTGAAGGGGAGTTTTATTGTCGTGTAGTGGGATAATGGGTGAAGAGATTTGGTAGGGGTTGCATCCAATTTTTCAGAGGACGCAGTTGTGTAGGTATAATAACAGTTTGTTCTAGCAGATTTACATTCAATTACAAGACATTTATTAAATGAAGAACATGCATATACAAAATATAAAAAATGTAATGACTACAAAAATTGAACAGCTTCTGATATTTTGAAACACTGAGTGTGAATAAATTTGAATTGTTCAGGTAAAAATTTGAATACATTTTTTTTACTTATAAGTTCAATATAATATTTGTACACGTTTAAGGTTTTCAAGATTTTTAAAAGTATGCGAGAAAAGTGTTGATAGATGAATTATTGGATATTAGAAAAATATGTTTAATGAATCGTTTATGTTATTGTTATGTAATATTTAAATGCATCCATTGAGGTATTTTTTTTTATTTTTGGATTTGTGTTCATTTTTTCCACTGTTTTGTTAGTCAAAACATTAATTAAAATTTTAAAATAATTCTATCAGGGCACACGGAATTAAAATGAATTTAATACACAACTTGAAATTTTTGATGTTTTATAAAATATTAACAAATTATAAACAAGGAAGATGTATTTTTTTACGATATTTCTTGCAATTTTAAAAATTTGTATTGGATATTTGATATGGACGAGTTTTTAAAATCTAACACAGCAAATATTACTTTGCATTATATTTTCAATATTTGGAACGTATTTGTTTAAATACAACTAAATATTGCCAAAACCAAAGTCAGTAGTCAAAATTCTTTATAAATTTACAGTTTATGTTTAAAAATTTGTTTACTTTTTGCACTTTTGTAGTTTTAAGTTTTAAGAATAATTTAAAAGGCAAGGAAAGATGCAAAAAAAAAACAGAAAAATGGAACATTAAATATCTATTTAATAAATTTAGAAAAGAATTATATAACTTTAATATTTTTTTAATTTTAAGTACACAAGTGGAAATAAAAATTCTATTTTAAAATTTGAATGTCTGCAAAATCGTACAAAATTTTAGAATTTTTATATATAGAGTGAATAATGGAGTAAATTGAAAGAAAATATAAATAAATGTAAAAATACAAATTTAAATTAGTTAAACATAGAGTATATAACTTTTTTTACATATTTTTAGATGATTTTTGACTATAGCATTTTGTGTTTGTGGCTTACTGAAATGGCTTCTACTCATATCTTTGATTTAAAATTTTAAAAATGCAACGTAATAACACAAGTAACCATGTAATTGCCGGATTTTTTTCGGACTTATACATCGAACGGTTTGTCAATTACCCCAATTTCATTGCATCTTTGAACAACAGAAACCGATCAAAACAATTTTTCACTAAAATGATCACTAATAACTATTTACACTAAAAAGATTTGATTGGTTTTTGACATTTGACTGGAAAAGGAAGCGTAAGTGAAAGAGATATTAAGTGAAATTGTCAAAAAAATTATGTGTTTTTGAAAAATATTTAGGTACCTACTTATTAGTCATTCGATGGCTTCTCTGCACTTTGTAAAACGCCCCTTTTAAGTAGAAGGCGGGTTTTACGTGTTTCTTCTGTTTGTTATGACTTTTTAAAGTGAGCATTTTAATTTATGATGTTTTAAAGACTCAGTTTGCATACAAAAGAATTAAAATACAGTAGGGCGTCGATTTTCTGAACTAATGTTGTCAGGGGTGGTTCGGATAATCAAAAATTCAGATAATCAAAGTTTACTAAAAAATAAAAGAAAAGAAGGGAATGTGTAAAATCATCAACCACGATTCTACAAAAAAAAATCATCTTTATTTAACTAAAGTACATGGTAGAAAAAATTAACACCACAAAAACGTATAAGTTGTATACCTAAGAGAAATTTGGCACAAATAAAAAAGAATTCTGTAAATAAAATTTCTAAAACTGACGCAAGCAAAGATTGAACTCGTCTTCTCGGAGTGCTAACGATGCTGGGCCAGAACCGACATTTACTAAGATTTGATTTTTTTTTCATGAAGTCAGTTCGGATAACTGACGTTCGAATCATCGACGCTCTACTGTAGGTACTCAAATTAAAAAGTAATTGTTTTAAAAACTCAACTTATGCAAGTATAGAAAGTGTCAAGACTGAAATAAAATAAAAGTAACTCAATTAGGTTAATGAGATGATCAATATTTCGATTAAACAGTCAACACTTCAAAAAAAGTCCCACGTTGCTTTCTGCAAATCGGGCAAAAAATCCCTTGTTACTCAATAAATGCGACCGAATAAAAAATAATATTTTTTGTTGGAAACTCATTGTCGTGTTTACAAGCACCGACACCCCTATCTCGCTTCACATTATACAAAATTTGGGTTTTGCACCGGCATGGAATTCTCGAATTATTCATCGACGCAGCGGTGTTGGCGAAAAATGTCAATGGCGAATAAATAATTCCCGAAGCCCTTTTCCGTGCCATAATTCCGGCTGTGTCCGGCATTGTTTCAAGCGAGCTCTTTCAGCACCGTATTGATACCGAAGCGAAATGGAATTACGCTTTCAATTTGAAAGCGAATGCACATGGTGTCCAAACACTGAGTTGAAAACGAGCGATGGGCCTTCGCCCGATACAATGAATAGCTTAATTACTTTTTTGCAGGCCAAATGATTAATGACGGCACATGTGCTCTTGTTGCAATTATAATCCTTACTGCTAGAACACCACACGCAGCCCTATCTCCTTGTTTACCAGTCTTAATGGGTGTTTTCACTATTCTGATAGTCCAAAGGGTGGCACTCGAACAAATGGAATTAGTAATTAAATCGGTGGACTCTTACGAGATATCATCGTAAAAGTTTATTGTGATTTATGGAAGGGAACAATAAATTTAAGTTATTACATAATTGCCGCGAGATTTAGGGAGTTATTTGGTTTTTACAGTTACGGACCCGTAACTACTGAAAGAGGCAATAAATTACCGAATCGGGTAGGTAAGAGTTAAATGCACCTCTTTACTAGGCGGACAATAATGCATTTTACGAGACTTCTCAAAGGAGAAAGTCAAATAGCACAGGAAACCCCGTCGACAAAAGTAAACTACAGTCATAAATCATAACGTTTCCACAAAAATGAAGAGATTTTAGTTCTGTACCTGCGAATAAAATAGAAACGGTCCTTCTTGGTAAAACGAGGATGTTACCCATTGTTCCACACCCAGCAGGTGCCGACTTAATTCTAATCCTCTCAACTAAAGTTAATTGTTTCATTGCGAACCCATTACGAGGGTCCCTCGAGAGTTGAAGAAATGGCTCTCCAGGTACCAGAAGAAGCGTATTTTGACGTTTCTTTTTCTTCTCTTTTAGAGTTGATGTAATGAATGGGATTGACCACAGGAAATAAATTATTTGAAAGAACTCACATCTTAAATGCTTAAGTGAACGATGCGAAAATGTTATTGTTCACGAAATATCTGCTAAATCATAGTTATCAAAACATGCCTAAACACGACTAAGATTAAAATAGCTTCCATGAAAAATTGCTTGAAACTAAAAAATTAACTTACTTTGATACAAAACACACCAAGAACTAAAACAGATTACATAAGTAAACTAAATTTAATATTTTGTAATGTAGCTACTAGGTTGAGGTTACGTTGAAATTTTGTAACTTATTTTTATTTTTACTTTGTAGTTTCCACTTTCATTCACAGATGTCGACTAAATACATGCTTTGAAACTGTTTTCATATTTTTTTTTGAGATAAACACGTAGATAGAAATAGGATACTGAAAACGTGATTGAATCATCCTAAATTTGACTATTTTCGACCTGTGACATCGTTTTTAATGGTAGAATTCAACTCGAGTCTATTATAAAACCACAAACTGAAATATTTTAGAACATTATTTATTATTTTTCTAACACCTTTCTCTTCATTAGGAGATAATAACTTATTATAAATCAAATTAAGTGTTCTGTTACTTTGACATGAATGGATTTAGTTAAATTTACATATAGAATACAAATTCTCGAATTTATTGCTAAAAAACTGACATCTCATTTCGCATACATCACTTACGACCGATCAAGTTTTGGTCTTCGTGGTAATTAATATTCGTAAAATACGGAAACACTTCTTTTTATAATGAATAACTTTGCAGCGGCCTTAAATTAGTGTTAATGCGGCAAACATCTGCTTATGATTAACATTAAATCCATAAAAACGTGACAAAATGAGCATTCACACGGTTGTTTTTTTCGTTGAATAAATTTGTGAAATCTGTCACTGTAAAACAAAAATCAAAGCTTTATCTGTTTTAAAACTTCATTATGGGAGTAATAAAATGTACAAGAGTGATCCATTTAGTCGAGGAGTTTTTGTGTTGTTGGTGTTTTATGAAATTAAGTATCCGTCTATAAAACGCAAAGGTTTACGGTGTTTATTTAAACTGAAGCTTGTGATAGATGTGTTTTCTATAATAATGGGTAACATAATGACTACTGAAGGATCATAATAGTAGACATACCAACATTACAAAAAACGAAACCGAATAACGGACACAAAAGTATAATTAGAGCTGTAGTAGGTGCACAATTTAATGTTAGGTAAAACAATTTTGATTGATGATGGAGCGGACCTTGAAACAATCAGGGGCTGCAACTTGTTTTTGATTTGTACCCATGATGGGTTACGTGTCTGTAGAAACAGCTATTATCCAAAACCTGAAATTTTGATTGGTGCTACCAAGACTCATTATAAAGGCTTCGATTTATTCGCCGATATTATTTATGGGTAGCTGAACCTTTTTCCGTCCCTATTTTCTCCATCAAAGTTTCATGGCTTCGGCGTCTAGACGCTTTTAACTAACTCATCGTTTAAAAAGCGAGCGTTTGCTTTTGTATGTGTATTCTTGTTAATTTTTAATGTGCAAATTGAGTTTGGCGGAGACATGAAGACGCGCGTCAACTCAGGTAGACGGCGAAGTGGTCAACTGTTAGATTGTTAGAGTGCAGTGAAATGCAACTGCATTATTTAGAAACCGACCTCGTACTTTAAATGATAATGCAAAAGTGCATAAAATATGTATAACAGGCGCACACGTAAGTCTGGACAGTGCGCAACGTACGAGCAATAAACTCACAGTATTATTGGACTAGGGAGACTTGGGGAGTTCGAGAAACACCCAAAGGACCTCAACCAACACGCGCCTTCGTACGTGGCTTTTGACTTTTCAATTATTGGAACCTCATGGTGATCTCATTTTATAAGGATGAGTTTCATTTTTAAATTCAAACGTTACTTAGTCGCTCAATATTTAGCACAAGGCTGCAAATTTTGAAAAAGTCTATGTTCGTTTGCATTTCAAATACTTTTTTTGACATAGTTTTGAACTAGTTTAATAAAATTGTTACATGTTACAGTTACTATGAATAGGAAATAAGAGTCTCGTTAGTGTTCAAAAAACGGTGTCAAGATAGATCTTTTTGTAACTGTCAGGTCAAAATTTTTTCTTAAGGGCAATCGAACATTAAGTCTTGCATGCAGTTTGAACATAAACAGATTTGCTCGCTCGGCCAAAATTAATAAAAAAAATTCATGCACAAAAAAATTAAATGAAAAATTCAATCTTTTAGCATGTTATTATAAAAGAATGAAGAAACATTGCAACAACTACTGGTTGTATAAAGCTTGTAAGCAAATTTGAATGAAAAGGGAACGCTAAGAAGGCAAACATTCTAAAATTCACTAAAAATTTTTGAAAATATAAACACTTTAAGTGTTTTGTTTATAGTTTTATGTTCTCGGACTAAAAAATTTCAGATTTTTTCAGTCAATATTTTCTCTGTAATCTTCACGTTAAAATTACAATTTGTTAGGAACTTGAAGAAATTATCATTAATAATGAAACTATTTGGCACGCGATAGCACGATATTCCAAGAATGAAAAAAATTTGCAATTCAACAAATCCACAATAAATTTCATCTAAATTTTTGGTCAGATTTTTACCCCCCAACCTGCACTGGTCTATTATCGAGAATGATTTTTTAGTCTGACTTCGATCTCCGGTCTCACCGGATCTGTACAATAACTAACGATTCGGCCCGGAGTAATTAATGCGATTTTAACCATTGACAGCTTTATGTTAACAATCTAAATACAGGACGAGCTGCGTGTAAATAGAAATTTATGTGTTATGAATAATTTAGAATGGAAAAAGTCGGCCTGTTTGCAGGCATAACTCATCCAAATTGGCGATTATAAATACGCGCCGAATATAAATACTCGCCCATTGTCTCGACCACACACCGAGCACTATCTTATTGGTAGTATGTGACTGTTTAGAAAGAGGACTTATAAGCTCTAAGCTCCCCCGCACTTGGAAGCTTGTTTATTGAAGACGTCATGTCGTCTACTAGCTACTGCACTATTAATTAGTATACTTGAGGTTTATTGTTTCTCTTGTTTAGGAAGAACACCAACTGAGGTCTTTAAAAGGTACATGGACATAAAAAATAATTATAATAAGATTTTCTTAAACACCCACTTTTGATTTTGTATTGTCGTTTTAATTAATTACACTGTTAATTTTGGAATAAATTAAAATTAATTTCTACTAACAATAATTGTTTTCACGGTTAGACTTGACCTAAAATTACATAAACAAAATCATTAATACAGTAACTTAAGTAATTAATTTATTTATCGATAATACCAGTACAAAAAATACAAGACTAAACACTAATTTAGCGCTACTACGATTTATGACTTAAATGTTATCTAATAATGTATGGTGTGAAAAAGAGATAAATGTTTACTTGAGGAAATAAAACTTGTAATTAATATAAATTATTACCATTCGGAATAATTTATTCAGATAATTTTGACGATACATCTTCATAATAATTATCTCTAATCCATGCTTAATTAGCAACAATTATAAACTTATTTAATTTATTTTCAATATGTTTTTTATACTGTCAATAATAGTTTCTAAATTGCTACAAATGCGTAAATGAGAACTAACAACTGCACTTACAGTGTTTGGTAAACAACATTAATTTTCTTTATCTATTAAATAAAATTATCGTGACATAAAAGTTGACACAGTTAAATAGAACTCATATATTTTGTAATCGATTTTCTACATTTATGCAATTTTTTGACACAAAACCTGAAACATTTGATTATAAATATTTATTTATAACAGATAAATGTTACCTCTTCAAGTGTCTCTAAAACTTTAATTGTTAAACATTTAAAGTGATAATAGATTTAGTAACAAATATTATTTTCGTTTAATAGAAGTCAAATTTGAAATGTGCAAGTGTAATTTTTTATGATAGTGGTTTTAATGCGATCATTTATTTAAAATTTTAATTCGTTTTCCTATTGTAAATATAGTATACATTATTTCCTTAATGTCGGTTATTTTTATTAGAATCTATACCTAAGATAGCTAAATTAATTTTCGAGAATTAAATAAGAATGTTTTTAGTACCTACTCACCCTACTATTATGGTGCAAAAATGGTGAAGTTTATTTGCAATTTTATTTAAAATTATCGATAAACAGTTACATTTCCATAACTTTTTATTTAATGATCATCTTTGCGTGTTTATATATACACACATTATGGATATGGGTGCTTGTTATTTTTCCCTCAGAAAATAAGTTGAATTTATGTATCATCTGCTCATTAAATTAATTTTTTTTATACAAATTAATAAACGAAAAAAACTGCTTATTCTTCGCAAAAAGCAAGACAGCTCGCTTTCTTTGGATTTATTTCCCAAGCTTTTAATTAGTACATTATGTATAGTGTGAAGGTGCTTTAACAGATGTCGCACACTGTTCAGTTATAATAAAATTTACACAATTTCTGTCCTCATGTATTAATTCTCAATATTTTAAGTGGTTTATACGAAATCTCATTAAATTCGACATCTAGGGAGCTATCGATTTCGATCTGGCGTGTAATAATTCACGATTCGGCGACGACGGCTTTCGGGAAATGAGAGCAGAAAAGAAGATTCATTCGAGAGACGGTAAATAGTGATACCGACGGAAAAAAATCTGGAAATCGGGCCGTGAAATAATAGCTACATAAAGAGCTGCTTAGTTGGGCAATTTCTTTTTATTTTTGTGAGGTTATGACAACTTAACTTTGCAATAAAATTCAATTAGAAAGCTTCATATTTTTCAGTACCTTCTGTACAGGCAGATTTAAGTAATTAACATTTAGCTGTGTGCTGATGCGTTGTAAAATTTATACACATACATATTATCTTCAGAATCACATTTAGAGAATACAAAAATAAAGTTTTCACAGCATGTATTATTTTTTTGCGTAGAAGAACGTCTCTTATGTTGTGACACTGAAACCTCGAAAGCTATCAAGTTCCATTTTCTCCTCCATTGGAACGCGGATTTAATCGAGTTATCAAATTTTTTCGCTCGAAGCTCTCTTCTCCTGTAATGGTCAGTAACCGAGATAACATCAGCTGAAACCGTAATGGTAATGGTGCGATAGCGCTGTTGAGACCCGCATACATATTCAAAGCAGTTCCATGAGTGCATACGTGTAAGCCCTCTTATGGAAAGAGTCGCGCGACGTCTTGGATTCGGCTTCGTCCAGCGGATTTACATACAATGCTGAAGACTTAACAGTGCTGACAACCGGGATCTCTTTGTCCCCCAGCTAGTGCGATGACAATCACCCCTTGGACTAGTCAAAAAAACCACACGAGGTTAATGAACAATTCCTTCTTCGCTGTGGTCCGCTCTTGACTGACGTCCCTTACAATTAAAATCGATTCTGTTCGGTCGCGGCTGATTGCCTTCCACCACAAAGTAAATAATATCGGAGAATTGATCTCGGGACGGTCGACATTTCATCCACGATTCTCTTGGCCAAATTAGAAATAAAACCAAAAAAATGTAATCGCTGTCGAGGATGTAACGCTGGAGCTGATTCCTAACCACCGATCGAAAATAAGTTTGGGAACTGGTTTCAACGGACTCGAATGAGAACAACCCAATGCTTGGAAAAAAGAAATAAATCACATGAATGTCATTTTTGATGGTTGGCGTAACGAGTGGATTAACGACAGTTTTTTTGTGGACGTACCTACTTAGGCTTACATAAGTGTTGTCGATTCAAACAATTAAGATTTAGAGGACAAAACTTATTAATGCACTTTCGACAGCTGTTTCTATATGTAAGCAGGTATCTTATATCGAGTTGGAACATCTAGGACGATGTGAGAAAGTAAAACCCAAAAGCTACTTCTAGTCAACAGTGCCAAATTTAGCAGATACATGGTCACGGCTTTGGGAAGTCCTCCTAAGATTACAAAAGAAATTTCTGGCTTGTTATTTCTAATTTGAATTTCTAAATGACACTAATTACTTCGAAATTTATCACCAGTAATAACTATTCCTAAAATGTTAATTTTGGTATGAAGCCGGACTCAGACCATTGGTGGACTTGGCCAATATTTGGTATTAGCGTATTCTTGCCATGTCGTGTGAGTCGTTCACTGGTACAATTATTGGTGAGTGCTGGTCACTGTCCCATCGTTTGTCGGTAAAAATGATAGAAGTCAAGTATCCCAAGTATGGTCAACTCAATTTCGGCGCATTGTATATATTGATGTACTTGTACTTGTCAACTACACCAAACGTCTGAGGTCGGTTTTAGCTCTTTGCTTGTTTTATATTACATTGTTATAAAATTTTGGTGTGACTGATTTGAAATTTACGTCAGTTAGTTATAATATGAATGTGGTGTAGCAGATTAAACTTTTAGAAATCAGTACCGGGACTGCTTTTTTTTATATAGTGAAAGATGAGTCTTATCGATAGCTTGTCAACTCTTATGTTAATGCTGCAATAGAATAACCCTGACGTGAAGCAGATATTGCAACACATTAGGTAACAGCAGTAAACTTTAGATATTTAATACTAATTGTCCGCTTCTTAGTTGGATATTTTTTTGTCGTTTTATGTATCTATAGTACTTTGTGCCGGAACCGCCGAAATGTACAATTTTTCCTTGTTGCAATTTCTTTCATTCGTCACGTCTAAAATCCCTGAAATTTTCCCACGACACACATGTTGACATACGCTCTCGACGTTTTATTGAGCAATTACACCGTAATATAGGATTTAAGTTACATATCTGAGTAGTTAAGGTAAACAGTCGCGTTGGTGTCGTATCTTTCGAGACGGAATTCGGTAGCCCGACCAGCGATAACACTAATTCCAACCGACTTTACCGTGTTTGCCTTTGCTGGCGCCTTTATTGCCCCTTATAAAACAATAAACACTAAATTACCGAAAGCGCACACAATACGATATATGACACATGTTGATTTTATCGCACCATTCGCTCGCTTCGGTTGACACCGCTTCAAGCGGGAAATTCTACGTCTGTCGTCTACCTTTTTTTCTTTTTTCACAGATCTTGGGAATTTTCTCTTTAATTTGGGATATACGTTGGTATTCACGACTGCTCGCATCGGATATAAAGATTTCCGTTTGAGCATCTTTATGGATGCTGTAACGTGGTCGGATTTAAAAGTTGACCGCGATTTGTTCCAAATTATTCCAATAACGAAGCGTTCGTGCACGAGGAAGATACGGAGAATGTTTTGTTTTGCATCGAAATGCTGAGGATTTCTAATTCATTTTGTCGGAATGCTTTAGCGGTTCCTAACAGAGTAATTGGAATATGTTAAATTTGCGAATATTCCCAGAACCGGGAAAATACATTAATTAAAGAACCAGAATATTGTTCGTACAAGACATTTTAAAAATGCACGAAACAAAAGCTGGCATTAAATAGTTACCTCAGTAGATTGAAGTGTATAGAGTGTGGACTATAGATAAACCATTAAATCGTGTAATTGTTTAGTTTAACCTACTTTGCAGTTCTAGATTTATTTTTCTGTATGTATATTTCTAAATATATTTTACTAAACAGGATATCGATTTATATGGTGTGGCTAATTACAGAAACATAAAAGTCGTAATTACCGTATTTAGATGTCATTTAAGAACAACCTTGAGAAACTTACTGCTGCTCTAATAAAATGTAAAGTAGCAACAAATTACAGTAATAAATTATGAATTTGTAATTATTTGCAAACAGGATTATTGTATTGCACAATTAATTCATCTCTATTTATTCCATTGTAGTATTAAAATGTAGATTAGGCAATGTGGTTAATAATTCAATCTCATGTGATAATATCTAACAATAATAATCTGGTTAATCCAAGCATTCGCGCATTAAGTAATAAAATTATTAAGTTTATTAAAAAGCACATCGAGTATTGCCGTAATAAATCATATTTACAACAAAACTGTCGTTAATTTAAAAGTCTTTATAACGTCTGGCCTTCTATTAATTTAGAAAGTAAAATTTTATTACTTCGATTTTGACTTTTATTGGTAAATTTTAGGTCAGAATAAATAACTGTAAAATTAAAATAAGTAGTAAATGCCTTGCACAGTGCTGTATAGAGATCATATGTATGTTGATATAGATGATATTAAAAATAAACACGCCATTTACGACTGTGGTTTTATAAATAAATTATTACTTGTCAAAAGCTAAAAACTTTATGTCCTCTTATAAAAACTACTACCGGTAGATTTGCAGTTATGGCGTACAATTATTAGTTTAAGTAATACTTAAATGTGTTTAAGCTTCAGGATCATGGCTAAGTCACCTTAATTAAATCGTTGATAATTATTATTGGTATTAAATTTTATGTCTCTAAACATGCCAACAGAGAATTCTAGATATATTTTTATTTCTTACAATTTTTACTACTATTAGTATGGTAATCAACATTAAAGATATTAATTATGAA
The DNA here is from genome assembly GCA_030157275.1 of Cynaeus angustus. NCBI lineage: Eukaryota > Metazoa > Arthropoda > Insecta > Coleoptera > Tenebrionidae > Cynaeus > Cynaeus angustus. The sequence continues at coordinate 19,265,603 of CM058058.1, forward strand.
ATAATTAATTTAAAATGTTTTTATTTTAGTTTAAAAGTGATAGAAAATATAGGCAAATAGGAGATAATAATATAGTGATCGTTTTTCTCTTATAAATTTCAATTTTTTTGCATGAATTTAAAAATTCCAATCAATGAGTTAATTTTTACAAGGTAAAACATTTGTAAAAAGATTTTTTTTATATAATCAAAGTACGTATGTCGTGAATCTTATCAGAATGTGGGAGGGAGGGAGATTTTTTAGGTTGGACATCGAAATTGAATTTTTCTATATTAACGTCCGTTGAAGCCAAAAACATTTTTATAAGATATGGAGCTATTAACTTTTTCTTTTACAAATATACTTATCTTTGAATTTCCTTCTTTTCAACGCTGTAAAATACATAAAAATAAAAATATTTTCTAAAATAAGTAAAACATATCGTTTGTTAGAAAGTGTTCTAAAGCACATGCTTCTTTCTATAAATTTGAAAATATATACACGTTATAGCGCTAATTTTTAAAAAAATATTATTTCTTGGTTTATAAATTTTTGCTTTTTGTTCATTTTTAAAATAGATAACATATATGTATGTAGTTGAAAAACTTATGAATTTCTTCTTGCGATGCTATTCAGTTGGTGGAAATTGAAACTCTGCAAACTCAGTTTTACAGTCGTCACTGAGCCTCATACGCAATTGAGGAAAAAATTGCTGCCTGTCTAAAATGTAGGACTTTTTTTTCCTGACCATTTGACTAAAAAAAATATCGCACTTTAAACGTAATTATAAAGAATATGTAATTAACAAACTACGTAAATGTTAAACCAAAACTGATGCAAATGACCGTGAAACAATTATAAAGAGGCAAGACGAAAAACAAGGACATTTTTAAAAAAATATATGAAAATGTTAAATAAACGACAATACAGGGTGAGTCAATAGTAATACAGGGTGAGTCAATACTGTCTTTCACAGTCATGATATGAGACTTCAATACGTCATGACGTGTAAAGCAAAAAAGTGTATATTATAAAAAAATACTTTAGACAGGTGTTCTAATAGCCCAGGACCACACTCAACTCAATTATTTTGAATGGAATCTTATTTATTTTTTTGCACATTCTGATGTGTTAAATAAAATGGTTTAAATACATATCTCGTTATAAAATTGTGAATTCAAGATTGTCAAGAGTATGTTTAATTATGGTACATTCTTAGCTTTATTATTAGGAACTGATTTGTCAAATTTTGAATAAAGCTAAAAAATATCATTGTTCTTTCGCATGGCACTAATATTAGTTAATGTTATCATGCAGCATTTTCGCTAGAAACACTTATTTTGTATAATATTGAAATAGTTCTAATTTCGTTTTGTTTTTTTTTTTTTTTGAATGGAACACCCTATATACTTATAGTTTTTGAGGGATCACAACTTTTTTTTAAATAATGACGTAAATATAACAATTATTTGTAAAAATTAAGCTCTGATTAGATTTCAGGTAAAGAATTCCTACATCCAAGAACTCTAAATAAGCTATAAAGTCTAAAGAATTTAAAATTTCCAATGTATCTAAAAAATAAAAAAAAAATTAAATATACTAAAAGTACAAAAAAACAAGGCATTTGAAGAAACTAGACTAAAAGATTTCAGAAATTCTAAAAAAGAAACTAAAATTTTTAAGCATCTAAAGCATCTTCTATAAAGCATCTGAAAAATTTAAAAGATCTGAAGAATCTGACGCATCCTAGGATTCCAAAGATTCTGAAGAATCTAAAAAAATGCGAAATATTTGAAAAAAGCTGAAGAATTTAATGATTTAAAAACATTCAGGCAGAAAGTTATGTAAGACCCATCCTAAAATTACACATTTCAGAAAAACATTTTTATAAGGATTTTGGGCCAACATAAACCATGAGTGTACATAAAGTGTATTTTTCCTAAAATCTAATTAGAGTCCACTTCTAACAAATATTGATTACATTTATGTCACAATTTTTAAAAAGTTGCAATATATCTTAAACAATATAAGTTTTAGGTATAGTTTATAGTTAGGAAACATAAAAAAAAAGAATCTGGTGATACAAGAAGAAATAGGTATTCCATTTAAAAAAACGAAGTTATATTTGTATAAATATAGTACAAAATTAGTATTTTTAATACATATTCTGCATAATACCATCAACTTATATGCTAACAAAAAAACGATGATGTTTTTAGCTTAATACCAAATTGCAGCAATAAGTTGCTAATATTAAAATTTTGTAAAAAAATTGAATAACTTATCAATCTTACTTCAAAATTTAAAAACTTATTATGCATTTCAAGCATTTAATCTAACAAATCGAAATATGCAAAAAAATAAATACGGTTCACATGTCTAAAGTAAAATATTTTTACAACATACACTTTTTTGCATCATGTATGTTGAAAAAGTCTCATATGATGAATGCGAAAAACTAGATCGACTGATATCGCACTATTGACTAAGCCTGCATATAAACTTGCAAATTTTAAATTTAGCCAATTACGCCAATTATTTATAAGATTGTTATTTTAATTTAAAAAGAAGTTTAATTAGGAATTTTAGCATTTAAAATTTTGCACCTTTTTATACCCACTTAAAATATGTTTTCTTAATGCTTTTTAAATTTATAAAAAATTGCTCTATATGTTCAAATTTTGATCTTAATTTTTTTTATCATTCCACAATCGAAGAATACTTAAAAAATTATTAGTAAATTTTTTAATATTAATAATCCATTTTAATTTATGCAATAAATTTATGCAAATTTTTTTGAAATCATTTTTTTTTTTTTGAAATTGGGAAAGCATCTGTGATAAATCTGTCTAAATTCACACTATTCAACAAATGCCACCATCAGTAATTCAATAAGACTATTTAAGATTTTTACCTTTAATGCTTTGAATCATCTTATGATCAAAGTGGTTAATTTGCGATAAAGTAATAATTCTTGGAAAAGGGCTACATTGACATGCGACTGTAGAAAAAATACATTTCAAAATAGGTATTTTTCAAAAATTATTATTAGTAAACACTCCATTTTCTGTGATAAGTATCATTGCGTGTCATAGTTAAAAAATTTATGTTCTCTAATAAAAACTACCGCTGGTAGATTTGCATTTAAAGTTTACACTTATTACTTTAAGCACTACTTAGACGTAGTTATTTAAGCTACAGGATCGGAACTAACATGTTCCACCTTAATTAAATCGTTTGATGGCATTAAATTTTATGCCTTTTTAAATACACATTTAGAAGCTGGTTTAGTTTTGATTAATTTTGAGCATTAAGATCATAGACCAACACTTCTGCTTAAATGATCGCCTATAAAATCCAAATTAATTAATGTTAAGTTTATTGGTTTATTGGTTTAACGACTGCGCTTTAACACAACACGGCGTTGTTTGAGGAGCATCTTCACGTGGGTGTGGTAAAAGTTGAAGACGTTTGCATACGTGGTTTTGTGTGCTAAATAGTCTTGAGTAGAAATTAGAAAATAGGTTAACTGTCAAAAGACAACTTTCCACTTTCTTAGTTTTTTTTTTGTATAAATCCTAAGAACGGGTATTGATCGGCCTAATAATTAATAATTTGTCGTGTGTAAGCTGTCGCTTTCATAGTTGCAAGTCTGTGTTATCAGCGCGTGAGTTTCAGTAATTGCTTTAAAAACTTTCACAGTTTGTTCTCTGACGTAATTTACGATTTTAATAAATACTTAAAGAAATAACTTTCATTCAAAAAGATTGTCATTTAATTTATTTGTGTTCTGATTTCTTGTAATAATCAGATTAGAGAAATGGCGTGTTGGGGAAGTTGAGCTGGAAGTAAACCGAAGGCATGTAAGAATATCCAAGTTTAAAATGAAACCAAAGTTTGCGAAGTTCTAGTTCGCAAATTGGGTAAGTTTTAAGGGCAAGATGCCCCTGTATGTAAGCTCTTTAAATAATAAATCTGATTACGTTGCTTCTCTCACCTACCATGGTATTAGTACAGTCGAAGAATGTGGGTTTGAATCCCCTGGCAATGTCCGTGGAAGGCTATAATTTATCAGTGGCGATGATTGAAAGGATCAATAGATGGACGAGCTGATAGGTGGGCATAGAACACGCATAGAAATGCAGAGGCCATCCCATCTTGGCCCATAAATACTGACTCTACGTTGAATAAAAGCGACTTCATTGTCTACTATCCATTAAGTGCGGGGAGGGGCCCATAAAACACGAATTAAGTTTTTATCGGGGCGCGAGATGATGTATTTACAGAGCAGGACTTTTATGGCCCTAGCACGGAACACACTTATATCACGTACACATTATTTACCTAATTGTAACGCTGATGGACAAGAGCGGACAGTAAAATATTGGGAATTGTTGTAGTGGGACATTCGTCTTGATGGTCGTGATTTTTACATCGAAACCCATTTATTTTTTGACGGATTCACATAACTCGATACAGAGGTCTCACGCTCATAAAGATAAATGCACATTTTTGATGGGACATATCAGGATTAGAAATTTGTGGTGACACAACTGTGTCTAATTTATTCTTCCAAAAATACAAAGTGTGTAGCTTCAGCTTAATTACGAAGTAGGTACAACAAACATTTGTATTTATAGATTTACTTGCTATAAAATAATATCAGTTAGCAATAAAGACAAATTTCTACAACTTTAGTCTCTTTGTCCTTGTATATTTAAAACGTCGTAAAAAAATTTTTTATATATAAATATGACAGTACATTTATGTATAATCGTTAAAGAATTAATGAACTAATAAATTATTAAATTATAAAAAATATGTAAATATAAATCACTAACAATCAAACCAATTATTTTTGAGGTTTTTTACATTCGCCTGATTTCGATTAATTTTTGATTGTATTTTATATAATGGCAGTTATCTCGATCGTTGGTTACATTTTTCTATTTACTTTTCTGCTACATAAAAACTTCAAAATCTTTTTGCTTCAATTTCACCGCTCTATAAATCCAGGACCGTCCCCTTAAGTTTATGGGTGTTGTGATTGAAGTAGAGAACACGTTTGGGGCTGAACATCTCCGATTTTAATAAAATCGAACATATTTATGGGGCGAGTGGGTTTGTGCAGGTTGCGGATTTGACTTGTAGAATAGCGATTGCCTTTTGGCAGACAAATAACGACGGAATTATTCCATTATTCAAATCGACGGCGGTTGGGAGTAGGCAGTAGAGGAGAAACAGACAATGCGTTCGCCCGCCCGATTCCGAATTATTCAAACAGCTGTAAAACGAAGAAAGGATTGATATGAGGAGAGCACAGTGCGCTAAATGTATTCATTAAACCTATTTACATAGTACATTTGCCGGCAAAGGCATTAGCATTCGCTAAACAAACACCGCCATCAATTAATCTCCGAGACCGTTGCGCCGAGGAACCGGAGACGGACCTGAATTACGACCCCCACATCCATCTCGAAACGCTGCTGCTGCTGCTGCTGCTTCTTCAACATGCAAAAAAGATATACCACAAGGCCACCAGAAGAGAACGGAAAAGTGCACTCATTTAATTTATATGGACATTCAAGACTTGTATTCATTTTCTTAATGGAAAGGAAGTTAAGGCACAAAACGTTATTTTTGGAATGAGCAGTGACAAAAAATATGTCCACTATGTCTGTTGTAAAGTATCCAAAATGTCAATAAATATCGTTACAATTTGCATAACGTGCGAATATTACGTCAGTGATACTTATCTTTGTTTATACATAATTAACTTGTTTTCTTTTTTTTTTTTTTGACTCAGCTGTTATAGTTGGACTCTGCAGCTTTTTTAAATAATAAAAACTATTATCAATACGTCAAGTTAAATTTTCCATCTTTTCTCCAGACTACTTTTGGGGCTTTTGTAAGGCTCCTTTATTTTACTTTTAAATCCTTGTTAATTTGACCTAAAAGAAGGAAAGTTTTTTTAAAAGATGATACCTACGAAGCAAAATAACAGGAGAACAATATAAAAGGACAAACACTATCTAGTGAAAACGTAGAAACTAAGAAAGAAGTAAGACGAATATCGAAAATAAAAGTCGTTCGATAACTAAACATACAAAAAAAAATGTCATAAGGTTAGATAAGATCTTTTATTACTTGATTTTTATTAAATTAATAATATAAAAGCCATTGAGCTAGATAATCTCTAAAATCAAAAAAATGTTAAATTTCGAGGTGGGATTTAAATTTGTTTAAATTTGTTAAACTGTTGTGTTACCTGAATTCATAAATAAAATGTAAATTTGTTGTGTCATTTCTCTTAATTAAAGATGCACAAACTAGATCAAGATTATTAAATCTTCTCGTGAAAGTACTTCGACGTCTTTAGGCTCCGTTGTTTGAATGAATGATGAAGAGCGCAGATATCCGGCATTCTCGTCGAGCAGGTACAGCATGACGAATGACAGTAGATTGATCGTTGACATTGACAGGACGAGGATTCAAAACAAACGTGCATCTCGAGAAAGGACCGCGGTCGTAGCTCACTACGATCGTTCCTTAATCGAGCTGTCACCGAACGGGTCCAACGTCATACATTTGACACAGTCACAGCTAGATGTACAAACCCGACAATCACTTCAACACGGACACCACTGCGACCCTCATTTATTACACGTGTACAGGTGGGATCGCACATCATATAGACAACTATGGTGACCTAGCACAAAGCAAGTCACGCTCTTGGCGTTGGTTAAGTCTTGGGATCATGCGGACCACCGAAGCACGTTTGCGATTAGCTAAGTTCATATTCTTGTTTATTCATTCATTAGATGGGAAGAAGTGGATGAACATACTAATACTTTCAAGGTATATTGATAACTATTTAAATTCGATTTATTATATTGATCGTTAAAAAAATGTCATAATAGGTATACTATGGAAATGAAGTGCTCGGTATAACTTGACTTATTTTAGTCTTTTTGGGTGGCCAAGGACATACAAGGTTCTTAGTTAAAAATAATTACATGGCTTTGGGCTTGAAAAGTTGTAGTGTGCCTTTAATTCATAAATAATAACTTTTTTGTACTCATCGTACGGAAACAGAATTTTTCCGCTTAATCCCGATGCACGGAAAAACGGTTTTCCCGCACCGCAGTGTTTTTTAGTTTCCGCTGGCGGCTAGGGATATTTGCGTTATACGGTTGGTATTGCGACTTTTTGAGGACATCAGTCAATCAATTTTTGATAAGTGCGTTCATACCGTTCGCGACTTTTCTCGGGCAGCAGACGCGAAACGGCCTCTTTGGCACATTGTTGTACTTCGGAAGGGGTACACATACATTCTTCGCTCTTACTTATTTTAACAATTTTTGTTAATAATTTAAAAAAAATGACAGCTGATTTACATTTTAAAAATCTAGGAGGTAGCTACAATAGACAGATCATGTTACCAACCCACCATTAAAAAAAAACTAAGTTACTTAATTTTTTTTATTTCGATATTCGTTACAAAAAATATTGTACCTAACTCTTTCGGAAAGAATTTTCCCGCATTCGCACTAAATGCAGCACTCCTTACAGTCGTGCTGCAAACAAAGTGCTCATGCGGGAAAATTAAGTTTCCGAACTTGTTAGGTAAATAACTATTGTAACTACGCAAAGCTGCCAAGTGTTTGATCATTGATTTAAACTAAACAATGATGATAATGATTGACGTTTACTGTTTATAACACATACAAATTTCTACTCACTTTATATTTGCATTTGGCACTTATTAAAATCTAATTAAATTTACTAATAATAATGGTTACTTATTTGAGTTTGAGATCTTGCCTTTGATTTTTTTACGTTTTTAAGAACTATAATTTCTGTTATTTTTAACCCAAGTTAAAAGGTGTTTAGACTTTATGATGCCAACTTTTAAAAAAAACATTTTCTTAAAATTCTAAGCTTATAATGTTGATAACTTGCAGAAAAAGTCAAATTGTAGATCATCGTAAATCGTCGTACCTACCGTTTGAGAGCCACTTATTGATTTGTGAAGTTTAGAAATGTACATTTAATATACAGAACTTTGTATTTTTTTCTGGATTGTTTTTTTTCCGAACAAGAAGAAAACATTTAGCCGATGAAATAACTGAATTATTTCAAACTTGCCCAACTGAATTTGCTTCTCTTTGAAAAAACATGCTACTACTTCTCAAGCATTTTTATTACAACAGCTACTCGTTAATTCCTTAGAAAAAATATTTAGGAAAAAAATTAGACCACATATTATTGTATTGACTATTAAATTTTGACTCACCCTACATTAGATTAGTTTACGAAAATTTGTTCAAACACCACATACATGAGTCCCATGGCACATTTTCTAATAATTTTTTAGTTGAGTCTGTCGAATTGTCACCCTAAATCGCGGTTTGTTTGTTTCATCGGTAAAACATCAATTTGTTAGAATTTACAAATTAAAAAAAAAGTATTTATGATAAAAGCATTAAACCGATGTCACAGCTAACCACTAAGCAGGCATCAGATTATTTAATTCTGTAGCGCACTGAATTCCTATAAAAAAAATTACAAAACAAAACTATTAGAAACAGAAGTGAGAAGAGGAAGGGTCCTTAAACGGTGCACGCAAAATTGTTATTGCCTTCGTACTTAAAATTACTAACATTTTTTATTCAACGTGTTAAAAGCTTTCTTTTTTCAGAATTTGACACTAGAAACCCCTAAATATACTTAGTGGTTAAAAAAAAGTATAATTTTTTTAAACTTGTAGTAAAATTAAAAAAATATATTGATCTGTATTATTAGTGAATGCAATAATAATAAATATGGTATAGGAAACTGAATTTCACAATTTTAATCAAACATTATTAGTTTATTAGCAATCATAGTTCACTGACTGACTTTCTTTTAACTTTATAGCATAAGAAAGGGATTTTAATTTCAGTTTCTCTTTTACAAATTTTAGTCTATTTGAATTTATTGTGGTCATCTCAATAAAACTGATGAAATGTATACTGGTAATCCCAACAGAAAGTGTGAAATGAAATGAGACTAAAATGTGTTTATTCATACTATAAATTTTTATTTTAATTAGACTTTGCCAGTAAAAGTTTTTAAAGGCTTTGAAGAACTGCTGTTTCATCAATAGAAATAGGAAATAAATGTTAAAAAACAATTTCTTCTTGATATCAAAATGGGGTGAAGAGAAAACGAATGTGGTTTTTTAAAAATAAATGTTGAAAATCAATTTCTTTTTGTTAATAAAATGGAGCGCAGATAAAATGAATGCAGATTTTTTTTATCGGAATTCATAAATTGAATAAAGTAAGTGTTTTTAATTAAAATATATCTATTGTTGTAGGACAATCACGATATGAGCCATTAAAAAAAAATTGTAAAATTATTAAAAAAGCCGCAAATAATAATGAAATTTCAAAAGTTTTAAAGTACTTACCTGACAAGTTTTAATTGGAAGTTTTTGTAGTTTTAAATAAAATAAATAAATAATTTTCTTTTTTTTTTAAAGTCAGAGAAGTAAAAAATGTTTGTGATTTTGATGAGTCATGGATAATTTTGAATTATTGAAACAAAAACTAACATTAGATTACGAGCTTGTTAAAAATTAAGCAAAACTTTCTTTTTGTTGTAAAATTCGTGCACTAAACTGCCAAGGAGCAATAGTCGAAAACATTTGGCAATCTTATAAAATAAATATGGAATGGCAATGAATTAAAAAAATTCTTAAAATAGACAGTTGAAATTTGATTCTTGTGAAGAATTGTCATTGTTCAGAATCACAAATGATTTCTTAAGCTAAAATTTTATATGAAAAACGAATTAGGTAATTTGCCTTCTCCCCTCTTGCAGTGAGTAATTAGGGCATTTTTTAACCCCGTTGTCGTGTCTATGCGATTTGGGGCTGTTTGATGGCTAGCAATTTCAATAATCTGGCAGTTTCACCGCGGGCCGATCGTTCTCGTAACGGTAACGAGTGGCGAAGTGCTCTTCGTCGTGTTTTATGCCGGTTTTAGTGGTGTTTTATGTGCAGGGGGCCGGCATGACGGGTCCAGATCAGATCTTTTCTCGAGCTCTTGTCACAGTGACACTCGTGAAAAATCGAAACTCTCTTTTTTACACCGGACCCACGAATGAGAGAAGATCTTAAGTACTGATAGAAAAGCTAAACGGCAATAAGTCCTTATCCTAAGAGCTAGTCTCGGATCTTGGGATCCATCTACGGCTCGTTTCTTGCATTGTTATGAGTGCCGGCGGCCCGAACGGCCTCGCCGCCACCGGGAAAGACCGCTGATTGTTATTCTATGGTCCGCACTGCATTTACTTTATTGCTCGCTTTACAGCCGTTACGGAAAGATAAAACAAAGTAGGAATCTTAGTTTTCGATCAAATTGCCGAATTCTGGATAAAGCTACTACATGCAAATCGAGGGCGAATCCTGTTGGTAGTTGCGGAAAGTGGTTGGTTGGGGATGCCAACCAACCAAAATTTTATATAATCTAGCTATTACTAAAAAAGGCCGTTTATATTTAATCGCACCTTTGTAGCAAAATAATTGTCATAATTGAAGCAAGAAAACTTATAAATATACTGTGAACCGCATTGGAAAATTCAACCATTTTGACAATTTTAATTTGAACACAGTTCAGAAGTGTCATTGTTACTTTATGTATGCTATTTTCTATAAGGACAAGACACCGACAGTGACAGATACACAGAAAACCTGACAAATGAGTTTAAAATTTTCCCCCGAGCAAAGCGTCACGCGGAGATCAATGGAAATTACTGAATGATCTGGTCGGTGTGCAGGGATCGTGCCGACTATATCATAAATGTGACAGAAATTTTACCACGAAACATAGAACTTACATCAAAATTTGTTGACTGTGAACAAAAATTCAGGAGAAACTCAGCAACATATTTTTATTTAAATTAATAACCCCTCAAGGATTAGAAAAAAATTCCACGTTTCCACATCTTCGTATCACAACCCACTCGTCGTTTCATCTAAATTTAAAATTACTTTAATTATAAAATGAAAATATTAGCCGTTTATGGAAAGAATTCTTTTTTCTTCACCACCAGCGTGCGATCTGCGTGCTATTTAGATTGCTGTAGCAGAAATCTAACGTTACTTCCTGCCCATTTAATTTTTTCTTTTCATTTGAATAAATTTACATATCCGCAATTTACGTGTTACAAATTAAATTCCAGGTTGTATTTTTAGTTCTGTGCGATGGTTTGATTGAAACGCCTTCATGTTCAAGCCTTGCGTGTTTTGGGGAGTAGTATCATCACTAAATGGGATGGCCATTAATACCAGCAACCTACTACCAGTAAATTAGGCAATTTATACTAAAGCCACGGGCGGAGTAGAAGAGATTTTGTAATATTTGTAGAAACGCACATTACTAGTAGGTATATGTTGTGTTGTTTTAATTTTTCGCATTCGGTATGAGAAATTTACGTAGGTGTAGATTGCTTGCGTTATCAAAGACTAAATATAGACGATAACTCGTTGTTTTTATTTTTAAACGTCATAAAAATGTACGCATAAAAAGTCAAGGCTTTTTTTGTAATTAGTATATTAACATATAATTTCTTTTATACACTGGGAGAAAATTTATATCAGAGCTATTTAGGGAAACATGATTAGTAATATTTTTAGCATTCAAGGTAGTGCAGAATTAAATATAGCACAGATTGAATTTTTAGAAACATGCAGAATAGTAGGAAAAATGTGGATTATATTACACAAATGTTAAAGAAAGCGAAAGTATATAAAAATACTAACAATTTTAATACAAATTTATATTTCAGAAGATAAATCTGTAATGATTTTTATGAACAATTCTAATAATGACAATTCTAACAATTCTAAGTGCGTTTTATCTACTGTAAATTTTGTGATTCTTTGAGATTTTTAAGTTTAGTTAGTTATAATTTTATTTAACTAGTGTCAAAATGTTGATACTATTTAAAAAATGTCTTTTTATAATTTGTGAACTTTTTTAGATGAATCATTTTTGCGATTTCTCTGATTTTATTACTTTTCTATCTTATTAAATCTTGTCTTAATTTAAAAAAGAGCTCCTTAATTCGTTTTTGTTGAAAGTTAATTATTCTGAATCTGTGTTAGTTACACTTTTTTCCTTTACCCATAATGTGTAAAAAATAATAGATGTTTATAACAATAATTGATTTATTTTATTTCTCTATATTTCAAACTTCTACCAAATTATTTTAACAAGAATTCATAACCGTCTAGAATTTTTGTAAATTGTTGTTTTTACTTTTGTATTATTTTTATTTTTTGTATGTTTATTTTTATAATAAAAATCTTTATTTCTAGTACATTAATCAATTGTCTAATTTAATAAAAGTTTAAAATGATGATGATTTGATATTCCATCACATGCATACTAAAAGGTTTTAACAGTTAAGAAAATTCAGAAAAGACAAAGAATATCAAGAATACAAAAGATCTAAAGGATTCAGTAAGTCTAAATGATCTAAACAATTCGAAAAAATAAAATTCTAACGACAATTTCAAAATCTAAACGATCTAAAAATGTGGAGTTTCGAAAATCTAAAAAATTTAGAAAATTTAAAAAATTTAAAAAAATTGGCAACACAAAGAGTACAAAAATTCATAATACTTTATCTAAGAATCGGAAAAAGCAAAGTGATGCAACAAATATAAATCAATTTTAAGAAAAGCATCAAAATTGGAGAAATTAAAAAACTAATAATTTTAAAGTAAATAATTTATTAAGTATCTAAAATTTGGAGAACCTATGGTAACTAGGAAATCTGAGAAATTCAAAAAATGTAAAAATACTGACGAAATTGTAGCACTCAAAGAGAGAATTAGATATAACTGATGAAATCATTGAAAAAATTTGAAAATATAGACAGACTAATTATTTTATAATGAATTTAATAGATAAAAAATAAGATTTATATATTAAAGATAAATGTATGAAGAACTTTTATTCAAGGCATCAAAAAGTTTATAAAATTTTAAGGGCAATTTTTTTCAAAGAATCTAAAGCGTGTATGAAAAATTTTAAGGTTTCACTGTAGAAAATCTAAAAGAGCTCTATAATTTAAATTTAAAAAGATTAAAAATTTAAAAGATGTAAAAGATATAAAGAATTCGAACTATTAAAATAGTGTAAAGAGTTTAGTTTAAAAGATCCAGAGAAATACTTATAGGAATAAAAAAACATTCGAATTCTATTCACATCATTATTATTTTTTTAAAGTGCATATCTTAATTTGTAATAAATTGTGGCATTTACCTAAATTTTTATTATAACTATTACAAAATTTTATTTTTCAATGTTAACTGATTATTTAGTGTTAAAGAGATACAAAAATTTATTGGAAAATAATCATTATTGCAAACTTTATTGTTTTTTAAAAACATTTCCTCTTAATTACGCGTCGTTTTAAATGCAATTCAAGAAAATATAATTAATTTCATTTAGATTGCACACATGCTGTTAACCTTAAAATATAACTTACATCATTTATCTTCATATTATTTCTCATTTGCTCTAGGGCCGACATTTTAAAACACCTGCTTTAACCATTAACAATTAATGTCCATTTCTGTCTAAAAGCGTTCCCACTTTTAATTGCGAAAGCTTTACAATAATTTCCTTCCACGTGTGTAAGTGTTATGTTTTTTATTGTACAACTGTTTCATTTACATTATTTTTTGCATACGGTGAAGTACTTGGTAAAAACAGTGTAAACTTAACGATGCATATTCGCTTAACATCAAGATTAACAATAAGATAATTATCTAAATGAGTCCCGAAATTGGATAAACTTTAATTATTGTTTAGTTCTTTTACCTGTTAATTTTGAATTTCCGCTTCCACTTGATGGATGTAGTTTCTTATCTTTCCTTCAACAACTCAAATTATTTTCAGTGTCTAAAGAAAGGACTGCAGCTTTTATTTAAACACTTAGTTTCCATGAAATTATTAATTCTTCTAAAATAGAAGTTATCAATCCATCGTCCGTAGGCGGATCTCTTAAAAAAGGACACATCATTCATTGTATCACGAAACTAGTTCCCACTTCAACATTTTCTTATCGTCCTCATCTAATAATTTCGTAATCTTGTAATGATTCCAATCTCAAACACGTTTCAGGAGTTTTTGGTTGTATTTCTCCCGTGACACATCACTCTGATGAGGTAAGGACAACTGCATGCAATCCTCTAATAAGGTTCATTTACATTGTGTACGGTATCAGTTGACATTTTCTAATTTGAATGAAATTAAGGCCTAACGGCACCAACTCTGGGACACGATATACAGAAATTACGTCGTCGTGACGTGGAATCATTTTAAACGACATTCTTATGCCGACACTAGACGTTGCAACTTTGTATGTATATCTGCTGCATCGGTTCGCATTAGTGCACTCCATTACTGACTCCATCTTCATTAATATTTATACCGATTAGTCAAAGACCAGATTTACATAGTATAGTATCTTATCTTTGGCCAGTAGCCTCGGTATTGACAATATCCATCATGGGAAGAGCAACAGACTCGTGTGTGGAAGCCGCATCTGTCAAAGCGATCAATTTATAACGGAGCTTTATTAGAACAAGAAAACGAGAGACGCAGGTGGTCCATTTCGATGGACAGTGTCGCAATATTGCATGCAGGTATCGAAGATAAATTTAGAAAACGTTTTACACTAAAACACATGAATTTTGCATCACTTCATTTATGTCAAAGATCGAGGAAAGATAAGGTGATGATTACAAGTTTTAATACAATTTATCTTTTATTCGATAATTTAAATAACTGCATAAAATCAACATTTTTGATTTAAACAACATTAAGGTATGAATACATTTTTAACACCAATTAATTTTAATTTTCAATAGGTAGGTTATAAAGAGCGATTCTAACATCAAGCAGTTTATTTCCTAATTAGAAACCTTAGACTGAAGGATACTCATCATTCTGAATTATTTCTAGACATTTGGAAGGCCACGGGGCTAAATCACTACCCTATACTTAAGCATTCGGAAATTATTGATATTAGTGACAGTTACGGATTTCACGAAACATAACAGACGCTTAAGTAGTGGTAGTGTTCTAAAATATATACCCGCAAATTATACGGCAAAACAGGCCAAGCCTAACCGAATAATTGATGGATGCGTCAAGGTATTGCTGAAAAGCTGCCATAAGAGAGCCCATCACACCCTAGAGAAGATATATATGATATACCAAAATTGCTACATTGCGTTCTGTGGTTTCTACGATTTAAACTAAATTAGATAGAAATATATACCCGAAATAGATGGTGGAAAGGGTGTGGTTATGACTTGCACAATTTTACGAGAATTAATTAATTAATTAATGATACAAACTATCCTTAATGAAACAGTATTCTGTTGCACAGAGTGTACTAACATAATTGACAATTTTTGGAGGCAGTCTTGGTTTAGCATTTTACACAAAATATTTAAAGTTTTTTACGGTACTTACAGTATTTTTTTAATTATTATAAGAATTAACATTAATATGAGTTTTAACAGTTTTTGATCCTTGATTTTTGTGATTATTTATAATAATGCTGTGCGCCAAAAAAACAGAAACAAAACTCTAAAAATATGATTTTTACAAAATTTTACATTTTTTAAAACATTTTTTCAAGAATTTAATTTATTAAAATGATAATTTAGACAAGTATTCAAGTAAAGTGTAAATCCTAAATATAAAAAGATTTTTTTCTTCACTTAGGCACAGTAAACTCCTCAAAACTTCTCATTAATATGACTTTAGCAACAGCAAGGAAATTTTTTTCGGGCAATATCTTTTTTTCTATGAGTAAATCATATAAAAAAGCCACCTTTGAAGTGGTAGGGAAATGAGTACAATGCATATTTAATGTTTTATTAGCTTATATCTCAAGAATGGTTCGTCGTATGCGAAAAATGTGTAGTTTTTTTGAGGTTAAACTGCTATCTATAATTTATCTAATAACCTCAGAAAATGTTAAATAACAGAAAATGGAATATTTACTGAAAACTTACCATCATCACTTTTGACCTTAAATTTTTCATTGTTGTTAAAATCATATCGGTGAGGAGTTTTAAGTAGTTATTTAGAATACCAAATTAAGATTATAAAGAAAAAAAAACATCCTTTATATTCAGGATTTCCTACTCTAAACATAAAGTGACTGGACATATAGATTTTGGAACTAATTTTTCCAATGTAGAAATCAATTCTTAAAAAAATATATATTTGTTGTTTTACTAATATTTTAGATGCCAAAATTTGTTTTTCGCTTACAAAAAGGAATCATTTTTTTTTAAATGAGCTTATATAATTTTATTTGTTAATACATTTTACGATTTTTTCCTTACAAAATGTTTCTAAGTGTAAATTTACTGATTCAGAACTAAACTTTGAAAGTTTCAAAGCTTATTACTATTAAAGAAATGTAAAAATTAGTATAATAGATGAATTTGATTTATGATGATGATGTTAAGAAACGTTTAATTTTTTATATTAAATTCATTATTAAGTTTATAAATCCTCTAGGTGATCGTAAGATTGCAATGGCATATCATATTTTCTATTAAATTATTAAAACCAAGAAATATTATATTTTGCTTACAATAGTAATAGTAATACGCTCAACAGAAAAAGATTTTTTGTTACAAAATAAGCAAAATTTTTTTAGAACAAAAATTGATTAAATTTTGTATTTAAGACATCGGAAATCAATTGACACTTGTGAGGAAAGATTTTATTTTTCCTATTTGTTACATAAACAGCTATTTGAATTTGAATTTGTTCTGTATTTAGTACTTTTGGCTTGATAAATGCTTTCGTGGCTTGAAAAGTTTGTTACCCAGATTTTCAATTTTTAAATAATTTGATCTTGACTTTTAAATGCCAACTCTTAAAACTTTAGATTTTTTTAATGTAGCTAGATTTAAATTCTATGATATTTGAGAATCTTTCCAAAGTATATCGAATTCCAAATTTTCAGGTTTTAGTTTTAAATTTTGTGTGATTTTCAAGTCATTGAAAACATTCTATGATAAATGTGTTACATTTTAAATTTTCAGTTTTGCTACTCTTAAATTCTTAGATTTTAGATTCCTATATCCTACATATTCCTAAAGACGAAATTTTGGTTGTTGTCTCTCCAAATTAGAGATCGACACTTTCTAGGACTTCTGTCAAATGATAAAATCTCATATTTGAGATTCACAAATCTTACGTAATTCTAATTTTAAATGCCGGTTCTTAAAAAATTAAATTCGAAATTTCTATTATGAGAAGTATCACATTTTGAATTCTTCGGTTTTAAATTCTCATATTTGACATTTTTAATAATGATTTTTTAAATCATTCATTCGTAGAGCCCTAAATTCTTAGGTTTTCAAGTCTGAGATTTTTAGATATTAGATCAGACTTTTAGCTGCTGATTCTAAAAGTTTTTAAAGATTTGGATAATTAAATAACTTTTATTTTTTCAGGTATACGGCTCTTATATCTGTATTAAATTTTTTTAAGTTTGCAATTCTTTGAACGTTTTTACACTCATTTAAATTATAAAATTTCAAATTGTAGAAACCAAAATTCTAGAACTAAAAAAGATACGTTCCAAATTCTCGTTCATAAGATTTTTTTTGAAAATTTTCGATTTTCGATTTTCCCAGATTCTAAAAAAAAGGTAAAGGTAAGATAAAAAAAATATGGTAAACTAATGTTATTATTAAATCTCATGAAATTTTAATTTTTATGTATTTTTAAGAGGAGAAGTTCAGAATTCACTGCATTCAAGCGTGATTCCAGATTAGATGTGACAATGGATGGCAATACCAATAATTAAACTTGCTTTTTTGTATACTTTTGAAACCAGAATTACCTAAATAAGTTTCCGAATTAAAAATATGGTCTAGTATTAAAAAGCTTGTCACGATTAGAAACTTATTAAAAATATTTATTGTATTGTATTGTTTTAAGTTCAATTTTTTTTAAAGTGAAGGGTGATAATACTGATAATACATCTAAAAGAAACATTGTTTTATCCCTAAATATTTTTGTTATTGTTTACAAAAATCTACTTGAAAAAGTGCTAATAATTTATGGTGTTTTTGAGACGTGGTTTCCCTCAGCACTAGAATTGAGTTATATGCTAGTCCTCCCGCCTTCTAACGGCATAGTCGCATCTGGTTTTTCGTAAATAAAGCAGTGAAAGTGGCGATGAGATAGCAAGTTAAAGGATGAGAGAAAATATATAGCCGAAATTAGCTTTTGAAGCAATTAGTGTTTTATTTTGACATAATTCATGTCGTCTTAATTATAAGCCGTAGCGACAGTGTTAACAAGAGTATCGTTTTAAAGCGTGCACAGGAAACCTCTTTTACTTTTTCTTCTATATCTGGATGAAAAATTGTATCTGTCTTCGGAGTGTTTAAATTAAGCGTCAATTGAATTATCATCGGTGTTCATGGATAAAAGAGTGGACACAGCTGCGTTCGCGTCTTAACATGCGACTAATCTGTGTTGCGCTTCTGTAACGTGTAAGCGTCATATAACTACTTACATAAGGATTTATCTAAATCTCTGACATCATCTACTGTTTAATCCACATTGTTTGTGCAGTGATGGCATTTAGTGCGTTGTCTTAATAAAATACGGCCATCTACATTTAGTCACTCTTGGTTCGTAAATTTCCAAATTTGGAAGACACGATGAAAGTCACATGAATGACTCCTTAAAATTTTCTATATCGACCGTTATTAAAAAGTTGGAAATTAATTACGGCCGCAATAAAAGCCAGATTTCGGGTCGTCCCCGCTTTAAGTGCTTCCTTCCCTATTCTCCTCTTTATCTCAATACACATCGGAGTTAGTGTTTAATTTTATGGCTTTTAAATTGTCATTCTTAAATTTCTAAACATAAAAATAAACGTAAAACATTTTATGACCGTTGTTTTAGTACTCCATTCCCAATTTAATATACCTTTTTGTTATAACAATGTGTTTAAAAGATACATTGAAATAAATCAGAAGTATGCTGCCAGGTAGTGACGACGCCGTTTGATGGAGATACATTTAATTAACGGAAACGACTATGGCCAAAGTGAAATAACATGACGCATCCAGTTTTTCTGGTTTATTTACTCGCTGTTTTACGACGAGCTTCCAGAAAACCTGCAGAGCTTATTTTAATCATAATATTGCCTCACTCCGATGTTATGCCTTGCATAACACTTTATTTTATGAAGTTCATTGCGAATTACGCTACGCGCCATATTTGTGGACTAATTGCCGCGCTAAAACCGGCTACAAATTCTTGCGTCACGTGCCACATGTACACTTAACAAAAAATTCCCATTACTTACAACAACACTACATTAAGTCAGCAAGTGTGCAGATTTGCACCAAGAGAATGTGACAAGATGATAATAACATCATAACGATTCTTCAGTTTTTGTACTATAATAAGTAAATTAGAAGTCTGGCTTGGTATTACATGGTCAAATTTCAAGCATCTAATTCTATTTGCCCATACAACTAATTTGTTACAACGCTACTAATCTATGAAACCCATCCTCATAATATATAATTTATATGACCGGATTTGCTTTTTTCTAAAAATCATAAAAATGTTACAATACAATAACCACCCTGTATATGTTGGGATTTCTACTTTTAAACAGCTCGATATAAATTTTGTGTAGGGTTCTTGTAAAATACGCTCCACCATTTTTGACTTTAAATTCTCATGAAAGATTTAGTGCTCTTATTGTGACATCAAAAAAGAATTGCTTACAAAAAAGTACCTAAGTTTGATGAACACTGACACAAAGACAGAGACAGAATTCTATTTTCAACTGTTGCACAGTGCAGGTAATGATTTGGCACTTTGCTGTTTACATTGTACATTATGGGTCGTGAAAATCAACTAAATAATCTTAAAAAAGAACGGGTTATAAAACTGAATAGAACAGGTTACTCAGCACGTCATATTAGAAGACTTCTTGGCAGATCGGACCAGGTAGTAAGGAATGTTTTATGAGTGCAAAAAAATCATAGAAAGCGAAAGTAAGCAGGCCAAAAACGGAAGATTTTTAGGCGTACTGGGGATACTAGTCCTCCGAAATGTCTCCCACTATTTAAAAGTACCAACCAAATTTGTCGAGAGCTAACTTTGGAAGTCGATAAGACTCCAGTTTGGCGAATAATTAAAAGAAGCTCCTATCTTCGTCGCTAAAAAATGATTCATGCGCCTCCAAACTTTACGTTTAAATTTTGCAAGAAACATGCGAATGAAACTAGGTTTGCCAAAATCTACATTACAGATTGTATTTAGTTACGAGGAAAAAAAATCGGTGGGCCAGATGACAATAAATATGTATCATTAGCATGACCTAAGATAAAAAACGTTATTTCAGCAAACATAATTTTGACGGTGGATTACTAATGATTCATTAGAAGTTACACTGAAGTTAGTACTTCTTACAACTTGTCTGGATGGATAGTGAAGAACATCAGAATGTCGTTAATTTTCGATTAATACCATTTTGGAGAAAACATCGGCGAAATTTATTGATAGTTTAATAAGATAATGCCGTTAAGTAATCCTCATATCATCTGAATTGAGTGCCCGTTACGTTCGGCTGATTTAAATCTCATGGAAAATGTTTGTAACGAGTGAAAATCAACTTTTGATTCTTATTATTGTAGAGTGCATCAACCCACGTAAATTTTGATGTACAATACTTTTTAACAATACAACAATATAGTAGTATAAAAAATTATAGTTAACTACAATTTTAGAAACACCAAGTTTTGGATCTAAGAATTTTTCGTTGACAAAAGTGGGTTAAAGTGAATTAATAATAGTGTGGTTTTCAAATTATGATTGCAATTACAGTTTCTAATACACTGTGCACATAAAGTAGATATAGCTTATCAACCTCGTGTGATGTTAACATCTACCCACTCGGTATTTACCAATCACTAACAATAAGTGACTAACACAGTTCTAACGTATTGTCTAATTTTGATAACTGAATTTGCGCAGTTATTTTTTTTTATTATTAGTTGTGGTTTATTGTTTATTGTACTTTCGTCAATTATGTTCACAAAGTTGAAGATACACTTTAACAAATTGTCAAGTCTTTTTTAAAAAGATTTAAACAAAATTAAATGTTTATTTTTCACATGTATGGCAAAAAAACTCAGATAATGTACATACAAGTGGACCAAAAAACATAACCATTGTTTTGTTAAAAAGATTTTTTTGAGTTGCCAGAAATCTTACTTGCGAAGAAAGTGCTGTTGTGACTAATACGATAATGTCGCTAGTTTTTTTCTCCTTTAAGAAAACAGAAAGTCCCAAAAGAAGTTGCGATCAGGGTCAAAAAAGAATAACAACATTGAGAGAAGACTGCAAACTTTAGGGTAATCAGCACTTACCTGCAGCAACAGTTTTTTTACCTTTGGTCGTCAAATAAACCATCCCGTCAGAAGAAGATTTGTTGAAATCCAAAGCTGCATTCATATCAAAGCAATATACAGCAATTTTTGTGTTTCTGTTGCTATTGATTAAAATGTGTTTGAAAGTTCCAATGAGTTGTTTTCAAATACCAAAAATGAGGTTGTGTTTCATATTTATTACATCAAAGAAAAGAAAGAAACATGTGTAAACAATAATGTGCTGCGAGGTTTCGTTGTTTTTGTGTGAACAACTTGCAACTACAAGTTTACAGAAGAGAACAAGTGTACTATCCAAAAAAACAAAAAAACAAATGTAGAAATTTGAAGCAAGATGCATGGGCAATGTTAAATAAAATTTCTGGAATAGATGAAACGGAAGTAAAAAAAATTGGTCTCAGAATGATTTGCATATAACAACATATTGTTTCTTGCTGATTAAAGCGCATCCAATATTTGCGTTTTTTTCTTTTTTTTTTAATTAAAATGATATAAGCTGCTACTGCAACTGCTAAATTCACTTTATGAGCAAACATTTTTGAACTTTTGCTGACTCAATGGAGACATGGAGACATTCTGTTCCTTCTACTAATGTTACAAGAACAAAACTGAAGCACGGTTCTTTTTTGTTGCTTCCGTAGAAACAAAATGTCTATTTATGTTCCTGTTTCTAGACTGTGGAACCTCTGGCTACATACACCAACTACAAAGTTGCTCTATACTGCTTTGGTGTGAATGCAGCAGAAGAAGCTGATAGAGGTTTTTTATTAACAAGCAGCACCGACGAGAATGCTTAAAGAATGCACAGGAACATGTTAATTAGAAAAATGCAGAGTGGGGTACAGTAATGTTCAATGACAAGTCAAGATTTAGTATATATATGATGACGACTGTTGTAGAAAGTTTTTCGTTGTCGTGAAGAAAAATACAGTTAGTCAAGAATAGTTGGCACTGTGTAATATAATGGTGGTTTTGTCGTGGTGTGAATAACATAACATTGCAAGCAAACACAGAATTGGCACATGGTGATGGTGCTCGGCTAAGGATACATACAGAGGTTTTTTCGTATTGACTTCAAACTGACCCAATCACTTTTTTTTGTTGGTAACTATATGTGAAATATATCTACAAAAACCTTTCTTTCAAAAATCAAAAGCGAGACAGAAGTGTTTGTGGACCCTGTACAAAGTTGTTAATATCCGTTAATTTATTATTGTTTACGTATTGTTTCATTTTTAATAATACACCATTGGAAAGATAAAATCGTCTTAGTGTAGCGGATAACGATAGACTGCATTTTTCTAGATCAATTTCTTAGCTCAGCGTAAACTAAAAGTGAAGGAATGGGTTTAATACCTTGCAATTAATTTCATTCAGACAGCATGTAAGCAACAGCTCGAAAACATTTTCGAGTTAATCATTTTAACGGCTTTTCTAAAAAGCAGACTGGAAGAAGGCATGATGCAATTTAAGTTAAGGACGAGAAGGTTATTCTGGTGAAATCTATCCTATCAATCTAGATTTAGTCACCGTTGTCTAAAAATTGTGGACCTAAACTGGATCATTGCGAACCTTCTGATCTGCCGCTATACACTCTTACAATATGGTTCCATCCCAGGCATCAATTTGAAGCCCTTCTCTTCAATAGGCATTATGGAAATCAAGAAATGTAATTTGGTCCGCGATTTCGGCGTGCGGTGCTGGTTGATTTACGCCTGTATGATGGTCCGGATTACCGCAGAGGCGTGTGTCCAGCAAGTCGATATAAATATTCATCGAGCGGGGTGACGGGACGTTATTCGGGGGAAACTTTCAGGGCGGGTCTCGTCCATAACACATGCAACCTGCACATTAATTACGAGCTGTCAGGACCCCCGCGGCAGGGCAAGGGCCATGCTGAGAGCCCCCGTCGACTGCCTTCCCTTATATACCAAAAAGAAGGAAATTGTGAAAAATGGGTGGCCCTGCATTTTTTGACTCATGGGTGCGACATCTTCATCATGCATACACACACACGTTCGTGCAATAATGTTTAATTAACTTATTGGAGGATTTGTATTGCGGAGTGGGACGCGTGACTGACGACGAAAGATAACGCGAATTAGTCGACGAGAACGACCTGGCACCGATATCGCACTCAACACGCTTTAACCCCCCAGAAAGTGGCGTACACGATATCTACCCTGTGAGAGATGTGGCGGGGCCAAAGCGACAAAGTGCTCCAAAAATATTCATTAAGCATAAATTATTAGAAACGAGACGATTGTTCACTAACGTATTTACTGATCCTTAATTACACGAAATAAAATTTAATTTGATCAGCACCAAGTAGGAATCTACTTTTAATTATTATTTAAAAAAAAAATCTATTTCGAAAGAAACTGTATTATTTAATAGTTATATTATAGTAACAGGCATTTTTTTAGTCATTCAAAGATATAAGCTAACATTAGAAAAGAATGTTAATTATTTGCCCGCATTCTTGATAAGGAAATTTGTTTTTAAATGTGCGTGTGTGTGGTGTTAATTTAACACTGCGACAAAATATGTATAATTTTTTGTCAGTCAGGTGAATTTAGAAAAACTATAAAATCTGAGAATTTTTAAAAATATGAATTAACAAAGAGTTTACGCTATTTAAAAGACAAATAAGATCTGAGTGATAAGAAACAGATTCAAGAGATACAAGCAATTTAAGAAACTAAAACAAATTAATCCCTCAATTAATAATTTGACAAGCCTACAAAAAAAAAATAAAAAACAGTGTATCAAAAATAAAACACCTAATTCAAAGAATGTATATGATCTAAAACATTCAGAAAGGACTCAAAAATTCAAAGAGCTTGGATAATTAAAGAAAATAAAATTATATCCAAAATATTTTAAAGTTTTTAAACCATTTTTTAATATACTTTTTTAGCATATTTAACATATTTTGCAACAATTCGGTACATGTGTAAAAGCTTTTTTTTTCATTTTTTACAAGAGCAAAATTTCGGAAAAAATGATAGAATGTTTTCATTTTTACTTTAAAATATGACATAAAGATTTTGCTCAACCTAGATAAAAAAAATCTATTGGTATTATTATACAAAAGTTTTCAAACAAATACATATCAGTACCGCAAATGTCAAAAAACTTTTGCAGTTGAAGTTAAATACATATGCTGAAATAAACGAACTCACCACAATGTATATAGTTTAACGTTCAAATTTTACTCCTCATTTAGATTTTTTATAGCTATTTATTATTACAACTTTATCACAACTTTCGAAATATAGGTACTGTAAGATTTTCTTCAAAATACAGCTGAATAAGATTCATAATGATCGCATCAATCTATATTCAATTTCAATTTTTAGTACGTAGACTGTAAACAATAGTTCATTTACACATTAATGTTACGATTTATTGAAAGAATTAAATTTTGGAATGTTGGCAGTTTATGATTATTATTTGTGTATTTGAATCTGGTGGGCTGACGAGTTTATAATTTTCTGTGGAAAAGACAATAATGCATTGGCATTTATTCAGAATAGCGAGCTGATTTACGATTAAAAATTTATCAAAAAAATTGTGAATAAGGCCATTGTTTTGTTTTGATTGCGGTTTTTGCACTATTTGACACAAGATCGGCGTAAAAGAATGATCAATTAATATTTAATATATTTATTATATTATATATTAAATTATTAATTATGTACAGTTATATATTATATACAGCACAATAGTTAATTTATAATATTTGCCTACTGAACTGTCTTTGCTACTTTAATCTTAATATTTTTATTTTTAAGCAATATGAATTAAATACTCTGAGATATATTTTTTACAGTACCAGAAATAAGGCTGTTAAAAACGAAAAGTTTTGATAAATGTCTTTTTAAACTTATTCGTCTATAAATCAAAAGTAATGATTTGTATTTATAATTTTTTTGCCGTTCAAGTTTATTTTGAATCTAGAATTAAGTATCAAGAACGATTTTCAAACTGAATTTGTCTTAAGCCATAAAAATTTATAAGATAAGAACAAAATTTAAGAACATACGACGATAGACTTTTTCTTTAAGCGTCCTTACAAGTTTGTGGGTACATAACACCTGTAGAAAAGATAAATCTTTTAAGATAAAATAGTTAAAGCTTAGTACGAATGATAATAATGGTGCTTAGTTTGATTTTTTTTTAAGAAATAATAACTTTATTTTTTTACATTGTTGAAACCAGGAAAGAAATGTTGTTTTTTTTCAATTGATAAAAATATAATCTGTCACTTGAAACGAAAAAGTTTGCTATTGCTAAGATCTACAATACCACTAAAAAAAAAAAATTTAATTTGTAGTATGTTTTCAATAATTAAAAACAGTTTTTATATTATTCAAATCCAATAAAAAGTGTAGGTGTTTGTGCTTGCGGCGACTTTCATCAAACAGTCTTCCTTAGTAAAATTCATGCAGAAATTGGTGTATGGTACTAATTAGGAATTAACCAGAAGGTTGTCTGCACCATTCATATAACATGAACCTTATATTTTTCTCCGACAAGATTTTTGAAATTCCAACTCGTCTTTAACACCTGAGAAACGAGCTTTTGATGGACATTGACGTGAAGGCAACATTAGTTCTCCCCGTTTCACGTTTTACATTTTATGTTTATCGCTCTTTATGTTTCTACGTCGATTATAAGGGAGGTCTAGATTTTTGTTGATGTGCAATACGTTTAAGGGCGTCATTCAACTATATTAAGGTTTATATCTTCTCAAGTTGTACTACAAAGTATAAACGACAGTGTTGTCAATTTTTATGAGTCTGGGGCGCCCGCGACTACCTATCTTATCTCTTGAAACTAAAGCTGAAGACTTATTAAGATTTGACAAAGTTTCTTGATTGTTAATGGGTTGATATTGAGGGCAAGTATAATTACCCAATAAAATTTTAATTAAGTATAAAACCAATTTAAAAAGCATGTGAATGTTATATGTGCGATAGGTAGAATGTTGAGTCGTTATTTTTCATGGGGTCATAAAACGTCTTACCGTGCCTATTTGAATAAAAGTCTTATCTCATCTTTTTATTGCTACAGAGGAAGCGTTTAATTATGTAAAAAATTCGTAATGGCAAAGTGACCATTCTCACCACAATATGCAACGACATATTATAACGGGCCAAAAGTGTGTTGATGGTGTGAAAATAACTAACAAACGGTCGCACAAGCAACATCTTTTTAATGAGCAACACAAAGTAGTCCAAATGATATCAAATTTAGAGTGAAGAATACTGATTATTCAGAAATGAGAAGAAGCTATATAACAAGTGACATACTGAGGAATACTGCAGCAGCTATTCGTGCAAAGTGTTTTTTTCCACATGAAAGGAAAAAGCATCGGTAAGAGGTTCATTACAATTTTGGTTGAATAAATTACTCTTGGTTTTATTTCCAAAAAAATATCATGTTTTTTTTTAGTTAATTAGTTTTGTTGCAATAAATGACAAAAAGAGAGAAAACGTTTTTTTTTTATGTGTGAAGTGCGAGAATGTGTAAAAATCCAGCCACATTGACACTTGATTTATAGAGATGAGAAAAAAAATAATTTTTGTATTTGGTGGAAAAACTTGCCAATGATATAATCAGATCAAACGAATAATGAAAAAAATCGAATACGGAAAAACACAGAAATCGATTTATGAACAATTCCATTTAACATAGCAGGAGAAGATAAAACAAAACTAACAAGGTAGTTCTAACAGCCGTTTATGGAGATGATTTAACAGTTTTAGAAAGAGACAGAAAAGGGTTAATAATAGATAAAAATAAAACTAAATACATGAATATAGAGAGAAAAAAATCGCCAAGGTGCATACAAATTAGACAATTAGCAGAAAAACAAAGAAGAAGGATACAGCTGCGATTCAAACAGTCGTGAGCAGAAAGAAGAAGGATTAATGTTTCAGAGAAAATAGAAAGTGGAATTATCTCTTCATGAATTCAAAGATTAGCACTGAAAGAAAAAATATTGTAAGAAAAAAAATAAAAAAAAAAAAAATATGGAGATGACAAGAGCAGGTAATGAACACATAGACGGAGGATAAAAAAAACAGTCTAACAAAGTCAAAAAATGTAGAGTCAACTTTGAATGGAAAAGTCATTCCATGAAAAGTGTCTTTTTAAAATCAATGTCATCAGTGATCTAGATAATATATATTACTCTCCATATGTGTGAGAAAAATACATACAACGAAGTTAGAAAATTTTATTTTAAATTGTGTATTTCTCTTGCATACATGTTCTTTTTTATTTTCTACAAAAATGTCTATAAAATGGAATCTAATGATGATTTATGTGTGTCCCTTAAGGTGTGAGTATTGAGATCGATTCAAAAATTTGCATTAAAAAAATGTCAAATTTTTGAATCGATCTCATTTTTTTAATGCAAATTTTTGTTGTTGTATCAAACCACAGCTGTTGCAACCACAAGTCGACAAAGAAGATGAATGTGATTTTTTAAAGGCAATAGCTACTTGTTAATTTTCACACAAATTTTGGAGAAAAAAAATTCGGTTTAAAAATTCAAGCAAAAAAATTTTATTTTAAAGAAAAATCTCATTGATGATAAGTGCTGTACGGTCAGTTACTTTATTTAATAATTTCAATTAAGTCTTTCTGTTGTATTGATATTAATTGTTTCGCAGAAGAATTTTTTTGCTGAAAAACCGTGCTGCTTGGGCAGCAGCATGTCTTTTCCTTGAATATCAAATTCTATTGGACGAAATTCAAATTATTCAGTCATTTTATTACGTTAAAATATTTTAATTGGCATCGAATATTTACGTTAACTTGTTAAAAATTTAAAAATTATTTCAAAGAAAATTAAAATCTAAAATACTTTTATAAACAAATATTTTACGAGTTTAATTTTAGCGTCGAACGTACATGCTAGTTTTTCAAATATTTTTGCATGGAAACAGTTATCAAAAACATTTTCTTCTGGAATTTAAATTATGTAATACTAAGAAGTATCTAGTAATAAGCACGTAACATAAGACTTTATAGCCGAGCGAGCATTGTGAGCGAGGCTAATTAACACAGCGAGTCCAAAAAAATCTGTTTATGTACAAAAGTGCATATAAAATTTTATGTTTTGATGACCCTTAGGTGATTCTTTTACTACTAACAAGTACAAAAATTCCCTGTTTAGCTGGGCTATTGACAATGAGAGGTGATTTTTTCATTTCATTTGTAACTTGTACATTATTATTAAATTAATTAATTGTTAGTTCAAGTGGGTAGTTTGTATTCATTTTTGTAAAATATTCATGGTAATTTGAAGCGTCTCAATTTTATGACAAAATTTCCCAAAATTTAATATTTTCATTATATTTGCATCATAATCCTGAAATAATACATACACGCAAAATTCTATAAAAACAAGTTTAAAAAAAACGTGTACTCTACTTTAACGACAACCGTAACCAAAAAGTGTTAATGTAATTATCCTCATGCAAACGATAAAAAATAAGAACATTACGCTGTTTTCCAAAAATTATTTTTTTACTGTTTTTGTTCTAATCTTCGCGTTGTAGTGCAGGTATATAAAAAATAGCGTATGATATCCATGTATTTTAAAGTAAGTGCCGGCGTTGTTAAAAAAAACTGTCACGCGTGCTTCAAGTTTTCTGTATTCTGAATTAATTAATTAAGTTTACTATTCTGTATTTATGTATTTCTATTATTCTTAGCCAACAGGACAAATGTATGTTTCTGCTTTTGCATTTATTAAAATAATTAAAAATGGAAAACTGCAAGGTCTTCAGGTGGAATCATGGTCGTTCAAATCCTGAAATCAGACACTGTCATCTAAATTACACATAAGCAGAGTCAGTTTACAAACAAATTGGTATCTTTACACCAACTGCAGTTTTCAAGAAGTATTGTCGTTATGTTGCATTTAACCTTGTAGATACTCTACGTTGTCATGCAGAACCTGTTGAATCGACAGATAAACAAATAAATAAGAGCAGTTATGTAAAAATAAGTATGCTTTAGATTACACATAATTTCGATTCGAAGAATGCTAAGTAGAATATACGAACAAGATGATCTGGCCTACCACAGAGCACTATTTTTTGATTTATAATTATCCACATTTATAATAAACAGCGGTAAATGGAGCCAGAGAGGGACTAGCTAATTAGAGTCCCTCGTTCCTGGCAATTAGTGGCGTTTACATGTGTAAAGGAGCCCGAATGCGAGATATAAATAATAGTGGAGAGGATGGTGTCGTCGTAAACAATAGACGACATTTTCCTCCAAGTGTACGGCAGCATTCATTAACTCCCTCGATTATTGGGGCCTCGACACAATGGAACGAACAAACACTGTTCTCAAGTGCATCCTCATTGTTATTGCACCACCTCGTTGACTCGCTTTGTCAATTAAAAACATGGGGGTTGTTAACACGTTGCCTTTTTTAAACAACCCAATTGGATTTATCCGAAACAAAAAAAGACGTATCTAACGTGGATCAGAGCGTTTTCATCGAATCACTTGTAAGGGTTCATTGTAATCCTTTTAAGGAGCTAAAAGTGTCTGTTAGGATGAAAGGGCCAAACGCCGGCTGGAGTCCATTGTCTCGAAATCGCTTTTGCATACGTTACCTCTCAAGCACGTGTCACAATAAGACGGTTTTAATTCCGAAAGAGTGACGCATTTTCGGTCTTAAACTTGCTGGTTTATTGCTTCATCGACTGGATCGCGTATTTTTTGCTAGCTGTTAGCGCGAATGCCACCGAGTCGAGTTTGTGGCATTTCTGTCGGTGTACATTTTCTGAAAGCAAGCATCTACTTCTTTTTTCACCTACTACAGCCTATAAAGAGCTGCTACAGGGGCCATTTTTCTTGCCTCTAACATAAACGAGTCGGATTTGCAACTTGCCGAGCTAAAAAACGATCTTTAATTTCTGTCAGAATCGTCGCTTTTTATACAAAAAGACCACATTAGACTCTTCGACTGCAGACGATCGAAAATAAAACAGGGTTTTACGTTCGAACGCAAATAATAAAAGTTATCAAATCTATGCTAATTTTTCATGTGCTTATTTATAATTAAATTGGAAATCTGAAATTTTACGTTGTCATTTCAAATTTTGCAGTGTTATTATTAAAGGTTTACAAATTCATTTGCATAAGCGAAACTGCTTGTTTTATAATAATTATTGGGAAAAAAAATGACAATAAATAAATACATACGAGAAAAAATAAACGGGAGTAAGTCATTACCACAGAAATCGGGTTTAATTGTCTAATTGTAACAATAAATAAACTAAAAAATCAAAGTGATCACTGCAACAAAAATTGAAGTAACTGACATAAATATGTATACGCAATTTTAAGATTAGGCATCAAAATGAATATTTTAGATTTATATTTTCACTTTATCACATAATAAAAACTAACACATGAACGACTAGAAACAGTTTTATAGGCTTCTCCATTTTTTACGTGTTGATAGTTTTATTATTTTTCTAGTATGCTATTTTAGATCTGTCATGGTATTTTGTATTTCCATTGTTAAAGAAAACGACAATGCAAAATTTTACAGGTACTTTACCAAAGAAGGTGTAAGATACTTTTAATTGCTTGCCGTTTATCTAGTGTAATAATTTATTTTTTTTTTCTATTTTGCGTCGTTACTAGAGCCAGTAAAGCACCCGTTTGGGTTCGTTATTGAGAATTTGGATGCTTTACTACGGTTGGTGTATTTTAATTTTGTCGCGTTGGCGGCATGGTCGTAAAACGTCAACGTCAAATGTCAAAATGAGAATGTGATCAATGTGTTTAATAACTTAACCTCAATTGCTATGAAATAAATAATATTAAATCATTGTACCCAAGCTTGATAAAATTCCCTAAAATTCAAAATTTTGTTTCTTTTATATAAAAAGAAATCAAGTGGTGTAAAATAGAAAAAATAGTATAAAACACGCGGTCAGAAAGCTTTTCCAGCACTCGTTTGTTCCTCTACTCGCCGCTACGCGGCTCGTATCGGAATTGCAAACGCGTGCTAGAATCAATGCTTTCTCAAACTTGTATTTTAATATACTATTTGAATTTTATCGAAAACTCTGAATAACTCTTATATTATATCTTTCATCAAACATTTTTTTCATATTTTTTGGCAGTATGGAACTAGAAAAAACAGTTCTTACGACTTAGATTAAGTTGTTTATGTAATAATACTAACCTTATCATATTATATCTTAATTTTAAACATTTTAAACTGTACAGTTTACTCAATAGGTTTATCCAAATCAGTTTTCTAATCGTTATCAAATTGAGAGTAATGACTCTATTGTTGAAAGCATTTGATTATTGTTTTATGTACTGGGATTAAAACCATTTCTGACACATTGAGTGTAGGTGTCTAATTATATTTTGATGTGCATGGTGTCATTTAAGAAGCACAAAAAATCAATTATTAATCTAAAGCCATAACTAAACAACATTGTCCATTAAAAAAGACTTTAATCGTCAAAATTTCATTTAATGAAATAATCAGAAAGCCCACGTGTAGTTTGAAGACAATGCAAGATAAATGTATTTTTTACCGCAAAATAGCGATAAATACCTCCAAGCTATTCAGATTTTGATGAGTTTGATTTAGTCGGGGTAAGGATCATCATCACTGTAGTCAAAAAGAATTTTTAACGATGAGGTGTTTTGCGTTACTCGGTGTTTTGGTGAGTGAAATGCCATAAGGTTTGGCATTATTTTTTTATAATCTATACAGTTTACTTTGTTTTAGATTATTTCTTATTTTACTATTGCAAGAAGTAATGAGTACGCTGTTAAAGGTAGTTAAAATTTCACTTGTTTGTTTTGTTAAGCTATATATGTTTAGGATCTTCTTCAAAATTCCTCCAGAATTCTGCATCAGATAGCTACCAGGCCTATGGTGGTAAGTGTCGTAAGTGGTATTAATCAGTATTTGTATACTATTTTTGTTTTTTTTTTTTTTTTAGGACAATATCCATCCTACGTCACCGGTGATAGTGGCCTAGGTAAGTTGACTTATCAAAAATTGAAGTAAATGAATTAAGTTGTAGGCGGGTTTGGGTATGGACAACCTCAAGTAGGAGGTAAGGACAGTGTTTCCTTAGATAACTGTTAAGTAGAGTTCACGTGCAGATGTAGGAAGTTATTACCCTGGTGGTACTGGGAATGGATGGGGCGCCGGTGATGGATGGGGCTCTAGTTCACCAGGCAGATCACCAGTTTGGCTTGACAGGAGACCTTCATTGTTTAGACGATTTATCCGCTTTATATTAGGCTTGATACGCTCAATACTTGGTATTTTTTTACCAGGTCTTTTCAGAAGCCCTTTTGCTCCTTTCAAATAAAACTAGATCAAATTAGGTAGAGGTAAGACGAGACACTAGAACACATGTACTGAGTATTGATGAATATAATAACAAGAAATAAGTGGTTTTTATTGGAAATTAAAATAATTCATTTAAAGTGTACTTTTTGGGAGATGTTACGTCGGAAAATCTACTTCACTGTAAAACTGTGATAGTTCTTTTTGGGTCAGTACCATGCAGAGTCTTCGAAAAACCTCTGGTGTTCGATAATTGCGTCGGCTTGTTGATTTTTATCCCAGCATTTGATTTATCAGCATGGATCGCGAAGCTCGTTTTCGAAGTCGATGGTACCCGTAGATATGGGTATCGCCATTAACGAGACACAATGGTCCCATCTCATCACCGTGTCTGTATGCGAATGGCCCACAGCGTTTTACATAAATCCTGATGCCAGGTATACAGAGTGGCAGTCGTGCGCTCTACAATTTGTTTCCAGTCACCGTGATTTTCACATATTATTTTTACATCAATCACGGTTTCAGCACTCAATTAGCCCTGATTCGGACTATCAATCTCCGGCTGGTTACTGCTTGAGTGACTGTTCTTGCTGCTGTCATGCCGCCGACCGCGAGGGCCTAGCGCCGCGCCTGTCTGTCATTCTGCCACGTCCAAATAATCAAGACAGACACATAGACCAACTCCACATCGAATCTTTTGGATATTTCTGCTCTCTTCGGAAGGTTCGTTGCCACCACGTCCTGTCAAACGTTTCATTTGCCAGATTTATGTGTCAATATTAACCAAATTTTCAACTACATTGGATGCCAGAGGTTTATTCATTCATTTTTTATATGTGAAAAAAAAACATTTTGTGTCTTCATTTTGTTAAAAGAATAAAAGTTTATTAATTGGATGGAATTTAATCTTATTTGTTTAAAAAAACAATTATACTTTATGCAATATTTTGAGATTGAGAGTTATGTATTTTTTGTTCTAAATTATTTCGTTCTCTGTGCTTTTTTTAAAATTATTTTAGTTAGTTTTTAAAAATTTAAAATATGTAGAAGCATATGATAGAATAGAACGGCGACGCAGCAAAACACAGCCCTTTCTGTGTAGTTATGTCAAACAATTTTTAGTGGAAAATGGAAAATTGGATGAAATAATTTTCTTTTTTTTTTAAAACTTATAAATTCTCACTGAATTTCCATAGTTGCAAGAATTAAATCTTCAATTAAAGTCGAATGATGACTAATGTTATAATCCCTAATAATCCCTAATAATCATATATAAATGAACAGATGTCACATGCATCAAACAATAATTATCTTCAAACGTCACAAAAGTAAGACTTTTACGACTTGGCCGATAAGGCCGAAGTGGAATTCTATAAACTTATTATGCCAAACGATAAAAACCACCAAAAAATCAAACAATTTGAACTGATACTGACAATTAAATTAAAAAGTTGTTGACAAAATATTATATTTACCCAAAATATTATTTTGGAAAGAGAGCAGAATTATTTTTAGCTTAAAATAGCATAGATCCCATGAATCCATGAAAAAGCTAAAAGAGATCAAATTGATTTAAATGATCCGACATCTAGGAACTGATATGATTTGGATTTATGGAATTAATACATGATCTTGAGCAGCAACAAACTGAACAAACTGATTTTATCTTACAAAACTAAAAGTTGGAAATTGAATAGTATTGAAGGGTGTAAGTTATGTTTTTGTTATTTTATTTTTAAATTGATTTTTCCATCGAATTTGATATTTGAAAACTATTGACATTGCGATTGACAGGTCAAGCTACCAACAGATTTTGCATTCGAAACTCGCTTAGACGACATTTTAATTCGCCGACTTTTGTATTTTTACTTCTCTTAACAAAAATTTTATAAAAAATGTTAAACGTAAATTAAATAAACATAACATCGAAAACGTTTTTATATCTTTGTTTTAGTTTTAATTTTTTATGTATGCTGAACCAATCACCTCATAATTTTTTTTTTAAATAGCTCAACCTGCATTAAATATAAGCATATTGACTAATATACCTTATCAAATAAACTATCTTCCAGTATTATTTAATTGTTTTTAGCAGCTTCTCAATTCCTTTTTTTACTTAAAAAAATACGAAAACCACTGTCCAATAATTTATTTTTAGCGCAAATTTTAGGGGCAATCTTAAAAAAAATAATTTACAATGACGTCTATTCTAAACTGTTGATATGTTTCAGGTCATTATAAATTTTTTACAAATTTTCTAAATTATTTTCAAACTCTGGATTTTTCAAAAAAAAATGTACTAATTGCTTCTGTACACTTTTTTGAATAAAACATTTTTTTACTGTCGTTGTTCCTTGTTTAGCTTTACAAATATAAGTAGATAAACTAAAGTGGAGCATATTGATAAATCACATATATTATTATTAGTGAAAATCACATACCTTGAAACATATTTAAAAGAGATTCCCCTAATTGCTAAATGCTACCGACTCATATTTAGAAAGATGAAAAATTTTCAATTTGTTATTGATATTTAAAATGTATTGTAAAATTTTAATTTTTATCGAAATATATCAAGTATAAATTATAATACATTATTTTTATGTTTTTTTATTCCAAAAAAGAACTGATATAAAAAGCAGCTGATCTTCGTTTATAACAGTGCTGTAAAACAATCTTTGTTATGCTTCCTTATACCGTTAATAAAATTGGGTCGTAACTGAATTAGTCACTTGATAATTGGCTCTAAATTCCACCTAAATGATTTTAACAATATATTATTTTATCTTTATTTAATTTATGGTTTAACAGTTACACCCGTTATAATATTAACAATATCCATAAGTCAATTAAAAGTAACTGAAGTATAGATTTATTGCAATTATTGACTTGCAAATTAGCATGCAAAAATTAAGAACCATAATATTAATAATATGTAGACATCGCCATCAAATTACGAACAAAATTTTTGGAAAAATACAGTAACATATTAATTCCAAAACAATGCACGATACAACAGGTGAGTCGTAAAACTGCCAAAAATAATTTATAACAATGCAAAACTACACCTCCAGCAAAACATTGTTAAAAGCCCAGACGATGAAAATCGCAAGAAATTAATGGACCGGAGCGAAAAGAAAGGACGAATTCTCTACAACTGCTTAAGTCATATCAGATTGCCGTGTATGATACGAACGAAAGTTAATAAAAAAGAATAAACGTGGTAATAAAATAACAATGATTTTTATTGGGTTCGAATTGTAATGTAATCTCGCTACTCAGAGAAAGTAAAAATTTCCATCGATGGATTATGATCAAATCTGGATTAACAATTTGTGTTTGCACTATTCAAAATAAATTTTCTGTGTAATTTATCCAGAGTACCAGTGTTCATCATTCATTATTAATCGTATGCACCGGTGTTTCCGGTGAAGTTATTGATCTTGCGTTTTGAAATTTCAAGGACAATGCCACTACCTCCAGTGTAAAAAAAAGCTCTAAAACCTTAAACGTGCAGATCTAATTTTAGAGAGTTTAACTATGTTGACATTACTTTCGAGATAATGGCACTAACTGCTAAAAAATTTAATTGCTTACTAATAATGACCCAGATTCCAGGAGAAAGGAAAATTATTCGGAATGAAGTGAAAGATGTCGATTTTAGACGGATTATGTTAGAATAATGAACTATGAAAGGGAAAAAGTGTTTGTTATATTACACGGGAGACAATCACTATGAGTGTGTAATGATTGCGTTGATGTTTGAACGTTAAATTTATAAAGAACCGAGCGAAAGGAACAGTCATTAGAGACGGAAAATCCAGAAAGAAAAAAAAAGTGAAAACTAATGAGATGAAGAAAACCAAAAGACGTGTGAAGTGTTGGTGAAATTGCATCATAAATTCAGTGATTTCCAAATGTGTAGGCTTTCGCCCAGAATTATCATTTATATCAAAATAATTGTTACGAGGCGGGCATAGAAAGGGTAATTTCGCATTGTATAAAAATTAATGAAACGTTTAGATTATCATTAAATTATCATAAATTTCCGTGCTGCAGCTCCGTTTTATTGAAGAAGTGAACTTGATTACTGCATGTGTGGTGTAATAACAGCAATTAGCCAATTAGTGCATACGTTTTTGTAGGCATAATCTGTCAGCAAAGCGTCCGTTACCTACATCGCAGTGTCCCCTCTAATTCGCTTAATTAATTACTTAACGTCTGTAAACATAAAACGTGGAATAACGTTAACACTTCTTCAGGTTCAGTGACAGGTGACGAAAAGCTCACATAAAGCCAGTGTTTTCTCTTCTCTTGAACAACGGCTGTCTGATCCTTCGATAACGGCCTCGTAAAAATTAGTACCCACAAGGTCCTCTAATGAATGGGGTAGTAGAGATAAAGCGAGGGAGGAAATGACATGACGACGACTGCGACAACAACGGACGGACAACAAAGTTAATCTGCATTTTAGAATTAAATGGTGGCATTTTGGATTTGCATAAATCGAGGGCGGGGATTAAAACTTGAACCCTTTTCTTTTTAGAATGGACATTTTCATAATTTCGCGTGGAGGATCCTCTAAAGACACACCTGATGATGTCATTTACATTGTGTGTGGTGGTATAATTTTTAACGGATTTGGGGGAAATTTCGCGAGCATTAATTAAATTATAATTAGACGATTCTCGAGAGTCGCGTCAGGCAATTAGGCCAGGTAAATGCTGCCAGAAAAAATAAAATTTTCTCTTTTACTGGAAAACATTTGTTTGAGTTGGATAAAATAGTGAGACTAGAGTTTATGAAAGGAAGTACTGACCGTAGTGCTAATTAAATCCATTGTCAATTTTATTCATCCATTATAAATAATTGTTTTTCTTTTAACGGTTTTATCTTCTTATTAAATATCCTTTGTTTAGATATTTTTAAATTATTGAAATTTATTGAATTAAAGTTTTGTAGTTTTTAATTTTGAATGTAGTACATACAGTTTGTCATCCGCTTATAAAAATTTTTCATTTATAGAGGGTGTTCAAATGAAAACGTAAGTTAGAATATTTTTTTTAATCCCACGTAATGTAAATGTTGGAGAATCTTTAAACAGTGAGCAGTGAAAATTTTTCAAGGTAAACTGTCTATTTAATTTTTAATTTTTTTAAATTCGTACAAATTAGGCGTAAAAATTGATTCCCATTGTTGTTTAAAAATTTGTCTAAAAATAAATTAACAAAATTTGTTATTCCAAGTAAAGCCTCTAATAAAGCATTAAAAAATTTAAATGCAAACATTTGTTTTATTCTATTTAACTTTTAATGTCTTTAAAAAATGGATACAATAATATAAAATTTCTTAGTGATGGTAATAAAATAAACTGATGAAGAGTTCGATGTGATAAAATGATTGTAATTTCCTTATTATAGGAGATAGTAGTCATTATTTTCTAATATGTGTCTCTAAATTGTCTCTAATAAGGATGTAAGATTCCTTAGTTGTGGAGAAAATACACTCAAGTTGCTGCATTAATTTTCGAATACATTTTAATGCTTTAGTGCTTAGAAAGTAGAGTGATGGTTTACAGAAGTGGAACTTAATACATTAATGGGAATGAGCCTCTGGGCTATTAATAAAAATATATGTTATAGTGTATCCAGCAATAAGGATTTTTTTCTAAATTACCCTTCACTTTTGTTGCATTCTTCTTTTTTGTGAAATCGCTCAATTAATAATATAAAGTGAAATGTCTTTTCTGGATTTGTGTTCGTAGTCCTCGTTTCATATAAGTTACAATTTCACGGTCAATGCTCTGCCGTTAAAATCATGTGAAAGTAAAAGTTGGGCACATGA
Organism: Cynaeus angustus; assembly: GCA_030157275.1. NCBI lineage: Eukaryota > Metazoa > Arthropoda > Insecta > Coleoptera > Tenebrionidae > Cynaeus > Cynaeus angustus. Next base: position 19,304,320 of record CM058058.1, read on the forward strand.
AAGTTTCATTTCAGATCAGATTGGTTTCATGTTTGAATGAAGATAAAAATAAAGACATTGAATAAAAGAAACAGTCTTTAATTAAAAAAAGGGTAACAAAAAGTAACAACAAGAAGTAAAACTAATCAACAAGAAGTAACATCAGATCATTTAATGCCATCCGCCTCCTTCATGTCCGCCGTCACCACCGCCGCCACCACCACCGCCTCCGTGTTTTGGGACGTGGTGGTAAACATGTTTGTAGACAGGTACATGGACGGGGTATGGTTTGTTCACATGGACTGGATGGTGCTTCTCAATTTCGATTTTGTACGGTTTCTTCACGTACACAGGGACTAGTTTCTCCACAGTAATGGGAACCTTCTTTTCGATTTCTTGTGGCACCAACTTGTAGATTGGTATAGCTACCGGTTTTGGTACTGGGACACGGACTGCATAAGGATGTGGCACTGGTACCTTGATGACTTGTGGTACTGGGACTCCAACAGGATGGGGTACCGGAACTCCAATCTTCTTCACAACATGAACAGGAACAGGTTTGGTATGTTCAATGGTCTTGGTAGGAATTTCGTGGTGTTCGCTGCCACCGTCGTGACCGGAGTATTCCACGCCTTTCCAACCACCTTCCCAACCGTGACCGCCGCCACCTCCGGATTCCAGTTGAAGTTCATGACCGCCGCCTCCTCCTAGTTCAAGACCGCCGCCCTCGTGACCTCCCGAGTCGCCCAAGAAGCCGGCTTGGGTACCCAACACTAAAGCGAAGATGAAGGACGCACCCTAAAAGAAGAAATTTGAGGTTGAAATCACACTAAACACTCAACTTACAAAGTATCTCATGGCTTGGCACTTGGGAATGAACGATGATCTTGATGGTTTGAAACTGATGATGAGATCTGGATTATCGCAAATTTATATATGAAACCACTCTAATGAGTGGGGCTAAAGCTTGTGAGTGGCTTCCACAGTAGAATTTGCATTCCTTAGAAGGTCGTGTAAATCCGTAACAATAAAACGAAGATTAAAAAATTAGGTGAAAGTATTGAAATTGCTTTAAAAATAATTGGATGTTGGGTGGGATTTTTGTTGCCTCTCAATATTTCTACGTACAATCACATATTAAATTAGAGCATCTCTCTCCTTTCTAAACCCGACAGACAACATTCTCTGCAAACTTTGGTATGCATTGTGACGATTAAGATCTCTTCCTTAACTAGAGCATACACGCCAACCAATGCCAAAAATTCGCCTCATAATTACCGAGTTCATTGAAACATCGGACTCTGAACTTTAATTAACGTCTGCAACAAAGAATCCAAATAAATCCACGGAAGTTAATTTACCTACAGAAACAATAAAATAATTTGTTTCGTGATTATTTGAATGGATTCCACAGAAAAAAAAAACTGAATCTTATTAAGCTTGTCAAAACAACATCTGAACTCATACACAATTTTGACGTGGTACATGATTGCTCAGAGCTACCAGAATAATTAAGATACGAACAGACGAAAGCTTCAAGTGTATCGTCTAAGATATCACAAACCGTTGCATAATTTTTCCGCAAAAACTTGCGCCACGTTTTTGCTGCTTCAACTTGACTTTGAATACTTAAGTGAGGTTTTTTGTTGCAAAATTGCATAAAATGTTTATATAAGATCATTACCGTACCGAATCCACTCAGTCAAGTTGAAGGTCTAGTTGAAAGAAAAAAAAGATTAAACGTATTTAATTAATGAAAGTTTCATTAAAAGAAAGTCTGACAGGGCAGATGCGATTGATGGAAAGTTGAAATTAAAAAAAAAAAGAAAATTAAAGCCTACAAAAAACGCGTTAGATTTTAATTCTTTAAACTTGTAAGTGTTAAAAAGAAAGACCTCGTTAATGTTTTAAAAAAATTGATTTAAATATTTCATTTCGCGTTTGGGATAACTTTTACGTTTTTTAGATGATCTACATTTTTTCAAAATTATTAGTTTTGCGAATTTTATAATAATTATTAATTAACATAATTTTTTATAGAGAGAAAATTGGTATTTCTATCAGCCAAAAAAAAATCCGTAAGTAATTAACTCAAAAAAAAATCTATTTAAAAATCAACAGCTAAATTTGCCACGTGTTACACTTAACAAAAGAAGTTGACATAAATGTTTTAGGTGTTGAAGGGTGAGGTAAAAACATTAGATCTATGAAAACGTGTGTAAGAGTGTAAGAGTGTAATTAACATTACTTTCACTTAAAGTTGGGATTGGTCAAGCACCTATTTAGGTAATATAACAAAGGTACTATAAAAATTACATGTAAATATTTCCGTAAATAAAATTAATATTTTTAAGATCTTTTTTCTATTAAGAAAAAAACTGTTACTCTATGTGAAAAATGTATAATGTACTTTTTCTATTCTGAAAGGTTAATGACAGATACATAGTAATAAATAAACATGTGCTTACTGAACAAATGTACTTTACCGTGAACAAAGATTTTTTTATTTGTTGTTGAAAGGACTTTAGTGAAACATCAAAATAGTTAAAATCTTTCCAGAGATAATGATTTTTACAAACGTAATTGTTTACTTTTAAAAATGATTGTCTGGATAGAATAATTGTGGGAAACATCTTAAGATGCACTTGTCCTAATATGTTAAGGTGCTTGAGTGAAGTGAGCGACTACTATTCTTAAAAAAATAAGTGAAAGGACATGCAGTCAAGTATGTTATTTCGCATCTCAAGAAGCATAATTTTATGTGATGGATCTTTTACACGTTGTTACTCAGAAAGACAAAACGGTTGTTTAGTAATACATTTGTGACAATTATTTATATAATTAGAGCAAAAAGTTATGCTGTATTGCTCGCTCATGTCAGTTAAGACGCGAGCATCTTGAAGGTGTGAGTTAAAAAGCAACGTGTTGTTTAAAATATACCTTTATTTAAATATTTTTTTACCACAAATTTTTAATATCTGACAGGCCCAAAGTTGATTATCATTTCTTGCAAAATTTTGTTAACCTAAAAATCTATTGTCATAGGCCACATTTGGCGCTGGGTGTGTCAAAATATTGCAAATGAATCTATAAAACATTCATTTCATCGATTGTCTCGTTTATTCACACACAATATAAGTGTATAACGGGCATAAAAATCATCATTCGACAACGGTCATACAAAACTGTTTTTTAGTAATGTAGTCAATCCAGTTATCATACCATAAATACAAGAATAATTGTCAAAACATTTTTTTTTAAATTTTATTCTAATCGCTATCGTTCAACAATAGAAGTTGTATCTTTTGAGATACGTTTATATGATTAAGCAAATTCATGTTTATTAATGTTGCTATTTATTATTAGCCACACAATTATTTTTAAGTATTTATATAACTTGAAGTATTTTTCAAGAAAGCCGTTTCTTACAAATTCTTGTCTATCAAAACTTATAAGTGGAATATATTTTTTTAATTCAAATAATTTTTTCTGTGATTGCATTTTTGTACAGAAAAACAAGATTTAGTTGTAAAGCTATTTAATTTATAATTTTTTACTTATTATAATCTGGTTTGTTGATTTTTTTTTATAACTTGTTTTATATCACAGTACAGTTCGTTATTATTTTATTTATTAATTAACCATACTACTACTGTTTTCGGGTAATTGGAAGACGATGTCTAAAAATATATTTTGTTTTATCTAATTGTTACCTATTCTAAAAGGCCATTATCTATTAAGTAAAACTGAACTTTTTTTAGTAATCGTAATAAAAAATTAAATAGACAATTGAATCTGTTAAAAGTTATGTTACCGTGTGGTTTTGTATTGTAATTGTATATGTAACAAAACAAATTTAAAAATTCAGTGATGTAATTTTTTATTTCTTTAGTTTGGATAAGGATTTAATAATTTAATATTTATAGAAAATCTTTTATTTGTACAAATAAAATATAAAACAAAAATAACAATAACAATGAAATGGCGACGATAAGTTAAGAACAAATGACAAGAAAATGAAAATGATCAGATGAGCTTAGTACGACGCTTAGTGCCATCCTTTATGGCCACCACCACCACCACCTCCATGTTTTGGAACGTGGTGGAAAATGTGCTTATAGACAGGGACATGAACCGGATATGGTTTGGAAACATATACAGGGTGATGTTTCTCAATCTCGATCTTGTATGGTTTTTCAACATGGACAGGAACTAATTTCTCAACGGTAATAGGAACCTTTTTCTCTATTTCTTGGGGAACCAATTTGTAAATTGGAATAGCAATGGGATGAGGTACAGGAACATGAACAGCATAGGGTTGAGGCACTGGGACTTTAATAACTTGGGGAACTGGTACTCCCACAGGATGAGGAACGGGAACTCCAACCTTTTTTACAATGTGAACTGGGACTGGTTTAGTATGTTCGATGGTCTTAGTGGGAATGTGATGGTGTTCAGAACCCCCATCAATTCCATGACTGCTAAATTCTTGGCCACCTCCACCGCCAAGCTCAAAACCATGTCCGCCGCCACCTCCAAGTTCAAGACCATGACCGCCGCCTCCTCCAAGTTCAAGACCATGTCCGCCGCCACCTCCAAGTTCAAGACCGTGACCGCCGCCTCCCCCAAGTTCAAGACCATGACCGCCGCCTCCTCCTAGTTCAAGACCATGACCGCCGCCGCCTCCAAGTTCAAATCCATGACCTCCTCCACCTTGTTCAAGTCCTTGGCTGCCTCCTTCTTGTCCATGGCCGCCTCCTTCAAGTCCATGGCCGCCTTCTTGTTGACCACCTCCAAAATCGTAATGACCACCGCCTCCACCACTGAGTTCAAAATGACCTCCGGCGCCTCCACCGTTATATTCGTGACCACCACCACCTCCGCCTCCTAGTTCCAAATGACCTCCTTCGCCTCCACCGCCGCTTAGTTCCAGGTGACCGCCACCGGCGCCTCCCCCTCCAATTTCGAGGTGATTGCCGCCGCCAAGTCCTAAGTGACTGTCACCCCCTTCATTTCCACCTTGATCTGAACCATGATCGAGGCTGCCTGCGTATCCGGCATGCGCTATTCCTAAAGCCAATGCCAAAAGGATGCTAGGGCCCTTTGAACAAAAAAAATTAGTAAAGTCCACGATGCATTTTTGATGAAACACTCACAACAACTCTCATGTTTCTATACTAGGAACGTCGCAAAGAAAGTCGAATGAAACTGATGATGCGATATGCGTGTTGTTGTCTTTTATAGAGGCTATTAGGTGGGGTCCATCAGTGAAAGGTTTTCTCGGACGTCGAGTACAAAATTAATAAAAATTCAGACCCTCTCAATGAACGCAGGGTCAGAAAAAAATAGTGCAATGCTGAGATCATTGACCTTTGCAGTTGTTGTAGCTTTTAGTTTATTGGTCCATATCAGGAAGGCGCATTTCTAAGAAAGGAAAGAACGCTCTCTTTCGCTTTTTGCTTCATTTTAATAATATTATCTAATCGATGTAAAACAGTACATTCACATTGTAAAAAAATGTAAATAAATGGGGACACATCCGAAGTTTTGACATTTCACTCGTATCTAGGGAATATTTGGACAGTTTCTATTTTTCTATGAGCTTAATTAATGGACATTTCTCTGCTAATTAGTTTTAGTTTCCAATCTGTGACAATATTCGTGAAAGCGACAATTTCCTTAATTTTCGTCTTTTATTTCGGATAGAACCAGTGATGCAAACAATTGTCACATTCTTACCTCAACATACTCATCAAGGTACGTTTCACTTTCTGACCTTTGATTAGGTCTCGATATCTGTATCAGAAGCATACTTTCGTTACGGTATCGCTTTCGTTTGTCGCTGTAGAGAGTGGCCGAGAAAGCAGTAGCAGTTTCCTATGTCAAGAAATTAACTATAGCACAACTACCAACAGAACAGACTGTAGGAGAGAGGAAGTCTACTCTGATTAAAGTCTTTCACTGACGGTGAAGGTCAGTTCACATTCACTAGAAGAACGACTAAACTCGGCAGAACACTTTGCTAATTATTGTGCCAAAATTTTATTTTTGTGAAATTCCGAAGCTTGTTCGATTTGGGTGAGTCATCTATTTAATCGGAGGTGTTTATTTTCCGTGACTTTTCATCGTAAAATAAAAAGTCGGATTACAAGATATTAAAAATTCAAAGGATGAAAGGAGTTAATTAAGACGATTGCAGCCGTAAAAATCTTGCAGAGTGGTATCCCCTACAATCAAACAATTAACCTGCCTAATTGGTGCTTCCTTGCAATAAACAATTACCAAGACCGGTACGAACAATAACACTAATTAATATGGGAGTTAATGGCGTATTGTGTAAAATTCGCTCGGTAATGAAGAGTACGCGAAGAATGAACTTGAAGGTCCTAGGAAGAACAAAAAGTCCTTCTTTTAAATCGAGTCTTGAGGTGTAAGCATGGCACCTGTGACTGATGCGCGTGGGAGTTTGCACAACCCCATCGCTCGGAGTAATTAGAGTATACGGGGGCGGCTTAAGTTCGTAATTAGTCCCATCTGGCGGCGGCTCCAGCAGCGGCCAAGTAATCGACGAGTGGCGCCCTCACACATGAGACTTCTGTAATGCACTCCGCCTAATTGCTCATCTCTATAAACCCCGGATTACATTCGTACTTGTATAACCCCCTCGCAACCCCTTTGGTACCCCAACTTCGGTGATAACGGGCTCACTCCTTTTCATATTAATGTCCTCGAGCACGGCCGTCGTTATCTGGACGTTCGCGATGCTACATTCTGCGACGCTGCGCCCCAACAGATTACGGATTTAAAATTGCTCCATTTAAATATGTAAATTGGAGCGCCATTAGCGCAATTGTAGAGGGACGTTTAGCCGGTTCTTAATGATTTTTTCTTTTTTCATAAATTAAATGATTATTTTGAAACAACTGAATTCGAGGATTGGATGGGATTTGGAATTATATCTAAATCGATTTTGTTGACCTGATTTTTTAGGGCGCAGCAAGTGAAGTAATATAAGAAAAAAACTTTGCACATTTCTCAGAGGACCATATTTCATATGTGAAATTCAGAAGAATGAACCTGACGACCTAATATAAGGTTACAATAATAACAAAATTTTATAAAATGTGAAAGATTAATTGAAAAAGGGGGACAAAGGCATTAAATTAAAATGTAATACGACTAGCTGAAAAGCATAACTCTGTAGAAGTGCCTAAACGACCACAAATACTACTTAGAAAGTGTTACTATTATTTATTAGAACCTTAATTAATTTTTAACAAAAAATCCCAGAATTGGTATTATTTTCAATAAAATATATACTTTTATATTTCTATAAAAGATTAAAACAAAATCAAAATTTCTCCCATTATGTTTTAAGTTTTTATTGTTTAAATTTTGAATTGAATACAAATGTTCCTACCTTTGTGGTTATTTTTTTATAGCTTACTACAATTCCATTGCTTGGATTACTATTATTAAGGAAATAACAAAGGTGAAGCTAATTGGAAAGCATAAAAAATTGATAAAAATAAGGAAAAACACACTAACATAAAAAAGCGACAATTCATTACGAGAATGTAAACTTATAGGTTCACTCAAAAAGTAAAAAAACAGATGAGAACTTTTATGATTTGTTCCGGATGTGGAAAAAGGAAGTAACGTTTGCGTAAAACAATCTTTACTTTTGTTAATATATGTTAACGTTTTAAAGTCTACTGTGCTCTTATTGTGAAACTTTAACCACGAGCACAAATCATACTAAACCTCAAAAATTCGATTTTAAATTTACTAAAATAACATTTTTTAAAATTTTTCTAACCTCTTATTTGGTACTTCGCACATGAATTTTACTATCCATTTTTTTAATGTTCGATTTCACAACAATCGTCAATGAAAAATACGAAAGTTCTTGCTTGATAAAATTCTTACATTTTTTGCCCAAGAAACGTATTGCTTCTGTACCGAATCATTAGTGTCACGGGCACGTTCGTTTTCCATATCGATAAACGACAACCTTATTTAAATCAATGTGATTTTTCTTTGTGAAAGCATATAAAAAGAAGTTAACCGTTCTTGTTACGCAAGTGGTCAAAAATATTTGACCAATCATATAATGCTAGTTCGGACAAAAGAATCTATGATACGAAGGACACAAGCTTGTTTCGAAAACGCTGGCAAACATTTTGAAAATTTATTAAAGTTATCTTATTAGATTACTAATATTGTAGAAGTTACAATAAAAAAAATAATAATAGAAAGGCAGTGATGTTACTTATGTTATTAATGTTACTTACCTAGCTCAACTACTTATAAGTTGTGCTTTATTTGATGCTAGATTTTACTAAACAAAAACCACTTGTTTTTGTGTTTATTTGTGTCTCTTTATAAGTCCTTTTCTGTGATTGAACGTGTAAACCATAATACCGTAGGCGTGTACGATTTTTGGGGTTTCATCTATTTTTTACTTTTAAATCTGAAACGGCACAGTACTTATCAAAAAAATTATAAATAAAAATTTTGATTCTTTTGTCAAGTTCTCTTTGTGGTTAAATTTTCTACATAAACTTCTATAACATCCTGTATAAACGAATTACACATTATTTTATTATCATTATTATCATTATAATAATTATTATTTAATTATTAATTTTTTTTTTTGATATTTAATTAATTATGTAGGAGTTATGTCCTCCAATTGGGAAATTCTAATCTAAAATAAACTTCTGATATCTTAAATGCATAGAATCCGTTGTTAACACAAAAATTTCAGTGTCTACGAGATAAAATATTGTACAGCCATTATTCTGCAGACTAACTGTAAATCAATAACATACATTAAAATAATGAATACTTAATAACTTAATTGAAATAAATTAATCTGTTTCTCCTATTCGTATAATGATAAACTAATCTAACTTGAAAGTTGTGTGTAAAAGCAATATCTAATGTCATATAAACATCGAAAAGTAGAAACTTTTCTCATGCATTACAGATAATAGCAAAAATTTCCGTGATTATGTTCCTGTATTAGCAGCAATAAGAGTACTAATCGGAACCATTAGTTTTTTTGCACAAGTTTTTGTCATCAAATGTTATCAAATGTTATGCAAATTTCTACTCATTAATACTTTATGCAAAAATCATTCTAACGAATGTTACAGAAAAAAGGTGTAATTTTGTATTTCCTATTTTGTTTTTATTTTAGAATTTTAAAGTAAAATCACTGGTTACGCAAGAACTTAATAAAAACACTCGTTAAGGAGACCGTCAGTTATTGACCTTAAGGTTATGACATGACCCACTCTAAATTTTATAAGAGCTATTCTTCCATATTTGCCAAAATCGACCCATTAATTACCGCATTTTTAATCGAAGAAGAAACTCCATTCTGATTTATGTTACGACATACACCTCTGACAGGTTAATTAAAACTTGCATCGACTCGACTTAACTTAAACATAAATTTATGAGACCAAAAAATTCTTATTAAATTAATTTTTACATTAAGTGCTGACAAAGAAAATATCAGTTAGTCGCACGCGCATTGTAATTATGTAAGTAGAGATAATTTTATACTTCCTCAAATACCTAAGAAATTTTGTTGATAACTTTCAAATTTAATTATAACTGTAAAATTATACGGAGTTCAAAAAAAAGTGTTTGAATATGTCATGTCACCCGTAAACATATTTAAATTGTGGTCAATTTGTTAAAATGAATCGAATCGAATATGCTAAATTAAGTGAAAGTGATAATGCCATTTATGTGTATAACCAAAATGTTCTGTACCGGAAGATATAAATTCAAATTACACACTTATTTTGACTTGAATGTAATCATTTTAAGAATTAATTGATTGAGTTGGTTTTGAACGAATTAATTAAGTCGAATTTAAATTATATGTAAAATAGACACAGAATAATAATTAATGATAAGACATAAAGCAGTTAAATTAGTTTAAATTAAGTCTTAAAAAATTACTCGATTTAATTCAAATTAAAACAAGGTAATGATAATTAAAAATCCTCATGTATTAACTTGTACCACTTTAATTTGCACAGTAATTTCAGTTGACATTAATTAGATCAAGATTACAGCAGTGTAAGATCGAAATTGATAAAATTATAGACAATTATCCGCATTTCAACTTGAAAGCTGAACCAAACTAAATTGACAATCAAAAATAAACACAGGTTTTGTTCTTCCTTTAATTATATTTTTTCAGGTTCCAACAGCGTGATTCTTGAGGTAATCGGAATTCAACGGAGCATTAGAACGTCTTCTATTCCGAAAGAAAACAACTCATTAAAATTATTAGTTTGCATGAGTGCCTTGGGAATATTTATGCCACCCACCTTATTTTTATTCAGGAAAACATGAGGTAACATTCTTTGGAGCTCCTGTAAAGATCGTAGGTGGATTCTCTGGAGGTCTGTAGTGATCATATTACCTTTGTTTCAGAAGTTTGGACCGTGCTGTAGCATTAGCTAATAACAAGAACAAAAGATAGAAAAAATTGACATCCACTGGAAATCAAAACTTGAAAATATGTCATTTCGTCGTTGAATGTGAGTCATCTAGAAATCGATACATTTTTTTTATAAACTGAATTTACAAGAATAGTTCAAAAGGGCTACTCTACAAAGTTGCGATTTTAGACTGAACAACTTTATTTCCTGTGACCACAAAATTATGCTTAAAAGATTTTTTAGTTTAACTAGAAAAAGTTTAATCAGAAGATACCTTCTACACTAAGTTGTAAAATGTGAAATTTAAACTTTTACAAGAGATACTCTTTGTTGCATATCTCATTTTCCTTAATTATTTCATTCGTTGATTTTTTTGTCTATCTTCCATGCTTTTATTTTATTTGCATTTCATCGTTCTAACAGCCACTCCTCTAAATCTCATGTTTTTTTAATTTATTACACCATTTCCTTCGCAAATATTTTCTAATTTTTATTTCTTCATTACTATAAGCAACAGTGAAAATTTAAAAATCTGAAACGGATCATGTAAAAACAGTTGTACGATTTCTTTACAACAGTGTTGATGATTATTAGTTTTTTACTTTTTAAATCTAATACTTATTTAATAAACGTTCAATTTATAAATTGCTTCATCACTTTCAAATTGAAAATTGCCTCCGAGTTAATACTTAATTCAAAAGCAAAAAAATAATTGTTTTAGGTGTAAACAAAATAGCAACGTAATAATATTTTGTGATACGCATATTTATATTTACATATCAACTAAGTATTAATTATGTCAGCTACGGTTATGATTATAGCAAATTATGTCTAAAATATCACTTAGTATCGTATAAAACGATCCGCGAATGGTGACATATTTAATTAAATTTTGAATACGTCAAAAGAAAATTAAATTTAATTGAATTAGCGTTTATTTACATTTCATGGAACGTTAAACCTTTCGTGATACATAAACAGGAACGCTCAAAAAATCGTACTTATTTTCAAGTTTAAGTTTTTTATTTTGCTGAAAGCTACGAATTTGATAAAAAAACTATAGTAGAATACAATACGCCACGGCTTTATCACTCATGTCCCTAGGTAATCGTATTTTAATTTTCTCATTAAATGTACAATGAAAATTCCTACATAGTTCATTTTTAAAGTTAAAGTATTTTCTTTATGTTGATCGTAGGTATATTTTAAATTGGTATCGATACATTTGAGTAGGAGTCGCTTTCTACCAATGTTCCGGTAGATTTTTGTACGTAATTGTAATTTAACTAAATTATCTCTGACTATGTTATAATTGGATTAGTTGTAAGTAATGTTCTTGAAAGTCAAAGTAATCGTGCGTTTCTACATCTCTGTTAAAAATGGTCTCTACTTGCAAATGCATTAATTTAATTGTGGTCGATTACGTGTATTAATAAGTATCAGTCGAAATTAGCATTGGTTTTATCGCTAATGTGTCCGATTAAAAGAAGGCGCGTAGTTGTCAGCATCTTATCTCTGCCGCATTAGTTGAATCCCGAAGTCGGTGACAAGGTAACGTCTCAATTCCAGATAAAACCTCCCAGACGAGTCCTCGATCTAATTAGCGAGTCGGAATCTTTCCATAAATCATTATCATTCTGGTTAAGTGTTGGTATTATCTAGGCCCACTCACTGAATAAAACAACACGTAAGTTTCATTAGCTAACAGGATGAGATTTGTGTGTATCGTTGTTCATTTCTTGCTAGGTTGCCTATCCGTCCGCCATCAAATCAGGGTCGAGATTATTTCGGGAGATTTGATTGAATGTAACCCCTCGGCATCCATCATGTTTAGTGAGGCTCCGTACAACTCCAAATGATCTGACTTCTGTTCGTCTAAATCCCGGCCCATCGGCCTCTTCCCTAGGGATCCCCTCGGCAAATTCCTTTATCTCCCCTGAATGTGCTACTGCTAGTGCTGGATGCTATTTGAGCTGCACCGACACGCTTATGAGGAAGTAGATTGTTTGTTTCCCTCTTGTAATTTTCGCCGCAATTATTCGATATTTTCTTATTATGAGACTAATGCCGTAAGGGTTGCTGCGTTTTTCAATTATCAGTCTTTCTCTAGTCGCTCCATTGTTCTATTCATTTCTAATAACATTCATTCTTTCATTACCTCACCAAAAGAGTTTTCGTCAAGTGAAATATTGCACGGAAAAAGGTTATTGTTCTTAAATTGCCACTGCTATAACTAAAACTGCAGTTGATAGAATTACACAGATCTGTACAACGAAAATTATTGCCACAATCTATAAACTTCGGGCTTTCATATTTACGTTTGGACCATAAAACTTTTATTTTTTTTTAACTGTAATATAACAGAACTGTATTATTTAAAATTTTAACTCAGTAGATATACCTAAAAAAAAAATCTTAAATTTAAGAGTAATAGTGTTTAAAATTTCTAGGTGATATTTAACCATATCACTTTAATTTTCTAGAATTTACGCATTTAGTTAAGAGTAAGATTTTAAATGAATTTATTAAAATAATTTTTTTCAAAAATATATATGTAGGTAAGTAATTTATTTTAAGTATAATTTACTTATAATTAGTTTATAATTGCATTCCTGTCTTGGTTGTAGAAAGAAATTTTTAATAAAGCAAAACTATTCACATTTGGTCAGGTAAGCAGGTAGGTACAATTGCGATAATAATTCTGTATCTAAAATAATTATGGAGTTTTTACAAAAACAAATTTAATCGAATACTAATAAAAAACAAATGGCGAGAAAACTGTTTAAATAATCACAAATCTCATTTATATTTTTATTTTTTTATTTTTGTATAGTATTTAAAACAATGCAAAAAAATTAATTAATATTTTTTTTTTTTAATTTTAATTAGTTTCCTGAAATACATATTTAAAGATATGATTTTATTTTTCATGTTCTAATAAGAAATCTTTTTTTAAATAACTTTAAAGCCTTGTTCTAAGCGTTACAAAATATTTATACTTTAACCCTTAACATTTCATTATTTTTCTAGTAAAATAATGTTAGTACCTAATTTTGACACAGCCTCACTACCACGTACATGATTAATCCAATTTGTCAGTGTCCTGTGATTTCTCATTATTTCAAGCGCAAATAGGGACCAAGGTGATCAGCTACTTTAAAATGTAACGTGACGAATTACAGTGTACACCACCAAATTAGCCCAAATGGCTAACTCGTCAATGGAAAGTTTAATTCCAACGAGTGATTTGATTTGTTACTTACAGAACATCATGCTGGCGTATTTTATGCATTTGGCAACAAAAATGAAGAGCTCGCCTCTCTGGGTGTACATAAATATTAAATATAACGTCAACATTGGTAAACACTTAAAATTCTTGGCGTTTTTAAGACGACAAAAGGTAGGATATGAACTCAAAAAAATTTTAACCGAAGAAAATTTTAATGATTTCATAATGCCCCCAATAAAATTTGTTTAGCAACCTTTTAATAAACGTTACTTCTTTTTTTTGGTTATTATTACCAAGGGAGTTATGGACCTTTACTGATGACAGTAAAGAACATTGAAGATTCAGGATCACTGGTTTTAGTAAAACAGTTAAATAAAAAATCACGTTTGTTTACCATTGTTGGAGATTTTCATTTGAATGTGTAAGAAAATTGATCTTCGTCCAAAGAAAACAAATGTCTCAGGATTCTTTGTTTAATATTAAAATCACAAATGTCGCAACGTTGTAATGAGCATTTATAAAATTTCATATGCAGCAGAAGTTGCATCATATTTAAAATCACAAAATTCAACACAGTATATAAGATATTGTCTTAGACGAGATGTAGCAACATTTTTGATTGATAATGGTGGAGATATTATACTTTCCAAAGAGACTAGGTGGATATTGCTAAAAATTACATGAAAGAATGGATAACTTACTAAAAACAAACAGCATTGAAAATTCTCTACCAGTTAATTGTAGTGAACTAAACACTTTTACGGAATATATCTAGAACACATTTTTTTGTGAAATTAATAATACTGAACAACGAACCAACGACAAATTTAGTTCTTAAACTCTACAACAAAATTGTGGGTATTAATACTGAGTCAGTTAGTAGTAGATCGAATATCCAAACATTTAATATCTTTTTATTAAACAAAAATTTTAAATATTAATTTGGCAAATGGTAAATTTTATTAACACAAAAAATTAAAGCAAAGTATTATTATTTGAGTTGTTAATTTTAATGCCAAGTCTTTGAAATGTATAACAATTTTAATTTCTAATGTTCTAATGTTTAAAATGACTATTTTTCATATTTTTAAAAAGTGAATTTTATTGAATATTAATTAAATAGTATTCAAGTATTCAATATTTTTAATTAGAATTCAAGAAAAATATTTAATTCTTTAATGATATCTTTTAGTTGCATTATAAAAATGTTATTTTGTAAGATATTACTTTTTCGACTTTTTCTACTTTTTAACGGTATTTTGAAGAACTTAATATTAAATTAATTTTAAAAGCATAGTTTAAAGGTTTTATAAATAATAATCGGTAATTTTGTGCCTGCACAGCTCAAGTATTTTTTCCATTTTTTTTTTTTTGAAATACAGATTCACTACAAAAATATAAATAAAACTTGAAAATGTGAAATTTTTTTTTTTGTTTTACTTTATGTTTTTCACGGTATTTTATATCTTTTGTTTTGAAAATGTTATGTTAAATTATTTCTTTATTAGTCATTTCTAGATTTTTTTTTCCACTTAGACATTTTTGTATTCATTTTGAGAATTTGCAAATTAACTTTGAATAGGGTCTTGTGTATTTAACATAACATTCTCTTTTTTAATTAGAAAGACATGCCGGGTCTATGGTTTTCTCATTTAATTAGTAGACTGCTGTGAAATATATATGAAACCATTTAAATAAAAACAGTTACACTATCTTATCATATTATATGAAAAGATTTATCTCAGGTTTTACCCTATAGATCACCATGTGTAGAATGTTTTTTACAGTTAATATAAGTGTTAAAATCGCGAAGAAATAAGTTTAATTAAGAAAGCTAGGCAACCCACATCACCGATGATCATAAATAATAATTATAAAATGATGCGTATTTAAAGTTGCCTAGTTTTATTAGTTTTATTTGAAATGTGCATGGCGTGCAAGAGTATTAGCTTAATCGATCATTGCGTGGTCTATTATAGTATAATTAACCGAGGGCGCTTAGTCGTAGTCGTAGTTATAATCGTGATAGTAATTATGAATGTGCGAATAAGTTATTAGCGGTTTAGGTGATGAGATTTTTTTGCAAGAAATGGCAAATCGAGTATGTACCCGTGCCGCCCCATTTATCACAGCAGTTGACTGCAGTAGTAAAAAGCAGTAATAAAGTCACCCAGGTATAAAATTATGAACCCGATAATGGCATTGCGGCACCGCCGGTTTCGCGTCTAAGTATAGAGGCGGTAAAAGCCAGGTTAACGGAAGAAGTCTCGAGTCTCCAACTATAACAGCAATTACTATGATAACAGTTATAATAAAAAGGCTAATCCTTCGGTAGCTCGGTAGCCGAAGCAATCATCCTATTTGAGGTTGGCCCGAAGCGAGGAACTCGAGCCATTATTCCGCCAGAAACTCTTATTATATTATAATAATGTATAGGTACCTGAAGAAGGGACTACGCAGTTTCAATCGGAGCAGCGAGCCGCGTTATTCGGAGTGAGTTTTATGAAAGCTTCGGCTGGAGCTTTTCCCCGGTGGCGGGAACGGCTCGCCGGTGATTTATTGGCGGCCCGGATTTGTTTAGTTCAAATGAAGGGTCGTCTGTGGAGGCGGCTGTAGTAACTCTGGGGGAGATCCAAATCCATGCCTCAATACTCTCTCTCGTTTTCCTCCCGGTCTTGATGCAATACTCGCCCGGACTTTTATAATTTAAATTGCTTTCCCGGAGTCGATCCGGATCATTACATACTGCGTTCCTGATAAATTGCCAGGGTACAGCGCCGCGCTACGACCAAATTGCAACGTTGGCCTTGAGGATTTTCTCGTTCTACTTTGTAATCGACCTTTTTCATTATCATCTCCATTTTTTTTTAAATCTCACTAATACTTGGTGGTTCGGTATCAAATTTTTCGATAAATATTATTGCATGTTATCAGGATGAAAAAACAACAAACAAACTAAAAAATGTGCATTCAATTTTATGGCCCTCCAGGTGCTTTAATTTAATCAGATTAAATTTTCACTACGAAAGCGTGCTTTGCTCACGTATTGTAAATCGTATTTGTCTTTATAAGTAAATTCGCTCCAAAGAAATCGAACAACAAAATAGAAAAATCAGGTTTTTAAAGAATTTTCAGAATTCACAAAATTTTTATACTGTTTTGTAAATAAGTTTTTTCCATATTTTAAATTTTCACATTTTTCAAAAAGACCTTTATGAATATTAAAAACAATTTAATTCTTAAAAATTTTTTAGGATTATTTAAACTAAGCAATTTTTGATAATCTTAGAATTTTCAAAAATGGAGATATTTTAAGAAAAGATCAATTTCAGCAAAATTTTTGTATTTTAATCTTAAAAGTTTCAGTGTATTTAGTATATAATGTAATTTTTTGTTTTAGTTAACTAGTTTTTCAAAATTTCAAGATATTAAGCGTTTTATTTATTTTTAAAAATTTTGGTATATGGAAATTACGATTTAAATATATTTTTTTTAATATTTTTTGTAATTTTTATTACTTTTAGAAATACTTGTTTAGACTAGCAACTTTTTCCAGTTACCAAAGTACATATTTTTTTGTATTTTAAAAATCAAATCAAATCAAAATCAAAATTTTTTAAACTTAAATTAAAGGTGAAACATTTTGAATCTTAACTCCATTTAAGTATAACCTTTTTGAAATATTGGTAATTTGATTACTTTTAGTTTTTCAGTAATATCTATTGATTATACTTAAAGTATTTAAAAAAACAACGATTAAAGATTTTTAAGATTTAAAAAAAATGTTATTGGAGATTCTTTTAGGAAGCTTTCTATTTAGAGTTTTAATAATTTTCTACTTTTGAAACATAAATATTATTATATAACTTTTAGACTACTTTAAGAATTGTATTTTTTTTTGTCATATTTAAATACTTTTAACGGTACATATTTATATATTTAAAAAAAAAAAAAATTTCTGCATTTTAAAAATAGTAAAAAATCAATAAAATGAAAAGAAGAAGAAGAAGAAGAAGAATGGAACCTGTGAGAGACGAAGATTCTAAACACGTAAACATTAAAATTAAAAATAATATTAGTAATTTAAGGAGTTTAAAATATAAGTTTTATATAGGTCTATGTTTTATATAAGTCGCTAATATAAGTCCATGAGTATAAATAGTAGCAAAAAATCTAAAGTATTCAAAATATTCAAAGCAAGTATTTAAAGGAAACAAGAAAATTGGAAAAAAATCTAAGATTTTTTTTTAAAAAACACATAATCTGAAAAAAATCAGATACAAGTACTTTACCAGCAGTTTAAAAATTGTAGAGCATCTACCAAATTTGTTTTCTTGAGGATCCATATAAAAAAATCAAAAAATTTAATCAACAACAAAATTCAGAAAGTAAGAGAACAGAGAGAGCATCCAAAGTAAAAAAATATACAAATTTTGAATAAAAAATCGAAGAAACTAACTCATTGAACTGATCGACGGTTTGCCTCAGATAAAATAATTTTAAAAACAATGTAAGAAGAAATCAATAAAAAACAATCCAATCCATCTAAAGAATCCAGTGATACAGTTGTATTTTTATATTTTTTAAACTTATTTATTTTATAATATTCTACTGCATACGTGTGAACATATTTTCTCAAGTAGTGCGGCAAATATCCATTCTTAATTATGAATAAAAAATCTGATTAATTCTCAAAATATCTAAGAACAGTACCAATAATATACAATAATTATATGTGGAACTTAGTTTGAATTTATTTTTACACATTACTTTAATTCCTCAAAACACTACTAAACTGACACTTTTTTCTTCAAAGAAACAAACAACAGTAGATTCAGCTGAAATTTGGAATCCACATGTTAAGTTGACAGCCGCAATTTAGAATCTTTTTTCATCGTAATTTGTGCAAAAAATAAGGTAAATTATTTTGTTCTTATTTCTGAGTCAAAGTGCGTGAATTTGAAATTTTGTGGTTTGAAAAAAAAAAGATTTACCTATTGATACGAAAAAAGCTCTTGTGGGACTCATAACATTGAATATATATGAACAACAAAGGCTATCCAAAATCTGAAAACTTGGTTCCTGATGAAGTTGTGCATTTTTTATTATCATATAGCACTACTGCCCGAAAGTATTTGCTTGTTTTTAACACGTTTAGTAAGTAAGATATTTATTCCATTATCTACATTGAGTACAAAATTTTTGAACTCCAGGGTTACATTTTACCAGTGGTATATTTTCGTATTGCCTTAAAACAGTGACTTCATTTAAACGCATTTCTAACGTTATCAGCATCAGTCTACGCTTCGTGTCTTTTCCAGGTCATCACATGAGGTCAGTCCTGTCCAAACATGACATACGCCTTCCATCCCTTAAGTGATGTGTATAAATAGTGTAGTGATATGGTTGGTGCGATATCTTATCTGCAATCTAATTTTAATGAATCGTAAACGTCGGGGAGCGCATAGCTGAGGCGAGGACTGTCTGTTACGAGATCCTCCCCGACTGATAACGGCCCCGTCGGTATGCTGGTAATGCCAACCATCCGTGTTGATCACAAATACCAGCCGAACCGTCCCAGGAATCACTCCGCACCCTCCAAGTACAATGATGCTCTCGACTTTCCTCCATAGCTCACATCGCAACGTGCAGATTTAGATTTATTACAATTCGCTGGTTCTCATCTTATTAAATATAACCTGAGTAATAAGAGATACGTGACGCCAAAGTTCGCCCTTAATCACTCCAACTATCACGATCACGATTATTTGCACCACCAATTCAAGCTTGATTAATAACAGGATAATGGCGGTTTGTTATGACTTATTTAATGGACGCGATGCCTTTTTTAGATCTCGGGGAAACAAAAAGTATGAAACACGAAAAGGTTGTGTTAAATTGAGATTTAATGTAAACTTTACATAAATACGAGGTATGGTGAACATGATTAATTGTGAGACTATGAAACTTAATTTGAAGAAAATTGTAGAAAAGTTTAATATTAACCTAGCAATTTAAAAGGTGAAAACTCTTCAAAATGTAAATCCAAAAAATTATTTAGATCTTTTTCGGTTATTTTTTTGAAAAACTGGAACTTTGAGCCATCAATAATAGAGCCATCATGTCACAGATCAATGTATCTATAACTTCAAATTTTCGCTCAATTGTTAACCGTTGGAAGATAGATTTCGCATTTTATACTTCCTTTAAACATTTGAATCTTTTAAAAAATTATCAAAATTTTAGCTGAGACATTTAGTTTAGCGTCTAAAAACGATCTTTGATTCTACAGAAATATTTTTTGGCAAACCATTGAAGCGTGCGAATAGACGAGAATTTGCCGATTAAAAAAAATCATTTAAATGAAATAGTAGACAATAAATTTATTGAATGGGGCACGCACTAGGATAGAAAACATGATCACAGCATCTGCTAGTTCCCATCTTATTACCTAAAATCGTGATATAAGCAATACGTGATGGCAAAGTTTGTCCTTAATCACATAACTACACAACGATTAAGATAATTCGCGCCACCAATTCGAATTTGATTAATATCACAGTAATGGGCGTTTAAATTGGGAAAAAACAAGATCTGTGTGCGCGATGATGATGATGGTGATGATGATGAATATTTCATTGGGCATTCCGTGCTTGTTGGTCATCAATACTGAAATGGTATATTCGGTGTGCTAATGAAGACGCATCGGGTATTCGTTATGTTGAATCTGCTTACTACCTACTTAAGTTTGTATGTTCACGCACGTAACATAAATATTAAATCCGTTAATTGCCCAGTTAATATCTTGTATGGCTTGGAAAAGCGCCGGCGCAACTCCAGACGAACCCTGACAGGCCCCAGCTGGGGGATGAAGTCAGGGATTACAAGAGATTGATGACTGGGGATAATATAATAGAAATAGAAAAGTACACGAGGTGCTTGTCTAATGAACAGCGCGAGAGTTGCGAAATTAATTCATTTCTTCCTAAATTGATCATTTTCTTGGGAAGCTTTCAATTAATCATTTTTTAATCAACATGTACAAGAATACCACAACATTAAACTTAAAAAAGCGAGCCAAGTATTGTTTTAAATCGCTCAGGGCCAGAACAGGTCGATGACTTTAATTTAGATTACTCTTAATAAAAACTACGTGTTAAAAGTTAGTAAAATTTAAAATATCTCCTTTTAATTATAATTCGTCTATTACTAGCGAAATACAAGTGTATCGTGTGCACACAAAAATTTTATTATTTTTGCCTTCCAAGCATGTCATAATTACAGATTTGCGTGGTAAACTTTTAATGTTTTACCAATTTCTCGTGTATAATTTCTAAATATCCTTAACTTTTGGCGCGCAGTTTAGATATAAAAACCGATACATTTTCTAAGCATCTTTTAATTACACGTGTTATAGCTTTCAATGAAAAACATGATCTGATCCTCAAATTAGCAGGATTATTTTGCGAACCTTTCCATTCTGTTTTTTCTCAAACAAAATAATCATTTCCAAGCAAGTTGTAAACACCAAGTTAGCTTTTGTTGCATTACATTTCATACCTCTTTCATCGGCTGGAGCCCAAACAATCCGGAAACCGTACGCACCGTGTTTAATTCAAAAAATATAAATAAATTGGAGGCGAAAGCGTGACATTTTGAAATATACTGTGAACAGATATATGTTGTTTGCTGTTGAAACAATCCAGTGCTACCAAAACAAAACCTCCAAATCGTCACATTATGTCTGTTTAAATGTGGATTATTTTATTCCCAATAAATTTTAATTAATTGCAATTAAATGGTAATAATAGAGCGTCACTAGCTGTATTTTAACTTTTGACACTTAATAAACAATAAAAGCGATTTATTGGTATTATAACATCTTTATGAGTACAGCTTCATTACATGTGTTGATTTATGATTTCACGATTTGGTGACGAGCCTTCAAACGCTACCATTACGGGTAAATTGCTACTGCAGTTATAACTTTACAAGGAGAAGTTATTGGGGCGTTATGTTTGTAAACCAGAAGTATGATTCACGGTTTCATATTTTTTATGTATTCGTAATCGCTAAAATTAAAACGCATGAGTGAAATGACGCATTTCACGTAAGTGTATTGCTCAGAAAAATTAAGATGATAGCTGAAGAGGTGGTTTCTAAGACTTTTGGAAATAACTGGAGGCGGATAACAAAGTTTGACGGCATAAAACGGATAACTATGCTTATATTTGTTGGTTACAGACTTGTTTAAAATTACAAACATGATTGTGACGTGATGTAAATTCTTTTTAGCTGTTGATAAATGGATGCTAAAGTGATTGTTCTGTCGAGAATGATTAAATTTAAATTTATTAGATAGATTAGATTGACAATAATCAGATTACGCACGTCAGGTTTTTGCAAATAAAAGATAATTTGTTAATTACAGTAAATATTTAATACTGTCTGCATAAAGTGATGTTGAGAGTGGAATATTTTTGATGTTTTCCCAACACAGCATATTTAATTTTTTTCTTTAGAGACATCAGAGATTTTTTATTGAAAGTAGTAGCCAACAGTCGAAATGCACTGGTTGTGGTGGGTTTACATGCCAACAAAAAATCTGTTTAGAGATGCTTAAGATATAATATAACATAAAAAATACTTAAAATAGGACAAACGACAAGACGCAGTTCCCGAATGCTAAGAACAATTTCCCTGTAGATGGACGCTTGTAATAAAAATTGAGGAAATAAACAAGGAAATATTACAAATAAAAAAATTGAGACGTTTTTTTTTGGGTTGAGTGTATAAAATATTTTTAGTAGAGATTTTTATAGAAAGATGAGGTTCTAAATAAAGAACAAGAACAAGAATTTGCGAAATAAATAAATAGATTCTCATGAATTCTCTGGCGCTTAGAGTTATTTCATCGTAAGATTTTTTGGTTTTGCTTTATGTATAAGTAATAGTTTATAACCCTACATTTGAAAATAACTAAAATTATTATGTTATTAAATAAAATCTATACTGCCAATACTAAACAACTGAGTTACTAAAACATGATTATATTAACAAAAGATCTACTTTTTCAAACAAAGCAAACACAAAAAATGGAGAATGAACAAAAAATTTGTATAGCGTTGAATTACCTGGCACATTAATTAATACCTCTGGCATTTATTGGGAGTAGTCTGGATGTAATTATTACTTAGTTTGCTAACAAATTGCCTTCAAATTGTAAAAACAGACATTTTCAATGGGATTGAGCTTAGGCGATATGCTGTCTAACGCAAATATTATCTCGAATTTAATTCATTTGACAACATCTAGGTTCTTATAAGGCGTAATTTGTGTTGGCGATATGAAGGCATGTACAAAATGTCCAAAATATCATCAACAAGAATGTGTAGGTTTGAAAAATGATGACAAATTTTTCTCAATGCTAAAAAAAAACATCCAAAAAAACATTTATAAGAGTAATTAGTATTAAGATTCGTATACATATATCATTGGTGTTAATGTTGATTTTGAAAGATTTGTTTAAGAAAAAATGTAAGATTCGTTGATGCTTTACAAAAAAAAAACACTCGTAGATACGTCATTACATCATTGCGATCATGCGGCAGCCAAGCTATCATCAAGTGGTATTGCGAAGAAACAAGAAATTCCAGTAGACTTACAAAAAATACCTTTCACAGAAACGGCAATGTTGCCAAATTAGTTTAAAATAAAAAAGCAATTCTTTCTGACAAAAAATAGTTTGTAGTCTTTCGAACAGAGTTAAAAGAATTGTATGTTTTTATTATAACTTTTTGCGTAAAAACATCATAAAATACGTGGGAATAAAACCTGTTTCTATACTAATGTTTGTAAATTAAAACTTCACACGAAATTACTGCCTGTGCTATAATATTGGTAACAATCTAAATTCTATTCTGTCTAACCCAACTGTAGAATACACTTATTCGAGTGTAGATTTAAGTCCGATATCTGAGTATCTGTTTCATTTGAACACCGCATCGGAATTCGAATGTATCTATTTAATTGGACCTAACTTTTATTTTCATGTTAATTAGATTCAAATCTTAATTCGCTTGTTAGGCTTTGGCCTGTAAATTTCGTCGATATCTATGGCTGTCTTGTAAGCGGTAAAAAGAAAATAAATGTCCTGAAATGTCAGTTATTACAAATAAAGTAGTGGAACAGATACCAGTTTTGACTGTGATAGTGTTAGGATAAGTGTTACCAACAATGTTGGTATTATCAGAGTTTATGTACTTTTCTGTCTAATCATCGATAGTGGAAGATGCTATGAATTTAAATTTAACACAGTTTGAAGACTCCTGGTTGTTACACAATGAGACGTCATGTAACAAACAGAAATCGACGCGTGCATGCATCGTGTAGAGCATCGCCTGGTCGATGTATATTTGTACAGCCACCGGCGGCAGTTTACTTTTCACCGAGATCGTTTCAATAAATCGGTTGGCGGGTACGCAGCGGTCCATATTATATTTAGATGTAGTACCAAGAGACGAACGGACGATATTGGACGCCCACGCAATACCCATTTTAATTATTGGACATGGTGGTGTCATCAGGACATGGGACGGCAGATGCAAGATAACATTACCGCGCAATAAGATTGGCAGTATCGTTAACAGTATCGGGGGCGGCTAAGTGGTATGTCGTGTCCAACAAAAGCAGGTGTGCAGATCTACGTTCGCACTTCTCATTATCGTTGCTCCATTAGTGGTACGGCTAATTTCGACAATTAAAACGGCTCAATGATTTACACGTTTTCTGTTGATGCATTAAACGTTCGTTGACGTATAATAATTCGGGAGAGGAAGTATCTGCTAATGTGAGGCGATGGAGAGTGCATGCCGATAAAGATTCCGACGGATTAAATAAAATGGACGTTGAAAGCAGCTTGTAGCAGCTGGAAACTAAAAAAAATGTACATTTTTAAAGAATAAGGAAACCGGCTGACCAATTCTATGCACCAATTTTTTTTATATGATTTATTTTAGTCGGTATATGTAGTGCAATGTAGACAAAACTTAGATTCTGCTCAGCTAAGAGTTTTAATTACAGTTTAGTTAAGTTTATTGTAAGTTAGATAGCTGAGTTAGTAAGTTTAGATTTTCAGTTGTTTTTTAGTAAAGTTGCGTCTAGTCTTCATAATAAATTAATGTTTTGTTCGAGTTTTTAACCAGTTTTTCAGTCGGGCTGAATTTTAGATATAGTTTTCTAATAATTAACATTTTGTTACAAAAAACTTTTAACGAGGTTTTGCTAGATTTGGATAAAAAATTGTGATGATAGCTGGTGTATCACGTTATGTAAATATAAAATTGAAAATGAAAGTTGAGTAAAAATGTGCTCTGCGGATGCTTTAGTGTTAGTGTAACATTTTTTCACAGCCGACAAAGACAGATCTCTCTGTGGGCGTTTATGCGTACATGACAAAGTCGAATTTTTGCCATGACAAAAGCGTAAAGTCGAGTGTGAGCTGATCTCCCGTAGTGAGATTTCCGCCAAGAGCTTGTGGTAAAAGTACAGAGAGACGTTGGCCATTACACGGCGTGTTTATTCGCATCCCGGCGCGTAAATAATAACGGCTAAGTGCTTAAATTACAAGAGGCGAGCAATGTTTCCAGGCTGAAATTTTCATAACAAAGCTCACAGCCAACATAAAGTATGTCCGAGCAGAGGTAGGCCTTTCTCGATTAATTCAAACAACAACCGAAAAACGAACAAAACGAAATCAACGAAAAACTTCGGGCATATTTCACTCGGACTGGATGCGATTATTATCGTATTATTTTTATGATTGCGACCCGAACGGGTATGCAAATGCGAGATGAAGGCGACATCCAATATGTTTCGTTCTTAATTCCGACAATATACGAGCCATAAAGGTTTTACACTTCTCGCGGCCGATTTAAGGACCTGGGATGGGACGATCCTCTTATTATTATTCGTCCGCGGATTATCGCGCCGACGATCGAGAGAAAACACGACGGAATTCATTTCTCAAATTCCAACGCTGTCAAATCCACCCCGTTATTCGACATTCTTACAAGAGAGACGTTTAATTAACTAAATCATTGTCGGAATCTACAGCACTCGCCGACTTGAATATTTCAAACGACGATCCTTACGCAGATAATTGACAGATTTCTTTCGAATCACATGCCGAAGAGCGTCGACGTCGACGTCGTTGCGAATATACACACCACAAAAACAACTAAATCATTCCTTTTATTCCATCTCCAATTTCGTTGATGCACTAAGGACTCAAAACACATTTTTATTGCTCCAAATTAGTTTTCCGTTCGTTCCGTATGACATAAAAATTCATTTATTTGTTTAAAACATGTAAATTTTCTAATGAAGAAAGCTTTTCAATTCATTCCGACAAAAATTCTGTTTTTACTATTTACCTATAGATCTGTGAAAATTCTGATTTTATTTCAAATTTATGTTTCTTAAATTGTCTATTCTTTCTGTCATACTCACTGACTAATTAAGAAACACAAATAATAAATTCTTAAATAAAAAATTTACTCCAGACTGTAGCTCTTTATTTAGTAATCAAGATAAAATTTGAATAACTATTTTTAAAGTATTTTGCATTTTGTTTTATTTTTTCATTTTTTCAATTTTTCCCATATTCCCAATTGTTTTAAAATACGAGACATTGATGGGAAAAAAGATACTTTTCATTAAATATCACAAAATGAAACGGAGAAAAAATGATCATAGAAAACACGTTTTGGTCAAAGAATATAACTTTTTACACCATAATGTGATCCTGTAACATCGTGTTGATTGCTGAGAAAAAACTCAAGCAGACCATGTGATTCAACTACAGCGCTTAACATGTCAAGTGTTGACTTGTTGTAATATGACTTGTGATGCCATTCTCGAATGTACCACTTTTGGCACTTCCGGCAAAGTTTTTGTTAACAAAAAAAACTCGTAAATTTGTTACAAAAAAGCGTTAGCATGTGGCATTATCGAATTACATTTTTTAAGTACTTACCATAAATCCGCTGCATTATGAAGGTATTTTTATTACTCATTTTTAATATTTTCATAATTTATGAGCACCTTCTGAATTCCTTAAATGATTAGTCATTTAGTTCTTGTTCATTTTAAAAGTTATGGTTTTAGCTGATACGGAAAATGGCCTGTTCCAAAAATTAAACGATCGAGGACAAATTCGAAAGTGACAAAAAAAATTCTATTATCAGACAAGAGCGTCTTTTAATAATAAATTAACTACAATGGCAATTCGACAAACATTTAACGTTTGCATGACACTCAAACTCTTGTGATTAACAAAAATAAATGTCATATCCTTCTTTAGAACCCGTTATCAGATCTGCCATCGACAATTATTTGCAAAGCCGCATTAAACCATCAAATGAAATAAAGCGCAAGTTTATTCATCTGTACACACACAATTGAAAACTTTTATGGTGTTTATTTTATAGGATGTTATTAAGTACCTCCAATAAATTATTTATTCCAAAATAACCCGTTATTTCTGATGCTACTCTTGTCCCCATGTTGACAATATTGTTGGAAAACTTTGTTGACAAAGCGTGTGTTAATATTTTGGTTGTGTTTATTTTGCTTTGTTGACTGTGAAAACTTGGAAAAGTTTTTTTTCATTGTACATATTTAAACAATGTGTTTGTATAAATTTTGTTACGGGAGGCGTATTCAAAGATGTCAGCTGTAGTTAGATGTATGCTTATGCTGTGGATGAATATACGAACGTTAACATTTTATAAATAAGTAATTTTTGTAATTATGTTATTCAATATTTTTTATTTAAAACTAGTTTTGGCAAAGTTAAAATTTCTGTCTTATAATTTATAATAAATTCTATTTAAGAATGATGTATTGCATAAAAATTTTACCACGATTATGATAAAAATATATCAGTAATGATATTTTTTAGCTATATTAGCAAAACGTAATTTTTTTGAATATATTATAATTATAATTTTTTTTTAAATTACTCAGAAATATTTTATGACTTTTTAAAACTTTGAAATGACTACCTATTACAGTCAATAGAAATTTGAAATAGTCTTTTGTGAATAAATCGAACTCAAAAATTTGCTTTGCAACCAAAAATTTAAATTATATCTATGACAACTTATTTTCCGACTTTGCGATAATATATGGTAAAATAGGTGATAAAAAAGTTTAATGGAAACTTTTTCTTATCTGTTCCATACCATTTAATTATATTTTTAACTAATAATACCTTACTTATTGTTAATTACAGTACTTAAGATCATGTTTTTAACCACGAACGCTTCGTGGTTATATCGTTGCGGTCATAAACGTTCTAATGTAAAATTCATTCCGAGATTCTAATCACAAACCTCAATGCGTATTGATATTAGAGCTCACCACAATTAAAATAGTTCCACAAGATTTATAAGCCCCAAAAACCAAAATTAGTTGGATTCGGTAGCTTTTACTCTGTATGGCTAGACCAACCGCATTATGAATACAATTTCATTCATAAATTATAATTATTTTAATATTATGATCTTCATAAACTATAAAACTACTGAACGTCTAAAGTTCATTAAAATTGCTTTTTCACCCGAAGGATAATAATAAATCTAGAATTAATGAGCAGATAGATGTTCCATTATAAACTTTAAAAATTTGAAATAACCATACGATGAAAAGCGTAGTTTTTTGCGATTAAAGTTGTTCTTAATTAACCAAGTTCATAAAACTGCTTCGTTTATCTTAGAAAACTTTATTGTATGCTTTTAGGTGTTTATTTTGCCACAACAAAATCAAAATTAACGAAACAATTTTGGCGGGAATCGACGGTAACTGAGAGTCGTACAAGTTGCCTATCCTCGTTCTCTGCAAGAAAATGTGAAATGGATATAGACATCAAAGCGCCGTGCTAAATCCATTCGTAATAAATTCGAAGCTATCGATTTATAAATCTGTTACCTACTCGAATTTATTTTCTTTAGTGTGTCCGAGTCTGCGGTTTTGTATTGCACTTAGTAAATTACGTTAAGAAATTATTGGACGCAATTTACCATCCAGCATGGAAGGAGCGTCTTTGCAGATAATTCAATGCTGTCAACATTGCACTAGATTTTAAGCCGCTACTGATTTACAACGAGTGGTCTGTTAAACTCGACACATCCTTCTTCCTTTCAAACTTCTTTACTAACTTGATGGTCTGCTTTATGGTTTTACTAAAAAACAACAAATTTTTATGTTCTGGTCGCATCAATTAATTTTTCTTACAAGTCAGCAAAACGGTTTTATGTTAATTCAAGAGGACTTCTTCAGAAGAATCTAGTAAAAAAACTAATTAACATAATAATCTCCTATCAAGGATAAAATATAGCCGTGTCGGCTCATCAGTGATCGCTATTGTAAAAGAGTAAAACAAAAATTAGTCAAAAACGTGTTTCCACGAAACGGGGCAATCACTGCATCAATAATTACGTAAGACAAATAGACAACCGTTGCTTGCTTATGTTACGCCGAAATATTGGCGCTACTTTATAATAAAATCTTTTCCGGATCTTGTTCGTGATTTTATTATACAATCAAATAAACTATTCGGGATTAAAACCTCACAACTATGCGCTTGATTGATGGGAAAGAAATGTTGTCTGGTCGAATGAGTGAAGTTATGATGGCAGGCTTAACCGTTACGGAAATATCGTAAAAAGTTGAAATGTCATGAACTTTATGGATGAGATCACGATGAAATCCGATATTCACAGTATGACCCAAAAAAACGAAATTTATTTTGACACCTACAAAAATGACCATGTGGATTCACAGGTGGGTGCAAATAAATTCCAATGTAATTAACCACATCTAAGATATGGTGATGTTTCTTGGTGATGGTGATGACTCCAGCTGCATCTTTATCGAGAAATTTATCACATCATATTTTTATAGTTTGGTTATCTTTGTTTATGTCTATAAATTGACTACTGCTACATTTTGATGTGCATCGGAGTAATTAAAGCGCTATGAATTTTAATAAGTTTACGTTACACCTACTATGTTCTTGTTCGGGATGCATTTTTTACGTTTGTTCTGCCTTTTAACTGTGTTAATTGGTTTAATTGGAGAAATGTGTTATTTCAACCCTTGCGTTATTTAATATTTCACCGAGATGCGCTCTGGTGCACTTATAATCTGTGCAATCTTGGGAGCTCGCGACGGGCGTAAATTTCAAAGTTTCTTATCTTGTTTTTTAATTTTCGAATTAAGTTTTTAATTACCGACAAACACAAAAGGAAACAATGCAATTAGCAATTCTTACAACTTCACAGCTTGCTCCGTGTGTGCATATTCGTTTAGAAAAGCACCTTTGCGGAAATAGCAAAATTTAATCAATAATTCGTTCGTTTTAGATTTGTGTCTAAAATAACAAAAATTTATTCATCTCTTGATAGTTCCACGTTTCAAACCGTCTTTTATCAATTTTTAGTGTGCTTATTTTTAGCGTTTATGTGCGTTTCATACCATGTTCAAATGCAAATTTAGCTTTAAATGACGTTTATTTAAATCTGTTCAAACAGATGACGTAAAATAATAGACCTTGCGTGAGTATTGTTATTACTTGGATTTTTTTTTTTAATTTTAGTGTGATAAAGATTTGTGAGCAGTAAATTTTAGGAGTCAATGTTTCAATATTTCAAAGTTTATTGCTAAGAACGGTAGTGTGGTAGTATATTAATATCAGTATAACAGTAACACCTTCACATTTTTAAAGAATTTTGTTTTCGATTATTAGACAAATTACTATTTATGACAATGCTCTATAAAATATTTCTATGAACGTGATTAATGAAAACTTTACTTCGAAATTGTTTCATAATTATAAATTTCATAAATGCTATTTTATTTTCGCTTTATTATTTGCTTTTTACCAAATGTTCTCACTAAAAAGTGGTTGAACACAACCTTTACTGTGATGTGGCAGAAACTAACTTTCCCTACATCACAACTTTGATTCGTAATTCTTTAAAAACGTTTTGTTCCTACATCGTTGAGACCAGTTTCGTCGATAGGTCTTATGGCAAACACGTTGTTCCTGGAACAATCAAACTTAGCTCTTGTTTTTATTGTTATTCAATTAGGAAAATTTAACTCATGTAGGTAAACCAATTTTAATTGAAAAGATGAGTGGTTTTTGTAGCTGAAATACATACATTTTGTTTACATCACATAATCCATTTCAGATTTGAAACGATATGTCTTTAGCTTTTCGAGTCCAATTACTTTCAAAAATTCTCCCTTATATTTTTTTCTTTTTTGTGGGGGAGGGCAAGTGTAGTGAATCCAGTTATCATAGACATAGTTCTATGGTAACAATAATAAATTTGTCAACTGATTTCACAAAATAAAGTTCTTTCTCCAACTTATCTGGTGAATTACTACAGTACTCATATACATCCATATGTCGGAAAAGTGGAATTATGCAATCTTTTGGAACATAATTGAATATTACTATAAGACGCTTTATTTAACCTTACAAATTTAACGTAAGCGAGCAATGTTGTATTTTAAATATTCAAGTTTTATTCTTCTTGAATTCATATTTTAAGGTTTTCAAACAAGCAGTAATTTTCACCGTAAATTTCTCATCAATCTACTACAACTTTTATTGCAGGGGAGGAATTTGAAAATTTATTATGGACTGTATTCTAGTATAATTTACACTAATTATTCTGTCTACGATACTTACTTTGCTTAATAGAAACTTTCATAAAACGTTTATTGTACATTTAGAAAACAACAGACATCATATAACTCTGATATATTATTAATGTCACTATTTCTAATATAAACAGGTACTAAAAAGGGAGTTTATAATACGCCATAAAACACAAAAGAGTTTTAAAGTGAACATAGGTATAATAACTACAAGAATGCTCTGAATAACCAATTAGCCTTTGAGCAATTCAAACTTTTGTTCAAAAATTTATTGGTGGTTATCTATAAAACTTTCACAACATTACAAAAATTCATGATAAAAGACCACATTTTTATATCCATCCATGCCTCTACAACGTTCAGTAAAATGTTAAATCTCTCGTAGATTATCTCCTAGATCGTTAAAGCTGGTTTAATAAATTTTATAAAGTATCAGTTAAATCAAAAAATCGCTTTTAAAGTGACGAGCGTGAAAAATGCCGGTTGATTAGTCCTGCTGTGAAACGTTTGTTAATTCTTATTAACGATTGCATAAATATGAAATCTTTTTGGGAACGGCTAAAAAAGCATGTGTGCAAGTTTTTTATCGCCTTTGCTGTCATAATTCACAATAAGTAAAAAAATTTGGGTGGGTCGGTGGTAAAATTCCTAAAATAGTAATGTGAGCCAAAACAATTAAACCTTGATCTAAGAAGATTTGAGGTAATTTTTCGAAATACAAAATATTTTTTTATCTTGTTTTTAATAATAAGAAATAGTTACGAGTTATATAACATTGGTAAGATACGAATATTTTAAATATTTTAATTCTGACTGTTGACTATCGTTCAAGCTAATGAAAGTTGAGTTGCTTCGAAAGCTCTAAAGCTCCAACAGATGTGACTGAGCGTTCAGTGTACTATTAATTGCCTCAACATTTTTTCTGGAAATACCGGAATTATTAATGATTTAAGCTTAGTATTATCGGTGTTAATTCATCATTGCACACGTTGTACACTAGTCGGCTGATTATAATTTTTAATGTGCTCCTGCTGAGTTATTGTGAGCAAGCTAGAGAGAATTTCAGCGATGTGAAACGGTGATAATGTCATCGTGACTCTGGATGGCGAAGGCGCGGTCCACACACTAACAACAATCAGACGCCCATCTCGACCCATACGGACTAATACATCATCTATGCAAATACCAAGAAATGTACACGACCGATAACGCTATTAACTCTTACCGGAAACGCAACAAATGAATGCAACTGCATCCCTTCGGCGGTTATTAAATTAACATGAATTGACCTTTTACAAGACGATGGTCTTCACACGGAGCTTTAACTTCGATTATCAATGGATGAACGTGAAATCGAGACTGATAATTACTTCTGGAAGTTCAAATGTTAAAGACGCGCTCTCATGGGAAGCGTTTCCAGGGTTGTCACTATGAGTTATTGGATATTATTCTTTAATCAGTGGTCCTCTTAATTAATACAGCAATTAGCTAATGGGAATTGGAGCAATTAAGCAGCGGGGGGCTTTAAACGAAAAAGTTTAACAGTGGGAGGCTGCGGGGGCGGATTAAATTCATATTCATGTTTTTTAATTTAATACGTGGATTACAAAACTGAAAAATTAAAGGTTTGCAGTTAAATTTTGCAACAGAAAAGTACACAATAATTTAATCCTAGTTGAACGCCCATTTTATGCTTCACTTTAACTTTTTCTTTCCATTTTTTTCTTTTTAGATTAAAAGTAGCCAAGTATATTTAAGTTTTTGTGTGTATATTGTAATTAATTAAATAAAATAATCTTAGATAATAAATTTTTTTCAACAACTTTTATTAATCAGTTTAGTAGTAAATCTTACAAGTTATAAATCTGTTTATAATTGATTGCATTATAAAATATTTTCTTAATAGATACTTATTATGAAAAAAATTAATGACTAGGTAAAATTTTCTTAATAAATTAGATATAAAAGTAAAAAAATCTGTTTTTAAAATTTTGCTTAAAAATAATTAAGTGAGTACCTAACGTTAAATAAAAATATAGTTTTATTTTAGTAAAATTTATAAACTTGGGAACTGAAAATTAAGTTTCAACTTACAACTTTACCATTTAAGAAATACGTTTTGGTGACAATGTAACTTTTTTTTTCAAAATTAAATTTTTATGATTTACATTATCTTAAAATTTTACAATTTTAAGGCATAATTAAGCGGTGGAAATTTTCAACAAAATTTATGAATAACTATATTAATATAAACATTAAATTTTTGCAAATTATCCTACGAGTCAGAATAAGAATAGAATTCTTTAATGCCTTGCTTATTGTAATTTTTTTTTTTTTAGTTATTTATTCTTTGGATTTTTTGTAGCTTCGGGTATTTTTACTTCTTCGGATATTCTTTATCGATTTGCTAAATCTTCAGGTTTTTTGGTTCTAACTGGATTGTTTCCATTTTTGAAATTTTTATTTTTTTCCAACCTTTTAAATTTTTTAGATACTTTTAATTTTTTGTATTTTTGTTATTCTTTATATAAATTATTCAAATTCTCTGGATTTTCTATACTGTTTATTTTCTTTAGATTTTTCATTTATTTATGAGATTTTTATATCTTCTGCAGTCTTTCTTTCTGTATTTTTTATACTATTAATTCTAAAAATTTTTATATTTTATGGATCTTAATAAGTTTCTATTTAAAGTATTTCAATATTTTCTAGATTCCAAACATTTTCACTTTTTTTTTTTGAAATTTTGATATTTTGTTTTCTTTTACAGACTTTTTGGGCCCTGTCTCTTAAGTTCTTTGCTTTACTTAAGTACATATTAACTTTCAGATTTTTTAAATTTTGTTGGATTATGTTAGATTTACGAATATTGTTTTTTTTTTGTATTTCTTAGGTTTTTTCAACTTTTGTTTACTTTAGTTTTTTATGTGTTTCTCAGATTTTTAGATTTGTCTAGATTTTCAACATTGTAGGCATTCTTTAAATTCTGTAAATCCATTATTTTAATAGTTTGAATTTTTGAATCGTTTCTTAAACAAATTCTTAGATTCTTTGAATATGTTTATAAAATCTCTTACATCATTTAAATTCTTGGTTCTCTTGAATTCTTGGACCCTTTACATCCGTTCGACTTTAATTTATTAAGTTATTTGCATAACAAATTTCTAAAGCTTCTTAGATCTTTTGCATTCTTTACTAATATCTAACTAATACGATTTACGCTGAAAAACTTGGTGGCGACAAGCACACAGCTTCAGAGGAAAATAATAAGCAAAAGAAGGTGGAAATTACAGGATAAAAGAGCAACTAACTAAATCTTCATGGTTTTATTGAAAAACAACAGAACAAAGAATATCTGCAGAATGATGAAAAGAACACACAAACTAACCATTAAGAAGAAAGCGATAGCAAAATAAAGTAAACAAGAGAATCATATCAAATAAGATAAAGCTTCAGAAAAAAAAAGTTGTTGGTAATTGGTGTCGTACTTTATAAAGGTAAGTTTTCGTTTTAAAAGCTTAATAGTCAACATTTAATTTAAATAGGTATTGATAAGAAATGTTATCTAAAATAACGAACAAAAGAAAGAAAAAAATTCAAGGCAAACGTTTTGATTTTCTTTTACAAAATTGATGAATTTGTTTCAAGGTTAAAGACTTAATGACAAAACCTAAAAACCTCAAATTAATTTTGAAAATCCATGGTATGCGAAGCTTGAAAGCTGGTAAATAGCCTGCCGAAATAACTCTTTAAAACATGGTAACCATTTTAAGATTCTAGAAAAATAAATTTTTTTAGATATATGAACTACTGCAAAAAGAAATGCGTATCACAAAATGTGGAACGTTTTGTTGAACATTTTAATTGGTAATTAACTAATTACAAAATTACTACAGTTTAACAGTTAATTTTTAAACTTCCGTAAAATTTCTGAAATTCGCAAAATAACAGAGCCAGTGTTGAAATTTTTATAGTTTAATCTTAGTCACAGGAGGCTGTAGAGGTGAAATATACTTATATTTATTTATTTATGTCTGAACCTAAAAATTAAACATTCAAATCACACTGTAACTTTCTCTTAGAACATAACGATTTATTCAACCCTCATTTTCTCATATAATAATATCACTTGAAAATATCGTTGGTCAGAAATATGATTTTTCTTCGTGCAGTACATCATAGAAAACAAAGCTTTGATGTGGTAGCGAGTGTCATCGCGATGTATTTATTACCGACACGTACTTCGGAACAAGCTCCACACATCATCAGATCACCATCACAACCGGCACTGTTTTTAGATGCTGGCCCAGTATTCATAATTCGTGTCCGGAGTTGACGAGCATAGTACAGAAAACATGCTGTAAACTGTCAGGACGTCTGCTGAAAAAAGCGCCTCTCTCAAAAATGCCTGAGCAACGTGACGCATTCTTGAGCGACACTTCACTTATAAACTTCTGCCGCGACGCTTTCTACCTACTTATAATAATTAGTCCAGATACACCTTAACTTCGAGAAAGTGTTTCCTTGTATCGTTTTTCCGGATAATTTTGTGATTAGGGGATGACATTTTTGCAGGAAACGTTGTTAAATACAAGTTTTCTGGCTTAAATCAATGCATCAATTATTTTTTTAGTTGATAAAAGTTTGCATTACAAAAATTACATAAACTAGGTACCTACGGCTTACTTCTAGGAAGAGGCGACAAACCAAAGCCCCCATGGCTTTTATTCATTTGTTGCGTCCAAAGCTGTTAACAAAGTAAATTGAGAAAAATATAAGCAAATTAAAGCTTACTATTTTATACCTAACTTGTTGAAAATTGTTGAAATCTAATTGTTTCTATCTTGCCCCATTAGATTTTTTGACACAGGTAGTGATTGTAAAAGATGTCATGCAAGTTGTTCCAGTCTTTAAAAATTTTGTATGCACTGTAAAAGTCCAGTGATTTGTAACATCGCGTCGTCAATAAATTAACCAGCCTGAATTTGTTAAAACCACCGTATCTAGTTAATTTAGTGACGCTTTGATGTAATATTCAAAGAATGACTATCTATCAATCACTATTAATACTGTGGATGGGTCTACAAATGTTCTCGTGTTGAAAAAATCACAATAGTCGTTAGTTTTTTCCAGCTACGCTCGTAATTATTGATAATCCAAAACCAGAAAAAATATTTCGACAAATCATCACTCGTCAATTTGACGCGTGAACGAGACTGATTGTAAAAAATTTTCAGCGCTGTACTTTAGGTAAACCGAATCAAATGTATATTTGAAATTATTGTCCTATTAATGGATGTTCTGTCGTGTTGGATAAAGGGCGTGAAATGAAGTTGATAAGTTGACAGGCTGAGAAATTTGTCAACACAGTGAGAATTTTAATAACGCATGCGAAAAGCTAGCACAAAAGAAACCGTTGTGCTATTGTTTAATTTTGTCTCGAAATCTGCTCATAAGCCCACTTAAGCACAGAATTCCTGCAACGCCATGATACAGGGTTAGGGTCGTGCTTATTAAGCTGTCAGAAGGCCCCGAAGACAGGTTTGGCCCGACACACGGATTAAAAGTGCAAGAATAGTTCGGTTCCGGGATTATTAATTCAAAAGCCCAACAGCAAGAGAATGAGTAGGAGTGCTTATAGTAGCAGGAACGTTGCATTAGTACTGAAATGACAGGAATGGCGGGAAATGGGAGTTGACGGGTCTTAATCTCCGTCACTTCCCTCGGTGATTGCCGCTCAAAAATAAACCATAAACGATGACATGGACAAATGGCCTAATTGCAAAATTAGCAACCACGCACGAGGAAATATTAAAAATAGTTTCATTTTAACAAGAAAAATCTGCGGACATAGATCATCATTTTATGTTTTTCATTATTAGATTTACAAAGTTTAACTCACGTTTTATAATTTGTGATTGCCGGCGTATAAACGCAATTTTTATGAAAAAATTAAAATAAATGCTTCAATTTAAAATACAAATAAAAACAACAAAATAATTACACCTACGGTTTAATTGATTTTCAATGATCACTTACTTTTGTTTAGGTAATTTTTATTGCAATTTTTATATAACCATATTTTAGAAAGCAAAATATGTCGATAATCCAAAATTTAACAAAATTGAACTCTGATGTTCGATTCTTATCTAATAATGTTAATGAGCTTTTTGTAGCAGGAATATCGTATGGCTTCCTGCGGGAAAGTTTGCAGCAGCGTGTCGTTTGTGGTTCCGTGTTCGTTCTTTATTGGTTATTAGCCGTTTGGGGTGTTTTGCTCGCTTAGAGGGGAAGTTTCCTTAATATTTTGTTAATTTATTCAAGTCCATTGTTTTCTGGTAACGTCACTGGCTGGTCCTGCATGTAAGCGAACTGAAAACAAAAAGGAAACTCGATATATAGCAGGACGAAGCGGTGCAGAAGAGAGTGCAAGGTCTGGCCAATTTGCTGCGTTTGTATTATCTCGCATAACTTGAATACATCTCTCGCTACTCAGATCGCAGACGAAGATACAGCCGCAAATGCAACAACAACTCGCCACAAACCTGCCTGCTTACTTCTTTTATCTTTTGCAGGGAACAGGACGAGTAATTAAAATATATAAGTGTTCTCGGCGAAGTCGCTTTGCACAAACTTTGGAAGATAGCAATAGCACCAGCATATATATGATTGGGAGGTGCATCTGTTGGCAGCGTTCTTTCTGACATTGTCTGATTTACAGAGGGCAATTATAATATCCAAGGGGTGCGTTCGCGAACGGGGGTGGTTTTCGGGGGGTGTACACGGTAGCGGAACGCCAGAGAGCTAGCAATATCCGCATTCCAGAGCTGGAATCCCGCGTTGACAGCTCCTGATATTGCAGGGCCGGGTGTCTGATAACGACTCCGCTCCTGGAATGTCGTTAGCTTCCCAAAAATAACGTTTAGACAGTGTTATTTATGGCCTTGACAGCATCGCCGTATCGTACTCGAGCGCTCAGGAACGCTACCGTCTCACTTTCCAACCCCGTCCATATTAAATTGGTCGGGAACAGGGTGATTTGCCGCTTATTGGATCCGATATTGTTATTGTCTCGCACACCAGAGGGAAACGGAACGAAAAAATACTACGCAAACAACACTTCAGGTTTTGGTTTAATTAACACCAATGACAGAACTTGATATGTCTTAAACTATTCAATATGAAATCTATGACAAATTTTGTAAACTATCCAACTACATATTTTAAAAATTGATATTAGATACATGTAGCTTAACTCAATAAACTACTTTCTGTCTATAAAGGGGTAGTATGTTCACAGGTACTATTCACCTACTGTATTTAGACTATTCTAGTAACGTAGTTCAGAAAAGCAATTAAGTAAAAAAACAAAAATTCAAATAAAATTAAAAATTTTTGAAAGGTGCGTCAAGTCTAATTAAAAGTAAGAAAAGAGTGAACGTTAGATTTTATTTCCTTGAACAAACTTTCATTCCGGACTTGATGAACGCGATATTTTTTACAACTTTTATTTTAAGTGAATCTGTTTGGAGTGTCATTGTCAACTGATGTGAAACAAATTCTTTTTAAAACTTTATTACAAATGAAAAAAGCTGACCTGCCGATTGTAACTTTGAAAGGATTGTTTGTTACGGTTCAGGTTTGGATGTTTGGTTCTTGATATATTCAACAACGAATTTATTTGAAACTTTTAACCGATAAATGAAATATAATTTTTGTTCAGTACTGACATAAGACTTGTCAACATGCAATATAAAAAAAAAAGAATTATTTTTATTTTTTATGCTTTTGTATAAGTATCTTCCAATCTTAATCCTAAGCAGGTCGTATAAAGGTGGGAATAAAACAAAAATATTGACAGATATTACAGGTACTTAAACCGGGCACTATAGGCATCTATTGAGTTGGACGTAATAAAATTATACGGCGCAGCCCATAAATTAAAAATAGCAGACACACGTAAAAAATTAATTACATAAATATGTATTTTAGATCTAAGATAGCCATTGCGGCAATTAAGTAGGAATCTTCGAGGTAGTTCGAACAAGGCATAAAAACCGATACTTTTAGTATTACAAAAATGCATTATAACGCGGCATTTAAAACCTGCACAGTACAAACTCACAGATATGCAGACATTGAGAGACACATTTAATTAGCCTTTTATACACTTGGTCGAGATTATACGATCGTTGAAACAATTTAGATGCCATTAAACTGAAAACGTTATGACTGTAAAATTTTGATGATTCGGCATTTTGCAGCTGCTTTAAAAAAGTGGGAGGAATGCGAAAGTCGATGTGAAATTGAATGTTATTGGGATTTGACATGTTCCGTTTCCGTTTTTGTTTTCATGAAAAAAAAAAGTAAATAATGATTCTTCACAACAATCACAATGTTAAAGTGACATTAATGTGAGCAGATTGTGGGCTTGATAGGCTCGAATCACGTGATCGACACGAATTATGGAGGGTGTTATTTATAATGGCAATTTTTTGGTTCGGTTAATAAATTAGATTTTCAATGCGGAACAAGAACAATATTTATCATGTTTTTAAAGTTTACTCTTCACTTTTGTTGTCTCCCCGATTACAAATTTTACTTTACATCGGTGTACAAAGAAAAGCAATTAAAAAAATTTAGATTACTTCCTATAAAGTCTATTTATTTTCGAGGAAATTTGAAATTAAGTATTTACGTTAAATTGTTTACTTAAATCTAAGTATAAAACTGTGACGAAAAAATGTTTAACTTTGTTTCTGAAACTGCAGTAAAAAAGTCAAGTTCTGTAGATCTGTGACTGCTGTTGTAGAACAATTTTTGGTAGTTGCTCGGTTGAAGCTAGCGCGATATAAATGGAATACAATGAAATCAGAAAAAGGTACAAAGAATAAAGCGTTATCTACCTGCAGGGGTCAGAGACGGACCGCGAGAAGAAGATGGGAGACGAGAGGGGAATGAGACTTCATTGTCGTCGATTTACTTTTATTGACTTTTTTGTCAACAAACAAATTTTGCAATCTGTGCGAAGAAACATAATACGTGACGAAGAAAAAGGTGTGTATTTGGTATTTGCAGAATGTTACCCCTAGTGCGTCCCTGTCAGAAGGCATGAAATTATTCTGCATCCTCTATGCTTAACCGCTTTGACCATTGAAGGCACATCCTCTTGGAATTCCAAACGTCAAAATGTGACAAGAAGACAATGAGTTATAATTGCCGGTCCCCACAACTGGGTCGTATTCATTCGCATTTTGCTACGCTCACAGTAGATTGATTCTTTGTATTTTTCCGAGGGAAAAAAGTTCGATTTAGATATTAGATATGCCCCAACTAGTTGAGGACGCGAAGACGCGTGCATGCATTATCACGCAGGATATGATGTATGATCTTTCCACGAGTCGCTTTTCCCAAGGGCCAGATTTTCGGAAACGAGTTTTTTTAGAGGTGATGGAGAAATAAATTGAAGTTTTCATAGTTATTCCTTGTTATTCCCTCGCACATACGTGATATACAACACTCGTAGAAATGAAGATATGGTCTCAGCATTACGAACATGCAACAATCACATCGTCTTGCAATAAATTAAGGCCCTTTGTGAGTCGGCGTAAGACCCATTCAGGCCTCTGTAGACGATAGGGTTCATTAAATCCGTTATCGCAACTTTCAAGTCGTTTCTGCAGGGAAACTTTTAAATTTATTTCACTTATCGTTATTCCGAAGACGGCGGTTCCATTTCACCGCTACTAACGGCCACGGCCGACGCGGCTTTCGCACTTAATCAACGGCCTATTTTTAATAGTCTAAGCGCACCACCAAAGCCTATTAGCCCAAGAGATGGGCTCTAATGGATTACGGGGGTGCGGATTCAAGCCATTGCATTTTCAAGCCAGAAATCAAACTTAAAAGGCGTTTTAAAATTTTAAACGTATTATTTGAAAAGCCATTTTTGAAGTTAAAATGCTTCATTTTGAACTACTTAATAAATAATTGATACAACTCTATAAAAAACGTCTCTCTTAAAAATATTAAGCACAAATTAATATAACAGTTTCAGAAAAGTTTTTCAAAAGCTTTCATAACATCAGAATTCCCAAGTAAGTAATTATTTCTGTTGTAAATTTTTTGTATATTTAAATTAACAAATTTTGGAGAGTATTAATCTCAAAATTTTTGAATAGAATTTAATATCAGCAAGTCATTATATCTAAAATGAATGTAAATGAGAATCTCTATAGATTATAATATCTACAGACTACCAATTAGTTGGATGAGTACCTTGGCACACTGCACCCGAGAATAGAAAAATCTCGTATAACATAATTCCAGAACTCAAAGAGTAAAAGATCAATGCATTAAATTTTATCATTTATACGAAGTAGTCATAAACTTTAACGATGAACTTTACAAGAGTTAAAGGTCACTAGAAGTGCCCCATTACTGTTTAAGCCTTTTTGACATTCGATCTAGAGATTTACGAACATTACCTTTTGTAATTACGAACATTTTTAAAGCCGGATTGCAGTTAACTGTTAAGTGCTCTGTCAAATTAAAAATCATCTTCTAATCTTAAAATCTAAAGTTACTTGAAGGTTTGTGTTGAGGATCATGCTTCTCGCATTTCTCGAGCAGCTGCATCCGAGTTTGCGCATAAGAAATTTTATTAGGAACATTCATTTAATTTTATGCGAATGTTTACGAAGAGAATTACGAAAGCTTTAAGCCTCATGCCTTACATGTCGTAACGTAA
Source organism: Cynaeus angustus (assembly GCA_030157275.1). Lineage (NCBI taxonomy): Eukaryota > Metazoa > Arthropoda > Insecta > Coleoptera > Tenebrionidae > Cynaeus > Cynaeus angustus. The sequence continues at coordinate 19,346,480 of CM058058.1, forward strand.
GCTTGTTATAATTTTTATGCGCCAATTAATATTACGTTTACATTTCACTTAACGCTTACATCCTCAGCGTGAGGGAATCTTCAGCTGTCGGAGGCTTTGTCAGTTTTTCAGTTCCAGTGTTTTATTACACTGTGGACATTTGATGTCAGGGAAAAATTACGCACCCGAGTTAATTTGTCGCTTTTTATTGTCATTTTATAAAGAATAAGGTTATCTACATCTACCAACCTGAAGTTTTGCTTTTTGAAATGTGCGAATGAACCAGCAGCATAATTTGATATATCAAAAACTTTGAAAGGTGAGCTAAGGCCGTCTTTACAACGTAATTTATATTAATCTTGATGTAATAATGACGAGATTTCATTTGACGCTTTATTTGTTGGTGCATTCTCTCTGTGAAGGCGTCTTCAGCTGTCCGTTTTTTAAGTTTAAGGGATAACAGGTCGTAATCCAGATCGTAACTTGTGTAAGTTTGTCGAATATGGGCTAGTGGGTCAGTTTAGGATCTATTAAAGCTTATTGGCTTGTTGTCTAATTGGATAGGATGTTCCTTGGAGATTATTACAGTGCAGAGTGGATTGGTCGGAAAGGCATTATGTTGGTTGTAATAATCTGCGTGGTGGAACAGGTGGCGCATAAACGCCCATCAACGAAGCCATCCGACTTTTGGTTAGATGGTATCAAAGTTTGGAAATAAAAATCCCATTTCACCCCGTCACATTGTGACGATCAAATGAAGCAACGCACATTCAAGATCTGTAATAAAAGGAAACGTCGTAGGGGAAAAAGCGAGATCAAGAATCGTTCGCGACGTTGCGGTGGAATTTTTGAGGAGGACGGTTCGGTTCCACCATTATGCGATATATTTATGGGCAGCGGATGAATAAAAAGATCTGCTCGGCCTGTAGCTGCAAGGCGGCCCTACATCATTTTAACATAATAGAAGAATGGATGGCTTTCAGATTTATGTCATCTTTCGGCCGTATCAAAGTTTGTAGCGATAAAGAACACAATGAGCCGAGACCGAGAGCGCGGTCCGATATTATAATATTGAATTAATCCGCCAGGTATATCTACACACGGGGATTTCGTTGCCGCCCCATTTGTTACGACTCTGGCAGCTCTCTAATCCCCGGAGGTCGACGCGCAGCATTCCGGGTCCATTTCACCGCACTCAACATACAACATCTACCTTCGAATGCAATTATCTTAATAATATCATATTCGTCGAGGTCGAAAAATGACATGAACCGAGGGGAGCGCAGACCTCAAATTAAACTTATTGCTATTTGAGAGATTAAATTTCGGTAAAAGGAAATGGATAGACCTCTAACTCTACATATATTTCTTCATTTTCGAGTGCTACATAATCTTCTTATGAATACATATCACTTTTGAACGTCTTTGAAATTATAACTCAGTCTCTGTTAATTTGTTTTCAATGTACACGTCTGTAATCAGTAAGGTCCCCCAACATTTTTCATAAAAATCAAACTTTTATATTTTTCGCTTGCTAAACCATATTTACTCCGCTCTTGGATTGATTTTTACTAATTTTGGAATAATTGACTAAATTATATATCTTGTTGCGGAAACATTTACAAAAATCAATTCCAATATTTATAAGAGGCCAAATTTAAAGTACACAAATTTTAATGTTTAATATTTTTTATGTGCGATTACAAAAAATAACACCACAACTTTCAGCATTGTTTAGCAGAAAATTAGACACTTTTTCTTGAAGTATATATATAGTACTTTACATTCCACCTGTAGATAAACAGATATTTTACATTTGTCGTCCTTCACAAAATTATGCAACTTACCTACTCACTTTTGACAAATAAATAACCAAACTAAATTCAAAGACTCCTTTATTATTCACCTACATAAACAGCGAAAAATAAAAATATTCTGAACACATCTCTGTTACCTGAAAATGACACTCACGTGTTGCGCTCGCCATGTGGTTGTCATTTTCAAACATGACGTCACAAATACAGATTTAGATCTATATTCCAAGGTTCAAAAAACCTGAACATGATAAATGTTCATGATTTGTAAATAAATGAGAAAACAATACGGTGGAGGTGGTTTTTATATCTGTATAGATTTACTTTTAGCATTGCTTTGTTACAGTATAACGCTTGGGAGGATGCTATAAAAATCTACATGTTTCTCCCTCAAATCAGGTCTGCAATATCGGCTAATATCCTCGCTGCTATTAAAAGGTGTTAGATTAGTTTTTATTGTTTCAGCGATGCGATCACGGGATAAAAGTAAAACCCAGGGGCGGCTATTTGCATGCCGGGGAAACAGCTGGTAAAATTGCCTACTGGCGGCTCTAATACAGTCATAAAAGTAAGTGTAATTAGTGCTCGCTTTGTTTAAGTACAGCTTAATTAATTTATAGGTATCATCGTGTAGGTAGGTAAGTAATTTAGCTGGCTACAGACGGTCCACATTAACCCCCATCAAATTGCCTTGTATTACGTACTTCTTAATGATTATCGCACCTGGGAGACGGTCATTCGCGTTGAGTCAGTGTTTTTATGACATGGACGTCGTCCATGGGAATATGACTATGTGGGACCGATTTCGGCGAACACAAATCATTACAACCCACCTGTTCGTCCACTCAATCAACGAGAAAACTTGGAATGCCTCACACACAATGCACTTTAACTAAAATGTAGACGTTCTAATTTATGGCGTCACGGTTCGAAAGAAACGCTTCGACTTTCCAGCACTTAATTACACGCAAAATTATCTTAGTTACAAATTTGTTAATTTCACATAGATCGGTCTACACAAATTGAACCATTCATCGTCTGATCCGTGAAGAATCGATGACCAAACCGATCAGCTCGATGCATAATAGATGATTTTTTCTGGACATTCCTGCGGGTGAAACTCACACATGCAACCGATGATTAAAAGATCCAATCAAGACGCAACGTGCAATTTAACACTCAAACTCTTCCAATCAAGTGAATTTGCCGGATTTTTTCTTCGTTGCTTTTGAATAGGTTTTATTTGGAGGGCGTCGTCCCTTGGTCTGTGAAGACGAGCGTGATATGTACCGTTCTGACACCGCGGTGTTCTCGGCCTCCTGCGGCATAATATGTGGGAATTTGTCGCTGTAAATTACCGGAATCAGGCAGGGGCCCCGTCGGACTCCCTCCAGGGCTTGAACGGGCTTTGCACGGCGACATCCACATATCAGGATGGGATTCCGATCTCGCTCCCTGGAATTAAGGTGTTCTTCCGGAGATTAGCCTCGCAGCTGTATATTTTTTATTTTATTCGGGCTATTTATCGCCGGAGGAGATCACGCTCAAGGAAATGGGATTTTACTTGCTTGCGCACACCACCGAATAAAATAAATCATACGAGGACGAGGGCGAACAAACAGGATACGTGAAAGGGACAAACAGGGACAAACAAGGTGGGAAACGCCAGCACACGACCGAAGACGTTTTGCATAATGTTTTCCAACATTTTGTTTTTTTTCCTTCCTACCTGTTTTACACAGATATCTAGTAATTACTGTGTGCATTCATTTAACAGCATATTCTCTGGAAAATATAGGTTTACTTTACAATAACACATTGTTCATTATTCAAAATAAAAGTTGTGAAAACAAACAGTTTGTCAGAAAAATTTAATCTTTTATCTTGAAGCTAAATCTTCACCGTAATCTCATTCTCAGCAACCGTTCTATCATCGACACTTCCAATATCTAAGCTTCCCTTTTTGGCCACGTTTTTACAATATCGCAAAAATCGTCTCCGAATAATTTGTCTCATTCGCCTTCATTTCAGATCCCACGCAATCATTCAATTCACTTCCTCCCAAGTTTTTTTATTAAAGTTTTTTGTTGCTTAATAGAAATAACGAACCCTTTAGACTTAACGGCCTCAGAGACGGCAATTAGCGTTGCGAGTCTCGTCTCCTGGGACGTGGGGGATCGGTCTCGGGCTAATTATGAGTTTTGGTCGCGCGGTACGCATCCGAGTATGAAATCCTAAGCTTCTTGTCGTAAGTGTTGGATTACAGTCGCCAATTACAGGGTGCGTGTCGGGAATTAGGCGCGCACGACGCCCGGTACACTTGATTGACATCCGTCTCCTTTGCAACCGCCCCCCGAACAATGCATCAGGAAAGCTCTCACGGACTCTCACCACCATGGGGATAATTGCTTTGTTGGGTTGTGTGTACGAGCCTATATTCCAGCTTAATCCGCTCCCAATACCGACATTAGTCCTGTAATTATTGTTATTGTTTGGTTTTATTGTTCGGGTGAGGTTTGGGGGGCCAACGGCAAGAGTTATGGGATTAAAACACCTGTGCGATTAATTTTTGCGGTAGAATCCTGAATGCTACAAATGAGCACTGACTGCAAGTAATGAAGAGGAGGAGTTGGAATATCCTTACAAGGATCATTCCTTAAGGTGTGTCTGTGTTATTGAATATTGTGCTTAATGATGGAGATAAAGTGATTAAAATGTGCTGCCATTGTGTAACTGGAATTTACAATTAAGGGATGTTTTTTATTTTATTGGAAATTAATCACTGAATGCGGAAACTGTATATCTTTATAATGCGTCAATATTTTTAAAATAATAATAGTAATGGTAATAAATAACATGTTTATTTCTCACAAGGTAATACTTAATCTTTATAAATTAATTTGTTTATTGATTAAAATCTCTATTTATAAATTAAATCAAAAAGGGGTGGTCAATTTGGGTTTATTAAACGTAAATAATCGAAAATCAGAAAAAAGTAATAAACTACGAGTTCTATTCAGCATGACAGTTCAAACTACTTAACTATTATAACATTTTTTCTTTACTCTATTAACAATTATTCCAGTCATGCTTTTGTTTCTGAAACAAACTTTATTGGTTAAAACGACTAAAATAACGTCAGCCTATTGTTAACATGTAGGTTCAATTATTGTCGCTCCAATTTTCCACTTTTAGAGCAGAAAATAATGTAAATGCTACATAAATCAAGAATTTGTTCATGCTTATCTTCATACTTCAAATTACTCAAATTCTTAGCAAGAAAAGAATTTATAAAGTTAGTTTGTTTAATCAATCAATAAATGGGAGCGAAATGTGAAAACAGATGACTGTCCATTTGTCAATTTTATTTTTTTATTTTTGATTAACAGATATTTCAACTTCACTTTCTACCTATAGATATGTCAATTTGATTTTTTAGAAAAAAACATTTATTATCTGGGTAAAAAAATATCTTGACTTGCGATGGTGTACTTAAAAAACATCTCGTGACTGTTTAAGCGAGTTGGTAGCAAATTGACGTCCAGCACGCTGCCGACGCCGCCGCCGCAGCGGAAGAGAACGTCGGTATTTATTTTTTGCTTTGTTAATTTCCGCGTCCACGGTTCCGGGGCTTGCATGTGCAGATTTCGGAAACGGCATCCATCGCGAGACGCAGGTAAGTATCGAATAGACGTCGACGTCGTGGCGGTGGCAGTTTGTGCCGGGGTGCCATTACGATGATTGCTATTATCGCGGCGGCGGTGGAGTAGCGGGGGCGGCGTCCGTGTACCGCTGAAAATGCAATAACTGTCAGTTGTTTTCTGGAGCGGCGGCAACGTTGGCGGCGGCGGTGGAATATTGCAAGTGGCTGCAGCGACGCGGAAAATCGTACATGACACGTTCATATCCATGGCAACTCCGTCAGATATGAATATTTCATAGAATACATTTTCATACTTTATTGAACGTGTCACCTCTGATTACGAACAATATACCTGTCCTGTCTTTCTCTCTGTGTTTGGTAAAGCACCGGTGTCTCCGTAAAACACGCAGATAACTGAGCCACATTTCCACCCTTCGAAGTTGCACGTTATGTAACGCCGCCGTCAAAATTAATAACGCCGAGCACGGCTTAGGGCCGACCCCGGCGTGGATACCTCATCAAAAATACACGTACACGTGGTACACGGATGCTCAAGACTCGATTTTCGGATGGGTGCGCCAAAGGCGGCATCACCATTTCAAAAAAGAAAATAAATCAGACAGCATACGTGTATGGATATCTATGGATGAGTACGTCACATTACATCTTTGGTTTTATAAACCATTTGCCACGACCTGCATTCCAAGAGCCCAAAAAATAAAAGAGCAATATTTTCAATATAATTTTTTTGTTGACATAATTTTTTTATAATTTTTTTTCACGTACGTACGTAGGTGTAAAAATATTTAGTTTCCAATAAGTTGCTTATTTTCTGAAATTTTTGACCAAAAACTGTTGTTATATTTCTTTCTTTATCAAACTGTTTCTTCTGTTTATTATCTAACATTAAGTTTTGCTGTGTTTTAAAGGAAATTTACTAAAGCTTAAGATTTAAAAAATGAAATTCTTGAATATGACAAACCACTTTCGAATTGCTCTTTTAATATAAAACTTTTTCACATACAGTATGTTTTGTGAGAAAACACTGCAGCTGCTTGTTTTTGAGTTTAGTGCACCAACTGCTTAAGAAGAAAAGGCCAATTATATGCACCTAATGTAAAAATGACTACTGATTTAGTATCGTGCAATATTTAGAAGATTTACTTTCTGAAAGTAGATTTATAGCAGGCAGCCTCACAAAAGTATTATACTCATTTTAATCGTTAAAAAAGTCTGAAGGTTTCCATTTCGACTAAGCAAAGCTTTTTCAATTTAGCTCGTCTGTGAGTTATATTCCGCGATGCTTTTATCCGCTATTGGTCAGATTTGTGTTTTGTGTAAAAAAGCTCCGGTCTCATGTCTGGCTATCTGTCGACGACTCTTCCGGCATGTTTTCTCGTGGCCGTCGAAGCCGGAAGAGCGTTCCGTTCTCTCTTCTATCGGCCTATTTATCGTCTCTCATGTATTTCATTGTGTGGTAACGCGGAGTCGCGGATCAATGTGATTTACTGTGTAGCTAGTCTCGCCAGCAAATAAATAATAATAAATCTGGGATGATCCAAGCAACGGCGTCACGTTGCGGTCATAATCCTCCACGGCGACTCTCCTCCACGACACGATCAGTCCACAATGGCAGCCCTCGTTCACGACCTAACACCCCTGTGTGAACGACCGAACCCCTTTTTGCTCTTTTCGATTTGAATTGCCAATTATTATTAGCGACGGGCCGTGTTATTATTATATTCATTACACCGGGACACCCCGGTTTTATCACTTGTTTTCGTGAGCGGTTTTAACCCTATTGAAAAGAACCCCGGGACTGATTGACCGAATGCCGCATAAGCACCCTTCACTCGTGTTAAATTAGACATTGTAACAACAAATAATGCAAATGTGGCGAGGACCGTGTAATCTACAACCCTCATGCTGGGAGATTCGAGGTAGGGTATTGATCAGATCAAAGATCAAAACTCACCACCTTGCGGCAGGATGAGATATAATGATCTTAAATTTGTTTGGCAGTTTACATAATTTCCACCTGGAAATGATAAAAAGAAGCGGTTATTAGTATCTTATTCTTTTATCAATCACTATAAATTGGTTTAGAGAGATAAAAGCAAGAACTTTTAAAACTGTTAAAATACCAAAAAAGTACATTAATAAATTTAAAATCCAGATTTATAAAAGAAATTAAAATTCCTTAAGAATAATAAAACAGATATTTAAAAACTTGGAAAGAATTCATAAACAGATAAATTTCGGCTACAAAAAGCCACCAATCAATCTGTAGTTGTTAGCGTGAATTTTAAGATTTTTTTGTGAAAAATTCTGAGATGAATAAACACTCGAATTGTGATCTTTACTAACACAAATATCATAAGCATCTTCAAAGAATTTTAAATTATTAAGTATCTATTAGCACATTAGGTCACATTGAAAGTAGAATTAGCAGTTTTATGTAGGCATTTAATTTTTTTGTAATAAAATATGATGCAATTAAATATAATGTATACAAGTTATGTATTTATGAAATAATATAGTAATCTTCTTGTGATTTTATGCATCTGGAGCCTAGTACAATAATTAATTTTGCCTGTAAAATATATCCCCCACACGTGAAGGGGTGTAGATTGAGCGAAACCAGAGACAAACATGATAATTGTGCCAAAATTTCGCTTGAAGATAGATGAGGACACCAGGTGCGTTTCTCGCAACCCCAACCCCAATAGCGCATTTAATTCACTTTCTCCCCACTTAGAAAACCTATTTCATTCCAGAAATCATAAAAATTTCTTCAGAGCCGACACACCTTCTCCAATTTCAACCACATCGTAGACACTTTAAACAGTAAAAACCTCAGCAGTGCCATTCACGTTACATTTGTTTAAAGTACATACTACCAACACAGACGCAAACTACCTAACTAAACAGCATAAATTCCTATTAATTTTGTCGTAAATTGTACAATTTTTACCCAAGCCCAAGCATTTCCAGGAATATCGCACAGAGCCATAAAAGTTTCAAGTGGAATCCTGATGCACGACAAATTTGTCGTTGTTTTTAAACGTAACAAGTCGTAATCCAAAAAAAACATTGGAACATTGAAACTATTAATTAACTGGTGTGCATGGCCGGTGTTGATTCAACGCGAGCGTTCTCACATGGAGTGTTGCTCCGGGGAATCTAGGAATATGAACCGACAACGTCCCTTCGGAGTCAGCGTCGCGGCGCTTCAATCTCCAGAGATCTGGCACACGTTTGATGGATGGACTGCGTCGCGAGGGAGTTGTAATCGTTTTCTAATTATTTTCGGCCAGCTTCAATCAAACGGAGGCGGTGTAGTATAAAGGGCTTGTTATCCTTAATTGCTGTTGTGTTAAATAAAAAATAGATATAGTAACAGTTATTCATACAGGGCGCATATTTTAACTAGATCTGTCAACTCTCGTAGTTGCTACTTAATACACAGCTGACATAAGCACAAAGCACCTGCATATAGTAGAAATAACAAGTACATTTAATAACGATGACGTCTGTGTATAGCACGTCTCAATCCCGCGTACCTGTTAATATTATCATCGTCCGCATGCAACTCATTATTATTATTATCAGCGGCGTTATAATAAACAGATGGTGTGAATGGTAACGCCGCGGTGTATCTTTTTACCATTGTGACGGGCGATTTCTATGCCATTCAACCAGCACTTTATTAAATCTCTCGAGTCGAGACGAAAGCGCACAGAGAGAAAAAAGTGTAAACATGACCGTGGAAGTCAGGGGCGGGATGTAATTATCATAATTTAAATTTATACGCCGAGTTTGGACGGCTCTGATGGGGTCGTCCATTCCGCTCAGCTCGTCGATAATTACTTCGGCCATACTCCCAATTTTCAACTTGGAACTAGTTCTATTCACCTATCAGACGTGGAATTGCATTTATTCACACAGAAACTACATTCATTGTTTGGTCCAAAAAAATGTTGAGTTTTTAAGTTACATTCTCTACACCTAATAATTTGTTAAAAATAACATACTCACTCATATTTTTATGTTGAAATGGTCTTAACTTTGTTATTGAAAAATACAGACGATTTTTCGCAAACTATGATAGAGGTCATAGTACCGAGGTTATTAATTTAAACATAAATTTATTTTTTTTATCGAACTTTAAAATATTTCTAATTAAATTGTCAAATGTGATTATGAAATTTTGCTATGTCTTGTTTATTACACACTCCTATAATTGCATTACCATGTCATTATACTCGTGGAAAAATGTTTAATTAATCACTTTTCATCAATAATTATTGCAAACAGCACGCAAAGGAACTCGCCATTAAGTAAAATCCCTAAGAGTTTAGTTCACGTCTGAGCAACAGCTGCTTCAGTTTAGACTTAATTAATGGCTAAATCACTCCTCTCGTCGAATAAAAATAAAATAAAGTAAATCCTTGCTGAATAATGATGAAACAAATACTTAAACAGAAGAGACAAACACATGCAGAGATCGAAAATATGCAACTCAATACGTAAGCTTGTTAAATGACTTACCACAAATTCTATGCGTGAGAGATGATACAAATCATAGAAACCAATTTTCAAACTACAGCAGATGAAAGCTTCCGATTCTTAGCGATTCATCATGCTGCCACTGTAATAGCGAAGCTAGAATAAAATTAATTACAAAGTTCTCCGACTTGAAATCCACTTGAATACATTAGAATAGTTTTTTCATCGTAACAATTTCTCAAACAATTAAAATTTATTTTATGGCGATTATGCGAAAAAACACCTCAAGAAGTGATGAATTACATCGTCAAGTTATTCGCGTTGACGCAAACGGCGGAAATGCGGGTTATTAATTTTTTTTATAATTCATAATTGTTTGCTCAAAGGGTTTGTTGTAATTTGTTGCATTTTTTTGTATCTTGTAACAGTAAATGTAATGGTGGCTGTTTTTGCAGATTTCAATTAAAAACAGTGGTGGAAAATTTATTCGCATTTTATGTAAACACTAAAAAGTTTGGTTTATTTCAATTTGGTTTGTATATACTTGAGATTTTTCAAACTTTGTATATGTTTAATTAACAATGAAGATCAATATTTATCCATGTTTTTTAACTCCTAATCTAAATAAGCTACCGGAGACCTGGAGTGGTAAGGACACCAATGTTAAAATTCTTTACATTATTGTTCAAATACCGAGCAATATAAATACACACACTAATTTTAATTTAAGTAATATTTTTATTATGGCGCCATTCCAAGAATTTTATTCTTGAAACTAGTTCAGAACGCTACCAGTCCTGTTTATGTTGGGATAATAGTACAAAACAGACATTTTGAGATAAAACCGGAGTCCTCTGTGGAATTTATTTAAAACTTTGGTAACTGTCAACATTACAGTTAATAGCTCTATTGTGAACCATTCTCATGAATTGTCGTTTTCCTAAAAATTAGATCATGTTAGTTGACATATACATGAAATCTTGTAATAATCCCAACAATAGGACTATAATTATGTCGTCAGTTCGCTAACAATAAGAAACAGTCATTTTATTGCCCTATTATAATATACGTGGAAAAAGTACAGCTTACATGCATATATGTATTAGTCTTATAATTACAGTAGATTGTTAATTTCGCAATATTAACTCATTAATTTGGATGTGTTAATTTACGTTAATTTGTAATAACTTTTTGTTCGTTGAGTTGGAGCTTATTGCAATGATTAACAGTTACGTTGAATTAACTTAGTAAATTATTCTGTCATTAGATGTTTTTCTGTCTTAACAGGTTTTTCTTGTTGAGGCTAGTAGTGATTAATCTTGTCTACTTATTTTAACCCCTGTACATCCGTGTTGGTGTTAAGTGCTGTAATTGTTGCTGGTTGATTGTCACATTAGTATTAATAGAAAAAAAAGTTAAATGAGAATAAACTTACGACCACTTTTCGTCACTGTTTTATTCTTTTTATCAAATGTTCGAATAACTCAAGCTAAACTTTTTTTTGTTAAAAAACTTTAGCAAAAATATAAATTTCTACTTTAATTCTTGCTAACCATAGCTAGGGAGAAAAAGTTTTTACACATACAGAGTGTATTTGTCTAATAATTTAGACAATGCATTCCATTTTTACTAAGACAGATCAATTACATTATTTGTATCCATATACATATATGACACTATAAAATTAATGGATAACTAAATCGGTTCAAAAACGAAGTTGCCATTGACATTTAGATACTTTTTTACATTTCAATCAAATTTTTTTAGATGTCCCAATTTGTAAAAAGTCTACGCATTTTAGAGTTGAAATTTTTTAATAAACTTAAAAATTTGTTTCTTAGCTGTGTTCAATGACTAAAAAATAACTGATATTTTTTATTGATAATTCTGTTTGTGTATTTTTTTGTCTTAATTAATATATCTGGAATCCATTTATACCAGTCCATTTAATTAATATGTAAGTGTGTACAAAAGAAAATTCCTCGTAATTCCGTGTCGGTGTTAATTTTTGTTAGTAAAACATTTCTGTGCCATTAATCAGTGGCGTATCTCGTCCGTTTGGGGTGTTCGACTTGGCCTTCCGTGACAAGTTGAAATTAGATTTTTTCACTTACTTTACAAAATAAACCCGACGTAGGTATGAGCTGTTGACAAATTCCAAGTAAACTAATTATCGTTATAATTTAGAGCTGGAGGAGATCGCAAACGAGGTGAGCGTATAAATAGAGTCAATTACGGCGGAATGCACAGAGAATTTATGGAGATGCAGATGAGTCGAGGGGTCCAAAACAAACCGAAACAAGAGAGCAAGTGGCTCGTATAAATTAGCTCACCGGGTATACGTTATCAGGGACGGCATCACCATAAATATTAAAATATCAATTATGAATATCTAAGTGCGTTGTTGAAGTCGAGTACGCCCCTAAGTCAGCGCCTGGGTACGTGGGCTCGAATTTTGAATTAATCCCGGAGCGCTAATCCTGAACCCATTGATTTAGAGCAGCACACTTAATTGGCGAAATAAAAATCACAGGCTCAAGATAAACATGGTCGGATATTTGTCAAAGTGTAAACTTAACGATCCCAAAACGTTCGTCTCAAAATACATAAATAATTAATCGCTTTAAAAAATTAACTGTGTCGTTCTTTTAACGTAATTGAAATCGTACGAGCCCAGCTCCTGACCGGTTTAATTAATTAGCTTAACGTCTGCTAGAGATTATAAATTATCATAATTCAGTTCTGTAATTAGAGAAATTGTTTGAGGTTTCAAGCACCGACCAATTACCACTAAGAACGTCCTCATGTTTGCATTAAGCGTCCCTCATTGCACTTCATTAACATTTACACTCTGAAAACACGCCAGATTGTCATAAACATTTTTATATTCTATGTCTTTTCCAAGATGCTGATTTTTTATTACATTTCCAATAAGGACAACACCTGCTGACTTTTTACCCCTATACTGGTCACTGTAATTCAATTATATTATACACGACGAAGAATTTCCGGTGTCGACCTGCAAGACAAATTACCTTTTATTATTTATCGCAGAATATTTTGAATACTTTCATTTATAACAGATATATGGGCACCGGTGTTGCTGTCATCGAAGTGGGCCACGAATCAAGCCCATATGGTGCTCCGTCATGGTAACATCTGACCGGAATGCAACAGAAGACGATCAGGTCAGCGAAAAAATATGGTAATATGGAACCGAAAGTAACGTACTAAATTAATCATTGAATTAAATGAATGAGGTGCTAATGAATGCGCTTAAAGTTAAGAAGATAAAGTGTACTTGATATGACTAAAGAATTTTTACAGACACACGGATGTCAAACATTAATAATAGAAATTTAAATTTTATATCATGCATAATACATTATTTCGGTTTTTTGTTAAAATTATTGCAATTATGCAAAATAGATACAATTGCATTGAAAGAGCAGTAATTCAAAAGTGTTTGAACTCAGGATGACATATTCATCGATCTCAATAATCACAAAGAATAGGTACTCTTAACACTTGTTGAATATAAACGAATTTAAACAAACATGTCACATATAAAATTTATATAGTTTAGATAATCTAGAAAGTTTTGAAAGCTATAGGAACATAAAGAAGTTTGTAGAATTTTCACAAAGTGGTATATTAGAAAATGTCTACTTACCTATGAAAAGATCTAGGATGCTATTTACGAGCTCATACGAATCAACTACAACCTAGAAAGATCTAGGATGCTATTTACGAGCTCATACGATTAACTACCAAATGTAAATGTCACAATATCCGTGCACTTGGTATTTTACACCTTATCAATGAAATTCTGCTAAACGATTTGTATCACACTTGCAACTTTTTATCAAAAACTTAACCGAGAAAGTAAAATTCAAACAAAGTTTCGTGGTTATTCAAGTTCTATATCTTAGATCTTTATTCGTTAGATCCCGAATTTTTAGTAGTTTAGACTCTTGGACAAGTTACCAGTTAGGTTTTTAGGTTCGTTTAAATTTCTGGTAAACTTAAGGAAAAATTTAATTCAAAAATGTTGAAAACTAAGAAACTGGTATGCCTTCTATAAAACTATAAACTATAAAACTCGAAATTCAGACTGAAAAAAATTGGGAGCCCGAAAACTCAAATGATATCCAAGAGGTAGCTCTTGAGCAGGCGGTGAAAGAGAAATGAGATAACATAAAAAATGCATTTAAATTGGTTCAGTATTTTTCGAGAAAAGTGGCAACAGACACACTGACATACACAAGCTTGTAATTTGTGTATCTTCTCTGTTCCGTCGTGGTTAAAAATTAAGAAACTAAAATCCTTAAAACTAGAAGCTAGAACTTTTGCTAAATTTAAAACTTGGAAACTTAATAGAATCATGAAGTAAAAATTTGTAAATTAAACAATTTTGACTACACATAAACCTGAAAATTTGATTATTAATACAATGAAAACCAATATTTATTTGGGTACAGAAAAGCATGAAAAATTAATGATATGAGAAAACGATGTCTAAAAACCCAAGATACAAAAGTCTTTAGCATATTCTAAACATAAACGTAAAATATCTAAAAACATGAATTCTTGGAAAGCTGAACTGTTACCCAAAAAAAGGCAAGAATTTGTGAGATTGGAAACATAAAATCTAAGAATCTAAGATCCCAAAATTTCGTAAATTCACGTGAGTAAACTTGAAGACTTTTAGATCTGGCAACCCAAGAAAATAAGATAAGCAAAGGAACTAAAAGCATGAAAATTTTAGAGCTTGGAAACCGAACAAAGTAAGACTTGGCAGCTGAGAATCTAAAAATTGGAATCTTAAAAATCTACGAATTAAATACTTAAAGCAGGCAAATGACGAAGTGTTATAAGCAGCAAATTAATATCAAAAACTTTCTTAGACCTAGTGTCATCTTAAAACCTAAAAGCTAATTAAAAATTCTCATTTTCAAAATTATAAAAACTTCAAAATCAAAGAATTTAAAAATAAAAACTAAAATTTAAAATTGGTCAAATGCAAAAAAAGCTCAAAATTTTTATTTTTCAAAAACTGAGAACATAAAGGCCTGACAAGAATCTAAGAATTTAAAACCTTGAAGATCCGAACGGATAGAAACCTTAAAACCTGAGAATCTAAAATCCAAGTATCTAACAACTTACAAATAAAAAATTTTTTAATTTAAAAAATAATAAATGTATAAATTTAAAACCTCAAAACGAAAATCTGAGAACTTCTCAACTTAAAAATTTTCAAAGTTTAAAAATCCAAGAATTTAAAAAGATGCAAATTTACAAAATCTATTACCTGAAAATGCGAGATTAAAACCAAAATATTTTTTTCTTGTCTTACGATTTGCAAATATGACGCAAACTTAAAACTTGAGGTGACATTTGACCACTTAAAATTTTAAGAGTGCGGTGAATTTAAAATTACGAGTATTATCTAAAAGAAGTTATTTTTGGACGTTTAATCAGTTTTGGAAAATATATGTACGATGTACGTAAAGTAATATTTTAAAAACTAAAAAATAATAAATCATAAAAATAATAAAAAGAATAAATTTTACAAAAATAAAAAATACAAAATTTTACAAAAATTCAAGATTTGATCAAATTCAAATATCAAATGTGCGATTAAGCAGATAAACCATTGTAATTGAAATTCCTAAAAAAAACATGTATTTATCATCCATTTCAATCAAAATTTTTGGTACGAAGTATGAAAGTAAATTGTAAAATAGAAAAATGCCCCATAAGCATTCTACTTTACACTTTCAAGACAGGTGCTTAGGGAACATACCTGTTGTACATAAATTAGGACTAATAGTGAGCTTCATTTTCTTCTTTCGTTGAAAAAAACTATACCAACATGATAAGGGAGCCCAACTTACATTCTCTGTGTACGTAGGCAGCATAGCAAATGTCTTTCTAATGAAACGACTTACATACAACATGCACCTTTACTATTTGTGTAAAATCGCCTAAAGCAGACATGAAAATTCCATTTCCATCTAGACAAACAATAATCCACACATATCTACTCAGGTACCGATTCTCATTTATGAACCTGGTAATTAAAAGACGGTTTGATTGACAATTATCCAATTACAGCTTGCGGCCAAGGTAGCCTCAACCATACTAGACATTCCGTTGACAGTAATTATACATTTATGTGATAGCCGAAAATAATAGGTCGTATCGATAAAAAATGACGTCGCATTTATTGGTTCTTCATCTTAGGAAACCAGTCTTGATCCTCACACTGAACTTAAAATGAATTCTTGGATAATTATACAGAGCTTTTGTTGCGCGCTCTCCTCATTGTGGCCCTGAATTTGGTCTAAAATGGCCGAACCGAACCGTGATGGTCGTGGTTGTATTTAAATTTTTTCTTATCCCAGCATCGGCGAGTTACTAACCAGTTATTATGCTGTTGGTAAAAATTATACAGCTTGGGCAGGGTCCAGCTGTAACCACTGTTTTGTAACAATCCCATACGTTATTAACGATTACACGTTGATTACAGAGGATAAATAATAACCGTCTATTGTACCACCGAGCCACAATACGCGATTCAGGCAATAACGCGAGATACAACAATTAAACGGAGTTTGTAATTTCGTATTTCGGTAGTTTTATTAGTGTAACTGGGATCCGAGACACTCGGATTATTTTTAATTACATGCACGGTTTAGAGTCTTTTCTGGTTATTTGTGTCTAGATTTGCGAGGCGAATTATTGAATTCTTATCTCGTTCCTATCCACATGCTTCTCAAAACATTTTGTATTTTTAGATGAGATTCAGAGATTGTTTGCATTACTTCAAAGTTGCGAAATTCGACAAGATATTCTTGACCTCACAACGGGAGGTCCCATGGTAAAAAACACCAATTCCAATGTGATAAATTTTATCCGTACTGCGACATTTTCACAGGACGGTTTAATGTTAGTGAATCGTTTCACTTATTTATTTAAAGCTACCAATAAAAGATTGAAAAAAACGCTCTAAAAATTTGACATTTGAAGAAATAATTTTAAAAAATTTGCACATATAGTTTTAAACAAAATTTACACTATTTAATACCGATAGTCTATTGTTTGTCAAAATTTGCACTTTCATCCATCAGCAAGGTTCGTTGACAAACTTCAGAACAGCGGAAGTCCGGGAGCGCCCCCCTGCCGAACCTCATATATTAAATTCCTGACACTGTTTACATTATTCGGCCATTAGAACAAGTTAATTACCTTTTTACGATGGCCACGATAGAAATCTCGCAAGAAAATTAAAAAACATATCAGATATGACATAATTTTCGTTTTAATTAGGAATTCAGGCTAGACCAAATCGTGAACCTTGGACTCATCGTAAAATTCTCTTGATGTTTATCTTCTCATATTGCGTGGGGTTGTCGTTGCTGTTCTACATATATCATGATAATGGCTACTTTCCGGGCTCATGCCGCGTTGAATCGGGTTTTAGTTTTTCACCTTGTCAAAAAGTGTTGTTCGTCGTGGCCATCGAGTGGAAACACATCATGGGTGTCGATTTTGTGTTCGATGCATGTTAATCGCAATATTGGCGTAGAGCACGCACATTGTGTTAATATTACTGACGAAATGGGGGTCGACACGCGATAATAAAGGGACGTTTCGTGGGGGTCGAAGACGGAATGGCCGACAGAGCAAAGAAACAACACCGAGAAAGTCTGCGGAGACGGCGTAGGCCGGTGGCTTGTAGCTGTCTGGAGTCCGGAGACGATTAAGACAACAATAACTGCTCACATGAACTTATTCATAACCTACATGCACGCAACGTATATACAGGGCGGTGATTAAATGCATGGAAAATTGCAAATGACTGATTTAAAGCTTGACGAGTTTGCAGCAAAATTATGTTTAAAGAGAAAAAATAAATACATGGTGATGTTAATCTGTAATTAAACTAACATGGAACTTTATTACGAGATTGAGATCACGATCAGATGGTTGCACCACTACCTAACTGCATTTTTTACAAAGTCGATACCAAGATTTCTTGTAGATCCACATAGTACCTATTTCCCTACTTAAATTTATTAAATTTTGTAGTAAAGATGCGTTCGATATTTTCCTGCTTTCCTTCCTACACGCATTTTTCCATTTTTCCATTTTGTATACAACCAAAACATGCTCGTAATATAAATAAATATATATCCCTTTCTTTGTGAGGGAGTAAAATCCGGCATCGGATCCGGCAGTCTTCAACCCCACAAGCTCGCGACCAACCGACCAACCGACCAACGCAACGGCGGTGATTAATGACTGCTGGAAGATTGGAAGTAATTAAAGCGCGGGAATAAATGGCAACGTTCCGTTCCGTTCCGTTCCTGCGGTTCCGGCCTAACAATGCACCCATTCATTTCATCCACTCACACACATACACATACACGGACAAAGACACACATAAACACACACATACCCAAGCTTTACGAGGATAAGTGGTGAGACGTGGCCGGAAAATGGGCTTGCTGCACCGAACGGGTCTCTGGGGCACTCGGATCGACCGATTTCATTCATGGACGAACAACCGATCCATCAGAAGTGGAAAAGTCGATGTTGCAACGGTGGAAAATCTAACGTCAGATGGGTTTTATATTTCTTGAGATTCGAGATTTTCTGCTTAAGTTGGAAAAGGCAAGTATTTAAACCTTTAATCATAAATAACCAACTGATCCCTGTGATACCCACATATACTTACTTTTTTGTTGAAATGAAAAATTATATAATTGGTATGTACTTTCTTCTCTCAATTCTTTGTGCACTATTCTTGGAATATAGACATCAACAGTGACACAAATTTACGATCACCACTCCTACTAGGCAAAGGATTGGGATTAAAGCAATATCATAATAAATAACCTTAATAACTAAAACTCATATGGTAGCTAACTATATTTGTAGATGTTAATCGATCGATTATTTCTGAAAACTACTTCCAACTTGTTTGATTCTCCTATTTTACTCTACCATGACAATGATATCCTGTAAGGTTACTCCCTGAAACTTTTGTTCCGAAGCTAAATTACCCGTATCATTTTCACTTATATGTATGTACAAGATCATGTGAGAAAATCAAAATCAATTTTTATAGTTTGTCTCATTCTATCTTAATAACAATGTTAATATTAAAAAAAAAAATTACTTAATTGTTTGGACGATATGCAGAAAAAATTTACAGTAAGTATGTTAAGCTATGTATTCCAAATTGATGAGATCTGTTAAAATGAATAAGCGTTAATACTTTTTTAACTGAGTTTTTGTTGACCTTTTACGTTATTATAGGTGTGCCTATTGCAAAATTATAGGCAATGGTCATTGATTACAGATTTTAAAAACTTTTCAACCAGGTATTAAGTTTATGACAAATAAAACATTTGACATTATAAAACATGGTTCCTACAGATTTATATTTATTTATTAATATTGATATATCAATTTCAAATTTGCTGTTTATTTCAACACTTTTAAAAATAGTTTGTTTGAATTTACGTAAGTAGGTTTTTAGCTATTCTGGAGCCTCTAAGTTCATGTTTATTTTGTGACTGTATTTTACTTTTTGAATAATTTACATACATAATTACTTTATTTGTAAATGCAAAATTGGGCGAATATACCTACATATAGAAGACTTAATTACCATGTCTGATTTTTAAGTCTAAACATGGGAATCCATAAGTCAAATAAAGTAAAACTGCCATTTCGACAAGCACTTGCTTTAGTTCACTATTTTTTTTGCTTGTTCGTATTCATTGGTAATAGGTAGTTATTTATTGATAATAATTTCTGCTTGAGCAATTTATGTTGTAAGCATTAATAACCTTATAACAAACAGCTGACTTTCTGTAAGGAGTCATCGGGATTAAGCGGAAAAATTCTGTTTCCATACAATGGGTACAAAAAAATACTTCCAATTGCTTATGTTATCCATTCTATTATTTATTCCAATTATCTATAGTCACTTAATGTAATAAGTTTACACCTTTTGAAATAACGAACTTGTCAATGTATGGCAGCTTTATATAAGGATGACGTTTCACATTGTGAACTGTCTTCAGTTTTGGTAGCTATCAATTTTAAAAACTAGTGGGTATAAAAAAAGTAGAATCAAGTAAACTAACAAATAAAAAATAGGTAAACATAACTAGTAAATAGAGAAAATAATTTTTGATAAAAAATATCGACAACAAGGAACTGACACAATTGACTTAATCTTTTTTCTTCCATCTTGGATAAAAAATTAAAATTTTTATGCCAAAACAAAGTTAATGAAGATAGCTACCTGTCTACTTTTAGATTCACTGCAAAAAAATTTTTTTGTCATAAGATTGTTAGTCACAATTTTATAATATATTCTTCAGCTCATGGTCACTCATAATTTGTCAGTTTCTCGCTAATAAAAAGGTTTCTAAGATAGTAATCTTTTTGGAACTATTTTGTTAAAAACGTTATTTAGAACATTATTTGACTTTTTCAAGTAGTTCGAACCAAAATCTTATAGTAAAAAGAGCTAGACACTTTATCAAATAAGCGAATTAGATAAAATCTGAATTTTTGGGTTGATGTTCCAGAAAATTGGTCTCTACATATTTCTCTAAAATGACATAGGATAACAAGAACCTCACGTATACAACTTCAAGATGGGCTATCGGCTTCCAAACATTCTCTTCTTGACGATTGATTGAGCACTGGTTGACTGAAGGGACAGATTTCTTAGTATGGCAACAAACAAATTATTTGAGCTTCTCTCAAGAATGCAAGTCTAATCTTTTTTTACAAGTAGATACTGCCACTCAAAAATAAGAAGAAGGACAGAATTAGATATGAAGTAAACTGAAGCAAAATTATTTTTTCTGATAGGTTGCTATGTTAAATTGTGTTACAGGTTATCTAAGAAAGCTTGACCAGAAAAGTTCATTCGTTGAAGAATAATTCCCTTCTTTGGAGGTAATAGAGTCAATGTACCTAAAATGTATCATTCATTTTTACCTACTAATTAGAAATGGTAAAAGACTAGATAAATTTTATTAAGTTTGGGCTAGCTGAAACAATGAAGTCTTATTTTTTTGATATATAAACCTGTCAATGATATTTTTTAAAAGACTGATTTCGTCAAACAAATCGAATGTCAGTGAATATTATAACACCCAAGCAAAATATCTATCTTCTAGAAAATTTTAGAATGTTGAAATATTTATATAAATCATGCTTGGAACTTACATACCTATGTCCTGTTTTACTTTACTTTTTTTATTCATTTCTTTCTAAGATTTACTTACATTTCTGTACATATATCTCCTTATAAAATTGTTTTTTTTTTTAGTAAGTCTTCTACTTAAGTTAATATGGATAAAATTATTAATAGGTAGGCATCTATTATTTTGAAGCTTGTTATGTTTCTCTATATCAACTGTGTCCATTAATAATGAGCCAGCAAATTAAATCAGCGTTGTAGTAACTAATTGTTTAATTCGTCAAAGAGTTGTCAATAACCAAATATATCAAATCTGATTGTACTGAAATCATATATTCGACATTTATTGATATGTGAATTACTCTTCCCACAAGAGATATTATTCCGAACGTTTAAGAGATCAAAATCACTTATGTCAATCGTTTGGAGTGTTGATTGATAGTCGATTGTTTCACACGTTGACTTTTTGTCACTCGTAAAGTTTCAAGTTGTCGACCCTGCCCACGTTACCGATGAAGTTAGCTAAATATTTTGACGCTCAAAATTTATGATGTTGATTTATTATATCACAGGTTAAGTGGAAAGCTAAGACGGAAGAAAGTGATTTTCTCTCGCATTCTCTTATCAGTTTTCATGTCCATTCTGTCATCGTGTATCGCTATGCTGTCTAGAATCGCTGCACTGAGCTTATCACCGACAAACCCCGCAGATTTATCGGGTCGAGTAGACCCCCAACGCTCCATTCATCTTTTTCGCCACCTGTCCCGACAGATCGTAAACAGAGAGAAACCCAAACCGTCACGTTGGCTTTATCTATCGGTGCGATGCGTGATTTTCGATGTTTATCATGCATTTATCACATGACGTCATCGTCGCCCGATCCGCGGTGTCCACCACGCAGCACGTGAGTCGTTTATATCACGTGACCGCTCGACTAGCCCGATCACGTGGTGTCGCCGGCGAATCCAGCAAGTGGTGGATTTTTAACAGCGATAGGGGCGGGGCATGCCATCAATCTGTCACGCGAGGAACGGCAGGTAGGCGTCAAGGCCGCGCCGTCGCTCAACCAATCACGCCGTACGCCATATTGCTGTAGGGGCGTGGTTGTACCGCTTTGAACACACGGTACATTGATGCCTAGCACACTCAAACAGGTACTGAGACTACGTTTTCGGGGCACGTGGTCGCCGCCAACTTCGACCGGCTTTTCACAACGATCACATTGCGCATCGCTGTTGACAATCAAGATGACAGAGGGCTTTGGACTTTACGCTTTTTTACCTAAGAAGAGTTACACCGGCACTTTTGAAATTAAATTAAGTAACTACCCACAAGCTGCCTCGTAAATAAAGTTGCTCACCTAGCCATTTACTAGATAATTGTTTGACTATTCTAACGTAATGACCGGGCACACTGCTAGAATGATAAATGGACTACGGAGACTCGCAAGTCATTAAGCATTTTCCGGGATACTAAGAGACAAGACTGTTATCGGACTTTCATCAAAAATTGTCACAATATGATTATGATAAGTGTGAACTAATTTTTTTTTTATTGGAGCTGGCGGTATAGTAAAATTCGATTAATGTCATCGTAAATAAAAAATATCACTGTGAATATAAAATTTTATGAGAAGTCAAACGTAGACACATAAAATCCAGCAATAAATTTAATACTTGAATTGAAAGCAACTATGGTTTTTTAATTATGCAAAAAATAAATAATTCATAGGTGTACCCACTAGTAATTTTTGTTCAGGTGTTCAAACCTACACAAAAGTGCCGTTACAGATATGTTATCTACGTAGAATAAGTATCAAACTTATTGCCTACACCCGACCGATAGAATTCCTATCTGTCCATTATTTAAAAACAATATTCTAATTTTACAAATCGTTTAGATTCGTTTTAACTAAGAGCCAACATATACTGAAATAATAAAAAAAATTAACCATACCTACCTACTAAATACACTAAATTTAAGCATACATAAAAAAATCATGTCACTTGATTTACAAACAAACAGCTAAAATATTTAGACCAAATAAGTTGCATTATACCGTGGAATTAAAATAGCTTACCGAATTTGAAATATGTTTTGTTCGCATCTATTTTAGAATATTTCACTCTTGATAATTTCTAAATACCTACTACTTTAATTGCACGGAATTTCTTTTAAAAAAGTGTATTATTTTTTATTTCATTCTAAATACTTGAGATGAAAAGTTCAAGAGAGTTTTCTGAAACATTTCTTGGGTTACCTCTGTTCTCAGTTTCGTTGAATAAGAGTCAAAGTTATATTTTAATGTATTGATTTTAAGAATTGTTGGTCATGACATTTTTGTTTGTTCAGTTTCCAAAAGAATATTCAACTACCTACTCAATTAAAGATAAAAAAACTATCAATTTATTACTTAAGAAATCAAATCTAACAAAAACCTTATAAAAAAAAGAGTCAGTTAAAATCAATAGTAAGTAGTAGAAATTTCACAGGTGTCTCAAAATTCTTTGAATGGTACAAATTTCAGCAACGCTTCACAATCTCACATTTTATAAGTATCTGTTTAAGATAATATAAAACACATATTTAGACATTTAAATTTTTATGTATCTATAGAAATAAAACAGTAACATTAGTGTCAAATTAGATCTGTTTTTTGTGTATATCTATAAACGGAAAACATTTTTTTTTGAACATTTGTTTCAAACTTCATTAATTTCTTAAATAACATACCTACCACTGTGCATATCCTCGAATTTTAAGACACCTTGTGAATTTGCCTTTCCTTTAAGAAAAGAGTTGAAATCACAATTCGTTAAATCCTGTTATTTAATCACAATTTAAAGTAAATATATTTCAATATTACAATCCATGTTTGTTTATAAATGCGATAAGAACACTTGAATAAAACAAAAAAATTGATTTTATAGGTATAGGTATCTACCTACATACCTAAAAAAAAGGCGTTCAAACAGCCTTAAAGATTTAGAAATATGTTGGTATCTTCCTCTTCCCGTTCATACTGTTTCTTTGATAGTTTTAGCTTATTTAAGTCCTAATAATTTACCTATATGCAGTGATAGATACTTTTACTCGTAAAACACCAAGAAAAAGCAGAACTACCAATATGAAAAAAAACAAGGCCGAATAGAAGTTTACGAGTAAGTAGGAAGAACACCAAATTCTATGTATCTACCTAGCAAAAATAAGATTAATCAATATAAGGAAAAACTTAAAAAAAAAACTTTAATAATAAAGATATCTTCAATCTGTCAATTAATAAACGATGATGTGTAATACGTATATTAAGTAATATATTAAGTACCTAGTATCTAGGTACACATCACATCACGGTACCTTTATCTTGACACAAAAACAAAATCGTTCACCGAGATTTGTATATTTTTTTATGTAGGTAGGTACATGCAGCCAGTTTTATTATCAACCTACCTCAAAATATAAACTATAAAAATATCATACAATACAAATTCTTTCCAGATGGTCAGAAAATTAAAGTTAACAAAAATGGAAAAAAAGTGCTTTATCATAGTAGATAACGAAAAATTGTTATAACAGTGGCTTCCAGAAATTTTTGGTCAAAAATCGCTTTTCTCGTACAAACTTCACAAAACAGTTTTGAAAATTTGCTTTAGACAGATATTTATTGTAATTACATTTTCAGTGCGAAACTATTATACCTACTAACACCCTCTATTTTATATAAAGAATGAATAACTTCAAACAAATACAAACGAATGTGTGCCTAATATTTCTAAATAATTATATTTTGTTTTTAAAAAATTGAAAAAATATTTGGTTTGTCGAAAAAAAGTTTTTAGTGTAATAAACACTATTAAAATTTAAAAACTATATTTTATAATACAGGATCGAATAATAACAACCACAAAATTGTAAGTTAAAGTTTTTCTAAAATCTTTTTTTAAAAATATGTAACATTCACAGGTATGTTTTGAAAACAGAGCTGCCGTTCTCAGAGCAGGATTTGATAAATAGTTACCATTGTCACCTGTGTAAAAAGGTGAAGTGCATTTAAACCATTAATTAAACTACAGACTAAATTTTGAATAATAATTACTTCTGAAATATGATACCGCACACGTTTCCTTGTAATCTGATGCAAGATATTTATTCAACACAGATGATAATAAATTTCATTTTTATCCACATTTGATTTACGACTTAAAAACACAAATTTTAAAATTTTACTTCAATCATTTTTTAACACCATAGGTGACTTTCCTTCCGCATCTAATTAGATTTTTTTCGTGTGAAACACGATATGATAACATTGAAAAATATAGCGCTGCTGCTACATAAATCAAAATTTTATATTTTTAAAAATTTCCTAAGAGAAATTGATTTTCGATTTTTAATGTGGGAACATTAATCCCATGTAAGAGTTTCAGATGAAAGCAATAAATATGTATAATTGGCCACTCTGCGTGGTGCCGGCGCCTCCTGATGTGAAGAAAAAAAGTAGCACGAGAAATTTTCTGCTTATTTTATAGGCGTCTAAAAACATTAGCTTTTCTTTAGACGTAATTTTTGTTTGCCAGCTTCATATTGTTTTCAGCTACACGTAAGCAATAAATATGTTTTTTTATTTAGGGTTTAATAAGGATAACGCAATCTACAATGATTACTTAGTGAGCAGAGTTTGCCGCTGACTTAATACGCGTGTGATAATTCCCATACAAAATTTTTCAAATGGCTCTTTTTATAACCTACTGGAAAAAATGTTTCCAGACATACAAACACTTTCCCTAATTAGCAGTTTTATTACAGAATCGAGCGTATAATTTTATTCATATTTTTTTAAATTCCTGTGACGCAATAAACATTAAAAAACAAATTATTCAAGAAATAAAAGTTTGAAACGTAACTCTAAAAATGTCTGTCGTGATAAAACAAGCGCACACTATACCTCAACTTTAAGATTAATTAGCAAAGATAAAAAAATAATTAACAGTGTCTCGAGATGTCAAAGGAACGGAGACAGATTTTTCAGATTTTTCTCCTCTTTTTATTATCCATAAGAAAATCATAAAAGCACGAAATCTTGATTCATAAACACTTACCTTTGATGTTTAATGTCCTTACTCTATCACTCAGTAATAAAAGTATTATCCGGTTGACAGAAATATTTCAGAAATCTTTCGTTTTTTAAATTACACCTCAAATGTACTACTGTTGAGCTGTCAGCTTCTAAATTACATCCGACACTTAAATCTTAAACCCTCATAAATTGAATAATTCGAAGTTAATGCATTAACATTAGCTACTGCTGGCCATTGTCAAGTGCTTATTTAATGTCTAACCAAACATAAACTTCTAGCATAATATGTGGGCTGCTAGAACAATATCATTCGATGATAAAGCGTTGGGTGTTTTAATTTAAATATTATTTTTTGCACTAGTTTGTCTAAGAATGTGGGTTTCGAGTAATAACTTATCAAGTTTTTTTTTAAAATTGTTTATAGTCATCTCCATATGGTAAAGCTGATTCTTGAGATTATCTCTTTCCCGGTTTCGTGAATAAAAACGTTTCCATATTTATCGATAATGAGACCAAGCAACATAAATTCCAAGAATGAAGTTGAAGCAAGAAATCGAGAGAAAGGAAGAAATAGTTAAGCATGACATATTAAGATAGTTTTCCAAATACGGAGATCGACACTCCCTGGCGCGTATTTTTGTAACGATCTATTTTTATAACCTAAAACAGGATTAAACGTATTTAAGAGTGCTTATGTTTTATAATGAATGGGGATTTTATGTGCCAACATGAAACGTTGAGCATTTTGTTCGATCGCCATAAAAACCCCATCTAATTAAATTTACAACGTGCATGAACGATCTGTGTAATTATAAGCGATTAAATATAATTATGTGTACCTACTGGGACGTTAATTTAAATAGCAATAAATAAATTCAGGACTCGATTTATTTATACTTTAGAGACATCGTACGAGCCCCGGTCGAGCTGGATTCCCATCAGTCAGTGGAATATACGCAGATTTTATTAAGGTTTTAACCTTCCTATCGACGGATAGGCTTACAAACACGAACCCCTTTGCAAGTCTATTATTCCTCTACTCGCTATTATACAAACAGACAATAAAATCTAAAAATAGCCAACCATAAAATAATACTCCACTATAAACATTACGAAACGAATATCTTGATCTATGCAAATACCCGCAATAACCGAGCAAAATATGCATTTGACATTACGCTGATTTGCTTTCTTCCTTATATTGCTTTTTTTCTTAAAACCATCCATAATAATTGCATAAATTGCTGAAACGTCGCTGCCGTCGTATTTCACATTATGGAAAGTGCACTCCGGTGCGTGGTTCCGGACTTAAGCATAATTTTCGAGATTTTATTAAGACCAACCGTAATCTCGTCTAATATTATAAATTTCGATAACTACACGTTTTATGCGCGAGATTCGAGACACGAGAAGTGCTAATAATACATATGTTTCCCGGATTATAAAATACAGCCTTACAGAGACCATAAATTCGGGTATTAAATTATTTATGCGCATTTATACTTTGCATTTATGAGCTTTATTAGTTTTTAAATTAGGAATTTCAATGATTTATTCAACCAACCAGCAAGTGAAAAAAAGATGTTCATGGTTTACGTCGGTATAAATAGACAGACTGCCGTTTTGACAGTTGCAATGCGTATATTAAATTTATTCTCTTTGTAGTAAATATTCACTTGAATTTAATATTTTGCCACATGTTTTGCAAACTTGAAATGTTGCACAAATATTTCTTTAAAAATATATATAAATAATAAACAGGTGATGCAACCTAACTTAAATTTTTAGAAAAAAAAAAAAAAAGTGAAAAAGTTCAAAATAAAAGGAATGTCTGAAAATACCCACACGTCTCAATTTTATCGTTGCCTTTCTACAATAGAGCTCACTTTTTTGATAATTCATTCTTATAAATATTTTGAGATTAGATATTTACAACGACAAGGTTGTGTCTTCAGGCAAAGTGAATAGGTTAAATTGCGATACCTGAAATGAGAGAAGCTAATGTAAACAACTTGTTCTTGACTTTTCCATGTCATACAATAAAAGAAAAAGAAACTGCTTTGGCATCATGAGATGACAAAACAGGAAGAACTTCTGTGTGAAATCTGTAGATTTTATGACTATATTTAAAGCTAATGTAAACGATAGAGGCATGAAATTATTAAATTGTAAGATACATTTCTGGTTACAAAAATATAAATGTCCTTCGTACAAAGCGAGGAATTGCCACTTTTTTTTTGCATGATTTGTAATTTTTAAATAAAAAATATTATTAAAACAATATGTATACAACCTTCGAGTTTCGAGTTTAATATTTAGTTTTTATAATCAATCTCATGTTACATATTGTACAAAAATTTTCAAATTAAAGTTTTATTTAATTTAAATGTTTTATCTCACAATATATTTTTTTATTACCAATATGATAACGTTTTAAAAAAATATAATAAATTTGGTATAGTGGAAACGATGTTAAAGTATTAAACAAAAAAATTCTGATTTAGCGGGAAATCTGGTTTTACAGAAAAAAATAGTCAGCTGTATTTCAGTTATCTGTTAAAAAATGAGATATCTGAATGCGGTCTTGTAAATATTTACGTAAATGAGTAATTTATATGACAAACACTGGTATCAAATTAAAGTAAAATATTTAAATTTTGAAAGGTATTATAATTAAATACTCACATAGGCATTTCTACTTAGGTGGTATCTAAAATTAAAAAAAATAATCATATAAGTCACTTTGAAATTGCAGATTCATAAGTGTCTTTGCCATTATTTTATTTACTCAACCATTTTATACATCCTAAATTTTATAGTTGGGAGTCTTGAAATTTCTCAAAACATGTGAAATATTTAACTTCCCAGAACTGCAATTTGCAACTGCAAATGTCTTTTCTAAATTATATAAATTTGTATAATTTTTATTTTTATGGAATATATGTGCATAAATTCTTCATTTCCATAATTCAAAAAATTGCGAAAAAAGTAAAACTTTTTGTTTTACAAAATTTGCAACATAATGTAGACTACTTAAGATTATTTCCATCTGATAGGTTGGAATTAAAATCTGTACGGTGCTTAAGAATTTTTTTAATATCAGTTTACTTATCATTTCCTTAATAATCACTTTAGTAATGTTACCCAATTTGCGTCCGACGAAAAGAACTACTTACTGCGATCTACTTTAAATTTGTAATGAAACATTATCAAAATCTTCTAACAAATTACAAAAACAACTAGAATAAAACCCACTTAATCCTAGCCGTGTATAAACATGGGAAAACAACTTATTTAAGCTCATGTCTGTGTATAAAATATAAAAATACCTGTTCGAAATAAATTAGATCTCAGAAAGATACGAGCCAGAATCATGAATTATTTATGTCATCAATGGGGCATATTTCTCCCATTAATACATACGCAATAATTACAGTTTAATTTTTTATGTTAATCTGACCAAGTACGTGTTATCTTTTAGAAAAGAAGTGGTCCGCCAGATTAAATTAAAAATTATTGCGACCAATGCACTAAATTATAATTGGAAAGAGATAAATTCTCGTCGCACAAATTGTTAATGATCGTTGATTTAAGATTATTTTGAGCGCTTTGATAAATAACTAAAGCTTCTCGTTAGTTTCAGTGACATTATCGTCTTCGGTATCTTCAGCAAAGATAAATCCGCTGAATTTGTTTAGAAAGTTTTTCGTTTGAGCGCTAACGGAAATGAAAAGCTGTGTCACGTGCTTACGTAATGTTTCATTTTTTTGATCTTTGTCTTTATCGAAAGCCATTGATCACGAAAAATATACAGAAGGAGTGTAAGAATAAGAGTTTGAGCCACAAGCGAGGGTTAAGTTCACCCTCATTTAGCTTGTATCTAATAAATTTGGGGTGTCTTCTGTATATTGTAATCTATGAGTTTTCTATAAACAAGATTACATACTCTGTGGGGGAGAAACTATAGCGTTTACCTGGTTTGGTGTGCTAAGAAAACTGCTACAAAATTTTAGGTTTTCACAGATATAATTTTTTTTTTAAGACTGGAGTGAGTTTATTTAGTGATGTGCTTACCGCAAGGTTCTTAGTGAGATCCAATGCTATTTCATAGTGTAATTTTGTCGTTTTTTTGTTTGTTTAGCGCCTAATAAATATATGAGTAGAAAAATTGACGATAATGGCCACTAAACGTCAATTTATGAATATGAAAATTTTAAACTTTTTATCTGGTGCCGTCATCTCCGACTGAAATTTAAATCGTAATAAATATGATATATGGACACATCCTGACAAACGAGCATGAAAACCGTCGGTGTCAGTTGAGATTTCCTCGCACTGTGTGTCGTCTCGATTCTGATTTCTCGCTCACGAGAAAATTTCTCGCCTGGACGACATGTCGGCTCATGGGGGGGTTGGCGGGGATCGTCCTAATGAAGCGGGCTCACCTTGCCTATAAATTACGACCGACTCCATGTTATAACGGTTTGATATGGCCAAGATAAGCACTTACATAGCGACGGGGGGTGACCTCCCGCTGGCATCGCTCCGTTCACTCTAATCAACTTTAAAACCGAATAAAATATACAGCCGGCTCGGTCGCGGTATGGAAACCACACGAAAAACAAGACGAAACACTGGCAGGGGGTGCCTCTGCGAAACTCATGCTGTTCGGCTTATTGACCGACGGCCAATCTTGTGTCGGGACCGAAACACCACTCGCGAAGAGCATGAAAAATATCTGATGCTAGACAAGACGGAGGATGCTACCGACGATGGTACTCTTTAATATGGCAGTTCATCACTCATCGACAGGGGAGAAAGTTGATACAGTTGATGCTTAAACCGAAGATTTATTGACTGTAGAGCTTGAGATCGGGATATAATAACATCTACATAAAAAGTACCCTCGGTACCACCGAAGAATGTTTATAAGGTTAATCTTTACACGTCTTGTTCAAAGAAAATTGGTAAAATTAACCAACCATAAGAGCCAGAGGACGTCATGATTTACATCGGCGCTGTATCATACTGTCAGAACGATCACGCAATAACTCAATATATTTTAGTTTTGCTTTTTTTGGATGCGAACGCGACATCTTTTGCCAAATCTAAAAGTGCAAATGAATCAAAACCTTCAGTCGTTATTGTAATTGTAAGCTAATAAAGTTGTGACAGCTGCTTACAAGTGCATGTTCTTGTCATGGCTCCTAAGAATATCAGTTATGAGCGTCCATCAAGCACCGAGCGCCATTCAATGTTCTTTTGCTACTACACTTGCGTATCCCTTTTTTCACTTATCGTCTGCACCTCTTGAATAAATTGGACGCTTGTATTGTTTGATGTGCTAATCCATCATTCATTGACATTGAGGAGAAAGTTGATCCAGTTGATGATTATGTCCAAGATTTATAGCCTTTGTATTGGACGCAACAAGTGACGTAACAATAGACAGTCTTGTAATTTGGCCATGATTGAGACATCCTATCCCTCCTGCGATAATTTTTATACTTTAATGGGTGAGGTGATTCCGCATAGCTGAACCGAAACGGCTCCTAGTGCATTCCTCTTAATTCTTGTTTGTTTAAATATGTCCAAGATAAGAGTGCGGTCGTTCTCTCGTATTTTTGTGACTTCCTTATGCTCTCAGCTTTAATTATAAGTATAATATCTCGGAGATGGCATTACGCTCTCTGAGACTGAGGTAATTAACTGGTCGACCCTCTCGACCTCCGCACCTGACATCGGACATTCACGAAAACACGCAATTCTAAGTGCACACACAGACCAGGATTATTACCATAATTAACTTTTCCGAGTATTTCGGGCGCACGGTTCACGAACTCTGTTATTCTCCTCTCCATCGCCAGATTACGAAACCTCCAATGTGCGAGAAAAAATACTGACATGCATCACGAGCATGACCGATAATAATTGCGGATTATAGGCACTCGACAAGTGTGAATGCTCGAAAAGAGCTACAATCAATACGATTTTTCTTAGAAAGCTTGGCGATGTTTTGACAGTTTGCTACAAGTTACGAACTTTGGATCGGTAAAAGCAAGGGTTTTTGGAGAGTTTATTTACTTCTCGTGTATTTCTTCCTGACTTCGCAACTGAACACTTTTTCTATCAATACTGGCCATCTATTTCAGGTTGCTTT
Organism: Cynaeus angustus; assembly: GCA_030157275.1. Taxonomy (NCBI): domain Eukaryota; kingdom Metazoa; phylum Arthropoda; class Insecta; order Coleoptera; family Tenebrionidae; genus Cynaeus; species Cynaeus angustus. Next base: position 19,378,898 of record CM058058.1, read on the forward strand.
CTATTTCTCTAAACGTCGTTTTTACTGGGCATAGAGCTGGCACCGGTAAATCTCTAGTAGTGTCGAATCAAAAGATTTTGAAATTTAGAAGAAACACGGGATTTAAATGTAAAGTTCTAATGCTTTGCAAAGAAATTATCCCAACTAGACAAGACATTGATGGATGTAAAGAGTAAAGAACACTCTCCTGCTGAGGATGAATACTCCAGTTAGTTTAAGCAGTTCAAAAATCTGCCACACCAGAATTCCCCGGTATTTATCTCAATCTCTTGCAGGTATTTCGGTGCACGTTGGCACAAATGCCGTTTATTTCGAACAAAAAGGCTAAAAATCGTGTTGGAAAGCAAGGATTCCTGGAATGAGTGAAGTGAGGTGTGACCCAGCAAAGAGGAGGTTATCAAGTCCGGTCCTGCGTGAGTTATCTGCATGTTATTGGATGGAAATAAGCGAGCTCGAAGAGTTCCATGAAAGGTAGTCGAATTCGTTTGAGTATTCGTGGTCCTTTTATGGCGATTTTCCTTTTCGTTTTGGGGTAATTATGCGGCGTCAACTCTGCAGCACTGTGGAGAGGACTGACCGGTCAGCACATGCGATGGTCTTCGTGTACTCACAACATTTTCTTGGGGCAGCCAGCCCTCATTAGCATATAATATGCGCGGATTTTATAGCCGCTGCACGGGACCATTATAAGAGTTCTTGTCATGGTCGGTGCGTGACGGCTGTCGTATAAGTCACATCAGGGATGGATATCTCGGCCCCAACAACAAACCGTTTGTAGCTACGATATCACCCGGACGTCCACTAAATCGCGATTGTATCGAATTAATTGCCGTTTATTTCTTCAACATGGAAAAATTTGTGTATCCTAACGAATAAACCGCACGTCACTGGCAATTATCGCACAACTCGATCCGCAGTTTTCTCGTACGACAGACTTGAAATAAAGAATGGAATGTCTTATGCAACGAGATTTGCTGATATTGCTATTTTACAGTTTCTAATTTGTAAAAAAAAAATTGTATTCTTTGATAAATTCTTGGTCTAAACGCAAAGTTCTTGTCATAAATTATTATCATTTACCTCATAAATCTAATTTGCATAAACTTTAACTCGTATTTTTTAATTGTTGCCATCAAGTCTTGCATCAAATGCTGCAGGCTATTTCAATTCCTACATTTCTTTTTTCATTCAAACTCTTGTTAAGAAATCCAAAATTATATCTATAACAATATCTAATGTTAACTTAGGATTAAATCAGTTTTGCATGTCTGGAAATATTTATATTTTTTCATGTTAGAATTTCAAGATTTATTGTATTTATTAGTTTTCTAAATTTTCTCAACTCTTGGATTAATTTTTAAAAGTCACTGATAATTTTCCTAAATTCCTTATTCAAATAATTCTATATCTTTTCTAAATTCTTTATCTATATCTATAATGTACTTATTGCATATATTTTTGAAAGAAAATTTGTTATTTTAAGTTTTTTTTATTTATTTATTTGTCGTCGAAAATATTTACGAGTGAAGTCTAAATTTTGAGAATTTTCTAAGTGGTTCAAATTATCTTCCAGAGTTTAGCAAAGCTTTACAATTTCTAAAATAATATTTCCAAATATTTCAAAAAATATTTAAACCAAAAATTCTGTATTTTTTGAAGCATTTTAAGAAGACTGTTCATATAAGGTTAATTTAAAAAAAGGTAACCCCACTGTAAAAACTTTTTTTTTTTCTCAATTTAAAACTTTAATTGCTTCACTATGGTTATCTCAGAATTTTAATATTAAAAAAAACTGTTTTGAAAGTTTTGAAAGTTTTTTATAGATACATTTTTTCTGAGTAAAAGTTTTAAAGCTTAAATTGTTACAAAAAAATTACTTTTGTTAGCTGTTTATTTCGTTTTTGTGGGATCTACTGTTATCTAAAGAGACTGAGCACATATAAAATGATACGTCTTTCTTTGTTCTATTGCCAAATTTTGTATCGAGCTATTCAGTCTTCAGATTAAATTAAGCACCTTTTGAAAGCCCCGTAAACATAACAAAATTTCTCAAATTTCCTAATAATAGGTGTAAGTTCAGCTTTAAGATACCGGCGTCGCGTAATGCGTTCGTCGTCGCCGCCGACCTGCCACGTCTGATTTGCTCAATTTGCGCACGTCACTCTACGTCAACCCGAATGAGATGTAAAGTGTCTTAAAAATCAAACTCAATCTTTCTTCAAACCTGCCTGCCAGATACCGCCACTTTACATACAGATGCGGTTCGATTTTTTAACCGTCTTGCAGAGAAACACACATACATACTCACAAACGCTTCTTCTCTTCGCTCGTTCGCCGTTTGCAAGGTGAAGCGGTCCCCATAAATCTTTCACGCAGTTTCCATTTCCGGGTGAATTATATACGCAGACACATACACGACCATTTGCTCCGGGAGATATTCGTCTTGTACGCGAGATATCGCTTGCACGATGTGTCGTTCGCAAACTTGCTTGCCAGCCCCACGCCGCCCCCAGCCAAATTCAATTAGTTTCGTCTTAATTAGTTTTGATCCTGCATATCATTCGACCAACTTCTAGGAATGAAGCAAATTGCGATCTTTATTAAAGAAACTTCCTTTCGTTTTCAACTCCCAGAAGCTCGAACTAAAAGCTTGAAAGAACATGAAAAGCTTTCTGATTAACTATCCAAAAAAAAATTAAACACAAAACACCAAGAAGAAAAGATCCGGTAGAATATTTACAAATTTATTTCTGTTTTGAAGATAATTTTCAACAAGGCTTTCACTCAGCGACTGTTTCTTCTTTCTTGCATTAATCATTGTTATCTCCTTTTCTCAAAATTATATATTTAGTTGTTTGCATCGAATGGGCATAATAGGTCGCTTCTTTCTTCCCAGATGATTGAAGACGTAGTTCTGAATGGAAGTGCATTTGCATACGTTCGTTTGGACGTCGCAAATTACACATTACGGGACTGTTGGGCGTCTAAATTATGATGCTTCCCACCTTGCGAGATGGTGTAAATGCCTACAGAGGATCGTAATGACTGCGCCCTTCGCAGATGGTTCCTTATGTACCTGCGGCATCACGTCAGGTGCTTCGTTCTGCCGCCCCACATCACTCAAACGTTCCAGAACCCTTGTCATACATCCGTGACGTTTATTTTATTCCCATTGCGATCCACGGGGGCAAAAGTCGCATCCCGGGAGTTCCCTGGGTTATTTTTAATTGTAACAGCGCGGTTTTAATCTAATTCTGACATGTGTCATGTCGAGTGGACGTATTACGTTTGTCTGTTTGTGGTCTCTTCTATTGTGGAGTCGGTGGGGCTCTCAGATTACGAACCGATAAGTTGCTAGTTGAATTTAGTGCGATGTGTCCGACACGCCTCGAACATCTAATCGCAGATACATCTCGTGGAATTAATGAAAGGGTTTGATCGCGATATTATGCGGTTTACATAACGGATTTTTGATAATGTAAGAAAACAAGAATTTCAAAAATAAATTTAATTTGAGGCAATTTTTGACAAAACGATACGATCAAAAAAGGTTGAAAAATTAGGAGAGTTAAGAAATAGGTAAGTACACTAAAAATAATTCTAATGCATGCAATAGTATTCATTTAACTTGACATCTTTTGACAATCATTTCAGTACAGTGCATCCAGCTTGCGTGACTGAAAAACATAAACAACAAGAAGAAATATATTATAAAAAATATAACAGATAGGTAGGTACTTGTTAATATAGTTTAATTAAAAATTTAATTAAAAAAATATCTAAATAATTTTAAAACAAGTTTCAAGTTCAATATCATCCACAAGCAGAATAAAGTTGAGTTTAATCGTTTTACACAATTAAATTATTTTACCCTACATAATTTGTTATTAATTTTTCAATGGAAAAATGAATGTTTCTGATAAAAATAACACCAAAACAGAAATTAAAGAGTTTCACAGCTGCATGACCAAACCAGTCTACACTGATCACTAAATTAAAATATGATGATTTTGGTATAAAATTCTACTATCTCACCCTAAAATACTAAATCAGTGGCGCGGCGCTTCTAACCTATTTCTTAGTCCTGGTTTAAAATTATTATAAAAGATTGACTCTCTCATCAGTTGCAAAATATACATAAAAGTCTGAATTTAAATATAAAAAAGAATTTGAAAGATAGGCTGTAATAGAAGAAACCAAAACTTGAGATTTCAAACGCATCGAGTCTAAAAATCTAGAACTGAAGAATCAGCAGCTAAAAATGTAGAATCTGGAGTAATTTAGAAATCTAACCTCAAGAACCTAATGAGAATCTAAAATTTGGAAGATTTACATTTAAAAACCTACAATTTTGGAAAACAGTGTTAAAATATGGGTCATGAAAATCTTTAATATAAAAACTAGATGTTGAGAAATTCGGATCTGACTATAAAATCATAGACAAAAAACATTGAATTGCGGAATCTCAAACATTTTATACGAATCTAGAACCTGAGATTATAGCATCACTTTTAAATTAAATTCCAAATCCAGCTCAAAGGTTTAGTATTTAAAAAATAAAATTTGGAAAAATACAGAATAGGATTTTAGAAATTGTTTGTAATTGTACAGTTTTGGAATCAATAGAAAACAATAAACAACTTTTAATTTAGCTTGCAAATGCGAAACGAAACGATTCTTCAAATGAGTATTTTTAATGGAAGCGCGGAATTCTAGACAGGGTGATAAGTGCTTGCAAGAACACATGGAACGACATTTTACAAGCTACAATCAAAAGTTCTATCGTGCATATTTTTTTCGAGTTTTTGATGGCACGTAAATGTATATATTTAACATATAGTGGTTTCAGTTTAAATATTCTTATAACTTTGTAAATCATTCTATTTAAAAAATTAGAACATTAATTCCAGTCAATCAAAAGTGAAAGTTAAAATATTTTTTCAAACTTTTTTTGCGAATTCAACTGTTCTTGAAAAAAACATATGTTTAAGAAACCAGTGACCTCTTAATATATTGTAAACTTATAACACAAAATAAATGCAAATATCTATTAAATAAGCAGTACCGGGATGTGGTACTCTCCACCGCAACTTTAACAGTATTTAAGGAAAAAAAATCTTTTGACAAAAAACAGTATCCTTAAATATCCGTTTTTTTCTGTTTTAAGTACATCGTTGCCAAAGTATTATATTTCAACGATGACTTTTCAGAATTTCATATTACGCCAGGATCAAAAAAGTATCGAATAAAGTGCAAATCATCAGAATACTACTAATACATTTTTTAACATAAGTAAGGAAAAGATTATAACCATATCCGTAAAACCACCCGCTCACGATTTGTTGTGGTAGAAAACCACCGAGTCTTCGCGGCCAGGAAGTAATAAGCCTTTTTGTCTGGTTAACTGAATTTAAACTAGCGAATAAACAGTTTAGATGCAAACAATAAACATCTGCTCGATATAATCAGTGTTACAGATTTGTCCATCCATATTACGTATACTGATACCAGATGTTCGGTGTATCTTGTGGCAATTAATAAAAGTAAACAAAGTCAATAATGAGGGTGTAATAAAATGCGTTGAAAACAATTTCCCCATGGCCCATTCGTGATCAATTATCAATTATCGTCATCAACTAGAAAAGATTGCCGTTCATAACTCATTTAATTATATACGTTTCCTCTTCAAATTACATGTCTTTTACAAAAGGTATCATTAGGGTTTCTTGTGTCATTGTGCGCTTGAAAATTTGTGGTAATTTGAACACGGAAGGATAAGCATTATTAAGTTTATTTTACTGCATCACACCACAGCATGTTATTATTTTATAAATAACGGATTTTGCTAACAAAACTACTCGAAAAAAACTAATTGTTAAATCGCGATGTAACAGCTAAAAAAATTGAATGAAGCATATTGAAATTTCTTTTACCAACCGAGAGGTGAAAAATAATTAAGTGAAAAAATTTTAATTTGGTTAAACCTGTGATATTGGATTTTTACGGTTCTCAACGATAACAAGACTTTTGAATTATGTTGCTGGATAAATACTCCATCGCTTTAGATTCGCTTTGAGAATTAAACTATAGTAGTGACACAGCTGTTCTGTGGATTTATTTAAATAAGCTTTTTTCGCTCCATTTTACTCTCCACAATCGATCAAAAGCATTTCGTGGTTTCGAGATAATTCAGTGATGATTTGGGCGCCACTGGAATTCTGACCGCAGCAGACAGATATCAATTTTTAAAGAGTTTTTAATTTAAAGGTGCATTTCTGGAAAAAAAATGATTCAATGTGTGAGAAAACTTAAGTCATGACTAACGGTCATTACAGGGTCATAGTGGAAGGTTTGAGTCCTTAAGATTTTTTTCGTTTTTTCATTTTTGTAAATGTCTGTCACCAGCACTTATTATCCGCATTATTTAGTGTATACCTTGATCAAAACAGTACACAAAACAAAAATTTAGGTTTAATATTTTATTTGGGTTCTAAGAACAAAGAATCAACAAAACAGATTTATCAAAATTTTAAATACGAATAAAACAGTGTGACAATAAGTTTTTCGACATTCCCAAAGAAAGTATTTTTTTGGTGGTTACAGGTTTGATCTAGATGTGCAATATGTATGGGTTTACGTCATTTATGTAGATTTTTTTTTAGCTATAAGTTAGTCATACGACAATTAAAATACCTACTTATATTTACAAACGCGATAAAACCACAAAAATTCTTGTTAATAAAATTGTCAAAGATATGCAAGTTAACATTAAAAAATGTGCCATAATTATTAACGTACTTAAGCAGCCGGTGCGGATAAAATCTTGTAACATTTTGATTTAATTTAATATTTTATACAAGGTTGTCGGAATTTAACAAATTTTTACGAAATAAATTATGAAAAAAGTTGATTTAATTAACATAAAATCACCATTAACATTTGTATGAACTTGATGAATATGCGAAATCCCAGCTGCGTCTGTGGTGACATGGATGTGCTGCTAACATGATTAAAAAACAATAAATAAAATCGACTGTTTAGCATCAGTACATGGGTACCAACGCATGAAAAAAATATTTATATTTAATTAGAAAGACGGTATTGAAGTATCTGAGTTATCTAAGCGCCCAATATTAATGACATTAGAAACGCCTTAAAGAAATATTAATAAAGTTTTGCCCACATGAAATCTATAAAAAAAACTAAATTTTTTTGGAGCGTATGCAGTTTTAGAGTTTCTCAAATAACTGATTTGCAAGAACAAACTCTGTTTAAGAAAACTACAAAAAACTATTCTACATAAAATTTAAATATTATTAATGATTTGCGCAATAGTTTTTGCAATATAAATTTACATATCAAGAAGTTGATTTAAAAACTGACATTTTTACGGATTTGTACGTTCTTTTCTTTAGTATTAAAAGCCCACAATTTTGATTTTTTGAAATTTATTGTTGCAGAGCAATATTATTACAATTAAACATGTGAAGTTCCTCAAACTCTTGCTAGGTTATTTCTAGGTTCTATCTTTTTTTTCTCTATTTTAAAAACTAAATTTTTGAATTAAATTATTTCAGCCTTTTCAGGCCTACACAGTTAGATTTAACTAATATTTTTAAAAACAAATAAATTGTTTAGAATACCTCTCCGAGATTTTTGCAATATTTACTTACACCTATAGAATCCCTATAAACTACAAAATCTTCAAAACTAAATGTTCAAAATTAAGTTTACAAAAATTTTGTGCACAGTTTTGAAAGCTATAATTTTTTTATAATACTTTGAATTTTTGAATTAAGTATTTGAAATTTACATTTTTTCTTCTTCTTTTTCAAATAGTGAAAGTTTTACCACATTAGAGTATTAAATGTTTCTAATTTTCAAAAATATTGGAATATTCGATATGTATTGTCTCAAGAAGGGAGTGCCACAACCTATACTGTATATAATAGGCGTTTTTTCTACTTTGCGTACTTCTTAAAACAAAAAAAAATATTCTGGGAATATTATCTCTTATCGAATAAAGTTGAAAATAGAAAAAGGTCATTACCAAACCCAAAATCTAGGAACTTTTTTTCGGTTGGTAACACACATTGAACGAAATGTCGAATGTCAGTGTGAGTTTAGGCTTACAGTTTCAAGTCAGATATAGAACATTTTCATAGATATCAACTTAACCGTGGCATTTTCTGCAATTTGTCGTATTTCTAGCGAAGTGCAGGTAATTTCTAAATTCTTCTTGGAACGCTAATTTTGTAATTTTATTTGGGAAAAATGACAATGATGTTTAGTCTACCTGATTCAAGTTTAAAATGTCAACTTCGGAAGGTTTCTCCAACCGTTACAAAATTTCCTATATTATCAAAGTTGATTTATAGGAAAAAAATGTGTTTAATATGCAAAATAGAGCAAATAGCATAAAGAACTCGTTTTATAAAACTTAAGAGCACTCGTCCTTTACAGGCACTCCTGCCTCCTGTCTTAATAAAAGTTTTATAAAACTTGTTTTTTTAATATACTATTAACGCATTTAAAATTAGTGCATTAACAGTTTTTTTACAACAGCAAATTAGAAAATAGTATGTTAAAGAACGAGTTTTATACGTCAGTGTTTAAGGCACGAACGTAAGTTAAGAAAACGAGCGGCAAAGCCGCGAGTTTTATGAAGGATGAATGTTTTGATAACCTTATGAACGAGTTTTTGATACTATTTTTTCTACTTCGCACTTTTTCTTGTAAATTTTAAACAAAAATTTAAATTTGGAAAATCTGGGGAATTATGATGTGGTTGGTATGGTACATGACAGATTGTGACATTGAAAAATGAGTGAAAACGATCTTATCCCTCCAAAAATTCGATAAATTGCCCAAAGTAGCACTAAGAATTTGTTGGCGAATAAAACTCGTTTTACGTATGAAGTTATAAACATTAGATGGAGAAATTTGAAGATTGATCTAACAATAAGAAACAAAAAATTTCGCACTTTTGAAAAATGTTTTGAATTACAAACAACTAAGTACAAAGCATCTAATCTATTTGCAACGTATTTAGTGTTAAGTTCCTGCTAAAATATTAATAAAAATGTTGACATCTGAAGTTGCAGCCAGTTGCAGGCTTTTTTAAAGCGGACATATGACGGTTAGGTATCTAGCAAAATCTGAGATGGAGTTAACCTAAATGGCTAAGATATCCAATGTTACCATAAATATGTAAAATAAATGTACATTTCTTTATAAAAATTAATTTTAATCAAAAACATCATCTTGTTTTTTGACGTTTATATTATCTGCTATTTGAGAGTTACACTTTGAATAGATACCAACGTTAAAAACATAAACTACATTATTTTTAGTAACGAATCTCAATTGGGCTATTACAGCACTCATTTGGGTGCTATAATAGCTTGCTTATATAATTATATATTATATATTATATTTTTTTTTGATTATTTTGAAGCTGTTTAGAAGTAAAACATTATTTGACATCATCAACCCATCATTAATTATATTGACTATTTATTTACAATGAAAGCCTTACACTATTTGTGAAATCAATTAGTAAAATATAAAGAAACAAGGCTTTATAGCACAGCAAATATTCCGTTGTCTTTAGTATTTTATATGACCGAAGGCTCAAGTTCTGCACAACAATCTTGAAAGAATGAGAGACAAAACAAAAAAATGACAACAGACAAAACAGTCTTTGGGTCAACAGTAGTGTTGTACGAAATGTCAAAGACAAATAAAAAGGCAAAAAAAGTAATAAATTTTTATTAAAATACAAGAAGAGCAAACAGTCAAATGAAAAAATAAAGACAATAAATTTCAAGCAAACGAGAAGTAGATATACTGTAAAAAGTACAAAATGATGACGACGAGTTAAGGGTAGTTGTTGTACTACTTATAGAACCTAATTTTATATTTGCATTTATTTCTTTGGAAAGTCTTTTCTATAGTTAAACCTGTGATATTGTTTTCGTGCATTTTTTAAATTTTGCCTAAACCAGCTTTAAGCCCTCACATAGGGCCCCTCTTGTCATCAGCTCTTGTTTTTGCTGTTAGTTAGATTACGCGAAACCTTTTAAAAAGTCCATCATTGGTTGATGTGACACGGTCCTTCACTCTTATCATTTTATCATTTGAAAGTACATGGCAATAACACGTCTAATGGAGGTGGGTGTTCAAGTGGAAGAACAGAAGAGTCATATCGCGCTAATTCGTCCAAATCCCTGGTTATTAGTTTATCAGAAGAGGTGTCGCAGCCACATTACGCTTGTAAACAGGCCCCCCCGTCCAGCAATACATACTCATTATTGAGGAAAGTAAATAAGCAATCAACTCTCGCACGCAGCGTGATTGACGGGATTGATTGACAGCGCAGAGTAGCGCTACTGCGGCGCCCTCTGGTCCTGTTTGGCCACGTAATGGCATCGCAAACACCAGCACATATGCACCCGTCAACGGCATAGACAAATACTATTTGCTCTGCGTAAACAATAGTCAACACGGATGATCGCAGTAAGCCGTGAATAATTTCGGAGGGTTGGGAAATGTCGCGTACGTCGTCGCGTGAGCCGCTCTTAATACGAAAAAATCAACGTGCTGCGCCACATATGAAAGAAACTAATAATTGCGGTATGTTCACAATGCGACATAAAACAGATTTATGGGATACGTTCATGTACCATAAACAATAAATGGACGGAAAGTCATTGTGAACAATTAGCACGGCTGTTGTTCGGCACGGTAGCCGACTCCAAATTTTCTGTTTTATTGAACGATTAACGTCTTCGGAATGGCTTCAAATTGCAGAGCGTTGTCGAAATGGACGCCGCCTCGTAAAATTTAGACGTGTCATCAAAATGTGATTAATATATCAAAGTTTTATTTATTTTTTAGATCAGTAAAATTTTTCAATTTATACAATAGTACCTACTTTTTAAATTTTCTACATATTTTTTTTTAGAGGATTATCAAAGTAAAATTTTTGATTTATCATCATAAATCATCATATGATCATTTAAAAAAAAAATGAAACACTAAATGAGGATTTTAGAAGGGTACCAATTTGGATGGAGAGGAAAATTTTGTGAATCCATGCCAGAAATAAAAGATTTTTATTTGTCCTTATCTAGCAGTCTCCACAACATTGAATAACTGTGGTAAATATTCTATCCCTGTTGAATAGATACTATTCACTTATTGTACTAGCGTTTTTAACTAATATAAGGATTTAAAGGAAGTATTGAAAACAAGTCAATTTTTAAGTGCAAATTCTATGGTATCCTTCTGATTTTACCACAGGAAGACTTTTGTGCTGTTGATACTCACGAGTACCACTAAACCGTCAGCTTAAAGCCGAGCATACACGTTACGGTAGTCTTGACAGTTTTACTTGTACAGGCACAAATGAGCAGTTATTAAGCCTCGTACAGTCGACCGGAGTGCTAAATAGGTTTCTCAGTTCTTGCAAAATAATGTTACAGTTATCTATATATGCTCTGCCAACACTTATATTCACGTCCGAAAACTTAATTAAGTTATAAATATGCTTGTTTTAACATATAGACGCAATGCAACACTTGAAATGTGCTCCGGTCGAACTACACAGTTGTACCTGTAGAGACAAAACTGTCAGACCTACCGTAACGTGTATGCCTGGCTTAATACTCATTTGTAGCTACAATTTTTTCCGAAATATCATATAACGGAACAAAAAAAAATAACTTGATAAAGTGTTAATTATTTGCCAATAAACTGATAATTGATAACCCCTCAATATACTACTTTGATGACCACTACCAAAAAATTAGAATTCGTCATCTATTTCCTAATTTTTCTCATTAACTACATTTTAACCACATTTTACTTGTAGACACGAATTTTAAGAAGTCGAATTTTAAATTTTGTTTAAGCTTTTTTAAAAATGCTAGGAAACATTCCATTCAACCAAGAAATCTTACTAATTTTAATAAATCTAGTTCATGAATAAATTATCTTCAATTACGAAAGAAAACAATATTCTTATTTTACAACAATAATTGACCGATAATAAAAAAAAATCATACTTACCATAAAAATAGTTTTTAAATATCGTACGCCTTTTTAAAAAATATGTACAGTTCTATACCCAATTATTTGGGTTTAAAAATTGAATGTATTCGATTAAAAATTTCAGGAAACAACCCGGCAATAAAAAATCAGCGATTATTCTTTTATATTAAAATCAATTAACGAATTCGCCATGGAATGACATAGCGGTAATCAATTACATTAAAATTACCTTTAATAAATAAGTTTATTGAATTTGTGTCAGATCTTAATTAAGTAATAACTTGCATTGGATACGGCAATAAAAGTTTTTGCGAATGCTTGAAACATGAAACGAATATTTTATTTTTAATGAGTTAATTCAATTACAGTTCATTGTTTAATAAGAAAATCAATAAAATATTTTCTTTAAATAATTTGAGACTATTGCGCTCTGAAAAAATATACTTGTTTTTTTTTCTCAATTTATTTTTAAAATTTGTTCTATATTTTGGTTAAGCAGACAATTTTCTATATTTTCGCAGAACAACCTGATAATAAGCCAATTACATTTTGATTAGATTATTATACGAACGAGTAATGAGAACTACGAGTAGTATCCAATTTGAGCGTTTCACTAATTGCGACGACAATGTTTTGTAATAATTGATATTTTGAGATAGGGAAGTTGTAAATCATCATTTTTACTGTCGGTCATAAATTTTTACCGGTATTCTAATGTTCCAATTATCCTCCTATTTACTATAATTTACCAATTTATACAAACCTGTAATTATTTTACTAACCACAATGTAGAAATTTCGTCGTTTACACTCGATTTATCACGGCTATGTGTGACGTAAAACTAATTGCAACTAAAATACAAAAATGCTGCTTTTACAGTGTTAAAAATTAAATTCAAGTGTAAAGCACTTCGCGCTTTTCAAAACACTGCAATGGAGTAATTAAGTTTTAATCGCAGCAAATGCACTCTTTAAACTTTGTAATGGATGTGAATCTTTTATTGGCAAAATGAAAAGTGATCTCGTACATTTTTAAAATTGCCTTCTTCAAAATAATTAAGCTAATTGGTAATTTTTCTAGTACTTTTTGTGTCTCTATACCGAGCGTAAACTCGTCTGTGCTGTTTGTACGATTTTATGGAGATTAGAATTTCTTGCTTCAAATTCAGGTCTTGTTCTCACTAGTTCCTAAGCTTGATATTGGCTCGGAATAAACAATTAAAATCCTAAATTCCGTCGTGTTACCGTCTGGAGCGGTGTGCATCCGCGACCTGCATCCGAACTCTAACTCCTACTGCCACCGCCGCCGCCCCCGTGACAATTCCATAAGCGTCTGAATTATGCAGGCACGTAATGCGCCAAAATGCAAATGCTCCAGTCAGGCTGTTCTAATCGCGACGCCGAGCGCACGAGCACATTCCAAATAAACAAGCTGAGCATCGGTGGCGGCAGCAGCAACGGCGGCGTCCCGGCGCTCACCAGTTAAAAATAAGCGTCCATTAAAAATTCACTAGATGTTCCGCTTTTAAGAAATTAAAAATGCATGAAACTTCGATGTTTCTAATTATCTTTAATAGATTATTTTAATGGCCTTGTTAAATATTTACGCAAATCAAGCGCGAAATGACATTTATTACAGAGGATGGGTGTGCGCGTTTTTCTCGTTGCCGGACGTTTATTCGGTTGACAGACGACAGACAGAGCTTTAGAAAATTTTGTTGCTGTTGATCTATAGAAATATATAGTTTTAACGAACGTTTAAATGAAGATCCAGAGTGCTTTAAAGGTTACTCTTTTAATAGAAAGGTGGAGTGATGTAAATGGAGAGATTGAAACTATAAATCGTAAAAAGTGGACATAAATAAATGTTGCAGTCAAAGAAAATAGAAAATGTTAATATCTTTCAAAAACTAAATTAAGATGTTAACTAATGTTCATATTTTATGGACTTGTCAAAGAAAATGTAAAATTTAAATGAATGCTAAATCACTGAATGTTGTATTACAGCTAAGTTTAAACGGTGATAAACTCAACTTTTGCTCTTTGATTTGAAAATTGGTTTTTAATAAACTTGTGCTATTGCTTTCATCCCACGGGTAATTTCAGTGATAAAAACTAGAAACAATATTTATCTAAAATTGCTAATATTTCATAACATGTTTAATTGGACCACGATCTGACAAATGGGCATTATAATGTCCAACGCTTATTTAGGGGAATAATTTATAAAGCTCAGAGTTAATAATTATTACCTGCATTATGCTATTTGTGGTCGTTATTTCTTTTAAATAATATCGACAATAAATATTATATTATCAAATAAAAATGACATTTCTTTAACATTTTGAGGTTTAACATTAACTGATTGAACAGACAACAATAGTTGGTATCAACATGTAAAAACACAACTTCGTATTCAAATAAATCAGTACAAAAAAAAACTAAGAATAAGAAGAAATTATCTAAACTGGCAAATTGCTTTTTTCAAGTTGTTTTTTCAAAATTGCGATGCGCAGTATGTTAAGAATTTTATTTTTGAAGATAATTCAAAATATGTTTTTCTAAATTTGTAATTGTGAAGAACGTAGAACTAATAAACAAAAAAAAAATCTTAAATAAAAATTAATTAAATTTGAGACTCGAAGGTGTTCCCATATGAACATAAAAAGTTGTTAGGCCGTGTACTGACAGTGTCTGGAATTTTTCAAAACTGACATGCTTATAAGTATTAGAAATTTTCTCTCTTCCGGAGAGTGTCCCCCCACGTTTATTGAGGGAGTCACGGCTAAATAATTCGATCTTCGCGTTAACAATGACTCAGGTAATTTGTAGTTTTCGTTGCGGGCAGCGATAAGACCACGAAAAGGCCTTATCTCGTTCGGACTTCGGTCGAAACACATGTTCCTCGCACCGTCGGAGGGGTCCGGGGTCGGAGGAGTCCGGTGACGGTGCGGCATCGCCATGGGATAATGGATAAGCAAGTGGACCCCTGCCGTGCCGCATCTACATATGACATTCCAGCGAAGATCGAGTCGTGTGAGAAAACGAAACAATAATCGCTTCAAGGATTAGAATGATGTGAGATTTGATAGAATGACGTTTTAAAAAGAAGAAAGAGGTTATGCGATAAATTATCTACAATAAATATGATCAATTAAGGCCGCCCCCGGAGCTTCCGTGGCGCTTCGACTTTTTATTCATGGCGGTCCGATGTATCATAATGAAAGTCTTGTGTGTATCTCCTCTAACTGTTTCGTAAACCCGTAAAGTACCTCATGACAGAGATGATGTACTACAGCTGGCGGGCCGCACTTCGGACACTGCCATCATCGTTTAAAAAAATATATTATACCGAGCGAGCACCTGTTGCCTTCCGGAGAAAACTGTCATTTTTAATAGTGGTACGACGGGGCGATGTCGCCCTCATGTTTGTTTATTGTTTACCTAATCGAGAACGGCTGCAAAATTACCCGCCATAAATATTTGAGAATGGTTGCCATGTCACATAGCTCGATGGGTAACCCCCAACGCTGAATTTCACACTCGCTAGATTCTATTTCCTACATCCACATGCTGAAAAAATTCTTGTTTGGGATTTCTACCAACAGCGTTTATCAACAAATTGCTAAGTAACAAATTAATAATTTATTAAATTAGTAAATTACTATAATAATCAATAAATAATAAATTAAATATTTATATAACTCACTATATAAAATAGAATATATTAAAATATATATAAATATTTAATTCCAGGATAAATCCTGTGAATTTTTACTACCATAGATAAAGCCAACTTTTCATGAATTAAAAAAGTTAAAAACTTTTAAGTTTAGATCATAAATATAATACCCATAACTTTTTCAAATGCTCTCTAAAATAACTGTCCGATTAATTTTTTTTTTTTTTTAAATAGATGACCATTTTTGAAAACAAATTAAATTTATTTATCTCACAATCAACATTAAAAGGTAATCTATTCTAGACAAAATTTAACTAGTTATAAATACCATATGAGCCTATCACTCAATAATTTTATTTTTAGTTTCATAACGTTTAATTAAGAGATTTAACGACGAAGTGATCGAATATTCCTATGCTATTCCAGGGGTACACGTTTGATCGCTTTCAAATTTATGATTTTCGGTTTTCGTCCAATTCTGCCAGCTTAACGTGATGTATTCTTTATTTTGTAACGAGCTCTGTCCAATATGCCAAATTCGGCTAACAGTTTTTGTTGATGTAAAAAATCTGAGCGCATTGTTGCTTACGTGTAAAAGGTACTTTGTAAATGGATTCTCTAATCTGTTAGGCAATTGGAGCAAATTCAGGCAAATTGATTTTTATTTTAAACTTAGCTTCAAAATTGTCAGCTAAATTGTTAATTAAACATAGAAAATCACCAGAACAATTAGTTAAAATAAAATAAAACTAACTATAATATGTTGAGTAAATAACTGTCACTGATAGCCATTTTCAAAGATTCTTTAAAAAAATAATAATTTGAAGAAATATTCAAAATCGAACACTTGTTTCCGAACAGAGGGCGTACTTACCAAATTTACCTACTTACTATCAGAACTGACCGACGATCATCTTTTTGCTGATTTAGCTGAAATATCACCAATCGTTTTAAAAACTTAACACTTAACAGACGCTGGCTAAAGCTAATAATTCTTCTCCGAGATGCTGTCGATTACACCAGTAAAAATCTCTTGCTCTTCCTACCCAGCATCATTGCACTTGTCCGAAGCCCTTCCGCCGGCTCCAAGGGCCATGATGTACGAGGTGACGCCGGACTTCCGTATAATGGGTGTTGGTTAGATCGGATGACGAAGAGCGGACCTACTTGTGGTCTGACAGTCAAGTGACGAAATTTCACTCGGAAAGACATATGAGGGTCATTTAGTCCGTAGATGCTGATCTCGTTGGGACGATGACGGTCAGGGGTCACTCTCTATTGTCGCCGTGATGGCCTCTTCGTGACTTATGGTGCTCGACATAAACCTCTAGTTCTGCTGAGAATCGCGTCAATATGGATCAAGACTACTAACATCATGAAGATTTAATTGACGATTTTCAAAAAAATTACAGTTTAATACGCACGATGGTGGCAAAGAATGTTAGAGTTAATCAGTTCTGACAGCTATTAGCATAGTGAATGGAGGCCGAAATTTTAGACAACAAATTGCTGATATCAAACTCAGATAAAAAATGTTTGTTGAATTTATGGGTTTCTTTGGCTGGCTTGGATATCTGTGGCAACAGTAATATGAAGCTCGACAACCCATGTGTGTCTCTTACTACATTTGGTGTGTTTATAGCGTCAACTTCGGATTTATTCGACTGAAATTAATAATGTAGACAGTATTTCCATTCAAGCCGAAAAAGTTATTATAATAGAGACATTAAAATAACCGTCACTCAAATAAAGTCGTTGCCTCTGTTTCGGTATTCTCAAAGTACAAACGTAAATTGATTCAAAAATGCAAAAGAGACACATTTGATATTTGTTACACAAAGTGAACATTATTGGCAATAATTTTTGATAAACGACCAAGACAAATAACATTTGAATATGGCGTGGCGTCTCTGTTAGATCTATAGTGAAAGAGCCAATTTTAAGGTCAGGATTTTCATAAAGTATTCAGTTACGTAAAGCTTTAGCGTCAATATTTCAATGACGACGATAAAATATTCATGTGCTTTTACCGAAACAGACATTGCATATATTTTTGACGTTAATTCTAATATAAAATTTAGTTTTATTATTTGCGAACTACACATTTGAAGGTATTGTGATGACCATTACTGTTATTTGGTCATATTATTTATAATAAAAAACGGGCTTTGTTAAAAAACGATATAAACAAATGCCTATTTTAATGAAGCTATATCATACACACGGTAAGTCAATAGTGCAGTATTGGTTTATCCTGCCTTTCGCATTCATGATATGCGACTTTTCAACACGTCATGATACATGAACCTAAAAAATGCATATTCTAATATTTTACAATAGACAGGGTGTTTTAATCGTCCATTCCGTACCCAACTTATTGATTTTAAATGGAACGCGATTTCTCTTTTTGTTTTATTAAATTAAGTGCTTTAAATGCATATTATATTCTTAAATTTTAATTGGAAAATCCCCAAGTTTTTCAACATTTTTAGAAAATTTTGGAAACGCAAATAATTAATTAAGGTATTTTTTTTAAATTATTATCAACTGCTAATAGTGATTCTAAAAGTAAACCTTAAATGAACACATGCGTTTTTAAAATTTTGCAAGAAAAAATAAATAATTTGGCAATTTTCTATTAAAAATTGAAAAACAAGAAAAGAGTGAAATTAGGTCTATTAAACTTGAAATCTTTGTTCAAACAATTAAAAAAATTTAAATTAAGACTTTCTGGAAAATGTAGAAAAGTTGAAAAAAATTCTGAAATTCGCATAGTGAATACGATTTTACACTAAAAGAATAGAATCATTTGTGAAAATATAGTAACCTGTTGAGGATCTAGAAATTTAATAAAAAATTGAAGAAGAAACCGAGTTTCAATTTTTTTTCGAACTATATAAATTGCATCGGTATATCATAATCTTTAGATAATAGCAAATACAGTTTGAATTTATTTTGATGTCAAAAATGGTCAACAATTCCAGAAGAAAGACCTCCTACCTACCTGTAGAATGTATGTTCATTAGTTACTGCAATTTTTGATTCCAAAACATTAAAAATTTAGCAAATAAGTAGTGTTCGCAAAACTTCAAAATAAGGACAGACCTAATATTTAGAAAAAAACTAAGAATTAACAAGTATTCAGGATAACAAGTAACGCAAAAAGTATAAAAATATATGTTCTTAATTAAAAACCATTTCTGAATGAAATATGGGGTCAAAAACAATAAAACTTCTAAAAAATAAAGCACTTTATTACATTTATTGTTAAACCATGTAATCTGTAAGCATAAATAAAATAATAAATTTTATTAATTTACAGATAAACTGGTAAAAAACAAATGACGTCAATTAGTTTATTTATCCCTATTTATTTCAACAAATTATTTCTATGTCAAGCACTAATTACTTTTTTAACGAATATAAAATTGATAACACCACCGCCATGGTGTCAATGTTTTTTAAAACATTAATGTCACCAGAATTATTACAATTTTCGTTAACACAAATCTCGTGACGTTTTGCTTTTACAGTTTGTGCTTTACGAGTTTGTGAAGGTTTTTTTGTAAACATAAAAACTGATAACTAATCTGCAGCTCAGTGGTGCAAACTTATTCTAGCGTAGATAAAACGTGAAGTTTGAAAGCTCGTAAATGCAAATATTGGCAGATAACGATGATAATTCGCGCCCTGAACTATTTTTTTATGCATGGGGCGTGACAACATATGGAAACTCGTTTACAAATCATTAGCCAAAGAGCTTAATTTTCTATCTACACTTTTTTTAATTACAGTAAGAAGTTGGTGATAAATATGAGAACGCAATATTTTCTCTAATTAAATTCAAGAGAAATACTCTCGAAAAATAGACGTTGGAGGTAGTTCCATGGGCTGGTGCACACGCAACTCATAACTCATGGGATTACAACACTGGAAACTAAAAATTCTCCTGGATAGTCGTGGACGTGTTTTTAATCCACTCTTCTACACGGAACAACGTCGATGGTAATCCTCTCCAGTGGCGCACACATGTGTTTCTAAGACTGTCTTTAGTCAATTATTTATACTTCTAATTAGCATATATTTAAATTTATCTTCGGATTAAACTCATTATTTATCATTTAAATGCATGGTTAAGTAGGTTGTATTTGCGAAATTCTCTACATGACTACATCTAATTATCTATCCACTAGCGGTGACATTTATGAAATCGAATGGATTTGTTGAATTTTTTCGGTAATGAAGTATTCCAAGTATCTACGAGTAATAGAGGATATTCCCGAAAAGGCATGTTCTAAATTCTAAGATGTTTACTTAATCTATTTGAATCTAAATACAGAGAATTTAAAATTACACTAAGAAAAAGTCAAACTATTTTTATAAATTGGGTTCACTTCGGGGAATTACAATCGAAAAAATTATCGCATTTGTCAAGTTCTTGAGATAATTGGGATGTTGAACTGAAAACTATGTAATTATCATTTTATGTAACGACTGATTTACTGACAG
The DNA here is from genome assembly GCA_030157275.1 of Cynaeus angustus. Taxonomy (NCBI): domain Eukaryota; kingdom Metazoa; phylum Arthropoda; class Insecta; order Coleoptera; family Tenebrionidae; genus Cynaeus; species Cynaeus angustus. Next base: position 19,399,142 of record CM058058.1, read on the forward strand.
CAAAGCCAACAAAAAAGCAAAGTGGTAACATAAATCTCTACTACAGAGAATCCTGGACATGGTTTGAATTTTAAAATGTATCAAAATCAAATAAAAAATTTAAATTTTAAATTAATTTTTAATTGACAAACATCCTACAAAATTACTAAGTAAAAATTTTAAAAATTTTCTTTACGAATAAAAATACCGGGCATAAAATATACTATATATAAAAAAGCCGTTGCGATAGATTTGTGTCTCTATTTTGTAGTTTGTGATTCAAAATATTAAACCTTTTCTACACAAAACATCTGCTGCTCTCAAAAATTAAATACAGTATGTCTTAAATTCAAGCCATAGATTTTATCCAGTTTATCTGCACTTAAAAGTTTTACCACATGATCTGCGATACGAAAAACCACTTCCTTGACTAAAAAAATTAAACAGCAAAAGACAAGATAACTTTCAAGACTCAGCTGAGTCACGTTTTGTAATTATTAGTTTTCACCTCGATAACATTTGCTAATGGATCACTCAAGCGTCTTCCCAGATCTCCCGATATGTGCTCCCTTGACTTTGTAAGAGAATTCTCGAGTCATCCGCAGATCATATTATTTACTAATGCAGTTTTTGTGTAGCACCATTGATTTATCTTAAGTAGCTCTTTATAAATTACGTGGTAACTTCATATAAATTAAACCATGCCAAATGTGTATATGTTACACCGCAACCCCCGTAACCATTTGAGTGATTTATACATTAATTAATTTATTAAAGTCCAACATATTTAAATAATTTGCATATATTTAACTTACTTACCTAATTTGCATAAGTTTATAGTCAAAACTCTTAAGTTGTTACTTGTTAACGTTGGCCTGCCGATAAAACAAAATTATGTATGACCAACACGCAGCCAAAATTTTCATATCTGATGAAAGTTAGCGGATCACTATTACACTTTCAGAAGTTTAATTTATTGTGTTTTGGTGACTGGAATGTAAAAATGATATTTTTTATGCATGAAAAAACTTAAAAGTACTGTTACGAAGCTGCCGAAGAAACTACAAATAAATCAAAATTAATTGAAATATGATACATCTTAAAGTTCATGGACCTCCTACCTCTGTTTCAAAAATATGATTTTTTAGTGTCTGTCCTAATACTGTGATTTACAACATCAATTTTGAAAAATGAGTCTCTAGAGGATAAACCATATGGTCCATACGTCGCCAACTGTGAATTTTATAGATTTAGAACCATGAGAGAATCAATTATAATCATCGGTTTACAAATAACAATTTTTATGAAACACATTTCTGTCTTGTGTTTTGGTGTATTATGCACACCTGTTTAAAAATTGTGAGTTATTAGCTTCGTACTGTAACGTTATACTAAGCTACTTTAATTTATTGTCCTTACACCCTGCTGTACAATTTACAGTGAGTTACACACATAAATCTCGCTTTTTCATGACCACAAGTTCACCCCAAAATCAGAGTTTTTTAATGTATCTTTAAAGATAAAGTTTAATGGAGGGTCTTTATGTTTAAAGGAAAAAATATGGGAATAAACTATTCTACATTTAGGACACACACGTTTGTAAGTGTTTATAACACTGTACAGGGTGTTATGATATTTCTGCAGCCGTAAATATGCTAGCGTGATTATAATTTTGCATGCTACCGTTTGAACACGACTTCAATTTAGTCATAAATTTGTAACTAAAACAAATATTCTATCCGTCTTCACTTTGTTTTGCACAAAGATGCACGCTCTTTTAATTGTTTGCAGATTTTTTAACATTTGTTAGAACTGTCTCTTCAACTGGAATGTGTACTTAGCAACAAATTAAATTTTTGCGTCTACAAGAAACTATATTTTTGACAAGCTGTTGTTTTCGTCTTTCGGAAAAAATCTAAGAATCCATTTAGTGTTTTTTCGCTCCCTTGGTAAATTAAGAAATACATTTGCGAACGACTGCGAAGTGCACCTCGTGGAAAAAGTTCCGTAGCTCTCTTTAGCAATGTGACAATGATAGAATCCCATTAGTCCTGATTGATGGATCATCCAGAAGCTGTAACATCCAGCTGGAGTTCTCCTCCTGGATTGTTACTGTCAGTAAACACGCAGCCAGGAAAAAATAATAATCATGAGTGTTTTCCGGTCGATTTATAGCCGACCATGCACCAATTGTTTATAAATCAAAAAGCAATTAGCAACAAAAGCGATAAATCAACGAGTAAAAGTGATAAACGCTCTCCCCGTTGCATCGATCCTCTTTTCTCTTCTCGGATATGTTGTCAAATCGCCAGCGACTCTGAAGAGGGTGTTCCTGGCGTAATTTATATGATATTAATGGGCGCCGGCGTCTGTCACGAGTTCCTGCCTAGAAACGACTTCATAACTCTAGAAGTCCAAGTCATGACGGTGCTGCTATCAAATACGCATTTATCTTGAGGTTGAGGTAGGTCGCGTGCTCCCGAACAACAATCATTAATCGTCTACAAGTGGCAGTTCGGACTTGCACCCATAGGGTCTCTGAGCCCCACGTTGTGGCGGCTATCCGGAGGACGACACCTTATTCTTGAGAAATTGATGATGTCATCCGTCGATCCACGTCACACTATGTGAAAAGTTAATTTGTCAAAGACCACCAATAATTCAGTTTTTTCGACGATCCGCGGAAGTGTCAAAGATAAAAAATCTACAACAAAAATGACACTAATTTTAGTTTCTTCTTGTAAATAAGACATTCCAAAAAAAATAGACTTAAATGAAACAGACACACAATTGGTGATTTACTTAAACTTACTTCTTTGGTCTGATTAATTCAAAGCTATGAGTTTTTTTCAACTCCTAACATTGTCCGATTATCCAAATTAATTTTATTCAAAGATTCTTACTATTTTTTATGTTATTTCAGACAACGATCTAAAATCTGGAAGTCGTCAACTCGTTGTTGTTTTTTTACTTCGTACGAAGCATGGAGCCCTTTTTTTTTTTTCATTTTGTGTCCCTGAATTTATATCTTTCACCAGAAAACAGAACAAACTATTAGTTGCCATTAAATTTGACATTTCAATAAACTTCCAAATTTTGGCTTTATCAATAATATTTTTTTTAATTTCTAAAAAGTGTACCGGATACCAGGTTTTGTTTCTTTTCAATGCTTAAATTGTATTTAAAATTTCAGACTCAAATAGATTTTAAATGCAAAGGAGACATGAGATTTTTTAATTTTTAATTTTTGTATTAATAAAGATAACCACATAAATTTATTCTGGGTATATGAAGAAAAATTTAATGTTGTCTGCCACAAAAAAAATCTAGTTTTAAATTAACAGCGTCAATATTTGAATTCCAGGTTCTAGGTTTAATGTTCAAAGTACCGTTTATTCCTATCATGGTTTTGGACGTTACTTTCTCAAAGTTTAGCTTTTTTTAGATTGATAATTATCATAGTCTAAATAAGAAATGAATTTATATTTGTCCAGATTCTACGTTTTAAATACACGTACTTCAAATTTTAGATTTTCAGTCATTTTCTTTCTTTTTTCAGTTTTTCTGGACTCTAATGTTTGAAAATTTTAGTTTTTAGATTCACTTATTTAAAAATTGTCGATTATGATTTAAGGTAATTAGAGTCAATTCTACTTCTAGAGAATTTAAATTTTGATTTTTCTAATCCTTCATTAGTAGATTTTATGATATTGAATTCATAATATTTATAAATTTTATTTTAGATTATTATATTTGAGATTCGTACCTCTGATATATTCTCGATTTCGGAAGCAGGTACTTTGATAAATACATGCCTAAAAACTCATCACATTACAATTTTTTTAAATCTAGAATTGAATATTTATTTTTTTTAAAAAGATTTTTAGATTCTAAGATCCTAAATTTTTAATTTACGTATTTCAAATTTTGATTTCTCGTTAAAAATTTAAGAAACCTATAAATGTAGTGGGACACAAATATAAGATTATCACCGGTATTTTTTCTGAGATTCTAAATTTCTATCTTCTATATTTAACTAAATTTTAGGTTTTTAAGGGCTAGTTTTTGACTTTTCAGTTTCTAATTCCAGGTTCCTATAATATTTTTTTCAAAATTTTACATTTTGCATATCAGATACTAAAAAACCACTTCCTCAAATTTTAGTATTTCAGATTCTATTGTCTAAAAAATTATGAATCTACATGTATTTGAGACTTTGTGATTGTTGCTAAAGTATAAGTTTATGGATTAAATTCTACTAAATCTAAAATTTAAAATAAATTTCAAGATTTCATATTTTTCTACATTGATTGCTAAAATCGTTGTTTTGCTAAAATCCTTGATCTTTTCATAGCTTCTACGTTTTTAAATGTTTTAGTTTTAGAATTATGATTAAATCTTTAATTAAATAAATCTAATCAACATATTAAATTAACAATACAAGGGGAAAAAACAAATCTAAGGTGGAAAGAACCCAGGTAAAAATTTATTTATATTTGAACACAAAGTTTAAATAATGGTGACATCTTTTTCAAATATCCCTTTCGACTTTCACTTTTAGATTTAGGTGGCAAGCTTTTATATGTCCGCTCTATAGAAATGTTTATAAGATTTATGTCATTCCACAAAAATGTTTTACTGCTGGTTTGTCTTTACATCATTGTCGTCCAAGAACTCCTTTGAGAAGATAATGCAACTGAAAATTACAGGCGGGAATAGTCAAGACTGCAGAGTTATGCTGAAGTATTTCCCAACTCATTTTTGCAGTACATTAAAATTTCAAGTTTAACACTCATGTATCTATTCGTAATTAGAGCAGTTGAAACTGTGGCAATCAGTAATTATAAAATCAGTGTAGAATTGCTTGAAGTCTAAGTCTAGGTCCTAGTTACTCTTAGCAAAAAAGTTGCATTTATATTTAAACTACCTTAGTGTGTATAATTAAAGTCCTAGAACGAGTTTTCTCGATTCAATTAGTATCGATCAATAATTATTGCTTTGCGATTTTTAATCACTGTTCTAAATAGGACACACAGATTTTTACACTCCAAATGGGCACATAATGATGTGTTAAATAAAAACAATTTAAATGTATTTATCATTGCATGATGTTACGTATATTTGAAAATATTTATTATTATTTTTATTATGTTAGTAACAACCGTAGCTACAATTTATTTTAACAAAGGAAAATAATTCTTAAACTGAAATCAAAGTGAGTATGATACAAGAAGTGTAATAATTTGTTTATTACAATAAAGATAAAAGTAGACATCAACTCAAAAGATCAAAATCGCACGCCACAAAAAGTCTGACTTTCATGTGGGTTTCAGGAACACTATCACTGATATTAAACAGCTGTTTAGAGAAAAACAATATATTCTACAAGCTTTCAATAAATATAATACAATACAATACAATAAAAAATAAGTTTCTTCAAAGCTTTCAATTAATCGATATGTTCCAGATTGTTGTTTCCACTATAATTACGTATTAGTTAAAGTTATAAACTAATCCACAACAGTTGGTTTGCAGAAAACAATAAAATTGACTATAAAGCGGTAAAACAAATAGTGCATCGTATTATAAAAAACTCAGCTTTTCTCTCCTAAATCAAATTCTCATTATAAATCAAAGCAAAAAAAGCACCACATCCGATTAAGTTAATTTCTCACTTGACGTAGCAAATCGACCAAGTAATGTGTATCAGAAACGTCGTCATTCAGTCTGGTAGATGCGTTCTTATTATCCAGCCAGACAGAACCAGCGACCAAAGAAAATATTTACGAGAAATAAAATTTTAAATATATGATGTTGGTGCCACTGTGTTATTGTGATGATGGCGCTTTTTATCGAGGTGATATTGGCGGTTTTATTGCTTTATAGCCCCTGTAATATGACTTTCATTTAGGAAATATGATGGAATTATAATGTAGATTGCGTTGTAAAATATCAAAAACCACACACTGACAATATGGCAATTTCCCATAATCACAGCAGCCTCATTGAATTTATGGTACTGTTGTAAAATTCACGAAAAATTCTCAGGAAAATGTTAGTTGAGGATTACGAAAATAATCACGATGTGAAGATGCCGTCATACAGGAAATCCTCCAGGTGGCACAACAAATTGCTGGTTTTTTATATGTCACATATGCCCCTTGCTGCATCAAATGGTAAGATAAGGAAATGTGTTAGCTAATCTGATGGAAATATACCGGAAACCACACAATGTTCGATAAATTTTTGTCATTCTATTGCATCATAAACGTAAAAATATACACAACGAAAAATTATAACTCATAAACTTAAAAGTATTTGAATTTTACGTCGATTTAGCAGACAAAATAAAGTGGAAAAAAAAAGCGCTGCGAACAGGATTCGAACCTGTGCGGGCAGAGCCCATTTGATTTCGAGTCAAACTCCTTAACCACTCGGACATCGCAGCTCGCTGTATACAAGCAATGTTATCCTATATTCACCAAATATTTGTAAAATGATAGAATTGATTATTACAATTATTGTTATTTTTATTATTTGAAGTATTTATTCTCACGATTTTTTTCAGCAGCAAGAAAATTGTGACTTAAATTTAAGTAGCACCTTGCCTACAATTAAATCAATAAATTAAAATAACTATAATTAACTACCCAATAATTTTCAGTATCATGTTTACAGTAAATTGTGATTATTATTGTAAAAATATTCAAATTTATTAATACATGTTATCTAAGTAACTGGTTAGTTAAAATTAATATGAAGCGATGAATATAATTCAATAATTTACGTAATAATTTGCTATAAATTGCAAAAAAGCTCGTATTAAAATTAGAGCACCAGCCTAACCGAAAAGTTAATCTCAAGGCAAAAAATTTAATCTTGTATCTTTTCCTGATCTGTTATAAACATGTCTAATTTTTACAAAAAAGATTCAACAAAGAAGAACATCATTTCCGTGTTAATATTAATTTTCCTGCTACTAGTCATGATGAGGTCTCGTCATTTTTTTACATTTTAAAGTCAATTGGACATTCTGGTCGTATACGTAAATGTTCATAAAATCCAACAATCTCCACGTACACTTTTATGGCTAGATTGAAGTTTACAAAAGTTTTAATAAAATGTAAATTACTTGTATGGTTGTGTAAGTATTCACGTGTTAGGCTTTAGACCACCTAGGATCAGTGATTACTGCTCAGGTACTACTGTTTGAATTAATGACAGGAAATCGTGAATGGAGAAAAAGTAAATTAAAAACAAGATTAACTACTAACAGGAATAACTAAAAACAATTATATTAAAGCTAAAAAAAATGGAAAGATAGGATTTTATAAAAAAAAAAGATAATATAACTATAATGTTATACGTTACGTCAGATGTTTTTCAAATACTTCAAATGACAAAAATTTTAAATTTGGAAATAATAGTGATCGAATAGGATGTGTTGTTAAGTAATAATCAATTACTTTCTATTTTAAATCGAAGTTTTGAACCACCTGTATCAATATTTAAATACTTATAAATACGTTCAACAATATATTTATTATAATTCCCTAAAAATCTATTACATTTCTCTTTTATCAGAATATATAACACTAATCAGCCGTAGATCGTAAAAACCTTCAAATGCACATTTCAAATTGGTACATTTGACAACTATGACAACTAACTTTATTTTTTAAATTCGAAATGTATGTCGCTTATGTGACTTAAGTCCCATAATAATAAAAAAAAAATTTTTTTTGTTCCAAATTCCGTATAAAGTTATTAAGGTATAGAGAATTTATTTGGACCTAATTTAACAACATTGTTTAGTTTTTAAAAAAATCTTTTATATAATGGTTTTCACACATTGGCTCCATTATGTTCTCAATTTTGAAAACCATTTTTTTCACAAATTGATTTATTACAATTAGGAGTTTTCGAAATATTTTATTGTGAGTAGTATATTTTGTGCATTTTTTTAATCGGTTTGTAAAAATCGTATTTCTTTTATGATTTACTGATTTTGTCTATGAGTTACGACACACCTGCAGTAGTTCAAAAAAATTAACTGCTTTTGACACATTAACTAACACCTGCATTCAAAATTATGCATACCTACTATTGTCCCGAAATTCGCGAATTTGTTCAGTGCTACGTTATTAAAGAATAATAAAACTCTTCATATTAAATTTTTTAATTAATTCGGTAATTCGAATCAAACGTCAATAATTTTAAAACCTTTAAATACCTATTTATATTTTTCAACTAGAGTCTAATCTAACTTACAACACACTTCAAATTTTTACGTAATGTTTTCACCTAAGATGTGTTAAAATTACACTTTTAATTTTAGCGTATTTTCTTAATTTACCCTATAAAATTTTTAGAGAATTAATTTTCTTTTTTTTTTACTTTTTCTTTTGTTTTTTCAATAATGTATTATTTTTATTATCATTTATGCAATTTCCTAAATTGTGTCATTCTAATTTCATTCTAATTTTTCCAGTTCCATTATTTTACGTTTTCTACAAAATTTGTTTTTATTACTTATACTCATTTTTGAACAAACAAAAAACAAAAAACAAACAAAACATTATGATTATAATCTTATTGTTATAAGACTAACTTGAGTCTTGAGTCTTTAGTTTATCAGAACTGCCCATTTATTAGACAAATACACTGATTTAAGTTTATTGTATTTTATTTCATTTCATTTGGAGATTCAAAAAAAAATAAATTAAATTTCTTTTCATGATTTTCACTTTTATATTACAAAATTTGAATTTTTCAATAAAACAAAAATGGTCAAACTCGGGCATTTATGATATGATTTTTCAGACCAAACAAAATTTTATTTTTAATTTTGAGAAATCAGGTTTTTCGAAAATAATAATTTTACATTTATTTATTAAATTAGATAGTAACTATTGAATTAAGTGATTCTAAATATCGTGTTAATTCAATTTAAACAATATTTCTGCTTTTGACACAAAAACATGTCATATTAATTTTAAAATGCTACAATATTTTTTGACACTATAAATTATAGCTGTCTTGTTTCTTCGTTAACCAGCTGCAAGTGTATCTTTAGCACCTTTATTCTTCGCATGTGATAAACGTTTTCCTTCAACACCCCGCGACGTCTTGACATTGCATTCTGCGTTCACCTGGTTGATAAATACCTCTCGCATCCATAAGTGGAACGCCAGTCAATAAATATTCGAATAATCCCTTGTCGTCACCATCATCCGGAATGACTTATGCGACAGGAAAGTGTCACATTCCGCGGATTTGCCGTCTCGGGGGTTGACTTTTCGTCTATTTAAATAAAACAGGGGCTGCGTGATGCTTATTCATGTAACGAGGGTGTCTAGTCATCGTCAGTATTGACCTCTGAAGGAAGTGATGACCGGACCAGCCTTTCTGACACGTCACTCCCACATTTGTTACGTCGTCCATCATCCATAAACTTCAGTCTCTCTGACCTACGGCCGGGACGTTACCAGTGCGTTCATTATATGACATGATGTATAGTGTACAACAATCAGTATTCCAAATGTTATGATGAATATCTGGAGAATGAGGAAAAAAGACTTACTCACCTGGTGGTATAGCATAACAAACTTGTACATCTGTTGGTGTCTGGAAAAATAAAATGAGAATGTTGAGCTACAAGAAAAAGCCAGAGACTTTGAATATATTAAAAGAAAGATAGACTATCGCTGATTTTAACATGAGGAATTTTTCGTTTGGACAAACTGATGGTTTACGAGCTACTTGATTATGTATTGTTACTTTGATATCACTTACAACCATTATAAAGAATGTTTGGGGCATGACTTTTAGAATTCACGGATAGATTATTTTCTTAAGGTAGTTAGTGGTTTGAACAGTCATGAAAAAAAAATAAGGTGACGTCTTCTGATGTGGTTACAAGATGATTTTATGTTTTTAGGTATCTATTTAAGTAAATTACGATATCACTTTCAGTATAATTTATTTATCAACTAGGTAATTACTTTAGAAGCTCAACAGAACGTATCGCATCCAAAATATGTTACACCTTCTTGTAACTATTACATCTTTACCTAGCAGAAAATTTTTGCAACTCTTACTCAACAAAAATTATTGTATTACATGATTGACCTTTTAGGAGTTCCACCAAGATCTATCCTTGGTCCCTTACTCTTTTTTTAATACACATGTAGGTGATAACTTGTTGGTTTCAGATATATTTTTCTCTTTTATTGTGAATGCAACAAAAATGTTTTCACACTTTCATTATCAGATTTACGGTATATTTATCGTTTGAGAATAAGTAAGTTTCTTTTATAGCTGCGAGTGTAATCTTTGTTCCTGCTGCATAAATTTGGTTCTTTACGCATGTTGTCAAAATTTTTGGCCGACATGCTGTTGTTATCAGTACTACAATGTTGATGGCGTGGTTGTTTGTGGGCGTAAGTACTTGGTAAGGTGTTAATGGGTGATGATGGGTCGTCAAATTTATCTCTTGCTCTTATTGATAAAGCGCACCATTAAATCCCATTTACCAAGTGGTATGGCGTTAGCAAAACGGTGATAAATTAGTTTTGTTTTAGGGTATAATAAAGGTTTGTAACAAAAGTATATGACGTTTGCAAAAAGATATGATTAATAAATATTTGACAGGTGTGTGTGACATTTGATACTTCATTAAGTAGAGATTTACAAGGGCCAATAAATGATATCTGTTCGATATTGCTGGAGTGGTCTATAAAGGCAAGTCGTAAACTTTTATAGCACCATATCCGAGATTGCGAAGAGTGAACACCGCACTGACGAAACTTTCGCAAAATAAGGATGCACTGGTGCAACAAGAGAGCTTTTTTATAATTTTTTAACTCGGGAACTATAAACTCCCACACGTTTATAGGCTATTCGATATCCGACTATCTACGTAATACGACCGATAAAAATACCAGCAACAACTGCATTATGACCCATGAAAATCCAACCGAGAAGAGGACGACGTGCTGCCTGCAACACGCCGCTAAATAATAAATAACCACTTGATTTGCTTTTTATTCCACTTTTACGATTATTATGTGGGGTCTTACGGTGCACGTAGACGCTGGGCCCTAATTGTTTGCTCTTATTTCAAATGCGTCTGGTATCAACATTAATCACACCTTCGAGGAAAATTTAGTTTGAATAAAATTTTTGAATTTGAGTAAAATAAGTGGTATGTTTGAAAGCTTGTTTTGGCATAATATGCTAGGCAAACTATTATATTAATTTATTAATTATTAATATAAAAAATGATCTCGAGCCAAGTTACTATGGAAAATCTAATTTGCATTTCCTCTAATTCTACGTAGAATTTAATTGCTTTCCCTTTTTTAAGATGATATCATAGTTTTTCTTTTTCACCTTCTTTTTACTAACAGAATCGAAATAAAAAAGTAGCACAAACAGAAATTGCTATTTTATGCTCGTCTTGTTTTAAAACATGGAAGTTGAAAAGTGTGTAACAGTTTCTTATTTTTCTAAAAAACAAGACAGCTTTCGCTGCTCGCGGATCAATTCTTAAAAAATTTTGGTTAAAATAAAATGTACTGGAAACATTTTGCTGCCAAAAAATTGAGCACCCGAAATATATACTATTAGAATTGTGTTTTAGATATATTTTAAACAAAATAATGCCAAGGTAAAAGTTGCTTTCGAAACAAAAAAGAATAAAAAAAATTCAAACATAATTTACGATTGTGGAGAAAAATTAATGAGTTGTGGATTTTAATTGCAATGCTAAATATTAGTGGTCTGTTTTGAAAAATGTGCAAGTTTTTTCTAAGAATTTAAGAAACCATTATTTACTATAGCATTCATTTTCACCTACGTAACAAGTACACATAAGCAATAAATCAAAAATGTGAAAACACTTATTTCCAAAATTATTCCAAGCATTATTAAAACGCAGTTGTTGATAAGCGTTATCAATTGTTGTTTATTTTAAAATGAAAATTAATGGGAACAGTAAGCTAATACAAAAATTTTCCACGATGATTGAAAATATAAACAAGACACTTTACTGAATAATTTAATTTGTTTCATGAATATGCAATGAAAGCGTACAACCTCTGAAAAAGTAATATTGAAATGAATCCGTCTTGTATAAGCTTCAATAAATGCTAATTGTCATTTAATCGCCAATATAATTTATTGCTTCCGCTTTTATAACACTGAAGTAATTAAACGTTAGACGACATGTGTTCGGAACCAAGCAAATTGATAAATTGATTTAAAGGTCAATATTAATTAATTTTCGCATTTTAAACGGATGGCTCTACGATAATCAAATAAGAATTAATATAAGCGTTTCTAATTCTTTGCAAATGCATAAAATGCTCATTGGAAAAAAAGGTAATAAATATTGTAATTTATTCGATTTTTATCTTTAATATGGAAGCAATTTGTTGACACATGCTATTTATATTTATAATTTAGGAAACGTCGGTGTCAAGTCAATGTTTAAATATGCATTGTATTACATTAATTTAGTCAAAAAAATTGGAAGGTTACAAACATCACGAGTCTTAATTTTTAAGCGCATATTGGATCTTAAATATGCTGTTCTCATTTTGCATACATGTACCTACGTGTATGATTGTTTAGTAGGTAAGAGCAAAATAATAAGCTTTCTGTCAGAGTTTATTTTCAGCTTTAGGTTATAAAACCTCACAAAATTTATAAGCTTCAGTTACAATAGAACATTAATAAAATAAATAACAAGGAAATTTGTAAGAATTATCTTAAGAATCTTCCTCCACAAATCATGTAACCTCATAAGTATTATCTTAAAAATCTAGCTCCACGAATCATATAACCACTCATTGGAACCGCGTAGTATAAACCCATTACAATACTGGTAACTATAAAAAATGAAATATGAATGAAAGTTGAAAAAAGGCTGTGTGAAAATATTAATTTCCTTAGACGTTTATGGAAAGTTTCCCGGTTCGTGTTTGGGGTTGATATTGGGCTGGTTTCGTCCCCCAACTGGAGGGTTGACGTTTGGCTTTACTCAACATTATGCATTACAGTATCCGCATTGATTCGATATTAATTTGGCAAATATTTTATGAAAACATTGACAATTTATTCGTGCTCATGGCTCGGATACGCTCATAAATATTAATGAAATCGAAGTTCCCTGCCTGTTTACGAAATGTGTTCGCACACTATATTAAACAAATTATTAATCCGCAACGTACATACATATACACATCATGCAATAATCATTTTGCACGAACCAATAAAATGTCAATTGTCCATAACGTAAAAAGCGATTTAATTCCTCAATTTTTTTTCTTTGTTGATTGGGCGAACTTGGGTGGTACAAAAGGCAACTAATTAAATCGTTGTATTACAAGGTTTGTAAATGAAATGTGATCCAGCTCAAAATCTTTCAAGCTTCAAGGCCAATTAAATCGAAATTTATGGCCATATTGTATTTCATTAAATACCCATAAATCAAGCTGGTGGAGTATATAAAATATCCCAGACGCCGGAATTTCTCTAAAAATCAAATAAAAGTCCCGTCTGGTGCCTGCAACTCTTCCTCTTCTAATTAATCCATCACACGCCCGTGATACATAATTTTCACAACGAGCGTAGGTATCAAAAAAAGAACCGTTTCAACATTTGATACCTAACAAATGACTTCCGCTTTCTGCATCAAAAATTTACATTTGCAGAACTTGTCAGGTCGTATCAAATTATTTTTCGCAACCAGCTGCATCGTCCATTTTAAATAATTTTAATAACGACAAATTAGAAATGGAACTTAGTTGAACGTACTGGTAACTTTATGGGTTTCATCGTTAATCGTCTGTAATTTTTTGTGTATAATTATAACTGTTTTACCTGACTGGAAAAAATATTTATTTAATATCCTTATCTCAATATTTTTAATAAAACTTTTACCAAATAATCGAAGGAAAGAAATTTTTAGTTTTACTTTAAGTTTTAGCTTAATTCTACTTTACATGTGGTGTCAAGAGTAAACTTTTATTTTGCTAATGTAGTATAGGACTTGAAGAAACCTATCTTTATGTGTTACAAGTTTCAACTTCTCTATTGTTACGTGGAAAAACACTTTCTATCTGCTTCAGATAGACTCTTGTCGTTACTAATCTCATCTCTGATGACAAAAAATAAAAAACTTTCATAGCTTCGAAAGTCTCGCCGATGTGCCCCGTACAGGGAATTCTCCGAATTCCATCCGCCGAGACACCCTCTGGTGATTGTGGTAAATGAGCTGGGGTGCAAGGTGTTGATTGATGGCGCTCTGTAGCGATCTTGCTCTTTTCTCATCCAAGCCTCGAGGAAAGCTACGAGACGGCCATCTGCATAAACATTTGCACGGCTGTCAGCGGACAAGAAGAATGGCAGCCGTCTGCATATCGCGGCGGAACAGAACAGGCCCGGACCCCAACGGCAACTCCACCACCTTTTTCTTCATTCGGTTTCTGGTTTGTTTTAAGATATCGACTCACCGAACACAAACTCAATCACCATTCAACATTTTTCAAATGCTAAGCTCTCAGTTCTGTGACCATGTCGTCGAACAGGTGTCCTCTTAGTATGCTAATTTGGTAATTAGGGAATCCATATGGTACAAACATAGACTAGCTATGATGAAGACCAACACGTTATTCCAAAAATATGTATATGAATAATTCAGGACGAAACAGATAATTTAATGAACGTTCGAAATGATGAGTAATAAAGCAGAAAAATTCATTAACAATCATATCAATAACCGACATGAATAACAATTATTTGTCTCATTTACATTTCAGACCTGGAATAGTAACGACACTCGTTTTTATGTATTAATGTTTCAAAGCAACGACAAACCAGTGGCGCTTAAAGTGTCTATGTCCGCCTTAAAAAGTAGGTTTTCAAATAAGGCATCTCCATATTGAAAGAACTATATGTGGCTGTAAATCAAAGTTGTTTTATGTACGTTTTATTGGTGGTGTCAATCATTCGATGGATGTGGAAAATTAAGACCATACCATATACGAACGTCGTTACAATTATATAAATTAAATGTGACGCTAAAAGATTACACCTGTTTTCTATTACGATTAACTTACTAGAGATGTATAGTGTTATCGACAGTTCAAATGTTGCATGAAATTAAATAATGACTTTTTTGCATTTTATTACAACTAGTCTTTTGTTGGATGTAGGATGACAAAATCTGTCGGCAATTATTCATCTTAGAACGTGTTTCTACACTCGGCAATCATTAACGTTACTTCTTATTTCTTAAAAAATATGTTGGAATTTCTCCTCACGTTGTACGCGCGTGTACAGTTATTTTGCCTGTCATAATTAGCAATAACAATATTTTAATGGTCATAGTACTGACATTCAATGTTAATCATAAAGGAATATTTTTGTTTTATATTTAAACGTTGTAGTCTGGTAGATTTAATCAGATTTTGTTTAAGAATGTTTTTGTAGGTTTCAGTTAAGACCATAAGTTATGAGTATTTAAGTACTTATTGTAGATATAAAATATTAACTATAAAAGTCTATATCTATAACTAAAATAAAATTTAGATTATATTTGTGAACTATAGTTGCGAGAATATGCTAAAATTCTGTATCTTGAAATGAGACTTTTAATGGTCAGGATAATTCTAGAAGTCGGAAGAGGAAATTACATGTGGAGAAAATTGTACTAATTAAGTTTGACTAGTAAATGAATGTTTTTTTAGAAATAAATTAGTTAAATTAGTTAGCTTTTTTTCTAATTTTATCAGTTCGGAACGCAAATATCAATTAATTTAAATTTCTGAAAAAAGTTAGTAGAATGTTAATATTTTGATTGAAACAAAATAATGTTGGAATCCATACAAAAAGAAAAACTGTTAAAAATATTTAATTAACTATAATAGACAACTTAACATTTAAACGCATTTAACATTTGGATTTCAAATTGTAGCTGGATGTTGTCTTCTTTTGTACAACAGTATAAAATATAAATAAATTTATACTTTTTGCAAGTAAACTTTCTTTGTTTTTTATTACTTTAAAAAAATATTCTTTATAAATCGAAATTGCTGTCGCCTTCAAATCCACCAGAAGCCATCAAGATTCCACCTTAGGTAAATCCACCAAGTTATGAAGATTGGCAAACAGGAACGATGCCTATTTATAAAGAAAACTCCACCGACAAACTAAATTAAACATAAAAATCCGAACATTATGCCTGTTCCATTCTTACTCCATTGACGTGTCGGAAAGCCATGTTTTTAAATTTAATCCTGCCTGTCAGCTTTTAGATTTTATCTGTCAGGATTTTTCAATCTTTTAACGAACTTCGACTGCATTCGAATTAATTAACTTGTGGAAGAGTGACCTCAAGTCCGACCGAATCCAATTAAATTAATTTTTAATAGATTCACATTTTCGGATCGCATTTGATCTTTTGGGTGGTTACGAGGAAATTATTTATGCGAGCGCTGTGGGTAAAAATATGTGAGTAATTTTGAGATAATTGCATTCTTATGGTCTGCCAACAAGCAAGACGAATAATAACGACCATAAAAACCTACACTCGATAAATTAGCTCAAATTAATTAGTGATTATTAAATTGTAACCGACTTGTAAACATAATACGTCTTTAGATTCTTAATAAGTCACACAACTCATCGCTCGCTTTCCGATGATACGAACTTCATACTAATTAACAGCGTATATTACTAATTTTGATACTTTGATTTATAATGACTGTATACTTTTCGAGAGTGAATTCCTAATTAATTATTATTATTCTTTATTTATTTTAATTTGAATAAAATGTATATAACCAACCGGATGAGCTCATCTAAAAGCTAAATATTTAAAAAATTACACGACTGTAGAACATATTTAACTGATGTCTTAAATTAGGTTTTGATTAAGTCAAATTCCGAGATTTAAATAGGCTGAATTGGCACCAATAATGGCTTGGTTTGGAGTTACGTCATCGTAATTTTCTGAACGAAATTTGTTTTACATAATTATACGAATACCCTTATTACTAAACACAGTTCCCGCTTAATTAAAAAGGCAAGCGTTGCTATTTAAATCATTTTAATAAATTCTGAATCTATGTATGGAAATTAAACTGAATGTATTCCTGCATAAGATACAGCAAAACTCGGAATATCGTTACTTTCTTTTTGATTTGTTTGTGATTTAATCTTATACTGTGATAACAACGTACTAGAATTGTCAAGCTGTACATGTTACACTCAATTTAATTTTGCCAGAAGCAGTTTGTGGTTGATTGCGCGCAATTTTAATTTAAAATGTGATTTACAGATCGACATTCAAAGGAAGTTTTCCACGAGTTTGTGACAAATTAATGAATGCGTACTATGTTAAGAAAAAGTGGATTTTATTGACTGATTTTTAAATTTGAGGTCGTTTATAGTAAAGTATTATTTTCTACAATTGTTTGATTTAGAAATCTATAAATACTTAGTAGTTAGGCAGAACTACATTAACCCGTGATCACAAATTTTGGTCTTGCAATATAAAAATACAAAAAGGCCTTCCGAACGGTTGAATGTTGAAAAGGCCTTGTCAGGATTCGGGCCGTGTTAAATTTAGAAAGGAAAAGAATAAACCTCTTTTTAAACGTCTTTTACTTTTACTTTTTTTATTCACCACGTTAATACAAAGATAAGAAAATGCCTATTTAAACAGGACTAAATGTGACACAACTTAACCATATTTGGGTGTAGAACCGAAACGAAGCTCATCATGAGCAAATTATATTAAGATTAATTCGACTGGAATAAAACAAACTAACACGAAGCAAAATAAATTGGACTAAGCCAAATCATGAAAAACCGCTGTGAATATGATTCAGGAGACTAAATAAAAAAAATTAATTAATTCATAATCTGTACAATTTATAATAGATCATTAACATTTTAACCTGGATCAGAATAAACCAGCTTAGATTAAATCTAGTTTAAGGATACCAAATTTTAATTTTAATTAATTTGTACCAAGATGGTTAAAAGAGTTAATTTCGATGGATTTAGAAGATATAAACTGTATCCAAAAAACTAAACCAGATTTATATCTGCAAATCGACTTCAACGAAAATCTACGGTTTTAAATTAATCAAACTAACCGAGGGGTCCATGGGAATAACCATCAAAGTCCACTTTCGATAGAAATTAGGCTGACAATGGATTTATTTCCACTCAGTGTGGTTAATGAGAAATTTAAACTATCAGAATTTTTATTTTAACACTTGAATGTTTAGTAAATTACAATTTATTTAACATAATTTATAAGCCTAAGTGAGTAGCAGCATTCAAATTTCTTAAAATATTGTTAGAGAACATTCCTGGACCCCTCATCTCTTTAACTAGTAGAAAGTCTTATTCATATAAAATCATCTGAACTAATATAAACTTACATGAACTTACATAAAATACCTGAAAA
The DNA here is from genome assembly GCA_030157275.1 of Cynaeus angustus. Taxonomy (NCBI): domain Eukaryota; kingdom Metazoa; phylum Arthropoda; class Insecta; order Coleoptera; family Tenebrionidae; genus Cynaeus; species Cynaeus angustus. The sequence continues at coordinate 19,417,608 of CM058058.1, forward strand.
GAACTTTACTTCATTCTGAACTAACTTTGGTTTAGGAGAACTGAATAGGATTAATTTAAAAAATCGAAAATTTGAAATCTTCAAAGTAATCTAAATATAGTGGGCTTAAAAATGCCAGATAAATCCAAGACAAATCAAAAATTAATATCTAAACTTAAGTCAAAAAAAAAATAATAAAAATATTTGAACTAGATCTTTGCATATATGCAAACTAATTTATGGAAGATCAAACAATCAAACAACACTGGAACGATTAAATGCGTAAATAGAATTTTAGCAATCGGTCAAAAATAAAAGTATTAACCAACAAGAAAAAAAGGCAAAATGAGTTTTTTTGTGCTTGTAAATCGTCTGTCGTAATGCGAATTTTTCAAATAATCGAAAAGCACTGATCATTATTATTCACGGCTTTCGGGTCATGTTCTTAACTCGAAAGTCCGTCTTGTTACAGGTGCCTTCTTTGTATCTGCCAACATTGAAAGGGTACACGAGTGCACTCTTGGAGGGGAGCATCCGGGGCTCTGTATCAGCGTATCGTTGCTGCATCTCATGTTGAAGCTCGCTTATAATGGTAATTGTATCCTTATGGTTTTATTTTTACGCTTTGGCTTACAGACATCGGCGCAGCTTTGTTAAATTGATCCCGCGCACTATTCCACAAAGGACACTTTTTTTTAATTAAACGCCTGATTTATGAACGCCTGACAACTTAAGCATGAAGGAATCGAGAGACGTGAAGCGCATTTTTTTACTTGTATATTGAAAAAAGAATTTCTGGGTGCTAAACATCGATTGTCTACGCAACAACTAGCAACCCTCTTATTTCAGATTCGTTACACGTCATGTAATACACATTCCCCCTCTTCAAAATTCATTTTGTCCTGTGTGACAAATCGTTCTGGAGACATTGCAGTCAATATTATTATGGCGGGGACCTTCTGCACTAGAAATTTCTTCGGGTTCACTGCTAATGGTCGACGAGGGATGCGATAACCTAAATTTAAAAATTACATATACCATTTGGATTTTCTTAACGAAATAAGGTTCCATGAGATGTAAGCTTCCTTCAGAAGTTACTTAGTTCACATTTCAATACGGCGTATTGAAACAAAGGAAGTTCCATTTCAAGACTTTGAGAAAATCATTCATCTTACAAAATACATCTTCATCAAGGTTTCTCGGTTTTATGGTCGGGCTTCCAGAAATGTGTTAACAAAATTGGAATTTTGGATGGGTTCTGATAAAACTCATTTTAATAATAATAGCATCGTAAATCGAAGTAATTGTCACTACTGGTCACAAGAGAATCCACACCGAAACAGGGAACAAATTTTCAAATAATTGGAAAATCACTGCTGGCTCGCTGCTGTTGGGAAATTAATTCTGGACACTTTTTCAAAACGTGAAATTCACATAATTGTGATTACCTAAAAATAAATAAACTGAAAATCTCATGTTCCTATTTAACAAAGTGACAACCTATTATTGAAATTATGGCTAGATCTATAATTGTATTAGTGCGTTCTTTTAATTTCATACCTAATTATTTTTTAATTAACCGTCAGTGTTATTGATATAAGAGGATGACGAATTTGAATAGACGCTACATTAACTGTAATTTTATATTTCAACAAACGTAGGTTGTATGTATTGTATTTGGAACAAATGTTCCATAACCACAGCTTAAAAGTTCAACAATTAATAATTACTTTAATCTAAAACAACAAAAATAATTATAATTTACAGCAACCATTTGTTGTTCGTAGATTTGGGAACGAAACTGCATTCACAATCTGCATTTTGTTCGTGAGATGCTTCCCTAAATCCCGATTTCTGGTGACAACCATCGGCTTTACTCCATTCAAATATGGAAGTGTTGAAAAGTCGACGAGCGACTCGGAAATATTCATTTATGCCTTAATACATTTGTAGTTGTGACAGTGACAAAAGGGATTAGGACTAGTCTAGAGGAAGCATCAAGCCTTTCTACCCCACGTCCGTGACGTGAAATGAATTTCAGACTCCCCACTAGCTGCACATCAAAACTGTTATTCCATCACAAGCTAAATATTCAACAAAACAATTAATAGCTCGTAAAAACTGTGCGCATACTCGTCTGATTTGCCTTCAACAACCACTATTCTCCAATAAATATAATTTTATGGAAATAAAATTGCCACTTTTAATTAATTAACGTTGAATATATTTTTTTAAGAGTGCATATAATTTAAAACTGGATGTCTTATTACGAAAAGCCATGCGATGATACATATTAAGTTCAGATTAAGGCAACTAACGATCGAGCATTTGCATCCAATTTTCATAACGTAATCTCGATACAACACTAAAAACGACACAAAAAGACTACTTTTTAATATATGAAACATCAATGTTATGACCGGAGAATTTATTAATATTTATAGCGTGTCTTAAACTCATGTCCAAGCTAAATGTAAAATCCCGTGGAGAAATTTGAGATAAGAGCACTTGGTACTTAATTCAACCGAAATATACTTAATTAATCGCAGGCAATTAAATTTGAAGTTAAACCAAATGACAGTTTGGCAAGTAAAAATTTTATTAATTGTTTCTTCGTTTTATTGGTTTTGAATATCGACAGCTGTGTCAAATTTCAGTGATAATGCTTTTGCAAATTTAAATTGAAATTGCAACCCACGTACCTTAATTTTTGATTAATGTCCACAAAGTTTTATGTAAATATTAAACTAGTTCAATACATTTAAAACAAAATTATCATTAAATGCCGTTTTAGTATTACTACACTTTTAATGCTGTCATTATCTTCTCCTTAAGATAAGCAAAAACGCCAGAAATGTTAATATTCCAAATTTTGAAGTGCAGCTCAACTTGGGCAACACGTGAACTAGTTTTCTTTATTTATCTTGTTAGTCTAGAATTTTGTGAGTTATCAGCTCTAATTAAATAAATTTGTAGATTCCATCAAGTGTTGTAACGAAAGATAAATGCTAATATTAAAATCGTACAAATTATTAAGATATCATATCGGCTCAATAAATCTGAATGATTAATTAACAAATTAGTTGGAATTTCGTTTTTGTTAACATCACTTTCATTTTCAAAAAAACAATAAAATAAATCTCGAATAAATACATAGCCTGAGAACTAATTAATATGAAGTGTTTATGAATGTGTACGATTTATTTATTATCATTTCAACCGCCCTTTTAAATATTTATACAAGATTATTAATGGTGATTAAAGAATAGGGTAAAGTGATTATGCACGATTACAGATTTTAGAGGATATCAAATGAATTATTTTTTATTAATTGTCTTTTTAAGTGCCATCTTGAAGCATCATAGAATAAAAATAAGTGCAACAAAATTTTATAAATGTTTTTCTGATATTTACATTTATCCGCTGTATTTCGTGGTACACAGTTAGTGCGCCTTTTTTGATACATCTTATATACCTATTATTTTAATAGGCTTAGTTTAAAACACCTTCAGTTAATTTTCAGCAATCTGCTTCCCAGATTGCACCATTTGCAGGCCCAAGAAAAAAACATATAGGTAGCTATATAAGTGTTACAATAGTTGGTAACCATGACCCATTTGCACTTCTTCAACAAAAGGAAATATCTCATTTTTTATTGTTTTCCGAGTTTCTACATTTTTTCTAATAACTGGTTTAATATCGGCAACCTTACGGTGTAAATTAAGGCATCAATGTTCAATTAATTATTGGTACATATTTATTGTTATAATAAAAAAAGTCAAATTTGAATTTAAAAATGCAAGTTCTTGTACCTACCGCTTTCTAGAAATTGTTTAAGATGTCACCACGCTAGTCAACATTTGTTTAACTTGAACCAACGGTTGTAATAAAATTAATTTACGATTTTTGTGAAGATTTAGGCCAATATATGCCAATACCTTTAGAGCTAATTTAAATAGTTTAGATTTAATTTTTAATTGGAAACATTTATTTTTTTGAATATCACTTTATATTGACTTGCCTCATTAATACCAGCTCTTAAAATTACGAACGTTAAATTAATGTATTGAATTATGTTATTTACCAGAACCAGTCGTAAATATTAATGAGACATCGCGTCAATGGTTTGGCTAATGTTTTTTAAATGTAACAATAAGTCGTTTATATCGAAATTTCTCCCCATTGGATTGCGAAACAAACAACAAAATTAAGTTTTCATTTTTCAATAATCATTGATATATATTATCGCAATATTAAAGTAATTTTTACTACGTTAGAATGGAGAATCTATTTTTCTAGATTTTTCAAATTTTTTAAATAATACAGATTTTTAAAATATTATGATTCTATTTTTAGTTAGTTGGTTTTTGTCCTTTTTCAATTTTTTAAAATGATTTTAATTCAAAGTAAAATATCTAAATTTTGGACTGATCTTTTCTGAATTCTTATTTTTTTGGTAGTCTAGTTTTCATATTTCCAAAATTCAATACATTCATACTTAGTATATTGTCAAGGTTTTTTCGGAATAAACCATTTTAGATTTCTAAAAATCAAAGCTTTCAAAATTTTCAGGTTTCAAAATTTACAAAACATTGTCATTTCTTCAGATTTGCTGTATTATCAAAATTGTCAAAGTATTACCTGGGAATTACAATAATTCTCAAAATCTAATTGATAAATCATCAATCAGTTTTTTAAACCCCTAAAACATAACTGGCTACACTTACAAAGCTTCGGTTTTTAAGTTTATACATTTTAAATACTGTTAAAAATACTATTCAAATTCTTCAGATTCTATAGACTCTATTACATATCCGAGATTCTTTAAATTTTTGTAGTAAGTTCACATATCTAAATAATGTTCTACGTATTTTGATAACATTTTTTAGAAATATTTGAAAATATTTGAAGTCTTGAAACCAAACCCACATGTGAATTGAGAATTTTTTTTTTCATTTTTACTGAACGATTTTAAGTTTTAAGTTTATACGTTTTTCATTCATGAGATTATACTTATTAGCCATTAAGTCGAATAGATTCTTTTAATCTTTTCATATTGCAAAAAATCCCATAATTGGTTTGTTTAGATTTAAAAATTGTGTAATTCCAGTAACAATTTTATAGCCTCTAAAATGTGTGGGCAAAACCATCCGTGGATGATTTTCTGCTGATTTACTTTATACAAGTCCGCCCTTAATTAGCATTAAACCTTAAATGAATGTATGTAATCAAACCAGTCCTGCGAAAATGTTAATTTCACGTCGACAGTTTGGCTAATTAATTTTTAAGAGCAAAAATAATTTGCTTTGTTGACTTTTTAATTCGCTTGTCTTAATCGAAATTGCTCACCAGACTGTTTTAACGAACTACCAAAATTACTAATTCAGCATTTTAATTTCAAACAATCGCTGGTGCAAATCTTGGCAGGGGTGTGAAAAAATTATCGCACTTTTAGTCTTGAATGGTTAATTTATGTTAAAACAGAGCAGTTTGGGGTTTGGTTGACAGTGGCCGAAGTCCCCTAGACCCTGTCAGCTACAAGAAGTGTGGGAAATTGTATCCTAGCAGTGTTTAAGCCATAAATTTGTAGAACGGTGGTTTTAAGAAATTTGTGTTTACTTTTCACAAGTGGCTGCGTTGATAAGGGAGGGTTCACATCATTCATGTCCCGATGCGTCCTCGTCCATAAAATTAGAAAAGTTGTCGTTAATGGCGGAAATTCCTGCACACGACGATGTTTTAATTCGGTAAGGGTTGGTGGAATTTCCACCCCTATCCTGTCCATCAATATAACAGTGGCATTGTAATGCGCATCGTGACTGATACAAGCCTCACTCTTATTCAGTTTTGTCTTTGTTTGCATGTGAAACGGAAAAACGCTATGAAATCGAACAGACAAAAAAACATCCACAAAAAATCTCGGAGAATCCCGGAGTGAAGCCCCAACTTTTTGCGTCTGTAATAAAGCAAATGCCTTATCGAGCCCGTTTATCGCATTCTGAAATTTTCCGACGCGTTACGTTTCGAATACTGTACGAATGAAATTTGATACTGACACGTTCTTTCCAAATCGTTTTAAATGTCTCTTGTTCCACCACGATTGCTGACATTTATTGGAGATATGCGTACAGGTGGAGCAATAAGATCTATTCTTTCACGAAAAAATGGGTTAATCAGCAATGAAATGTGTGAAGGCGGCGAGGTTGACTTTATCTCGTTAAAATCGTGACTGACAAATTGGATTATGTATACCCACTTACACTAATCCGTTTTAACAAAAATTAACTATCGCAAGTTGGGCTAGATTTCTATTCTACATAACTTACAAAGTGGTTGAGTTGGACGGAAAAAACGCAGATTCTATTTACCCAAACGAACTCTCAATGATTTAATGCAAAGGGTGAATTTTAAGTAGAAACCCTTTTGAATGCGGAGAAGCAGAATTGGAATAATGTTGTTCATCAGTTGGTTGATAATGTTTGTAGCAAATTGTAGTCGAATAAATTTTATCTCAACAAACAGACATGTTCTTAACATATGAAAATAAAACACGTTTTTACACGATTCAAATCTCAAAATCTTTTTCTTTCCCACATATTAAAAAAAATCTCAAGAAGCAGGTACTCCAATAAACATTTACTGAATTTCCGATCGGCACATGCAAAAGAAAAGCAATATAACGTTGTAAATCTTGGTTCTTGTCACAATATCTAAAAATGTTTTCAAGTTGTAATAACATTTCCGGCTTAAATCATCAAAGAAGATGTGCCAAACAATTTATTACCTAATAATAAAATTTTCAGTATACACATATTCCAAAAGGATGTACCTACATTTATTTCCTCGTTTATACAATACTACTCTTTTCCAATAATTCGTCTGTGCGTTTTTTAAACGATTGTTTTTTATCATTACTTTAATTCCATAACCCTTAAAGTAAAGATTTTTTGCAAAATTTTAAACGAGCCAATGTTAGTCAAAATTCAAACGTTATTAAATTTGTTGAAGTTTCTAACTTTTATAGAATTGAAAAAATATACGATTATACCGTTTTGATACGACCATTAAAAGCAAATTAGTTAAAACTGAATTGCCATTTCTATAATACATTTACCAACAGTGAATATAGGGTCCAATTTGGAAACCTAAAACGGTTCATTTTAAGAAACTGCATAAAAATGGTGTTAATTGCTTCAAAAATAAACAGCTTTAATGTTATAACCTAAGTTGATAAGACGGAGTATTTCAAGAAAACATTCAAAGTTTTCGTATCTTCTTTATTTGTTTCAAATTCTCTTAGATACACACAATAAATATTGAAACAATTACTCGGGAGAACAATAGTGGCAATAAAGAGTACAAAATGCTATAAATTTTAACTTTTCTAGCAGTGACATTTAAAACTCTAATATACAGATGGCACTATTATTTTACAGACTAGCAAACTGGTAGTGGTTCAGTTTAGGAGCCGATTTAATATGGACTAATTATCCTAATCGTTTAAATTATTCAAATACGTCAAAATTTTCCCAATTAAAAAAAAATATTTTGCATGATCTCCAAATTTTACCTAACTTAAAACTTTTTAAAAATCTTAGAATTTTGAGTTTCCTCATTTTAATTTTTTTGAATTTTCATTTTCAGAAATTTTTCAATCAAAATTAAATCAAATTAATAAAATAAATAATAAAATTTTTTATAGTTTACATAAGACTAGCCAGATTATTTAAACTACCAAAAATAACAATTCTAAATTCAAAATGTTTAAAATACAATTTTCTGAATTCTCCAATTTCTCAAATTTCTGAATTTATAGAATTTAAAATAAACAGAAAATTTGTCGTATTTATCTAGATTTATGTAAATGACAAAAGTTATGGTTGTTAGATTAAAGAAATTAATACAAAATTTTTAGCAATTGACGTTTTTTTTTAAATATTGCATGTTTAAATTATATTCCTCATTTTTAAATTTAGGAAATATTTTGAAAATATGTCCCAAATTTTTAAATTCTTGAAATGCCTCAATTTTTTCAATTTTATAAATTCAAAAAATTTCTGATTTTCTCTAATTTTATTTTAATAATGAATAATTTTCTATTAGATAAAACATTAAAAATAAATAGTTGGATATCAGCCTGTCATGAAAGAACAAAATTTTGTTTGCACGAAAAGCAACAATTTTATTTAAATTTTATTATTTTATTATATTATAAAAGTGTTTATTATTATTTTACTTATATTATTTAACAATTTTATTAATTAATTATAATTTTTAATTATTAACAATTTTATTTAAATTTTATTATTTTATTATATTATAAAAGTGTTTATTATTATTTTATTTATATTATTTAAATAAAATTGTTGCTGGACAATATAATACTAGCTCATTTGTTAGCACTGAAATTATCACTTAACATTCCACATTTTGTTACCAACTGTGAATTGTAAAAAACGATGTGAAAAACATATCAAACTTTTGAAGTCTAATGTGTCTAAATAACAGAACTTACTTTTAAGTAGAGAAAGTTTGACACCATCACGTACGAAAGTCCTAATTACATACTAGAAACATTGTGGCTTAACATCTTCCTTTATTTCAAATAAATGCTGGTAATAGGTTTTTAAATTTACACAATTGCATATTTATACATGTTTGCGTTTTGCAAAAACAACATCTAATTATGTAAGTGTTAATCAATCTTGTGGCCATTATATTAAAAAATATATTAAAAGCCCAGTAAATTATCAAGTTCAATGTTGTCTAGTTTTATTATTGACTAGTATATTACTTTTTATTGTTATTTTAAATTTGAGTATTATTTAACGTCAATTTTTTGCTGTTTAGGTAATAATGTACACGACGATGTACTTCCTTTATTAGATTTATCGTAGTACTTTTGTAACGTTCATTACCGGTTGTTTCCTCTTTTATATAGTTGTTGTTAAAAGTTAGAACTCTTATAAAAACATGGAAAGTAGTTTACGAAATCTAGAGTCGATTTTTCACATCGTTAAACTAGATTTGACCAACAATAAATTAGTTTTTTTTTATAATCGCGAAAATCATTAAAAAAAGCAGTACTGGTTATGACACCATTTAATATTACCCAAAAAAACAATTTCTATAGTGTTATCAACAGTGATTCACCTACAATTTTTGGAATTCTGTGAAACAATCACAATTTGTGCTTATACCTTACAATATTTTTGCTGTTATGCGCAATATATTATAAATGACATTGATAGGGAGTTAAATAATAATAAAAATTGACCGATTCAAACAACATTTTCTAGAACAAATTCTAAGACAATTAATAATTATAATACAAATGTTTATATAAACAAATTAGGTATATCATTTTTTACTCATTCAATACCTATACGCATAGCATAACTATGCCAATAATCGCAACACGTACAAGAAAAAAGAAATTTTAAAAAAATGTGTTTTTAACAACCATTTAGCCTTTATTTTTACAATCCATTTTTAAAAAAATCCGAAATTTATAGTGGCGAATATTATTCCTTTAAGTGTTTACCGAAAATGACACGTTGTAAAACATACAATAAAAATAATAAAACAAATCTCAAAATGTTCTCATCCAAGGTTGTTTCCTTTCCCACAAACAAAAATCTTTTAAAACTCATATAGTAGGCAATTTAAAACATTTGCCGAGTAATGTTCGGCACATACAAAAGAAAAGTATTACAACAGTGTAAATCTTAGTTCTTGTTAAAATATCCAAAAATGTTCTCAAGTTGTAATAACATTTCCGACTTAAATCATCACAGAAAATCTGCCGAAAATTTTATTACCCATCTAGTAATATTTTTAAGATAGCAAGTGGCAAAAGATTTCTGTGAACCTTTAGTTTTTATTGTAATTTCGAAATTCACCAAATAATCTTTTTTGGTATATTTGTTTTATCATCAATTGAAATTATAATAATAAATAACTGAATAATTAAAAATTTCTAAATACACAAATCCTAACCAACCTCGGTATAAGATACGTACAAGAAATCCAACAAATCTAACCAATTCAAGATTATACTAAAATACTGAAAAACAATTAAGATATTATCTAATATAAGAATTAAAATTATTTAAAATTCTGAAAAATTTGTGGATTTTAAAGATTATACCAAAATACTGAAAACAATTAAGATATTATCTAAGATAAGAATTAAAATTATTTAAAATTCTCAAAAATTTGTGGATTTAAAAAATGCCCTAGAACATGTTAATACGTAAAAAACAGGGAAAAAAATAAATAAAGATTAAAAAAAATCGAAAATATGTAAGAGATACAAAAAGTAAACGATCTAAGTAAATTCAAAATTAAAGAAGCTATAGAAAATTTACTGATATGTTTAGAGCAATGACTTATGCTTTTTTGGTAGAAATATATAAATATTTAATCACAAAAAATTTTAAACGTTAAAATCGGTTTTCAAAACCCACATGGGTTGCTTGATGCCAAGAGTTAACAGTTAGACGGAAAAAAATGACGTTTTATGGATTGCCTCCCATAACGACACGTGATAAACATTTTAGTGCTTGTTTCCCAGTAATGTCAAGCAAAAATCAACGATCGCACATGCAAAAACATAAAGAAGAAGAAGAAGGTCTAGGAATATCAACACTCGAAATACCCCTAGAGAATCTTAAGAAAATTTAGCATTGTAAGAAAAAAAAGCAGAAAATGAATAAAAGAAAAGCAGAAAAATCAAGTAAAAGGTTACAGAAATTCAATTCAAAGTTCAGATGCAATATTTAATGTGAACGTATCTATATGCTTGTTCTAATTGCAGCTAATTTAGATTTAGCAAAAAGTTTGCAACGGTTTGGAAAAAGTTTGATAAACATATTGTAAAACAGTCAGTTTAACTGTAACTGTGATTAATTTAACAGAATGTGGGACATATTTTTTGCATCACCATGCGAAGGTATATTTCTTTATTATATTACTTAATTAATTATAAATATTAAAGCTCTTTACAAGAACATTTTAGATGTTTGAAAATTTGAAGTTACATTAAGTTGAAATTTTTGATAATCTTGAGCTCTAGGTACTGTTCATGTTTCATTAGGAAGAAAAAAGTTTCAGATGGTATTAGAAAAGCCTGGAGATAAACATGTCTTTGTATTTTAAAATGCTTTTACTAAATATAAGTGTATGGGGTAACTTTTAAATTGTCTATTCCAAGTTTTACCTCATCTTTCACGGTATAGATAATGTATTTTTTGTGTATCTTTTAAGCAACAAAGCAGCGGTCTAGTCTTCCGCTCATGATTTCTACAAAGCAATTTCTATCTCCATTCGGCTTTTTATTTACGAAGTTAAGACGGAAACTCAGAAATCCACCCTTACGTCAGCGAGTCCAAGAATAACGTAATAAATTGATTTCGGTTGTCTTTGGCTCCAATACGGCTGCGGCCTCGGTTCGTCCATCCAATAAATCGGGAACTGGAGGGCCTCCGTTGCACTTTCAGTTCAATTAACGTTTTGTTTCCCCGAAAGTATTCGGTAGAAGCACGTCTGAATGCTAGCAATAAATCTAGTCGTGTTACAAAACAAACCAAAGCAACAATAGACCGTATGAGTGACACAAATAACCTCGCCAGAGAGCCCAGCCAGAACGAGAGAAAGAGATCCCATGCACCGGCTAAGTGATTTATGCCATATGCTCCTTAAAGAAAAGCTCAAGCATCTATTTTTTGTCCGTATTCGAAAGTGTCAAACCATAAATCGTCCGGACAAAAGCTCAGGGCCTATCGAATGGTGCCGGAGTATACCCGCTTCGGCGCGTCGTCGATAGATGGCACGGCATGCACACGCCGTTTTTCATTTTAACAGAATTTTAATTGCGCACTCGGATCGTGTAATAGCGACAAATAAAAGTGCACTATGTTATTCCGGGCGGACATGCCACTATCATAAACACCACTATTAGAATGGTTCATGTTGTTACCCGGAAAAATCCGGAACATACGATAACAATTATAAAGGATTAGAAATTTTTACCACAGAACTTATGGGCGTCACTATAGCTTAATTGGGACAGAATTAAACTCGATCGTGAAATAAGCACAATTTTAACGAATCACTTTTAAACAAAGATATCTCTATCGAAATCGGCAGAAATCTTCTCTGACACATTTGAAACATTTATAAATATGAAAACAGAATAATTCAATGTTACCAACACTAATAACAAGAGTAGACAGACATGCTCGCGTTTCATTGAAGTGCTTCCAGATGGAAATGTTAAAAAAAAATCGACAAAAACGACATATTTTTTGAAAGCAACAAAACAAAGAAGTTCAAAATTTAGTAGCAGATACTATAGACGTTGTTTGTTGGTATTACGGTGTATAAATATTTTTCCTTTTATAAAGGATGAATTTGATAATAATTATGTGACATGTTTGTTTAAATGTATGTAAGAGTACTTATTTATGATGTTATTTAAAAACTTCTGAGTTTATTTTTCGTAGTTGTTAATGTCAATAACCTAAATCAGCACTCAATAATAAACCTAGATCGAGATATAAGATTTCTAGTAGTGACAAAAAACAGCAATTTTTATATTTTTGTTTTCATATTTGTAGTTTCTAAATTTAGAATGAACTTTTGGTCTTCAGATTTATCTCGTTCTCATTTTCTATTAGAAAGGCAAACGAGTATCCAGCAGGTATCTTCTCACATTTTTAAATGATAATTCTTAAAAAAGTATGAAAATGTAGGTAATAGGGCACTTTTGTAAACTAAATTTTATATAAAATTGTTATTATAAGGGTAACGGTTATTTTTTAATTAGATTTTGTATGAGAATGTTAATGAAAGTATTAAAACGCTTTGAAAATTCTAGAGTTTAGCAAACCTGACAAGTGCAAGAAATTTTCAGATTCCAAAAAAAAATCCGAAATTTTTAAGCTAAGCTAGAAATTAAAAAAATAGCTGAAAGTTCTAATATCTGTTAGAAATTAGAATTTTAAATTTTCTTTTTATCTGCATTCAGGGAACCTACTAGTTTTATTATAATTGTTTAGATGAAAGTCTAGTTCTTTGCTTAACACGGAAGATCAAAACGGAATCGAGTATCTATTTTAAAAGTCCCAGTCAAAAACTGCTAAAAATTATTGCGTTTTCTAAATGTCATTTGTGACAATTATTAATACTTAACTAAGTATTTCTTTTTTTTTGCGTTCTCCCTGTTTCAACATTAAACTTTATTTTACATCACTGATGCATATGTTGAAAAACCAAAGCTTTTGCTCATTATCTTATTCCACTACTAATTGATTGTTCAGATTTAAATCTTGGTAAGAATTTATTACCAACAAAAAATATCTCCTGTCTTAAACCAACAATTAAAAGTGATAAATAATAGTTAACAACTTAATAAAGACTTTAATTATCTCACGACGAAATGGGAACGTCTATTGGTAGATTCGACCTAAAAAATGGTACCAATAATAAATACGCAGAATACAAATTAATTTTTTTTATATGTTACATTAACTTTTCGTTGAAACGATTTCTATCCTTTCCGCTTTGGGTGTTAAAAAACACGCTGAAAACTTAAATCGAAGAAAAAAGTTATACGGCCATGAATTATCGTCCAATATAAATTGAGTAAATTAGGCGTTAACTATTAATATAACAGAAATTGCCCGTTCGTTCGTGAAGAGTGGGTCGGATACGAGCAAAATCGGGAAAACAATTCGATAAAATACTATCTGCGGACGATTAAATTTTACAACACATTAAAAATAGCACTGTTTTTTAAATACACGTGCTGTGAATAAACAATTCTAAAATACCTAAACAGTGTTTTTTCAAGAAAATCCGAGTAAACGCGTCCTCTCGGATCCTTTAACATTGTTCTAAATTAATTAAACATTTACATTGCTGACGATACACTGATTAAAACTAATTATATTATGTTGCTGAGCCGGCTCAATTTATTCGTGCTGTTGTACATAAATAGGACAAGCAACAATTAAAATCCAGCCGCAACATTCCACCCCTAGTTCCAACCGATTTTTCCACCGTTCACACCGACAAAAAATGCGAATAATTCTTCTAGAGTCGACAGGCAATGTTCAAACAAACATGTTCTTGCCTAATTTCGATTCAAAAGTCGCCGCTCATTTCCTATTCGAGGTTAACTTTTTCCAGTAAATTTAATTAATCGAAACCTATGTTAACAACGTGATTTCCAATACACGGCACCGCAGGATCTGGTTTTAATAAGATTAATTAAGTAAAAATTTCATGTGCGAAATATGGCCCCACGTTAGATTTTAACTATGTTTACGAAATTCTTGTAGATAAATCTGTGGAATTCCAAATGTACAATAGTTCAATTTTTCCAAGAATTTTCTACCATCCAATAATTTATGCAACTGTCGGTTCACATACATTTAGCAGACATTTATTATTAAAAACATTGCACGTTTGCGTCTAATTATAAAATTGGTGCTATATTACGCTGGAACAAAAACAGAAAGCTCGACATTTGTGAATGAAAAAAGACAGTTTAGTTATTTCCGTCGTTGCTATTAACATTTTAAATTCCGAATGATATATAGACGTCCAGATATCCACTGTTGTGCAAAAAATTTGCATAGTAAATGACACGAATACTTTGAAAATTTAGCAAGTTTTTGCGGCACTGATCGAATCGCAAGAGGAAGCTTCTTGCCAATTTCAAATTAAAATTTTATAATCGTTTCTATATTTTTTGAAATATATCATAACCGCGCTAATAAACAATAAATATACAAATTATTATTGGTAAATAGGAACAATGTGGTTATATAATATTTAAATCTTTATGGAGTACCACTATTAATTTATAACAATCAAGTTATATGTAGCAAAGGAGTAGATTCGAATTTTACAAAAATTGTATACTGAAATATGCAAAATTAAAAAAAAAATGAGTACAAACCGATATAATTTTTTTATTACAATTTTTTTAAAATTCAAATTCACATCAAACAAATTCATACAACTATAACAAGTTTTAATATACATTAACA
Source organism: Cynaeus angustus (assembly GCA_030157275.1). NCBI lineage: Eukaryota > Metazoa > Arthropoda > Insecta > Coleoptera > Tenebrionidae > Cynaeus > Cynaeus angustus. Next base: position 19,432,646 of record CM058058.1, read on the forward strand.
ACACCTGCGTATTTTTAAATAAATTTTACAAAGACAATTTTTTACAAATTTAAACTTTTTAACTATACATAAATAAAAATTCTAGCAATATATTTTTTTCGCTAAATAATGTTTTATAACCAATTTGTTTATTACTATGGAAAAGTACTAATAAGTCATTAATTGAAGATCAATTAGAAAGCAATTAACAAATAATTAACTGACAGAATGATTCTGAGTTAATTGGATTAAATTATATATGATTAATTTCTGACTAATGTTACGAATTAATAACAAAAACTTGTCTTTTATATCAAGAATCCTCATTCAATTAAATCTATTAATAAATTTAATCACTAACGACATAAAGTTAAAATCTTAAAAAAGAATTCAATGAAAAACAAACCTTGCTAACAAGCTTAGCTATGCCTTTATCTGGAAAGCCAAACTCAAAAAAATGATTTTAATATTAAAACCGACAATCGGTTGTTAGAGCAAGTAAATACTGTAATTTGCAAAACGTCTTTTTAAAAAAATTACATGAACTTTCTTCTTATAAAACCTTTGAGTTTTAACAACAACCTAGCCACAGTTGTTAATATTTAAATTAAGTAAATTTAATGTATAAACGCAAAGAATTTTTTTGTCAGTCATCTGCTTAAAATTGCACTAAAAAATAGCGACAAATAAAACAACAAAAAAATATTGATAAAAAAAGTAAAAATATTGCTGTAGTCCTAAATTTTATCGAAATCATTTTTTAAACTCTTTATGTTTATGTTTAAACACAATGAATATTCGCTTCAAAAGCACCTACTGTCAATTTTAAAACCTAAGTCAGTGGGATTAATGTCTTAAACAACATAGAATTTTACAGATAATTTCGCGGGAAAATAATCGTATCAGTTACAGGGTACAAGATCCTAGAAATTTTAGCTCTAAAATTGGCCTTTAAAACTTGAACTGCAACACTGGGACTCGTTAAATTTAGAAATGGGTTTAATATGAAACAACACTGTGCTTCTGTTGCATTTTTTCCGTTTTTAACATTTAAACAACTAATACATCTTTACAAATACATAAATTTCTGGCACTACAGGATTATCGTTTCTACATACGTATATTTGTTACTTTGCTTATTTGAAAGACCTTTTTTACACAGTTAGGTCCATAAAATAACCTTATCATCAAATATCACTTTAATAGCATGATTTGTTGTAAATGTCAAGAAGGAATATACCATCTAATAACTTTAAATGACAAGAAAGGATGAAATCTATTTGTAATATTAAGTTATTTTGTTGTTGACAAATTAAATGACATCAGAGTGAGCAAACTGTCTACTTTCAATATTTGTTCATATCAAAATGAGATTCTATTTAATCGATGATCGAAAATATAAGTCAGTAACACCAAAATACGTGTTTATATAGTTAATTAAAACTTAGTTTGCACATCCATTGTAAAACCTGACAAGTTTATAACAAAAACAAATAAAGTCTTGTTTTTGTCAACTTGCACTTATTTCACACAAAACACCAGGTGCCATATTAGACAGGTTCATACCATTTTTAACAGTCAAAACCCAAATTAGTTGTAACTTTTCAAAGTGCAAATTGTAAATCAAACATTTAAGTCAGATCTGACAGGCAAAGTTAAGCCTCTACAGGGTTCCCTTTAATCCGATTGGACCTTTAAATACTTAAGGAGTCGCCAAACACTTTGTACCTTCTGGGAAAATTTATGACAACGTGAGTCATAATTTTTTTAGTAGTTTGGAAGTCAGAAATCGATGTAATAGTTATCTGCTCTATGCAGAATTATTTAAGTGTCTTGACGACGTTGAAGGGTTGTTATATTGATCGTTATTGTGTGTATTTATTCTATCAATGTGTCATGCGTTGTGTCCATTTTATTATTACAAAAAAGCTTAGCTGAAGAAAATTGTTTCGATAGCGGCTTTTCAGGAGATTTCTGACCTCGATTCGGCTCTCCTGTTTTCTTCCTGTTCGTTTCGGTGTTTGCTCTTTTGATCAACGACTGCCATATTTTTCTAAATAATCACCGTAATTTTCCGGGGGCATTATTTTGAGAAATCACCGTGGTCTGCAGGTTATACTATGTGTACAATTATTAGCTACACGAACGACATTAAAACACAATAAAAACCTCGTCGGTTGATAAGTATTTGACAAACAGCGTGTTTAGACGACACGGTCAATTAGTACATGAGTTTTGCGTTTGGAGACCGACAATGCTGTTGAATTGTGTGCACACATAAACAAACAGAGTATATAATACACAATCCAGCCACTTTACATTGTTTATCATAACAACAACAGCAACAACAATCAAGAAACGTCGGCAATAACGCCATAATAGGGTGTAATTTTCTGTAATTTCATAAATATTTAACAATCAACCTGTCATTTTTAATTCCACCGGCAATCAAGGGCACAACCGCATGTAACAGACGACTGCTTAATAATTCACATCGAGGTAAAATTTCAATTTTCTCTCAGCATGAACCACAGAAAAAACCAGATAACAACTCAATGCGAAACGGGCTGCGTCATTGCTCCCAAAGAACCTGCAAGAAGCACCCTAACGGTGTTGCGAAAACCCCAAAGGGTAGTTATCTAGTCATTGTTAGTTTGTTATCAAACACACTGTAATAGCAGATCGATCACAACCCTCATCCTGACTCCGAAACCATTACTTCATTACGCCTCATTTTTATTATTACAGAGCGAGGAGCTGAAAAATCGATAAATGCAGATATAGAGCGGACCCTTTCAGCAAAATCCTGAAAATTTTTTGCGTACAGGTCACGTCGATCCATGAAGCAAGGTTAAGTGGTCGTAAATCTGCTAAATGAATGGACGTTGATATCAAGGTCTATTGCTAATAAATCAAATATTACGATGCACCGCTTTGTGCGATTTACGAGGCCTTTGTCAACGAAATTTCTACAAAAAGAAAAAACCACAATACACGAAATGAACGCTTCCTACATTCCCAACAATGAGAGTTAATGTGAATAACTCATTGCGACTTTCTGAGTGTTTTCTGATCACTAATTCGCTGTTTCTTGGTTAAGTGACGTTTTTATGGGCACGGTTTTAATTAGAATTTATTCATTAATTCTGATAAAGTTTGCTCCATTTTCCTTGATATATGACGAAAGGGGAAGAAAAATTCGTCGAACGATCAAGCCTAAGCCAATTACCGCGCTTTTTCGACCTGATTATCAAATGATCTCATTGTGCTATAAAATATTTAAATTATTAATTCGAACCGGCGTTGTAATCATAATAATTTTTCTGAAAGACATTAAGGATAACAAGCAAGTTTTACTGCAAACAAACTCATTATTTGGAGATCAATACGTGAATAGAAATCGATATAACTCACATTTTTATGGCCAGTAGTGGTAAAATTAATAGCCTCAAGAAAATATGCAACGATGTTAAATTTTGCACGGTTGTTACTGAGATAGGTATCAATTTAAATAATTACACAAGGATCTGGTTACGGATGTGGAAATAAACATCTTTCGTCTAACAATATATCAAACTCTGCACAGTTGCGTCTCTTCATATTCATAAAATCCTAACGATTGCAAATTCATATTATTTCACACCATTTTTCTTACATTAGACGACGTTGAAAATAAACGGTTAACTTCGCGCCGCTTCTATTTCCATACACATCTGGTCTCTCATATTACTTTTTTTGGGTGGTAACCCTAAGCCGATGTCTGATTGAAATAAATTTCGAGTTCCTAAATAGATGCTTTGAAATGCATAAATTCGAAGGATACATTTTTTGAGTGCTTTTACACATCACTTTATGATGGGTGCGCTCAGATGTCAAAAGCATAAAAAATCGTTCTTATTAAAAAAACCATCACCTGCATTTATATCCGGGAAAATTTCTAGATATTATTAAAAGACGATTTGTTAGACATATACTTTCAAAACTTAAATCAGACTGATAACAATAATTCTCACACTTGCACGATGTTTAAACACATTTTTAACGATAAACAAACAACAAAATTCCATTTGTATTGCAGATTTTCCGGCGCATTTGCCGAAAATAATCATATTATGCGCACAATAAACATGGTGACATTGTTAAAACGTCATAAACTTTATGAACATTTTTTTATTCAATAGGCAAATCAATCAGAACTGTTTGATTGATACTTTCTTTCATAAAACAAACGACAACCATAAAATTCGATCAATTCCAAGAAATTTGTTTGTCAAAATTTTTCATTGTTATACGTTTATCCAATTTTTTTTAATATGTCAAATTATATAAACCTAAATTCAAAGAAATTAAAAATTTCTCAATTAGAAATAACAAAAATGTGTATTATTGGAACCAGCGAAAAATTTTAGGAAACAACCATTTTTTCCTGATTTGTTAATTAAATTCTTCAGTTTTTGACAAAAAAAAAACTTTTTGAGATCTTTTTGAGATAAAAAGTTACGTATTATAAAAATTTAAATATTTTGGACATTTAAGGTAAAAATTTCTAAAATTTATATAGAAATTAACTGAAAATCATATTCATTAAAATTTTTGATAGCTGCTAACATCACATTTTTGAAATTATCTAATGATTTTGGAAAAACATATTTTTTACTAATCTGAATTAATAGTAAGTACATAATACCTAATAACTGTACCTACTTAAAACATTAAAAAAAAAATTATTTTTTTTTTTAAATAGGTGAAAATTTTTGTTGCTATATTTATTTTACTCACTTTAAATTCAAATCAAAATTTTGCAATTAGTGAATCTAAACGTTCTAAATGTTTGATGAAATTTGGAGATAAATGTAATAAAAGTATTTAATTATTTTTACAGTACTTATAAATTACTAAATTATTTGTTGTGACTAAAAATTAAAAAAAAACGGTGCGAAAACGTATAATTTGCAAACACATCCATTGCAATATTTGGACTCATTTTTTCAGTTTTGTTTATTACGGCGTCGTAAAATGATGTGATTTTCTATCATACAATGTAAGCAACGACGGCAAACAGAATCTTTCTTCTTTTCTGCGTGTTTTAATGTTTGTTCAAGTAGCGCAAACGGTAACAGCGGCAATGAAAACATCAATTAAAACGTACAAAGTACTAAACTAATAACTATAAAACGAATTTACTCAATAAATCAGTTGTTGTTTTGACAAGTTGCAATCACTCACAAAATCATAAATAACGCAACGTCACATATTTGAAAGGTTCTGGACTCAGTGTTAACACAAACGTTATCCCGATCTTAGCAAAAAAGGGAGAAATTAACATAATTATACGTTTTTTGGTAATTATGATTATTATAGTAAATGACTTGACTTTGAAGATTAGGTGAATTTATGAGCGTAAAGTTGATAAATATGGTTAGGGGCCGTATTATAATCTCATATTTAACCTTAAGTCGGTGGGTAGGTTCCTCCCTTTTTAAAAATTTTTACCTGGCTTGGGTAAATAATGTGAACTATGCAGAGATTTACAAGAAAGTGAAACTTAAGTAGAAACGTTTGGAATATTTGTCGGAGACTTATCTTAAACGCGCGTTTAATTTACATATTAATGATTTGTTTTTCAGATAATAACAAATTCCTAAAACGGAAAAAAACGAAGAGTCACCCGGTTCTGACAATCGGCGCCCTTCACGGGGGTCAAAGCGTTTTTATCTACAGTAGGTGCGTAATAAATTGGGTAATCTCGTGAGCAATAAAACGATAAATTCGTCAAGAATAACGCAAACAGATTTTACGTTGGAAATTTTTCCTTCGCTGCGAGTGGGGTTTCTGAATTGTTAATGCGCCCCCTTAAGGCTAAATGCACATGTCAGGAAATCGTTAAAGCATTGTAGGCCGTTAATAATAGAAATCTCGTTTGGTGTTCGATTGTGCAGTCAATTCGGGTCTAGTTTTTAGTTTAAATGTTTAACGAGGATGCGTGTAATGTCGAATTGACATTAAACCGCAGCGAGTGTTGATATTTGCGGCTGAATAGTTTATAAATCCCATCGATTTCGAGTGGGCTGGGGTTACACACACACACAACACTGATCGATCTCGGCAGAACCTGTTTCAGACCGCATCATCATCAGAGACGAAAACTGAAACCGGCCAAATTGAATTTTTGCAAGTTTTATTAATAAGATAGAGTTGAGCGAATGTGGACATCAATCTCAAAATTGACAGAACCGACAAGAGGAGGGATGATATTCGGTTTTCAGACTTTAAAGGGATGAGTTCATTTAGTTGTTTGTCAGGTGAAAAGCAAACAATAGACACCATTTTTTCTCCATTTGATGCTACAAGAGTTTTTTTTCTAAGATATCAAAGTATATAATATATATCTACTCTTTCTATACAGTGCCTGTATCTTTTTACTAAATACATTTTTGGTTAGCATTACGAGTCACTGAGTACCTAGGTTTTCACAGTGCAAAATGATATTTCAGATATTTCCTAATTTAAAGTTTTGAATGATACAAGCATTTAAATCTACATTTTTTTATCTATTTTGGAATTACTTGAGAAATAAAACGCTAAAAATAAAAGTTTTATTCATTCGAGGAACATACTTTTGCAAATCAACTCGTGGTCTGAATTAATTTATTTGAATTCTGCAGCACCAACTTCTGCATTTAAACCAATAAAAATTTAAAAAGTTGTGCTTAAAACCCCGCAACAGTGTTTAAAATTCTCTGAAACTGGCTAAATTTTCGAAGCGTTGGAAAGAGAACTCTCTGTCTCTGTGAGACCTCCAGTAGATCAAAAGTCAGTCATCGTCAACGTCAATCATGGGGCGTCTCCTGCAGGACGTTCGCGACGCTCTTCGTCGTCGCTCATGAAAAATGATTGAGCGCCCTGAATAAATCTTTCAAACACTCAGTCTTGACGTAAACAAGTGATACCGAGTAGAGAGCACGGCGAGCCTTCACCGCCGCTGTCAGACAAATCTGACGTGTTCAAAGTGACGTCTGACGTCTTCCACGCCGCCACCACCACCACCAACGCCGCCAACTTGTTCATACATACACATTTGCAATTCGGGGTAGGCGTCATGATAACTTTTTACAAATTAAATTTTTAATTAACAACTCTTTTTCTCAGCTAAAATTTTTGCTGGGAGGCAAAAGAAAGCGGCTTAGGGGTTGGCTTCACCTCGTTTCTCGGAATTCGGTTTTTGTGCTTGAACGGAAAGAGGCTTTGTAATGAGCAAAAGCGGACGCTCGTTGGGGGCTTTAGAATTATCTTGGTTGGATTGAATTACTAGGAAAATAAGAAGAGACTTTTACACTGGGACTGACCATAAGACCAAACCAACTTAAAATTTGCCCATTATTTTCGCATTTCGTTTCTAAGGTCGGTGCAACCATAATTCAAGTTTTCACCGATGTCAACACGTGCGTGTAATTTTCAAGCTTAAGGTTTTTTTACCCAAAACACAAAATTCACAGGGATATAGACATAAATATAAAACACTTATTAGAGCTGCAAATGAAAAGAACTGTTCCATGTGCGGAAATGATTATTTGTGATGATGGGCTGCTCAGTGCATATTTGCTGTTCCCGGAGTGTTAATAAAACCTCAAGGTTTCAGTGCCCGAGATTTGTATCTATTAATTACTTAAATTTTATTACTTTATACTATTAAACATTTTTTTTATGAATATTCATTTAAGTCGGGATTAATTATTACGAGAACATTATAGCGGTTGCAGTTATCAAGAGCTCCGCCTATTGTAATAAAAGATAACATAACAATTCAGCAAACAATCGGCCCACGATAATGGCAGCTTGTTCGTTAGCCTATTCAAGATTATTTGCTCTGGCTATAATTGGTTTAATTTCAGGCCGCGTTTCAAAAATGAACCATAAAATTATAAAAAGGCGGCCTAGAAGAACGTATTCGCTTACACGCAAAAGTCTTAACCCAATATTGGTCTTGACATGTTAAGTTAAATAAAAAGTAATACTACTTCTTGTGCTTTGTTCTTTCGAGTGGCCGCGTTATGAAATTCTATTTGCACTGTCATAAACATTGCCTCAAATTGAACACATGTATCATAGACTCATAAAAGTGGCTATAAGCAGGTAATTCTACGATGTTAATAATTGCGTTTTTACTAGGGCATTTATGCAGTTACCAAAACAAAACAACAAAATTGGACTTTTTATAATATTTATGCATTTTTTATGTAAAAAGGTGATATTTATACTTATCTATGAATACTTAAGGAATAAAGTAGTGCGTAAAAAAAACATTCGTTATAGTACACAAGTTTGAAAAATTTTTGCTCAAAGTCAAAACGTGCTCTTCATTTTCCGCTTTCGTTACATGTGGGTAGATTCCTATCCATGTTGGAAGTTCAGTCTTGTTATCTTAAAAGTTACTTTGATAATGATGGAAAAAATATTTTGATTATCCTAAATAAGTAATTTAGGAAACATTTTAAATACCCAAATAGACAAGTCTTCCAAGAAACTTAATTTGTGTATAAACAAAAAATAGATAATTATACTTTTTTGAAAGACTATTAAAAAGTAAGAGTTTTTACACTTAGATAAATCCTAATTAGTTGAGGTATCTCATAACTTCATTGGAAATAACATTAATAAGTAGTTCTTAGCACTTTTTTATGGTATACAATATACACACTCTTTTTACAATTTCGTTTAATTTATTTTTTAATCTGTGAATACAGTAAAGCTAGGAACAGAATTAGTTGTGTTTAAGTGACATTACAACATGAGCTCTACGACAGATGTTACAAATTTTTACACTCTCATTACATAAGTATTTTGCCAAATGACAGATTTCAGGCTAAAAGTGTTAAATTGTGTACTTTAAGAAACTTTAACGGTACAGGATAGCCATGAATGGAAAATGTATGTCTTTGAATAACCTGCTTGTTACTTTTAACAGCTGTCAGTAAGATCTTATAACCCTGCACAAATATTTTGTTATAGTAGCACTCTGGACAACTATGCCCTCGTAGAAAAACACTTGTGCAGAGTACTACGATATGTCTTCCTATGAGGAGCCTTCTTGACATTAAATTTACCTAAACGTACGCTATTCATAAGTGGTTCTATCTACACGTAACTGTGGCTTAGGTACTTAGCCACTTACTTACACGAAATGGTCTACTGTTATTATCACAAAATGTGCGTCACAACAACAACAATGGCGTACAATGCTAAACACAACAAGCTAATTAAAATATCATTTTTCCCAAATGCAACACGAGACGATATTAATAAAATCCCAGCATGCGTAGATTACATGTGCTACATAGTTTACATTGTTCTTAACATGTTGTTCGTGCACACTTGAATATTATAACATTTTGCACGCTAAGAAAAACAAGTTTTTTCAATAAACATGGTACAATTGTCGTGACATAATCTAGTATTGTAGAAAAACAAGTTTTTCAAAAAAATCATGATTCTTAATTACTTAGGATAAAGATTTTGTTCTGTCAGATTTGTATCTTTATTCATTTTGTTGCAACTCATCAATCCAAAAACCTGAGAAAGGATAGACCGGAAAATTTTCTCTTAAATATCTATAGAGTACTGAAGACGTCATTTTAGTAGTGTGCATAAAAATTGAAACCTTCTTCACCAAACTGAGCATTGATGTCTATGTTAAAACTGAAAATGTGCCTGTCATATTCGTCCTATACCTACCTAGGTAGATCTTTTTTTTTTAAGGTTTGTTATTATTTATAAAACAAAAGCATTTTTACGAATTTAATAGCGTATTAAAATTAAAGTTTAGTTCACATGTTGGTTCCTTCGGTATTATGCTTATACCTATAGGTATGTGGAAGCCAAGAATATATAGCCATCTAAAGAGTTTTAGTTTTTAGCTAAGGAGTTTGGAAAGTCCTGTATTGAAAATTACGTTTATGTTGACTGTTATTATTTTAGGTAAAGTACGGTAAAAGTTTTGTTAAAACTGAAATCTCTAAACTGAGTTTTCCCAAATGAGTAAATAAATGTGAAATGAATTGAATTTAATATAATAATGGCGATTAACTGTCATTATCACGTTTGTTAGATATCCAATTAAAATATTTAAATAACTATATTGTTAATAACCGCGACGTATGGTTCAGATGTACAATTATAAATTGAATCACGTATCGGTAACGCAAATGAAATTCGAATTTTTAGGTTATGTTTGTAATCCGGGTGCAACATATAGATATCGAGTTTTGTGGGGGGTACGAGGGGCGTCTTGGCAACGTTGGCTCGGTTCGGGGTCGCTAGTGCCGAAGTCGTCCGTGAGAAGGCGCGCGCGCGCCTCGTACCATCCGCCATTGGGCGAGAGGCGTGTCTCTGCCCTGACAGATCATTCATCTGAGCCCCACTCTGCCCCCTTCGTTCGGCGTGATTGACAGTTGGCAGACGACTGCGGACCGCGCAGGATCTCCGCACGCGCTTCGGACACGGCAGCTCGGCGCACCATCACCACCGAGAGATCTGAGACCCCATCCACCGACCCCATGCCCGAGGGGGCCCCCAGCACCCACTCGCACCGGCCCAGTGTACACGACAGTGCAGTGAACCGCAGTGAGTGTGTAAATAGTGCGCGCCTCAAGTGACTGACGGTGCTAAGGTGCAACCACCCGGTGCAGTTCATGGCTCAGCCACGGGTACGGTGCCATCATATGAAGAAGGCGACCACGCGGACTCCAGCACGAAACGCGCGCGACGCCACTGGATTATACCATCCGCTTCCGACGGCCGGTACCGCCTCACGTGACGCGACGCGGATTTAACGACGCGCGCCGCGATCAAGACATACAACGACACTAATCAACTAGCTAACCTGAAAACAAACCTCATATTCTACATATAAATCATAAAATAGCTCAATCAAAGTAGGGGCGGGTTTCGGCACCAACGCGCCCGCCGGCATTTTTAAACTACGTACTCTTGGCCACTTCCAAAACTAAAAGGGCGAATCAAATGACCACCATCATCATAAGAAGTAGCAAATGCCAGCTTTAATAGTTTTCTAATACCAAAATAACCCTTAAAAAAATGCTAATTAAAAATAGCCAAAATGACATAGCTTTGAAGCTATAACTCACACGAGATTAATCACTCTTGTAAAATTGTGTTCATTTTTTTTTTATCATGGGAAAAGGCTATAAAAATGTACAATGTTTTTATTTCAAGCAACGGTACTTTTCGACACTTTGGCGACCAAAAGCCGATGATGTGAATTTTATTTTATTAAATTATAATAAAACTGGGACGCATAAATTATAAACGTGAGTTAAAGCTGGTGTAATAAAATATTGTAACATTTTCGGGTTATATACTCAGGCTAAAGACTTTCTCAACGACAACTAAATATTTTTTTATTTATTTATTTTATATATCTTACATATCTTACTCGAAAAGGTGACATAATATAGTTCATTAGCTAATGTTTATTTTTATAACAAAATTTGGGAATTTTTTAGGTAGTTGAAATTTTCAAAAATATAAATCTAGGTTTATTATTATTTTTTGGTTCTTACAGAAAAAAGTAATAAGCAATGCTTAAAAATTTTGTGCCTGTTGTGATTTAGAAATGTGAAAATGTGAGTCTATTGAAGAGTCGTCACAGAAGAGTTATTTTGGTTTTTGTGAGAATTGAAATGGGGTAAAAAGTGCGTAGCTTTCGGTAGAGCTAGAACGAAAATGTCTTGAAATCAGATAAAAGTTAGCTCCGCTTTACGGAGAATGATTGCGGGTCGTTGAGTCTTGGGAAAGGGCGGAAAAGCGGGAAAATAGAAAAATATAAGTCTGGGATTTGCTGCGCCCTTCGTTGAGAGTTTGCAGGCTCTGTGGAATAATTCGGTGTTATTTAATTTGGTTCTTTGTGTAGATAAGGTGTTTGTGTGTGGTCTAATTTGAATGATTTTATAGAAAAGTGTGTTATAAATTAGATCGGGAGCTTAATTTAATAACCTCCTTAACAGTGAAGCTTCATGTTTTTCGCAGGCAATAAAAATTTTCATGGCTAAATAAAACGAAAAATGTTATTGGCACATAAAAATCATTTATTTTGTTATGATAGCGAGTAATAAAGTGTATAAAATATATGGATAATTATTTAAAAAACAAATCATTGTTGGATTATTATTATTCATTCACAATAATTAAAATTCAAATGAAATGAAATTTATGCGTCCGATCCGAATGAGCGTGTTTGTTGGGAAAAAAATCGGGCAGCGACTTGTTTTTTATCTGAATGGGTGATTCTGAATTAATCCGAAGACCGGACCTAATGGTGCGGCCGTCATAATGGAGGTTTGATTAGTCAATGGTCGCAATTAAAGATCGGGAGTGATGCGTTTCTTGTAATTACGGTTTAGCAGTGGCCTTTCAACGAATACTTTTAATTTCTCTTAAAACCGATGAATAGGCACTTTGGCCGGACCACGGCAGATACCTTACCTGATTACACACCGTAAATGCCACTCACAAAAAGCCACTTTTGGATTATCATCGAGGAATGCAGCGAAGAATGCAACGGACAACCCCCACCTTTAATCTCGTAATTAAATTCGCCCGTATCTAATAATTAATCGGCGTGTATACTCCAGAATTTTAATTACAATTAGACCATTTTATACCAGCGCTCATTTGTTAACGAATCCATATTCATGAAGCGCCGGAATAGGCGCGAAAAGGCCCCGTCGGAACGGGCTCCAAATCGGGATCCAAATTTCCGACGATAAAACTTTACTGCCGAGAATCGTCGCAACACGGGGCAAAAAACGCCTCCATATAACACACGGTCCTCTTTACTACTCCATGAAACTTTACGACGACAACCATTCCAACAAGTTCCTACTTTAGAGCCACTAAAATCCGGAACGAAAAAACTCAAATTATCAGCATCCGGCGATTCGATCAATCGCGAACGCGCTTTCCATCCCCTTTTTTATGGGAATTTAATAAAAATATTATCGCTTCCCCTTCGGCGAGACACCGCGAAGAGCGCCTGCCGACGGACGCGCGCGTTTTCTCTCCAGTGGCGTCGCTTTGGTGCGGGAGTGTCGCGCGCCACCCATCGAATTAAATTCGATAAAAGTGTGTTATTACAGACTTTGAGAGTCGTAATTATGTGAGTTTATGGCAGTTGTAAAAAGATCAAAAGTGTCTTTAGTGCTGTGATGTGTCTCCGAGTCGTCGCCTTCTTCGTCTACTGTTTTCACTCTTAATGGCTTTTTACTTATTGCGACTAAATTCTTTTTTAGGTGTAAAATTCTTATTTGACCGATTTTAAAGAATAGTGCGAAACGATTCGACATGGATGTGCTTCAGAAAAATGTAAATATGCCCTTTATTTTTCTCTAAAGATAGTTGTGGTTTTGGTCGTTTAGTTAGTGGTTTAGGTTAAAAATCGTTCTTACACCTGGAGGCTATCGGTTTTAATCATGGTGCAGCTGGAACAGATACTTTTCATTATTAACACACGTGACCGAATTATCTCGACCAAAAACGGTAAAACCAAAATTTTGTCATACTTATGGAACGCGATAATATACTAATTTAATACGGTTCTTATCTTCCAACAAGTATACCTACTTTGCTAGCACGTCAAAATTATCTGATTAAAATTAAAATAACGTATATTTCTTCATTTAATTCAAAAATTATCCTTATTATTAAATGCCGGTCAAATGGTGTCACATTTTTCAAAATTCTTTCATTGATATATTTCTCAAATTCCGAACCTGTTGTACAACATTAAATGAAGTGGGCAATTTTTTTAAAATTCAAGTTCAAATCTAAACCACACTTGGTCGTAAATTTTTCAAACTTTTTTAAGTACATTATTGCGAATACCTCAACGTATCGACGTATATACCAAGCGGTTAAAAATACACCAGCACATACAGCAGACGTAATAAGACTGTAGACAATATTTATGATTTATGACCACTTGGGCGATATCTTTATTACCGTTGCTAGAGATACTAAAATCAAAAATTATTCAATTCCGACTTAAACCATACTCCCAGAAGTATTACCCTTAATTATTTTCACCCAATGTTTTTAACCTGAATTGTCTGAAATCCGACAATGTGAATCGCCTCAATCATCAAATTAATTTCAGTTTAGAATATGATAATCATCTTGCCAATTACAGTTTCCTTTTAGAACCAGTTTGTTACATAGATGATTTTATACCATGATTTTTGTTTAAAACTGTAGTGACCCTTTGGAACAAATTAAACGTGACTCCGTTTCCTGTCAAGTACGAGAAGGTTAGAGACAGTTTTATCAGTACCATTATGTTTATGCATACGAAACACATTATCATTATGATAATGCTTATATCGCCAGTAAGGTGCCAGGCTCTAATGGCAATCGAATAGTTTAGAAGGCCCCGCCAAGTGTTTAAATCAGCCACTAGTGTGAAAACAACTATGTGTTGTTTAGTAAAAATCAGTAGGATCGCCCAGTGTTACAATTATAGGGTGAGATTAACGACCGGAATCCGTTAATCCGATTTTATTGTGTGATCTAAACTAACTGAAAACTTATTTTAATCTTATCGCCATAGATTAGATATTTCGGGCCCTGAGGACAATTTTTTCGTGGTAGATGTGGGATCGTGATTCAAGGAAAAAATCGGATTCCCTAAAATTCAAGCTGCAGACGAATGACATATTTATGCAAATTAGCGGCGACGGAAATCTGATATTTTTAATCCGGTTTTGTTAAAAATAGTAGTAACGCGGATATTGGGTTGAGATGGACGTCTGGTATTTTCTAAGCCCTTACAATCCATAATTCGTAGGACTTTTATTGTTATACGATCCAATTCGAATAAACATTTTATTAACAGATTTAATGGTCCACGTTGAGTAGTAGCGCGAATTTATTGCGTTATAAAGATAATATTCTAACCAGTTTAAAATTAGTCTCGTAGGTATTTTCAATCACCTTTATCGTACTATAATTATTTTTTTTAAGAAAGTAGTAATTAAACCATTACTCGTGTTATTTAAATTACGATTATGCAAAACGCATCGGTGAAATTGAAACCCTCCACTCATGGTGGCTCCGGAAGTTGTCAGTAATTTAATTTTAACCCCTATATTTATTACACGTTATATAAATTAGATGTATGTGCTGGTTGCTTAGTAAAAACACTAATTTATTGCAAATTTATTAATTTATATTCAATTTAGATACTATAGATGGGTATTATTTAAAAATAGCTTTGCCGCTTATTACTATTCCAACAGCGTGGACTCTTTATATTCGGTTCAATATATAGGTATCATTGGTGGAGTTAAATTTACAATTTTTTGATAGTATAGCGGTTCAATGATAAGCGGCGTAAGATCAAAGAACAGAAAAAATACTTAACATTTAAAATTTGAGGTTACAATTTGTATGTGACGCCATTAAAAACCTCATGTGAACGAGCCTTCAGTCCTCGAATCTAATTAACAACGTGGACACACAAAAAATCGAAATATTCAGTGAGTCATTTACTCCATTAGTTGTAGAAAATTAACATTTTACGTTTAATAAATTTAAAATTTTAATTAATTCCGTTCGAGTCGTTTGTAATATTCAGAAATGTTTATGAGAAGACAACTTTTTAATATGACATTCTATAAATATTTATGTCTGGTCAAAATTGTTGCTATATTAGTGATCTAACTCTTAATTGAGTATAGCTGTTAAGTCCGGTTCACACTAAATTTTTGTTGTTTGTTGCAGTATGACGACGGCATCCACCCTGGTTACATGGACGGCGGCGCTGGGGCGGGTTTATACGAACCCCACGTGGCTCACAGACCGGGGTTGCAAGGACTTCATCATTCACCCCACTTGAACCATGCTATGCATCCGTACCATGCGAACCATGTCAACCCAGCCGCCAACCACGTCATGGGTGGAGGGGTGCCGGACGTCGGCAAAAGAGACAAGGACGCTATCTACGGGTAAGTCAGTTTTCGTGTTGACCAGTGGGAACGGGGCCTAAGGACCACTCTAAATGACTCTTGAAAAACGGAAATTACTCAAAACCGCTAACGTGATGAGGCTTTGTTATGTTCATTATTCGCCGAATTAGCGGCAGATGGCGGAAAGGTCAAATGGACCACGTGATTTGCATGGATTTGCCACAGCCACCGCAATTCTTGATTTTTCCTAAGTTTTATGAGCTTGGTGTTGTAATTTATTATCTCCAGTCAAAAGCTAAGTCCCGATTAAGTTTTTTATTTGTTTTGATGCCAACATGTCGAAAGGCACCAATATAATATTTATTTGAATAGTTTTAAACATGCACTCTTAGGTTTTGAAGGAAACAGCCTTATACCCACACTCGGAATGGTTCCTAATACGAATAAACAAATAATTTTGATGAAATAATAAGCAAAACATCGTTATCTCAAAATATTAATACTAAATATTTATTGGAGAAAATGTTATTAGGAAATGAAAGTATTAGCACCAACTCGTTGAAGTTCTGTGTTTAGAGACTAAACCGAAAATGTTAAAACATTTGAGAAAACTTATAGGATCATTAAAATTGAAGGTACTCACTATGGACATTTAGCCCACGTTCTTGTCTCTTGTACCGTGGATATCTAGCACCTTCATCAACATTTTTCCCATAAATTCCATTACGAGACTCTATTTCTTAACAGCAAAATGATAACCGTGAATGTCAGAAATTATACAGCAAAATACAATTAGTTAGATGGATTCAACAGCTATTAACCGGACACGCCCAAGTGCCTAGTATTGCTTTGCTGAATGTTCCCAATGTTGTCAAATATACATTTCTTGAAAGTTTACCGTTTTGTAAAACATTAAAAGACAACTATTATTATTATCAGCCAACCATTAAGATTGTGTTATCGTCAAACCAGCAAAAATATGTTATTTTTTACAAGCATTCATCAAGTTAAAAACGTTGAAATACATTATTATAAATTTTGAAATATGCTCAATTCTTGAAATTTGATATAAGGCAGCAATGTTGCCATGTTAATGTTGCAATTTATTATAAATAGCCAATATTGACTTTTTTTACTGAAAAGTAGTCCACAGTATCGAGTTCAAGAATCTATTTAATATGATTTTTTTTATGTCTTGTTTACTGTAATCACGTCTAATGATGGAAGGCTATTATAAATTTACAATTATTATTTTTTTACACACATACATAGAAACATTTCTAATTAAAAGTAAACGCGAGTAATTATCGCAATTAACAATGCAAAATGTAAAAATATTTATGAAAAATATTGTGAGAAAATCGACGCTCATGACGGAAAATGTCTATTTACAACAAATTATTGTCACTTTTTCTGGTCACAGCATAGCTAAAACATAATTAAGTTTGAGGCTAAAGTAATGTTTTTCTTAAATTCATTTGCGGCCCCTTTAACTTTGCAAATATGTTTTCTTAGCCGCTAATGCTTAGTTTAACTACCATTTCGGAACTACTAGAATGCAGACTTTGAAACTCATTTCACTCTAGTTATGCATTATATAGCCTTTAGCCCCTTAAATAGAACCAGAAGTTTCATTTAAATTTTCTAAAAGTCAAGAGTCCTTTCCAAACTAGGTCCTCCATTAAACCATCGTTCCATTATTAAAATAACAGTTGCCGTGGTTGGCAGAAGTGTTGTTTGCACTTCTTTCTCGGTTAAATAAATATTTTAAGAAAACACGTCTTGGATTTTCGTTGGAAGAGAAAACCAGTCGAAACCAACTGTTCGTTTGAATAATAAACAATTTTGAGATTTTCAGTGTGACGGTGAATTTTCCACAACTGTGATTGATGAACCGTGGAAATTACAAATTCAAACAACTAGTAATGTGACAAAATGTAGTTGGTGTTTTGATCATTGCTAATGGTAAATGCAGATTAATTTACATATTGTCAATCAAACTGGACACAGATTCATCATTTGTCTGTTTTTTTGCAAGCACACACGTGGTGCCTAATCTTATAATGCGTTGTTACAATATATCATTAACCAAAATCGTTTGCTCGAGTAATTCCTCGCTTAAAATCATCGGATTGGAATATGCAAAGCAGTGTTCGTGCACGCCCACCCACTTCTAAATGGAGATAATAAGAAAATAGTCAGACATCTACTCTAGTTTTTGTAATAGAATCGATAATGTAAAAAACAATATGGCACCCACTAAACCTTTACATGGTGTAGGTAGGCGTAGAAATTTTCTATTAGCATATTTGGATTCCTCCGGTCATTTTACATAATAGTACCGAATTTCATTACGATACCATGCATAATAAAAAAGTTATTAATGATTATAAAATTCATGAAATTTCATTGTATTTTTTATTTTTCCAGAGGTTAATTTGAGTTTCCATTATTATGTCAGTAGTTGGCTAGTTCTTGGCATGACTTCAGGCAAATTTCTAACGTGCATCCAATCATCGGCAAAGAAATACTCCGGCCTTAATAGTAGATGTTAGTATTCCTAGATTAATTAACATAATGATGTTGCTCGACGAAGAAAACTTGCATTTTCTACTCGCGGAAGGGTATTTTTTTTTCTAATTGCATGTCTCACACTATAAATCTCAAAGAATTTAATTTATGTGAGTGTTGCAGAACGTGGTTCGCATAGTAGAAAGACAGTTAGTGGCTGTAAATTTTAAAAATAATTTGTTGATAGCAAGATAGATATTAGAAATAAATTGTATCTAGAAACATTGAGATATTTCGGCAAGTAACATAATTTGTGCACTTCAGAAAGAGCAATTTTTATTACCCATCACAAAACATGCTTCTAGAGAAAGTAAACTATATACAGTAGATCTTTTATTACTATTTCACAATATGTAGTGTTTTTTTGTTCCACTAACTGATGACTATGAACAAGTATGATTTTTTTTTCTAATTTGATACAATGCAAAGTTCTTCACAAAATTTTCCTTAAATCACCTCAAGTGATAATAAAAACAGTCTACATTTTTCTCGGGAGGTTCTCGCGGAATAAAATTTAGCTTGCATAAAATGTTTGTTTCAACATTTGTTGAACATTCGCCATGGTTAGAATCACATATCGGATTTAGTTGGCTGAAAGTTTTCAGCCATCTGAAATTTGAAACAAACTTTTGACAAGAACTATTGTGTTTCAAATTTCAGTGAAAATGAAGTTTGACTATTACATCGACTTTGGGAATACAAAATCAAACTGATTTATTTAGTTTTTAACGCGGATTTCATGCCCACATATTTTTCCGTATTATTAAAAATAAATCTGGCAAGTTCTTAATGTTTATATTACTGAAATAGATTTAATTAAATTAAATCTGATTATTTATGATTTTGGTGAATAACGACGAAAAATTATTTTCAGATTAGTTTAGTAGTTATTTTGAGCTTCAGATGTTGGTTGTCGTTAACAGAGACTTATACCTACGTAACTCAGTTGTCTCTCCAGCCTTATCTCTAAAAAAGTAGCAGATAACAATGTACACAGTTGTCTGTGATTAGTAACAGTGCACGTTTATTTTTGAATGCATATTTGATTTGAAACGTGAGAGTTTTTTTTTTGGATATTTAAAAGTTTGAAAATAAATAGGTGATATCTGATTGGAATCCTAATCAGTGGACCGTTTGCCAGATCCCTGAGCCTTTTCCAAGCTGTCTCGTAAATGTGCAGTCGTAAAACTTCTTCACATAATGAAAGTTTTCGTCAAAATGAAGAAATAAATTGGTTGTAAAAATACCTAAACAACAATAACTATAAAGTTGCGTCATTATCTTATATTTAACGACCGAATTGATGTAAACATTTTGAGCAAGAGCATTGCAGAAAAACCCATGTGTCGAATTGTTCGGAGGGCGAATTCGGGGCATGTATGGGTCCTCGATTTATCGATCTGGCCATAGATAATGAAAGCATTATTACGCATACGTGATAAGCGTGCGTAAAAGTTTATGGTCCGAAGTACGCTTACCGTCGGATCACGCCAAGTCTTGGATCGTATATTAAAACGGTTGGGCTTCCGCAACCAGCAAACAAACCCAATATTTGCCCAGCGCTTGGACGACGCTGTTTATTTAAAGGTGTCGGTAATTACTTGGCGCGTACATGTTTATCTCTGTACACACACTGTATACTGCGTTTACCCACTTAAATACCACCTAAACGAGCCATAAAAATAAACGGCTCGTCAGCTGCCACAAGATTAGGTCCCCGACCGAATTACCCAAACAAAACCTCTTCACGTTATTATAACCTCCAAACAAAATAGCAATCGAACGTTTTGAAAAAACTCGCCCAGAGATAACCTGCCATGTGTTTCTCTTATTTACACAAAAAAAGTCTTATCAATAGTGATGTCACCTATCAATAGTTCAGCTACTGGATTCGATTTTATCTACCACCATAATTCTCCCTGACAATGGAATTTTTCATATAAGCTCTACGCATATTTTGATAATAAAACTGGTTATTTAAACGTAAATTACATCAAAGTAAATAATCTTACAAGAGATTAAATATTTACCCGATATATTAGGTCAGTTATCGGTGTACACTTTGCAGATGTTTATTGTATCGCCTGGATATACAAAACATTTTTTAAATCGTGTTTGAAATCGCAATTTTTGTTATTCTTGCGTAAAACTATCTATACTTTCGATAACGCCAAAAGTTACAACAAAATCGCCCTTAATACACGAAATTACCTCGTTGATTACATACTTTCATTCGCATTATCTTGCACAAATTCAATCAAATCATTCAATTTTAAAAGAGATTACTAGTAGGCAATATGTTGTATCGTATATGTATTTAATGACAGGGGCCAATAACAATCAATCATAATAATGACTGATATGTCCATATCAACATTATAATAATTGTTGCAAAATAAATCTTGTGGATATTGAAGGAAAGAAACCACGCCATTGTTATTGACGTGATTTTTGATTTTGATGGATTCGAAAGGGATTAGAATTAAACTTTTGATTCAGATTGAAACGGCTTTCGAGTGTGGTAATAACACTATCGGTGTCACAAGCTTGACATATTTTGATGCCAAGTAAAATTTTCGTTGCTAGTGAAGTACTTATCACTGCATTTTTAAAAATGTTACAAAATAATAACTACGTAAGTCGTGCACAGAAATAAGAACGTCATGCAGCTATGTATTTTTTACCCCTGAAGAAATTATCAATAAATCTATCAAACGACTTTTGATATTCTTTTTCAGTATATGTTTTGCCAATTTTATACGACAAGGTAAACTGTTTAAAATTATTTGTTTTGAGGATTAATCTAGCCACATTTTTATTTGATTTTAGAAGAAATTGAAAAGTAAAAGAGTTAATTCAGTTTCAGTTTTGGTCCATTTTTGTCAGTTGTTTCCTTGAAAATGTCACGGTAACTTGATAGGCATACCAAGAATACTTTCAATTTTTACACTAGCAATAAAAATAAGGAACTCACCTTTTCGTATCTTGTTGTTTTAGTTTATGCGATGATTTATAGGAATACTTCTAAGGAAAACGAGCACCTTTCTGTTCTGTTATTCAACATCTTAACATTTACGAACGCAAATTTTTTAAATGTCGCTTTTGCCTTTTTTTGGCATTTGTAGAAAAAATGATGGTTATTTCCAAAATATGTGTTAGAACGTGTTTTGGATCGTCTAGAACCCAACATCCTGTTGGTAAATTGATGACGACAATTTTTTGCAACTTATTAATCGAATTGACATGTTCAACTGTAAAACTTTCCTTTTTCGTCGTGGAATCGCTATTCACGGATTGTAACATTTAACGGAACGTCTGTATAAAACCATTACAATTTTAATGGTCTTTGATTCGCAATTACGCAATCCCAGATAACGACCGCGAAGTTAGAATGTCTGTAACGCGAATTTGCCCCACTAAGTGCAGTAAAAATATCAGAATTATCATAATAACGAGAAAATGTAGTTATTAAAAACGAACTACATGGTTGATAGGTTATCTTCAATTATCTGTATCCAGTCTAAGAGCAATTATTGTGTAATGCATAGAACCGGTAAATTTTATTAAATGTAGACATAAAATGTGGTGCAACGGCAGCTCACTGTAGATTCCTAGGATGACGATTCATGGATGAAAAAATTTTTCTCAGAAGCAACGCTGATTGAATAGTTTCTGCTCAAGTTGTTAAATCTGAATTTATCTAAAAGATGTGGTTTAAAACTATAATAACAGGATATAACGTACTACTGCTTTTTAAAGGACACTCCCATGTTATTAAATCAATTTCTGCTCAAATTGCAGGTTGGATCCTAATCTATTTTTAAAAAGGACGGTTATAGAAGTTCGATTAATAGTTTTTAGTCACTTTGGACATTCTCGAAGATTGTCCTTGGATTTATTGTTTTGTTAAAAATTGAAGGGGAGCCAAGACACGACATAAAAGTTTTATTGGTGAAGTTTTGACGGAAACGGACGCCTTTTCTGATCACACAATTTAGATCTTTTTCTTAGTTTTTAATGGACTTTGATAGGCCACGTAAAATGGTAAATAACAGCGCACCGGTCTTTAGTTTTGGTGTTTTAGTTTGTCATTCGGATCAACTAAAGAGGAAAAATTGTGGCATCCTGCATTCCATCAAAACTGTTCATCACATCAGTTCTAAGAGTCCATAAAAATTTTATGTTCACACTTTTGAGAAGTTATTAGAAGAAAATGAAGTGAGTTTTAAAGTTTTATTTGGCACTGAGCTTTGCTAATTCATAATAAATACACTAAAACACACATCAATGAGTCATGTATGTTTTTAAGACACTGTCGTAATGGTACCCATCAAACCTTTATCGCATATTAATTACTGTGTGAATCCAACACAGTAAAAATTAGCAGCGCATATTCTTTGCATTTCCTCATGAATGAAGTTGAGTTTCTAAAAGCTCAGAATGCATATAAATCAAACGAAAGCCTTTTATTACAGTAAAAGTATTACAAACACCGATATAAAGGATATAATCGAGACTTGTCTCGGATAACCCACGACAGCTCTTGAATGGTGTCTATCAAACAACGCTGTGCACAAGACGCATTCATAAATGTAGCGATTTATTTATGGCGTGCCATCCTCGGATAATTTACGGGTCAAAGGATAGAGATAACTGTGGCCACACTTGCTCTCGCTTGTTGTTGTTTTCGTGACCACTTTTGTACGATGATCTC
Organism: Cynaeus angustus; assembly: GCA_030157275.1. NCBI lineage: Eukaryota > Metazoa > Arthropoda > Insecta > Coleoptera > Tenebrionidae > Cynaeus > Cynaeus angustus. The sequence continues at coordinate 19,455,887 of CM058058.1, forward strand.
TTGTAACCGGGATGGTCGCAGATGTTGCAAAACCGAAATTCTGCACCAGTTTGCAACAGATACCGACAGAACCGGACTGGGAACGTGGTGTGTGGTGGCGACCTTCGTCGGATAAAGCAATCATCAATATACATTGTTGTTAACCAAGAAAAACTGCAGCGCAATCTCCAGAGGGTTCATAGTGAAAGTGGGTTCTTTTTCCTTAATTAAGACATGCGCGAAGACTCATCAAGATTATTTTTAGCAAGTCATTTGATTAGAAAAAATCGTCACGATTTTACAAAAATGAGACTCTTAAGAAACCGAAGGCAATTTCTTGTGTAAGTGACGAAGAGACTTAAGACTTTTTAGTTTGAAGTAACAATGAGTGTGGCAATCTATGAAATATAAAAAGGAGAATGTCGTCTGTGATACCTAGAAATTTCTTCCGATGATTTTGGACATAAGTCATTAGTAACATGAATGACAAAAAAAAAATAAGCCTGATTTAATAAGTACATTTTATAAATTGTATCAAAATTAACTATCGAACAGCGAAATAAATCGTTTTTTATATTTAGTTTTCGTCATATAAATAGGATTGCAGATTTGTATTTTCAGTATATTTAAAAAAGCGTTGTTCAGACGCTGAAACTTAACTAAAGTATTAATTACCTAATAATTCTGTGAGAATTTAAACCATTTAGCAACCTCTGATCCAGTTACCCAACTTGTGCACACTTTTATCCAAATTATCTGATTCATGATTGATGTATTATGTAAATATTTGCATGCAGAGTAATAATAAAAACATCATTAACCATGATCGCGATAAGTTTGGTAAATTGCCGCATTTCTACTTTTCAAAACTTAATATTATTTAGAAATGGTATCGTACTAAGCTCTAAGTTACAAGTTAAATGAAAGCTGACGGAAACAATGGGAAAGAATTTCATATATTTTATGTCATAAGGACAGCTGCGACACTGAAGGATTTATAAGCAGCTACTGACGTGTGCTAGCAATAGTAATCTTATGTAATTTGACAACTAGGGTAGAAATCAAACAAGATGAATAGTGCAGATGTTATGTTAAATTGTGAAAGGTGGGGTTTATTTTATAGAAAATGACAAAACATGTTGACGGTCATTTCAAATTTGCTGATACCCAAAGGAAGTGTTTATAGATTGACAAATAACATTCAGTTTAGCATGCGAGTGGTAATTTGTCATTTTAACGAAAAGTCTCATCAGCGAGCTTAAAATACTATGCCACCAAATTGAATTTCGTTGTTCTTCAGTAAAAGTACTATACTAACAGCAACAATGAAAATATTAAAAACTCAGTTTGTGTAACGAGCTGTTTGCACTCCCACTTTTGTGGCAATAAAATTGTAAAATTGGGAAAATAGGGTTTGACCGGAAAAGATTTATGACCTAGGAGTTATCCTTTGTATATAGTTTTATAACTTGAAATAAAAATTATAGTACGCATTGGCTAAAAATACCACCAATTGAGTGGTCACACAAAAATGGGCCGACTAAGCTATCACATAATATTCCATCTATTTTTAAATTTAAATTTGATGTGACATGAATGATCTGTTTATTTTGACATATTGGCAAACCTCGTATACAAACAAACTTTGAGATGTTTGCTTTGCATTGAGTCTTCTAAATTTTTATGTTGACCATTATAGTCCGTCCTATTTGTTGTTTTGTTTACGAAAAAAGCTCGGTAAAATTTAATGCGTGTGACGGTGGATCCCGTGTCGACTTAAATTTGCCATTAATGGTGGAATTAATGGTTTTCGACGTAGAAAATCTCACGCAAAACCATCGATCACCCTGATGGTTGTCGTTCGGTTTGAATAATCGTCGAAACGTCGATGATTTTTGGCGTGCGACAGGTCCGCGTATTAGATATGTTAATTATGAATGAATTGTGCTTCATAATGTAGATAATAAATCAAATCATTAACAAATTGCCAAAAGTAAATAAATAATTTCAATTAACTTTAAATTTACGATGTCAAATTAAAGGTTTATAATTTTAAAAATAAAAATAATAAGTGAGTACATTGCGTGTTTACAATGCAATTAAATACAAAAAATTATCTTAATAGCTTCTTTTATTTATTAACAAATGGCCGATTGAATTTCTATTCATTGATAAGTTTAAAAAATTGTGTACGCACTCGTTTACGACTGCATTTATCACGGATAGAAAAATAACACACAAAGGTCACAAACAAATTATTTTATATCGTGCCAATATGTAAATACCATTGCTTTATTATGTTGTTCTTTGTTAATTTATGTGGCTCGCTGTATAAGGCGACCAGAACACGTTCGTTTTTTTTAATACTCTTTAATCAGTTAATTATCTCTTGAATTCAAGTCGAGGATCTTATAGGATGATGGACTAAAAACTGCCATTTCATCACTCTGTATTTAACGTAACATCCGACGTTTTGATTAAAAAAAAGACGTGGTTGATGTCACTTATACTTTTAGAATGGAGTGATAGATAACCTTTCGACCGAGCCGAGGCCTAAACTCCAAAAACAGACGTTTCTGATAGAGCTTATAAAAAGTGGATAATATGTGGGTTTTGTCGTAAATATCTTATGAATTTATAAGTATGCGTACCCATTGTAGTATTTTTGTACGTATTTCCTGTTGCTACAACAAAAATTTAATTTACTCCTTATTGTATACTCACAAGAAAGTTATAATTTGGAGCAGAATAAATATACTTTGTCGTAATCTAATGGAAAATTCTGGGTGTTTTTGAAATGAAAATTGAGAAAAAAAATCCATCAAAATTATCCGTACGCCACTAAAATAATGGAACTTTAATGTACCTGAAAAAAGTGACGTGGGTTTTTAAGCAAGAAATCAAAATGCTAGTGGTACAAAAGTTAAAACAGAACAGGGAAGAATTTTAGATGCAAAGCCTGAAATTTTGAAGATTGTAGAAAAGCTTTTTTTCAGGATAATGTTCATGAGGTTGGTACTTTTTTTTATTGTACTGTGACCTTTCTGTTAAAAAGGTCTACCTCCTTACCAAAGTGTTAGTAAGAGTCAATAAAAAATAATAAAGGAAGAGGTTAATTTTCCCTACATAGTTATAATTAAAAATTGTGTTTTGTTTCATAACAGTAGTTTCTAAAGGTACATACATATTTAAAAAAACATCCTGTAACCTATTAACAGAAAATGCATGTTATAATTTTTCTTTAATTAGCGCATTAAGGAAATCAACTAGGTCTAGCACAATGAATATTTTTGAATAAGCATTCATTTAATGAAATATGCATGCACATAATATTAACACAGAAAAAAAGGTTTTTAAAGTACATACACAGAATTAGAGCATATTCGTTCATATTCTTAATAAATGCTTGGAAAATCACAAAACTATATACTTTTAAAATAATTTATATTCTTTAAGAACAGGTTAAATCTCCATTAATATAAAAGAGTATTAAAGTAAAGCTTTTGATAAAGAAACTGATTGCTTTAATAGCTCCTTTAAAGTTAAAACTATTTTCTAACATTTACTCACTGTTTTTATCAACATTTCTTCATTAAATTTTGAACAAGCCTTTATTAAGTTTTGTTTTATTTTTGAATTTTTTGTTTGTAAACTACTTAACTACTAGCGTTGGATCCTGTACGGTTAAAAAAATGGACTAAGTTTAACATCCCAAGAGTAGACAAACAGAATTAGTAGGTGGCTTTATATTTCCAGTTTTAGGCAGAAATAAATAAACTTTTTTTAACATTGTAAAATTGTTATACGCTTCTTACAAAATTTGGCTTTTAAAACAGTTTGTCATTCATCCACATCGAAATAAACAGTTTTTGGAAATCTTTGAATCACTAACATCTACTGAAAATCTTTTTACGATATTTACCCACTCCTATGTAGAAATACTAATGACTGTATGCATTTTGGTTGCTTTTTATTACGTGTTAATCATAGAAAGTGTAAATACGGATGTTTACAAAGACAATAGTAAACAATACACTTTGACGTATTAATTCCATTGACGTTTTTAAACAATGTCATTTATTTTCTTTGCTTGTTTCTGGGCATATTATCTTTATTTTAAACTGCATTATGACAATGCTGCACTGAGAAAAAGTTAAAATTCATGACGTGTCATAAAATATGGTAAAGCTATTGTGGAAAAATTAATCACAGCAGATTCAAGATTTTGACTGTACTTCGAGGTGTTCGTATTAAAATTAAATTGTTTAAGATCAAATAAATTGGCAACGCTGTAATGAGCACGTACACAAAGGTTGGTGTAAATAACAATAGATAATCCGTGTCGATTATGTGTCTAAACAGGCAATGTAAACAAATTTCTCGATTAAAAATTGACATGTTTTTACTCTTCCTACTTGTGTTTTTTCAAAAATATATTTAGTCTTCTTGTACAATATTCCAACAAGTTGTTCACAAAGCAACGCTCTATGCACTTGAATATGTCCGAATTAAAAAAACATTATGTTAAACCCGACGTGCCATGGAATCATGAAGAGCTTGTACGTTTTTGTAGCAATAAAGTGCTTCTGCAACTAGTTCCCAGTGTGCTTGTTAAAATTCAGTAAATACCGTAGAGTCTTAAAAAAGAACATGGGTGGTCCATCTCCAGCTCCTGTTTTGCTCAGGTGATGACGCAGCCCACTGTACTTCATAACTCAATGGATATTTGTATAGTAATTTTCTCTTACAGGCACCCGCTGTTTCCCCTGCTGGCTCTCATTTTCGAAAAGTGCGAGCTAGCGACGTGTACCCCCCGAGAACCTGGAGTAGCGGGAGGAGATGTGTGCTCCTCGGAGTCATTCAACGAAGACATCGCCGTTTTCTCCAAACAGGTAAGCCCCCATCTGCGGGTGTATGTTTTCATTATTTGCATTTGATATCCAAACTTTACCTTATCAGTTTGATTAGCTTATCGCGTTCGATAAACACGAAAACACATGTAAAACATCTCCAGAATTTATATTATACTCGAAATAGCGATAAGACTACACGCATTGAATCGTTTATGTGCTGGTCGAGACCACTACGCACATATTTATTTACCAACCTGGCAATTGTGCTCCTCTTCTGCCAGACAAATGGAATTATGTATGAAGAATGGAGAATGACCATTTATTTTAATTATCGCTCACGTACAACTTACACTGAGAACCTCACATGTTTACGTAAAAGGACGATTTTGTTACAGAAATAAATACCTATCTACATGATTTGTTATTGCCATAAAATTTTATTTAGTTTACTTGTTCGTGGATATGAAAATGTCTTGAATCAATTGCGTGTGGATAAATTATTTATTACAGCTGGCGACTAATTCCCATATTTATGACATATGATACCTATTATTAAAAATATTATTTAATCATCGAGATATTCCCTGCCATGCTACAATTTTATTTTATTTATTACATATTATGATCGATACTTTATTTAAATGTTATGGTATCTTACACGACTTCGATTTGAATTGAATTAAACTTATAGGGCAACTTTGGAATTAATTAACAACCAAGCCCACGACGAAATAGTCACTGCTCTTTTCACACCTGAATTATGAGGCTTGGTAAATACAGCGAACTAAATTACCGTCGTAACATTGCTAATTTGAATTCTTACTTGAATTTTATTGGTAAAGAAAAGAAAATAGGCTAACGCCAAGGATAAACATAACTTTAACAATTCACGAACTTGATTGTTAAGAGGTAACAAACTGGAAATACTTATGTGACTTAGTTTCTGCTTCTTTATAGCCTTCATGTCAATGCTCAAAATTTATTATAAAATAGTTCATGTTTTAGGAGATCGTGGGAAAAAGTCAGTTTTTGCTGACATAAGTGTATAGAAATAAAATAATAAACATCTTAAGATTTTTAGTAGGAAATTTTGGTCAAAGTTGAAAATTGTTTCAATGATTCATTTTTGTATTAAGTCAAAATAGTCCTTTGAAGTCGACTAGCATTATAATTATAACTATGAAAAACCACTCCAAAAATTATATTTTTCGAATTCTTTTTGGAAAATTAAATGTTCTTTTAAATCAAAACAATATAAGTGTGAGGGATTACGATATTCGTTCTATTAATACCTCGCTTCGTTCATTTATCAATATTCACTTGTAACAATATCCCTTGGATTATAAAATAATACCTATAATAAATTCTACTTTCATGAATATTTTATTGAGCGAATCCCTTTAGTTTTTTTTTCTAACTTTGTCAACAAAAAGAATTAAACTATTAGTCTTGGTGTCAGAAATTTGGAATTTTTAGATAGATTTTTCATTCTAATTATTTGATTTCGATTGTTAAAATTCTTAGAATTGTTTTTGGAAAACCTAATTTTAAGTGAACGTAGCTTGAAAATAAATATTTAGAATAAATTAAATTTTGCCTTGAAAATTAAAATAAAACTGCTAGTGTGGAAAATATATAACGCACGCTGTGTTACTTCAAAAAATTTTTAATAGAATAAATATATTAATCGTTTATAAAAAAAATTAAATTAATAGTAACAAGTAATACAATTTTTTTTAGTACAGGAAGATCATGTTGCTACTCACATAATTGAAGATAGACAAAATTAGTCAAAAACAAATTTTACACTACAATATTCTTATTGGCTGCTGCTGACAGAAATAAAATTTCGTGTTTTTCACATTTGCAGGAAAATGTTTCCCAACATCACATTGACTTTGCACTTTGCTACCTTGCGCGCGTTTACAAATTCCGCTTTTCTGCTAAATTACCGCATTTAAAGTGTCATTCTGATAATTATAAACGCCATTTTATAAAAGCACGCATAAATATGCCAGAAAACCAAGTTTCAAAAATAGAAAAAAGAAAATTTCATAAAACATGAAATGCATCAATCTTGCGGACTTGACCTGCTTGTAATCGTAACAAACCAAGTACTGTTATGGCAAAAAATAAATTACCATTCTTGGATAACATGATTAGTTCACATCAAAAGTTAAAAATAATCGCGACTAAACAAGGTTGAAGCCGCACACATTTTGTTATTAAATTTACTCTTTTATTTTCACTATCAGTACATGGATCGTAAATAAAACAACCATTCATAAACACAGTTTTTATAATGTGTAACTCTTTAAAAATGTACGTTGTTTATATAAAAATTAGTCGCTTCCGGTGGCCTCTGAAAAAATATTGTTTTCCATAATCTCGTAAAAGTTGCGGCGATCTTTTGACTGAAATTATCATACTGGTTGCTGATATTAAACTGAACATATGTGGTCGGTTACTGTACTTTGCGATTTTCGATTGAAATAAATTGTAGAGTTTCTATGAAGTATCTCGTTGAATAATTTTGTATAAAGTGCATTTTGACATGGCAATTTCGTACGGTAACATTTATAAACGTTGAAATATTCTTTTAGAGCGCAATTTTGTGAGACGAGTGTGAATGTTTCCAAGTAGTATAAATTTCGCCAGTTCGACTCTGTTGAGATCGTGCCAACGATATTCTTTTGGACACGGAAGCATTTCGCGTAGATAAATAATGCCGTGGAGGCCCCAGCGTTTAATTCGGTTTGTTTAGTCTTTAAAACACTCACAAATGTGCTCTCGTATAATGTAAACATACTTAATAGCTTAAAAGTTTTTGTCTTTACCACAACAACCATGGAATTGTTCGTATGTTTATCTGTTATTTTGTAATTATTGGATGAGAGGAGATTGTAATTGGGGGGGATAAGATGCAGCATCTCCCCTTAGCATGTACAGGAAACGGACCCTTCTTTCCCCCCAGTTTAGCAGCTGAAAGTGTAAATTTGCCTAACTGTATTTATTTATTCCTTCATTATAATTCGTTAAAGCGTACGCATTCAAATTCATACCCTCCGATTTATCCGACGGGTGCGTACAAACAAAACCAGAGACGGAGTTAGGGTGGCCGTAATTATAAAGTCAAAATCCCATCATTGCCGGATAGGGGTCGATTAAACTGGGAAAAAATTAGCGCAAACGTAAAAGTAACATCAAACGGCGTTTCGTTACGTGAAATGTACAGTTGGCTCGTGAAAGCGGCATAAAACGACCCTGTAATGGTTATGGGGCTCCCCGACCTTCTTGAACGCACTTCGAAGGGTCTGCCTAAGTGATTCACGAGATAATGTGCCACGGTGCTACGCCATTATTATTTATCATTGGTCGATTTGTTTATGGGACCACAAAAGGGTTCTTGTCGATCTCTCATCAAAAGTTACAACAACAGAGCCGTCCCTGAATATTACCAGCAAGCATAATACGTTAATGCGTAATAATGTACGTACGGAGACCGGTGATAAGTACAAGTGATAATAAAATGGCAGGTAGCTTCATTAGATAATAGCTGGAGTTGTTTAGATCCTTCGCAGATGATAAGCAAACGAAAGCACTTGAACATGTTTCGTTAATGCATAACGCTTCTAATTTACTTTCTACGTTGGACCTTTTATTACGACGATATTAAACATGCTGGGAAAACGTAAATTCACATTCTTTCAAAAACTTTTAATTGCGAAAGATTGCCATGATAACACAACTACTACAGTTTCCTTCATTACCGTTCACAATTCACTAATTAAATCACATAAATTAACATTACGAAACCAATCAACGTTCGCTTTCAGAACGAGTGTATAATTGGTAAGAATTAAATAATGCATCATTTACATCGCCACTTTGCCATTGGACACTTCAAAATGTCATTTAACGCACCAAAAAACCACCCAAAGAAATCAAGACATGAAGCAGATGGTAATTATGCGAAACGAAATTTGTTTGCTAATTTTTCAATGAGATGATGAGTAGCAGAATATGAACTTATACAATACAGTAATTATCTCAATTGCTTTAATTTTCTGACCACCTACAGAAAAATATGCATTCAATCATATTTCTAAAATCTACTTTATTATAAAGAATTATAGCTTCCTTGAAAAAAAAATCCGCACCTTTTTTTTGGTATTGTTTCCTGTCAGTAATTTTAATTATTCGTAAACTGTTAAATTTACCATTAATTTTACAATTTTTGTGTTCTTTCTTGAGTATACAATTGACAGTTATTTTCAAGTTTTCCTATGTATGTTCTTTTTATGATTTTTTGATCGTTATTTTCATAGAATTAATTACATTTTTTTCAATAAATCTCCAATAATGTTTATATCTGGGTTTATACTTAAATAATAAATGTAGGACATTTTTGACGTTTTTTTTTTGGTCCAAAAATTTCTGAATTTTTTTTCAGGTTGTAAATTTGTATTGATATAAAATTAGGATTTATAAGCAGACATATCTTTGTACAAAACCAAAATGGTCATGTTTTCCCCACTCAACATGTTAACGATACCATTATTGTATTCTGGTGATTTTCGGTAATGTTCCAGTCATTAAAGTGAGTAATGTGAAAAAACATGCGTAGGTTAAAATTACGCATTCTTTTCAGTTCAAGTAGTTACAAACGATATAAGGCGTATAGTTTACGATTTGTTTCTTAAATTCTGGTTCTTAGAATAAATGCATCCAGGTCATATGATAAAACACCCATCGTATAACGGCGTGCAGATATAATACAACATAATTTGTCTTGGACGAAGTCATTGGCGTCCGTTAATTAAATGGTCTTTTTATTTAATTAATAACAAATTGGTCTAATAAAAGTGAACTCATAACAAATTCACATTTAATTAGTACACTTAATGGAGTTAATTCATCAGAGCGAGTTACGTAATAGATTCGTTTTAATGTATCCGATTTAACATTTTTAATTGTCGTCTTAACTTTGATTTTTTGGGATGTCCTCTTCAGGTGAAAAATTTATACTCAAGTCGAGAATAATTTACGACCGTCAACAGACTTAAAAGGCTGTAAAACTAAAATCTTGCTAATCTCGTATGGTTTTTAAAAATCTCTGTATACATTTCAGTTCTGGTATTTTTAAGTTGGGACAGATGTGTTTCTGAGAAAAGCCCAACTTACAGGAGGGTGGAGAGTGCAGTGAACCTTCAAAACGGCACATCCATCCCCTGGTTGAATAGTGAAAAGAGTCTTTCTCAAGCAACCTTGAAACCTCGAGCCACATGCCTCTAGAAACTGGAGATTCGAATTCCTCGGGCTCTCGGCGTCGTTGTAAGCATGGTTGGAAACGTTTCGTTTCGAACCTCGACAAAAACGACCTCAATGTGGTATTAATGGAAAGAAATTAATATCGGTTCGGTGCAGGAAAAAATGCCGGAATTTGATACGCGGCTCTAGCTCACCGACTTTTTACCCATCGACCACTCTAATTCCTGAAACAATTTTCAGTTCGGGGACTTGAACGTGTCAATTAAAAGAGTCTTTCAGACTAATCCTCCCTTTCCATCCGGTGGAGCATTTATATGTTATCCCATGGTTAACGATATCCTTTTTGAATGTAAATAGATGCAAAGCGTTTATTTGAAAGTAATTTAATCCTTCAACGCAGCATTCGTAAAACCGCTAATGGTTTCTATAAAGTTGTAATGGTGATTTTTATTGAGATGTTGGCGTTGACGAGAGCACTAAAAGACATTTCGAAACGCACAACTCGGACGGGGACATAATCCGAGACACACTATTTATAAACGACGCATCCGACATCCACCCAGGGTATAAATATTGGAGTTAATCACATGGAGGAGGCTGCCAAGTGTGATGCGTCAGGCCAAACAACGAAATTTGCAAAACTTTACTATTAATAAAGGAAACACGTGAAACTGCGAACATTTGGAGAAACGACAAACAGTATCAACGAAATTCAACAGAAGACAAACATATATTAGTCTTTTTATAAAAAGAAGTGATTGGTGCATATATTTAGAACTGAGATAAACATTAATTTTGACATGAATTGATAATCGCACAAATAAAGTCAACATTTTGGAAATACATACATTTTTTCAATAGTTTCGATTTCTTAAAAGACTGAATACACATTTTCTTTGTTTGATTGTGATATACATCGTGTGTTAGATGTTCCGTTAAAAATTGGTTATAAGAGTATCGAATTTCCACTATCAAATATAGTAGACGATCTTTGAAGGTACAAGGAGGCATTTTGGCGCCTCTTATAGATACATCTATAAATATTTTAGCTTATTTTGTGAGCATATTTGCGAATAATCCTAGTCGTGGGATTTCATGTTTGAGAGGAGATTTCTGCTTTTGTGACAACTAATATTCCAATCGACATTTTTTTTTTAAACTTTCCCAAGCCGAGAAACACGTTTCTACACTAGTTTCATCTTTTGTGTTACATATATTTTGTGTTAGGAGGGACACCCCAAAGGCGAGGATCAGGAACTGCCATAAATCACGGCAACAACCCTACACGTGGTTATTACGTGAGAAAGCGTTGGCCACTAATTAAAAGTGCCATTAAAATGGCCAACAATGTGGTGGCCCTCGAGGGCACACAATCGGAGAAAAGAATTTGTGCGTGTACCTGGACAGCCGATTAACTCCCAGATGACAGGCAAGGATTAGAAGGAGCAAAGTCATCGGGCAATTACCACAATGGGCACCACCTAGGTGGAGATTAACGGGCTTGGAGTTGCTCATTTCGACGGCCGCGCTGCGGGAGGCAGTGACGTCAGGATATTGAACGGCACTCGAGCACACCAAAAAATTACCAACAATAACAGCATGCCAGTTATCGGGTACGCATCTCCAACACAATGGTGTACAGGGGGGCTCCGGAGCTACACAATGCCCCCCTTGCACGACGCAGAGCGTGTTCTCTATGCACAATAATGGATACCTGGCGTTTACGCTTCACCTAAGGCCTAAACGATTAAAGTAACTGACAATTTTGGACATCTGCATAACAATAATAGTCACCTAAGAATCCACGACGATGGCGGCCTGTAGATTTTTCTTCTTCCATTGGAACTTTTTCACTGTTCAGTTATGTTGACGCTGGTTGGAGTTTAAGTCGTTGAGAGTTTTATGGTCGAATAATTGAAAGATTATAACGCATTAATTATATATGTATCATTCGGATAATGGTTAAAACGTCCTGGAACTAATCAGTTTTTATACGTGACTAATATTAATGGCTCCTGAGACACCACAACCGTGCTACGAAGAGTGTAACAAAGTAATAAACTGGAGCATAAAGATATCTTTTATCGAAATATGTAAATAATTGGGAGGGCTACAAATAACCAATGCAGGCTGTAAATTTTGAAATGACCGAAGGTGACAATCCTACTAAAAGAAAGAGCTCCCTTTTTACCTGTGATTTACGACTTTGTCCCTTGTAAATAAACCTTGTAAATAAAGTGATATTATTAAGCGGGGGCTATCAACCGTTTTTTTTTTCTTTTTTTTTCAAAAACGACTAGTTGCATAGTTCTGTACCGCATTCTTTGACGAGTCTCTTGGTGAGAAACTAGCTAGCTTGCAAAAAATCTAACACGCATTATGTGTTTATCTGCGATGCAAACACCTACCATAATTATAGAAAAGGTATAAAAGGCGTCTTTATCATGTAGCCATTTTTCAGATGATGTCATAGCATGACGATGACATATCTTAACAAGGTAACTGTACCAAATAGTTTTCGGAATTTTTAATCAGGTGCTAATCCATACTTATCTGATTTTCGCAATATCTTAATCCCGTTCACTTTATCTACTATTCAAGCACATTGAAAGCAAAAAGTCTCTGATTTATCTGTAGGTGCTTAAGGTCAAAAACTGCCAATTTACAGTCGTAGATGTATTATGAAATCTCAATTTTCCCGCATGTCTATTCTGACCAACGGAATACACCTACGGCTCAGTGTTCATAATGGAAACTGTGATTAGAGAAAAATGAGAAGAAACCGGTCCAGTCAGATCGGACATTTATTTCTAATTATTGTTAATATTGCTATTATGTGGTTTACAGGAGGATGATGTGTATCTCACGGGTAAACAACTGTCAATAATGATTATTATGATAGTTTGCAGGTAACAGTATCAGAAGAGGCATGACATGGAATAAAGTCTCCAAAAGATGATAATGCGTTTTAAAATAGTCGTGTAGAGTCGCTTAAGTAACCTTTATTTAGAGGTGGGGTTTCTGGGAACTGTAATAGTGGCTTTTAATGTTCAAAATTATTATGCTGTAAACTGGGTGTACCTATTTTCGTTAATAATATAGAATTTGATGCATGTTCGCCGACCACAATGTTCCAGTGAGTAGATTCTATTGCTTTATAGAATTCTGAATTCACCAACGGTGATGATAGACGGCTGGAACTTGGGAGAAGGTTGTCAAAAGGAACCTATCATGTCTGGTTGATTTAAAGATAAGTGATAGTAAACAGTACTATTTATCTACTAGCTAAATGAAATCTGATTTCGACAAAACAGTAGGTGAGATGATGTATAATTTAGGTAGAGTAGATGATATTGAATGTAGGTGACATTTTCAAATAATTAGATAATTTAAATTAGTCATTTTGTTGAAAATTTAAAACAAATAATTATTTAGACAATATAACTATATGACGATTTGACGGACTGTTAAATACTTTGATACAGTTTGATAATTAAATGAACATGCCACACAATTATACAATTAGATGATTTATCTCAACAATGACGAGTTAAATGGTTATATATAACATCAAGTCTACACAGGTGATTACATTGTTATATGTATACTTAAACAGTTGGAATTATATCTAAGGTATTTTAGTTAGACCCTTGTGATACGAGCAACAAAAGCAGTGTTTTTTCATATACAAAAAGTATTTTTACAAAATAACTAGGTACATGAATTAACTACTAGTTAGATGTATCATTAAGTAACGGAGTTGAAAAAATAGGTACATAACTATTTTCAATGAAACTCTTCATAAAACGGCGTAAATCCTAACTATTACATGATTAGTTTTAGTTGTTTATAATTTTTGTAATAATCGAATTAACTATCTACGCAATTATGGTTTTATGATGTATAGTTTTAACATAAAATAATTATCAATTAGTAAGTTTGATTCTTCTTTTTTCTGATTTCAAGTGTCTACAGGTAATTCAGAATGGGGAACATTTTACCTTCAATTTTTGACGTTGATAACACAAAAAATAAAAATGTTATCAGTGAAAGACATATCCATGAAGCTTCAATACAATTACTAGATAACTAAAAACATAAAAAGTAAATTAAAAAAAACTAAAACTAACTTGAAGCATGTCTGTAAACTTTTGAACTAGAGACCTAAATAAAATGAAGAACCACAAACTTTGATACCTGAGCTCATAATGATAATGTCAGATATCAAATTATTGGAGTAGTCATAGTTATAAACTTAAGTATAAAAATAAATCAAATTTTCAAAACTTATTAAATGCCTAAGAATTTACAGCCAGAACTAAAATCATCTAATCTTTTTTCATTCTTTAAATGAACCTAAGTGAGAAAATTTTGCTACTATAAAGTACGTCTTGGAAAAGGAAAGTTCTTATGTCACCAGAGATAAAACAGCACCAAGATAAGCCTTAATTAAAATAAGGTATTAAAAGCTGCCATAAAAACTTTATTAATCTATATTACCTATTGATAGAAAGCAGTAGCATAAAGGCATGGAATATCTTTTCATTCTTCGTGATCTAATCGTGATAAGATTTCAAATACCAAAACTGTGAAAATCAACCATCGATATCGGTTTTTAGAACACCACCCACTAGAATTTGATGTTTTTGTGAATTAGAAGTGTACAAACAATATTTCGCCGAACCACATGCTCGGCCAAAACGTGTCCCGTCGTTAACAATTTCACCCACTTTTTTTCCATCGCTCTCCATCGCCCAATTATCGACATGTGACATTTGGTACGTTGTATGTTAGTTTCCGGTTTTTAATAAGGCAAACACCTCATGGTCCTAATCAGCTGTGCTACCTGGCCTATCTAATAATGCCGATGAACAATGCTTAATTGTCATTCAGTAAAGTTTTGTAGTGCACAAAGCATACGAGTTGGGTGGCAATTTGATACTGCTGGTCGCTTTTCAATGGTCACGGAACAATATAAAGTGAAATTACCTGCACCGGACACAATTAAAAAGTACAAATTAATTTACGTTCAATGTACACACTTGCTGATTGTCGTGTGTGGGAGGTGGCGCCAAAGAGGTGACTTGTCTTCAATTGTCACATTAATTATCACTGTTTTTCAAACATAACAACTAGTTACAAAAAAGGATAGATCTGTTACCCTTATTTCCGCATTACTGTGGTCACCCAACCAAGACGAGAACAGACAAACACGTTTCTTTGAAGAATCTGAATTCGTTAAGTTGTGATGTATTCCTACACGCATCGTTTTGTCTCCTCATTAGCCAAAGCTCGTTTTTAATGTGAATGCAAATAGGTTTCTTTATCAGGACGTCTGTCCACTTTGAAGCGTGAACATTGGAGATTTGCATGCATTATTTTTTATGTCATTTCAGAAGAAATCAACGTATACAACGTATGATTTATTTTACTTATTAACGACGAAGAATATAAACCACCTTCGTTTTGTTTAATTTATGATTAAAAAAATAAACATTACTTTTTAAAACGTTGCTAAGGGAACGGAGGTATTCCTTGACAAGCTAAAATTTTCGATATTCACATTTCTTCAAATTTGAAATTTGATCTAAGAATTTGTAATCGACATATTCTCACAGTTACAGATTGACTGAGTCATAAATGACGACGTATGAAAGTATTTCCTATCACACGGAAGATTAATAGTAATAGTAATTACAATAAGCAGTAAAACCGATTGAAATTTGATTCCTTTGCGAAGATATTGGAGTTTCATTTATTAGGTGTTCTGATTTTGATATGTCATTTGTCACAAGTGTGAAGTTATGTAAAGCAGAAGTATGTTTTTGTATTTGTCTATCTGCAAAATTAAACTTTGCTAAAAAACATGGAACGCTACCAAGAATAACAAAGACCAAAATGTTTTATTTCTATAAAATATAAAGTGATTGCCAAAATATTTGGAGGATTCCGAACGTTCCAAACTTCGAGAATATGTCAGAGAGTGTAATAAAATTTCAACGTAAATATGGGTCACCACTATAATTTTCTATTGAACTAATTGCTAAAAGATAATGAAGAGTATGAACACCTGCTGCCCAGATAGTTGTAATAGGTATCAACATAAAAGGAAGTAAAGAAGTATATTTTTTGTTGAAATTAATTCATAATGGTTGTAGAAAGGAAGCATAAATATCCATTGATAACTATTGTGATTGTTGAGTTTTTTTGTGCGTTGACCAGGGTTAGATGAAAGTTAGCAATGTCTGCGAATAACTTGTCATTACAATCATGACCAAGAGCAATTTACTAGTTTCTTCAATCTTTTTTTCCATAAACAACGTTTTTGTGATTGTCTCTATAAATATTAATTCGTCTTCTCCGGTCCGCTGTGACAATCATATTACTATGAACGCATTCGTGCAAGTGTTGGACACGTTCTTCGCTATGTCCATCTTTGTTCTCTGTCGTTGATACTAATTTACTGGCCCGACTAATTAAAAGGTGACGATTAACGACAACAAGAAGTGATCGGCATGCCAGTTTAGACGTGTGAGCTATTCGACCTCGCGCTGCAGCAGCGGTAACGGCAGCATTTTACTTTTCTCTTCTCTCGTTCGGTCGAACAATGGTCTTGTTCCCATACATGGTTAAGACGGGATGCGTTCCACGATATCCATCGAACAGGCGTCAGAATGATGCTGTCCAAGACGTGGAAGACGACGCCGCAATCATCCAACGTAATCAACGGACAATGATGTTGGCAATATTTAAATTGATGTCGGTGGAAAAACGCTCTCTTTTTTCTGCTGGTACCGTTTCATCTCACTATTCGTACTGTTTTCACGCGTCATTAAGTGCTGCTATCTATTAATTAAGGGCGACGGTGATTTCTGCAAGTCATTTGTTGTTTTTCAGTTAGTCGTGAAGTTTTAACATTCCTTTGGTAACTGGTTTGTGGGTTTTGATGTGCGTTGAAATGCAGTCATTGGTTTTCACGAGACGGTGAAAATAGTCATCTGGGAGTGTGGAACGTTTTGTTTTGGTGGAAAGCGAGTCTAGTGGCCAATAGGGCGTATATCCGCTACATGTTGGTAACGGATGTATTTTGAAAATCCCCCGTTTTCCGATAGTGCTCACCCTTCCACCATTACATTTCCATAATGGCACGCGAAAGGGAAATCTTATGGATTTCGGAATTGCTCCCTGAACAAATTCCAGACGACCAAACATCAAATCAGATTTTTATCGTTATTTGAATACACGGAAGATTTGTCTTCCCGTTCAATTTCACGGTTTACACTCGGATTACGCTATAATTGGTGCATCAACGAATGGTCACCGATAAAACTAAAACAATATCGTCTGAAACTCACGCGTTTTATTATCTAGAGATTTTAATGACAATAGCAGATTATTCTTTACAATATAATCCGTCTTTATTTAAAATGGGATGAATTGAAATTGTTATTGCCACTGTACGACGCACTTATCTGCATAAATAGCAGCGCGGAATTGCGATTTTTTTTTTTTATTCTATTTGATGCGATTACGGGATCCCGGCTCTGAATAACAACAAGATCGCAGTTTCCCCCCGATTTATAATTCCGTCGGCTTCGAAGCCTCCTCTAACGACATTTCTTAATCTTCGTTGTAACGCCGGTAGAATGATCACCCTGAAAATGTTGGCACGTTAACTGGATATAAATTAATGCTAGCAAATATGTAGAGTGCCGGAGCGACAGAAAGCTCGCACATGTGGTTTTAATTTGCCATCGAAAACACCCACACTCCACACCCCGAAAAAACAACTTTTACCCGAATTCCGCTATAAATAATTGATTTAATTAGTCTGTGGGAGCAGAACCGTACCGGGACGAATCACACGAAATCTCGTCAGACACAATGGCGAGTTTCTTTCTCCGTCGAGGCAACGCAAACATGCGAAGCACACCACAAAGACGATCCAGTTTAGTCTTCGGGCTCTCAACAAAAGGAGTTTGCCTGCATTCTATTCATTCCGGCTCACCTGTGTACCTGCATCCACATCCTGTGTTCTGTGCCTGGTAGAATAGGGCCTTGTTGCCAGCTCTGACGTTGCCCTTTCTTCCAACTACCAAAACGATTAAAAAATAATTAACAACACGGAGGAAAATTCCGACAACGCCGACTTTTTTCTTTTGTTCGTTTTGACATGGATTGACCCACATATCGCCATTGACGTCAAGCTCCCGTCTATATCTGCAATTACCTACAAATCTAAATTGTTACGGATCAAGGCATTCTTTGCAGTTCTTTAACTCGAACTGCGTTGACTGAGCGGGAATGTTTAATTATAGGATATCACCAATCAACAATTGTGTTCTTGAAATGATTGCTGCACTTTTTGCACAGCTCTGCAACGGCAAATTGCCTCCAGTTCGAATGGAAATAAGAAGCTGCACAAGCCATAAATTTAATTGGTATATCATTTAATGCCGTCAGTCTTAAATATACAGTTTACTGTAATAGGATAATTGCAGTTCTTGGTTACCGATCTCTGTTGTCATTGCCGTTAGTTAAAGGAATTCCAGTATTGTATGTGCCGTATTAGCATACGGATCGTGAAGAGTCTTCCGTTAACTTTGTGTAGGTACATTTTTTTAGGGTAATTAATAGGACACTCCTTCTCAAATAGTCATCGCTTGAAAAATGCGCTTTTTATCACAAAAAAGAGATATCATAAGCTGGTGGAATTAATTCAATTTGGTGGTCCATTAAATTTGGCGTTTATTTTGTTCGATTAAAATTCAAGTCTGCTGTTGAGATGAGCGCTTGTTTGTGTATAAATAGCTTCTACACCAATTAGTTTTATCGAGTGACTTAATGAGGAGAACGCATTTATAATTCTTCGCAGATTCGTATGGACGAGGGAGAACAATTTGACACCATAATTCGCACCCATAAAACCCTGACTTCTAATTATAGATCAATAATGACATCTGTCGCTTAAATTGCCGCCTTTAACTGTTAACGGCATAGTAAGACAAATGTGTCGATAAGTAAACATCTTTTTAAAAATAGCCAGGAACGTGTATGCGCCTGCTTTTATAGGAATTCCATCAAAAATCGGCAGGTCTTAAAAGGCCATTAGTAGGCTTTTAAATGAAAACAATTGACATGAGTTGCCGGTCGTAAAAATAGCAAGTTCGGCTCTTGTCGAGGAGGACGACTCTCCGAACCATAAATATATCTCGTGTAGTTATTTACAGACGGGGCATAAATTATTTTACAAGCCCACTATAAATTATTGCCGCATTGTAAACGGCAGGTGATTCTGACCGAAGGGCAGTCGACTTCGGAGTATTGCTTGGTTTGCGCTACGGGGAACCCATCGAGAAACTTGAAAATTCCTCAACACTACCCTTTCAGAGACTTTGGTTTATCTCTCTCTTTTGAACCACCCGAAAACCTGCACAAAAGACAGTTTTGTAACCAAAAATGCAAGGACACGTTTTTTGCCCACGCTGCTGGGTTACAAAAGCATGTCGAGACATTGTAGCTTGGCCGTTGGACAAAAGGTGAAGTCAGTTTTATGGGTGTAGACGGATGGACACTGCCAAAATTTTACACCTTGGAGATGTAAATTTAAATATAATTAGGATCATTTATTTAAGCTCAGTTTTTATGATTGTAGTAATAAGTTTTTAAAATGAGTTTTACTGGATTTACGGGTGAAACTTAATGCCAGCTTTATACAAAACATTGATGTAGAGTGTAACTAAAATGTAGTGCATGGGTAATTACTTTATTATGTTAAGCAGGTATTTTCATTTACTAGTTGGTCATAAATTTTAAACCAAGATCTATTCTGACGCTGCTTCTCGAGTAATTGAATACTTAGTGTAATTTTCAAAGTAGTTCATAGCAATAAATACATATTTTCAATTGCATAGATCAAAATTGGGAAATTTTTACAACCATAAATTAGTTGTACATTTTGATTTAAAAAATTTTGTTAATTCTAAATTAGTATTATTCACTTTATAAGACCAAACATAACAGGTGAAGAGGATATAAACATTATCTTTTAGATGCATTAAATAGATGTACATACATTTCCTCGGAGGCTCCTCAAGGGACAGTTCAACGCCCACATCTATTTTAGCTCAAATAAAGAATACCATGTGCGAAAGTATTTCAGGTTTTATATTATCAAAATGTAAAGAAACACTTGACCAGAAAACTTGTGATTCTAGCACAAACTAAATGTTATCGTAAAACACGTAAATTTTTCATTCCTATGCTTGCAAAAAAGGATCAAGATTTTGCAGAGAATAATACGAAATAAGTAAAGAATGCCAATTCTAAATTGATAGCTGAGATAACAACAATTTTTAACACTTATGTAGTTTATGTTATTCAGCAACATGCAACTCCATTACTGGCTTTATCTGAACCATCACTTTTAAATCTTTTGTACAGCAGTAATCCTCAGAATTAGATGACTCTGATTTTCAATACCTTTTCAACTCAACAAATCGCAATCTGTTGACACATTATGATTGATGTGGGATTTATATTTTTAATCTTGTTACTTCATTATTCTAGCTACTTGACATTTTTTACCGCAAAATCTGCGCACAATCACGTAATATTTCATAAGTTGACATTTAGTGCAAGTAATTTTTCGTGAACAAGAAATAGCAGGTCTCACATTCATGCCAACTGCTTTATCGCCATCTGTAGTACCCCAATAGAGCTCTTGTAACTCTTCTCGTCGTAAAACAAGAGTGGTAACATGATAACCTGAAATAAAGTAGAAAATGCAGTTCAGTATTTCGATAAACACTCTCCACAACGGAAGCTGTAAAAGAATTAGTAATAGTATTTTTGAAAGTCAGTTAGACTTGTGGAATTCGGTTGGTTGTCTGTCTGTTCCTTTATAATAATTGTTAGATAGAACCCCCGGGGACGAGGCTGGGAAGAACATGAGGGTCTTCGGTTAGCCTGAGGGCACGGCTGCGATGTGAGCAGCAGCCTTCACACAATAGGTCGCCTCTACGCACCACTGAGTTTCTAATGCAAAAATCACGAACTGTACCGTACCATATGTCGCAATGCATATGACCCTCTATTCTCTCTTTAAACAGATGAAAACGATGCTGTAAGGCCAACTAGAAACTGTCTCTTTAACGATGCTGTTTGTGTCGTTTAATTAAATTAATTGTTTCAGTGCGGGCTGTGGACCCGAACGGCGTCGTTATTCTAATTTAATCTCTGTTTTCGTAATTGCGGACTGATTTTCAACGGACTACGTGGAAAAATACGCCTACCAAGCTTTCGACTACAAACGGGACAAAGTGAACTTTTGTGACAAGTTAAAAATTGATTCGGGGACACTATCATTAAAACTACTTTTACTGTTCTAATTGTTGTCAAGGGTTCGTGTTAGAAAGTTACATTTCTTATCTCAACGATCAACAGTAATTGGGCAGGTAATGTGAGTTTGAGGCGTCGCGCGGTTAACTAATGGACAAAAGAGAAAAATGACTTTGTCTTGATGATGTACTAGTGTAAAGTTGCCGACTTTTCGTGAGTTTCGGTGTAATGGCAGCAAGACCCGAGCGGATTCATCTTCCGCAAGGGCCTAATTACGCACGCGAATGTAGCTAGCTGCCCGTCGGACGGTTAACGTTCTCATTTTGCCCTTTCGAAGGCATCTGCACTGCATGTGTAATCTAATCCTGTTCAGCTAGTAGACCTAGTACTTATCGGACCCCTGAAAAACCACATGTCGACGTTCTGCTTTGCACACACTGCTTAATCCTCGCCTCCAACGAGACCTATTTGTATTCATAGCCAAATCGGTTTTAGAAAAGCAGACTTTTTTATCAGATAATATTATTTATGTCATCTCCATTTGTCAAGAGTGTGAATAAGAGGCTATTAATGACAAAACATCTAACATGCATTTCGCTATATCGTCGCTTTTATCTGGTTTTCGTTCGAGGGTTATCAGCATCATTCTTCTTTCGTCTTCTATGATGCAATTCGTTCCCATGGTACCGTTGGAGAGTATGGGCGTCGATATTGCTTCAATCCTTCGCGTTTTATCGTTTTGAGGTTTCTTGAAGCTTGTAAAACTCGTAATCAGAATATAAAAGACTTATTGACGACCTGTTTGCGTTTGCTCGTTTTACGGTACTCTGCTGCGTATCATCAAGGAAACGTTTGCCACTGAAATTTATATTCATTGCAATCCATTTAAATCGGCATTCGCTACAACTCCGCTAATTGAAAATTGCATAAAAACCTAAAGGCATCCGTTATGTCTGCGTTACACGCCTGAAATGATGCTCCTTATAAAAGCTCGTTATTTATCCACCACTTTACATATCTATTCACTAAAAAAAACCTATTAATCAACCATAAAATTTTCGCCACAAAACTGGTTGAATCGTGAGTAAAGTGAGGGAGCTTGATCGAAAAGCATCGATAAAGGTGGACCTGATGGTAAGATGTAATTAGACGGAGGTCGCACCGCCCCTCGTCCACGTGCCCTAACCGCTTTTTATCCAGTTTTTATAATAATTATAGCTATTTTCTTGGCGGAGTCGAAGCCGCTCGTTGTGTCGGAAAAGGTGTTATAGCTAGGTTATGCAGGCGGCCATGACGACAACTTAATAACCAAAAAGGACCCATGTAATTTCAGTTGTCATCCAGATTATACCCATTTGCACCCATCTGATGAAACGCCTTCGAAAGAGTGCAATATGTTCGTTAACTGCACACCAATCAATGCTTTTCTGTCGTTCCATATGACCGTATACAGTAGGCTATGGCTGACTGTTTAAATAAGTGGAGATATTATTTACATTTTGGCTCATTAAAATACAGATTTTTACCCTTAGCAGGTTGACATGAATTCCATTTTAACGGGAGCAATTCAATTATGACAAGCATCGATTTTAGACAAAAATTTGTTTCCTAGAAAATATTGCAAAGCAATATTAAAAATGTAATCTTATTTAATGTACCTACTTTTGCACCACTTATATTGTATAATCTTGAATTTTTATGAAAGTTATTGTGTGTCCCCAAACTTTAAAAAACTATCAAATTATCGAAACATCAAATATATTTTTATTATTGCTTATAGAATAAAAATAGAAAAACTGGTTATTTCATTACTTCTGGATGTTTCATGTGTTAAACGTAGTAGCCGATACGTTAAATTTCATTATTGTACCTTTTAACTTGTGTAAAATCAATTCATATGGTTATCGCTTTAAAGTGATTACTCTGGTGAACCTTTGCACCAGAAATTCATGAAGTGCCAAAAAGAGGCAAAAAGTTTGTACAGCAATAACGTGCTGGTTTCGGTTTTTTACTGTTGAAAACTAATTGGATTTTCTTTTGCAGATCCGACAAGAAAAGCCCTATTACATAGCAGATCCCGAGGTAGATTCATTAGTAAGTATCCAATTGCTTTCGTGTGCTCAGTTGAGTTGTAACATGCATATCTAATCGAGGCTCCATTATTTGCTGATAAAAAAGTAGGCATGCAATGTACCCGATTTATGGTTTCGGTAATTCGAGCCAACTGTAAAATTAATTTACAACATATAACACAGGAGAATTTCGAGAGACTTTAAAGTGGGCTTTAGTGTGTGTGTTTGTGTGTTGGTATGGTTGCATGCCCACCCCCGATATTCGAGTCGATGTTATTTATATTTACATCAGATATCGAGCAACATTTCCATCCGAGCTGGCTGTTTATGGTACAAGGACACGTGACGATCTGAACCAGTCGCTTTTTTACCTCTCTAGAATAGTGAGCCAAGTCCGTTGTTGAAGCAGAAAAGAAGAAAAAAAAGCGACCAAGACAGACCATCCACGAAATATAAACGTTTCTTTGTTGAGACTTTGACGAATTCGTTTAACGTGTCTTCTGACGATTCGACCAGGGACGTAGATTTTTTTTCGCGGTTGGTAATCTGGATGTTGATGGTCAATAATTTCAGTTGTTAGAGGACTACTGAAGCAATGTGATTTATGGTAGTTCCCGCGAGAACAACTGCGCGCACTTTAAATTATTTTTAATGCGGGAAGGGTTGCACCACTGACTCGTAATTAAATTCAGTTAGTAACGATATTAGTCGATGTAATGCGGGGTTGAATTACAACGTCATAAGATTACCAACCGCCCCTTGTTTACACCCGAATATGAGCGATTACCGTCTGTAGTTAACGGTGAGTTATGTTGGTAGTAATGTTGGGCGCGGGAACTTTGAATTTATTGACTGTAAATCAACGTTATTGACGAATTAGCTTTCTCACACGTATTTATTATCAAGGAGGCTGCGTTGTCGACAGGTTAAATTATTTTCCTAAACTTTACGAAATGTATAACTTTCAATCAGTAATATTTTTCGTGACAAATGAGGTAAACATAATAAAATCTCAATTATGTGTGCTGCAAGCTTGGTTGAAGAAGAAACCAGAGGTAGGCGCTGCAATTGCAATTGGCACCTTGATTATAGATGCCAGTGCTATGGGAATGCGAAGTTTGTTATGAAGAGTCCGACCACGTGATGTTTTTAACGAGTGGTGTTAATGTTCCGTTTAAGAGCGTATTGTTGTGCATCCAGTGGAGTGTGCGATAACGTTCCATGGAGTCGAGTACCACACGCAACAAATCTAATTTTTAACAGGTCGAAACAGCCGTCATCTACGGGGTTACGGTGAGCGTTTATTTGACCTATGGCCCTCCACGCCATCGTACGGGTGGTCCACGAATTCGCAACCTGAGTACTTGAAACCTTAACGTCTGTGAAATTGTCACGGGGAACCGCGTCGTACACTCCTTCGCCATCGAGATTACAAGATCCACGATTCCGGCCATTACGACTAATTTTCTGTTTCGTGAATCGTCCAACCATTGTGATCACTCACCTACGCCCACAAGATAAAAAAAAGCTAATTCGTACCGGAAGGCACTGATTTATACAATGAAACTCCGAGGTTCATTGTTACAAGTAGCAGTAATCGTACAGTCACTTTACTCACCATGGTTTTTGTTTCAGATGGTCCAGGCCATACAAGTACTTCGGTTTCACCTTTTAGAATTGGAAAAGGTAAGGATACAAATATATCGACAATTATACGTCAAAGATAACCATCTACCGGCAGGTGCTAACACGCGACAATGTAGCAGTTTTTTGACAAAAATCACCAGAGCGCTTGAACACAATTTATTAACCGTTTCGAAACGAGACTGTAGAATTTATAATGTAATACAGTACTGCGTGCATGTTTTCGAGATAGATACATAAAGATTAAAGATAAATTACGTGTATGAAATAGAAAAAGTGTGTGTTCAATGAATTTTAATTTAATTATGTTACTCCAACTATAGACATTTTAATTAGTACCTTTTCACCTACATCCTTCATTATAGCAATTACCAGATCGGAAATCCAGATAGACGCCAAATAAAATATCTTACTAAAAATGAATAAACTCCCGCATGGAAGATTTGTAAAGAAATACTTACGTAATTTGAAGTAGTACTGTTACAATGCTCATTATAAGAATCATAGATTTCTTTTGCAACCCTGTTGTTCATATAGATTTTCAAATTATTCCGACCACTGATAAATGTACCAGACTTAACTGACAATGAAATTTAATTATTGTCTTGTACTAGCGCGTCTTACCATGAAAACCTCGAGTGCAGTAAACAAGAGAAAAGATGATATCTGCAGCTAATAATTTATTTTGTTACATTAAAGACGTTTTTCTAGTTTCAAGATTTATTTTATTTCTAACGGAAATTTATTAAGTCGCTTGTATTACTTCTGCCGTATATAATGAAAATACTTCATAGTAATTGTATTCTAAAGGTATTTTCTTTAACATAAAATTAACATCACTAAACTCATACAAGCATAATACGGTGTAGCAGTGCTGTTGATTGCTTTGAGTTATGTTTTACATAAATTTTGACATGTTTATTGTTTACATTGCATTTCTGATTCTTATGGTGAACTGAACAGCCGCTTTATCAAGAATTTGCTGATAAGCGATGTAATTTTACAACCGATGCGTGCTTCAAAATTCTGTACTTAGGCTAGCGAAATTAACTTCTAAAGGAGTATTTATTTTTTCTAGTCGATATCTTTTAGCTGTGAATTCAATTCATATGTGAGCATTTCCCTAATAATAATTTCTAGTCGGTTCATTAAAATTCTGCAAGTGACTTTTTGTGGTGAAGTTATGATGCGGATGCTAAATGTGGCTAAACAAAAAAAATCTAAAAATTCCTGATACGGTGGGTATATTTTTTTGCCTTGTACATGCAGTCATTACAGAATTACAATTTAAATACACGTTTAAATTAAATATAGAATCATGTTTTAATAAATTTTTTGTTCGTCTTTTAAAATGGCGTGGCATGATGGCCAGAAAGTTTAGTGCTTAGCACGAGACTTACGTGCATCTATAAAAAACGAATCCTTTCTATCAATGCACATTTCTTGCAAAAATCAATTGGCAATGTCAAGTCACCAACTTTGTGGTATTGCAGGAATAGTTTATTACCATCATAACTGGCAGTAACGAATGGTAAATGAAGACCGGAGTCATGCCTTCTATTGGTTAGCTGTAGCCGTGATTTTTAAAATATGGGTGCCTTCTCCGACGGCGGTTCTAACGATCGTAACGACGTCGTTGCTAATTAAACCGGTTGAGGCCGTCGCTAGATCGATAACACAGGCTGCGACATCGTCACAATGCACCGGTCGGGTTACACATCGGAGTCCGTCTCCTGGGGGCCCGTCTCAGATTCTTCGTATTAAAACACCGACATGTAAAAATATGGAAATTGCGCCCGGCAGAATGCGGTCCGATCAACCGGATGGCCATCGCGCATCGCTTTGCATTCGCAGCCGCATTTAAATTGCTAAAAGGGGACACTATCGAGCGGTCCATCTCTCTCGCAGCGTTGCGATATTATAATCTTGTTGCAAGGTAAATGCACATAACCGGTTACCCCAGACAGACGACGTCTTTGCCGGCCATCTTGGAACACGAACGAATGCAAACGAGTGGAGCGAGGTGGGTCCTCGAGGGGTCCCCCTGCGTACACTCCGTATCTAATCTACGTACAGGGGATCCTAATTTACGGCCGTATTCTACGTCATTAAGGCTGTACGGAACGGACACGTTTTTAGGAACCCAAAGCGATAAGGGAATGTGCCTCTGGACACCTAACCTGACCCACCAACAAAATCATAACGTCCACTACGATCGTGCCCATTGGGCAACACCAGAAAAAAAGAACGTGCCTATTAAATCATTATCGAGACCTAAGGTTTGTGAAGGAAATATGGCCTCGTGCATTGTGTTCTTTCCATATGACTATGCAAACCAAACACTATGTTTTGTATGCGTTCATGTTGCACGGCGACTAAGTGAAAGCCACACCAATAGACGAGAAATATCGTGCATTATGCTTTACTTATTTTACACATTGTTTATTCAAAAAAAGTCTTGTACTTGTCACAGGCCACCATAAGCATTGCTAGAGTGCAAAGTAGACTTCTTATAAATTTTTTTTTTTTTTTTAAAGGCTATTAATTGTCCAAATTAGCGAGTCATTAGGAAATCATTGATGCTGTTCTCTCTTTCGAAACGGTTTTCGGAAAATAGTCAAATCATGGTCGAAGGCCGCTCGTCTCGGCATGCAAATCAGTTTCATCTCGCTTTCATACGGCCGTTATTCTTGACCGGCTTTTTTGCGATATGTAAATTCGTGCTGTGTCCATTCGAAGCTGATTGTTCTTTGTGTTGCAGGTCCATGAGTTATGTGATAATTTTTGCCATCGGTATATCAGTTGTCTGAAAGGCAAAATGCCCATCGACTTGGTGATAGACGAGAGGGACGGAGGCAAACCACCCGAATTGACGGGTTCCACAAATGGAGACGGTGGCACCAGGAGTAACGCGGATTCGACGTCGCACACGGACGGCGCGAGTACGCCGGATGTCGTAAGTACCCATCTTTTCTTTGCGACACGTTCGAAGATGCTCGTCCATTTGATCGACGTCGGGTTGGGGAGACGCCCGCCACTGAGTGTATTAGCTCATTTTCGTGATGCTGTTTGCGAAAGCAGGGGGAACTCAAAGCAGGGAGTTTTGCTGGTAATTGGTGTCAATTTAGACTGACGCATCGTCGATGCGAACGAGGGATCGAGTTACACGTCCCCCCGCGTTGTGGTCTACAATCGGCTTCTTTTTCGACTTGAATAAATCGCTGCAGTGTTGTTCGATTCCTTTTGGACTACCTGTGACCGCGGGGAGCATCCAGACCGACAAAATAAAATCATCGTGAACAACACAGATGAAAAATGTGGCGTCTCGATGTCGCTGTACCAGATGGTTATCGACTTTCGAAATTTCGGAGTTGTCGAATATCTGCTGCGTCTCTACGGATATTCTCAGATTGTTCGGGGGCGGAGCGACATTTTTTTCATTGGTGTATATAATATGGCGGTTATGAGTCAGACTTTAAATGAATAACTTTAGGGTCCTCTCCAATGATTCTCTTGTGGTATGACGACGCTCAAGAGTGTCGCGCCGCTGAGGGTGTAAAAATAGCGAACGTACGGTATGCGGCTGGTGAGTGAAAGCCAGGTTGTGGTTTGGAAGGCGCTCAAAATGAGAATACTTCATAGCGCGGATGGCACCGTGCTGCCAATAACGTCTCACGAACACGGTTGTCGTCTGAGCAGAGTATAATTAACGCGGTATTTATAGTGCAAGGGCAACGATCAAGCGTGTATCATCGGTCGAAGAGCACAGCAGTTTTGACGACATCTGCAAATTCCCGCCACAAGCAGTGTACCGTCTCCCGTATCTCCGTTTCCTTCCTGATACAATTTGCATCGTCTCGGAATCACTTAGACGGAGGAAGGCGTCCCCGTGCGATGCTCTACGCGCCGCTTTTATTGGGGCATTATCATTTTATTGACTTCAAATAGCTTGTAAAACGCAGAGCTGCGATTCGAGAGCGAGAGCGGGAAGCGATTCCCTCGAAACGGCCTAATTCAGGAGACACTGATGGCTTGTAATCGCCCGAAGAGTTTCCCTTTCGCAAACAGGTGGATTTGTTCAATTTATTATGCGGCCGAAACTTGATACAGCTGGTGCTCGCGTCTAACACATTCACATACATTCAAGACGAATTTTTCCTCGGCGATCGATGGGAGGCCGGGGGTGTTTTCGCGGCAAATGGCCACGACCCGTCTGAGTTATGTGTTGCCGAGCCAGCAGAAGGAAGAGGCCGAGACGGCGGCGGGTCCATCTATCAATCCCGGTCCTTGGCAGGATTGTTTCCTGCTGCATCAAACTAATGGTCCCAGTGGCAAAAGTAAACTTCGCACGAGAAACAGTTTAATGGAATCCAGGGCCGCGGGGACCATTAAAATGAAATAGTGCGCGCGGACCGAACGGACGCCGTTCTTCTCTTTCCACCCGCCAGAATCAATCTCTCCTAAGCAGAACGGATGGTTATTGTTTGCTCCATCGAGTAACGGCCCATTAGTCCGGCGACTTTGTCCTTAATGGACCGTGATGACGGACTATCAATATCGTCATAATATTACACAGGTGTCATCGATACACCTGACTTGGAAGAACATCGCGACGTCCATTTGCCAATAGATCACATCGACAAATTTAATTATCCTGCCGTCTGCGATAAGACGAGCCGAGTGGGGATGTTACTTCTCCACGACCTACACAAAGAGGAAACTGCGGTAACCCTATACGTCCTATTGAAATCAAGGTACACCCGAGATTCAGCGGCTTGCCAGTGGCTCGACGGCTGTATTACACCCTCTAGGAAGGGAGTGCGTACATGTGCGTGCGTTCCTGTCAAGAAAAGATGTCTTTAGCAGGCGAGCTTTGGCCGGCCACCGCACGCCGTTTTTGTTTGAATGTCATAGCCAGATGTTCGCAATTTGGTGGTGGTTATTATTTGTTTGTACTCCCCCATTG
This sequence comes from Cynaeus angustus, assembly GCA_030157275.1. Lineage (NCBI taxonomy): Eukaryota > Metazoa > Arthropoda > Insecta > Coleoptera > Tenebrionidae > Cynaeus > Cynaeus angustus. The sequence goes on from CM058058.1 coordinate 19,486,012, forward strand.
CATCGCGCACTCATTCAGCTTACTTCTGCACGCTCCTCCAAAAGCCAACGGTAAATAATCGAACTTGTGCCTCAACCCCTCTCTGCATGGAGAAGCTTGTCATTAAAACAGAAGAAACAATGGCCTAAATTTTATTAATACAACACTGCGTCAAAATTACTACAAAAACTGCAAATTGAACGTGTTTTCATTAAATTTAAAGTTAATTTACGCCTCATATTTTATGGGTAACATAAACTATTAAAGAAATAAGCAGTGATTCAATTTTTATAAATAATTCTAGTTTGATGGTGATTTTTCGTGCTGAAAATGTCTATTCCTACTTGATTAAATTGCTTACCTATGATGACAATATCTGTAGCATGTAGGTGCAGCTAGTTAAACTCCAGAACAATACTTGTTGCTGTAGATTATTCTTGATCATTTTTTTGAAAAGACAAATTTGCTACATCTGTGATAAAGTTAAACGCGAAATTAAGCTTGCTAGGAATAAATTTATTAGAAACATGCCGAGAAGCAACAACCGACGTAGAATTGAAAAACATATTGGCTTTAATGAAATAAAAACTTAAACTGTTAATGAATTCGACACTAATTGCAGTGTAGATAGAATAACTTTGATTTTGTAATAATTTTGATGCAGAGTGTAGACACTTCTTTGTAGTTATGTTTTTACAAACGACGATAAGATGCTATGTGGATATTTCATCGCCAAGTGCAAGGAATTTCGCAATTTTGATCGAGGCGTTCTCGGTGGGACTTCGTCTGGTGCTGACACTCGCCGCAGGAGTTCGACCCTTTTTGCATGGAGAAAGTATCCGTCTTTGTGTATGTTATATCCTGCTGGAGATGCACCCGATTCGTGATAAACATGCGCGTCTCTTGTTCAGCTGATTGAATTAACATATGGACTTGACGTCATCAGTCATAGTTTGACAGGCAAGGTCGGCGTCCTAAGTTCTACAACCTTCTACAACCACCATATTTTTCGCCATGTCGGATCAACGGCACTATTGGTGCATTGCAACTGCAAACAATCGTAAATGTCCACATGGCGTGTGTCGAATCGTTGCAATCGCGATTTTACTTCTTCGAGTCGGCTGCTGGCGCGGTTCTTATGCTTGACACGGCCGAGCGCTGTTTGTAAACAGAATAATCGAGTCATGTCCGGAATAAGCAATCGTTTCGTTGCAAAAAATCATCGGTTTCGGCCACTGTGGCGCAGATGAATGTATTCGTTTGAGTAAAGCTGGACAAATATGATTTAGGAGGACAATCGGAAGTTGGTAACGTTGTTAGAGACAGTTGTGGACGGCGGTGATTTCATTAGTCGTCCCACATGACGAGGCCGAGAACAGATCACGGTCACAATTAACACCCGCACCGTTTTCGAACAGTCCCGGTTGTCGTTCATTACCATCCGGAAATTAAATAAATCTGTGCCGAGTCGGCGACCCTGATGCAAGCCAGTTATTTTGCTGTCGAAATCGGATCAAGACGCCAAACGTTGAAGGGGTTGCGATTGAATCTGCATGTAGCTTCGCACATTAACCCGAAAGTGGCCAATTGGCATTTGCATGAGAGCGAGGGTTGTTGGATAAATACGTATAGCTGCCGGCATCCCCGAGGGAACTGCTAATTCGTAATTCGACTGATGCGTAGATTAGATTTGTTACTAGTCCCCCATACATGACTTATCCATTTTCTAGCATTTAGTTAAAAGTCAATTATGTGAATCGAGAGGGACGCATTCAAACGAAGAACCATCAAATTAACTGGAGAGCATCACCGACGAAATTATTCGCATATAAAATTCACTCTACTTGTGCGCGGAAATGGCATAATTGACAGAATGGGGATTCTACGCCACCTGCTGAGGACATTCCCACCAAGATTGCTTCGAATGCCCATAAATCAGTCAAGTCGTTCTATTTTCACTCCTCCATGCACCCTTCGATTTTTACATCTTTTCGAACATGTACGATTTTTAACGCTTCCGGGTAATTGACATGCCGACGAATTCGTGACACCTGGCAGGGACACATCGACCAAGACGTACACCAAGTACCCATAAATCAATCAAGCTACCCATCGACACTGACCCACATCCACGTCCAGCTTCAGCTCGGGTCCGCGACGTGAATTAACTATAATATGTTTTTAATTGACGACATAATAACAGGCCTGTTTACGTGTCAGCTGAATGCAAACATATTTATTAGGAGGGAGAGTACGCCGTGTGGGAGTGGTGTTGTAATTATCGGCACTCATTAAGTAAGCAGTAGCTCAAGCTCCCGATGACCAGAGAAACCGACCTGAAGCTCCAGACGTCGTTTCGACACACCGCGCTTCATAAGAACCATAAAAATGTTACGATCGCACAATAACCGTAACTGTACACCAGACATACTCTGTAGCAGATTTCGCATTTATTTTACGAGTTAATTGTGTTGTCAAATTGACTAAAAACAAAACGCTTCTTTACGCCCATTATTACGCTTTTTACTTTAACGGTGGCTTTGACTTTCTTTTGTGCTGTGTTCCTTCCTCCGGACTGCCGCCCTAAACGTTACTACCGAATAAAATTAGATTCCTCACGTCCAAAGCAATTCACAGGCCACATCAAGAATTATAAATCCCTCTACAGTAATCTAAGTCTTTCTACCGCCACGTATGTGACAAGAAAATTCGGCCGCTCTGTTTTATTTTCGTGGAATTAGCACGTTTCCAACAAATTTTATTCCTACACAAAACTGAAAAAATGGTACATTTTAAGGCACCACAAAACACGTAATGTACCTTCTCTTTTTACCCTCTTTATTTAGATGTATCCAGACTTTTTCTTATTTCTATTGATATTCAGATTATTACAAACATAACATGTCACTAGTAACGTAAGTTGCTAGTTGCTCTACAATTCTGGAATTTCTAGACTTCGTAAAAGGAAAACACTAATTGAAACTTCTATAGTCTTATTAGAGGGTGCGTTCCCGTCGACCTTGTCTGCTTTTGGAGTATGATGTTGCAGTCGGGGTGATCGGCTTGGCTCCCAGTTTCCCATCTCGTCAGAGGTGTCGTGTTTCCATATTTTTTGCATGGTGTGGTCCCCTCAGTCGAAAGTGAAGTGTCATGTTTGGTCTACCCGGGGGACCACGCCGTCGCATCCCAACTCGTACCGGATCCCCGCTTCTCTATATTATTTATCTGCTGGTTGCACGACAACCACGCATCAACTTATCGAATTTGATGGAGAAAGTGCCGCCATACCGTCCCCAGCGACACCGCCACCGCCACATCTGTAACCGACCGCCAACATCGTAAAATTGAAATTATCCTCGTTGTTGTTGCAAGCGCGTCGTTAAATTGTAGAAGGGGGAAGTTGTAAAAACTAGCACCAATTTTGCATGGTTCATTAAGCAGACCAGTTGGGATATCAATTAGACGGTAACGCACCTTTATACGGTGTGTTTTATTAAATAAAGGGGCGAAAGAAAAAAGCACGGAACGCGACAACGAGTTAGCACCACGTAGGGCTAAGTACACACCCTTGCCAAGTGGACCGGAACCGTCGTTTCCTTCTTCCGGTTATCGACATATGCACTGAGTAAATAACGTGCGGTATGAGATGTGAAATGGCCGGTACTTTACCAGCAAATTGACGAGCATCGACCACTAACGTCTACTTTTAAGATTATGTCGTTACCAATTTACATTTAGTACGAGGCTATTGTTACTGCCCTGCAAGCTGTTGACACTGTAACCATAAATTGCTTGAATGTCAAACAAGTTTACGTTTCTATAAAATAATCATGGACGTTAGCTAATGTCGTGTTTCCAATCATCTCGAGATGCTGAAGCTATATTAGATTTCTTTGTTGATGTTCGAGGTCACACTGATGCAAATTAGAAAAGAGCTAACAATTCTAGACAATATAAAAATACCAAACAAGACATTAAATTTATTGATACCAAAAAGATCGACTAAAGTTAGACTCATTACATATTTTACCCAATGCTGTGTAATCTATTTTTTTTAAAATCATCAAATCAGGTGATTTTTGTTGTTACAGATTAGATTAGATTGCTACCATGTTCTAATTTTCGTCTACCTATAATAGCTTTCGAAATATCGCGATTTAAAAGTTTTCTGAAAAAATGCAGTAACTCCGTTACCACCTCTTAATGTACTTTGGAACGAAAATTTGACGTTTTTTAGTTTTATTGTAGCTTGTAGCCACTCACAGCCAACTGATAAGATATCATCATTTATGCTTAAGTATTGTTTCTGATTACAGAGGCCGCCGTCGTCGTCGTTATCGTACGGGGGCCCCGTGAATGACGACGTGAGGTCGCCTGGAACACCTGGACCTCTATCTCAAGCACCCGCATCCCAGCAAAGTCTCGACGCCTCGGATCCAGGTAAATTTTTCAAAACAGTATTTATGTATTTTTATCGATAAGGAACGATCGAAGGGGGCTAATGAAACTTGTACCTAATATTAAAACTACTTACATAATTGAAAGCCGGGCGGCTAATGAAGAGTTTGCGCTTCTTCTCGTAGGCATTAGTGGCGATAACGCCGCGCTAATGACTAAATCAATAATTGTTCATTTGCCTTTACACGAAATTACAACTGGCCATTAATAGGCAGGCAGTGCGTCGTTAAATGGACATTACCGGTGGCCAGATCCACCGAAACGATAAAAAAACCTGGCCCGAAAACATGTGCGATCATCAGCTGTACCAACCCTCCCATTAAACTTGCATATTACAAACGCAAAAGAGCTAAACGATCAACCTGCCGGTCTTTAACGCTAACGGAGTCCAATGTAATTGTTTAAGATGTAAGATAATTGCATGCTCATAGGAGAATAATAAATTTCGACACGAATGTACTGAAACTTGAATGCATTAACTTCCACAGTCAGTTTGAAGAACCTAGACAAAATTTGCAGTAGATGTTCTTAGTGGGTGTAAAAGGACCATAAAAAATGCAGCATAAACGGTACCAGTAAATCAAAAGGGCAAAAAATGGAGCATTTAGCGAAAGTGTGCCATTTAAACACATGATGCATGCATACATACATAACTTTTTCGCTAACCAACCGGCAGTAAACGTTGAACGGGTGAAGTGAACGCGCAATAAAACGACGACGACGTCGTCGGCGTGCTCACGTGGCCAGCTCGTAAACTTTCATTAGTCGGCACTGAATTAAACTAATGTCACCACAACGTGTAATTGTGTTGAACACGGCACCTCTGCTATGCAGTAATGCAACGCCAATACCCGGAACGTATATCAGACGCACAAATCTGTATTTATTGGGGCGTCCCGTCGACGTGTCACCATAACTAATGTCGCGTCCGAATCGGAATGTAATCATTAAAAATGTTTTCGGAGGGATGGATGGAGGATGATATTTCTATTTTGGGAGGACGCGCCAGGGTTTATCTCTCCAAGCCCGACCCTCCCCCGTCTCCTTAATGGAAGTTGTTTAAATAGAACAGCGCATCTTTCTTCGCTCTGACTCCGCTAATAGCTTACGGAATGGAATGGAAAACAACTTTCATCATGGCACGAAAACATCCCCAGCACGGCTCACCCAATCATCGTCTTCACTCAATTAGAGCACCAGGATTTATTTTAAAAGTGTTGTCGCCGACGTTGTCACCGACCATTCAATTAGCATAATCCGTCACATCGATGAAAAACGACCTGCCACCATTAGAAAACTTGTTGGGTTTTATCCGAAATGTTGATAAGGAGACGACCAATTATCCCGGTGTTCGAGATAACCCCTTCGCTCTCCTTATCCGCCCAAGATGCGTTCTTATCATCCGATTTTTCAACCGTATTGCATCAACCTCAATCATAAATAATCATAAATTCCGAGATGTCTGATGTGCTCCCCGAAAGTTTGATCCATTTTTCAACATTCGGGAGGTCTCCGAAGTACTACAAGGCCACATGGGTCTATTAAGTGCAGCAACACGCAACATCCACAACAGATGTGTGTCGCGAAGCAAGCTCGTTTCCCATCAAATTGAAAGAAAAGTGTGAATCTTTTATGAGTCGTTGTGGTAAGGGTGCTGGTGGTTAAAGCAACCACTTGCGGTCGACATAAATCAAACATTACACACAAAACCATAGACTATTAGGGACTGTTTATTTGTGTTTTTGTGGAATATTTATATTAGATGGTGCGGTCTATTCGCTTGCTAGTCTTGTTGAGGGTCTTATCGTCGAACACCCTGTGGATAAAAATAACCGCACGCAACGCAGCGCACACATATTCAACCAGACAGGGGAGCTAGACGGATTGAATTACTTATCATTTTACAAACGATATTACTCACGAAACGCTCCCAAACGCCCCCACTTTACAAGCGCTAGGCTAGATAACTTGTGGCCGAGGCTACCATTATAAATTACAAGAAAACTAACCGTTCCTCCTCCTATTTTGCAACAGAAACCCCAAAAGAGATTGTGGACTATTCTGGTTTGTGCTAAAAATTATATGATTTTGCTAATTAAAAGGGACTGCTGCCTTCAAATCTTAATGGTCATTAAATTCTTCCAAGCAAGATTCATGTGTAGAGCTTTAGGTGGAGGGTCGTCGAGTTCGCAAAGCTACGACCTCTTGCATCAAGTCATGTTTTCTTTGCTAAAGTTTTAAAACTCTTTCTTTATCTAATAAGACAAAATGAATTTATAAGTTTTGTGGTGGGAAACCCTTCTACGTCGCGGTATATGGACTAGATTTCGTGATGGCCTTGGCAATGTTTTATCATTAAAAGGGTGGCTCTGTTCAGTAACGTCTCGTCTTGTGCTCTCTGAAAGTATCATAAATTAGAACAACAGGAAAGAAAATTTGGTAATATTGGGAAAGTGGCGCCGGTGAAGGGCGCCGAGTTAATTTCTTGTTTCTGGGTTTTGAGCGAAGATTGTGGATTGTGGGGTCGCGGCCGAAACTTTTTCAAGTAATTATGCAAAGTGAATGGGAGTGAGCAGGCCCCATAATTATCTATTTGGAGGCATTGCGAGTTAAGAAGAGGGCTTTCTTGAGAGTGTTAAACAGTGGGTGAGGTAATACCATAACGCTATAATGGTTTCGACGCTTCTCCTCTTCCAAATTCAGCATGCACGGTTCGGCGCTCCTCCACAAGACTTCCATTCGGCTTTCGTTCTTTCCGCCTCGTCAACTTTTGTCTCGATATTTCCGCAAGTTCCGTTCCCAAATAATCCCTCCCGACACACAAAAGCGAACCGGAGATCCTATTCGAATTAAACAAACGACATGCCGTGCAACCGCGAAACATGCCCCCGCTATTATTTACGACTGCGCTTTTACAAATTTTAAATTGCCAGCACCACCGACCGTTGCGGAATAGTTTCAAGCAATTTGTGTGGCGGCGCACTCGACAAACCGCACCGCATTCATTCGAATTATTTTTGCAACGATCGCATGCCCCGGCACAATTAATTATAATCAGGACAAATCGCGCGATTGACCATTTGCGTAGCGCAAAAACCTACAATCCGACAGCTGGACTAAACTACCAGAAAATTTTTGCTCGACGATACGACAATACCAGAGGAACCTGTATGCTTTTTATGACAGGTTTTTAATCAAATATTATAATTAATCCAGTCACTTTTTCGCATTTCTTAAAAGGTTAGAAAACTATGTAGATATTATGAAACATATTTCCAATATTACATTACCACTTATTTCTTTGAAATGTCTAAGTCAAAAGTATTGTTAAGCTAATTTGAATTCAAGAACAACAAAAATGTTTTTATAATTACTTTTATTATTTTCAAAATTTTAATACAACCAGTAGCAGCAGCAACCAGCAGCCTTATTTTCCATCTGTCGTTTGGTCTAATTCAATTCAAATCCAACTTGGTGCAATGAACTAATTTGCGCACTTCATTTCAGTCACAGTTTTATTTCATTGTGTGCTGCTCTATAATTAAATTATACAAATTCAGCTCAGTTTAGCATTTTATTTCCCCGAATTAGTTCAAATTGAAGTCAAAAACTGTTATTTATGAATAGGTATAAGTAAGGGTAAATTATCTCCATAACAAGTTGACAAAGGGTTGCATTTTGTTTTACGTGGTCACCTTAAAAGATGCATCGCCGGGGGAAACCTGGGGAACCGATAAAAGCGGCGTTATCTTCTCCACCGTTGCAAATTTAAAATGTTCATTAGCGATAGCGTGCCCGGTCCCCATGATGAATCGTTCTCCGGTTCCGCCGAAACAAAAGAATATATCTCTTGGCTGCCCAATATCTTAATTAAAGTCGCCGATTTATTCCCCTCGGCAGGGCACACGAGTCGCTTTGTCTAACGGCGACGAAATGAAATGTAACACAGAGTGTGCTTTCTTCTCCTCTCTCAGATATAGAGAAGAAAATAAAAGAGCGTGTTCGTTAAATTACACAATTTAAAAGTTCGTTTCGTGAAATGAATAAGTAAGTGCGGCGGAACCGAAGTCATTTCCATCGGGGATGGCGACGTCGTCGGCGTCATTTGTTTTTATCAGTCGTCCCAAAGGGACACACGGCGGTGCTACAGATGGTGCGATAACGAATAGACGAAGAGATGTGCTCGCTACGGACTAGTCCTGTAATGACCAGAGTGAAGCGCACTTTCCAACATTTCCACAATTTCAACGGAGCTTTTGCAGAAAGCTGTCCCGTTAGCCTTTGGAAAAAATTGCCCGAATCGTAGATTCTCTCTTAACGCTCCAAATTGGTACTTTTATGTTGCACTAAAACTGATGCCACAGAAAACATTTGTGAGGACTTCAAATCTTTAAATCTTAACGGTAATCTTTTTCTTATAAGTATAATTTACGGCTGCAGTGTTTTTTTTTAAAGATTTTCTTAATGTGTTTATATGATCATTTTTGAATCATATCTTTTAAAATCGACAATTATCAAAATTTTAGATACAAACTTGATGGTGTAATTATTTAGTTCAAGAACCATATATGTCCATCCACTTGCTTTTGTCAGCCGGCTCTTAACTATAATTTAAAGTCTAGTAGCATAAATATCATAGTTTTTTTTACCAGTTGTTAATGAAACCAGAAACTAGAAGGTTACACTTAAAAATATTTTCTTTTCTATGAGTGTACTAATTTCTGGGTCAAACTTAAGTTAATTTCTAGTAGATATTCTTGTTTGTTCTTGGTCAGCAATTGAGATATCTTTAGAAACTTCTGTAATGTACAGAAGTCCGTCCAGACACCTAAATTTAAAGTTGGTTCGTTATGTTTGTTATCTCTGACGATGGAAGTTGTAGTTGTTGGTGATCTGTAAACGTCTCCTAGAGTCATTGAGGTATGGATTGGTGAAAAGTTTTTGTGCAGTTTTCCAAAGTCCTCGTTGGCCGTTCCATCTTAATCTACGGAGCAGTAGATGAACTATGTCGACAGCTAGTACTAGTTTTCCTGGTCGGAGGTAATTTTCGTGATTCGTTTCCGTGTTCGTGTTATTTGTTTGAGATTTACGGCAACATTCGGATAAAGCGTCTTAACAAATTGGCTCTGGCGAGTAATAAGTTAAAAGTTGGTTCAATAATTTTATCAGATGCAGCCCAAGTTTTGAATCGTTCCATTTAGCGAGGGGCGATAAAGGGTTCACATACAAGTGTCTCACAGCTCCTCGGCGCGTCGAACCGTGGACTGTTGTTCTATCGGCCCGGGGCCCTTTGTCATCCACGAAGTTGTTATCAGCGGCGCTAAGACGGCGCCGAGATCTACCGGCACCTCCGCTTAATTAAACCCGAGAACGACAATACCGCCCCATATCAGATCTCAAGACGACAAAAGACCAAGCAGAACCTATTTATTAAACCGGCAAACTATTATAACGATAAGTTTCCCCGAGACTTGTTGTTATGTTGATGACGCGCTGCTCTGATACTTTGAATTTCAAATTGGTTAGGGGTGGTTCGGTGTTTTTTACGCAGCGACGATTGGAATTACAAAACGGAGCCCTCGCCATTGCCATTGTCGGTTCTCGCTCCTGTTGTAATGGAAAATAACTCTGAGCCCCCTTGGTCGGTATTAACGCGAAGGAGGCCATATATCAACGGGGGCGATATCGAGATGCACATCAAAGATACGGTGTCGTCACCACCGTCTTGACTCGCTTTTCGGCGATGATATGTGCGTGTCGCATGGCCGATCGAATCACGACGTAAGGACACTCGACAATGAGTGTGCTCGACGGCGGAAGCACCTCGTTATTTGGGGACCCACAGGAGGAGAGCCGATCGAATTATCTCGATACGATGTCGAACAGCCCGGAATCGACAACGACACTGCTAACTCGTTCCGCATTCCTACTGAATCACTTCCGAGACGGCATCCTACAATTACAGATGGAAGAGAAGTCGAAACAAATCTTCATCTGAAGAGGCTTTCACTGCTGTGGTTTTTTCTCCGCACCAAAGTGACTATAAACGAGGAGATGCACGTTTAACCGACAAATTAATAACGCACCAAAGAGAAAGCGTCTGATTAGAATTAACGTCCACCACAAAGTGCTTTATTTAGACAAAATTGAAGTAAATGTTGCTTAAAACCACGAGCTCGCGGAAACGTGAGCACAATAAATTTTAAATTCCCTCATTTGCCACAATATACCGTATGTTAACGATTAGTACGAACAACCCCCATGTTTCCTCTTCAACATCGTCAACATTTGTTCCACAGCTGTTTATTCGAAGCAGCGAAAAAGCCATAAGGGCAAGTCGATGTATCGTTAATGCTTTCTACCTGTCTTTGCCAAAGAAAAAACCCCTAGCGCGAGAACGTCGTTGGTGGAATTAATCTAGTTGGCGCGATGTAATCAGAGGCCATTATCACCCCGGGTATTTGGTTAAAAAAGCAATAGCCGCCCCACAATTACGTCGTAATGGCCCGTAGTCTCTTCCTTGATCAACACATAACAATCGCGAACCCTTGGGATCGCATAATTCCTCCAGCCCGCGTTATTTAGCTTGTCAGATGAACGCATCCTACAATGGTCTTGCTACCTGAACATTGAATAACTTGGATTTTTCAACAAAAGCAACTGTCCCAAAACACCCGAAAGTCATTTTTTACACAATGTGTAGTGGAATGCAGGATTTTTTCCTACGCATACAATATGGTGCCATGAAGCAAAATTGGCATACCACCTCTTCCCTCTTAATTGACGCGTTTTGTGTCGGACACCTCATCATCTGCGTGTTTCCCGTGAGATGCATGTCCCAAGTCCATAACCGCCACCATCACACCCCGGCCGGCCCTCGCTAAGTGCAGGGACGGACAGTAGGTGCACGCGACTTTATTTATTACGCGATTTTCGCATGGTATGGCGAGTGAAAAGGGTTCCGTTGCTGTCACAGGGGTGAAAAGTACGACCGCCGTGACACTGACACGCCGTCCCCATCAAATATTGACGCGCCAAGGAGGTGGCGTGCTGTACATTTTTAATTAGTACAAGTAACGTGGAGCGGAGCGATTATGCAAATTCCAGTGTCAGCGCGCTGCCGTACCAACCGAAATCAAATTTTCCACCCCATTGAATCTGAATGCGATTAAGAGAAGAGCTATAGCAATCGGGGGCGGCGACTAGTGCCGGGTGGGCCTTGCTGAATCCAAACATCACGATTATACGGACATTGTTACATGAAAATCTTAATCAACATTCAAAAGATTTTCGCAAAAACTTTAAAGCTTTTAAGAAAGGCTAACGTTATTGAGACTCTTCCTGTTCAAGAACTAGTTAAAGAATCACCGATGAAGAGCTTACTCTCAAGAAAAAGCTGAATTATACAAAAACAAAGACTACCCATAGTGCATTGTTTTGTCGGACTTGCAAGATACATTTCACTAATCAAATTGTATGTAGAATGCCTAACTTTTTGAGAGTATGAGAAGCATGTTGACTGTTAGCAATATTCTGATGAATTTAAATAAGCTTAAATAAAAGGAATATCTTCAAGTGCTATCGCGACAGTAGTTACTGTGGTACCTACTCGTCCAATTTTACATATGCTCCTGTAAATTCAGCAGCAACCGTTCGGTTTTAACGCATTTGGAATGATTTATTGGCATCTTCGCGGCAACATAAGTGGTAGTACAAAGTGTGCATGTATCAAAGTTGGGAAATACAAGTTAACGAGAAATAGTTGTGAACTTCAGCGGTTTCCATTATGAGTGGTGCAACTGAAAATGGCGAAGTCAAGTCGCGTATCCTCCTGCAGGATGCGTAATCCTGATGTCCTGTTAGAAATCTCCCGTTGACGAGCGGCTCGCGCACACAAGAGTATTTTATTAAGGTAACTGGTGTCGAATGTGTAATGCGCTATAAAGTTTATATCCCGGTCGTTACTCGGCCTTAACCGCAAATCCCGCGCGCCGTATCGTGTCTTTTACGGGCTAGGCAATAAGATAGCTCCAGAATGACCTCTCCGACGGGCCCAACGGCGTCGTCAGTCTCACCGGACCACTTGACGCCGAATTAAACTGATTCCGATGAGTTTTACATAGGGTAAACCGACGATTTGGTATCGATCTCTTCCCCTACACGTAACACGGAACATAATTGTTGACATTGTCGAACCCGGCCACAAAGGCGTCGTAAACCCGCCGCCGCGCCGCAGCGAAAGAAACCCATTCTTAAGAAGCAACCTGAAATAATACGCGTACCCGTTTAAATTAATCATAAAACTTAGATAAATATATAACGGCGCGTTTGATCTCTTTGTGGGTGCGACAATTTTATAGTTCGTAAAGTCGAGACTCTAGGAAGTCGGTGTTTGTTTGCTACTAGTCGGGTGGGGTCGCTTTCGCTCTCTCGATTCAATGATCGCGGCTTCGAATCTATCAGTCCGCATTAGACTTACTTACAACTTTTCCCATATTTTAAGTCTAAAAGCACTCCGGCCTAATGCGGCCGCATAATAGTCTTCGTAATAAAGAGAGACCAATCGATAACTGCAGCGCTGCCACCAACACACTATGACAACACCAGTGAATCAGAGAGACCGTTTTCTTTTCCGGATTCCTGCTGAGAGAAGTGCTCGATACATCTCTATCAAAACCGCACAAATCCGACAGTTTGTATATCGCAGAGATGCCCGTCGAAGATAGACAAAGGCGTCCGCTCCCCCGACGACCATTAAGCACAATGGAATACAGCTATTTATTTATTACCTCCACGTCCCGGCCTTTCACGATTCGCTCTGCGTGTATGCTCTATAACTCCGCTTCCAACACAATGCCCAAGAAACCCAAGAAGCCTTCCAGCCACTAAGATGATGACGAGACATTTCACTTACGAAATTCACATCGACCACAGAATTTGTTATAGAAACATTTCCAAACAAGTACAACCAAGAGTCTTCATTAAAACTTCAATCCATCACTTTCTCCATCTTTATGTCGGATCCTATGCCGGTTATTAACATAGTCTCTGTTTGTTAAGGCAAGTGCTTCTAATAAAGACGCAACAAGGAATTTGATGAATATTCTTCCACATTTACACAATCATTTTCTATTTTTCCGGACTGCTCGTTAACGGGACCCCATTACTTTGATCTATTTCCGTAATGTTGCGTCGCAGTGGACACAAGACAACCAAAGAATGTTTTAATGAGGGTATGGTGTTGTTCCTAATTTGTCGAAATACACTATAAACCAAAAATGAATACAATAACAAAAAGTTGTTATCTTATTTCGATAAAGTGAAATTGTCTATAAAACGCGAAGATTGTATTTTTGCGTCTGTAAAGGAACGGCAAGATTTATGTTTTTTTTTTGTAAATTAAAAGGTGTGCTTTTGGACAGAACTGGTGCCTCGCAGATGATTTGCATATATCAATTCAGAACGGATCAAGTCGAGCACCCGCTGCTAATTACCATTATGAGCCCCTTGTCATTGAGTTTGCTAAACACCATCTCAATATCCAGTAATTGCAAGTATGTTGACTTGGTAATTGCCCCCTTCAGGTGCAAGGACACCCGTTGTCAGATGATGCGAATGAATAACAGGACCGGCATCGATAATTACGAAAGCGGCCCACGTTTTGTTTTCACTTCTCAAACGCATTTTTGGAATTCGCCGCGACCGATCTCTTATCCAGCACTTCCCAAACTTTCGATTGTTGCAACCAACATAGAGCTCAAGATAGCCCCACCACCGTTTGAGAATCCCCGTTGTCGAGGAATGCCGCTTCGGCATTATGACAACGCCAGAGAGACCAGTTTTAGCGCAACCAGAAAAATGGAATGTTCAATCTCCCGTTTCTGTCCAGGGACGTGCAGCAGGATTCTCCTCGCAGGAATCTCGAATCGTCTCGCACAATAATATAAATTCGTCGTAGTGGCTGTTGAGTACCGATAAAATTTTCTGTGAAATTTGCCACATATACGCCCCTGTGATGCTCGCTTCTGCATTATTCCGCGACATTTGCATTCGAGCGCCATTTGAATGCTGATCTTAATTTGATGGAATGTCGGGGGAGGAGGAGGGGGCTATGTAGCGGCTGATCGCATCGGCACAAACACCGTTTTGCACTACTCAAGAGACCGGATAAGGAGGTCGTCAGGTAGACACTTTTAATTAAACTGGGTCTTTGACTCAGTGTAATTAACAAACAACCCTTATGAGATAAGTGAAATGATTTTTGAAATGAGTCGGCGGCGAAAAAGATCTACTGTAGGCAAAAAATAAATGAGCTGTGGCAGAAATGGGTGTGCCACGGTCATAAAATGAACACTGCGGATATGAAGCCAACACGCACACCTCAAATGCACCCAACGTTTTTTGGGAGCTTACACATTACAAAAATAGTTTAAGACAATTTCTCCAAAAACAACAGATTCTAAACATATTTGATTTATTTGCTAAGTCTTTTAAATAAAATTTCTATAAAAATGTAGCATCACATTCCTAAAAGGATCAATTTTAAACCCAAAAATTTTCTTTATTTTACTGAACATTTATTTCAGGTTTTATGTAATTCTAAGAGCGATTCGCTGTATTGTCATAAACATACAAGTTGTAACTCAAGCAGGCAGCATGAGAACACAGTGACTTGCACAATGTCTGCGTTGATTCTTAATTCGGTTAACATTTTAATTTGAGAATTCATCTACAGATATCTTAGATTTGTTTACAACAAGTTCATACAGCTGCGGTATAACTTCCGGGAAGATAGCAATTATTTAATACATATATATGTACGTGACTGTATTATTTCTAACTCTGCATTTCTTTTTTCCAGACGCCATGGGTAAGTGGCACAATTCTTCGCTTTTCTCCCAGTTGGGTGTCCCCTATTTTTATCACTAGAGGTCAGGTATGAAGTTTCTAATAATATTTTTAACTCTGTTTTATTTTTTAAGTCGTTACATTTCTTGTTGTGTACGATAAAAGCTATTCTACAATAAAATATTGCTCTTAAAATTAAAGTAAATTGTGTTCGTGTATAGTTAGAGAATGTCTTTCTCTGGACCAAGTGAAGTGTTTAATACGTTCGTATGTGTTCGTCTAGCGGAATTGATGGAATTTGCGATCGGGGCGTAACCGCGAAGGGTATAAGACTTTAGGGGAGGCAATACGGTAACGTGTTGCAATTCCTGCGACCGAACCAAGACGTGTGGTGCATGAAGATCACTAAGATGGGATCACGTAATCTATTTGCGGCGGATCGGCGGTCGGCGAATGTGTGACGTGCACAGAAGCCCAAAACATACGTGTGACATCAAAAAAAAAGTAGATTAATAGTAATAACGAGTCATAGGGATGATGATGACCATTGCAAGAGCTTGCTAGAAATGGCTTTACTTGCAATGGAACTGCTTGAAATGTTTCAAAGAGGAGAAAAGCTGTTTCTTTCAGGTTTTTCATGTCATTTTAAAATCATATATACACCTTCATCTGCTGTTGAATAAGTCTACTTAAAGTTTTACCACATTAAAGTTTGGTTACAATAAATAGGACAATGTAAAATCTTTTGTATGCAAGATGATTTATTAGCTTTTTAAAAATAATGAAGGCACTTGGAAATTACCATCTTATTTTGCCTGAACAAGTAAAAAATCAGTTTTATCTCTTGTTTATAATAAAATTCAAATTTTTGACGTGTAATTTTTGTAATGCAATATTAGAGCCACAATACTACATTAACGCTTAAAAATAACAAAAAAAGGAAAATGCTTTACTATGGGATAGCATCTCTAAACTGTCTAAACTTGTTTCAATCAAAATTTTAAAGTAAACATTTCTCCTCATTTTTGTGTAAATTTGTTGATTTGGAAGCATGTAGAATTTTGGTATCTTCTTTGACATCTTTCGGCATGATTAAAAAAACAAAATTTTTTAATGGTTATTCCAGGATAAGACTCTTGAGTTCAGAATTTCTTAGCAAGAAATGTCGATAAGTGTAATTGAAGAATCTGTCGTGGATATCAAAATGTAAGCTGTCACGGTGTTTTTCCATATTTGGCTACTTGGTATCTGTCTCTTAATTAGTTTTTTATCGGTACGACTGAATTTTTCTAACAGTTAGGTGAAAAGCTGTGAAATCGTGGTGACTGCCGAGAAATACCTCACACTGCTCGATTTGGTCTGAATGGTGAAAGTGTTATAGCACGTCTTGTGAGTTTAAATTCATAAATGCCGGAATGCGTCAATTAGTTGTTTCTGGGAAGTGTATGGGATAAAGTTATCCCCGTGCCGATATCAGTGTGGTTTTGCCCGCAAAGTATGTATTGGTGGCTCTGTGAAGTTCTTCTGGGCGTTGTTTGAATTTCACGCGCGTTTGTCTGTTACCTCGCCAAGTTCCCTGGTGTAATTAGTAGTCGCTAAAAAGCTGACAACACTTTATAAGTTGTCAGTCGGGGCCGGTCGGCGTTATCTTCTTTCCCGGACACGTCACTCCGTGACATTCGCGATGGCTTTTTATCTTCTTTTGAGAGTCTGTTTTTGCCCCTTTCGTCGTCGTTAATGAGCAGGGATCGACTTACGGACACACCGAAAATATTCAAGAGTTTTTAGTCGCTTTGTGTTTGTATGATAATGATCTTGTTTCGACGAGGCACCCGTCTTCATGAAGTTCTTTGAATATTTTTTTCTCGTCTAATCCTTCTTATAAAGTCTGAAAAGCGATAAAGTTCGGGCTTTTGGTTTAAATCAAAGTTTTCTAAAAATATGATCCTCTTGCCACTCTCGCTTTTACATAATGTATCGATTTCGAAGTGTAATAGTTTGGAGTGGACAATTAGCAGCGCGAAGCCATAAATCACAACATGTGGTAGGTGAACAGGTTTGTTATTATTGCAGCCACCAGCCATGTTGATCGAAAAAAAGCTGGAGCACTTGGTAATTTTTCTGCATGTTCTTTAGCAATAATGACAATCGCATGTGTCGTCGGACATGCGATACACCTGTTAACCGCATCCCCTAGGACCCGTGAGGGGCGCCCCCTAAAGTGCCCTCACCGCCTCTAAACAGATTTTAATGCACTCCCAAAACAATGACACGCTCCCCGAGTCATAACCACCAGGCTGTGCCGTTCTAATAAATATTTTTACGGTCGTTCCTCCCTCTCGACGAAGAAAAGGCAAACGCGAGGGTCTCTGCATATACATAGTGATTGCGTTATTACGCGGGTCACTAATAAATTTATAATCTCGGTTGCGGTTACGAGGCCCCATTCACCAACTTTGTTTGAATACACAACACTTGACGACACTTTGTGGGGCGGCACAATCACCGCCATATTGTCAGAGGTGGCGCCGCCGCCGCTTCCGAAACTGCACTTCCGTCCCAATCAATCTAATTAAACGCATAATGAGACCCTCGACGTCTCCACCATGTTTACATTAGAGCGCGCTTCATAAATTACGGTATCGATACGACAGTGTTTAATTGTGATATAGCGCCTCCCTATCGCATAACGCCCCGAAACCAGTCAGATATTAACATTCATTTACATGCAAATATCCACAAACACGAAACCTGTCACTCATTACATACAACAAAGAACGGCCGAAATTCTGATGCGAATAACAACGTGTCGGGTGGATTTTTTTTTATATGTATACACATACCGGTCGCTATTATAAAAGGGTAGAATGAAGTTGGAACGGTTTTATTGAATAATTAAACAGGGAGCGCCGCCCGGTAGAATTTCTGTCGGTTTAATTGCGACGCCGTAATGTGTAGTTAAACAATTGGTGTCTAAACAGCAGGAAGGAAAACTAGTTAATTACACTCCAGTGACACTCACGTGATGGAATGCGAGATTATACCAACCCTTAACTTGATATACCTACGTCTGTTTGGCCAATGATGCAACGTTGATAAGAAACGAAAACAACGGAGGCGCAGTTTAATTAAATTCAGGCGAAACTTCTATGTGGTCACATACCTAAACCTGAACAGGCAAAATTACCTGCACGATACAACGCTCGTTGATACATAGCAGCGCTTGCAAATTTACCAAACAACCATTATCTCCATTTCAAAAAAGAACATTAATTTCAACTGTGCCAACAATCAAACTCGTTAAAAATATACTGATTCATCCATGGTTTTGTGTTGGAACTCAATTAGACAAAATATACCTCCTTTTTTTTTTGTTTTTAAATCATTTATATATTTTGTAAACAGCATAAGTTTCCTTAAATTTTAATGAAGGATTAGATACTAAAAATATCATCACGAAAAATCGGAGTCAAACCATATTGTGGGTTTAGGGTTTTGAAAGCTATTAAATTAATTAAAACCATGGAGCATTGCGGGGTAGGAAGTGAATAGACAAAGGGGTTTAATTTTGAAGTGGTTGACTTTCTATACTACATGTTTTTTAATGAGATTTAAGAAAAAAGTATTTGTGCTAAGAACCTAATCGAAATATTTAGTGCATTTTGCCTTTAAGACAGAAAAACTAAAACTAACTAAATAGAAAAATATGTATTTCAAATTCCAAAATGCAGTATTCAAAAAAATACTATTTAACTGATAAAATAAAATTTTATAAGCGTCTGTAGCGTTGAAAGGTGAAATCACGAAACTAAAACGACCAAAAATGTTAAAATGTTAACGTTATAAAATTTTCATGTACATCATGGAGGCACCTGTTTTTATGAAAAATATTCTACAATTCAATAATAGTAAAACTTTAAAAATAACAATTTGTAATATCTGTCGTAGCGATATGTCAAAATACAATTTGTTTTCAATATTTTGGTATTAGAATATAATAGTTTTTATAGTTATATATAGTATTGCAGTATTTTGCCTGCTCCTTTTGAGCTCAGCTGTGTTTGATTGAAGTGCGCTAATTCATGCCCTAATTGATGCATGATTCCACATTCAATAGGAACATTTCCATTACGATATAACGCAAGGTATGGTCATATGCGAAGCCTTAACCCCACTTGTTTTATAATTAGAGAATCGGCGAGTGAGTAGAGTGCTAATGCAACCGCATGTCACAAAATGCAAGTTCATCTAATATAATGGGCCGCAGCTGACAGGGACGTCGATTAAAGTGGCGTGGAGGGCGCCCACGGCGTCCAGGTGCTACCGTTTTGCAAGTCACTTCCTACACCTAGACTATTTCAACTATCGATTGCGACTATCAACGTCTTCATGGACGCTATATACATTGAGTTTCAAGATAAGATCCGTAATGTGAAAATTTTCCTCTGCGGCAAGATTGGCGGGAAGCTCATTAGACGTGGCAGATTAGAAGTTTCCCTCTTGAAATTCACTTGCGACTGCACTTATATGCCGGTCGAAAGCAAACAAGTAAATAAATAAAGTGCAGCCCCCGGTTTGGGGGCCGGGCGGGTTGATCCGGCCCATCCTATGCGCCGAGAGCGGCCTATGACGTAGAGAGCTATTGATTTTCCACCGTTTGTTGTAGTGGTCTTTTTGCCATATCAAACCGTCGGCAGCGCGCTCTCGCTTCTCTTCATCGGTCCGCGCCCATCTCTCCAAAACGTCACTTTATGTGCCATTATATTACGTCCCGAAATGTTTTTATTATGCCTTTCGCCAAAATCCCCACGGCGATCAGCTGATTTTTACTGCCCGTCTCAAATCTGTCCGAACATCGTTCACCTCTGCATAACAGCGACGGTTTACGGCTTTCCTTCGCATTTCCTCTCAGACTTTCCACCATTTTTACAAACAAACCTTGACCTTCCTGTCCAACAGCAGCATTCTCATGCATTTCCTTCAGGTGGTCTATTTCCTCTATAATGGAACGAATATAAAGTGATAGGGCGATACGCATCTATTTATTAAATAGAGTAGTAGCTTTATATGAAGTATTTTACAACGTCTGGTAGGTAGATTGATTGGTGTGTTTATGTCAGTCATCTTGAAGACCATGGTTCATGGTGATGCGCCAATTATTTCGCTCGTTGTGACACTTCCTCCCAAAGGGCATTTTCACCGGAAAAAGCTCTGTTTTGACTTTGATAATGAAACAGTTGCATTCTAGAACTCGACGACGCTTTAAAAAAGCCTATTTCACTGAAGGAGTGATAAAGACGCGATTTGTTGCCGGAAATGAGGGCGCGGTCGTTCGAATGTCCATCAAAATTGAGAGGAGGGCCATCTCTGAAATAGATTTGCCATCGGCGTCGGCGCACACCGTCGCACGAACTTCACCGTCGCGACGCCGTAGCCGCCGTGATGCTTCATCCGTCCGTTTGATGCTTCGCCATCTTGCCTGCAATCTTCTAAATGGCCATCGCGATAAAATTCGTCATCCCAAATCATCCCTACTTGTTTAATTATGACGTCGGGACTAATTGAGGGGAGCAATCCTAAAGACACGGTTGCTACCTGTGAGTTTCATTCAAAGGAAAAATTTGCTTTATTATTGATTTGACACCTCGACGAGTCCCGTTTTCTCGTTTTTATTATAACTTTTGATGACTCACTCGTAAATAGGTTGTAATAAAGTGGATATAAATCTGGTGGATATGGTAGATGGAGTAGTGTAGTAAAACGTAAGAGACGAGTCGCGACCAGAGCAGTTGAGGATGGCCGTAAAAAGCACAATAACTCGAGTGCAGACCTAGCGACATCTCTATACGCACGTCATATTTATGGCCACTATTGAATCCCAGCACCATGTCTACAAATTTCGCCGACCGCTTCTTTTTCGAATAAATTGCTCTATTTGTATACGTCTTTCAGCAAATTAAAAACACCGTATCCATTCAGCTTCTTTCTTTCTAAACATGGAAAATGGGCTAAAAACTATAAACTGAACCAACCGGTTGACCACCGCAGAGAACTGTCTGCGCTTTTATACAGACCACGGATGATATTTATTAATGAAAATGGCTAAGCTGATGACCAGACGTTGGAACTCGAGGAACGACCACCGGTTTAATATCGGAGTGGTTACAAAACAACCAAAATACGGATACTGAAATGGGGATGAAATCCGTATGGCGAATCGTGTTATTCCATTACTTTACCGATCCAATCTTTTTTGGAGACCTTACTGCAATTTTGATTATTGCCGCACAATTTAAGACCCAATTTAATGAAAGCTAGGTGCAATTTTCTCTAAGGTCGCTTATCTTAACATTAGCCGCTTTTCTAGACTTTTTGTTGTTAAAGCCAGATCCATCCTTGTAATACCTACCTAATTTTTGGCGAACCCTCGAACTCCTCCTGTATTGCAATACCCAATTATTTTGCACAGTCATTTCTGCTCCACTTTTGTGAATCACTGCTCAGTAAAACGTTAAAATTTATGTTTCTTCTGTATACTCCAACCATTCATTCCCTTTGAACTTTCCGTATTTTAGTTAACACAGAAAATCGATCTGCTTTGTGGAGTCATTTGAATACATGAAGATAATTATAAGTCTATCTTTCTGCCATTTTATGGTGTCGGCATAATAAACAGCAGAGTCACACGCATTGCTTCTCTCTTTCCGAATTTATGAGATGAAACATAACTTTCTGGTGCGAATTATGTCAAAGTGATGTCAATTTGTCAGGTAAATGATTTATCTCTACTTTGATGTAGTACATACCCCATTCACTATTTAGCCATTAATCGGCTGCCCTGGTTTTAGTACATCAAGAGTCTTATTTTAACACCCTAATGATAAATTCTATAGACTGATTGGACAAAAATTTCTCGCACTAATTGCACTAATCAATTAATTAGAGTGTCTGTAACAGGAGTTTTTGAAACAAGTTGCTTTGAGATATTGAGATCCAAACAAGGATTTGTTTATGCAAATTGGAGATAGTGTAGTATAAATTGCGTTTGTAAAAAATCGCTACAGTGAGCAGTTAAAAAATTTGGCAGTCTCTAAGACTCGAAATGACAAATCGCAACATTTTCACCATTGGTGTATTTTTAAAGCTTCAAACGAAATAAAATAATAGGAGCGTTGTGACAGCGGAGCAAGTGGGCTTGAAAAATTGTATTGGCAGTTGTATTTTTTGGAGGATTTGAATGAACTCGCCATTCATGGTTTGTGTCGTTTATAAAATAAAATCAGTACCGTAACATGATTATAGAATGAGAATACAACCTAGACGAGCTAAGTACGGAAAACGGAACCTGTTAGGTTGGTACTTTTGTTTTATTACCCACTACACATTAAAATGTGTCATAAAAACTCAACAAAAATGGATTTGTCACAGTTATACCTACTAGTTTTTTAAATCAAGTATTGGTCGAACCCATGAACTTTCCCAGCAAGGTCGCGATGAACGTATGGCCCATTGTGGTCTAGAAAACCCGTTGTTTGTGTGAAATTTCACTTTCGTATGTCGGGTCAGAACGGTAGTTGGATGTAAAATTTGAAATATGAGTGCGCGTCGACGATATATGTGTCGCTATGGAGGTCGGCCTCCTTGATTTACGTACTAGACGTGGACTTGTTGTCGTAGGTCGCGACTATATATACAGTTGAGGTCCATCATTGTTTAGTGTACGCTCGGTATAATATGTGTGTTTGTATGTTTAGTCGGTGTGCGCTGGTCAATTACGAATCGCGTTCAAAAACACGTCCGTAATTAATTAAAGCCGCTCGCGCCAATTAACGATGCGCGCCACGAGAACACTGTCACTCGTGCAAATTGTGATAAATCATTACCGGTAAATCAAACGTTATTACTGTCGCTTTTTAACAGGCCTTCGACCCAACAGACGTACGCTTTTTACAAGTTGGCAACGCTCAAACGGTGACACACTGCTCCATTGCCAAATCTTTAAATCATATTGAAATCTCGTCGCGCCGAATGTCAAATCGCCGTCAGTCAGTTTTCTTGATTGGAGTCCGTTAGACGATCACACCGTATATCGATTGCGTCAAAAACGCATACCTCGAATTGAGCTTTTGGACAAACTCAGCATTCTCGGGTTGGCTGATGGCAGGAGCGGGTCAGTAAAAGGGTGGATTCGCTGGCGAGATTTTGATTTACGAATAGAATCGACATCGAATGCATGTCTGAAGGGGCGAACGAGAACCAATGGGAGAACAGAGCGATGCTGCGGCGAACGCTGCCAACTCGCTGACGCCCCCGCGAAACTTACAATTCTCAACGACGACGCCGAAGCAATGATGATGGGGAACTAACGACCAACTTCTACATCAAACATTCTTTCTATGTTCTATTCCGTTTCCAAAATTTTACATTTTCTCTTGTATTTTTGACTCATTTTTCGATTTCGTGCTTCACAAATTACCAACATAGGATTATAACCTTATTTGTTACTTTAATACAATAATTATATCAGAGAGCACGCGATACTGTACATTACAAAATATTCCTAAACCTACTTGCATGATTACGATCATTATAGACCTATTCTGACGATTTAGATTTACGTCTTCGCAACGACAGTCTACAACTAACTAGTCCGAAATACGAATAAGAAAAATACAAAATATAAAGGCCTACGTTTTTTTTCGTATCTTCTACGTTCATCTTTGTTACACAGTCTCTAACTTTTGATTTATTTCTTCCTACCTTTTCTTCCGTTTTATAATAATGGCATACATGTTTATATTATACCATACCTAATTTGCAAAAACCTGTCTGTTTCCGATATTTACCTATTCATGTTGCAGATTTGTTTAATGCTTAGGTTAGTGTCACTTTCAAATGCAAAAGCATTAAAAAACCACATCCAAACGGAAATTCATTTGAATTGATGAGAGCCATAAATTGACTGGTTTCTATTAGAATTTACAGAAGGTGGAAACACCGCATTAACAGGTTAATGCAAAACGAGATTGATGAACATCGTTTTATATTTGACCGAGTTGTTTGTAGCTTGGGATAGTATTTTTCTAGAATACTGCTCATAGCAGATGCAGGAATTTGTTGCTTACGTCAAAAGGTTTATACAAAATAGAAAATAATGGGTAAATATAATTTAGTTGAATATTTTTGGTTGATAATTAAGGAAAAGAGAAGTTTTCGTTTATAAAAGGCATCTGTAATTTTGGATCATAGAACTTTTTTTATAAAAAATCCTAATAGATATATTTTTTTATAGTTTTATCAATTTTTATGACTGTTAATAAAAACGCAATAAAATTGGTGGGGAAAATGTGAATACAAAAATGTGTATAATGAAACACGCTCATAGAAACAATGAACAAGTTCAAGTTTTTGTAGTGGAAAAGTAAGCATTTTTTAAGTAAAAATTTATCAAAAATCTTAAAATGTACGTATTTCTTTTGTTAAAAAAAAAAAAAACAAAAAATATTTAAATGAGAAGAATAAAGAACAAAGATTTACAAATGCACGGGTATAATTCACTATTGTAGTAATCCGCTACTTTCTTGGACAGATAAATGCTTGCAAAAAAATAGGGAAATTTTGTTTGTGTGAAAGAAGCAGCATTCGAAACTTTAACTGACTACTTTATGTGATTTAATTTGAAAGATCTAATTTTCATTTATTTTTTATATGTGTTTTTGTTTGGCATTGTTTGTTTAATCTCAAAAATCGTTAGAAGTAAAGAAAGGTAACTTATTTATTCATATACACCACTATATGTTCGTATTTCTTTAATTAGAATTCAAATTATACCACGTATTCTTTGGCTGAAGCAATGGTACTTGATTTAGTAACATTTTCAACTAAAACTGTTTGTGTTTTCTCTATAACAAAATATTTTTCAAATTTATTAATCTATTTTTGGGTGGATAGTCCATATTTGAGAACTTTTTTTTTATTTTTGTGAATTTTCAGTATTTTACCTACTATTGCATTGAATTTTGCTGTTTTTGTGCGAGAACAAAATTGTGGCATTATTTGAACACTTTCCTTATTTATTTAAATGAGGTGTTAAGAATTAAAAAGTTTAGGAAGTACTGGATTAAACTATTCAAACGTGAGAATGCCATAAACAATAATTCTGGTTTGGGAAGCGCGTAATTAAGAAAACTTTAGTTGACACACATAATTTTCCTAAAACAATAGATAGTTCAAAGAAAGTAGTAACAATAACATCTTTGTTGTCGTAGATGCGCAATCAGCTCTAGCTAATATATGAAGTTATCACTTACAAACACATAAAATAATATACCCAATATAAAGGTGCGCTATGGTTCTGGTAGACTAGCAAATAGGTTGACATAAACCTAAAAGACGTTACAAACCAGTAATAACACATTTACTATAGTCTAGAAACTGTTGGTTGTTTCTACTTTTACACATGTCAATAAAAAATACATCTAAATTACAGTAGCTTGATTGACAGCAAAATATCCGCTGTGAGGACAAATCACACAAATAACTGTGGATTAGGACCTCAAAATAATATTAATTTTAAGGCTTTGAAAGTGTTGGCATGTATTACGCAGTGTTTAAACAATAAAATGAAAAAATATATTCAATAGTACTAGCGTGATGTGATGGTGGTTTGAAATTCAAATATCCTAATCAGTATTTTGTTCTGGTAGTAATAAAGTGGCCGCAAAAGTCAAGAAATAGTTTGTTATCTTTATGTTTCCAATTTTACAGCCTCTCTAACACGACGTTTTGTATTCAAATATGGCCTATTAATTGCCCAAAAGAATCAGTAATTATCAATAAAAGGCGACCGGTTAATTCTAATATATGAAGACACCAACGCGCCACCTATCAATAGAGCTTTTAATTACCATGAAGTGTGTTCAAAGTATCGTAAACCGCACGCAATTTAGATAAATAATTATTACAATTATTAAGCGTACGTCATTGAAAACAAGATATATAATAACAAGAAGTATTCGATTTAATAAGACGCCATAAAAAGAAGACTACGGCTCTCAGAAAATTCTGCGTCATTAATAATTAAAGACTAGGATGAGTCGGTGCAATTTCCATTTCTATTTGGCTTTTAATAGACTCAATTTAAATTAATTACAAATAAAGAAGGTTGTACTTGGAAAACAACTATGAAGATATCTTCGATAGCTCGGCATACAAGCACCGGTGCTTCGTCGGTTCGGTTTTTGTGCGCCATTTGCAAGTTTTTTCACGAGCATTTACATTTCTCGATTTTTAGCGGAACTTTAAGTAATGACATCAATTACACATCGAAATCGTTTCAAATTATTTATATATGTCGTCGCAATCCTGCAATTAGTTGCGGCCATCTTTTATCGAGCAAAATTAAGATAATAACGTCAACAATTTCTCAAGATGTGCCGATTCTAGAGCCGATGGTGTTGACGATTTATCAATGAAATACACAGCTGTCAGGATCGTTTAATTATGTTTCTAGATACCGCAACGTAATAAGAAATAAATACAATTTCAAAGAAACAATAGTAAATTTGATTTGTCATGCAAAACCGCAATTTTTATAAATGGAGATGCAATGAGAAATTAGTAGAATTTTTTGTCGACCATTTGATTTCATTTATTGAATTTTAAAACTGGGAATAGTGAAATAACCAATTCAACGAAACGACAATAAAATCGGATTTCAGTATATTCATTTTGTGTAAACTTTATAAAATGCGGAATTATTTGATTTTCAAATGTAGCTTTTTATGGAGACGGGACATTATAAGTAGCTTTAAAATGTGGAAAACTAAATCATGCAGATTTTTAACTTCCAAACTGAGTTATTTGAAAATTAAAATATTTTTTTTTGCTTGTCAGTGTTTTTTATCAGAGGCGGATTGTTTTGTGATGGTACTAAAATTCTCCAATCTAAGGAAAATGGTTGTGGTAACGCTCAGGTCAGAGGTTGTAAAGTAAATCAAATTGTATGCGTCAAAGCTCATTCCAAAAGCTGTTATTCGAGTGTTTAATTATTAACCGACCACATACTTACAACTAACCGCACTAATCCTCCAATTTGTAGTAAACTGTAAAGTAAATGAGCAATACGAAGTGACTATGCATGGAACCAGATTCAGAAAAAATGTTTATGACCATAGCTAATTTTTAGTACTTTTTGGATGTTCAGAAGATAGTTCTCTGTATGTAGTAAATTGTATGCAAAGTAGGTACCTACCTGCTTAACTTACTTAGTTTACGTGAGGTTTAAAGAGCCAACAAATTTAAAATTATCAAAACAAATAAAATTTGGAATTTCAATTTTTTTTATGATCAATTTCTGTCGTTGATAATTTTAAAGATTTCGTAATCTGAAGTTTTCATAAAATCATTTTAAGAAATATTACCTATTACTATCTTACAGGTTTACTATTAGTAGGTATTTATGATCTAGGTACTTATCTATGTATGTAAATGTGGAAAATGTACGCTTCACTCATTCCACAATTCACACTTAAGTAGGTATATTTCATTTTAAATTTGTTTAAGTCAACAAGAGTGATAAATTTGATAAGACAAAAAAAATTAACCTGCCTCTTAAATTTTTTTTTAAATAACAAATTTCAGAAAACTTTTATTCTTTAGCTATTACTACTTCGAAAAAATTAAAATATTAAAATGGAGAGTTTTGATATAGAAAAACAATGAAACACTAATATTACAATCTAATGATGAAAAACGAAAAAAAAAGTTTATTTTTTCAAAAGGCCCGGTATATTTAAATATTGCCTTATTGTGAATTCACCTTGTTTTAAATAAGCGCCAGCTATTAGATAATTTTTTTTTTTTGGAAATAGACTTATAACAAAGGGTTAAAATTTATGTATGTTGTAGTTGATATTAATTCTCATAATTCTGACTCATTGTTTATCAATTAATTTATAATTTCAAGTCGGTAGATAGACAGTTTTCGTTTACACCAACATGATTCCACTTTTAGAGCTCACTGAGGCATTTTTTCTCATATGTGTAAATTTTAAATTTAATTCTAAATTTTGGATGTAGTACTTTTACAACTTACTTTTCTATTCGAAAATATGTCGATTTTTGCCTAAAGAGATTAGTTGTTTTTGGCGAAATATCCTTGAAAGTGTCCGTCGCATGTCCAATTTCCTGAAGACGCTGCCCCATCAAACCTCAAATTCCGGTCGGAGACGAGCTGGTAAATGCAATCCGGACTTGTAATAACGCATTTAGCGACCACCCGTTGAGCAGAGAGCAAGGCCTAGACAGTAATCCCCAAAACGATGGTAATGAAAGTGGGGCATCATCTATGTGCTTGTGTGCTCTATACTCGTAGCGCAGGATATTTCGAGGGTCCTCTCTTTATTGCCTCGACTGTATGCTGGGGGCGCTATTGACTGAACCTGAAACACCGTCATCTGTTTACCATCGATTACCGTTCGCCTACACGAAACGACCTGTCATTGCCGTTTGTTCCTTTTCGACGCCGGCTTCCGGAGAAACGACGCGCGTACGAAGACTGTTCTTGGCGTGTTTTGCACTTAATTTGCACAGATAGTGAGCTCCCACCGACCCCTCTGAACCCATTATTCTGATCGACGAAAGTATGCACACGTTCGGGTATATTTTCCAGCAAGACGCGACAGTGGTAATGCTCGATTCGGGTTGGAATTCCACACTGAAATTGGTGGTTTGAAATCGGGAGATTGCAGGATTTTGATTAGAGCCACTGGAGCGGAGATGGACACCTGTGCAAACAATATGGTAACCAGCACCACAAGTTAACTGTTGTAACTTACACAGTGGGTTAGATGGGATTATTACTGCGGCAAATAGTATAGAAGTGATTCGGGTTATAATGGACGGAAAAAAAAGACATTATCCGACTTGTTGGGCTCAACAAATAATAGTTATTTGGTGTAATAAGTTTTTTTTTAATAGACAGATGGTGAAATTTCGTTTTCAAATTGGCATGGATCATTAATTATATATACTATTTGCAAAATATATTATAATAGGCAAAAGCTTTTTTAATGATTGGCTAAAATGAAAAATGCTTTTATTGTAAATTTAGCCTTTCAATAAATATTGTCAAGGGACAGACGTCGTTCTTCTGTTTGTTTATATTGAAACATCAATAAATTTATTAGAAAATGTACAGTTTTAAACAATAATGAAATTTTGTTGTTTCATGCTCCTTGTCGAAAATAATTATAAAAATAAATTATTATACATGTGAAATAAATAATGATACTTTCTTCAAAATAATATGAATATTTTTGTATTGCACACAATCTTACCATTGGACAATTTGAAGTCTTATTTAGCAGGATAAAGAAAAAAAGTTTTTCAAGCAGTTCGTTCATAAGATTTTCACTTCTGATTTTGAAAGCTAACTAGTTTTTTATATTCAATAGACAAACAATTTCAACACTTTTCTTTTAATTTTATCTAGTTTAATGCTTTCAGATGTTTCCTAAAACGACGTTTAAACTTTTAATTTTTTGTTATTTTTTTAAAGTCTTTAATTCTTTCTTAGAATTTCGTTTAAACGTACAGACGCAACGCTTATAATTTTGTCCAAATTTATTAAGTACTAACTTGCGTATATAAATTATGAATTCATTATTTTAGCATGGGCACATATAAAATAAGTGTCACTGCCTGATTTATTCATTTACTAACACGCACATTGTTAATGCACCGTTTTTATTTTTATTAAAACAGAAAATTATCTATTAATCTTCCATTACGTGATTAACCTAGCGAATTATCGATACATTGTCATAATACTGTTATTAATGCGGCATTAAATTATCTCCTTTGACAAGATCCTGTCATTATTAATTTATTTGAATATATTTGCAAACATTTTAATAGAGGTTTTTTATTGAACTGACTATTTAACTAGTTATACCCTTCCACTCGTTAGTTCCAAAGGATTATTATGGAACAATCATAAACCAGCAACATATATTTATCTGCACATTTTGTGTAAAATTTCCCATTTTCCCGTCGGAAAATATGCTTTACATAACAGTTGTTTTCAAGAAGCGGAAGAGTGCATTTTTTGAAACTGCAACAGTTTCCACTAAATTCGAAATTTATTTGGTAGGAAATCATCCATGCGATGGCCATTTGGACGTAAAAACCTATTATAAATTAAACTTAGTGTGAACGTCATTTCACATTTCATCAGTTTTTATTTAAGCAAAGCAGAAAATTTATTTAGCGAGTGGGCTCGACGGTCTTACATTTCAAAAGCCGGAATTTTGACTATCGTGTGTTAATAGCACATTTTTTTGCAATGAAACATTGTTTTTATTTACTATAAACTTAAAGGGTGCCAAGAATTATTAATAGTAGACACAATAAAACGATGTTAATTTGGCAACGCTGATAAAAATGGGGACAAATAAATTTTGAGTTGAGATGAAATCGCGATGTTCACATTTTTGACGATATGTCAGACTACAAACGTCGGACCATCATTAAAATAGATAAATAGAAGGTCGGTTATGTACTTAGAGTGTCGAAAAGACGTATTAATTTTGTGGCGAAAATGAAGATGTTTTTTAGCAACGGTCGTAAAATGAGAGTTTAAATTATAGCTTTACAGTTTTAAGGCTAGCGAAATTTTGAGAAGAAGAATTGTATGGTTAGAAAAATAATATTACAATTTGGCAACATGATGTATAGAAAAATAACATTTTAGTTGAATGATACTAATAATAATATTAAAACCATGAATTTTAGTAGAATTTTATGTTTTTGTGTCTTATAGTGGAACCCCCTAGCAGAACGTCCGCTGCTGCTTCTAGTGTATCATTTCTTTCCTCCCCGATCGATGTAGTAAAGTGGAATGCCCGCCGCCCATCCTAACCGTTCTCCTTTTTTGCAGGCAAATGGTGTCCGAGGCGAGAATGGTCGTCGCCTCCAGACGCTCGAGCGGCTAGCGACGCTGCGCGAAGAGGCGTCCTTTACTCCTCCGTCTTCCTCGGCAGTCCCGGTGAGTAGCTACACCAGCAGCAGCAGCTCTCGCGTTCGTTCCCCCACCTGAACCGTCGAAGCAGGCCGTAGGAATAGGGAGGGGGTCGCGTTGTCATGGTGACGGCCGCATTCCCGCCTCGCAGCCATGGCAACGTCGTACGCACGCGCCGCGACACGGTAGTGGCGCGTTGCGGTGAAATGGCGAAGTTTCAGGGAGGCGCGCGAACGCGGCGAGGAGGACCTCCAGATATATACACACATACCTACAATCATGCTCACGCACACCAACACTTAGATATGATTGTGTGTGTATTTTCATTTGCTTGGGGGCAATCGGAGATCGCGGAATTCTTCAATAATGACTGATGGACGTCATCATGATGTCAGAGAATTATAATTTCCGTTCCGTTAAAAATAACCTAGGCGCACCTTATTAAATAGAAATTTATTTCCATTGTTCTCAATTTTTTGCAAAAAATGTTTGCAGTGCAGCCAACCTGATGCCAATGTTATTCTTGACAACATAACCTACACCAAAAGCGATAATGAGTCCGTAGTAATACTTCGCAGGTCCCTGTGAATTCTATAAATGTTTCTTTTAATTTAAATGACAAACCATTTATTTTTAATCTATAAATGAGTACATTAATACATTACTTAATGTGTGTCCAAGTTATTAAATTTCAATTCGTATTAATCAGTGAAGTAGGTAAGTACCTACTTCATCTTTACCAACATGATAGAAAATTTTTTTTGCCGGCGTCACACATTTATTTAATATTATTTACACAAAATTAATTGCTACTTCACCTTCGTTTTATTTTCTTTTGCTACTGTATAATCAATTTATCGTGTAAAGTGTAAAGCTGATAACATTCATTTAAATATTTTGTTTACAGCGTTGTGCACACAAGTAGTTTAACCAACCTTCAATAATTTCTAGTCACTATTATGCCTAAGTACTGTAATTCCGTCTAATCTAATAATTTTTCTCACGCGAACATGATGATAGATAACTATAGTACCTACTAACAACAGTGATTAAACAGATAAAAGCATTCAAAGGAAGTATTTGCATTTCTAAGTAGATAAGTTGTCAATACAAAGCGCTAAATACCATTTCAAAAGGTGTGGTATTAAAGTTTAAAGTAACTATTTTCAAAAACGAATTAAAAGATTTAAGATCAGAATCAAATCGTTTTTTTGAGATTTCATTAGATACGTTTTTATCATTTTTTTGGAGACACCTCTGTCATTGTTTCGAGTTCTTAAAAATGATCGTACGTGGTTTCACTTTGCGCAAAATTGTTTTCTTCAGAACAACTTTCTGCAATTTTTTATTAGAATTTATGGAACATCCTATAAATCCATCAGTTAATTGCCGTCTGCACCAGGCTGCTGACATTTATTGTAGTGTGTGTTAATTACTAATTAATGAAGCACGTTACCCGTTGATGAATTCTTAATTTTCATTATGGGTGGTTAGGTTTAAATCGCTGCCAACTCATTTTTCATTTTAGCAATGAATACATTGTGCAAACGTTTGTAGATATTCAAATGGACTTCGAGTGTATTTGTGCTTTTTTAGCTATGTCAATTGGACTATATATTCTTGCTTTGCACACCCTGTGTACTTTTATTACTTAAAGCAATTGAATCAGGCATAACTTAATCGTGAAGCAGTTTATTCTTTAATACGTGAAATTGATTTTCTAGTGGATTACACGGGCGATGACACTAAATAAAGTTTACATAGCATTGTACAGATTTCTAATTTCAACCCTCATAGAAGAGACACGGCCAGGATCATAAACGATATGGACGTTAGAAGTTGTAATAATAAATTCTGATGCCTAAATTCTTCTTGATATAACAACGGACGAAATAGGCAATCTCCACGATGAACCATAATAACGACATCCATTAATTCAATCTAAAGTAGATTGAACTCTGTGATAATGACAACACAACAACATTTTCAAAAAGATTGATTGTATCCGTTTATTGAAGCATTTTTGTTGTTATTCATACGTACAGCTGTGCATTAAAAAACTTAGTTCACGAATTAGATTTTTGCGGAGAAGAATAACATGTCTTCATAACTTCACAAAAAACATTATATAAGGCATACAAAATCGATTTGTACACCAGTTCGAAGCGACGACCATGTAAGGAGTTTTTGTGTGGCATAAGATAGTTATGGATTCTGCTAAAAAGGAGAAAATGACTTTTTTGATTGCAAAAATTAGCGTTTGAATTAACTGAAGAAACTAGTTTGGTCTGTAACGTGAGAACGTTGCCGCCCATGCCCATGAAGGATGGTATCAAAGCCACGTTGCAATTTAGCGATGTGACCCCTGCAGGTCACCTGGTGGTAAGTAAAGCCAAGAGAGTTCGTCCGTTTCGAGCGACGAACAGCGTCCTATCCCTGATTGGACCATCCATCAAGTCGGTGCCGTAATTGGTTCCCATGAAGACTCGACCGGACCGTCACGTGGAGCCGAGAGGTAATTGTTACCTTGGAAACGACGGTCCATCACTCAACCAGCGCGCCCCAAAATCTCATTTCGAGAAAACAGCCCTGCTTGGCTAATTACCCCCCGAGAACCACCGTGCCGATCCCACGCACCCACACCAAACAAACAACAAACGATGCCACGTGCGTCGCGACGTCAACGTCGATACGCGAAAACGTCTGTCCGTGACAGCAACTAGATTAAGAGGCTCGCAACCTACCACAAGTATGCCGGGCCCCGGGCCAATTATGCACGAGTATGCAGCGATGATGGTGCCTTTTTAACTGTGCTGTCCTCTGCTTCACAAATCAAAGAAAAATCCGTGTGGAATGGAAAATGAGAGAGGCGGGATTTGCTATTGTGAAAAGACGTGATTGCAGTAATTTGAGGAGATGTGGCTTATGAAATTATAGATCATGATTTCTTAAGCTAGTGTGTGGCGGGTGCGTCTATGGAGAGCACGCAAGAGATAGAGGCGGTAAGGAGCCTCTGGCGCTCTTATTCAAGAAATTACGTTTTTTATAAGATATTGTAATTTATGTAAATATGATAATAGCGCACATTATATGTTTATAATGCAAGGCAGGCTGGCGCGATAGCCTTGGGTCCGTGCGGCGAATTTTCCACATTGTCAGTCACGTTCCGGTGAGAGAGAAAAGAATGTAGACGTCAGATGTGCCTGATTGGAATCCCACAAAGCCGACACGAGGTGAACTTGTAATACTTTTATAAGCGCGGTGTGCCGCGCCGACCAATGGTATGACTGACGTGACCCATCATTATACAGCGATGGACGGCTGGGTTTCGTTCGATGGGACCCTCCTCACCCACCGCCGCGGCCGCGAGCCAATTCCCACCATAATAACGCTACATAACTATTCTCCCAAATCCATATTGGAAATTCCTTCCGAAGGGTCATAGATTACATAAAGAAAACATTGTTTCGCCGACCTCTGGAGTCAAAATAACGTAAAAAACCGTCAAAGCATCTGAACGCATAACGAAATGTCGGATACCATGAGCACTTGCTTGTAATCTAGATGAAAGTTTCACCAGGACGTTAAGAAAATGGAGTGACATTGACGAATCTTTTAAAATTGAACAAATGGGTCATATAGTACTTTAAAGTACTAAGTACTACTAAGTTGAATTATTATTGCATTACTCGCAACTACTTTATGCCTCTCGCATAATGTTTTAAACCACAGATACATTTTGAATCTTTACATGTTCTTTGCATTTTTTGAAAAATGTACCTAATTCTGAGAAGTCTGTAATAGATATCTCCTTGTAAGCAGTCTAAAAATACGCTGATATCTTTAGTTTCAACCGAGCAAAATTAAGCACATTTTTGTAGACAATAATAACTTGTGAAGTATTGAGGTTCTCCGTTGTCTCTCGTAACAACTTAAGGTACGGCACCATTTGGCCGCCACAGTCACAAAATAAACCATTCATTTTGTTTGAAGGCGCTGTCACTCAAACCCAACCGTAGTATTTCCGAAAGGGCAACGATCATAACATGAACACATGTGAGAGACATAATAAGCGTCGTGTTCCGGGCGTCTTGTTTACTCGGTCGGCGCCGAGACGCACTTTTCGACACCTGTCCGTAGGCGTCATGTAGCTGTCGAAAACGCGTCGTCGTCATCGTCGCCGGCTGACTATTTTGACTATGATCACGGCTTAATTCCCAACGAACATAAATTTGGTTAAATCAGTAAAATCTCGTGGCACTCATACGAGCGACTTCTTTAATGATGCATTTTATGTTTTTGCACGACGGATATTATTTTAATTCGTTCGGTTGGAACGTTTCCAACGCGTCTCGGGCACATGTTTACTCTTCATTTCGTACTTTTTTCTGGACGAGGCGACATATGCGTGATAACGAACCCAAATTCCCAAACTTCCTCGTAAATCGCTGGTCGTCTAAACTTGGGCCAAAGACACTTAAAATCGGGCCGAATCATCTCACATCACTGCTTAATTCACATACAAGAATTTCCTACAACTGCAGACAAGGACCGACATCAAATTAAACTTAAAATACCAGGGTTTTATGGGAATTTTTGAGACGGACGAGGATGGGGTTCGAAAAGCTTTAGTATTTATCGAATATTTTCTTCGCAGTTAGGGACTGCTAAAGACTGTAAAATAATCTGTGGCATACAAAAACTCATGAGAAACCACACATTGCATAATTTGTGAGTTACATTGAAGTTTCGAAAAGTAGTTTTTTCTATAGATAAGCACCTAAATAAAATTGAGTACGTGAGACAGTTTAAGCCAGAATTTCCATATCTTGTTAAAGGATTAAATGTGGTTAAAGATTTAGCCATCATTGCACTTAAACTCAAGTTATTTGCCAATAGTCTAAACGGGGCTTAACGTTGGAGTGTTTAGTAATCCAGGAAAACTAGTTTGTGTGGTCTCAGGGAAAGAAAAGAGGTCTGTTGAATTGCATATGCAGCTTGGGGCTCGAACGAGAGCTGTGATTTGAAGTTGCCATGTCAGTGACAGATAGCCAGTAATCCCACAGACGATAGATTAATGTGTGTTAATGAATACTGGCGAGGGGTCGTCTTCTCACAACAAACAAACGTTGGCTGTCTATCTCGACTTTCAGCGTGTTTCAGGATTGCATATGGGCACGCCGACTGAAAATAAACAAATCCAGATGCGCGAGCTTCTGTACATTACAGGGCCATTTCGGCGTTTACGCGGACGTAAAAGGTTTAACGCTGATTGTTGACATCGTATAATAATTAGGACGGTGGAGATGGTTCCCTCGAGGTGAGCTTATCTCTCTCGGCAAAGAAGCGCGTGGTGTAAACA
Organism: Cynaeus angustus; assembly: GCA_030157275.1. NCBI lineage: Eukaryota > Metazoa > Arthropoda > Insecta > Coleoptera > Tenebrionidae > Cynaeus > Cynaeus angustus. The sequence goes on from CM058058.1 coordinate 19,522,680, forward strand.
ACGTAGAAGTCGCGGAATTGAAAAAAAGTGATAGATAATGAGTATGCACCCCGCGAGTTGGTCGCAGTATCAGCGATGATGGATTTGTTCGGGGTGGTAAGGCGACGATAAATCCGAGAAGCTCTCTTCGCCCCTGTCTTCGTCATGGGGGCCCCGACCAGTACTATATCGTGATCGAACATTCCTGGGTCCGTCGTTATCCGTCTTCGGATCGCCAAAAACCAGTTCGTGTGTCGGATGATCCGGCAGCAGCCGACACCGAAGACGATTAATCAAGCGTTATCGCGCAGCCTTCGGGGCTGTCTCTCCCCGGGATTTCACCGGGCATTGTGTGCCCGTTCCGCGCAATTATCTTAACGAACTCACCACCGAAACGGACGCGCAATGACGGATTGGAATATTTCACCAAGATTCCAATGCAAATCCTTTATAATTAAGAGTATCTCGCGGATCGCAATATCAATCAAATCACGACCTAAATCGCCTATAAATCTCAATCTCATAAAACCTCCGATTAAACCACAAATGTTCCCAATATGTAAACGAATGCTCCCCGTTAATTTCAAGTGTTGTTAATTATGTCCGATCGCTTTTCGATTTCCGATTGCGCCTTTTAAGGGTCTCTTGTCGAACTTTTATTGTGGTGAAACCACTCGTGTTTGTTTCGGCTTTCGTCAAACAACAACAGAGGAGTCGTTTGTGAAAGTCGTAGGTCGCCTCTAATCTGATTTCTTCCCCTTTCAGTTTGCGTGTGAGTCATTAAACCCCTCACCCTCTGATTGTGTGCATACATGCTCTGTATGGGGTTGTGCAATCTTTTACTGCATCGACTGTCATTATGGCACCCGCAAAATTGCGTCGTGTAATTAGACGGTCGTGCGCAGAACTTCATGGCATTATTCAATGAAGATGATGGAGGATGGATGTTTTTGTTGCAGGTGATGCCAGTAATGCCAGCATCGGAAGCGGGGAGGGTACAGGGGAGGAAGATGACGACACGAACGGGAAGAAGAATCAAAAAAAGAGAGGCATCTTTCCCAAAGTCGCCACCAATATACTCAGAGCGTGGCTCTTCCAACACCTTACGGTAAGTTTTCAAATTTTTTCATTCTGATTTTCAAAAGTTCAACATAAGACCCAACAACAGATTTTTTTGATACATTGATAAATAAGTTGTATCATATGCCGCGAATAAACTTTGTTAAAGAAGCTTTAAGTAAAATTTTTGGGAGAAAAGTGTTTTATCATATCTATCTCTTGACATAATATGGAGAAGTTTGGGAGACCATAAAATTTGTAATGTTAGTAATGCTAGATATTCTTTAAGTACATTTTCCTATCAATACAAATTTAAGATTACTTACCTACTTTATTGCATTTTAACGCAATATCTAAAAACTAACAGATATTTTAAAACCCTACATAATAATTGCCCTTAATGCCAAAAATACTAAAGAAAAGTTTAAATTGTTGGTTGAAACCATAAAAAAGTTAAAGTAGATACATACTATTTTTTACATTGATTTAGCACAATCACCACACGGCCCAAATATCAATCCAACACATTCCATCTATAACCCATTCCAAATTAAGATATTTTTAGTCTAACTTTCCATCTCATTATTAAGGTGCTGAGAAGTAATAGTTTGAGGGTTTCGTTAAGTATGATAGCGTCTTTGTAAAATTTATTACATTGGTGTTAACGTCTATGGCGAGTAAGGAAAAAATGTCGTTACGGAAGAAAGTATGCGCCAGAAATGCAGTGCATATCACGTTTGATGTAGAATGCAAACGATGAGATTTCAGAACGATTTACGGTTTAAGGAAATGTTCTAATGGAACGACGGCAGCGACTTACCTAAACGAGTCACGTGAAAGTAATTATGGAGACGTCGACGGGTCGACGCGCTTTTTAATTAATATTTTCGAGGTAATAAAAAGTCGGGTTCGTGAAAGAACAAGGTCGATTTGGAAGTTGCGGCGTCGTGAGCGTCAAGGGGGCAGCGAAGGGGACGAAATGCATCGATCGAGTGGGTCTGTCCCTCGCAATATCCGATAGCAGGATTAGCGCACAGGGTTTAATGAGTCGTGCAAGTAAGCCGGGATCAGAGAGCGATACCCGCGTTGGGATGATGCATCGCTCAAATATTCATGCGTCGTCGTGGCGTCGTCGACGGCGGTCTTTAGTCCACTTCGGACCTCGCATTAAATATTGAGGAGTACGCGCGGTCAAGAGTGGCCCCCGCGGGAGCCGCCGACTCAGTGTTATCTACGGTTTCCGGGCCGCAGGTCCAATTGCGGACGCCCATCCTTTAATTCTGGCTGACAGGTGGACGGGTTGGGCGCTTGCCGGGATTTCCTCAGGGACCAACTCGGCCCATCTTATATCACACGTTGAAGGAGACGCTGCGCTCGGACGCCGACCATCGAACGACGCCGGGAATACGGATGAGCGCCGCGGGGGCGACTGCCAACGTTTGCATGCATGCGAAGTCGAGATAAAGAGACCTGAACATGGGGTACATGACGACGACGATGTGGTTGCCCAGAGAGGGGTCTTTAATCCAGGGACGGATACGTGACGGGCCAACAAAACTAACAATCTTCCCAAAACCCCCGCAACTTCCCACGACCCTACACAAATGACGAACATAACGTATTTCGATAACACAAACGTCAATTCTATCAAAACCAGGTCGAACAACACAGTCACCGTCGACCAAAACTTCATTTCTATCCTTATCGTAACCGTTCGCTTCATTAGGTTATTTATTGCAACTTGCATAACGACTTAATGCGCTAAATAAGAACTGTTTTTATATTTTATTATATATTATATATTTTATTATATATATATATATATATATATATATATATATATAGTATTATATGATTTAGAACATCCATAAGAACTTAATACGAGTATAGGTAGAACTATAACACTTAGTTCGAATAAAAAATATACAGTTCACGAAATAAAATTCAAAATCAAAAATGCTCTTATGCTTTCCAAAACTGATAGTGACTATACGGGATTCTAGAAAATACCGAAAGGAGAAATAATATTTCACATTTTGATTGTCAGTAAGTAAGTGCTTCAAATTTGAAAATGGTTTGTTTTCAACGTAAAATATAAATTTAAAATTGGGGACGGCAGTTTTTCTGCAATTTTATCTTGCACTGATGTTATTACTTGGATGCGACCCGTAGCGTGACGGTGCTTGGTTGTTATTCGGAAAAGCAATCGGCGCTTGCCCCGGCAAAAAGCTTGTCTTTTTCAGGGAAAGCTTTCATTTCCGATCCGACTGCATCTCGGCTATATTTCCGGTGGCGTTATCCTAGTTTATCCGCAGGGGAGCCTCACCGTCGACATGTGTCCTGCTTACCGGAGCCGATTCGAAATCCAAGCGGATTTGCTGAAGCATTAAATCGGACCCGTTCCATCCGCAATAATTAAAGCAAGCTACCTCTGTTCGCGTTTAAAATTGTCCACAATTACAATACGAGCATGGTTGCGTCGTCTCAATCTCAGATAACGTCACCCAATGACAGAGTGGATCTGTTATCTTCGCTTCGCACGCAAACGGCGCTAGTAACTCCAGTCGTGTGGCTAATTTCACGTTTCGGATCATGACTATTCATCCACAGGAACGTAAAAAAGTAGGTACACCACGCGTCTGTTTGTGTTGTCGCGAACCATCATTTATAACGCTGGCGCTCCGGCATTTTCATGTTTCTCTCATTCCGGCGAAACATTCTTTGTTCCCCGTTTTGTTCGCAACGTTGTATTGTTGCAATTATGCTTCCTTCCCGGTCTCAGCGAGTGCGTGAAGACGGATGGTGTTCGGTTATTTATGGTTTTATCTTTGAATTCGGATCGTCTCTGTTCGAATGCGATTGCAGCCGTAAATCCGCCAGCGTAGTGATGTGTGTGCACCCCGGGGGTCTGCCAAGGTGATCACCCTCTTCGCTTTCCCATCTTCACGCAGCACGCAAATAACGACGCCATCCTCGGCCGTTTCGGATTCCCAACATAATCGTAAAAATCACTATGCATCGCGGCTTTTTGCGGGCAAAGGCGACGCGGCATAAGGGTTATGCAACCCTGGAGAACCAGCAGATGGGGTTATCGGTCTCGGAGGAGATTTTTCGAGGTGTGATGGGGAATGAATGGATCGACCTAGCAGTTTTTCACGGAATTACGACCGCAGATTCTACTTCCACGGGGACGTCATATTCACAATCTAAATAATTAACCCATCAAACCGATGCATGGACGATTTTCCTTCACTACCAAGACGCCTACAATCATCCCGGATGCATGCTAGCTCCGTCCCTTCTTCAATCTTCCTACGGTAAAGGGGATTTAGGATATCCTTTGATTATCGTTTAAGAGCGCCCGTGTTTTGAATGGAAAATTTGTCTGCTCGGCCGCCTTCCTTCGTACTCCTTACTCTGCATTTTCGATTATTGGGACGATGATGATGGTGCCGGCGGCGGTGCTGCCGGCCCGCCCCCAATGATACGCCCGGTCACGAAAGTTACGGATGATCACGTGTAGGTACGCCCACAACTCTTAATTTGACATGTCCGACTTGCAAACTTGACATCGAAATAATTGTTAGTCCGCCACACTTAGACGTGCGTTAAACTCCCTTAAAGGAGTTGATTTTCACCATAACAAGACAATATCAAGTGTTTAGCGGAAAATATAATAGATCAAAGAGTAGTAGGTAGTCTCAACCGCTTCTTCAAATTTTCTAAAATTGTTCCAAAATGTATAAAATATTCACAAAAAAAGACACACTCCTTATGTCTAGTCTTAACGGTTGCATGTTTATTTTAACGAAATTTTCTAAAAATCTTCAATATATGAATTCTGTATCTTTACTATTAAAATATTTAGATCTAATAGATGTAAATTGGGTTGTGTTGATATTATGTTGTAAGCTCTTTTCTTAGGTTTAACTGAACAAATTGACGTATGTAGTTATTTACTTTATGACTATAAATTATCTTCTTTTTTTTGTTGCAGCATCCCTACCCTTCGGAAGACCAGAAGAAACAGTTGGCGCAAGATACGGGTTTAACGATACTACAAGTCAACAACTGGTAAGTGTCATCTCAGCTTTTGACTTTTCCATCACGAACCAACATCTCCCCGCGGAAAGAAGTGCTCTTGGAATGGGAACGGATTGATTAATCGTAGTAATTACCGATCAGCTTTCGGCGCTAATTAGATTTCGTCCCCCGGCAGCGCTGCAAATGAGATTACGGCTGGAAATGGCGCTCCACGCCACATCAGAGTGGAGGCGGGCGCACGCGTTAATTGTCATCGATTTTTATAATGCTATTATGTCGGTACACAATTTATCACGTTAGTCGTCCTAGTCAACGACGGCGACTGTTGGATCGGATATTCGCGTCGTATGGATCCATTAAGGGCCGTCCCGCGGCGTCTCGCCGGTCATTTCGGCCCGTTTACGAGCGTGAAGAGGGCGATTACTGTCCGTCCGCCCGGAAATGGCCGCCGAAATACGTGCTCCACTTGGCCGTGACGTCGGCACGTTACGCTCGCTTGGCTCTCCAAGAAGTCGCTCTTCGGACACCTCGGGGATCCTCCAGGCGGGCTCCACGTCATCATCATTTTTCACGCTGAGTGCCATTACCGACGCCGTCTCGGGGGTTCACCTGGGTTAATGTGACCCGGTGATAAATCGCGTTCGAACCAATTTATAGGGGAGGCGCACGAACCAAAATTTTGATGACACTTCATTCCACTCTGCGCCTTGCTTTGCTGCACCACAAAACTTTATCTCTTGACAACAAAAAAATCCACGCATCTTCAATATACCTGTACAAAGTATGTAAAATCTTCCAAAAATTTCTGGTCGCTGTTAGACATTTTCTTTCTTGGAGTGTATCCAGACGCAAATTTTTGGCAATCTCTTCCTATGTTCATTCAATATAGGATCTATGCCAATTTGTACAACTTCTTTAAATTTTTGGGTCTGCATCTTTTTTCGTTATTTGTTTCATTGGATGTAATACCTTTGATGGCCGTTAATCATTCCAGCGTTGGTATCGTTTTGTCTCGAGAGTTCACCTGGGTTAATGCGCTTTAGTGATAAATCGCGTTCGGGCGTTATCAACAAAACCGACGCGGTATTCGGTGGCTCTAAGAAGTCGTCGGTTAGTGAGGACGCCGCCCCCCTTGCGTCTTGTTGCTTGCCGGCAATTTACGAGTGAGTTTCATTGTCGTCGGATGCTGCCGCCGGCGAATGACTCTCCGAGGAGTAATATCAGGCCACCTAATAGCTTACCAAATAGCCTCCGAAACACCTTTTTAATGAACTATTGTAGCAGGAAATGAAAATAGGGACCGTCGGAACAATAACGACCGTTCTACACCCGCTGCCGCCTCGACGCTCATTCCGTGATGCCCTCTTGCATACGTGGTGCTCAATTTTATCTCAGTTCTGATTGCGTCAACCCTTCCACGGGGACGGCGTCTCAAGGGTCACATCCGAGCCGACGTCGCGACGACTATTAAGAAGCTGATACAGTAATTAGTTAAATGACGCCCTTCCGCCACGATTAGACGGTCAGAATATGAAAAATATGACAAGTTGATGGATTTATTCGATGTTTAGATAAAGAGCCTTCGAATGGCACGGCAAAAAGGCTCGGAATCCGACGACACCGAGGCCGGCATTTAAGAAACGTGCGATTTGTATCGGACAGACTCGACGTCATTGTTCGACTGTCCGATGGCATTTCGGACAGGTAATTAATGGCACCTCTAACCTAGCGCGATGCTGTGGGAACATTCCATGTCCTCATCCCTCGGCTCGTTATCGTCACATTTCGACCGGCGCTTTACCAATGCTGCCGCCGCCGTCCTCTGTAACGTGTAATGTCATCAGGATTGCGCCTTTGTTATTCGAATAAAGCAGATAGCTTTCCGAATGTACTGAGAGGTGAGTGTGTTGTTGTAGTCTACGGTCGTCGGCGGTTCGTTCGCATACAATCCAAATTGCATCAGGGCTGGTGTTAATGGCTCTGCCAGGATAATGGATGGAATTGCATTAAAATGTGATCTGCATAGCTCGCTTACATTCCGAGCTCGCTCAAATGTAATTACTGAATCTTTCGGTGGCTTCCGGGCTGATGTGCATTTCGTGATGAATAAAGGGTGGGCGGGCGTTCGACTGAAACCGACGCCGACATAGCCACCCCTCGCGATCGGTTAATGGATCAGGTGGCGGAGGACGCGCCTTTTTCGTGTAAGGACAATTAGAAGAGATCGGGGAGGATTGCCGCCTGACGCGCTGGAACAGAAAACTGCTTGTTTAAGGCGTGATTCCGATGCAATCGATATCGCCAACAAAAAACATATCTTTTCATTCATAAGACACAGAAAACCAAGAAAACCTACTCACCCCTAAACAACATGGAAAGATAGAAAGCGAAACAAGAAGAAAATCTGCATCTTAAGAAAACTTTGTGTGAACCAGCAGATTTACTTTCTAAAATTTAAATTCATATTCAACATGGCATAATAGAAATCTACAAACGAGGAGGATTTTTTTTAAATAATTTCTACAAATGAATCAATTTGTGGTTGTAGTGGATTAAACAAATATTTCTCTATGGTTATAGAGTAGATTCTTTAACGATTTGTGTTCGTTTAGAATAGAAAAGTCTGGAAGCAATAATTTAGGCTTTGTATTGATAACGACGTATGTGCGTATAATGTGAGTACACTTTAGCGGGTCATAATTCATGTATGTCACCTTCGAATTATTTTCCGGTAACGACGCTTTTAATGTCAGTTTAATAGAACGTTTCCAACGAAAAGTGTGTTAAACGTCCGTATAAATTCTAGGCGCGCTCGCGGAGCATTACTGGAACATAAAGAAATAATCAATGTGGGAAATTTTTCTTGCAAAAGCGTTGGTAAAGTTGGTCGGTGCCACAGGTGAATAGAACCCATAACATCGTCGTCGATTAAAGACTCAGCGTCGTTCGATAAGGCCATATCTGCGCCTTTCCCACCCTCGAACATCCGTTCCTCCTGTGAAATAATACCACGGAGCCTTTCAATCCTATCAGGCCGTCATTACAGGGAAGCAAACAATGCAATACACTCTGCTCTTCGATCCGACGGCGGTTTTTAATGTAAGGGTGGTAATTGTGGGTGAGGAGGGTGAAAATTTCAAGAGAGGGAAAGTTTTCATTTGGTTGCAAGAAAAAAGAGCTTTTCGGTGAGTTTTTTCGCGCTTCTCGTCCTCCTCGGGGAGAACGGGCGACACGGCAGGTTGAGCGTTATTTATGTGCGCTTTTCCACTTGGAGCCGGCTGTCGTGGAAAGGCGGCGGCCGTATAAAGCACGTATCATGTTAGATGGAAAGAGCGAAGCTGTAATCCCCGAACTCGTGATGTATTGACGCTCGACCCTGCCGTAGACTCTCCTGCACTGCACCGTTCGGCGCTTTTTCAATTTACAGGTATCGGAAAATGCCCGAACGCACTTTATTACGCAGAAAGAAGAAGACCGCTAATCCACATTCCCACCCAATCCCGACCAGAAAGGGATTCTATATCTATCCCTTTTATTACACTCCGACGTCAGAAATTTTTCGATTTCAACATTTCATGTCGTGCACCGTCAAAGCAAAGGAAACTTGGCCTTCGCAATATCCAAGGAATCGATACAGTTCTTTCTTACCTTGTGGCCTTAGAGTTTCTCAACTAACAAAGAAATAGTGCATGGTCGGAATGCGAGAGAATGAAATTTCTGTTAAGGTTTCCGATGGCGGCTGTCAATAACGTCGTCGTCGGTTGGTGCAGATGTGTCGCAGTATAGGGTGCGGGGCGGCGGCACTGCTGCTGCGCCAGCATCAACACGGGCCCTCGCAGGCTTGGAAAATTCACGGGTCATTTCTTCCCAGTTTCCGGATAGTGCGTGAGGGCTGCTACAGAATTTCGAATCCATCATCGTCACAAGCAAGAGGATAGCGCGACGGCGACGCAATGGGGCGGCAAGAAGCCCCTTTCGTAATGACGTCGGGGTCATTTTGCCCCCTTTCCGTGCTCAAACATATCGTCAGGTGTACGTCGCCAGATAACTGCCGCCTACCCCTCGGCTCGTGCCTGCGTTAATTCGAATCGCAGAGATTACGCACGTTCGCTTCATTGGAAATCCTCATGCGAGCTGGCTGTATGGAAATGTTGGTCAAATATATCATTCCGGCTTGACAGTGCAATTCTCTTATCTGCGCGCTGCCGGCAACGGGATCCCGGGGGCTGCTCGCTGAAAAACAGGATCCGAGCCGGGGTTGGCTCGTCCGCCCGCCTTGAACTCCGGCCAAATTACAAACAAAACACCAGCTACGCGGCGCCCTCCCGGCCTCCACGAATATTAAAAATACAAGATTACCATTCCGTGGAAAATTCAACCACCCCCTGCGACTACCCCACTGCCAGCAAAAAACAACCCGCTTTGTTCATTCAACATCCCTTTGAAGCCAACTTTTCACTGGGTCAAAAAACACACAGTAAAAACGATAAATATATGACACCGGATTCACCTTTAGATAATACGTATTCCACAATATAGTCAACAACACTTGCGGCACAAAAAAGACACTGACAAAATAAAAACTTTTGTTACTTTTTATTAAGTATAGTAACCAGGAAATATTGGTACTGCGGGAAAATTCCTTAAAATATAATACATACACTCATTTGCGGTCTGCGGTTTCGGAGACTTTTGTTGTTGATTTTACATCTATTTATTTAGCCGTCTAATTTGTTTGTTGTTTTTAATTGAAATATCTGATCTTTGCTAAATTATGGCAATGTAATTACGAATTAAAATGAAAATATTAATATTATAGTTTTATTTGTATTCCTTATTTCGTAATAATATCAAGTAACCAAATACAGGTTGTTTTTTACAATAACAAGTTACAAAGGAAATACTGTCAATATAAAATTGATCAAGTTCGACATAAGTAACTACAATTTTATTTAAAGCTAAGATATTTTTATTGTTTCATTTCCTGTTCGTGTGAAAGTCCTGAAACTGTCTGTTTTGGATTAAGCTATTGATTGTATGCTGTGGCGATGCTCGTTGTTTTCGTCAACCCTTTGGTGTAAGGTTTCACGGAATGCGACGGTGCGGGGTCGTAATCCGCCTAATGATCGGCCGGCTGACTCGGCATCGCTCTTTTCACCCCTGACACTTGTCCGCCGCCTCCGCTTCGCACAAACATTATTCCGTCTACAATTATCGTTTCCGCGTTAAAGGGCCGATGAGAAATCGGCTGTGTGCCACCCCTTGCTTACAAATGATAGATTACAAGGAAGGGTTCGACATGAAAACAATTACATTACTAGAGACGACGTGTGTGTGTATTATTAAGAGCTGTTTGTTGACGGGAATCAGATGTCGCAGTATACAGTATTGGCGGCAACAGCACGCGCTTTGCCACTGCTGGCGCAGAGTTATGAATGCCCCCAATTACATCTTAAAAGCTGTGCTCCATTAATTTTCACAGCTGCTGCCTCTTAATTGGGATCCACACGCTCGATAATAAACGCGAGACCATCGCGCAAGCACTCTCCACGTAGTATTTTGCACCAGTCGGGGATGATTACGCGACGCATGCAAATAATCACGACGGAAATCCATCAAGGTAATAGCCAAGACGCCGTCACTTAATAACACTATCTCACCTCAACAATTACACCGATTTCTTGTTTTGTACTTCACATGCTACATCATCTTGTGAAAGAATTTCAATTTCAGGATCTCGAAATGCAGTCCTCATTCATCACTTCTTTTGCTCTTAACAAATTGTTGTTTAGTTGTTTAATTCTCCGCCGCCTGCATTTATCTTCAAAGACCTCTTCCATACCCTTCTTTTAAATGCTCATGGCGACAAGAAAAATAAGATTTTTGGGGGTGGTATTTTCGGAGCTTTTGCCATTGTCGCGGTAACAGCGGCTAATTGTTGACTTCCCACATCGCTTGTCTATTCCGCACGCAACCTCCACCCGCCAATTTCCCGAAAATCTGAAGAAATTGGCCGGGGCTCGGCTAAATGTGCGTTATTGCCTGTTTTAGCACGATTTCTATGCGTGTCTTGCCCGAGCTTAAATAAAGGGGGCGATCTTTGGCGCTGGACGTCGCGATGATTTGTTCCAATACGTGATATTCGAAATTGGCCCTGCGAGGGGTCACAAACGCCGCTGGTAATTATGTCGTTAGCAAATGGCACCATCTGCGACACGGGTCAACCCGACGTGGACTCCATCATCGCTCCAGCGTCAGCTTGCCGTTTATGTGCTCGGAGATATTAAACCGGGAATTTATTGCGGCACCCGGGTCCATAAAGACGCACGGCCCGAGATCTTGCAATTACTGTTTTCTTTATTCCCTCCAGTCACATGTGTGACGGGAGCCCTTCTGTAATCTTCGCGCAAGACTCGAAATGATTAATATACCAAGTGCACAAATTACTTGTGATGAACTACTTGAGATTGCTCTGTAATTAAAGAATTGAGCTTTTTGATTTCTTTTGGGTATGTTCCATGATTTAACATGGGTCTCATCATCAGGGACCTAGCTCGCAATACCTTGATGAGAATGAAGGAGCAAGCAGGTCGAGGGCAGTATCGCGTACGGGCCGTATTTCGATTATCCGCCAACTCCGGGCAGATCCGGGAGCCGCGTCACACATAAACAAAATTACTGGGAATTTTGTAGGATCAGTTTCCCCTATCCATTAGGGCTCGGTGGGATAGAAGCGGGCTCTTCCCACGACGACTATTACAGTTGCATCGTTCACTGTATTATTCATAAACGGAGAGGAAGTACGCCGCATCGATTTTTGTTCGTGCTATCTTTACGCAATTTAGCACTAGCGTGCGTGTATGTAGTGTACATTTGCGCCGGAAACGCCACCAATCGGTCGCCACAAAACCCAATCATTTCCGGTGTCGGAACGTATTAGCGCCAGCGCGATTTTGATCGACACTGACAGGTCCAACCGACGCCAGCACCTCCATCCTGCGTCGTTGTTCCATTTACGTTGCAATGTTACTAATATCACCTTCTTTGTTTCAGGTTCATCAATGCCAGGCGGAGAATAGTTCAGCCCATGATCGACCAGTCGAATAGAGCAGGTAAGTTGGATCACAAAACAGCAATGACGCCATCGTCATGGCGCTTCCCTGCACCGCGTCGGTAGAAAGAAAGGACACGAGGTATATGGTCGTTGCGGCAATTTTTCAAGATGAGTCAAAGAACTTGACCATGATTTTTTTTGTCTCCTTACTAACTTGATCGCGTGGTACAAATCACAAAAAGGCAAAACATTTTTTGTTGTAATTATCTCGGCATAGTTTATTAGGTATCTTGGTTGACCATCTGCTGAAGAGTCGAGGCGTACATTGTTCCTGATTTAATCTTCCAAAGAATGTCCCCGTGGTTTTCGGTTTTGTTGCACGAATCACTAAACTTGATCGCATTAGATTTTTTTTTCTTATCTGTGGTCGGTTAATGGCACTTGATTAAAAAAATTAATTTTGCTTAAGTAGCTTCGACGCTTGGCAAAGGAAATTGTAATTGGTGGCCGGCTTCTCAGCACATCCTCGTTTTGTTTTATGCAGATTTCTTTTTCGGTTAGCAACCAGTGCGTAATTCAATAATAATTAATGACGACTGGTTGGGTAAAAAACCGTGGGATCGCGTGAAAAAGTCAAAGTCGAGTTGCATTCGTGCAGGATGCACCAAGTCGGATGTTTAAGCTGCACACGTTATCGGTCTTCGCTGCGGCTCCGCCGTCCCTTATCTCATTTTTAATGAATCGTGATTTCCATTAAAGCCTAACGTTGTTGTGTTCATTTTTACGAAGATATGGACCGATCCCATGCCGAGCAATCGTTTCGATATGAATTGTAAGTGGAAAGTCTTGTATGATCGGTTATCGTTGCGCCGTGCCTCTATTTTTTTCATTTCGGCGTTTTGCAAAAGCCGTATTATTAATGGTCTGTGCGCTATCGATTCTCCGAGGCTCTCTTTCTGTTCCTGTTCGAGACGGGCGAAGAGAAATAGCGAGGAGAACCGTTGACCCTCGCGGACCGATCCATCACGACGTTGACATTTTTCGGGAAAAGGACGCGGTGCAGGGAGATTCAGCTGCAGATGCAGTACAGGGGCAGCTTGTTACACCACTAATAGTCTTTTCTCCACATGCAGGACCTAGCGGAGCGTACAGTCCCGATGGTACCATGGGATACATGATGGACGGCCAGCAGATGATGCATCGGCCGCCGGGAGATCCAGCCTTCCACAACCAGTACGCGCACTATCCCGCAGAGTACTACGGACACCACCTGTGAGGTAAGGATAAAGACGAGATTATTCGCCTCCAGCGGGCAGCAGCAATGTTTCCACTGTTTCCAAATATTTAGTAAGAAAAAATACAAAGGACATATACTGATTGTGAGATTTACTGCCAAAACGCACCGCAACACTGGTTAAACAATAATTTAGAAATTTGACGTATACAACAATATTATTATTATGTGTATACTTGTATATATTTTTTTAGGAAAAGGAATACGATAGATTTTTGATATTATTTGTAACTGAAAGAACTAAAATTTTTAAGTGAATGTTTGATCGTTGGCATTGTTACTAAATTTTGCACATAATATGGACTTGTAGAAGATATCCTACAGATTTGAAAACATGGCAAACAAATTAATGAAGAAGATATCAGTTGTAATGTGATTGATACACAAGTTTAAAAAAACACGTACCTACTTTAACTTACATTACAGCTAAGTACTTTAAAAACACAGCAATGCAATTTACGTAATTAGTCTGGTACAATGCAGTCATTTAAAGTTATTTGTCCGTGTTGAAGAACACCTTTAAAGACTTGTTTTACTGAGATCAAATTTGTTGTCAATATATTAAATAAGAAATCTTTGTTTCAGATTCCCCCACGCTAGTGACAACGACAATGGACATAGAAATATGCGACTCTTAAATGTGATTATTCTCTGTACAAAGTGTAAATGTAGTGCCCCAGTGTTTAGTTAACGGGAAGGACTTGTACAAAAAGTATTAGACTACTCGTGTGTTGACTGCTGTACATAGATAGTGGTAGGTGCGGGCCGACCCCGGAGCGGTGCCCGGACCGCGGTGTTTACTGAAGGGACAGCCGCAACCGTGTAAAGTGATGTGGTCTCGTAGCTTAGGTTCCTCGATGTGTTACCTTACAACACCCTCGTCCTAGTCCCCATCCAGTCCAGAAACGATCAGCCCAATCCTCCTCCTTCTTCTTCACACTGTCCGCCGTCACGTTTCTTAAAAAAAAAATCTTCAAAAAGTACGACGCGTACAAAAAAATAATCCAAGGTTGTGCTGTTGTAAATTACTAGTTGTTATATCTGTTGTGATTTTTTTGCTATTTGAGGAAAAAACCCGAACTCTCCCTGTCCCGATGATGATATACGATACGATATACGTAACTACTGAACCTAGAGAACAAATCGTCGTGGAGGTGGCCAAATCGGACCCCTTCGCCCTACGACTAGAATAATAATATCAATACACAAGTATACAGAATGTCGCAAAGTCACTCAGGTGGTCCATGGCTGAAACCCAAATTATCGTAACACTTATAGTTATTACAGTCAAAAGTACCATTTTCTGTTTCTTGTACCACGCTGATGATTTTGTTGTTCCGTCTTTAGTTACTTGCCAGGGACAAACGGAGGAGTGACTGGATAATTCTAGAGTGTCTGCACAAGCCTTGCCTGGTTATTGTTATTGTTGTTTTGTAAAAAGAAACGGCACTTGCGAAGAACCCAGTCGGTCCTCTTATACATATTTTCAAGTTCGGCGACAAGGCGGAATTCCGTTTAAATGATTCAAAATTAAAACATCAAACCTTGTCCTGGACTAAATTTGGGATCCGTGCACCTTCGGTACGACCGCCGTCTCCAATACACGACGTATACGACTTTAGTGATGTTATAGGTTATTATTATTATATGAAATTATGGCGTACACAATGGCGGCGATGAGGCGGAGTTGCACGGCTCACTTTCACCTATTGTTTGAAACTTGTGTGTATTCTTCGTTACCTTTGTTAGGGTCAGGGCGGGGGGCCTACAAGTATACCAATTTTTACACTCCGACTTATAGTTTTTGATCTGATGTACTCTCGAGTGTGTTGTACATATTTAATACCCGCGCCGACACGATACGATTCCCTCTGCCCCAGGCCCAATCGTTTTTTGTACATACAATTACCTCCGATGAGAATGTTGGCTGTTCGTTTTAAGTGATTTCCATCATGAATCATTATTCGCCTTATCCAATGTATACGAAAAAAAAACTAAAAATCAATACAGATCAATGAGAGAATATCGTACCTCTGTGTTATGTATGAGAGGAAACTTTATTGTGTTCTGCTTTTTAATGAAAGTATATATTAATATTATAAACGATTATGGGACGAGATACCTCTAAACTAATTTGGTAACGCCGTGTCCTCTGTATAGTGTTTTTTTGAAACGTGAGCATTAAATGCTACATCTTGTGTACTTATATAAAATGTGTTTTTAATACTACCGACCCACTATCCCTCCACACTCTAATATAATAGTACAAATTCTAGTTTTACTGTAGTGCTATATGTGACAGTCCTTACCTTCCCGCCTCCCTCACACAATCTCCGAACATGTACAGCAGTGCGTAGCACAAAAAGGGAAACAAGCCCTAAATCCACGGCCACCAAGCCGACAGATGCAGAACCCATTGTTTTCCTTTTTTGTTATGCACGATCTTTTCCATATTTTTTTCTATTTTTTAATTTTAGTTTCCTCCAATTTGTCACAATCGCATTATTTTCGTATTATGCAACAAGATGGGACGTTTAACTTTTCTGTACTGTGATTGAATTATTGTTAATTAAGTGCAATTTATGTTCATGTAAATAAACAATTATTTCAAATTTCAATACTAATAAACAACAAAGTAACTAATAATTTACTAATGAATGTCTCCTACAGTCCTCTAAAAACCAAAAATAATACTAACCACTTAAACAAATCTACTAATAATAAGTTAAACTATTTCGGTCGAGGCCCCAAATGGTGTAGCACCAAAACGCACTCTTCTTAGGTAAGTACTTTTCCTTTTATATTTATAAAAGTGATGCTCTTTCTGGGATACCTTACTGACTTTTTGATGTTGTGGTAACAAAATGAGCTTAAATAATAATAATAATAATGACCAATTGGTGCCATAAACTGTAAAACTATATTCGCTTATCTATCAAAATTCTGTGTTTACGTAAATTCACATAATCTTAACAGTACAGTTAAGTATATACAAAGATGTTTTCTTAGTTTTGTAATAGCTAAAATAACGCGTCTTTGAAAGTGATTGTCAATGCTAATGCAAAGTTAGAACAGTAGTAACTATCGATATAAATAGCTCTTGCTTTTTACCATTTACTGATCTTTGGTGGTATCTTTGATGCCGTCATGTTTTTTTTGTCGAGAGAAATTTTGATCTTGTAATATATCTTTGACACGCAGTGTCTCTGGTTAAGCACGTCTCACTTCCGGCTTCGGAAGAAGCAGTGATAATCCTGCTGAGTATAATTCCTGCTGAAATATCGTCCTTGCGTACGGAAAGAGCGCCAGGACATTAACGTGCAATCCTGATTCCGGACTTGAACGGCCATTGGTCATCCTAGATTGGTCGCGGGGTCCGGTTGACAGGTCCTATATAGGCTTGCGCCCGGAAATTGTGTCCAGTGCTGCCGGCTGCCTTCCGGTTCCGTTCCATTCCTTATACCGCGGCCGCCTTGATTCATTACCCTTATCATGGACCTGGACCAAATGACTTTCTCTCCTTCAAACCCCAACTTCATTTCTGGAAAAAATCGATCCCGCATCATTCTAGATGACTTCCAACGACAATTGCGACATTAATTAAATAAGGAACCAATGTAGTCGACACGGCGAATGAATAACAAATGGTAGGTGGCGTGCTGTGTCAATCAAATGTCCGTACTACGTGACCGATGAGAGTTTCCGGCCAAAACAGCGCCATTTTCTATGTTGGTTATTGCCACGATTATGAACCAAAGAGCTTCCGCAGAGTCAGCGATCTTTGCAAGATGTTGTCCATGATGCACGAATTGTAGAGTACATTTGGAGGCGCAAATTGCGCAAGCGGCACTAATTATCTGTCCCCTCATATTAGCAAAACGAATCGGAGTAGTGCGAATTGAGTTGACAAAGCAGAATTTTAATAATTTTACATAAGAAATTTACAGACGGAAATGGGGTTTTGTAACCAAAACGACACTTTCTGTGGAAGCAGATGCACCTAAACGAAACAAAAGTTATAGCGCGTTTCTTCGCTTCTGTGTAAAATAAAATTAATAAAAATAAAACGGTGAAGGAGTATCTCTTCAAAAGAAAAACGCATCTCGGAAAGTTTTATTTAATACTAGCTGTATTTACCCGGCTTAGCCCGGAAAAAAAGTAAAAGTAAAAACTGCATTAAATGTAATTTCAAAATGGTAATATTTAAACTTACTGTAGGTTTAATTATATTTAGTCTGATTCATTTAATTCAGAACTCACAGGTTAATATGACACAAGGTCAAATAGCATCTTGGTCAGTTTAATAAAACTTTGTAACATTAGTATCTACACTCACAATAAAAAAATATATAAAAAAGAATAAATCAAAATTTTACATCACATGTATAAAAAAGAATAGGTAATAAAACTTAACTTCACTGTACTTTTGAGTTTCAGGAACTTTTCATTAATTACTTATTTCTCAAGATTATCGATACAATTATAATTGTATCGATAATCTTGATAATTATTAATTTATCTCCACAATTTTAAATAGCTGAAATTGATTATATAAAATCGATGTTATGGAAGAAAAATTCATAGTTTTGGCCTCCATCCCATTTAAATGTCTTTCTTTGAACGCCTTCAAGGTAAATTTCAACCAAACTTATGTTTGGGGAAAATAATGTGGAATAAAAACAGTCCGCCTCAATTTAATATCTTTAAAATACATATATTAATAAATCGTTATAAGTTTTGTCTGTTCCATGGCATCTTGGCCTAAAATCCTTGACCTAAAGGTGTTAGTACGAAGAAACAGAATACGATTTTAGTAGATATCTACTTTTTAAGTTAAAACTTACGTGAAGTCAGAAAGATGTTTACAAAATTTTGTGTCTCTAGTTTCAGCCGTTTACACTCTAGCGTGGTGTGAGTCACCTCTAACTATTTTCTATATATGTATATACGTACATTATTTATTATTCTATTCTTATTTTTTAAATCTAACATTTTTATCTTATTATTAACTTTATTTCACTAAATTAAAAAATATATTGTTCTGTAGAGGATAAAAATACCTTTAAAATGATGTACTACATGCTCCCTAGTGTCGTTTAAAATTTTGGAGTGGGTTGCTGTTGACCGCAAGCAAGGGGGGTGATGTTTGAGAGATAAATCAGATTGAACTTTTACTTTTTAATAATATGGAACTAAGTTTAATTGAACAACAGCAACAATGTCCATGATCTTTTGTGAAAATTTAGATATAATCAGAGAATGAGAGGCAAGTTGAAAATGTGCTACAAAATAATGTATATTTAGGGGACATATTTCCAATTTGGAATTAAAAACAAGACAGCAACAAATAAATTTAAGTCGACTTTTTGACTCATGAACCGGAACAAGGTCTGTCACTATTAAAAACTGTTTGATCTTATTGTTAGTCAATTCTAATTTAGTTATTTTGAAAGCAAAACTGCTTAACATGGTGACCAAAAATTCAACTGCCAACATTAAAGTAGGGGATCTACCGAAAAAAAAAACTACATGTGCTGCACCTTAAAAATATCTATGTAATTTGAGCATTGTATAGAATTTTGTGTCAAAAGAAAAGTTGTTCCAGGCAATGATCTTTTTTTAAAAAATCTAATAATAATTCAAGCTACAATTAAATGCATTCAAACATCACGTTTACGTGTTGCCATTTCACTTCTACTCTTAGTAGAGTATGTCTTTAGATGTTTGTGGTACTACTTTTGTGTGAAATAATTGCTACATTTGCTCAACGTAATAGATTTTTCCAATTCGGCTCCTGACAAAAGAATTTAACCTTTTTATCTCCACTTTCCCGGTGCTGAAATTTCCCTGTCGGAATTGGTAGCGATGCACCAGGGATAGGTAGGCTATTACGCCGTAAAAGCAACTAACAATAACTTTAAGGTTATTTGGAGCATCTCATAACCGTAACAGAGGGGTGTCAGTGATGATTTGGGGGTTTGTTCGCTTTCCATGTGATAAGCAGTTAGTTTTCATCTCGTCCAACGACACGGTGCTCGTTTTGTCGGCAGTTTGCATCTCCGACACCGCACATACCTCATTATTCTTTCATGCTATTGCAAATTATCCATCAGGAAGAACATAGGGAGGGAACAGCTTCGCGCTTAAAAAATTCCGAAAGTTGTTCGCTCGGAAACTTAATTATATTGGATGTTTCGACTCGGCTGCGAGGGAGATTTACAATCGAATCGTTTAATCGATTGATGGGGAAAAAGGGCCTAATTAAAAACTCCGGAATAGCAGCGGAATAATTCCGGGCAAAATTCGACGGCTTGATTCCGGTTTCACGTACTACAGGTGTGCTCCTAATACAGCGAAGTGTTTCTAGGGCCTCTTGGGAGCGGGGAAATGGATTGGAAAACTTCCATCCATTGATTTGTATTCGCTTTGCGTCTGCCTGCCACTGTACTCACATATTCACCGACCGGTTGGTTACCTTATACGACTACACTTCGAATGGCTCCATTTCAGACCAAAATCGACTTTTCCGACCATTACTTGCCGCACCCTTGAAAATGGATCGCAATTAAAGAAAATGACCCAACACCCACGCTGACCGTTCGTAGGCACAAGGCGCCTCAACCGAAATGACACTTTACATCTTCAATTTCCAAGCGAAATGCAAGACCAACTGGGGAAGGAGTGGTTACTTACAATCATCGAGTTACCATATAACGGACCTTTGGAGAGTAATCATCATAGTAATGTCCGCAGTTCCTCTTCGAACTACACGATTATATTTTATGCAGATATCTATAAAACAACTTGACCTAAACGGCTCTAACAGTATAAACTGCATGTGAAAGAATTGCGTATACCATCATGCGCTAAGAAGATGTTTATCTATTTCTTCTGCATCTTCTTAACAAGTATCCAATAAAAATGATCTCACAAAATCTCTCATTTTTAAACTCCCTAAAACGAACTTTTATTTCTGACTCGAGACAATTAGATGCATAGATAACTTTTTAAAGAAATACGGGAAATAAAAGTCTGAATTGCCCCAATTTTTAAATACATAATTAACAAATTAATCATTAAATTTCCAGCTTATAAAAATAAATAAATTAGACCCAAAAAATACTGTTTTTTTAGAGTCAAAAAAATGCATTTTTATAGTTAGACGCCCAAAAAATTAGCTAAATGGAAAAAAATATCGAACTAAGTAATTTTTACTTCTGAACCAAAGCAACTGAGAAAATCAGAAATCAATAACGAAAACTCATAAAGTAGTTATTTGTGCAATAAGATCGTAATTTCATAAATATCCGCTCGATTGAAAAACTCCAAATAAAAACAAAAAGCAGTTTCCCGAAAGCATAGGAAAAAAATTGCAATAAAAATAATTTAAGGCGGAATGGTCTTAAAGTTTACAGTAAACCAAAAAAAAATCGCAATCTATAGGAGTGAAATGATTCCCACCGCTGCCTAAACTTAATTTATCAATTAGTATAAAAAGCAGTAACATTATTTATAGTTTTACGTTGTAACAGTACAGAAAAGACAGAAAATAATAATAAATTAAGTAAAATTTAGTAAAATAATGGCAGCAAGCAATTCGTCTTTATTAAATATTGTTGTGCAACTGAATGGATGTTTGGAGCTTATTCTGCATTTTCATTCTCGGAAGATTAGACCCATCCTTTTGAAATGAGATGTCAACGATTGTATTACATTAATTTCATCGAGTGTTTTAGGGGCGGTTTTCGCTCGGAAAATGCGCTTTCTTTGTAGCGGTTGGGGCGATTAGTCTCGCGCCACAACCCTTCGCCGCGTCATTCTCTTTTCTCTTCCATCCATCTCGTGAAAGCGCATCCATATTCATATAATTGTAATCGCATCATGCATGTGTCATTTGAGCAGTGTAACTACATTTCCTGGGCATTGTCGTCGGGTTATCGCGTCCCACCCCTCTGAAAATTACGTTTTCTCCTCGCCACCCCTATCAAAACTTTGCTCGCACACCGAATCGCAATTGCATTATGTGAAATCGTTGGTCAAGTCCGTCGCCATCGTCCGTGGAAGGGAGGTCCTGGTACCCCCTGGCTTTAATTAAAGGGAAACGAGTGCCCCTTTAATGCGGCGCATATCTCGTGTGCGCGATTAAGGGCCTGTCAAAAACAGAGAAATTCATTTTTTCGCATTCGTTCTTTAATTCCTTTTTTATCAGCTAAGCGGCATTCATCCGACCAAGCCGTCGCTTCTCCTCGCCACCCTCCAGAGTTTTTTTCTCCGGCTGGAATGCAGATTTTTTGATTAAATGTTTTCGCACCGCGGCCTGTCTCCGATGACAACGATCTAGCCAGTTAGGAAACGAATGGATTTCCATTATTTTCGAACCATAACCGACCCGGCTTTTTCAATACCCTCTGTGCTGCTTGTAAAATGGAATCTGCTTGCCGAAATCTTTATCTCTGCTTCATTTTTGGACACAGCTTCACGTTTAAACGTTAATTCCAAATATACTCTAAACGAAAAAAAAAACACAAATGTTACAAGACACAACAAACCACACAAGAGCTTTAATTTCAAAATAATCACCTATCAGCATTCATGTTTACCACTTTACAATTGGCAGTAAAAGATTAAAATTTTAATAGACTTGAACGGTAGTAATGAATCGATAAATTAAAGTCCATATATATATCTCACCTTTGTAGGTTGCAGTTTCGCGTTTCTGCAGCTTTTCACTTATTCTTGTATTTTTTTGTGTATCTGTAACCACTATCCGAACTTTAGCGCCTTTACTTGCCTTTATTATTTTTTTTTTATATTATATATGTGTGTTTTATTCAAATAGACCTTTTTTCGTACGTCTAAATTCAACTCCTACTCATAACTACTGACATCAAAAAGAACACAATAGTTCGAAAGAACTATAGAATAAGATCTTTTTTTAAATTTAATGACGACTGTATTGTTTTTTATTAACACCCCCTATAAAATTCCATTTTATATCCTATTGTATAGGTTGTGAGCGAAGCAATTTTACAAAAACTTGCTGTAGAATAAAAATATGGCAGAGGTAACAAATCTATGGCGTTGTAAGTATTGCCCACACATTAAAAGTCAGTACAATCATAATAAATGTTCAGAATGTAATTCGCTATTGTTTATTTATATAAACTTGTTTATTAAATAGACTCAATAAAAATCACACCACAGGAACGAACAGAAGAATGTAAGGAACAAATTGGTATCTAGTATGAAACCAATAAAAAAAATATTTTCCAAACGTACCGAAATGGGTTTTTTGTTTTTCTAACATAATGAGATTCACCTTAAAATCACCTTAAAAGTGAATTAGCAAAAATATAGTTTAATTAACAGAAGTAGTTTATTTTTTATGAAGAGCTAGACCGTAATTTTTTGGCAAGGGTTACCGGATACCAGTCTATCCAAAAAAAAACTAGCTCCCACTAAGATGTTTGTGGGTACCAAATGTTAATTCAAGATCGGAGTATATTACTTTGATTGCTAAATTAACTGCCGGTCATAAGCGGCATTAAAGTATTTTTCTACTTCCACTCACGTTAAAATAAAATTTCATTTAAAAAATATCATAAAGAAAATGACAAAATATAACAATGTTTTAGTGATCTAAATACAAACTTTTCCGGTGTTTTATAGTTTGTTTTCTCACTTTCGACTCAATTTTTCTCTTGCTAAAAACAAAGCATATAATAAAGTCAAAAATTCAAACCGAATAAATAAACCGCTTATTGTGAAATTCCCTATTAAATTTGATCGCATCTTCCTAAAATGCAGCAGTCTTTGCACAAATTGCCTTCCTATTTATAATCTACGGAGTTCGTTCAAGAAAAACCTCGCTTACTGCAAGAACTGAATCGGCTTCAAACTGGAGCGAATAAAAAGTTCTCTTTGCGAAAACCCCTTGGGGTGGGTAGACAAATGGGTGTCGCTGCATATGTAAAACGAGGAGCCCAGTCACCCTTTGTCTGTCATTTGTCACTGTCCGAGCGTCGGGGGCGGCACACGTCGTCATGGTAACACGCACACGACCGCTATGCCCCCGTGCATCATAACAGAAAAAGAACACACATCACGGAAAAACAGTAAGTTGAAAAAATACTATTTTGATCAACAAACTTGGCAGGTAAAGGTTGGTTTTGAAGGTCACTCTAGAGGCGGCGGGGGCGGCTGGTTTTGGAGAAAGAGAGCTTTCTAGTTGGGTTTGTGCATCAGTCAAAGCACGGTCCATTACGCAGGGCTAAGCGATAGCGGCTAATGGCTGAAAACCGGAGATGAATGGCCGGCTGAAAAGCTAGCCCCGCTCACTGAAAACCATCGACCTAAAACTCCCCAATGACGATATGTTAATTTGATGGGAAAACGGTATTAACTGCCTGAAAACACAAAAACTGGCGACTCTACGAAGATTCACACTAACGCTAATGCTGATCGTTCGACGATAAAATCTAAGGCTAATGCCTTGAAATGAGACCGCCGAAAATGTCACTGATTTAGAGGAAATATTACCAGAGGGGATCATAAATCTGTCATCAACAATTTTTTCTCGCTCGCCATTTTCGCACAGAAAATTAACCCATAATCAACTTTCAATTCCGAGCCAGAATATGGTGTTGTTGATGTTTCTACCAAAAAAAATCTAATTTGGATTCAACATATGTGAACAAAAATCACAAAGAACAAGCGAACGTGATGTTTAATTCATTCTGTTTGAAACAAGGCTTACACGGTTTTAAAACTGCCTAAATTACCCATTCATTCGTGTAGCCATAGAGTGTGTCGTAAGTCGTAGATAAACTTTCCCCATCGAACGTACCTATTAAATCCAAAAATAAATCAATAAATAATCAAACAACCAAAAATTGAATTTATTATTACAAGATTATCATACAGATTACTCTGGTCGGTTGTCGTTGAAGGTGATTGGAATTGAACTGAGTCTTTATTTTTTTTTAATTTCAAATATGGCTTTTACTTGTTTAGACTTGTGGAAAAATATTGTATCTTTTATTCGAATATAGAAAAACCATCGGAGATTGTAGATTTAAAAAAAAAGTGAACGGAAAATCGCCATTTGTGCAATAAGAGGTTAATTAGACATTCCACACACGATTTTTTCTGCGATACTGTGATCAGTTGTTTTAGGAGTTTTTATATCATCTGCACCGGGTTTCGAAACAAAATCGTCGTGTACGTTGGAGTTTCTTTCGTAGTATTGAGACTTTCATCCGTTTTGATGGTAGTTTGGTTTTCATCGGGTTTGACAATACTTTGACTTTCATCGGTTTTGACAGTAGATGAGGTCTCGCTCGAAGGAATGATAGTTTTTGTCGATGAAAATATGCAACAATGTAACAAGAGAAAAAAAATTCTACTTGGAGATATTTCTTTCTCATGTAATTCATTTTTCAATAATCATTCATTTAAAAAAAGAAATATTTTTCATGTTTTTTTTTTATTTATTTATTTCTCATTTTCTTTTAAACTTTTCTTAACTTGTATGAGAGTGCACAAACAAAAAGTTATTTTCATGGGAGTAAAACAAATATGTTGTAACGACACCATTTATCTAAGATAATTACAGACCATCAGTAGAAAATTAATTCTCTATAGCAATGTATTCCTTTGTTCTCTAACATTTGATTTCTGCACCTGGCGCAGTTAACTGGCACATATAAGGAACATGCCAAAACTTATGGGAAAGATCCATCTAAAAAGAGCCCACATAGAAATACAAACGTGCTATTTGCAGGCAGATTTCTACACATTAAAAAAACTAAATTCATTACCGGCAGCCCCCATGTAGAATAATTCACACAGGTGCTAACGCTAAATAACTAAAATTCAATAAGTCTTTTTGTACCTGCCAGGTGATTGTTAATGTAAATGAAACTGAATAAACGCATCAATAATAAAATAAATTAAACGAAAAAGGGTAAAAAAATAAATGATAAACATCCGTCTCACAAAAATAAATATAAAATAAAAATCATAAAGCTTTAGAGAGCAGACATGTGACATTTTAATTTAAAATAAATTTAAAACTGGAAAATGAACAAAAACAAAACAACGAAAATGTTACATCAATACGTTTTTTTCTTAGATTTTTTGACATTTTTTTCAGTAATTATTTCGTCATCGTTACTGCTGCTTACTTTGCCGTATAATTATTACCTACATTTCAATTTTTTGCTTAATTTGACGCACCGTGAAATTATCGCCTACAGCAAATGCACCGGTTTGTTTTTATTCAACCAGTCTGAAATTAATTTAGAATGCAGATTGGTGGTGTAAATTCATCGCAGCTTGTCAACTTATCGAACAATTAGCTTACATTGATATTTAATCAGTTCAAACAGTTAAACTTTAATTTGGTTTTCAATAACTGTGACAAAAATAAGAGCAACTGGTATGTTTTGATTAACATTTACCACGGTAATGTTTCTACACAATATTTAGTTACAGCATTTCTCTCTAAAACATTAAAAATATTTACGACAAAACCACCAAACAAGTAAATGAACGCGTAGATGGTATACCACAACAGTTTTATCGTAGCTTATGTGTATTAGACCGCAAATTGAAATTTTATGGTGACATTTACTGCTCGTCCAGCTTTTGCTCAGTTTTTTTGGAAATGTTAGTAATTGGAAATTATCCTGACACTGTAGGTATGTGCAGTTCTAAGTATACACCTATTATTATAGTTATGTTTATTTACATTGAAATCATTATTTGTCTATATTATTTAAATACGTACGGTTTTTTAACTTATAGTGATTTTACCTTTACCTCCAATGAAAAATATTAGGTTCTTTTAAATGTAACAGCAAAATTGATTTACCAAAAATTAAAACATTAATTAAAGACTGTAATTTTACAACTATAAACAACTTAATTGTAATTGGATGTCTCTGTAATTGACATAGTCTCAGTTTATTTTATGAATCTACACAGGGGAGTGGACTGATAATGATGTAATTTAGCTTTAGGTTCTTAACTCTCATTTATTTCGTATAACAGCTTTATAAAACATTGGAATTTTATTGAATTAAACATAAACTCGACTATTTCCTAAAAATCAATAAGTACATAATAATTCTTATTTAAACACCTTCATATTTTAATAATTAATAACGAAGTTCAAGTTCAAGTAACAAAGTATAATATAAAATTTTTTGACTCAGAATTAAATCTACTTACACTTATATGTAAATATACGAGTTACAGACGAATATGTAGATCGTAAATAAAAACATGGATATTACTATTATTATCTATTAATAATTAAGATAAATACTTTAAACACAGCTCCAATTTCGTGTAAATATCTACATCATTTTACAATATGAATTTGTAGTTGATAAGTTGCTAAAACAGATGACTAGCTATTCCAGTTCTTATAGTTATTTTATTAAAGCTACAAAAGAAACTAAAATACTGCTATTGATTTATTATTAAATAATTAATTAAATTTTATTTATTAAATTAAAAATAAAAGATACTTGATGTTGTAACGTTACTCCGAAAAAGATACTACATGATCCAAAGGTGTCTAATACCCGTTTTCTTTTAGTACGTCCAAATGTGACAATTTGGCAATTTCTAACATCATGTTTTTTCATATAAATGTTTTCATAACTTGCAATTTTAAGGTACAGTGAAAGGTACCAACAGGATTTAAGTGTCAAAGGCTGCATAGACGTGATGTTTTTTTATCATACGGTATCATACTGAATCCTGATTCAAGAGGACATGTTCGTTGATTTTACCAAATAGGACAAGTGTAATTCTGCGTATACGAAGATAATAAAGATATATTTCAGGATTTAGATACTGAGGATGATCTTTAAGTAACAGTAATGGCCAAAAAAATGGCACAGTAATGGCCAAAACAAAATAAAAAAAAAATAAATAAGAACGATGTTAACCGTTTTTATTTTAACTGACTCAAACAATTAAACAAAATAAATAACACACAAAAAAGAATTTTCTTCTCCATTAACTAAAATAACTAAACTAAAAGAAAATAGTGGAAAATAAAAATAAATAAAAGAAGAATGTAATTTATTTTAAAATTTCTACTTACGTTGACAAGTGATACAAAAAAATATTTTTTATATTGATCCACATTTTTTATTCAGAAATACTACAATCATGAATTTTGCTCAGTTAAACTTTTCTTACTTAAGAAATGTTTTTGAAATTCTCCCGCACATAGGAATTTTCAAATTACAATAAGTTAGGGAAGACAATTTTCTAACTTCAATATGCAGGTACAAACAAACTAAAAACTAAACAAATAAACTAAAAAAAGTTAAAGTTTCAAAAAGCTAACAAAATCAATTAATAAGACGATATACGTTTTACTTTTACGACACTCTTAGTAGAGAGACTTTTGGACCGTTCGGTATAATCAGTCATTCTAACAGTGGAACAATATGGGTTCTTTACTCTTTGTAGTATCACATTCTTAAATTTAAATATTTATACTATCATTTTAAATAACAAATTAAATACTTTCAATTATTGAAATATTAAAATCTTATTACTTACTTAAGTAGTACTTAAGAGTGTCGGCAATAAATGTCAGAATAACATCGCAATATTCATATAAATAGTACTTCACTGCCGTCGATCATAAATTTATAACTAACTACCAAATTGAACGTATCTAGGTATTTTAGTTAATTACATTTTGTAGTTTTATTTGAAATTTTATTCTATAAAAATATATAGGTTGTCGTTAAAGGTATTACACAAAACTATATATTAAATAGTTTTCAGACTATACTAAAACTGACGAAAAACATGTTTTATAAAAATTTATTGTAAATAGAATTCTAAAAAAATATACAATACAATGTTACCGGATTCAAATATTTCCCTTTCACGGCGAAAGTAAATAAAATGTATGTAACACAAAGAAAATTAGAAGATATTCTTCTACTTTTCCAACTTGTTACATAAATAGCCATTATTAGATCTTATAATAACAACTAAAAAAAGTGTAGAATTTTTATACTGTCATCATATCTTATATTTAATTTTATTCTTATTTTGATTTTTGGTCTCTGTTTATCAAATCTTGGTCGATGACACTTTTTTTTATTGATCGCATTAATTTTTGGCAGAATAGAATAAAATTTTGAAACTTTATTTATAAATAGGTACATAAGAAACGCAAACTGGAACAAATTAGTGAATTGTAGTCCTTTATAATCTTCTTTTCTATACTTTATACCCAAACAGATAGCGGATATCTTTTATAATCAAAAATTCAAAATAAATTTTACATTTTTATCACATTAATTATCTAGATGAATTTGAGATATTGGTACGCCCTATTTGAGTTATTTTTTGTATGTATTTTTGTAGGTTGTAAAACCTGCAAATTAAAAAATATTTGATTACTAGTGCATACATAAAACTACTTATTCGTTTTAAATTGTGCAGGGAGATTCACGAAGTTATACAAATATATTTTTTCTATTTTATACTGTTGTTATTATTGAGATAGGTCAATCATTCACTTTTATCTTGATTTGAATTCGTTTGTTTAGCTAAAAGTTTAAGACAGAACACATAAGCTGGATAAACACGCATTATAAAAAATGACATTTTATTATTATCATTTATTATTTTTATATGATTATTTAAACAAATGAATTTAAAGAAACGATTTTACAAATGTGTAATATTATTTACTTCGGGTAAATCTCATTAATTCATTAATGGTAAGAAACACGGTCTGAGAATTTTGCGTTTGTTTTTGCATGCATTGTTTGCATGAAATTTCATGTTGCACCAAAACTTAGGGGCAGAGTTTGTGGTAAAAATGAATGTAGTTATTTCCTTAACACGCCCCAAATTAGAACAACTTCGAATTTAAGTTGCAAATGCGGGAAAAAATGATTCGTCAAACGGGAATTTTTGAAAGAGCACCCGGAGTGCTGCACAATGTTGTGCGTGATTTCAAAAACAGTTTTTAGGGTTGCAATGCCCAAACCACCCTAATTGCTAAAATCATATTTTGATTTAGGTAAGCATTTACACTAGTTTTTATGTATTTTTTCGTGTAGTCATTCCGGTGACTAGCAAAACATTGTCGTCGTGCATATATTTTTTTTTAACTTGAAGGAAAAAGATTAGAGCCAGTTAAATGTTTCTAACATATACTGCCTCCAGTCAAAATATTTGCATAAGTTCATTAATCATTCAGTTTGATCATTTTAATAAACAGGACATTTTATAGATTTAGTGTGAAAAAAGTGTTCATTGCTGGCTCGTCAGTTTCTTCAGAAAATTCACTTATAAGTCTTCGTTACAAACGTTTTCTAATACTCGTAGTGAATTCGATAGAAATCCTTACGCTCTTAATGATTGGAAAATGCCATTTGCAATTGCAAAGCAAGCTTAATGTTACTCTGTGGGCAGTGTTAACCAGGTAGTCTCATCCAGGAAGCCTTTAGAACACATACCTCTTTCTGCTTCATCATTTCAAATTTATCATTTTTACTCGAAAGTACACCACCAACAGTTGTCAACCTTGATCGATTAATACAAATGACTTGTCAATTTACAGTTGCTAAGATTCAATATAAAATAACTTAAGCACACCAATTTTGTTATCAGTGCTGTAGAAATTGGTGCGCAATGGGGTTAATTTTTCTTTGATAGTTTTATTATTTAAAATGATCATATGTAACTTCACAGAACGCCTCCTCATGTTAAACAAGCAAGTAAATAGGCATAAATAGTTCACAAATGTAGAAATTACTTTTTTGCGTTTCTTTAGAAAAACTGATGCCATGTTGATGACAAAATCAGTTTTGATAGTATAGAACGGTATAGTACAGAACAACAATTTATGTTTAGTAAGTTGCTGAAAAAAAATAAGTAGTACTTAATAAGAATAAGTGAGGGGAAAAGTTTGATTGTAGTACATGACGATGTAAAGAAAACTGGAAGAGCCCAGTTATTTGAAGTGCTATGGCAAATGACAGGTATCAGAGTGTTAATGTATCGCTAGTTATATTTCAAGTCTGGGGGCGAGTTCTTAGTCAGATATAACATCTGGGACGGAAGACGCTGCCCCTGATCGGAAACGATTGTCCGGGGGTGGCTTCCAGTAGAAGTAGATCTGTTGATAACGACCTCCTTCATAACATTTGATTCGAGTTTATGGTATCGCAGGCATAACTGTGATCACCTCGTTTACTTTACGATCTGTATCTGTTGGGTGTTCAGTGCGGCCACTACATTTGCGCTAGATGAGTACGTCCACGATACTTTTATAGTACAATAACATCCGCCAAAGTGGGCCGTTAAATTGTTTTATGGACCTTAGAAGCGGGCCGGCAACAGATGGAGCTGTCACACGTGCCGCCATCTACCAGACGGTAGCCCCACCGAACCCTCCTGTAAAAACCCTTAAGAATTGATCGTAAAACATTTTACAATTCTGCTTTAATGCATCGCTAATGCAACTCTTTACGACCGAAACAAAACAAGTGCAAAAAAAAATATAAATTAGATTTATTTTTAAGCCGAGACTGATTGGTTCATAGTAGAACGATGTTTCTTCTACTGCTAATAAATCCAATCGTTTCGCTAATGAATTGCGCTATCTCTTTAGATTGTTCTGATGTGGGTCTTTTTTGTCGGAGCTTTCATAAAGATTCCATCGTTATATGCGAATGTCCGTGTATTTTTTGTCTACTCCGCTTCTTGTTAAGGAAGCCTGTAAAATTATAATAGAGATCTTACGGTTTTTGCCTTTGCTTCGAGATGCATCCAATACGCGCTGAGTTATGTTACGTGTGTAAATTTATCGGCGGTTTGCCTTTTTATACCGACACGATATTTATGCAACCGTGGCGTACTAAAACAGAATACCAAACGGCTCAAGCTCATCTTTCCACTTCGACATTCATTTTTTTCTACTTATAACAGAACTTCATCCATTATTGATAAAGATCGAAATTTCGGATCGATCCCATCAATTCAAAAGATGACTTTCTAAAACCACATCTTCGCATAAAAACAAAAAGATTAAAGTACGCAAAAAACTGCTTCCAACAATAAAGATAAAAGCATCACATTATCAACAGCTCCATTACAAGTCTCTGTTACAATAAAACCGCAGCTTGTAGGTATCTACCTAACAGTTTAACAAAATTTTTACATTTTACGTTCAAACAAAATCTAAGATGTTCAAATTTTCAAAACAGTCAACAAATACTGTTCCCAAGGGATTACAAGAAATAAACAAGAACTAAGAACAATTTTTTTGGAAATTCACTTGAATGGCCAAAAGTACAGAAAGCACCAATGTTTACAAAATTATAAAGCTTTAAAACACAATGTCATGAATTTAAAAATTTTGCAAATACAATTTAGCACCTCCACTAAATTAAGCTAGAAATTATAAAACTAGTGCTTCTTCTAAGGTCTAAAGCGTCTTATAAGCAAATGGTTAGCACTCACCACCAATTCGACGGTCAAACAGTTTTTTATAACTCTCGTGCCTATATTTTTTAGAGTTAGTACTAAAAAGAAAATCTATCAAATTTTGCAGAAAACCAACAGCGGCCCACGCAAAAAATCCATCTGGTGAGCGCGGTGGCAAAGAAACAGGACCGCCTCTACCGAGCCAGGAATTTGTAAAGAGTAACAGATTTCAGACAACTTGGTCACAACGGAGAGGAGCCCCATCCTGTTGAAACCACATGTTCTGACATGCTGAATTCCAAGACGTCTGAAACTTTAAAATTATTGTTAAGAAAATCCACGTAGCAAAGAAGAAGTTCTAATTAGACCATTATTAATTATTTTACTTACCAGTGATTTTGGCGTCTCTGTTGTTGCATCCAGTGGAGATTCACAAACGCTTAGTAATGTAAAGTATGTTTCTTTCGTGTTAAGAACATTCATCAATAAACAAAACATTTCAGGCAGAGTTATTATTTTTCCCTAATTTTTCTTTGTCTTATAAGCCAAAGTTTCATATATTTTTTTTTTGTTTTCATAGTGTTCCTGACATAAATTCTATTTCCAGCTCTACGTGGTCTGGGTAATGTTTGTGCATCTTGAATATTCTCCATACCGAAACTCCGCTAATACCTGTCTGTTCGCTTATTTATTTGAACGCTCACATGAGATCTGTTACCTGCAATGTTTAAAACCACTGCTTGATTATATTCATGTACAACAATCCGCTTAACCACTGCCTCTTTCCTCGGATTTAAACTTTTACTTTCTTTCAATATGTCCACAATCGTTTTAAAAATTATTCTGTTTAGATCAAGTCTCGTCGAAAACTATTTTGTAAAGAATTTTGCTGATATTCGCCAAGTCCACTTTTTCTTCAAAAGTAAAAGTAAAAAGCTTTTTGGCAGAGCAAAAATCACACGCAAAAATACTTATCAAGTTAATTGATCTAGATTTAGACTGTTTATAAAATAATTAGAACAAGGTAAGTAGAAGAAGTTGCAAATATCTCTTCAAATATTAAAAATTTAATTTATTTCTAGAATGATAAAAAGAAACAAAAATTAATTAAAAAGACTTGAAAAATAACAAAGATCAGTCTTATAGAAAATGTCTAGATTTTAGAAGTTGCGAGGGTAAAAAAATTATAATTTTTCTCAACTACCAGAAATAATTTAAAGAGCTCTAAAAATTGAGCAAAAACAAATGAAACTTTAAAACTATTTGGTGTAGTATAAAATAAGATAAAGAACTTGACATGATTTTGAAAGATATACTTTCGTCAGGACCTGAGAGATTAATCATTAATAATAATATTTTGAAAGTTATTTTTCGATAGACTTTAGGTAACAGAAAAGATTAAGTTAAAACGCTCATAGTATTTGGTAGAACTATTTGCTTAAAGATTCCAAAATTTCCAACCTTTTTGCTGGTGAGATATGCAGGAATAAAAGTGGTGATTTTTTGCGTGAATTCTAGAAAAATGGAAAAAAGATAAAAAGAAATGAAACAAACAGAAAATAAAATTAAAAAACAAAAATGGTCGAGGGAAGATATGGGGATTTTTAGCAATTAGAAAATTACAAATTTTATGTAACAGTTATAATTCTAGTGGCTCAAATGTAAGCAGATTTTATTTGAAAAGTATAAAAATACATTAAAAGATAACTGAAAGAATTTGTTTGTTTCGTATTTGGCACTGTAAAATTGCTTCGACGAAGGTATTCGTATTTAGTTAAATTACTTACGTTTTTGTACGTTTTTCAATTTTAATACAACACAGTATGTAAGGTTATCGCAACAAATATGACAAAAATGTAAAATTAATTCTCGTAAGTCTGGGAATACCAGCATTTCACAGACAGTTTATCACAAAAATGCAACAGGTGCATAAATAAACCATATTTTTAAAAATTAATACTTACGAATGATTATTTCGGTTTTGAATTATATAGCAAAGTTAGAATTTTATGTATTTTTTTAATTAAGTTAAAAAATATTAGGTATATTTTTTAATACTCCGCTTGACCAGTTTTTTTTTTTATTATTTTCTACCACATGTGTATGTATTAAAATGGCAAATTCACCAATCGTTTGTCCTTATGTTTCCTAGTTTCCTGATTTTCTTCGTTTTTCTAAAAAAAGAGAACATGAAAGATCATTTTTTGGACGCCCAAATATATTAGTGCACGAAGAAAACAAGATCCGTAACTTGGCATCAAAATTTCAAGGTTCTAACTACCTTCATTCTGTTTTCAAAGCCCTTCACTTTATTGGTACATGAGGAAAATTGTAGTCATAACTGGAGTGGACGTAAAAAAACTTTCTGGAAATTTTACATAAGATTAACGACTGACTCTTACTAAGGTAAAAAAAAATTCAAAAATGTAAAATTACAGCTAGTTACTCGTAAATCTAAGTTAAAAACAAGGCTAGAACATGACGAAACATAATTTGAATTATGCTTATTTTTACTCATATTTCATTTCATAACAAGAACTGCCATCATTTGCTTTCTGAGTTTGAAGTTTCGCAACAGCCGATGGTTACAGAATCTGTAGCCCACTCTTGAATGATTAATGTTGTAAATCAAACTTTACAGGTTTCTTTAAACTTTATTAAATCGAACATAGACGTATTTGCATACCTTTTTTTTCTTTTATATGAATAGTTAGACTTCATCATTTCCTACCGCGGATTTTTACCTGAGTTTATAAAAAACTAGGCTTTAATTCAATGTTTTTTTTGTCATTATTTATTTTGAATACCTTAACAAAAAATGCAAAATTTCAATTATAAATAAATCAATGATGAAAGTTGAAAAGAAGTAGGTACCTATTATAAACAAAATCACAAAAGTCAATTTTAGCAATATTAATACAATTTTTTTAAAGCGTAGTTTATGAATTAATCAACGAGACAGAAACTATTTAAAAAAAATCATACAGAATGAACAAAAATAAATGAAAAACACTCCAGCATTTATATCAACAACATTCTCACATCCTCCATGTTTATCGCACGGTTCGTTCCCTGTAATAACAGACTTCTTGAAAATGATTTAATACCCATCTAAGTCGTCCAAACGTTGCGGTTAGTTATTTTACGATAATCGGATCTTAGGACCTACCTGCCCACCATTTAACGGGTTGTGGGTCGACTAATAACGATTGGCCCAATACCAGAGCGAATAGCATAACTGGTTGGGGTATTCCGTGATCGGAAATAATTATATTCGCAACTAAAATGGATACACTTAAGTACTCTTGCTTTACTCGTGTTAGCCTGTGTAGATATATTATTTTTGTAGAACTATAATTTAAGGTGAGTGTTAATAATAGTTTATGGAAATAAAAGTTACTCCCAACATTTTAAATCAATGGGAAAAAGAAAAAAACATTTGCATTGCAGCTGTAGCTGCGTCGAATTTAACAACTGAATATTTGGGCTAGAGTCGAGAAATTTAACAATTGTTTGGAAAAAATACACAGCAAATCAAAAATGTATCATTTTATTACCAAGGTGTTCCTTAAATAATTAAATCTATTTATGCTTTCATTTCTACATAAACTTATGGCGTCTTGATACTGTTTAACGCTAAATGAACCCCCAGTATGAGATGCTAAAATTTTCTTGTCAACACTATCAAAGACAAACATAAAAGAACCTTTGATTTCTGTTTCATCAGTGGGAGGAACCAATTGTAAAGTTTCATTCATGTCTAAGAAACAAGTAACAGCAGCAAACATAAATTTCATGTCTATTCCTGAATTCAACAGGGCCAAACACACTGCATTTATCGCGCATGAGATTAACTGAAAAAAGACGGTAAATTCTTTATATTTTGAAAAATGAGTAATAAACCTGTCCCTCATTTTGCATCTCTTGTACCACAACTACAATTGAAGTTCGAGGGTAGAGAGCTACTGCAATTACAGCTTCACATACGTTTCTAATTATGGACTCATTTAACCTATCTTTAACCCCTAAAAAATACAATCAAAAAGTAAATAATTAAAAGTTTACAACAAGAATTTACCTGGCAACCCCACTTTTGGCCTAAAATGGGCTTCCACACATGCTTTTTCAACCAGTGCCTTATTTATTTTGCTTTCAACGGGTCCATAAACACCTGCTACAACTGTCGTTTCTCCTAAAAGCAAAATAATTATAATTCATTGTAAAAACGAGAAGGCGGTTTTACCTTCTGCGAATAAAACAGAACCGTCAGGTCGACTTAAAATACCTAATTCACAATGAACTTGAATCTGTTCCATTTCAGTGAAAAAGTGAGGTTATTCGTTGGCAAATTGAGGTTAACAGACAATGTTGCCAACCTTCCAGTCTCTACTTCAAGAGAAAAAGTTCAAAATTCATTTAGACAAAATAATGACGTTTATTAATAAAATATTTATTTTTAATGGAAAATGTCACACGCTTAACCAGATTTAGCAATACCGATATAATGACAATAAAACGAATTGTACACGATTGTTGCAACATTCAACACCATAAAATATCATCTGTTAAATAAATTTGCTATTAACGAAAATTTGTGTATAAATTTACTAAGCGCATTAAAATCTACTCTGTTACCGGTAATTCTGGTGTTGCATTGTTACCAATTAAATGAAATGATAACCACCAAGACAACACTGGCTGCACGCCCGCCACAAACAACAGAAAATATAACCTCCTCTTATTTCCTGTAGCGGGAGCGGCATCCCCATAATATGTTGGTTGAGGATTCTGCTCAATCAAAACTTGGGCTTTCAAAGTTCTCACTAAGAAAAATGCTAGTGCTAAATTAACATAGATAAGACAGCTGTAATAAGCTGTTTTGGCTCCTACAAGGCTGACTAAAATACTAACAATAATTCCGACAAATTTGTAACCACTGAAAGCCAACAGATCAAAAGTTCTTAGAGTGGTTTTTATGTTAGCTACATAAAGAGTGCAGCTGTATAGTGCAAGTTCCACTAAAAACCAAGCCAGAGCTGATGAAGCTAAGATTCCAATTTGTTCAGGAGTGAATTTCTGTTGCATTCCTAGGACCATTCCTGCTACTAAAACGTAAGTTACATATGCCATTGTAGGGATGTACAAGTCGGGAGCGTTTATCTCAAATCTAGGTTGGACAGGGCCATCTTGCTCATATTTGACCGACCAGTCCTTAAAAATATTAAAATTATTAAAGATACAAATTTAAGGTAAGATTACCTTGTGTGTAAATGGAAAGAACAGTAACATTAATTTTGACAATACGTATTTAGTGTCAACAGCAAAATAGTATTTCAGACTGCTCACAGGGACAAACTTCTCCACCTCTTGTTTAAGCATGGATTTTCCTGTGCTAGCCAGCTATAAAAAAGTATGTATAATCAGCATATACACAGAAACTAATGAATACCCCAAAAATTAATGAATTATTTTAAAAATAAGAAATGGAGTTTAACAGAGAATGAATATAAATCCCAACCTGTTGCCCATATTGCAGAGCCATGTCCTGTACAATTGGCTGCCCAAAAACATTTCCAAATTGTGAATTTGATGTAGTTGGGACATTTGGATATGGCCCTGGAGGATTAAATCCATACATTTGAGGGTTATTTGGTGGAGGACCATAATTTTGATTAGGACTAAACTGTTGATTAGCAAAATCTGTAACAATATGATAAAACAAGCCCACAAAATAGTAAAGAAATACTTTGTTGATACGAGTTTGGATTTGGACTTTCCGAGGCTATATTAGGATAGATGTTAGCCTGCGGTGCTTGGGGTTGGTCATACGGTGTATATCCCATTGCATTAACATCACTAACTCGCTTAACTTTCCGACCAAGAGCTAAAAAAGAGAAGTCAAAAGTAGGGTTATGTCAATTCTCAATTGCAAAGTTAGAGGATAAAATACTTACTTGGCCGGTTCACAGTGTTTGCGTTAAAATGCATTTTAATAAATCAGGGGTTTTTAAACATGAGAACGATTGAAATTGAAGTTTTTGAGGAAATAAATAACGACAGACACGTCACTTCGACATCTGTCAGTTCATTTCAGTTGTTCTGGGACGGAACTTGAACCACTGCCGGTAAACTTGCCATTCACATTAGAAATCGATGATTCATAGTCATTAATTCATGGTAAGAATCTTAAAATTATGGTTGTGCAAGCATGAATTTTATTACTTTACACTGTGTTTAATGAGTGGTAATTTTCGGTAGAGATCTGTTTGTGGTTTCGCTACTGTCCGCTGGGGATTTTTTGTTTCATGTATTTTCCTTTTTTAAAACTAGCTATCCTTGTTGTTTGAGACATTCGGTTGCATCGCAACTGTCAGTTTTGCGGTCTTTGTACTCGTTTGACAGTTCACGATGCAGTTGACATAAACCGTGCAAAAAATCGAGTGTAGTGATGATCGTGGTTGATGTTGTACGAGCCGAGAGTGTCTCGGAAATGATACATGCTTGTTTCGGGCCCTTGATTTAGCGTCTACGCCTCTTTAAAAATGAGTGAAAAACCGAATAAAGTCGTGAGCGGGGCGGGTGCCTCCGCTCCTAGCAAAATGAGGCTCTATGCCACTTGGGTTGACAGGACTCCCTCAAATTGTATACCGAGGTCAGTAATATGCGAGTTTATTCGTTCAGCTTTATGAGAATTTATTTTTAGGCTTTGTTCACTAACTCTGACCAGGCTGGTTGTGTTAAGGCCTTTAGGCTCAGATTTAGCCTCTATTTCGATTGCTGTAAAAATGCAATCAAGCAAACGCACATTACGCTCCAATGAGCTGATTCTGCCACAAAGCGGATTATTAGACACGCCGCTGGAATTAACTTTTTGTCTTCAATATCCGCATTTTTTAAAGAGAGAAGGCAACAAACTTCACATTTTGCTTCAAAGGCGGAAACGGTACAAGAATCGCACAATGTTAGGCTTCAAGACACTCGCGGAAGGAATTATTCGAATGGACCAGGCAAGTGTACATTTACTCATTTCAACTACTAAAAATTCATCTTATATTCAAATGCGACACTAGAAACAAAGACTATGTTAATAAAATAATTAACATAAAATGCGCGTCAGAACATAAAAAATCTTGATCTGTCTATGTTGGTCCTAGACGCGTATTTTAAACTCATGACTCATTCCAGGTGAAAAATGTTTCATGAAATATTTTTCAACGATGTTAAACAATTACTCCCATGACCCCTGAGTCATGCTTTCAAATGTTTTTTTTTTATGTGAAACATGTGTTGGGAACTAAACCAGAACACCAACAAATAATAAAAAAAAACAAACATTTTCACATACTCTAATTAAAATGTATCAGAACCACACATGCGAATGCACTAAAACCAAAGAAACGAGGTAATTATTATCAATTTTAACGGTAGTTCCATAAATACAACCACAGTGTAAACAAAGCTGATTCTTAAAAATTAATGCGTGGTATATGCTAGTACACAGATTACTAATTAAATGCTTTGTGAAGTTATATTAACATTTATTACGCTCGATGAAATTCACTTTCCGTTAAATTGCTCGTGTAATCTCGTAAATATTATTAGCGTTTTGAGACATGCACCTTAAGATTTATATCGCGCAACTCTGGTTTTTCATTGTTTTCATTAGGTAATTAAATCCTAATTCTTTTGTGTACGTTTTTTGTAATCATTTCACAGGTATCTTTACGCTAAAAAGTGGTTCACAATTTATATCGAATTTATAGCGAAAGCTGCTATAACCCCTAATGAACTTTTAATGAAGCGTTAATTTAATACTCATTTGCTAACATCACATCAGTTTTTTTTGGTGAGGTCGTGTGTAAAAGCGTGGTTGTTGTAAATCTCATACATAAAACTTTGAAATTAACATTCATAAAATGAATAAATGCCAAATGTAATGAGAGCCTTTTTGTATGGTTCATAGTTCAAGTTTTTAAGAAATTCAATTAAAGTGAAATAGTTTTGTAGGGTTGTTGTAATATAAAAGTTAAAATACGATTAATACACTTGCAAAGTGCGCTGTGTCCACGTTTGGTTCTTAAACCTCAATTTTTAAAAGATAAATTTTAACCTACTGACACAAATTGTAATATTAGTAGTAATGACGAAATAAGTTTAAGATTGGAAGATCCAAATATTGAATTAGTTGTATAAATAAATTGAATACAGAACAAATAAAGAAAGATAATAATTTGTTGTAATAGAAAGTAGAAGTAAATTATCGGTTTGCGAGATAATCACGGCCCACATGTCGATATTTAATTAATTTATCAGGAACTTCGAACTGGCGGTACAAATTTATAGGTGATCTATAGAATCGTGACACAAGTTGGATCTCTCAACCGATTTTGACATCAAAAAATTAAACATGTGTAAATGCAGCGAAAGTTAAACGACAGGCGCCACAACTCATACTTTTTTTGTTTTTGCACATGTCAAAACCATTTTAAGGGATGTACAATTTTTATAACGCATTTTTGAAAGCACCAGTGGTTTCAAACAAAAAAATATTTTCTCGTTACATAGAATCAGGTAGAACGTGTTCTTCTATTTGAACCATTAATACTATATAATAACATCATTTTACATTATATTTTTCTTTCATTTAAAAAAAATATAAGAATGTCAAGTAGCAATTTTAAAACTTACGAAATAATTGCTGTTATTTTTTAAATTATATTGTTTTATAAAAATAAGTTACTCATTTTCATTGTATCTATTACCTAACAACGCCGTTTAGAGTTCAGATATTACAAAACATTGCATTAAAATTTATTAATTAAATAAATCGAAAACAACAAGAAAAGAAATTGTAATTTAATTGACTTCCTATGGTTTTAATAGATTCCAACTCTGATTGTTATTAATTCTAAAGTTGTCTTATGACAATTTTTTCTTAATTTAATTTTCAAGAACTGATAACTATGCTTAACTAAACAAAAATAAAACCCAAACTTATATAATTAATCATGAAGTCCAAAAACAAGGAAAAAGAAAGGGTTCGTATTATTTGGGACATCAAATGTCCGCAAGTCGTTCCTTTTCTATCATCGCGCAGTCACACGTGTGTTATTATACTTCCTTCCTTAGTAGATTCTTGACATCAAGAATGACAGTTGTTTAGTCTATTTAGTATTTTCAAAATTATTTCTTCCTAAAAGACTCATGTAATAGTTCGAGAAATCGAAAAAAAATGCTTCCCCATTCAACAAAAAATGTAGGTGAAAAAGGTGTAAACTGTAAATATGCTAAAGGCCAATGATAAAGTTTGATAAACAACAGAAACATTTCACATTGTATTTGTTTTAAACAGTTTGTGTACTAATTTATGTCCTTTGAATGCTTGTGTTTATTAATCTCTAAAATGCCAAAGGTATAAGTTTTTTATAAGTACTAGGTACTATGATTTTTATGAAAACATGATTGCAATCTACTTCTTATTTATTATTACTTATACAAGCAAATCATTTTTTGCCTTTTATAGCACATACAATAAAAAAAATGTATCGAAAAATCAACACAAATATTTGAACATTAGCAAAAAAAATTAACACGTATATATTATACAAAGAATCTAATGATAAAATTTGATGAATAATAGATAAAAAAATTGTATTTTTATACATTTGTATTTGCGCAACGGAATTCAAACAAATCAACCATGTCAACATTTGCGTGGATTCAAATTTTTTATCTACTTATTTAAATTATTTATGTAACAAATTGCTGCAATAAATCAAATCAGTCTTAACAAGAACTATTTGTTCGAGGCATATTTTTATATACGATGGGAAAGTGATGATGTATTTGCGTTCTCAACAATTGAAAAATGGAAATTTAGCGTTCCAGTCCTTTTTTTTTGTCTTGATATTATCACTACCGAATATAGTAATTTCAATAAAAATTCTTAAGTGACTCAGAAATCCTCCGAAGTTTCGATGCAATTTCAGGTAATTAAAATAACTAAAATATCAGTTTTAAATTAAATCTGTGAGAAAATATGTTCTTTAAAACAATAACTTGCTTATAACTAAAATTCTATAAATCAGTCTAAAATTGTCATACAATTGTATTGCACTTGTCCACTTCCAAAAAAATACATAATTTTAAAAATATAAAAACTA
This sequence comes from Cynaeus angustus, assembly GCA_030157275.1. Taxonomy (NCBI): domain Eukaryota; kingdom Metazoa; phylum Arthropoda; class Insecta; order Coleoptera; family Tenebrionidae; genus Cynaeus; species Cynaeus angustus. The sequence continues at coordinate 19,564,756 of CM058058.1, forward strand.
ATTTCAGGGAATAAATATAATTCTTAATTCTCCAAAAATTAAATTAAAATAAAATGTTACTCCATATGTTCACGACGCAAAAGTATGTGATTTACACAAATTTTTGCTAATATTCATCCACACAATGACATTATTAAATTTTATGTTTTCAGTTCAAATTTCTTATAAATTCACTTAGAAATTAAAAAAAAAAAAAATTCAAATATGATCTAATATTTTAAACAAACTAAGCTAGAAATGGTAAGATTCTTACTTCTTTTAAGGATGCTAGAGTTAGCAGGTAGTTAACATAATATGTTATGTCACCCATCGTATATTTTTTAACATTGCTATTAAACTAACAAAGTTTCCTTAAAATGACATTAATTGTTTTCTTCATTTAACATGTGAAAAACGTTCCTAATTCGTTGCCTCATCTCATCTGCTGTTGTTACTTGAATGTAGTAAACATTTTTTTTTGGCAATGCCCCACTTAAAAAAAAACATCGGTATTAAATCTGGGAAGTGCACTGGCCAAGAAACAGTGCCACCTATCGATTCAGTGATTTTCAAACAATTACCAGCATTTCTGGCAACTTGATCAAATGTGGAGAGTCCCCATTCTGTTGAAACCACATATGCTGAACTATCTTAAGTGACAGTAAGTTCAATAAAATTTCCCAATTATTATTCCATTACTTTATCTACAGGTTTTGATAATCGTCCCCATGGTCTTCTCTTGGGGAAGTTGTAGGTGTTATTGGTAGTACTTGTTCATCCTAAATATTCTACGTACCGAAAATTCGCTGGTTCCTGATTGTTTGCTGATTTCATAAATGCTTACACGAGAATTGTTATCTGCAATGTTTAACACCACTGCTTGATTACATTCATGTATAACATTCCGGTTAACCGCGACATTTTTCTCGGTTTAAAACTTCCTGTTTCTTTGAGTACTTCCACAATCTTCTTAAAACTTTTACGGTTTCGGGTTAGTTTATAAAAAAAATATACAAATTTTAACACCACAAAAACACCTTAAGTACATCTGAGGACACACCTTCAAAAGGGAAACGCCCTAAAGGTTCAGCCGCCTCTGGCCATTGACGAGGGAGCCGAAGACTTCTTCTTCTTGGAGGGTGACGAAGAATTACCTTCATGAAGGTCATGGACAGATGCGGATGGAACATGCCATCGAGTTGTCCCAGAACCCCTCCTCCTATACTACTCTTATATTTGTTTTTTTCTTACATTTGTCAAAAATTCAAATCATGTTCATTTTTTTTAAAGAGTAAAACAATCTTCGTTGAATATCAATACATAAAAATACTTAGTGTGTAAATACCTAGTGTGTAACTTGCGCTTCCAAAACTAGATTTCGACTGTTTATATTTTTTTTTCTAATTTCTACCATCACAATTTGCCCCTTACTACTGATGAGTAATAGCTAAGGACATTCGGTTATTTTTTGGAAAAAATGTTTTTTTTTTTTCGCATATATGTCACATATGATTAAAAATATTCAAACTATTGTTAAAACGTGTACAAAATGTAAGTATCTCTAGACAAAACTAACAATGGCTTTAATAATTTTATTGGTATTCCCCTTCAAAACAGGATGGCTCTGGTTAAAACTATAAAACAGATTTCAACATATCAAATTGGGTCATCGTATCAAATTTAACGAAATTTTGAAGGAAATTATCTTTAAAGTACATAACGATTTTTCCTTTCTTATCAGGATAGAAAATGTGGGAAAAAATTCGGTCATTTCTTACGAATGAATGAAAATCTAGAAATAAGTATTACAAGACCTAATTAATTAATCTATTACTCCTAATATTATTACCACCAATGATAAAATTACAAAATTGTTTATTATACATGTTTTCTAGAATGTATTTCAAGTGATTTCCACCATGCAAATGTGATTGCGCCTGCAAAACCTACAGACATATTTTTAATTTTTACAAATGCTCACGTTTTCCACCTTGCGTAATAATTCGCGTAATTATCGTCGACTTTTTTATGTGAAATTTAATTACGCCGCTTAAATTACTTCGAATGACGTCCCCTTTGTTTCACATTTCGCCGCTTGTTATTAATTTACGAATAAATAGAACGCTATCGTGTCCTCTGCCATATTTTGCCTCTCGAATCTCGGCATCGTGTACAAAACAGTAAACTCTGCGGCACAACTTTGTCCTTAATCAGATGACAATATCTGATAATTTTCAATGAAAACAATTACGAAAATGATCGGATGATGAGTAAATTACACGGCTCCACTTCCATTCGTTAACTTTATTTATGTTATTCCGATCCGACAAAGTGTGAAAATATGCAACGAAAACACATAAAATGATAGCAGATGGTAATGGTATCGATTGAATTTAATGAAAGAAAAATAATGTGCAGACTGCACGTTAGTATGTCACCCTGTCACGGATCGGAAGAAAAAAAAATCACAGCCTTGACACGGAGGACACAAATTGCTTTTTTTAACGTCAGCTCCGTATTGAACACGTTAAAATTTTAATTGAGTGCATAATTAATGTGATTGTTATGTAAATCTTTAATACCAATTATTGTATTTTCCATTCATATCTAATGGGATCAACAGTTTATTTTGTAGCTTGACGTCAGTATTTTTTTTATTAGGTACAAAATATTCAATATGCGTACCTAGTTCACGTTGGAGAGCGTTTAATGCTTCATATTATATTAATTGATTCTTGCAATAAACCGATTAAAAAAGATTTCGTTCCATTTATTCCAACGTCATCTAATCCGTAGCTGCTTTTATAAATTAAATTATTGCAATATTGATACTTTTATTTATTGGTTCTGGGAGAGCTGTGGGAAAAATAAACCTAGTATCTTTTAATGTATTGAAGGTTAGTGCAAAGTCTGGTAAAAATAATAGTGGTAAGAATAGAACTCGTACAACCTATTCTCTAACGTTTATTTGAATTTGCAAATTTTAACGTGTTTATGAAAACGATAAAAAATTATGTTAACCAGTCGGTTTTTTTTTAGCAAATATTGCAATCATCACTTTCTTATAATATTAGTGCAGATGTACTTTATTCTGATAATTTTTACCTTTATCGCTAGTTTTAATTGTCTTCAATAAGTTAAAATATGCGTTTGGTTATGGTTCAATAATCCTAAAAGTAAGACAGTATTTCCGGTAATTTAGAGAAATATTTATAATTTGTAGAGTATTTTAAACCCGGAACCTGAAAAAAAGCTGATATTTATTTACAACAAAGTAAGATAAATAAATTATATGTACCAAACACTGAGATACACCACCAATGTTCTATACGATTTAAACTGATAAAAAAGAGAGGTGTATGTTGGTGTCGTTTTTATGTGCAAAAACAGATTAATTACAGCGTGATACTTTACTGGCAGTGACATGCCTTCTCCAAATTCGCCGGAAAAATAATCAATGTTGGAAAATATTTACAAATCCCAACATCACACACGTTGATTACGTAAACATCTTCAAAATATATATTGGAAGTGCCACGACCGACATTATGTTTTGAGTCCTTGTGTGTTTTTATGACAAAAACAAAGTATCGACACAAGGACAAGATGTGGGAAATGATAAATATTATGAACGATTTCGAAGTTTAAAATATTTAGTTTTAAAGTTAAAATTGTACAAACCTACAATCGTTTTAATAGTAGTTCCAATTCGTTCATAGAAACAGATTCAAATAATAGCTGCTTTAAAATACATAAACAAAACTTTTGGTCCGGTATTTTTTTTTTTTTTTGTTTCAAATGGGCATTTGCACCACTTATGGCAATAGTAACTAAAACTTAAATTTAAGTAGAAGTAATGTAAACGGCCGTCAAGTTATTTTAGGTTTGTAAAATATTTAGGACTATTTCCCCCACATTATTTAAGCCAATGAGAAGCCTTGAATTTTTAAAAATCAATCAATCCGTGTCAAATTATGCGATAATTTTGTACTAGAGCAACTACCGATAGTTTACACTGGTTCATTTGTTGACAATTTTTCTTAATGCTGTTTATAATGATTCTACACACAAAATTAGTCTTTGTTTACGCGTTGCGTCATGCTTTGACAAATTTTCAGGAAAAAAATGAGTGGTACGAGACGTTTCTAGTTGCTAGTGCCTACGTGTATCTGAAATTCATAATTTTGAAATTGTCAATTATTTTAAGTTTCTAAAAAGCCAAAAATGTTTGTAAAGTTTAAAATTTGTCCAGATTGTAAGAATTTTTGTAACATTTAAATAGACATATTTTTCTTATTCTAGCAATTTTAGATTTAGAAGTTTATTTTAGTTCTTTACGACGTAAAAATAGTTATTGGATATATTGAACCAATACATTAACAAATTATAAGTATCTTGAAAACAGAGAAAAAGCGAAAATAATTAGTTGAAGAAGTTAAAAAAGGTATAAATTTCCACAATGAGCTTAATGAGGTTTTTGTTCATAGAGTTAAAAATTCATACTTTCAATTAATCAATATCCATTGTTTCAAGCAGACAGTTTTTATGAAGCCATTAAATAAACAGAAACATCAGAGTTTAAATATAGTAATCATAAAAAAGTATTTTTTTATAAGAAACCAAATTTTGTCCACTTTCAACAAACGTAATTGCAGATAATAATATTCATTAATAAATAATGTTACTTATTCGAAAATTTAAGGTCCATATCAAATGCATTGTATGATGATTTTATACAAATTATTGAAATTATTAACCAATATTATTTAAATCTTTAGGTGTTGCAAAGACAGATGGATATGGAACTTGAGATGGTTCCTGAAGGCGGTGGAAAAGACAAAGAAAAAGGTCCAATAGCCCGCATAAGTGTTTTACAACTGAGTTCTACACCTGTGGACCAAGAACATAAAACCGACAGAGACCACGACTTCAGCGACGACGAAGACGAGATTAGCTCTGGTGAAGAAGAAGTCGCTGATCTCTCAGACAGTGAACCGATCCGAACGAAGTTGCCTCACACCAGGCACAACTTGAAACAACGTTTTGTTTCTCTGTTACGCCGCTTTAGAGTACCCGACAGTGAAGGTGGTCGAAGTGCCGACTTGTCCAATCCAAGTGACATTCAAGCTCTCTTTCATGAACTCGAATCTTTGAGTTGTGATGAAGACTCAGCAGGAGAACAAGACACCATGTCCATATCCAGTACACCCAAGCCAAGCTTGCGGCCGTTTTTCAGTAGTAGTAAAAGTCTTTTAGACTCTAATATAGCTCATAATAGCGAAACCGAGAGATTTATAGATGACAAAGCTTCAGGAAGTGATGGTAATGCAGATCTCTGTTTTACGGATCCCGAAGTACAGTCAGATCCGCAAACGGGATCACCACCACGTGAACAGTTGACAACACCAAGAACCAAGTTATCGGGAGATAGCGATTTCACCAACTTAATGCAAGAATTTAATGAGAGGAAGTCGAAGTTGTTTAGGTCATCTGCGTCTTCAGGGAAGAAGAAGAACTCACTTAGCGTAAGCGCTGACGTTCCAGTGCCTGAAATGGTAACGGTGAGTTAAATTATTCCACTATTAAGTACATCTAAATATTATTGTTTAGGCGCGGAAAATCTTTCTCGAACAAGTCACTCGCGTGCTACCATTGGAAGAAACAGTTCTTCCCGAAGCCGTTGTATTAATCACAGGCCCCGACAGTATTACAGGACCATTATCAGCGCGTCTCACTCATCATCGTATTTTCCTCCCATTATCATCAGTCGAAGTCAAAGCAGTTCTTACAGCTGTGTTTAACAAAATCCACAAATAGTAAGTGTGACTTTATAAAAATATTAAAAGTAATTAATCATTCAATTTCAGTTGCAATAGCTGTGCCAAGCCTGGAAATTTTGTTAAATTAGTATTGATTGGAGGAGACACCCTTGTGGGTTGGGTGATCCGCCCTTACGTCGAACTTCTAGCGACGAAGCCACCAGAATGGTTGAATTACATCAGGATATATATTATTCCTGTTGGAAATTGTGGACTGACAAAACATCTGGCCAACCTGGATTCAGGTTACGCATCCATGTTTCCCACAGATCAAGAATTAAAAATTGATGAACTTGCTGGGAGATTACATAGATATTTGTCGGTACCACCTACCGCGCCTGTTGCCCAACTTCCGTTAGGAGAGGCGATGTTGACGTGCCAGGATGATTCCAGTCAACTCTTCATACCATTTGTTAATGTAAGAAAAGTTTATTTAAAATAACTGCTACGTATTACAATATTTAATTTAACCGTTCAAATATTGAATGAAAGTAAACACAGGTTTTGTTCAATCCCTTACACGTGATAAATATTTTTTTTCTGATAAGCGCAATGCCATGTACATAGCCGAAAAGTATAAAGTTTTTATCAACAATCGTAAATGTATGATTATAACAACAAAGTTGTAGATTTCATTCTTAACTGTAACATAATCTGTTACAACGGAATTATCGTATCGTCCCCGAGATTAAACTTCTTAAGTGAGATACGTTGTTATTTAAGTTTATAAGTTTGTATAATTTTATGCTCTGATTAAATTATAAATTCAGATATCTAAACTACCTTTTTCAAACATTTTTCTGGCTGTTCGTCTAGTGATTATCGTGTCTCTAACAACAAATATAAACCAAGAAAATTCCAATGCGTAATTTTAGCCTGTGGAATTTATATACTCAAAGTTCATCATTGAATAAGTAACAATAAGTGATGAAATTTTTTGTATGAAACGTTACAAAAATAATGCATGACTGAAATATGAATAAAAATGAGTAATAACAAAAAGTGGGAGATGAAATAATAATAAAAATTTTGACTCATATTGCCTCAAGTCTGTGTTGCTCATTAAAATTATTTCATGATTTTTATTTAATTTTCCAGGAAGTCAGAGTGGGTCCCGCCGAACATGCCTTGTCCGTCTCTGTAGATCTTGAAGACTTAATGTGCTCCAGTCCTCCAGCTCCTTCCTTAACTCCTCCATCGTCACCAAATGTGCAGACTCGGGATTCACCTTGGGAACCTCTCGAATTACAGCTAGATTATTGGCAGATTTCAAAATGCACCGAACCTGCTACAGTAAAGACTGATAAAACCAAACCAGACGGTAAAAATTCACTCAAAGGACTGTTTCGTGGTCTTCAAGCCTCACCTTCAAACGCTTCGGGGCTCAGCATGACCATACACATGGCAAATAAAGAAAAGAAGCAAAAGAGTAAGATAGTGACGATAAAGAAACACAACAATTAACTTTTTATTTTAGTTATGAGACTTGGTAAGAAGAAAGAAAAAGAAAAAGACGCTGAACCTCGCAGTCAGACCGTCGAAGGAATTTCGAGACTCATCTGTTCCGCTAAAGCATCTCACAATACTCCAATGAGAGGTAACTAACCTTTGAAGTGCAGTAACGTTTATTTACTTGTGTTATTTTTAGTTTATGTGGATGGTGTAGAATTCAACGGAGTGAAATTCTTCCAGTTGAGTTCAACGTGGCAGACGCATGTTAAACAGTTGTCTGTGGCTTTAGTAGGTGTGCCATTGGCGAGTGCTGAAGTGAATTCTATGTAACAAAAATTTAAACGGACCTTCCCTTTTTTAAAACCCGCCGCTTTGCTTCCGTGTCTCGTTTCCGCGATGCCTTCATCGCTTCTAGTCAAGGTTAAATCCATCGTAATCCAACCGTTGACAATACATCCAAGTAAGGCTCAAAACTCAAGTTTGAAATAAAATTTTTTCAACAAAAAACTCACGTTAAGAATACTCCGTATATGTGATATAGTTTATAGTCGTCGTTATTGATATCGATAAATGCTTGAGATTTTTTGAAGACAAAAAATACTTTTTTACAAGCTAAGGTTAACTGAATGTTTAACCGATTTGTTTATAAGCACAGCAAGATTTATTTGTGGCCAAACCACTTTTATATCGATATAACGTACCCACGGTTTTGCATATCATGCGTGTTTTTGTTACTTTGTTGAGATGCCGACCATCACCACTAATGGGAAATGATGTGCAAAGCAGCGTTCATATCAGCATTTTGCATAAATACCAAAGCAACAATTTGTGTAATTTGACGGAAAGTTGTTTGTATTAATGTGTAGGGGTTTCTCACAGTCATTGTAGTCCTTTTTTTTACAATTAATGACTGTGAAAAATAGTTCCATGTCAAAATCAAATTTTGTTAATGGGAATGTTGAAAGGATCTCACCAAAAGTTGTAAGTTGAACTGTGATGACGTGAAGCTATGAAAAATATTGATATAAGAATTGGAAAGCGCCGTGCAACTGTGATTTTACGCAGCTCATTCCAACTTGTTAGCTCGGATGGATGTTCCGTCATTAATTTCATTGGAATGTGCAACAGTTTTGGAACATCCATCTATAGTTCATCAGTGTTTGATTGTAAATGATAGATTAGTAACTGTTGTATAAATGCAATAATGTCTGAAATTAGTATTGTTTATATATAACTACATACATACATATAAATAAACATGAATATGTACTTTTATTATTGTTTTCTTAAGTTTTAACAATACTTTTAGTCAGGAGGTTGTTGCTCGGGCGCCTCCTTCTGCTTCCTCACTGTTTCTGCTAGATACCGAAAACGCATCATACACTCCTCCTGAAAAAAAAAACTTTGAAAGGGCGACAGACAATATTTATCTTTAATTATACCGTCAATTATAACTACTTATTTATAGGTTTAAATGGTGCAGGCGTATACTGACGGGTCAAATTGCTACATTTGGATTTATATATTTTTACAAGTTTTGCTATCTTGTAACTTGGACTTAAAAGTGTAAATACTCGTACTCAGATGTAAATTTCTTTTTTGAACAGTACTTATATGTATAATTTCGACCTGGAAATTGTCTAGAATGGTGAATGCGCCGAGTCAAAAAGCCATATTTGCATATTATTATTGCTCGACAGGTTTCACGTTTTCAAATAAGCATTAAATTAGTTTGTAATGAGAATCTCAAAGTTATAACAGACTTTCCTGAGCTTGTTTAGTTTTAAAGGAATTGTAGATAACTGGCAATATTCAACAGAAGCAATGTATAGAATTTCCCGTGGGGAGCTTCATACTCAAATTAATTTACTTTTTTTTTGCAAATACGCATGTAGCATACAAGCTCAATTGAGACCGTACAGATATTAAAATTTAAACCAAATCAATTGACTATTTTTTTTCACTAGAAAGCTATCATACCTTGGTCTTATTAGGAACACAATCCGCTATTTTTTCCCATCTTTCAACACATCCTTTAGGATACTTGGCCAATGCTTCTTCTAACGCTTTTTGCTGTGCTTGACTCCATTTCTTTACCTCCTCACTTACATCAACTTCCTTCTTTGTTTTCTGTTTTACCTTAATCGGTACAGGTTCTTCCTCCTGATCATTTGGTAATTTATAAGCATTATCTTTCATCTTGTTTGCCATGTATGTAACTTCAGGCACGGACCTCCCCATCGTTTCTGCTATTATCTCCCATCTTCCTGATGTACCCCCTGGATATTTTTTCACTAACTTTATCAACTCTGCCAAGTCATCATCAGTCCATAATCCACCAGAACTCACAGGTGGAGGAACTGAAGGCCGAGAACTATCGTTAGAGCTTTGGAAAGTTGTTTCAAAATTAGGTCCTTCAGGCAAAACAAAACCCTTGTTGCGCTTGCGAACTGTTTTCACTCTCACTGGAACCTCCTCAGGTTCGGGAGTTGGTGCTCTTGTAACTTCTTCTATTTGTTGAGCTACTACTGTTTTAAGTAAACCTAAAGTCTGAGGTAAAGATATGATAAAGTGCCAAAGAAGTCGAGGTATTTGTATTGGCAAAGTGTCAGTTATTGAAGGTTTTTGTAAAATCACAGCCGGTTCTACGGGTTTATCTGATCGCTTGTTACGTTTGGGCTTCTTAATTTGTTCCTAATAAAAAAAAAAAACAGTTAATTAGAGACACATAACTAAAACAGCAACATACAATGGTGTATTTTCGCTCTAAGTATCCAGCCCAATTTACTATGTACTGTCCTATGGTCACGATGACAAACAAAATAATGCAAACTTCCACCATGCCCATCTTGCGAACATAGCGGTAATAATAGACCGCTGAACGCCAGTTAGGAAGTCCATTAACAAGAACTTCATCGTAGTATTGTCGTTTAGTACTGCTTCGAAGGACTTCGTAAACAGAAACAAGGTTTCTAAACTGAACTGATGTGTCCACATTTGGGTTTTTATCAGGGTGCAACTTTAGAGTAAGAGCTCTGAAAGCTGATTTAATTTCCTGGTTTGTGGCACTCTGAAAAAAACGGATTAGGAAAACCCAACATAAAAAACATCCACTTACTTGAGAGACATTAAGCAAAGCATAAAAATTCTCTTTAACTTCCTCAACCACATCAAACACTTCTAATTGCTCCGAATCCCAAGCGGCAACTGCACTCATAGAAAAGATAACAAAAATTGCGCGTATTAAAAACATTTTATTGTTTTACAGCTTACAAATTCACATTTTATAAAATATTTGACAACTAGAAGTGAGGTTATACTACGTGTCAACCACAACTGTCCCGTTCAAACGTCGGTGATGAAAGTGTATTAATTGATGGAAAGCGTTGCTAAAATATCTTTGATCACATTTTTTCCCAATAAATTGGTACTTTCACGTTCAATAAAGCGTAAAGGTAGCACCTATTAATGAATTCACCACTATAAATTTCTCAAAATAACAGATTTACATTTGAGTCCTAAAGGTCCAGCAATACCGCCTTCAGGTAACTTAAAATTAACATCAGGTTGCTTAGAATATGCCCCCACTTCATTAAGTTGAGCATTACTCTTTGACAAGTCAGATAATTTCCAAATGGCAATGTTCTTAGCTTTACCATGTCTAGCCAAAACAAAGAAATCATTTTCAGTTTCTACAGCTCCTGAAATTATTGCCCAATGTGCCTTATGCCCGTTCTCACAACACGGAGAGTTGTCTTTGTCAGTATCATAAGGCACTAAGATGTTAGCACCAGTTAACAGAAGTTGTTTGATTTCTTCGGTGTTCAGTAAACCAGAGTATATCTTAACACCCGTGGCTTTTACGTGCAATTTTACTAATTCTGCCATGTTCTCAGCACTAAACATTTCTCCATTGTTGGTGTAGCCCAAACTCTTGGCAAATTCAAATAAGTTTTGTACTGTGGTTTTACTAGGATTTCCTAAGTACATTGCAAGGGCCACTAATCCACATTGTGGACCATCTTGAATAAAACCTGGAAGAGGCTTATAACAATACTTTACGGGGGCACTTAGTTCCGTTAAACTGAATAAAGTGCAAATTTTGTGCACTTCTGGAAATGTCTCCGCCCATGAAAAGCTCATGTCTTGGTCTCTAGAATAATCATTAGGATACACTTTTTGAAAAATTTGCAATGAATATAATTTTTTGTATTTTTAGAAAAAAACCATTGAGGTTATACTTTTTTTGTTTTGGCGAAACTTTAGCCACAACCTTTCAAATTCCACTCGATTTGTGTATACACTATTCTAGTGGAAAAATATGAGATTGCATAATTTGAGGTTATGGGTGATGACAAGACAAGTCATATAATCGTTACAACTTCTGTCATGGAAACACCCTCAACCAAAACTGATAATACAAGTGCTACTAAACCTCTGAAGATTAGGAAGTGTGCTGGAAAAGACACTTTTGAGCGCATAAATTATCTATACCAGGTTTGATTTGGAGTCACAATTATTTTCTATTTAAGGGACAAAATTTCAGGCAAGCAACGCCATCGCAACAAAAAATCAATCATGTAACATTGCATCCATAATGTACAGCAACCTCGTAGTTGCAGTATCAAAGAAGGCAGTCCAAAGATTGTAACTCCCATCACAAAATAATAATTTATTAATAATTATAATTTTTAGGGATATAGATGTCAAAAGAACCCTTTGTAAAGGCTGTCGCTCTTTACTTCTTGTAGGTGTCAATTGCAAGGTAAGAATAAAGAAAAAACGTCTAACGTGGACGTGCACAACTTGTTTTACCAGAAAAGTATATGATATGCACAATTCTGAGCATAAACCTTGGACTCAGAAAAATGAAAGTCTTGTAGAAGTTCTAGATTACCAAAAAAATCAGTAGAAACATCAATTTTATTAATAAAATTACACAAAAATCTTAGTCTACATTATTTACTTACACATTCCACAAGTAGCTAAATAAATACTTGTTCATCTGCTAAACTGTCTGCAAATGGACTAACAATTTCTTTGGTTGCAAAGTAGAAAATCAAACCAAATGTAATAGAAATTGGAAGCGCAGGTAACGCCTTTTTAAAGATTGCTAGTAAGAGTAGAGTGAGACATAGCCCCTAGAAATAAACAATTAATTAAAAAAAAACTAAAAGTTCAGCTTGAACATACAATGAGAATTGCAACAAAACAAGCAAGAGTGGTATTCCAATCACCATAAGATGATGCTTTGCCAACCAAAACACTGTAAAAGATAAAATCACCAAGACCCAGTTTTACACCTCCTAAAAATGTAAAGTTATAATGCAATAACCATTCGCTCTTTTTAATTCACATACTTTCTTCTTCTTCTTGATGAATTTGCGTCCGCGGAGTTCCTCTAGGAACATCATGAACTTCAATTTGTCTTTGGGCAACTCTAGCAGAATGATTATCCACCCAGTCTTGTGTGAAACCATGTTCTTCACTGTTTGAGTCCACTGAAGTACGCGCGGTATTATCTGCTGGAGTCGCCATGCTGGTGTAAGCGTACATATAAGTGGCTAAAAAAGCAACACATATTACTGCGTTCTTATAATAAAAATTTTCATACATGAGTAAATTAAGGCTGGAAAAATTTGTTCATTTCTTTCTTGGGCAGTTTCTACAAGGATTCTTAAAGGTCCTTTAGGCATCAGCACAGCTATTAAATCTGAAATGAAAAGTTAGGCAATGTTATGTGTGAATGTTGGAAATTACCCCAAACTGAGATCACAGCTAAAACAGCCCATGTTGTCCATTCTGGTAGATATTTAATAAAAACTAGGGCCATCAGAGCGGCTACAAAAATCAGGTAAGCTTGTTGCAAGAGTAGAGGACCTTGCCAGTGGATGCAAATCATCCCCATGACGCCAAAGTTCCACATTAATAAGACAATCGTTGGATAATCCATTGGAATGTTATAAGCTCTTAAAATCTCTCTAAAAAGTCACAGTTGTTACTACAAAAACGAATCAGTTTAGTTACTTACTCTAAATATAGATATGAAAATACTGAAAGCAGCATGAGAGATGACATGATTAACCACCCATGTATAGTCTTATAACAACGGTATTTGTACAGGACAATCAACAATACAGTCATCACCACAATCACCCCCATCAAAATTAAAGAATTTGCTGCGGCATTCCACACCTTGGTGCTTGTATCAGAGCTCTCTTCATGAAAAGGTGTATAAACCCTAAATAAAATGTGTTAAACTAAATAGTAACCCTTAATGCAATAAACTCACAAATACATATCTTTGACTGAATAAAAATTCACAGTGCTAATGGTTGCAACAACCACCACCATGCACAAAGACACTGGTGCAAATAATTTGATAACATGTTTGGCCCCATACTTCAATTCTTCTTCTTCATCTCTTAATTCAGTTACATTCTGATAATCCCCAGGGGCCGCCCTACTTGTCCTACCATCCACAACGCGAGTTTCGGGAATAGTTTCATCGTCATCTGGACTTCTTCGAGAGCGCCGTTTCCGAGAACCTTCAGGAACTACCCTGGAATCTCCTGTAACTGAACTTCCACTTCCGTTCGTTTCCACATGTCCGTCCATCAGTCTTGTTTTCTCGGACACTGGTTCGAACTCGCTTTCACTTTCCGACATACACTTTTTAAGAAGAAATTAACGCGAAAACTCAAGAAAAATATAATATACACAGTTTTGACAGTTGTCAGCTGTCAGAAATGAGTCAGCTTAAGGAAAGGCGATCATGCAACAACAAACCATTTCTAAATTTTGAACGTATTAAAGATGGCAAATCAGTTTCAATAAAGAGAATTAACGAAAGCCTAATCTTCAAAACTAGTGAAATACACAAACTTTTATGTTGGACCGGAAGGGGACAGAATTAATATCATCGAGCGCTTATGTGCGCACAGAGACATAAGCGCGTAACTCCCTTTGTGGCACGTCTGTGGTGGTCTGTGGTAGATACCGCTAGTAAGTGTTCTGTGGCACTAGTACAAGGTAACCTTATCTCCATGGCAACACCCAATCAACTAATAGTTAATACGCAATAAAGTTACCTTGATTAAACGCAGTTTTTGCAAAAACTGGCTATAAATGGAAAGTTTACCGAGGGACAAGTGGCGCTAGTGTTCCATACAAAAATCGTCCTTTCGACAACAGAACACTTGCTATCTCCTTTATCTAACTATATCTACTTTGGTAGCTCTTACAAAATTATGTAAATTACATTTTTTCTACTAGCGCCTGGGTAAACTTGTTCTAGTTATTGTCAGAAGTACACCTCAAAAATAGTTCTAAATTTCACAAGGCGTGGTATTTTTTTCAATACCTGCTTACTTTTTTATTTTAAAATTCTATACAAAGATCTAACAGCGACTACAATTCACAATAAATTGATAAATGGCAATACAATCGAAACTAGAAAACTACTTTTAATTCTTAAAAGCCCGCTAGGACAAAAATGTTGCCAATCTTTCATTCTAGTAGCGTGCTAGCGTGTTCCACATTTATATGAGAAACCTAGCATCCAGAACTTATAAGTTCCAATAATTATTGAAAAATATTTATTACTCCAATTTTGTTTAATCTTTATGTCCAAATTACAATTAAAACCTTAAGTCCAAGTCAAAATTTCACATACTTAACTGAAAATGTTGCAAATACAAAATAAATGTAAATATCTACTTAAATGATACAGTAATACAGTAACAGGATCGCGCTAAGTTTATTAATAAAACCCTGTTTTAGAAAAGTTTTTCATTTTGAATTGGGTTTTTTTTTTGTTAAAATTAGAGTTTTCAAGAAAATCCTGTTTTTGGGCAATATGTGTTAAAAGTAGTAAAACTAATAGCGTCCATTCACGTACAAACATCGAGAAAACCTCTAAAAACCAAAAAAAAAGTCCAGCACATTGATATGCGGCCTACAGAATAAGGAACAATGATTTAAAATCTTAGTATCTGTCATTATATGTTTAATAACATTTTGGGAGCACTGATTATTTTTGTGAGGCGAGCCAAATTTTTAAACTGCAGACATTCTCTGTTGTGAGGTACATAAATTTATGAAATCACATCATTTTTAATAAATTGACAGATCGTAATTTTTCCGAAAAAAGTCAAAAAATAGAATTACGGAATTTCAAATTCCACCCTTTCTGCTATGTGCTGCATTTTCGTAAATAAAATTGTAGAGGAAAACCTTAAGTCGGGCATACACCTTACAGTAGGCCTGACAGTTTTGTCTGTGCAGCTCGACCAAAGCCCCCACCTACATTGTGTCTACATGTAAAAACAAACATATTTATAACTTAATTATTAAAAGAGTTTGTGAGGGTGAACATAGATGTTGGTGGACCCTGCATAAACAACTATATAGAACTGAGAGAATTGTGCTATTTTTTTCTTATTTAAATAATTGAATATATACTTAGTGACAAAAGTAAAGGAACACCAAAAATAAATACTTATTTTTCAAATTTTGTATATGAGTTGTGGATGACTAAAATAAAATTTGACTAAACTTTGATCTCTATTTCTTCAGTAGTTCCAGCAATTTTTTTTTCTTGTATGCTGAAGAAGAATTCAGCATTGTATGTGGGGGGTCAGTCGATTTTCGTCACTTACACGTGTTTGACGTATTGCTCAAAATGCATTTAAGTGATTTTGAACTATGTCGAATAGTGGGTCTTCGAAAATGGGGTTTATCTTTTTGTCAAAGTGCAACCGTTTAAACAGAACGGTGTCAACTGTGGCGAACTGTTATCATGCTTTCGGAGGAAGAACGAGAACAACGAGCCATACGTTCAGAGCGTCTTCTACAGACAACAGCACCTTTTAAGACTGCTGACTGTGAGGGACCGATTTTCGATCACACGTTTGATTGGAGAACAAGGCATAAAGGTAGCCACTAGAACCATCTACAGAGGAATATGATCTTTTGAGCTCATGTCTTACCGGTCGCACTTTGTGATACCACTCACCGCTGCTCACAAAGGGCAACGGTTAGAGTTGTCGAGAAAGGTTACACTAAGATGAAGAATGGCATCAAGTGGTCTGTAGCGACGAATCCCGATTTTGCTTGGGTATCAGCGATGGTCGGATAGGAGTTAGAAGACGACGTGGAACACCATGTAAACCAAACTGTTGGAATTATGGTGCGGGGTGCAATTGGGTATGGCAATAAATTCTTCCGTACCTTCACACTCTACTAAACCCTGTTTTTCAACAACATAATGCCTGGCCTATATTTCCAGAGTTACTCTTGTTAAGAAGTCACTCTTCTTCCGTGGCCTCCCAGATCTCCTGACCTATCTCCAGACGCTGGAAGATCTCCGATACCAAATACTGGTGACATGGAATGAAATACCCCAGGAGGAAATTGATAACCCACACGATAGGGCAACGTATTATTAGTATTAACTTTTATATTGTTTCTTTGTGTTGTTTCAAATGTTGATCGTTTATTTATTTTGACCACCTATATATAATATATAAAAATCTGTTCAATTGAATGACTACTTCTTGGTGTTCTTTTACTTTTATAATTCAGTATACTTTATTAAATTGTGTTATTAACAATAAAAGGGTTCTTCCTTTTTTTAACCCAAATCAATGGGCTCAATTTTAAAGTGCTTCAAACTGAATTGTTCGGACCCCAGTTGTTCATTGCCCCGTTATTATAAATGAACTTGAGCAAAAACTTTAATAGACGTGGGGAGTGACCATGAGACTGAGGTGCTTTAGTACATCTGGAAACACTCAATTATTTTGATGGGCTCTCTTGCCTTCCATATCAGTTGGATCCGTATTAAAATCATTTAAATAGTGCTAGTTTCAAAGTTTAAATTTAACCATAAGAATAGTAGATTGTTACAAGTAAAGTTATATTACAAGCACCCCACTTAAATGAACGAAAAACCAAACCGTTTAGATATTTTGGTTTCCTCCGGGTCTCTCATAAGAAAAATAAACTAAAACAGATGGAATAAATAAATGCATCCGACGTAATCTCATTGCATATTTTAAAATTTTTGTTGTTGAAGTAGGTGTTGCTTGGAACAAAACATTATTTCATTTCTGTCTAGTTTTTGACACTTTATTATCACCATTTAGTGTGTTTTATGTGACTTTTGTTATCTATAATGTATGTTTCTTGTGTGTACGCTCTTTTCAAATGTTCAGTAATGCGTTAATGAGGTAAGTACTAAAAAATTTTAATGTGTATAATTCTAAAATGTTTTTTCTAAGTGTCGTCGCGTTCATGATTGTTTGTGGAAGTAGAAAGCTAGACGCTATAGATTTCCAACCAATACCAGCATTTAGTGGGAACTTCCTTCAAGACGTAGCTGATTTTGACAGCATTGTTGAACCCGAGTCTAGCCAGAATGAGGCAATTAGTGTTGTAAAAACTAGAGATAGCACGAACGACGAAGAAAATGTAAGTGATAATATCGGAAAATTATCCTCTTTTTACGAAAAATGTCCACGCTGTGCAAAAAAGCACAAAACTGTAAATGGTTCAAAAGAGCAATCGTCAGAAGATATTGATAAAATGAAAAGGCAGTTAAGACAAATGGGAAGTTTTTTTGTCAATGATATTCTTCGGAACGAAGTTAACGACGATCGACAAGAACGAGATGTTAAAGATATAGAAGAAATAGAACAGCCTAATAGAGATAGTAATGGTGATGCAGTAAGTAATGAGGCCATAAAAGAAGAAAAACAACACGCAGAAAATGATACGATTACTGCTAAAACCCTCTTGGACAATTTAGAGAATGCACCATTACGAGAAGAACAAGAAAATCCAATTTGTTTCAATTTAGAACAAAACAAAAAAGGTCAAGTGGAAGATTTAAACAACGCGAAAACCTACACAAACAGTAGGGCGAAAAATCCAATTATTGCAGTAATTTAACTACATTTTTAGGTAAAGAAGGAAGCGATTTCTTGGAAATGCACTTTTATAAACACTTACCAAGTACCGATGCCATTAAAATATCACCGACGGATGAAAAATCCGTTTTAATTAACTTGTATCCTGAACCAGAAGGTAAAAAAACTTTAAGAACGCCTGAAAAGTATGACTACATAGCGTTGCTGGGAAAAGACAATCAGTTAGTAGAAGTGCCTGCTGTCAAGTTCACAGTGATACCCCAAAATGAAGATCGTCAACGAAGAAGCGATGATTTTGCTCCATTTTTTATTTCCAAATATAGTAAAAGTCCTCGAACCCACGCAAAACATGACACATTTCATCTTTCTTGTAAAGGAGGCATTTGTTCCAGTCACTGGACACATGTACCTATACTTTTTGTAAATACAATACCAGAGTTGCGAGGAAAACTTAACAATAAGCACAAGAGGGCTTTAGACTTGGACTTAAGTGACAACAAGTATTTACGTGAGGCAAACTTGTTGATTCAAAATGTGAACACCTCTTTAAAAATGGGTTTCGCTGATAGCAAGAAAGAAATGCCTGCTGATGCTGGTGTTTTGGTTAATTCGAAGTATCGAAACTCGATAGACAATTCACATGGTAAAACTTTGAAGAGAAAAGAGTTTAAGAAAGAAATATATGATGATTTTGCCTCGGAAAAAGTTGGAGGTGAAGCTGATAATGCTCACAATTACGTACAACCTGAATTTGGTTCATTAGTTAAGCAAGAAAATTTGGTTCAGAGTAATGGGTTTGGAGAAGATAAAGATCCCAGTTTTGTAAAAAATGAAATTGCATCAAACAACGACAATGCTTTATTACAGAATGAAATTAGTCCTGTTCAGGCTGTTCCAGATGGTGCATTTTTAAAAAATGATATTAACTCTTGGGACGCTACATTAAATACAAACACTGCCAAAACTTTGAAAACAAACACCGTGGTTTCTACATACATTGGTCCAAAAGATGTAGATAGTTATATACAAAACGCACTAAGTTATATTGATTTTCCTTTAAATAAGGACTTGGCTAAAGGTGAAACCAATTCACCCAAGAAAGACCCTAGCAATGACATAAATTCTTGGGTTGTTCAACAAAATGAAAACGCTGGCTTAGAACAAAACTATCTTAATACTTGGGACGTTGCATCAAATAACGACAAACAGTTGTCAATGAATGCGGTTAACCCAATACAAGAATTAACAAAGATTGATAGTTTAGTAAACACTAATTCTAATTTTGGTTCGCCAAGTAAAGACAATTTATTCCAAAGTAATATGGATGTTAATCCAAGCAAAGAAAATAATCTGATAAAAAACATAATTCCTCCTGCAGATTTTGCGTCGGACAAATTCGATACTATAGCCCACAGTAAATCAGCCTCTGTGGATATGGATTACAATAAAATTAACGATTTAGTGAAAAATGCAATCAGTCCAGTTTTAAGTAAAGATGACGGTGTAAATAAAAGTCCTATGAGATTTGCCCCAAACAAGTTTGATTCAAAAAATGGAATTAATTTGATAGGACCCTGTAAGAACTGTCACAAGATTAATCCGGTGAATAGCGGAAGTATAACAAAGAGTGCTTTTACTTCTTTGGACACACCACCATCGAAATATAGTAGTACTTTTATCACTAATAATGATTCGCCTGTTCAGAGTGAAAATCTAGTGAAAACTGATCATAACTCTGTGGATTTTTCATTAAGCAAGGATACTAACCTAATTAAAAACGATATTGATTCTATTCAAGTTGCATCGGGAAAAAAGGAAAGTTTAACACAGAATCAAATTGATCCATTGGATATTACGTCAAACAAAGGAAGCCTTAAAAATCAGGTTAACTCAAGAGCAATTGAATCAAATGAACAAAGTCCCATGGTGCAAAAAGAAATTAGTTCAGGTAAGAGTGTAAAGTAAATTGAATTAAAAGGCATTGTTTCCATTAGATATAGGATCAAATGAAAATAACCCAGAAGACGTTATCAATTCCAACGTAATGAACGTAGCCACCAGTGGAAACGGATTATCTGACAAGTTGGTTGATGAAATCAATCCGTTGAATCAAGGTTTGATCAACAATGGACAAAACGTTCTCGATACAAAAGTTAATGATTTATCAGACAATATCATAGATACAAACAGCGGCAGCAATTCCGCTAGTATAGTGGAGAACAAAAATAACGATGCTGGAAGCAACATGATCAACAAAGAGGTAAATTTTATTTGTTAACACGATTCATAAAGCCCGTATTATCATAATAGCCCCATATTATCTAAATAATATGTATACAGGTGTGCCAAATTTCGCGAACCCACTCAATGTTACGTTAAAAGAATTAAAAAATAACCCGAGAAAGGTTATTCAATCAAGAAAAATACGCAAATCGTTGGAATAATAATTTTACATTAATAAACAAATTTCATATTAATCTTACGAAAGATAGACGAGAAATATAACTTTGAATTTGAAAAACTTTGAAAAAGAAACATCTTTTTTCATTCTTTCAAGTTCCTTGGTCAGTTCTTAATAAAGCTGCCACTGAATTTTTGGGACACTTTGTATAGATGCAATAAAAATTTTAGTTTAAAATGATATGAAATTTTCCAGAATGTCTAGTCCGTTTCAAAAATTATTCCCCCAAAATTTTGCTTTAGGAAATTTTATTTTTTCTTTTTAGTTGATGACACATCCAGAAAATTATGCTAATTTTTAGACTGTTTGTTCTCACCCCGATAATTGTCGAATGTCGGATTGGGATACTTGCAAATTACATTATTTTATATTAGTATCGTACACACGCCCGTCCGATATCATTGCATCCGTCGAAAATCGGATTCTGACCGATACATTTGCAGCAATGCTGTTGTTTTCTCTGATAAAAATCGGACGCAAAGTACACGAGACACCGACAAGAAAAAAATTACATTTGTTCGTTAATTTTGTCAATTAGGGAATAGTGGGAAAAGTAGTTTTTGGCAAAAAATTAATAAAAACAAATTAATCTTTTTAAAGCGAAAATAGATAAAACCTTGTATGTAACACGTGGGAAACTTGATTTGTTTACGGGCGCGCTTATTGCAGAAAGAGCCAAAGAATTTTTTCCATTTCTTTCCTACGTAGCTGTTATAAATCGTTAAAAACAAATAGTAATTTATCTAAAATCAAATAATTTGTTTTAGAAGATATTCTAAAATATTTAAGTTTTTTCTAAGCACTTCCAATCCTTTTTTTATATTATTATAAATAACTTCACAAATTTACAAATAGGCATCTCCAAATAAAAAATCTAGAGGTGTGTTATATCGGGTGATCGTGGTGGCCACAAAAGCATAATTGCATTGTTTGCAATCAGCTAGTCTGGATTTTTCAGAACACAGATTTTAAATTTTTATCATACATAGGTTTACTTTGGCCCATTTTGTATGTCCCTTTGCAATCTATCCATTGATGGGCATAGAAAGAAGCAAACCTCTTTTATTACTAATTATTTGCAAAAGATGTTTTTTTTTTTAAATTATGATTATTAAGACCTGAAATGCTATTGCTAAAAATTAATTTGAATTTATGAACTGCCCTACTAAAATTCTCAGTGCATACCGATGGGATTAGAACAGCACCATTAACTGAATACCAAGTTTAAAAAATAACATTTATTTGATTGTCAACGCCAATGTTTTTTGTAAACGAGGATATTTACTTGTAAATTCACGTAAAAAAAAATTGCGTGTGTAAAATGCTTACGTGGCCGCCAAGTTCTCGCAAAATATAAATTTTGTTTTTACAAGCCTAGAATAGCAGTATAGCAGACTTGTTTTCTTGTTAAGTTGTTTTATTGTTATTATTTTACAGATGTCAAACGATAACTTACTCGATCTCCTTAAGAACTTTGATACCTTAAAATCCGACTCGTCACTAAAAGTAGCCGGCCAAAATAATGATAACAATGTGACCACTCTTGATAATGAAGCTGTAGAAAATGGACATACAACGTGTGAATTAAGCTCAGAATTGCCGTCACTAAGCACATTAGAAACAGTAAAATTATCTCAAGAAGAAGTTTCATTTTTTTCGACAAGCGTCTCTTTGACTTCTCAGATTAACAACGATTCTGTAGAATTAAAAAATCCTTCAAATGTTTCTCTTGGAGATATTTCTCAAAAAGTAAATAATTCGGAAGCGCATAATATTACGTCTAATGAAACAGATGTATATGACGATAATGAAGCAGGTGATATTTTGGATTTCTTAGGTACAACCACAATTAATAGTACCGAACAAATTGAAACCACAACAAATATGCAAACAGAAAATTCTTCAAATCATTTGAGTATAAGTGTGAAATCAATACCTACAATTGTTACAAGTGCAGTTAATTCAACACCTATCATAGGTTCAGTTTCATATGAACAGCCTGCGTCTAAAACAAGTAACGTTGATATAATTACTACAACTTCAAGAAGTCTAGTAGAAAAAGGAAAAACTGCTTTTTTGAACAAACTGCACAGCCTCCAGAAAGACCTAAAACTGGTGTTCGAAGTTCAGAACATCCTTTCTGGTTCGAAAAAACATGAAAGTAAGCGAGACAAGAGAGATACAATGTTGTATGGTCGCCACAGAATTAAACGTAAATCCAAAAAATCCAAACATAAAACTGAAAGCACCACAGCTGAATCAAAAATAATTCAGAAAATTAACGGTTTAGGAAATATTCTGTTGTGGAAAGCACAACAAGACGAACACTCTGTTAACACAAGATCAAGGCGCTTTTTGTTTAAGTCTAAACGACACAAGAAAAGGAAGAAGAAGAAAAAGAAGAGAAAGAAGAAAAAGTGGTGGAAGCGGATATTCGGCGAGCCGAATAGCAATGATCGACATTTTTTAGGCAGACATTTCCAAAATTACCATTGAATTTTCGCGATTTAGGTGGCGTTAAAGACGGTAATGTTAGTAATCGGCAAACTAATAAATTAGGTAAAACAAAAAGACAGTTGGGCGAAGGCATGGACGGTCTTTGGGAAGACTTTGAATGGCCGTTTGGACGTAAACCAAAAATAAAAACTACTACTATAAATAGCGAAATAGAAACAAATTTCCAAGAAGACGTCTTAGACGAAGCAAAACGTATATTGCAAAACGCAGCTCCAGAAGCAGAAAGCTCGGATACTATTAGTACAACTATTGAGATCAACCCTATTACTAAGTTGGAGCAAGTACTGAGTGATTTAAACCAATTGGAAAAGGAACAAAGCGATAATGAGAACATCAATCATCAAGAATACCAGAATAAAGCAGACCATATGATTCAACATCTGCAGCAAGTGGTCACTGACATTCAAGGATATAGTAAAGAAAATAATTATGGCGGACTATTCAGAAATCAAGGTTGGAGTGTAACAAAAGATTTATTAGAAGAATTTCTTACTCAAACAAATGAAAATAGTCCGTCCACACAAGCAAATGAATTACTAAAAAACAAAGACGAGGATGTTGAAGAACAAATGCACAGATATTATAATGAACATCATTCAAAGAAGCCTTTTAGGGTGTATAAAAGTACTACTACAGAACATCCCCATATTTCTACAGTTCATAACGACTATTACGAAGATTACGAAGCCAACTTACTTGTAGATAAATTTCATAAAAAGCATGAGTCGTCAACCCTTTGCGATGAATGCAACGAAACTAACAACGCAGGGGAAACAATTACAACAAAAAATAAAACAAAAGAGGCAACAGACATTCCTCAAGAAAACACAATGGATGTAATGTGGTTTTCTAATCAACACGAAACTCATACAGTTTGTGAAATTTGTGACACGGAAGCAGCAAATCACAAAATAAAATTAGTAGCTCATGGTACCACTACGCAAAAAATATTTAATGTTAATCATCGCACATCTGAAGCAAATCATGCAAAGAATATAATCACACCAAAATTAGCTACAACAAAACAACCACAAGAGATTAATGTTACAAAGTCCATGGAACAATTTATTGGGAAACATAGCACGGAAGAACACCAAAACTTACAGCAACAGATAACCGAATTTAAAGTGTCACAGGAACAAGGTGTTACAACTGAATATAATGGAAGTGAAAAAAAATCAGAAACAAAACTTTTAACGGAAAGAAAGCAAAATGAAAGCACTAGAAAAGCAACAAAACAGTATAGCGGAAATGCTGTAAAAAATGTTGTAACAGAACCAGGGGTAGAACAAACGACAAAACAATTTCACTTACTTACAATTAAGCAAGGTGCAGAAACCACTACAGAAAGTGTAAAAGGAACAGAAAAAATACCTAAAACAAAAGATTCCCATATTGTTGTGACACGAGAAGATAAAACAACAAAACTTGTAACTGAACCAGAAACAAAACAAAATGAAATGGAAAATATAAACAGAAAGAGCACTAGAAAAGTTCTTATAGAAATGAAAGGAAAAACAACTAAACAAGAAGGCGAAATTACTGCAACAAAAATAGTTGAAGCAATTACCACTGAAAAATTTGCAACAAAACATTTAGAAGGAAATTTGGCAACAGGCTCAGCAACAACAAAAAAGAACGAGGTGAACACTGAACCACTTGGAAAAGGTACGACTAACAAAATCGTATCCGCTGCAACAAGAGAAAGAAAAGTAACTCCTCAAGAGAAAGCTGTAACAGAACCAGGAAGCCAAAAGCCAGAATCCGAAATAGAATCAGCGCGAACACAGAAAAACAAAGAAACTACCCAAAAATTTGTAAAAGGCACTGAACAATATAGCACAGAGAAAGCTACAACTACTGAGACCGAAAAAAGTATAAACGCTACTAAAGAATCAGTTGCAACAAAACCTGAAGGAGAAAATGCAGAAAACGAATTAGGACCAACAGCAACCCAAATGGGTGAAAAAACCACAGAACACAATATTGTAAAAGTCATAGAAGGTGAACATAGCACAGAGAGGGCAGCAATTTCTGCAACAGTAGAAGGTAGAGAAACAGAATCTGCAAAAAACGAGACAGAAAAGGAAGTAGATTCAACAGCAACTCAGAAAGGCGAAGAAATGACTGAACAAGCAAGAAAAGACACCATAAGTGAACATAGCACCGAGGAAGGCGAAACTGATGCGACTGAAGAGACTGCTAAAGAAAAAGCTGCAACAGAATCTGCAAAAGAAGAGGCAGTAAAGGAAGTAGAATCAGCAGCAACGCAGAAAGGAGAAGAAATCACGGAAGTAGCAGAAAAAGGCACCATAGGTGAACATAGTACAGTGGAAGGTGAAACTGCTGCAGGTGAAAAAGGTGAAGAAAATGTAACAGAACCTGCAAAAGAAGAGGCAGAAAAGGAATTAGAATCAGCAGTAACGCTGAAAGGCGAGAAAATCACTGAAGAAGCAAGAAAAGGCACCATAGGTGAACATAGCACAGAGGAAGGCGAAACTGTTGCAACTAAAGAAGGTGAAGAAACTGCTAAAGAAAAAACTGCAACAGAATCTGCAAAAGAAGAGGCAGAAAAGGAAGTAGAATCAGGAGCAACACAGAAAGGCGAAGAAATCACTGAAGAAGCAGAAAAAGGCACCATGGGTGAACATAGCACCAAGGAAGGCGAAACTGCTGCGACTGAAGAAGAAGAAGAAACTGCTAAAGAAAAAGCTACAACAGAATCTGCAAAAGAAGAGGCAGAGAAGGAAGTAGAATCAGCGGCAACGCAGAAAGGCGAAGAAATCACTGAAGAAGCAGAAAAAGGCACAATAAGTGAACATAGCACAGAGGTAGGCGAAACTCCTGCGAGTGAAGAAGGTGAAGAAACTGCTAAAGAAAAAGCTGCAACAGAATCTGCAAAAAAAGAGACAGAAAAGGAATTAGAATCAGCAGCAACTCATAAAGGCGAAGAAATTACTGAAGAAGCAGGAAAAGGCACCATAGGTGAACATAGCACAGAGGAAGGCGAAACTGCTGCGACTGAAGAAGGTGAAGAAACTGCTAAAGAAAAAACTGCAACAGAACCTGCAAAAGAAGACGCAGAAAAGGAAGTAGAATCAGGAGCAACGCAGAAAGGCGAAGAAATCACGGAAGAAGCAGAAAAAGGCACCATAGGTGAACATAGCACAGAGGAAGGCAAAATTGCTGCGAGTGAAAAAGGTGAAGAAACTGCTAAAGAAAAAGCTGCAACAGAATCTGCGAAAGAAGAGGCAGAAAAGAAAGTAGAATCATTAGCAACACAGAAAGGCGAAGAAATCACTGAAGAAGCAGAAAAAGGCACCATAGGTGAACATAGCACCGAGGAAGGCGAAACTGCTGCGACTGAAGAAGGTGAAGAAACTGCCAAAGAAAAAGCTGCAACAGAATCTGTAAAAGAAGAGGCAGAAAAAAAATTAGAAACAATAGCAACGCAGAAAGGCGGAGAAATCACTGAAGAAGCAGAAAAAGGCACCATGAGTGAACATAGCACAGAGGAAGGCGAAACTGCTGCGACTGAAGAAGGAGAAGAGACTGCTAAAGAAAAAGCTGCAACAGAATCTGCAAAAGAAGAGGTAGAAAAGGAAGTAGAGTCAGCAGCAACGCAGAAAGGCGGAGAAATCACTGAAGAAGCAGAAAAAGGCACCATGGGTGAACATAGCACAGAGGAAGGCAAAATTGCTGCGAGTGAAAAAGGTGAAGAGACTGCTAAAGAAAAAGCTGCAACAGAATCTGCGAAAGAAGAGGCAGAAAAGAAAGTAGAATCAGGAGCAACACAGAAAGGCGGAGAAATCACTGAAGAAGCAGAAAAAGGCACCATAGGTGAACATAGCACCGAGGAAGGCGAAACTGATGCGACTGAAAAAGGAGAAGAGACTGCTAAAGAAAAAGCTACAACAGAATCTGCAAAAGAAGAGGCAGAAAAGGAAGTAGAATCAGCAGCAACGCAGAAAGGCGGAGAAATTACTGAAGAAGCAGGAAAAGGCACCATAGGTGAACATAGCACACAGGAAGGCGAAATTGCTGCGACTGAAAAAGGAGAAGAGACTGCTAAAGGAAAAGCTGCAACAGAATCTGCAAAAGAAGAGGCAGAGAAGGAAGTAGAATCAGCGGCAACGCAGAAAGGCGAAGAAATCACTGAAGAAGCAGAAAAAGGCACCATAAGTGAACCTAGGACAGAGGAAGGTGAAACTGCTCCGACTGAAGAAGGAGGAGAGACTACTAAAGAAAAAGCTGCAACAGAATCTGCAAAAGAAGAGGCAGAAAAGGAAGTAGAATCAGCAGCAACGCAGAAAGGCGGAGAAATTACTGAAGAAACAGCAAAAGGCACCATAGGTGAACATAGCACAGAGGAAGGCGAAATTGCTGTGAGTGAAGAAGGTGAAGAAACTGCTAACGAAAAAGCTGCAACAGAATCTGCGAAAGAAGAAGCAGAAAAGGAAGTAGAATCAGGAGCAACACAGAAAGGCGAAGAAATCACTGAAGAAGCAGAAAAAGGCACCATAAGTGAACATAGCACAGAGGAAGGTGAAACTGCTCCGACTGAAGAAGGAGGAGAGACTACTAAAGAAAAAGCTGAAACAGAATCTGCGAAAGAAGAAGCAGAAAAGGAAGTAGAGTCAGGAGCAACACAGAAAGGCGAAGAAATCACTGAAGAAGCAGAAAAAGGCACCATGGGTGAACATAGCACAGAGGAAGGCAAAATTGCTGCGAGTGAAAAAGGTGAAGAAACTGCTAAAGAAAAAGCTGCAACAGAATCCGCGAAAGAAGAGGCAGAAAAGAAAGTAGAATCAGGAGCAACACAGAAAGGCGAAGAAATCACTGAAGAAGCAGAAAAAGGCACCATAGGTGAACATAGCACAGAGGAAGGCAAAACTGCTGCGAGTGAAGAAGGTGAAGAAACTGCTAAAGAAAAAGCTGCAACAGAATCTGCGAAAGAAGAGGCAGAAAAGAAAGTAGAATCAGGAGCAACACAGAAAGGCGAAGAAATCACTGAAGAAGCAGAAAAAGGCACCATAGGTGAACATAGCACCGAGGAAGGCGAAACTGCTGCGACTGAAAAAGGAGAAGAGACTGCTAAAGAAAAAGCTACAACAGAATCTGCAAAAGAAGAGGCAGAAAAGGAAGTAGAATCAGCAGCAACGCAGAAAGGCGGAGAAATTATTGAAGAAGCAGGAAAAGGCACCATAGGTGAACATAGCACACAGGAAGGCGAAATTGCTGCGACTGAAGAAGGAGAAGAGACTGCTAAAGGAAAAGCTGCAACAGAATCTGCAAAAGAAGAGGCAGAGAAGGAAGTAGAATCAGCGGCAACGCAGAAAGGCGAAGAAATCACTGAAGAAGCAGAAAAAGGCACCATAAGTGAACATAGCACAGAGGAAGGTGAAACTGCTCCAACTGAAGAAGGAGGAGAGACTACTAAAGAAAAAACTGCAACAGAATCTGCAAAAGAAGAGGCAGAAAAGGAAGTAGAATCAGCAGCAACGCAGAAAGGCGGAGAAATTACTGAAGAAGCAGCAAAAGGCACCATAGGTGAACATAGCACAGAGGAAGGCGAAATTGCTGTGAGTGAAGAAGGTGAAGAAACTGCTAACGAAAAAGCTGCAACAGAATCTGCGAAAGAAGAAGCAGAAAAGGAAGTAGAATCAGGAGCAACACAGAAAGGCGAAGAAATCACTGAAGAAGCAGAAAAAGGCACCATAGGTGAACATAGCACCGAGGAAGGCGAAACTGCTGCGACTGAAGAAGGAGAAGAGACTGCTAAAGAAAAAACTGCAACAGAATCTACAAAAGAAGAGGCAGAAAAGGAAGTAGAATCAGCAGCAACGCAGAAAGGCGGAGAAATTACTGAAGAAGCAGAAACAGGCACCATGGGTGAACATAGTACAGAGGAAGGTGAAACTGCTGCGAGTGAAAAAGGTGAAGAAAATGCTAAAGAAAAACCTGCAACAAAACCTGCAAAAGAAGAGGCAGAAAAGGAATTAGAATCAGCAGCAACTCATAAAGGCGACGAAATTACTGAAGAAACAGGAAAAGGCACCATAGGTGAACATAGCACAGAGGAAGGCGAAATTGCGGCAAGTGAAGAAGGTGAAGAAATTGCTAACGAAAAAGCTGCAACAGAATCTGCGAAAGAAGAGGCAGAAAAAAATTTAGAAACAATAGCAACGCAGAAAGGCGGAGAAATCACTGAAGAAGCAGAAAAAGGCACCATAGGTGAACATAGCACCGAGGAAGGCGAAACTGCTGCGACTGAAGAAGGTGAAGAAACTGCCAAAGAAAAAGCTGCAACAGAATCTGCAAAGGAAGAGGCAGAAAAGGAAGTAGAATCAGCAGCAACGCAGAAGGGCGGAGAAATCACTGAAGAAGCAGAAGAAGGCATCGTAAGTGAACATAGCACAGAGGATGGCGAAACTGCTGCGACTGAAGAAGGTGAAGAAACTGCCAAAGAAAAAGCTGCAACAGAATCTGCAAAGGAAGAGGCAGAAAAGGAAGTAGAATCAGGTGCAACACAGAAAGGCGAAGAAATCACTGAAGAAGCAGAAAAAGGCACCATAAGTGAACATAGCACAGAGGAAGGTGAAACTGCTGCGACTGAAGAAGGTGAAGAAACTGCCAAAGAAAAAGCTGCAACAGAATCTGCAAAAGAAGAGGCAGAAAAAAAATTAGAAACAATTGCAACGCAGAAAGGCGGAGAAATCACTGAAGAAGTAGAAAAAGGCACCATAAGTGAACATAGCACAGAGGAAGGCGAAACTGTTGCGAGTGAAGAAGGTGAAGAAACTGCTAAAGAAAAAGCTGCAACAGAATCTGCAAAGGAAGAGGCAGAAAAGGAAGTAGAATCAGCAGCAACGCAGAAAGACGGAGAAATCACTGAAGAAGCAGAAAAAGGCACCATGAGTGAACATAGCACAGAGGAAGGCAAATCTGCTGCGACTGAAGAAGGAGAAGGGACTGCTAACGAAAAAGCTGCAACAGAATCTGCGAAAGAAGAGGCAGAAAAGAAAGTACAATCAGGAGCAACACAGAAAGGCGAAGAAATCACTGAAGAAGCAGAAAAAGGCACCATAGGTGAACATAGCACAGAGGAAGGCGAAACTGTTGCAACTGAAGAAGGTGAAGAAACTGTTAAAGAAAAAACTGCAACAGAATCTGCAAAAGAAGAGGCAGAAAAGGAAGTAAAATCAGGTGCAACACAGAAAGGCGAAGAAATCACTGAAGAAGCAGAAAAAGGCACCATAAGTGAACATAGCACAGAGGAAGGTGAAACTGCTGCGACTGAAGAAGGTGAAGAAACTGCCAAAGAAAAAGCTGCAACAGAATCTGCAAAAGAAGAGGCAGAAAAAACATTAGAAACAATAGCAACGCAGAAAGGCGGAGAAATCTCTGAAGAAACAGAAAAAGGCACCATAAGTGAACATAGCACAGAGGAAGGCGAAACTGCTGCGAGTGAAGAAGGTGAAGAAACTGTTAAAGAAAAAACTGCAACAGAATCTGCAAAAGAAGAAGCAGAAAAGGAAGTAGAATCAGCAGCAACGCAGAAAGGCGGAGAAATCACTGAAGTAGCAGAAAAAGGCACCATGGGTGAACATAGCACAGAGGAAGGCGAAACTGCTGCGACTGAACAAGGAGAAGGGACTGCTAAAGAAAAAACTGCAACAGAATCTGCAAAAGAAGAGGCAGAAAAGGAAGTAGAATCAGCAGCAACGCAGAAAGGCGGAGAAATCACTGAAGAAGCAGAAAAAGGCACTATAAGTGAACATAGCACAGAGGAAGGCGAAACTGCTGCGAGTGAAAAAGGTGAAGAAAATGCTAAAGAAAAAGCTGTAACAGAATCTGCAAAAGAAGAGGCAGAAAAGGAAGTAGAATCAGCAGCAACGCAGAAAGAAGAAGAAATCACGGAAGCAGCAGAAAAAGGCACCATAGGTGAACATAGTACAGAGGAAGGCGAAACTGCTGCGACTGAAAAAGGTGAAGAAACTGCCAAAGAAAAAGCTGCAACAGAATCTGCAAAAGAAGAGACAGAAAAAAAATTAGGAACAATAGCAACGCAGAAAGGCGGAGAAATCACTGAAGAAGCAGAAAAAGGCACCATAGGTGAACATAGCACCGAGGAAGGCGAAACTGCTGCGATTGAAGAAGGTGAAGAAACTGCCAAAGAAAAAGCTGCAACAGAATCTGCAAAGGAAGAGGCAGAAAAGGAAGTAGAATCAGCAGCAACGCAGAAAGGAAAAGAAATCACGGAAGAAGCAGAAAAAGGCACTATAGGTGAACATAGTACAGAGGAAGGCGAAACTGCTGCAACTGAAGGAGGTAAAGAAACTGCTAAAGAAAAAGCTGCAACAGAATCTGCAAAAGAAGAGGCAGAAAAGGAAGTAGAATCAGCAGCAACGCAGAAAGGAAAAGAAATCACGGAAGAAGCAGAAAAAGGCACCATAGGTGAACATAGTACAGAGGAAAGCGAAACTGCTGCGAGTGAAAAAGGTGAAGAAAATGCTAAAGAAAAAGCTGCAACAGAATCTGCAAAAGAAGAGGCAGAAAAGGAAGTAGAATCAGCAGCAACGCAGAAAGGCGTAGAAATCACTGAAGAAGCAGAAAAAGGCACCATAAGTGAACATAGCACAGAGAAAGGTGAAACTGCTCCGACTGAAGAAGGAGAAGAGACTGCTAAAGAAAAAGCTGCAACAGAATCTGCAAAAGAAGAGGCAGAAAAGGAAGTAGAATCAGCAGCAACGCTCAAAGGCGAGAAAATCACTGAAGAAGCAGAAAAAGACACCATAGGTGAACATAGCACAGAGGAAGGCGAAACTGCTGCGACTGAAGAAGGAGAAGAGACTGCTAAAGAAAAAGCTGCAACAGAATCTGCAAAAGAAGAGGCAGAGAAGGAAGTAGAATCAGCGGCAACGCAGAAAGGCGAAGAAATCACTGAAGAAGCAGAAAAAGGCACCATAGGTGAACATAGTACAGAGGAAGGCGAAACTGCTGCGAGTGAAGAAGGTGAAGAAACTGCTAAAGAAAAAGCTGCAACAGAATCTGCAAAAGAAGAGGCAGAGAAGGAAGTAGAATCAGCAGCAACGCAGAAAGGCGAAGGAATCACGGAAGAAGCAGGAAAAGGCACCATAGGTGAACACAGCACAGAGGAAAGCGAAATTTCTACTAATAAAGAAGCTGAAGAACTTACTAATGAAAAAACTGCAACAGAACCTGTAAAAGACAAGACAGAAAAAAAATTAGAATCAGTAGCAACTCAGAAAGGCGAAGAAATCACTGAAGAAGCAGAAAAAGGCACCATAAGTGAACATAGCACAGAGGAAGGCGAAACTGCTGCGACTGAAGAAGGAGAAGAGACTGCTAAAGAAAAAGGCTCAACAGTAATACGCCATGGTAAGCACAGCACAGAAGTTGAGACTGTAAATGAGGAAAAACAAAATCATATAAATATAATAGAAACGACTATAACCGAGTCCGAACAAAAAACAACACAGTTGACTCATTACACTAGCAAAACGATAATTCATATACAAAACACTGAACTGGTTGAGAAGGCAACATTTTACACGGAGAACTTAGGAACTGAAACTCCAAAAGAATTTTTTTTACATTTACTGCCTGCTAGTAAAAGTGACGATATTTCATTAAACAATTCGATAACAAATTTTCCAACAGAGAATACAAGAATTGAAGGAGTTTCAAACACGAAAAACACAGAAACAATAATAAACTCATTTGCCGTATCTAATGAAGATGCTGAAATTACTCTACAAACACATGAACCGACAGAAACTTCTATCGTATCTAGAAGTACTTCTTCATTTACTGTCAGCGTATTTAATACACAAACACAAAGGACAAATGAAGATGAACATACAGAAATTACGTTAGAAGAATCACCACAGACATTGAAAAGTGGCACTGGCTTAATGGAAGCATTTCCTGAGGCAGAAATGGAAAAATTTTCTGACAAGGGTTCAACATTATGCGAAATATGTGCAGAAAATAGTAATTTATCAGTTTCAAACAGAGAAAACACAGAGACAATAATAAACTCATTTGCCGTATCCAAAAAAGATGATGAAATTACTCTACAAACACATGAACTGACAGAAGCTCCAATCGTTTCTATAAATTCATCTTCCTTTACTGCGAGTATACTTAATACCCAAACGCATACGATAAATGAAGAAGAATATACTGAAATCACGTTAGAAGAATCGCCACAGACGTCGAAAAGTGGCACTAGCTTAATGGAAGCATTTCCAGAGGAAGAAATGGAAAATTTTTCTGACAAGGGTTCAACATTATGTGAAACATGTGCAGAAAAAAATAATATTTCATCATCACTGCACGCAAGTAGGAGTGATATTACAAATCCGGAAGAATATTCCACAAACTATATCACTACGCAAAAAGAAGAAAGTCAAATAAACTACAATAAATCCAACACTCCTGTTGTAGAAAGTATAACTATGCAGAAAGAAGAAAGTCAGGCATATTACACTACATCCCAATTTCCTGTTTCAAAAAGTACAAAGAAAATAACTGGGTCTAATATTCTAAACCACGTTTCTGAGAACAGTGGCAATACAGAAGATATTTTTGCGCAGAAAATGACCTCACAACAGGATACTCTAAACTTACTCACAACATCTTTAGAAACAGGACCAGAAACGATCTTGGATATGAAAATGACTGAAAGTACAATTGAGTTTACAAGTCCAGCAGTAGAAAATTCTTCATTTCAGAGTTCTAAGAAAGTGGAGGAAATTATGGTTCAATCAGTCACCACACAGGGTAGTGAAGACAATGGAGGAGCAACCTATAAATCAGACAAGTTCATGAATAATTCGGAGTTTCACAATTTTGAGCAAATAACGGAAAATCCACTGAGTTCCACATTGAAAAGTGAAGCAGTTAGTACTACATATCCGTATAGTACAGTGAATCTCAGGCTTAACAAATATAAAACTAAACCATTTAAAAGTTCAAACATTTCAAACACTTTAAAATTTAGCACGACAGTTATGTTGCTCCTTTCTTCTGTGTATGGCAATCATACGACTACAACTCATAAAGAAAAAAAGATACATACAACGAACCCATCAATATACGTCGATTTACCGGTTTTTTTACCGAATATGTCTACTTCTGGTGATCATAAATCTATGACAGAACATACAACTCACAAAGCAGTGAACGACAATGTCACTGAAACCTTGATCCTCTTTCTCAGTGGCCCCAATCACGATATAGCAAAAAAACTGAATGGTTCTAAATGGTATCGACGGTTAGAAGGCTCTGAAGTTACAATCCAAGATGAGAAAGTGGTGACTCCTTACAAGCCAATTCAGTTATCAGAAATTCACTTACCAAAATACGTTGGATTAGATGAATGCAAAAAGGGCGATTTTGAAAAAGACGACAAATGTTTTTGTTCAGTTGATAGCTTATTGAGTGTTTTAAAACAAAACACTATTGTAGAAAATTCTACGGCCTATTTAGCTTGCTTAAATTACTTAAAAATCAATAAAGGAATTGTAATAGAAAATGAATCCAAAGCTCAAGTGAGAAAAAAGCGAAGTTACTGGTTCGGTAGATATAACAATCGTATGAAACGAGAAGTAATAGATTACAATAAAGGATTTTTTGAACAAAATTTGCAAATTCACGATACAGATGCTCGAATTTATGCATTACCCGGATCAAAAATAATAATACCTTGTGTAAACAAAGATGAAATTGTTGAATATAATAGGTTTATGAAATATTCTTGGATGTTTGAAGATGAAGTTCCAATTACAGGTAACTATACAATCTTTAAAAACAAAAATTACAAACTGCTTCGCTTAGAAAGCCAAATCCAGGAAAACGAAGGCAGTCTACTCTTAGACCACGTTGTACCTAAAGACAGTGGTAACTACACTTGTACTATAAAATCACGTCTCAACGAAAAAACCAACCTGGTACAAAAGTATTATCATCGATTAGTAATTGTTTTGACACCAATATACAAAGTTTTAACTACCATCACCTATCAATTGAAGGAGCCTTGCGAACTAAGTGATGGAGATGTTTTGTCAGTGTATCTACCAGGTGTCCTAGACGGTCTTCTTTGTGGCTATCACGAAAAACTGTGTAAAATCGATGTACGAAGACCAGTTTGCATAAATAAGGTTACAAACGGTAAAAGATGAATACATGCAATAATCCTTTATTTTCAAGGAAGAAGAAAAATTAATTAATGTTACATTTACGGCAACCATGTTTCCTTTAAAAGAAATCATCCCATCAATAGATATTAACAGCTGCGCCTTAAATTGTCAAATTGAATTATACTCCAAACTTGGGGCGATTTTGTTAAAAAATATTAAGAATTTTCTTAAATTACCAGGCAAGTAGAAATATATATCAGAACAAATTTTAACATTTATTTGTAGTTTTATCAAAAGTTGATCTCAAGCAGCAAGACTATTACCCTAAGGCCATTGAACATTTAAAAAAAAAAGAAAAACATCATTTATCAACGCCACCAAGCTTGATGGTCGTTTGTCCAGGTGGATTTGGTGTCGACAAAAAGGAACCAAAAATTTGTGGTATTCAAAAAACTCTTTTTACTGTGAAATTTTAGTTTGTTTGTTTAGTTGTATGTCCAAAAAATACTTACAATGTCGGCTTGGAATCTTATTGCAAGATGTGTCCTGCTGGGCAGTACCAACCTGTCGCCGGATCTAAGTCCTGTATAGTATGTTCGTCTCCGTTGGAAAACAGAGCCTGCCTTCGAGTTCTTGTAGGATTTAAACGAATACAATTTATACCTATTAATATCATCTCTTACAGTATGCAAATACCGAATACTTCAAAATATATGTTGGTGTCGCCTTTGGTATAATATTGGCTATAATTGTCATCATATGTTACTGTACAAGAAGTAGCACACCCGAGTCTTTGACTCATGGTAGAAGACACGACTATGTGTACAGTTCTTTAAGAAAAAATGCCGATGTGGAGCGAGGAATGAACGAACCATTGCTGAACAAAGAAAATAGAACGTCTACAAGAAACAATGTCCCGCCTGAGTTGCCTCCACGCGACTTTTAGTTTTTGTAGTCTTATATATTTATTTATTTTTAAGATTGTCAAAAAAAAAACTTTTATACACGCTCTATTTGTTAAAAATGACATAATAATATCTATATTTTTTTTCAGAAAAGATTTTATATTTTTCGTAATTGCACACATCTACAGTTACTTATTATATGTGTCTTATTACAAAAAATATGAAATAATTCAAAATAGTTATTTAAGAGAAAATAGCTGCCTTGCAAGTAAAGGTCAGGATACAATGAACTGAGCTACTCAGTACACCATGCGTATTCTATAGCTGAGATCTGACACAGCATTAAGGTGAAATATAAGTGGCAGTAGTCAAAAGGTATGCGAATTACGGCACTTCAAAGTTAACATATGAATCTATAGTAAATTCACTTCATATACCTAGTGTTTCACGAAGATATACATTCATTCAAACCTGTAATAAATGTACATGTGTCCACTACAAAAAAAAATAAGATCAATCAATCTAATCAACTAAGATTATTTTTTCTCACGACTTCTAGTTTCCCCTGCTATTGCTACATCGCTTTTTAACAATATTTTAGTAAAATGTTCTTCTGAATGGCTAATTTTGTATTCAATTTCTCCAAGGTATTGAGACTGAGTAATAAGAAAAAAACTTTAGAAAATGGAATTTTATTAGAGGCAATTTTTTGCGCAGGTTTCATAGTCCTTGAAATCTTCATCCTTCATTTCCAACACAACGTATGGTGTTCGGTTTTCTTTTTCAAACTGTTAATGGCGTGTAGAAATCAACTTTTTATAAAAATCTTTCGATATTGCTACGATCTTCTTGAATGACTTTGTGATCAGGAACAGAATATTTCATTGTTCAAGTGATTAACTCTGACACACAGTTGTCTTCCAAAACACGATTAAAAATTTTCCTAAAAGCACTGATCAAAACATTACCATCTCTATTTTATTGTGGTTCTGTCCAAAAAGCACAATATGTGGTCCCTGTGACAAAATAAAATCCCGTCAAATTGTAAATAAGAACCTCGGTTCTTCGACAAGTAATTAAGTTTTTTAGATCAAAGCTGGGGACAGGTACATTGTTTTACGGTCAGCATTTTTGTTCTTCTCGCATTTTCGTTTTAACGTTAAAATGGGCTTCAAACATCAATTTGTCTTCTTCGTTTAATGTACTTCTTTCAAACAAAATTAAAATAAATATGTAGGTAAAACTTTGTTATATTAAATCTGAGTATAAATATATCAATTATAGTTGCATTATGCGCAAGAAATACATATATAAATTGGACTCAAACAGCGTATTTCTATTAATAAATTGGAAAAGTAACATATTAAACGTTCCAATAATTGAATAAGTCAAAATGATAGAAAAGTGCAGATGGAACTTCGTTATTCTAAGACGACGAAGTAAACGTCAGAATTTTTTAACATTTTTACCATTACGCTTGTGAGTTATAAAGTCTGAAGTTTAAATTTCGGTACAACTTTGTGAAACAACCTGTATACTGCCTCCTAATTTATATAAGCGATGCGTATTATTATCTGTATTGATTAATTAAGCACGATGTTTTAAATGGAAGGTTGCATCATAACCGAAAAAAAAAAATCTCTAAATTTTTAACGATTTTTGATGAAAGGATGTTTTCATTGTACATTTTTAATTAAGTTTTAGAGTTTGGAAATCGCCACCTATTATTATGTACCCCTCATTAGACGGAAATTTTTTTGACAGCTGAAGGCATTCGAAATGAATCAATATATTATACTTATTTATAGTCACACAAATTCTCTAGTGGTTTTCGACTAAAGCTATAAATCTTTGGAAGAATAAATGTCAATTGGCGGGCAATTATCCCTACTTGCAATAAAATCCCGCCCCGCTACCTGGCATCCCTTACCCGCTCAATCTGGTAGATTCACTTAGAGTGCGCTATCCAGTTTAACTGTTCTACAAATTTTTAATTTTATTTGTGTTTATTTTCCATAATATTTGTGGCGTAGCGTGGAAAATATAGACCACGAAACTGATGCATATTGAAGAAAACGAAGATGAAATAATGATGTTGTTTCTTTGGAAAACAGCGATGAAACTGAACACATGGTTGAAAATACAAGTTTTCTGGAATGAAAATCTGTTGCACGTTTTGGAAAAACTAATAAATTTTATAGAATATTTTTGAGGTAGTTCTGCTCATGTCCCTTGCGTTTCACAATAGCACCCGTTCTATTCACATTCAAGGAACATTTAGCTCATTTAAGTCATTGCAAATAATCATGTGATTTTGAAAGCGATTTAGACAAAATGATAAAATCGGACTTTCGATGGGTTGACCGTGGTCTGGCTTTTGGCACAGTGATAAGAAAATGAGAGAGATTGACTCTGACAAACTGTGAACAGAACCGACTCAAAAACTACCTACAATAAAAATATATAAAAACTACCAACACTTATGTCCACCTCTAAAACTCTCTAAAATATTAAGTTATAAATATGATTTCTTTTTAGACATAACAAGCAATATAGGGTTTGAAACTGAAGTATTTTTTTCTCTACTGTTAACCATATGTGAGTAAGATATATGCAAAAAAACCTTTTTCAAAAATTAAAAATGATTAAAAGAGGAAAAATTTAAAATATTTTGTTTTTTTAGGAGAAAAGCATAATAATGACGTTGAAATATCTGGTGAAACATGTGGTACCGAGAAATTTAATAATACTTACCTTGATGAAGTTATATTAAACAAGGATATCACTGAGTTCTAAATTCTAAATAAAATATCAAAAGTCCTCTTCGACTAATGTACGGCTGAAAAGTTTACGCTGGGCCAACAGTCACTGTTGGGAATTGGAAAAAATAATGGTAAATATTCGTTTCACAGTCATTTTTAAATCTTTAG
This sequence comes from Cynaeus angustus, assembly GCA_030157275.1. Classification (NCBI taxonomy): domain Eukaryota; kingdom Metazoa; phylum Arthropoda; class Insecta; order Coleoptera; family Tenebrionidae; genus Cynaeus; species Cynaeus angustus. The sequence continues at coordinate 19,603,917 of CM058058.1, forward strand.
AGGATAAGGAATTGAGAATACGTACAGAGAAGTTACAATGAAATTGAAAATTCAAATAACAAGGTAACAAATTAAAAATAAATAATAACTAAATATTATAATCATATAATTCTTCCTTTCCTTTCGCTTCGGTACTTGACTTTGTTTTTCCTTTTGGATCTTGTCTTTTCTTTACCTTTTTTCTTGTTCATAGCTTTTTTGACCTAATCTTGGTCTGTTCTAATATTTTTACATAATTTTCTTTTTTTCCTCTGGAGATAATTCTTTCACAACAAAAAAATCTTCAGGATGGTCTATGTCGAATGATTTAAATTATTTATTAAAATTTCTATATTTAAATCATAATAATAAATTTTTATAACTTCGCTGGAGAACTTTCAATGTTTGGGTCTACGTAGACACAGGGAAGTGATAATCTGATTCATTTTTCTCAAAATCACAAAAATACAACACTTCATACCAAAATTAATGTCTTCCATTAATTCATGTAAGCTAACCAAACAACTCTGATTAGTATTATTTTTAAAGCAAAGTTGCACTTTCATGCAAATGTTGCCTTCATTTAATGCGCTTGTTAAACGTTATTATTTTGAGTTCAAACTTGCATTCAGAAAAATCAGCCCACAGGGCACTTTTAAACCAAGTTCACCGTTCAATGCGCAGACTGAAACTGATTACCCTCTTGAAGATTTAAAATTAATAATGGCAACTATTGAAATATGAAAGAGCTACCAGATGAGCCCAAAAAAAAATCCCTGATCTGGAGAACAACATTACAACTTTCGTTTTCATATCCAAATAAGAAATTAATCTTCTACGATTCCATTTTACTCTTTATATTTTTTCCTGTTTCTTATATGTAAGGAGATAAAATCTTTTATAATTTTATAATCTCCGTTTCCAACCTTAGCGTGGTATAGAGTTATACGACGGAGGAATGTATTTCTTGTATTAGGGAAAATTGGCTCATGTTGGTACGAATCCAGATAACACTTTCAAAATCACACAGAATATCAAAACTGATAATCAAAAATGATATAGTAATTTACGTTTTCCACCGTTTTATCTTGAACAGGAGTGTTACAACCAGGTCTCACACAATCAGTAAGTGGCACATTTAAATATGATAACATTATCACAGATAGCCAATATAAATATACTCTTACAATAACCCTGCAGCTAATCACATGAGAGTCAGGAAAATATCGCGCTACTAACGAAGAACTATTTAAATGAAGTCCTTCGGGCCTCCGTATCGAGTGGATACATTTTCTTGGCGGGTTACATATTACATTTTTAACAAAATCATTTTATTAATCCAAAATTTTTAGAAACTCTGACGTCGTTTTTGACATTTTTGTCCCTATCTAATTGTCAATTTGTTGTTTGTACAGGTCCATCGATACTGATCGCAAAAAAAAAACACAATTAATTATTGCTTAAAATAAAGCGTCGCGACGCAAAAAGCATAGTCAGTATAGTCCCCTGAGGACCTGTTTGCAAAAACTTGTATCAATCAATCTCAAGTATGATTAAAGGAAAATGATATCCTATTCTATATTTAAATGCATATAGAATAATGATATCCTATCGATTATTTTGCTTTATGATCAATAAAAAGACCTTTGAAATACTAGTAGTGAAAAAAATTATATCTCAACCACGTTAAAAAAGTCTATTACTACCCTCGCACAATGTTGAACATCACAGAAAATAAAATAACTCGACTAGAAAAAATCTGTTCTACCTTAGTAAATAATATAATATCAATCCCTGAAAGTTAATAAATAACTGAAATCAAAAGTTAAAGTGGTATTTTAAATACGACTTATAATAAAAACAATTTATTTGTCCAGGTAAAATAAATTTAAATTTTTATAAAAAAAACCGCATTTGTTTTTAACTGCGCAAAAAGTTTTAGAATGTAATGCAAAATTTTCTCTTTTGTACTTTGTACGTTTCATTTTGTTAACTTTTATCACGGTTAGGAGACGACAAATTAAAATTTATTTCTCTTTTTATGGATTAAACATGTGACTAAAATCTGAAAACTCCTAGAATTAATGTTTGTTTTTAAATTTTTGATGTTCTTAATAGTCCATTCAAAAGTCGGTGGAGTATTGTATATGAGCGACTTTTATTTATTTTTTTATTAGGATAAGTATTTACGATGGACATTGTTAGACTATCCCCATCGTATAAAATAGTCGTAAAAATAACTGTTTAAAATAAACCATCCATAGATGGTTTAATAAACACATCCCTTTAACGACTCATATCTCGTAACTAATCAAGAAAGAGAAATAAAACCAAAGTTCTCTATTTTATTATACAGAATATAGTTAAAAGTTTACTTGCGCAAATATGAATTTTACAACAAAATATTTCTAAGAGTTTTTTGGATAATGTTATTCTGTACCTCCGTACTATTTTTTTTTTTTTTTTTGTAGTAAATAATTAGGCAAAAATATTTTCTTAAAAATGACGTTTTTGTGCTAAGATACTTGTAAAAATTGATTGATTAAAAATTTGTGTAAACAAACATGTTAGTCTCATATCTTTAGCTTGATTGGTTCTAATGATGTACTATGTTCCGCGGGCACTCACTTTTCGTTGGATCTCACAGCTTCGTCAAAATTCAAAAGAATATATAAATAGTGCTTGTATAGTAAACTAGATACTATACTAAAAGTATTATCTATACTTTTAGATCACTTTTTCATGTTTATCTTGCTAAACCCTTTGTTTAAATGAGCTTGGCAGTGGTAAAAAAATATATATTAAAAAAATCGTAATTTAAATTTTGAAATCCCGCACGCGACTCGGTCGGTAATTTGGCGCGTTTTCACGAGGCGGTCAGCCGCCATTTTAGCGATCACGTGACCAGTTAGTGCGTTGTGGTTTTACTGAGTTATACAGGTATGGTTAACGTTCTCATTTTCTCTTGGTTTGTAATTGTTAGTGTGTTTATTAAGATATTGCGGTTTATAGCAAAGTTTAAATTTGAAATCGAATCAAGAGATGTCGAAATTAGTTTTGGCTCACCGGTTCAACGCGTATTTCCTCGTATTGTTTGGTTGTCACTATTTGCTATCTTTACAAGCGCTGAAATGGCGTCCCTCCACATGGTATAAAAGCCGTTGTTAGTACCTGTCGGCGCCTTGCAAATGTGTTCTCAGCTTTAAAAAGTTCTATTCAAGCATAATTTCGACTGGATTGATTCTATGGTGCACATATTTATGTTTCAACATTAACATTCTTTTGTACGGTTTAAACAGTGTTGCCATTATAACAACACTTGCTAGCCGGAAAATCAAGTTATTTCGCAGGAATCGTGTTATGGAAATGTTATTTTGTGTTATTTTTACCAACTGGAAGTTTTCAACTTTTGAGTAAATTCACTTATTACTTTTGTCATTTTGGTGACGTTACAATTGTTATTGAAGGATTAGGGCAATTTTGTGGAAATCAGTTAGTTATTCTTAACATAACTTCAGAAACAACTATTTAGTTTTCCTCTATACTTATTCTAATTTTAATTTTGTATTTCTGCTTATTTACAGATAGTTTGTAAATAGTACACTGTACATACTGTACAAATCATGAGTTCGAGCAATCGAACCACCTCTAAAGGTGGGAAAGGGTCAAAGACCGACAATAAATCACACAAATCAGACAAATCTGAAGCAGGTGAGTTAAAGACTTTAATCATAGAAAACTTTAACTAATAGGTTTTATAGGTAAAGGTTCAGATAAACAAGCCAACAGAGACAGTACACATTCAAAGTCAGAGGATCCATCAATCAAAGAAAAAGTTCGGCAACTTATTGAAATGTCCCAACGGTCTGAAGAAGAGGTTTGTTTAGCTCTCCATGAGTGTGATTTCGATGTAAACATGGCCATGAACATGCTCTTGGAGAACACAGGCCACGTGAGTATGACCTTCACTAAATGTGATTAACGTTCATGCAGCGGTCATTTAACTGCTTAAAAGTTTTGTAATTGGCGGTTTCAATAACATTTTTAAAAATTACAAAAGTTTATAAATTGAGCAGGAAATTGGTTCATTTTTTGTTTTCATAAAGTGGAGGAGTAGCTTATATCTTAAGATCTATAAATTGTGTTAAACGTAAAATCATAATTTTGAAATATTGTAAGATAAAGTAGATATTCGCATAAAAAATATTGGAGTATTAAATCATATCATGTATGCTCAAAAGTTTAAACTTGCAAATCTTACCGTGAATGTTTTCTGGTTATTTACTCAAACATGCATAATTATTATAATACAGTAAATCGTTAAAAAAAAGTGATTGCAGTCATTGAATAAGCGGCCACTTCACTCGTTATGGTCTAATCCAAGTTACCCCAAACGAGGATGACTTTGGACACGTCATTTCTTAAAATTAGTTTGAAAGTTTTTTAAACTGTAGTAAGATTTACTATATGTGCGTTTGTAAAAGATTAAGCTAGCTTTTTTATGATAAATCCGGTTTAACTACTGGTTCACACTTAGATAATATGTAACTCCATCGTTTTATGATCACAAAAATGCAGTGGCTTGTACCGCTATCAGTTCACAAGAATTCATCGTCAGTAATCTATGTTGTACTAATTCATGCTTCTAAGATCTTTTTTCTTCAATATTCAGTGAAAATCTATTGTGAACATTGTATTAACTGTAGAACGTGGTAGCAATTAGAAACAAAAGTTGAGATTACTATTGTGATTTTTATTAGGTCTAAAAATGTTTTTGAAAGAAACTTGGGAGAAGCTTATTATTAACACAACCGCAGGATTCAAAGCAGATTATAAGGATTTGATCAACATTTCTTTTATTTTTTTAGAGATACACTATAATGATTGAAAAAACGTTCAACGTAAGCTTTATTTCAACAGGCTTATATTTATTTGACAGATCACTATTGTATCAGTTAAGAACAGACGTGACTTCATCATTTTAATTTACTTTAATCGCCTATTTTTTTGCCCACATGTTACGTGGAAACAACAATAATTTAAAACACTTTAACCATTTTAAGCTACGACATCAGTATTTAACCGCGCCAATATGCTAATTCAAACCGAAAGTCAACAGGTTTAAAACAGTTCATTTTCATTCTCAGCATTTTTTTCATCACACAATTCCATAACTAAGGTAAGAACTGTTTAGAAATTAAGTATATATAAATTAAATAAGTTAAGAAAAGTTTATTTTTTACGTCCTGTTACTTAAGGGGGGAACAACGAACTCCAAATCGATCTTTTTATGTGTTTGAGTTGAATTATGTTCGTTAAATTCAAGACGTTTTGTTTGCAAACAAATCTATGATCCAAAAATGTTTGATCATGTCTGCCGTTGAAAACATAGGCCTGCAAAAACTTACTTTACAACTAAAAATTCATTTATTGAATGCAAATTATTCACAAATAATGGCTGACGATTAGAGTTGTTTACTAAAAAAAAGTTGAGGTTACGTTACAAAATATATGTAATTATTGATTTAATAATCTTGAAAGTGTCTACTGTTGCACAAAAATTTAAAGTAACTTAATATAAAGTATGTACTATATATATAATATAAAACTTGACGTTTCAGAGATATTTAATTTTTATGAAAAATGAAATCTAAAACACTTTTTTTTTTAGTTTTCAAAACTTTATTAGGGTGTGTCTATTCTGTAACTTTCCTGTTTATTTTAACAGACTATTAAAAATCGAAATCATGTAACCGACCATTCAAATGATTTGATGTACAATTTAATTTAAGCGTGGTTAAAATTAACCAGCCGTTAAAAAGTTTTTAAAATCGCTTCCAATAACTCCATTTTTAACAAGTATCAGGGATCGACGTAAAGTTGAATGCGCCACATTACGTATAGCAAGTCCTCTGTCAATTGAAAGTATGTGCAAAAGGTGATGTATTATAATTTTAACATTAAACGAAGCAAGGTCTTCAATTTTAAATAATAAATTTATGGTTTTGCAAGTTGCGTGCGAAAAGACTTTTTTCTTAACGAAGCATTGGGTAGAAGCATCAAATATCAAAATTCACTTATTTATAATAATAATAATAAGCACTAGAATGATGAATTATATTGCATTAGGAATATAGTTGATGCACAATCGGATTCTTTTTTTCATAAAAAATAATGTCTATAAGTAGCTTTTTGGCGTAAGACATTATACATTTTATTACCCTTAATTTTTATATTAAATTCAAAAAGATAATAAAATATGAGATCACTCCTAAAGGGTGATCATTTTACTGCTGAAAAAGTGATTTTTTTACGCAAAGATCCAAAATTGTTTTTTAATTACCTAATAAAAACTAAATGCGGAATAGGAAATGGCACTTCAGTGTAAAGGGTTTTTATGTAATTTTTTCCATCGTTTTCCACATCGTCAAAAATGGAATGCTCCTATTTTGAAGAAAATATTTGATTTTACTTGAGCACCTATTCACTTGTTTACAAGTGATGTTAATAGCTTTTCTGACAGAGAAATTACTACGTTGTAGAATTCTTTAATTTTGATGACATATTTAACGAAAAAGTTTTTAAACATATAGTAATACAAATTTCATTGCGTTCATAAAACGATCTATCTCTCATTTATTTATAAAACAAAAAAAAATTATGGTATCATATATTAAAGATTTTTTTTTAAATATGTATTAATTATTGTTAGGGCGAGTGGGAAACTAGAGTCAAAAAGAAAAAGAATCGTCAAGCATCTGCTAGTAAACAAGACAAAACAGAAGAACTGGCAGTCGGCGACGAATGGAATGACTCTCAACCTACCGCCGGTAACGGAGGTGGTAACGGCAATCCTAATGAAAAAGATAAACCGCGCAATAAAGGTGGACCACCACGTCTTCATGGTCGTCATAACGATAATCGAGGGTGGCGCGGTCGAGAGAAACAAGAAAACGATCGCAATTTGGAAGAAGGTGGAGGTCGTTCCGATTTTCATCGAGATCGCCGAAGTAGACCAGGAGGATCTACTCGAGGCCCAGGTGGTGGCCGTGGTAGAGGCGGTGGTCGAGCTGGGGGGAGGTATCCACCAAGAGGCAGTCGAAATAACACATACAATAAACCGATTGATACATGGGACAATTCTAACACGTGGGACAACAACACGGTTGCTGCTACAACGAACCATACAGGTTGGACGAAATTTTGTTTACCAATTTTTTTTTCTAATGAAATCAAAAATAAACGTGAAGTAGCAAAGTAATAATTTATGCTTTACAATGGTTTTACGTCAATTAAAACAATGGCTCATTTTTCTTTGTATATACAGAAAATTGGGATGACGGCTTCCCTGGCACTGATGAATGGACCACCGAAGAGTATACCGGCAGTTTAGCGGATACGAAAGTGTTCACACCGAGTGTTCCGCCATCTATGGATACTATCAATGAATCTTCCGCGGTAGGATTATCTATGGATAATGCCGTCATAAACACTGGTCAACAATTGGGGCAATCTCTTCAGATGTCTTCTCAGGCCAATCAGTTGCCTTCGCAGAGTCCCGTCCAAATAGGAGGAACTCTCAATGCCGCACAGACTCAGTACCTTAACCAACTTACCCAACAAAACAGTGATAACATTAAGCAGTACGGAACCGCGCAGACTTACCACGCTCAAAATTCAAGTCAGGTGTATAATTCTGCAAATTCGGCGAGTTCTCAGTCTTATTCAAATAGCCAGCAGTACGGCACTTCCTCCAATGCCTACGTCAACAATTCCTATCAAACAGGGAACAGTAACTATCAAAATACGGCAGAGCAGCAACCCGCTCAACAACCTCCACGAACTAAAACGCAAAGGGCAAGGGTGCCGCCGCCGTCCAAGGTAATTATTTCCAAATGAAGTTAGAATGTTTGTGGTGGTAATGTTATTTTACTAACGTGGCCCACATTTTACTGATCCATTCTGTTTATTTCGTTTTCTTTGCGTTAAAACGTAGTACAAAAGTGATCGGTTTAAATGAAACTCCTGAGATTCTTCTCTAATTAAATTGTCAAAAATTAACTTTTTCATTTCAATGTGACCCAATTTTAGTGTTGTACTTTTTTGACTCCATTTGTTACTATATTACATCTTGCAGATTCCTGCCAGTGCCGTCGAGATGCCTGGAGATCTGAATAGCAGTATTGGATATTTGGATGTTCAGTTTGGTGCTATGGATTTCATGTCCGACAGCAACTCATTTGAAGGAGTGAACGAAAGCAAATACGGTTCCAGTAATCCTTCAAATATGGATAGTACGACTGTCACATCGACTGGTAACATAGATCTCAACACTGCAAATCAAAATTCCACTCTTGATGCGTATTCTCCAAAATCTAATGCTCAAAGCAGTATTAGCTCGGCATTAACGCAGAGCGTAAGTGTACATTTTGTGTCTTTTATATAATATTTTTTTTTTATATATAGCTTACAAATACGGATACCATTCCACAAACAAGCGAACATTTAACCAATGCTTATAATGCTGCACCGCGCAGTTCGACTACTGGAAGCACAGCCACACCCTCTGTAACACCATCAGGACTGGATCTCGGAAAACAAGGAGAGAACCACTCTTACTCGCAACAGTCATCGTATAATTCCTATCAACAAAAAACTAACACATACAGCGCTTCCACATATAGTGGAACACAGGTACTGCTTGGTGATATTTATTTATTGATTATAATTTGTTGTTATAATGATGAAACGATGACGAGACTGAAGGGTTTTTCTAACAGTTGATTGTCTGCTTCTGATAAGTTTTTTATCGGTTGTTATGACGTCCTCTGTGGAATCTCTCGACAAGATTGATTTGGCAGCCTGATTGTTTATATTTATTAAATCTTTGCATATGTAAACGCATAGATATTAACCAAAACTTTTATTTTAGACCTCAAATTCGTACGTTTCTAACCAAGCGAACAGCAATTACGTGAATAGTCAGGCGGCTCCGTACAATACCCCTTATCAGAACGCTTATTCTTCGGCGGCGTCATATCAGTCCAATTCAAATGCTGGTAGCTTCCCGTCAATAAGTCAAGCGAACTCGTATCCCTCGAATAATCAGTCTTATCCGCAGAACTCTTCTCAATCAGTTTATGGTGCTAATGCAGGTAAGTTTCGTTACTAAATAAAATTATGTCCACTTTCAGATTTTTCCTCTGCATTGTAGTTATTTAATAAAAATATTTTTAGGTTTGAACAATAGTTCAAATTTGGGCAATACAACAACGAGTCAATACAATAGTTACAGTTCAGCCAGTAACCATAAACTTGGGAAAGAAAGTGGTTACGACAGCAGTTCGAACTCAGTTAGTAACGCGCAGACAACGACGTCTACTAATGTTACTTCAACTACCACTCTTTCGTTGTCTCAAACTACGGTCTCCGTAACGAAATCTACTACAACATTAGGTATAATTTTTGTATACTTGAAATTAACTCAAAATAACAATTTTTTAAATGTTACAGCCGCAAAGAATTCCGGTAGTGTTGTTTCAAACATACCTCCAGGTGTTGCGCCAGTTATGAGTACTCCTTATATAATGGGACAAGTTCCGTATTTTCAGCCACCTGTCTATTCATATGAAGAAGTTCAAATGCTTCAACAAAGGATGCCACATATGGTGTGTATTATGGGCTTTATAATCTGTGAACCAATAGCATGCGTCTATACTATGTGTGGAAATAATGGCTTCACTTCCATGTGAAAATGAATACTCAACAGGGTGTGAATTCAGTTAATGGGTTTATTAGGTTTGGTGTTGTTATACCTGTTATGATGGAACAATTTTTGATTTGATGATTGAAAAAATATGTATTTGAAATGAAGGAAGGAAGTGAAATGTTTGATTTATTTGCATTCAGTAGAGGATGTGCTGATTAAGAATGAAAAGTTTCAGTATTTGCTACCAAAAAGTTGTTACAGTAATTCATAAAAGTCGATTTTAATTAAAAAAAAACTATTTGAAAGAAGCTTTATGATGAAATATGAAATATTTGTTTTGTTGCTATTTTGTAATTTTTTTAAGTTGGTTATCATATCAGGAATCCGCATTCACTGAAAGCAAATTAGCGAAAAACGGTGTTAATTTTGATTTTTTATTTCAAATATAGATACAGATCCACATTATATATAACGCCAAGAAAAAACATGTTAAAATTGATTTTATAGTATCGTTATTAAGTGGACGGTGGCTTAACTTAAATGTAGGTTATGTTTTTGTTGTTTGTTCATATAATTTGGTTTACACATATTACTAAAACGTAATAATAAGATTGTATATGTAACCTTTTCTGTTAATTCGCTTAAAAGACAAATTGAATGTGCAATGTTTTTTGGTAGTGTCTGTTTCTCCCTACTTACATGATTTTTTTTCTGGTTTTAAATCGGTGAAATTTCAGGCGAAAGCCATATATTGAAGTTTTGTGCCTTCAGCTTTGGAGGTCTGGTAGTTGGCTAAGGTGCACAAACCTTCACTATCATAATGTGTGCTAGTTTCTTGCTTGCTTTCAAACGCTTTAACACATTCACCTAAAAACAATGTAGGAAATAGAGTTTTGTTTGAAATTTGTTTTCACTACTGTTTTTTTTTAAATATTAATGGTGCTAAGAGAGAAGTATTAAAATTTAAACACCTTACCCAATAGTTTAAAAGTTCACATGCACTATTACTATTTACCTACCTTTCTTAATAAACCCAAGTGTTTTCTATTGTGATTTGTGGGATTGATTGGCTTTCGCTTACATTCTAGCTCTTGTTGCTGACCTTACTAAACTTTGACACAAAATGTTTTAACTTCTGATTTACAAGGCTTCAGCAACAATGGCATTTTGATATATGTGTGGGTGTGTGTGTATAAACTTCTTCTCACTCATTGGCATCAAAATGACTCACCCGTTTTATGTACATAATTCGCTGAATTCTTAACAGTGGTCCAGCTAATTCTGTTGCTTTAGTCTCTGAAAATGTATCCGGCAACGCTTGCTAATAATCATGTTTTTAACTGGGCAAGTCGTTTTGATAGAGTGACAAGTTTGTTTATTATGCATTCAGACGACTCCCTACTATGACATGAGTTACCAGACTCCGACGACGTTGGCTGCTGTAAGAGATGGTACTTTGGGCAACGTAGGTTATTCGATCTCAGATGGAAGGTTCACAAGGGGTGACAACAACGCGTCTCCTGTACCTTCGACCCTTTCACAACAAACCAGCACCTTAACGCAAGGACATCAAGCACAACCCATTCTTGCTGGAGCTGGTCATCCATATTTCTTCACTGCATTAAATACGTTTCCTAATTACCAGTTTGGAACGATGTATACGGTAAGTTAAAATTTATGACAGGTTATTTACTATTTTTAACTTGATGTTTTGTGTGTTATCTGATATCTTTATTATATAATAGTGAAGCTGCAAATAAAGAAATTAAAAAAAATCAAGTAACCAAATAGTAGGCGTGTGCACATGCGTAATTTCAAAAATTATCTTATAAAACAGTGGTAAAATGCTGCAAGTTGTGTATAATTGTCAAAAAAAGATGTGGTTGAGATCATGTTAAGCTGATAGTAAAACCAATCATAACATTTCGTTTAATATAGAGGCGCAACTTAAATAAAAAAGCGGAATATGTATGGAACGCTGTTATGTACTTTTGTTTGTGGATATCAGATAACAGTAGGTTGGTTTATCAAAAGAATTTTCAACAGGTACGCTCGGTAACCGTAATATATTGATAGTTCTAACAGCCTAGGTCGCTAAAGGTCTCCATGGTAACATAAACGAGTATTATCGATGTGATATGCAATACATTATTTTTATGCAATTTACGATAAGCTATTCGCTATTGTATTTAAATTTGGCAGCACTTGTTGGATGCGGTTCAGTAATCTAAATTTCTGAACGAATTTTTTTATTTATATTTGAGTACCAAAAGTAGTAATCTCCATTTTGAACGATAACCGAATGTTTGTAAAAAAATAATATTTATATCTAAGGCAAAAATGATGAGTGAATTCTTCTTATTCTATTTAGTACTTCATTCTAAAAAAAAAAACGATTATCGTTAAAAAACATTTATCTTAGGCATTCTTACAATTTTAGCGTTTGGAGATTGCTACCTTTGGTTCTATGCCCCTCGATTGTCATAATTTGAGACTTGATTAATTGTAGCAACTGCCGGCTGCTACGAATGCTCACGGTTCGAGCAACAGCACTCAGTACCCAAAACCAGCGACGTACGGTTCGGGTTACGGCAGTTATGATACATTAAGCCAGACACAAGACTACAATAAAACCGGCTATGTTGGTACCAATCAAGGTCAAAAAGGAGGAACTGTAAATGCAACATCCACAGGGTCCAGTGGAAACGATTTATCTGCCATGTATGGCAAATCTCATGCAGCTCTAGGGAAAGTTAACGTGAGTATACTATAATTAGCATTACACCAAAAATTTATTCATTGTCTTAGTCATATGACAAACAAGGATTTCATTCCGGTACGCCACCACCGTTCGCCGGTACTTTGCATGCTGGACAAAACGCGGGGCTGGCTCCCAGCGGAACTGGATACGGTCCTCAGGTGTATATACCAACCATGACGCCACATCAGCAACAACTTTCCACTCAGTTGATGCATCAACCGCTACATCAGGTAATTTTATAAATCGCTTTACCGCGATGAGTGAAATATTAACATTTTTATTTTATTTGCTGTTACGTTAAGGACATTAGTCAGGAAATTGAGCTTTCTGACAGTTATTATTTGGTGACAGTTACCACGCAAGTTGATATCTGTAATTTATAGTTAACACCAGTGTGTACAAGAGATATTTTCTAAAAACAAGAGATAAACATAAAATAAAATAAAATATCAAATATTTTAAATTAAATTAAATTTTTAAATTTTAATAGAAAATTGTTCAGGGGATTTTTCACTTTCTTTTAAATAAAAATAAGATCAACAAAACCTCAACACTTGATAGGAACAAACGGGTGATTGATCTGCTGTTTCTGTACATAGTGGTATGTGATACAAAAATATACAGGTGTTTTTGAAATTTATGTCCAAATTCATACTGCACTAATCCATTCTGGAATGTGCTGTGACGTAGCATAACATCATTTTTTAATCATAAAAATATTAAGGAAAAATTTACCCTGTTCCGATCACTTTCTACCGCATTGACAAGAAAATTGGAATGCTTAATTTTTATTGAATGTTAGCAACTGTAGTTGTGAGTAGGAATCACAAATTTAAAGGCGTTAAACAGAGAGGGATACGTCTTTTTAAGACTTGCTTAAGGCTGATTTTAAACATTAAGAAAGCTTTTGTAAACATTTGTAACTAAATTTTTAGAAAAAAAAGTGACAAGCTAAGGCATAAACACGTTGGTAAGGACCTAAACCTTTTTCACCAACAACAAAGTGATAAAAGAGCTACTATACAATCTTTTTTTTTAGCCGAGTTAGAAATAGTTTTCTCTGCCTTTGTTAATATATTTTATATAGCCTTCAATTTTTTTATTATATGGGCAACGAAAGCTAATTGCTATTTATATAATCAGGGCATAAAGGCGATGATTTTTGAAGAGGACGACAAATCGGCCGTTTTTACGGCAGAAGTTCATACAAGTTTTTTTATGTGATTACAAAAAACTGACAAATATAAAGAACGGAATCTAAGAAACTGGTTCAATCCGTAAAATATATTTCCACCTATTAGTTTATAAAATTGATCTATTCGACCTTAAAAGAGTCTGTAAATCGAACTCTTATTAGAGTGATCGTCAAAAAAATATATTCCAGGTAAAAAAAACTTATTAAAATCAAAGTGAATAATGGTATTTTAAGGTGCTAGTAGTGAAAGCAATAGTTTGAAGGTGTATGAAACAATACAACAATTTACAATAAGGTCAAAAGACGCTCTACAAGATCGACGCAATATTTTTTCATAGCACCAAAACTATACTACGCAGCTTAGTTTAATTAATTTTGTTATACAAGATAGAACATGTTTGTTTTTTGACTTGCCTGTCCATTCGAGGACTTTAGGCCGTCGAATTATGTAGAGATGATTCTGCGTCTTTTTAAAGATTAAGAATTTCGAAATAAAGGATGATTATTATTTACTTGATCAATATTTTTATTTCGCTGATGCTAGCTAAAAGCCAAATAAGTCCTGGGTACATACACGCAAGGATGCTGTTTGTTTTTATATTTTTTCTAATCCAGCTTACTTGGTTTCTTGTTGGTATCAAGCATTATTATAAAGTTATAAGAAACGATGCATGTCTCTTTGCCTTTTTTTAAACCGCTTATTTATATAATACGGATTCAACCAATCACAAACAGCATGAATCACAAACTTTTAAGTTACTTAGTTTTGTTTTGCTTGTAGATGGATGTCAGGCACCAAGGCCGACGCGTGGTAAGTCATCTCAGGACACACCATGCCTTAAGTTTTGTGTTTGTGCATTGCTGTTTGTTGCAAGCTTTGTTTCTAACCAAAAGTAGTGTTTATTTTCTCGTGTGAAAATAGTTTCCAATGCTAACTTCATTTCAAACAGTTTATTATAACTGTAGCTTCTAACAAAATCATGATTTTGGTTGCGGGGTTAAGGGAAGCAAATTTTCATTTATTTTTATTTTGTATTAATTTAACAATTTTTAACAGGATTCGGGAAACAACAGCGGAAATCGCTCGCAGACATCCAACCCAGCCAAAGGTGGTGCAAAACAACCATACCAAACCTCATACTGGAACCAAGCCTAAGACGATTCAAACTTGACTACTCATTGCTTTACCCCGCCCGATTTCTGATGAAACTAAACGTTTCCATTGATAGTTATTAATAATTTAGCTTTTAATTGTATTTTATAAAGCCTATCAACGTCATAAATTATTATTCTTATGTATTTATTTCAGTTTCCTGTTTATTGGGGACGTTTACTTTATGACTTTTATGTGAAATAAATGACTTGTGCTATTATACTTTTTTACATTTGTTAGTTCTAAACATCCACAACGTATTTTTCTTTTCAATGTTTCTGTTTGCATAGGGTGCAATTCATGTGCAATTATTTTTGTGTTTAACGACGGTGGATGCAGTTCATTTTCTTCTGTTCTGGCCAGTGGATGTTACAAAACGCTTATGTACTTTAAAACTATTGTTACTATTAATTTAAAGTCGAGTGTGTATTATAGAATTTTTTATAATGAATTAGTTTTCTTTTTTTTTAATATTTTTTTATACAATGTGTAGTAAAATCTATTTAGTCGAGGCGAGTTGGTGAGCAGTGACGCTGTAAGAATTATAAAGTCAATTTCAAGTTTCTCGGTTTTTATAAGTGGACAAGGATTTCATACAGTTGAATTGTAAATACAGCTTAAAGTTATAAAAGAAATTTCGTACTGAATCACATGCTCTGTACCTAGTTCTGCCTGTGCATTGTGCAGTAGATTAGAAAATTCTGATAGATTAATTGACGTATGATGCGCAGTCATTTCGACTGACTGCTTGAGTCTCTCCATTCTTCTGAGAACTTGTAAGGCGGCACGTTAAGGATCGCAGAGTTTCGCCAGGGGATTTGCGAGACGCTCAAGTTTTAATCTACAATGTTTAGGTAGATTTATTAACTAAATTATCTTGTGTATCTATATGCTACTTGTATAAAATAATCACTTATAATTATGTAGACACTGTATATGTGTAGTTTTGTTTTTTGTATTTGCTAATTAATTACGATATGGAAAATACACATGGATAAACCTTGACACACCTGCCGTGTATCGTTTATTATTATATTTTGTATTTACATTTTGTAGATTCATAAAAGAAGTATGAATGTTCGAAAGAATAAATCTAAATAAAACCGACATTCACGTTATCTCGTTGTTTCACACATCTTAACAACATAAATCTGGTTTTAATAGGCTACAAAAGGATTCTGCAACTTCTATGTAGTAAGCGTCGAGATCAGGCGATTTGCGATAAACGCTTTGTAAAAGGATATTTCTAATAAGTGTATACGCCTCAACAGAGAAATCCGAAGAATAGAGCACAAACGATTTTTATAAAGCTTCTCAAGATATCACAAGACGAAAATTCGTAGCGCAGAAGATAGAAAAGTCGGGGCGACATCACAGAAATAAAGAGCCTGAACTTACCAAGGAACAAAAAAAAAACAGATGTTGAAAATGGATAAAAACATGGAAAGATTACTTTAACAAAATATTAAATTAGGAAGATGCTCAAGAAAAGAGAAATCAAGATAATATACAAGAAAAATAAAGATGATAAAGAAAATTCTCCGCCGAAAACCTGAAAAACAATAAGTGATCGAGGAAATGACACACTCGGTATTGGAGCGTTAAAAATGGAGGAAAAATAACAATAGCTGGAAATAAATAAGAATGGTTGCAACTAACTGAAGTTCGTACCAAAACACTATAGAGTACCTCTAGTTTATAGTGTCGATGTTTTTAGGGGGTGATGACCCCAAGCCTGTCTCTTTAGGCAAAAGTATACAATGTGCAAATTAAGTAACTTCAATTTCTATTTATAAAAAATAAAAAATTCAAGTACGGCAACATATAAAAGAGATACTTTATTAACAGTCTTGTAATGAAAAAGTTTACAGTGAAATTTGAAGAAGCATGAAATAACACAATGGAGTTGTTCACAAGCTTGTTAACGAGGTTTGTAAGAGTACATACTTAAATTAATAGATTTTAATTAAAACTTAATGCAAAACCCTGCTACTTGCGACCACTGCGAGTAATCGCTACTTAAAGCTATAAAATATACAAAGGGCGAAGTATAACCATCCAGTTATTGCAAATATCTACACAGATTAAAAACACATCAATATCGAAAAGCAGTTTGTATCTGGTACAGAACACTTAAGAGTTTGGTCATACAAAATAAAATTAAGCCTTTTTATCAACAATGGCAAGTAGTTCGTTCAATATCGAATCCAATAACTTCAAGTCCGACACGGGACCTCTAACTTTTTCATCGGCGCCACTGTCACTACTCGATGTGTTCTGCGCTTCAGAATCACTGTCAGTTTTCATTTTTTTTGTTTTATCACTATCGTCGGTAGATGTGCTTGGCCCATCTTCTTTCGGAGTTTCGGTAGTTACGGTATCAGATTTCGTTTTATCTGCAACGAAAGTAATCGTATCGAGTGACTATTTGGTGAAAAGACAAACCTTTATTACCGCTATGATCGAATTTGTCGATTTCTACATGAACTTTATTTTGCAGTTGCTTCAGTGTATTTTGGAGCAACGGTGGAGGAACAGCTTCAGGACTATTATACACCAGTATTAAAGCTCTCAAATCGCCAGAAAGTCGCTTAGCAACTTTGGTAATTTCTAAGGAAGCAACCTGTTCACTTAAAGCCACCACGGTGTTGTCGATCATCGTTAAAGTTTGTTCAGAAAGTACATGTGCCGACACTTTCGGGAAAAAAGAAACCAAGAAATCATAAATTACGTTTACTGTTAGTGCCGATCTCTCATCCAACAACACTGCATCAATATAGTCCACGAAGTAGTTACAGCTAGTCAATAACGATATATATTTCCTGTCTATATGCTACAAAAAAAAAAATGAGTGTTGGATCCAAGAATTTTACTTACACATCTTACTTGAGCTTTCAAAATATCTAGCCATAACTTCGGGAAGTAAGTGGAATGTAATGGTACAGCTTCGAATCCTATTACTGCGCTTAAATTAACTAAAACTTCTGTGACGGTGTCGTTGTTAACAGCGAGTCTAAACAACATATCTATGAAATCATGATACGGGGTGTAAAATTTGTCAAGAGCTTCATCGTATTCGGGGTCGACGCCTCTACTGCACTCCAATTGATTATGAGGTACAGTCATTTGTACCATTGGCCGAAGAGGACGAGCACCACCTTTGCCTGCGACTACTGGTAAAGAATGACCTCTTCTGGGAAAGTAAGGGCCCAAAGGAACTGCATCATGGCTATCTTGGAAAGCTGAATGACAGTGTGAGAGTAACGGAACCAAAATCTGCATCACCTCAGGTGCCATTATTAATACGAATTCCTTTAGAACATCTGAAATAGATTTTGCATGTAGTACAACAAAAGATTATACAAACAAAAAACCTTAAGTCTTTTTTTTGTAAAAGTGTAAAAAATAATGAAATTAAACGATTTGCAAAACTTTTTTTACTTACCAATGCAAAGAGATCTCATTTCCGGTGGGTTATAAGTATTCAACAAGGTTGCTAATTTTCTCAAGACTTCCAACCAATCTTTTGTAGCTAAGAGAATCCCTCTTGCATCTTTATTATCCCTATATAACCGTACACATCTCACGAGATCTTGCATTATTGTTAAAATATCCATTAAATCTCCCGAGACATGACATGCCGTGGCTTCATGAAGCATAATGTGTAGATTTTGAAAACACTACAAATTTTACAATTTTCATTGGTTAAAACGTACCTGTAACACCTCGTTCAATTTACCTCAAAAACAATCTGTAGGCCGCCGTTATAAGCTACATATAATTTATCATCGTTCGATTCCAGCAAAATTCGGAAAGCCGATATCAAAGTACCCCAGCTTGTTCTACCATCTAAACACTGCAAATATGTCATAAGCGTGGTACGTCTAAAACTGCAGATTTCTCTTTGATCGGATTCTGGAGTGTCTGTGTTTTTCATAACCATAAGTTGCATTAATTTGAACAACTCTTCTACGGCCTGTAACAATTTTTTCAAAAGTTTAGAAAATTTAATATAGTGTTTAAATTTAAGTACAGATTTTAACTTCCGCTACTTGAGCGCTCTTACACTTAAGTCATCATTATGTTGCTAAGTGCAAAGTTATTCTAAGTTGGTACTCTAGTTCTGATACTTACACAACATAACTAAAATTATTACCCCAAGCGTAGTCTAAATCTGTAGTTTCAAAATTGGTAGGGAAGAAATTAAATCCTTTTTGTAGGTATTAATACAAAATGAACCTAATTCACATTTATTTATTTTTTTTGATGAAATTTATGCAGTTGGGGAAATATATTTTTTTACATTTCGGGTTTATAGTTCATTTAAAACATTTCCGTTGTCTCTAACGTATTATGCTGAAGTTTACTTTTAGTTGATAAGACAATATTTGTAAACGAAAATTTTCAGCGGCTCCACTTGAAGATTTATTTTTTAGTTATGTGGATGTTTAAATGTCTTTGTATGCTCAAATTCAGTCTTAAAATGAACGAATCAACGTTCGTCAGTAGCTTACAGTTAAGTCTGCACTAAGAAATCGGTCTTAAACTCATTTTATACTATATAATACTGAATTAATAAAAGAAGAGTCGAATATTTTTGGTGTACTTCCAAACAATATCACCGCCACCGAACACGGACAACTTCTCAGAATACAAAAAAAAAAAAGTTTCAATCTAAAAACGTTCACATATTAAATGCGGAGAAATTAATTGCCCGGTATTGTATTTAATCGTCAGGTATTTTTGACACCGGCTAGGCTAAATTAGTTTATTCTAACACACGATGTTTAAGCTAATTAGGCCTAGGCAAAACTAGTTCAGCCTAAAATCGAGTTTGGCTGGTAACATATATATCTAGGTAATTACCTGGGGATATTGTGTCGGGTGCGGTGTGATATTTTTAAACGCCCATTGTAAATTCTGATGCTGAGCTAAATGTCGTGTAAAATTTCTAGACTGTTGGCACATCATTCTCAATAAACCATAGTAGGCCGGCAACATCGCACGGTTATATAAAACAATTTCCTGATCATCATGGTCGGCACTATAAAGAACAACTCAGTTGGCAACAAGTCATAAAAATATAGGTACTTACAGAATATAATTGAAGGCAATATTTTTAGTAACATGAGCATTTTGCAACATTAACTGAACATTCTCTGGACAATCAACACAAACATGATTCCAAAACGCCAACAAAGCTTGTTTATTGTGATAAGCAGGTATCGAAGGCTCCGATAATTTTGGATGAAATAAGTGCCACAATTGCAAGAAATATTGACCAAACTAAAAAAAATAATTAGTACCACAATTTTGTACTAATTAAAAAATTACCATTAGTTTCTCTGTCCTGCTGATGCAACAATACATCAGTAACGCAAAATATGTAGTTAACTTCATGGTACCATGTTGTTGCATGTCGGTATAGTGCTTTGCAGATGATAGCAATCTCAGTAATCCTGTGTATACTTGATGAAGAACAGTTTGAGCTTCATTGGTTAACTGCGGTTCTCTTTGCATTCTATGGGTGGCCCTAAATCCTTGTCGGAAAGGAGCACTTGGTACTAAAGATACCAATAAATACCCAGCAGCTACAAAATTTATAAAAATTAGTACTTTCTAAGTATACCCAATATTTCGTTGGTGATCATACCATTTCGCACTCGTTGGTTACTGTGAGCAATCAAAAAGTGTTCTAACCACGAATCCATCGAACTCAGTACCCATTGGTGCACTAATCGGTTTCTTGTTACTTGCAAAGCTAACCAATCAAGTGCCGAATATGGACAACATTCTGCTGCCTCCCAAACTTTTTGCAAAACTAACTGAGTAAAACAGGGTTGGGAAGACGTTCCACCAGAACCTTGACCTGTACTTTCAGTAAGTAGGGTGAGAATTTTGAAAAATGGCTGAGATGTCTGTAATTAAAGACATTAATCCTAGTTAATAAATTTTAAATTCCTCACATCAGAATGCCTAGAAATAGCTTGGGAGATCATGCAAATTATTGATTGAGCCAACTGGTTGTTCCCTCTACACAATGAATGGATCAAGTTTCGTGTTTGTTGTAAATTGATGTTATCTCTAATTTGTTGATATAAAAACGGAAAACCCTGAAAAATTATTTTAGTTAACCAGAACTTGAAAGTTATTACTTACTTTTCCTTCAGCAACGGCGCTGTAATCTTTTTCACTTAGCTGAAGCTTCATGTTAGAATCTCTACTTTTTTCTACCAGTGATGCTACTAACGTTATCATTTTGTCGAGAGATGCTGGTTTATATTTGTCGCTGGGTAGAGCCACAACTTCTTCTTCTTCTTCACCCTCACTAACATCAACCTAAAGAAAATGATTAATTCTTGCATTATAATAAAAAAACAAATCTTACGAAATCGTTCGCTTTCTGGCCCAAATAAAAATGAACCATTAAATTAATCGCTCCTACCGCCAATAAAAATTTGGACTCCTCTTCTCCCATTTTACTAAATTCATATAAAAAACCAAAATATTCCGTCAAGTGTTTCAAATGTGCTTTTGCCCCATGTTCCATCTACAGAAAACAAAGTTACGTACGATCGTAATACTCCTAATTAAGACTGAACTTACTAGAGATAATAAAGTTTTAATGAATTTTGTAACACAAGAAGCATTGCCGATTTTTGCAGGTTCCACCGTTTTATTATCTTCCTTTAACAAAGCGGGAATGTCTCGATCAACTTCTAAATATAAACTAGAATGTGATTGCTTCAAGCGTTGTATCACATGTATGCACAGCCTTTGGAACATTTGTCGCACCATTTGATTCGGACATTTTAATAATACTTGTACAGGCCACCAAGTGTCGTTAGCCATATGCTCCAGAAACCAGATGCAAGCTTCCTGACATGCGTTGAACTGTTTCGTGACTAACTCGACCCACTGTACCATGGTTGGCTAAAAACAAATATAGTTTTGTTGCCCACTACTTACTAATCTTACCTTTTCTTTGGCATGAATAAAGGTTTCTATAAAAAAGGAAGTAGAAAGTTGTGCTGCTTTTTGGGTTATATCAGGTTCTATGGGTAAGATGGTTTGGGGTATGTAACCACAAATTTGCCACATAAAACTAAAAAACACGAATTGTAAAAACCAAAGACCATTACACACTCACTTACTTGAAATAGGTATGTTCAAAAATATTTTTATCTTGGATAAAATGCATGTTATCTTGCCAAATCCAGTCTTCCAATTCCTTGCTCAATTCAAATGTGGCTATTGAAGACTTCATTTGGTGATTACTCGAATTACTTTCTCCTGATTCGAGAGCTGTTGATGCACTCTCCAAACTATCTGATGCTGTAATTGGACAACGCTCATAGAATAACATATAAGCACTGTTTGTTTTTTCAAAACTGAAATCCATAAATTTGTCCGTTACGCTGTCGTATGTTTTACTCTGGAAAGATATTCTTGAGTTTCCAAACATTTTTACGTAATTATCTAACCAACCGTCATTTCTCCACCAAAACATTCGGCTGCTATTTGGTTTGGATCAAAAGGTTTTACTTCGGCATCGTTGAAAAGAAACCATTTATCTCTTGAACCTGCTGTTCGGTCCTTGATAAAACTGTAATAATGACCGCCATCTGCAGTTCCAGTGTGAACGGTGACGCCAATCAGGTCATATTCATATTGTTCATCTTCCGGTTCGTATTGTTTGAGTTTATCTTCTGTAGGAAATAAAAGACAAATTGTCACACATTTATATCAATATACGCTAAATAACTTATGCCACTGCTTCTAAGTCTAATAAAATTAGGAATCCAATGTTCATTATAATCTCCATTTATTATTTTACCAAAACATATTCAAGATTTTTAACAAAGATTTAAATTTATCAGGAAAACTTACCTTGATAATGTTGAGGCATCAACTGTTTTTCAACATATCCCGCCATATTCAGTCTTAATGGAAACGAGAAATGCGTATTGACCTTTTCTTTGAGCATGGTCAACATATTAAACGTGTACCTCATGGTATTAAAGCACAAAATGTGAGGTAATTTTTTAAAACAAGCTCTCTTTTCAGCCCTGACTTTTTTCCCACATTGTGAACAGGTGTACATGTTATCACCTTCAAGAGTGTCTTTCACTGTAACTTCATCTAGTGATTCGTAAAGATTTCTCATATCAGCTACTTGACAACGAACGGTATAAAATTCTTCTAATGTACGACTAACGTGATCACAGTCCTGCAATGTTAAACCATTTATAAAGAACATAATCAAATCCTAATAGAACATACTAAAGAAACAACGTTGTTACTAAGTACACCGCAGAACAACTTTTTCACTACAGTTTTTAACGCGGGTGTCATTTCCTCAAGTTTGCTAACGAGATCTATAAAGAACTCTGCCATATCTTTCTGTTCGGCAGTGTTGAGAGGCTGGTGATCCATCGTGTACACTTTACAGAAACTTCGAGGATTGTACGCCTTTCTTTCGCTTTCCTGAAGTAAAAACTTTTAGTTTACGTCATAAAGAAAAATATAACGTACCAGTAGATACGCAAACATTCTTTGCAATTCTTTCAAGGTTGGTTCGTGTTTCGAATGTTCAGTGTTCGCGGCAAGAATGGATGCTCGAGCTTGAGGCATCATATAGAGATGTTGCATACATGATGCCATGTAACATGTTGCTCCCAAATTCGTTAAACCGACGTAACCACACTCAGAACGACCATCTTCGTGAGGCCAATAATCCCATGGATAGGGCGAATGAGGTCCTGGTTGATGCTGTTTCAACAATTTTTCATGCAAAATATAGTAATTTTGTGGTGCCCCCTTAACCAGTTCTACTAACAAATCGTAGGCCGCAGTTCGTGATCTAGGTGATTTGCATTTCGGAACGTGCCGTAGTTTCGGACTAGGCAACGCAAATAAAAAATTAAACACTTCAACTAATAATTCTTGGCCTTGTTTACTGACTTGAAAAGGAGGCCGATGTTTTATTAAATTCGTTAAAAGATTTACACATCCGATAAGGCCGTCATCATCTATCGTTCTATGCCTCGTTTCAAGAAATTCTCTTCCTAGAAGTGAACGTGCAATTTTACTGCATAAACCATTGATGTCGACAACGCAGTTTTGAGGATCCTCAAGACTTTCTTTCACCAAGTCTTCAGGTAAACTATCTATAAGTCGCGCCACCAACCAAAAATAATCTCGACAAGCTGGACCGTATGGTTCTTTGCCTTCTTCTGGCGCAGAAATAGATTCCAGTTTCTGAGGTCTCATAGTTTCAGCTTTATCTAAGTACAATAACAATTCCGAAAGCATTGGGGCCACTAAACTACTGTCCAAGACATCACCATTTGCAGAGACCCCGAGACAGAGTCTATAGATGGCTGAACACGCTTCCCGACGAACAGCGGGTTCTGGATCTTCTAACACCTGTCAACAAAGATGATTCTTATCCTTTTATGAACAAGAGAATAATATTATACCCAGTAAAATTTTACATGGCATAATATTATTGCAAATACTTGGCTTTATTTGAATATTCATTTCTGCTTACCAATCGTTGAACCCACGTCGAGAAATTAGGTGACTGAAACAGCGCTTGCCTCGCATCTTCACTGCAGTGTAGCCATGAAACTAAAAATGACATTGCGTAATGAACAACTTGTGCTCGCCCCCAAAAACCAGTCTTATAATGGTTTGGATCTTTCGGAAATGATGCTTCTTCTAAAATACTCGTTAATTGTGGCATTGTGCTTTTTACGTCAATCATGGAAAGCATCGGCTAAAAATATGGTTTTTACTGACTAAATTACATTTGAAAAATGACAAAAACCTCGTTCAATTTCGGAATGACGATCTTATCACTTCTGGATGGTCTCGATTCAAGTGGAAGAGGTTCAACGCCTAAATGGCAAATAATTTTGAGCAAAGAAGCTAGACAGTCCTGTTGCCATTCGCTCCCATTACCGCCGTCACGTTGAAGCACTCCTGTAAAAAAAAAGTTATATGTGCATCTATTTGTATTTATCATTTAGTAAAATTTTTGCAACATTCATACTAACCAGACATAAAAATATCAAATAAATGTCGAAGTCCTCCATACTGAATGAATATTCGACTCCATGGTTCCTTTTCATTATTCGTCTGTTTGTTCTGAACAACTTTCCCACTTAAAGATTCAACAATATACAAAGAATACATCAACTTTTGTGCACTTGACGGATCTAGAAGCTCAGTTAATGGAGTATCTAATTGTTTGAAACCTTGCAGTAACATGGGATTCGTAGGCAACAAGCTCAAAATATCCCAAACTCTTCTGCTAAGTACTTGCGCTTTAGTATTTGGAATATAATGCTATAAAAATTTATATACATAACTTCTACCCACAAATTTTTCATATAACTTACGCCTCCTTTCACAGGCACTTTCATAGAACTAAGTGTGTGCATCAGAGAAAACAATTGTTCAAAATAGTTTGGTCTTAACAGTAATAGAGTTGGAATATATTCTCTAGGTGGAGGAGGTTGCATGGATGGCAAATCTAAACATTCCCTTTTCTTCATATTTTTCGATACGCCCACGGAAATATAGATCATTTGATTATCTTTGAATCCCATTTCACCCAAAGTCTTTTCATCGCAGTCAATGGTAAGCTCTTGGCCTTGCGTGATCAATCTGATCCAAGTCTCATTCGCTTTGTGTCCACTAGATTCAGAATCTTGGTTTTTAATCTAAAATCGAAATTAGTTTAATTGTTAAGCCAAAGCCAAAAAGCCAAAAAAAAAGATTGGGGTTATGCATTTTGTTCTCTTAGATATTGAAATACTACTAGAGCCAGTTAAATTCAACAAAAAGTTTACAGGTAGTCCTCTTTACACTATAAATAATGCAAAACTTACTTGTGCTGGGCCTTCGGCCCATTTGACTATTTCCGCTCTTAGATCTGCGACATAATCAGATGTCAACAGATCCAAATAGCATCGCTCCGTAGAAGTACCAGATTGTACAATTAGTCGTAAAGGTGTACCACATCGATCAAGAGAAGCCGATGAATGACTACCAATTCCTTTTCCTTCCAACGTCCACCTCCGAAGATGGTAAGCATATCTACGCCTAAATGTCTCCAGATGACTTTTCATCAACAACAAAGCTCTTTGTATGCATAAAAGAGGAGGTTCCTCAGCACCAGGTGAATTCGTCCCAACCAGATCTTCTGTAGCTGCTTTCAGATGAGTCATACATTGCCATACAAACTGTCCTTCATTTTGAAGATTTTGCCCCATGTAGTAGCTGTTAATGTATTGAATAGCCGCCATACTAACATCCGTGTTATTCGCCCTTAAAGCGATTTTCCACATGTGATCCATACCAACATTATAACTCTCACGAACAGATTCTGTACCCATGTTCATAGTAAGTAAATGATTTAAACTACATAACTGTTGGAACAAGCTCAAACAAATCATGCTGAACTTTTCGGGAGGCAAACTTGGTAAATGATGCATATAGAGACGTCGCAAGGCATCAATTTTTAGAGCGTGAAGTTCTGTAGTTTTAGTTTGAGAAAGCAACCAACTGAAAAGTTCATCTGAACATTCAGGATCATGTGCGAGGCATTCCCACAGAGTATCAACTTGCTCTATACTGAGTCTGAAAAAATTTACGTTTTCGTGTGCATTTTTTTTTTTTATAAACTTACTTAAACGTGTTAGGTGAGACAACGGGAGAAAACACAGCCGAAAGAAAATGTAAACGCACTTGCACTTGCATCTGATGAGAGTACAGAGGCAAGGATTTCGAGGTGTTTGCTGTATAAGACTTTAAATTGTTAAAAAAATGTTTCATCATATGGTGTTGGCGTTCGGCCCAGTGAGTTACGTGATGCATGTCAATGCCCCTAAATGAGGTAAGTAATTTGGGCAACATCCTCAAAGAGACAACAACAGATCTAAAAAGTATATAACTCGTACTTGAAAACTAATTATCAAAGAAGAAAATACGTACACATTATTTGCTAGATTATGTAAGCAGCCTTCAATAAATTTCATTCGGATTTCCTTGTCGGGTGTATAGCAAATCAAGTTACATAAAGTTTTTTCGGCCTCGAGTGCTAAACCTTCTCCCAAATGGCACTAAAATTAAGAAAATCGAGTAAACATCTTTGAGCTTGACGTAATTCATACTATCTTGTCGTCTTGTAACAAATCCCACAAAAGGGTATTTCCGGGCTGGCAAACGTTGTCGGCTTTAAAACAGGCTGACAGTCGAGGATCAACTCTCACGGGGGATTTTTCCGGTGATTGATTAGCCAAAGCGTGAAGATTCAACTGGGCCTTAAAACATTAAAATCAGATTATGCAGAATTTCATAAAATAACCTTAGCACTTAAAGTATCAAAAGCTATCTTAAAACACTCGTTTTAAATGAGGTCTGAGGTTTAATGCAAATATCACATCAATTCATAGAAACCACGGTATAAAAAGATAGGTAGGCCAGCAATGGGCAACTTATGCTGGATAAAATGGTCCGCTTCTAAGTCCCTCGTTCGTCAAAAGACAAAGCATCTTTCTCTAATTCGCGTAATGCTATGAAGTGTTCAAAAGTAATTAATAATTCAATTTTGATTTTGAGTGGTTGTAGCCTAAATAACGTAATAGTGATATTACCTTCACCTTCCAAATTTTCTTAATACAATAAAAATTAATTCTAACTTTATATTATCATCTATTTGAACTCAAGTTTAATTTTGAGCTGTGTTCACGATTTCTGCTTTCATTCCGCACTTACATGTTCGTTAAGTTGAGCTAGTTCCTCTTCACAAACAGAATCCTCTCCATCAAAATCGGCCATGTTCTTCTCCGATTTGTTGCTCATCCTCGATGAATAACTTCCATCGGCATCGCCTTCGACTTCCGCCTCCTCTCCGCTCAGCATTTCCAAAATATGACTGAAAACATTCAAACTGTAATAAACTTATTAGAGCTAAAATTAATAAACCTAAACCGGTGACATACCCGCCTCGCGAGTGTAATGTCAGAAAATTTGTACAAGCTGCTTCATGATTCTCCAAAGTGACCGAATCCTTCCCTAACTCGCTACAGGACGAACTCTCGTCCAAATAATCAGCAGGTTTTAAATTTCTGTAAGCGATGAATAAATATTCCGATACGTATTTAAAAATTTCAATACACAAAAAGAAACATACGTTTCGACTAGACCACTCATTTGTGCAGGAAGGACCAAAGCCGCAGCAGCTACTCCCTTTAAGGCTGCCTTCATTTCAGAATCGCTGTCCACTTCCACCTCACTCAACGCCTCGATGCTGCTAATCGCTACTACACGTTTATGAATACCTAAATAATTTTACTAAAAGACTTTTAAAGCATTAGGTTAAGAACCAACCTTTCTGGCGCTTCACTCGGGTTTTTCGAAGCATTTTCCTACGCTTTCTAAACTTAGCATTTACTTCTTCATCGGCTTCATCCTGGGAGCTGCTGGATCCAATGGTTTCTATACCTTCAGGAAGAACATTCAGTGTGGATAATATTTTTTTTCTCACCGACGACCTACTGTAAGAAAAATGATATAAAGTTTGATGTTCATTTATTTATTATTACTTGTAGGAAAAAGATACCTATTCCCAATGTTATTTAAAAATTTGTTTATTTCTTGTCTTGAAATAATTCAACTCTGTAATGAATAGTTTGGCCAAAACTAACGTGTTCCAGTAGGTTAGTAACATTTTTTCAAAGATATTGGTAAAAGTAACAAATTCTGACAAAAAAGTACAGCACTACAGACTTCAATAAAAAAAATAGAATATGGTTATAATGTTAAAGTTTAGCAATTAGAATACATACGTCATTAACGATATTTTTATAAGAAATAATTCTGTATAGCAGTATACATTTAAACTTTCAATAATAATTCAAATGAAAAAATTCCGTTTATATACCCACAGAATGAATCTTAATGTGTTGACACTAAGTTTACATTTACGGTTTATTTACAAACACTGTAAAACGTATAAAGGTATTTTGATTTTTGTTATTACAAACACATGATCTCTACATGCTTCAATCTCAAACAGGAGTTCCATTTTTACATCCTTGTTTAACCCATAAACAATGATAGAAAAACACGATAGAATACGTCTTACCAAAAAAGACATATATATGTACAAATTATTTATACAAAATAATTTTTCAGTTTCCTGTTTTTCTCAATAATACGCACAAAACTCTTCTATTTAAAATTTAATTTAACACATGGATTCCAAAACAAAGGTGAACAAAAAATTAACTGTTCTGTTAAGTCTTGTTTGTTTAAAACCATTTTTAAAACTACGTAAATTAAAAATACTTACATTTGTCTTTTATCTATTTTCGTTTTAGAGACAACAGAACATCGTTTCGTTTTTTCGGAAGCAGAGGGTTTAATTGGGACACCTGAAAGAATATGTTTTTTTATATCTTATAAGAAAACATTTTATAATTTCTTAAGTAATATCTAGAAGACTACCAGAAGCTCACGAAAGAATTCCTTAAAGTGAATTTTATTACTAACGAACTGTTTTGAAAAATTTAATTTCTTACATAAAAAAAAAAATAATTTTTCGAAAAAGCAATTTGTTTCTACCGCTTACCGTTACCATCGACTATGTTATTCATCTTACCATCAATTTCAGGATCAGTACTACTCCCATCACATGGTACTCGCCCTATTGCTTGTTTTCTAGCTAGTTTACAAGGTGGTGGCCCTGCACTTGCTCCATCCAGGGGTCCATCATCTTCATCAATTTCTACACCGTCAATATCCTCACTGTCAGATTTGTGGCTCTCAGACTGTCCTGTACTTTCGCCCTAAAAAAAGTACAATTAAATTACCATACCAATTACCAAAAAATTCTCGCAACATATAATGAATTTCAAAAACACAAACTATTTCTAGTTTTGGTAAATCTAGCTGGAAATTGCTATTTATGTAGAAAAGTAACGGGTGTAGTTATTTAAACACACATGTAGGGAAATCTTCTAATTTCCCACGTATAATATAAAGGTTATACTTTTACCTTCAAAAAGAGATATTTTAAATCTGTATATAAAATCTTTGTCTTTGGCTTAGTATGGTTTAAAAATTCTAATATACCAGAAAGTAATAAAACATAAATAAATCACTACTTGCACTTTGAGAAAAAAATTACAGTTCCTAATTGAAATTAATGAGAAAAGTAGACTTTTCTCAAGAAAATACATAAAATTATTAATGCAATACAGTATTACACATATTTATTCATAAAAATAGAAAACAGATTTTCTTTAGTGGCCAAATGAATTTTAGAATATTCAGTAATTTCAAATTTTCTACTTAAAAAATTACCTCCATATAATTCATTTTTGTTGTAATCTTTTACTGATTTTTAAAAATGTTATTTCATATGTACATTTTAATACACTCTCTATCTAAACTTACATGTTCTTCTTCTGAATTACTGGGATCAATGCTCACACTGTTTTCTGATGAAGTTGCACATTTATGCAGAGTTATCCCAGCATTTGAAGCTGCAACATTGATTAGACCTACTTCTGGAACACCTCCACCTCTTGACCAGACTGCTTTGATCAATGCTGATGCCAGATACAAAGTCTAAAAAAATAGTTTAAAAAAAATGCATATAATTGTTACCATTAAATAAAATACCTGTTCTGTGTGATCCTTTGGTTCTAATTTTGTTAACAAACTGTACAGATGTAAAGTTGGTGAAGCAGCAAGATGCTTAACCAGACCTGGTAAAAGATCATGAACAGGTTTTGAGCAATGTTTTAATTGAGCTGCAGCCCATATTGTATCCATATGTTCACACGTAATGCGCCCTTCCATTGCCAAAAAATTTAAAATAATGTGACTTTGTTTAATGACCTCTACATGTAAATTTGGTCCAAAAATGTGAGAGATTATGTTGTTGTTAATCAGCCAGTCAGCCATATGTCTTGGGGCTGCTTCAGCTTCTGGTAATGACTCCCCAACACAAATCTCAGCCAAAACACCTATTTGATTATTAATTTGCGTAATTCCAGCTAACCTCATAGTTAGAGTGCTTGATGTAAAATATTTGAAAGCTAAATCGAGTCCATCAATATCAAAAGCAACGGGAGTATCTAGAGGATCTTTAATGGCATTCCACATGAAATCTAAAAAAAAATCTATCGTTGAAAGTGTTTTTCGCAAATAAAATTTTCATAAAACAGACCTGCCATGCTTTTAATTGTAGGAGCACGAAGGTCTTGATCTGACAATTTACACATGTATCGCAAAACACATGACCTTAATGGAACTAACATTGATACCATACTCTTATAATTC
Organism: Cynaeus angustus; assembly: GCA_030157275.1. NCBI lineage: Eukaryota > Metazoa > Arthropoda > Insecta > Coleoptera > Tenebrionidae > Cynaeus > Cynaeus angustus. The sequence continues at coordinate 19,635,076 of CM058058.1, forward strand.
ATCCAAAGCTTCAAATTTCCAACTAAAAAATATTTTAAAAAAATGCAGAACATATTTAGGCAAAACATACCAACTGATATCATTGCATGTGCAGTAGACACAGGCAAGTGTTCTGGTGACAACTGAGTGAAACAAGCTGTCATTGCTAATAAACCTCCTATCTTACAAAACCAACTAACATTCTTCAATAAATAAATAGGAATCTCTGAATCATGTAAATCACAAAATAAATTTAAACTCTGCATATCCTGTTGTGTCAACTCATCCAGTTTAGCTTGCACAGTATGTTTATAAGCCACATAGAGTGGAAAATTTAAAAGAAATATTTTAGATACTAAAATTAAGAGTTTATCCCTTTCCAAGGTTTCATTATCTTTTTCTGTATTGGTGGCTTCTTTGCTTTCTTTTTTGTCCTTTTTTTTGTCTGACTCTGACCCCTTTTCTGCTAGTTGTTTTAACTGACATACAACCATGTAAATTAACCCTTGAGTGATATAACTGAATCTCTCCAAATTTTTTGGGTCTCGGTAGCAACACATGCATTGCCTACAAATCACATATTACACATAAAATAATCCACACATTTGTGATATTCAAACCTGGCTGGCCATGTCTGCACGTATACATATATAACATCAACTTCGTGCTTACTTAGAGTTGGTTGTTCATTATTCTCTCTACAAACTTGCACCTCATCTACAAAATGTATTCATCAAATTATGCAACAAAGTAATGGGATTTACGTTGCGTTGTCCATTAAAATTGAGTTGTAAAAGATCGTTCTTTTTATTTTGAAGACAATACTTACACGAACCGAGTAGTTGTACGAAATCAGAACATGCATCACACATGTCTAGGCTTATAATAAATGCTTTACGATATCTTCATCGCATTTATCCTTATATAAAACTAAGAAGTTTAATCTTTTGGATTTTATTCTGACGTTTCAATTCAATCGGATGGTAATGATTTAACGACAAATATCAGCCATTTTGAAACGTTTTCAATAGTCAAAATTTGACAGAAATTCCATAACTTAGAAAATCCATAATTCAGAAAAGCCATAAAGAGAATTATATATAAAATTTTAAATATATTTTTTTCGAATTTGAGAAATTGATTTTTTAGCTAATTCGAAAATGTCTTTATGAATATAATTCAGCGATGTTAAGTTATAATAAATCACAATAGAAAAGTGAGGTTGGAAAGGTCCTTGTCTGCATTCTGTAAGACTTGCGAAACCCTCTTATGAAGATAGAGCATATTCGAGGGGTAAATATATTTATTATATTAGAGCAAATGGCTCATGCTGGTACTATTTCCAATAACACTGAGAAAACGGTCAAAAATGGATGTTTAAAACAAAATTGCTAAAAGCCTGCAATAGGGCAAATAAGGTGAGACCGGAAATGCAACAATTTTACTATGTCATAAATGTGTAAGTTGACTATTAAAGCACCACATCTGCAAATACTTTATTTTCTATATGTTGTCCACGAAACATTTCACTGTAAGTCCTGCAAAAACTTTAAAGCTTTCTTCGAACGATATAGAAACTCATTTTAAACGCTAACATCATGCCCCATGTTGCCAACGTTATTGTAACATATGTAATATATAATATTTTCATCATTTATATATAACTTGACAGGAATTATAATCAATTTTCTTTCGAATTATTCAATATGATTCGACGGCTTTAAAATAATTACACGAATGTTAAGCATTTTCTAAAAGGTTTCAAAAATAGTTGAAGTTTTTTAACAATGTCTACAATTTCCACCTTAATACAGGGTTGAAAATACAATTGAAAATTAAAGATTGTGATCTTTCAACAAAATATCGCGTGTATCGGAGTTAATCGGATAATTACAGAAAAAAAAAGTAGTAAATTGTTGATCAACTAGCTTTTTCAACTAAAGCAGTTACCGTGGTCAAGTGCTAACAAGAAAATTATTTAGACACATAGATACTGTCACATTTATGACATGAATGTAATGTTTTGTTACAAATTCTTATAATGCACATTACTTTAATAGTTAATTTCAAATGCATTATACACTAATTCAGTAAGTACTTTTAAAACCACATTAATTGAACGTTTAAACATTTTGTATTCCTAACAGTATTGCTTTGTTTATGATTATTTGTGGAAACACCAAAGTTTATCTCAAACCACTGCAATCAGCTAAAACATTCGCGAAAGAACCTATCGCTGTTAATCGTGCAACTAAAGCAGTGTCTCCAATTCGATTCGATAATATAAAGAATGAAGTTGAGAGCTTACTGAAAGGTCCTTCAGATTTCTTTTTACAAAGAAATTTACAAGACTTTAAAAGAGTTAAAAGAGATGTAGTGGAAGTAGACCCCGACTTTATTGAAAATCTATTTAAAACTAAAGAATCTGAAGAACGACAAGCACGAGGTTTTAATGATTTTGAAGATAAGTCACTACAGGATGACGAAAAAACGACTGAAAGTGCAGTAGAAGCGGTACATTCTTCTTTGGAGCAAGATGTTGACTTTCAAAACGAAAAATCTAAAGCCGCGAACTTAACAAATTCTTCAAAATTTCTTTTTGATGAAATTGAGAATAATCCAGCAACACTACTTAATGGACAAAACGAAAACATTGCATGTTGTGACAGTGATAATGACCAACCCAAAACTAAAGAGTTTGTTTCAAGTAATCAAAAAAGATAAGACAAGGAATATATTAATGTGATTTTTATTACATTATTTTTAGGCACATCAGGATCATCGAACTTAAAAATGCATTTATTCCATGAGCCTAATACGAAAAACAAAGCATTTTATCGTAATAATAAACAACCATTACTGAAAGGCTTATACACCAAGTTCTCTAAAAGTAAAAAATCTGCTCCAATGATAGACAATTATGTTACCCTGCTATCACAAAGCAATAAACTAATAGAAGTTCCTGCTGTTAAATATACAGTCATCCCCAGAGAAATTGTGGATAAAGGAAGTAAAAGCAATATACAGCATTTCTATAGTTATTTTTAAAAGAGATTAATGATTTGAATTTCTAGTCTGTGCATTTATTGAGCTTGTTGTCAAATATCTCAGTTTATACATTAAAAACTACTTTTTTATTTAATTTTTTATTGAATGTTTGTCTCATATTTTTCAAAAACCATACAGAAAATCTTGTACTATTCCGTACACAATTAGATCAGAATGAAAAATCTTATGGCCACTTGAACTGCTTTATGGCATTAAGCAACACTTAAGTTCCTTCACTATCCTTAGTTACAATTGTTAGATCAGTTTTTAGGATATACTTAATTTTAAGTGATCCCTTAATTGTCATTGCAAATGGTTCAGTAAATTTTTAAGTAGTTTTTGTCTTATTTGATACCCGTTGAAAAGCTTATAGATAAGGTGCATTTCGATCGGTTTTAATTTGAAAATTGGGATTAGTAATGAATATTGCTCTCACGACTTCGGACAACTACTTTCATACGTCGAGACATGCTTTGAATTAAATTTGTGTAGTTTCTTGAAGAATTTGTTCCTATTTTAAATTTTCTACTCATAATTCCTTCGAGGTCTTCTGTTCGTGACAGCTCCAGATGTTCTTGATAAAATTAAGGAAAAAAAACCTTTACTCGTTTTTCATACACGTTCACGCTTATCGAACAAATGTAGACAAAATCGAGACTCGTCGGAAAACATTAAGAGATTCCATTGGTCATTTGAACAGTCTCCTTGTTTTATTACAAACTATAACCGAACAGTTTTATTAGCTGCCGTCAATTTTGGACATTCTGCCGGTTTGTGAGATGTTAATCAATTTTTTTAAGACTACGAATTGTTCGAGCAGTAATTTCTATTCCTTGACTTGCCATTGAACCACTAACAAAAACATTGATAGTAGTCCGAGTAGTGGCACAATTAAAAAAAAATCATTACGTTTATTTAATTTCGGGGTTTTTCCGATCCCAACCTTCTTACAAGCTGTCCAGTGTGGTGATAATTTCTGAGTGCGTCATGAGTGGTACTTTTGAGAGGATTCAACAATTTTGGGGTATATCGTATTTATCACAAAAACAAAGAAATTCGAATTTCATTAGAAGAAGGCAAAAACAACTAAAATAAAAAGTTAAAATTATGGCATCAAAATGACGCTCAGAATTATTTTTATAAAACTAATAAATGTCATTTTTCCAAAACACACGTACGATTAATGAAATTTAATACAAAACGTTAAATCAATATGTGTAACCTATGTTATGACGTTATGAGTTACTGAAAGATTTTGACATTTTTATGTGTTCGGGATTTTTTGGCCATGACTGCATTTTTTTGGATGGAGAAAAGACATGGTTTTATTAACGAAAAACTTTAATATGAACAAGTCGATATTTGAGAAAGATATCAATAACAGTATTTAACAATTCAAAAAAAACATTCTAATTTTGAATTCCCTGGATTATAGGTATAACAATAATTTTTGAGAAAAATTAAAGACTAACTAACTACAAAATGGAACTTTACCGAGTTGTTTAAATCCTATAATGATAACCATATCAATTATTGAGATAAAACATAATTGATTTCTCTGTGATGTTTCAACAATTACTTCGCTCTACCTCGAGAACGTCTACTGCCTTTACCACCTTTAGATCCACGACCACCTCTTGATCCAGGACCTTTGGCTGGCTTAGCTGAAGAAGTACTGGACTCATCATCGTCGTCATTATCATCTATTATTATTTCTTCATCAACATTACTTGTTGGTTTTGGACGATTAGGGTCATTTAACATTGTTCTAAATTCATCTGCGTTTCGAATTGATTGAATACGCGACAAGCAACTACTAATATCATTCTCATTTGGTTGTAACTCGATCAACTTCTGTAAGAGTTCCTCTTCCTGTGTTCTAAAAAAAAAGAAACATTTTTTTGTTAATTACTAATAAAGAAGTATTACTGTATTATAAATGGCGGTGCCCCCAAGTCATTAGAATCAATACATCTCTTGACTGCTTCATTGAGACCCGCAATATTTAAGGCATTCAGTTTATTGTTTTCGTCAAAATATTTAGGAATCAAGTCTTCAACACGATGAATTGTTTCTTCATCAATTTCCGCCTAAAAATACAAATATTTTTGGTGAACTTCTAACAAATCGTTGCTTACATCATCTACATCCAAATCGACGGCGTTGGTCGCCCTTTTTTTTCTGTTTAAGGCGACAAATTTGACCATGTCTTCAGGATTCGCTACTTTTTCGGCAAACTCCTGTCCAAACCGTATTCCATTGAAAATTTGGCGTTCGTCATGATAGTGTACATTTATTCTAAGTAATGGTAGCATATTTGTTTTACGCGTTGTCTTTGCTTCAACAATCATCGCTTCAATTTCTTGTCTTATCTGTCTTCTGGCTCTTTCAGGAAGAGACACCGCGCCAGTGACTGCTGGCAGCGGTTCTAAAGTTACCATTTTATGAATAAAGGGTCTAACTGTTTGCAACTCTATCGTCTTGATATTAAAATTGTCACTTCCGTAGACCCTCAATAATCCCACCGCTTTTCGAACTGATTCGCCTTCCGCTAAAGATGTTGCAACAGAACTTCCCGGCTGTGTAATGTACGTTTTGCCTGTAATAGTAGTCACAGGCTCAATGAGACAGTCATGTTCATGGCCCCACATTACTAAGTCAATAAAGTCAGGAATGCATGTTTCTGGTATAAAATTTTTAACACCGCGATTTTTCGCACGATTTTGGTGTAATATGAACATGTTAAACCAATCATTCACGTTTTCTGGAGTTTTAAATTTGACTTTTTTGTGGTCAAATAATCTCGCCAAACGCTCGTCTCTAATATGGGACAAACCATACAAGGCTAAATGGGAGTTGCCTTTTTTTAACAAAACTGGATTAATTTCAACATTCTCCACATTATCCCAACGACCAAAATAATTAATAAAGCCTGTTGAAGCCATCAGGTCTAATGCAGAAATCTGCTTCTTTCCAGTAGGGTCATCGTGGTTGCCATGAATTGAAAAAATTGGAATAGCTATGTTCATATTAGGGTCCTCATAGTTCACGCTAGCATTTCGAGGAAAATTTATAGATGGGTCAGATAAAATTTCTATCTCTACAGGTTTATCGCCCATACAATATCTGCAATAAAAATCGCGAAGAATATATCATACGCTATTAATACCTTTAATAGTACTACATACTTCTTGATTAATTCAATGCATTTGTTAATGCAAAAGGGTGAAGGTTTTGTTTCATGGAATAAATCACCACCTAACAAAATAAAATCAACTTTTTCCTTGCTGGCAATATCTAAAATTTCTTCGAATGTTACGAATGTATCGTTTTCTGCAAACCAAATAATGCAATTAAAAAAAAATAAGTATTTGCATTATACCTCTGATTGGAATATTCTCGCCATAACCTAAGTGTATGTCTGTGGCTAACAACACTTTAAAAGTGTCTTCATCAGAAGGACGTGACATTGTAATAATTAAGTGCAATCTATAGAGAAAGACATGAAGAAAACAGAAAGATACCCGTAAATTTCACGTAATTTTTCTAATACGGCGGGAACTTGGCTCGTACACCACTACAACCATAGAACTTCAGAGTAGGCAGGTATAGATATGACATTTTTAAATGACAGATGAAAAAAACATCAAAAAATTAAAAATTAACTTGACTGTGATGTAACTAACAATTTAGATTTTTCACTGTCCAATCCCATTTTGTTCATACTTCTCGGTGCTTTTTATTAACTAAAGAGCACCGAAATCTATGGAAATTCTTGAAAGAATATCTATATCTTTTTCACTGTTCCACTTCTGTCACTTGTCATTCAGCTTATAACCTCAAAAGAATATTTACAAAAAGTTAAATTCGGAGTCGAAAAAATGAAGTGGGTTTCTTCAGTTAAAACTTAAATAAAATGGCTTCTCCTAATGATGCAGAAATGGCACAGTTTGGACTCATCGACAAATCTAAAGATCGATACCCTTGCTGCATAGTATGGACCCCAATTCCAGTTCTTTCATGGCTCTTTCCTTTTATTGGACATATGGGAATAGCAATGTCATCTGGTGTAATTCGCGACTTTGCCGGACCTTACTTTGTTTCTGAGGATGCCATGGCGTTTGGACGTCCCACTAAATATTGGCAACTAAAACCATCTTTATGTCATGGGGGTATTACAGGCTGGGATCGAGCGGTCACTGAAGCTTCTGAAATCTACAGCGGCCGGATGCATAATTTATTTTGTGACAATTGTCATTCTCATGTTGCTAGAGCCCTTAATATCATGGAATATGATGACTCCAAAAGCTGGAACATGGTGAAACTAGCTTTTTTCATGTTAATTTATTCCAAATATGTTAGTATTACTGGATTTATAAAAACATGGCTACCTTTTGTATTACTAACTACTTTAATTGTTTTAATGTCTGTTCTTATTTAAATACATTTGTTTAAACTAAATACTTAATTGTGTTAAAAATACTTGTAAAGATAGTGCTCCAGGTTGCTCCATGAATAATTTGACCATTGTGCCATGCACTATACTACAGATTGTTCTACAGTTATTTAATTGCATTCCAGAGACAAACATTAAAAACTTCTTGATATCAATTATTGAGTGAACCCTCTGTGTGTCTTCACTTTCAAGCTCTTGAGACAGTTGTAAGTGACCAACTAAAATAAAAACAGTTACATGTTTTTAATAAGGTTAATTTTACATACTGGCAAAACTTTCCACACTTAGACCTGGAAAATGTGACGACAATGTAACTAAATTGGTTTTTATTTGAAAAGTGAGTCTTCCATTTTTTGTAGCTGAAACAGTTAAACTGTGACTCATATTTTTCATTCTCTCAACGATCGTTTTTATGGTTTTCAAGTTAGGCATTTCAATTGATACCTGAAATTCAAGTTCTTCACTGATTTTTAAAATGTAGTTATGTAAATATCTACATGAAAATTATCAAATCTTGGTTCTTCATAATCACTCCAGTGTTTCCGTGAAATTACCTCCACTGGAATATCATGTACACATTGGCGACTTTGAATGGTGCCAGATATCTGCAATTGAAGAAATAATTACAGGGCTACGTTTTTATTCATTTTTTTTTACTAGTTCCATATCCAGTGTTAGACATGGTGCATCTTTATTAGTTAATTTTATCTTTAAAGATTTGGCGTTTTGTTTTAGTATAGAAACTGATTTTGCCAACAAACCTATAAAATAAAATATTTAAAGTTGCAACAAAATTATTATAACTGCATACTGGTTGAGAACTCCAAATAAATTTCATTATATTCTTCACTGATTCCCACTAAATTGTATTCCTTAAAATAAAAATTAACAGGTAATTCACACCACGCTAACGGACGTCGTGGCCCGTTTTCTTCTTCCGAAATTATAAAATAAATTTTTCTTGCAGTTATTCTCATTACACATATTTTCGAAAATTTGGATAGACTCAAAACCACATCTGGAATTAAAAAACTTTAATTTCGACCTGGGGTTAATTGTTGTCCTACTCATGAAGTCTTTCATCACTGAGGTATCATTTATTAACCCTCTAAACTTCATGTTTCAAATTTGTGCAATTCAAAACAAGGTGACTCTTAACCTCAATATTTAAAAGTGCTGCCAATTACTGACTACAAAATTCACCTTACTTTTACGTTCACGAGATTGGTGAAACTGCATTTTAAAAAGTCGCGCTTAAATTTATTTTGTTTTACGGAAAAAATATTTAATATATATTTTTATGTAACTTTTTGGAAGTTGATGCATTACTTTCTTTAAATATTTTTGCTCCAATTATACCAGAAACTTTAAACTAAGTAGTTATTTTCAAAAATTATTTACAAACGTTGTTTTTTAAAAGATAAATCATTAGGGTAAAATATTGAATAAATATTTGCGTAGGTTCGTATAATTTACCTCTAAAATTTAAAATTTGACGTGAACACAAACGACACTGAACAATAATTATGATCTCTCAATGATCCTTCTAATAAAAAAAAAATGCGTGGAAGAGCGTTAAAATGAATTTCTTTACTTGTAATTATTACGGAAAATTTGAGTCTCAGTTTTTACCACATAATGTACAATTAACAACGTTTCAACATGGGTCAATAAATTTTCATGACTACAATCCAGTAATCGTTTTTTTTGTTTCTTCCTTTTAAAAACCAGTTACATTTCGGAACTGTTTTTAAACTGAACCAATTTATTTCTAAAAATCTAACACACAAATTTAGTAATTAAATTCTACAATCACTAACAGGTCGTTTTTATCACTTCTTTTATTTTTTGCCGCAGCTATTTCATCTTCTACTATGCTTCCTACTCATAGTAGGTTTACTTTTTTTTAATAATCCAGTATCTTCTCCTAACAATATAATACATATTTAGAATAGTCTTCTTAATAACCTTTTTTTTGTAATTTTATAATTGCACTGGTAACTTCTTAAGAGATGTTCAAAATCGTAATTGAACAAGAATGATAATATACATAGTAACAGCTGCCGTCATCTAAAATATATTTAATACAAGACTGAAACAAATTTCTGTTAAATACATTACCGTACGAAAAAAATTCCAATCCAAATTGAAAAAACCTATCAAAGTAAATTCAAGTTTTGTGTTGAGAAAACGCACCGATGTCAATTGAAGACATTTTAGTTTAGCCATAGTTTTTTTCTGAAGAATGTACTTATTCCAAATTTCGTGTATGAAATTCGCTGACTTGTTAGCTTCTTGTTTTACACAGCTAAGTGTTCTAATTAAAACGATCAACCAACAGAGTTGTAAAATGATGTACGTTATATTGGTCCCGTAAAGTCTAAGATTAAAATATCTATTTTTAAAATATATTAACATAAAATATATTGTTTGAATGCTACCCACAAACCATAGTGTTAAGGATACTATTAAAGTGAGTTCAAATTTTTTGACTATTTTTAAGGACAACTCAACTAAAGCACAATGACAATGTGACAACTCTTCGACTTGACTGATAATAAATACAGTATCATTTTCAAAATTTTTAATTTTCTTCGTGTTAATTAAACGCAAGGGTTCTAAACGATGATGAGAATTAATTTGCTGCTTTAAGTGTTTATTGACGGTTTGAAACTTGTATAAAATAGAGTCAAATATGTCAGTTAAGAAAAGTAGCTCAAAACAATATATAAAAACTGGAGCAAAATACATATAGAATACTAACTGTGGCGAACTGTTTTTTAAAAAAGGAATATAAGAAGCACTAACTAGAAGTGTAGAGACTACGCTTATTCTGTAGATATTTAAAAATTTAGGTTTTATGGGTTTGTTAAAATTTGCAGCGATTTGCGTAAGTTGATAAAGTTGAAGTTCTATATCATTGCTTCTTCTGTAAAATTCAGTAACAAATATTAATAGAAAAATTATGTTTAACACATCTGTTAATAAATCTAATGTGTTAAGTACACTTGAGGGCTTGTTGAATTCCGTCACATGGTATAAAACACAAAGATAAAGAATATAAAAGTAAAATGGAAGACAATACAAACGATGAGTAATGTTTCGTGCATTACTAGAATTAGAAACAGGGAATTGGACAATTCCTAAAAGTCTATAAATGTATTCGAAATATGTTGGTGTGTTTAATAGTACACACATTTTGAACTAAAGACAACAGTATAAACGTGTTTTAGTAATTGACAGTTTTTACTATTATTAAATGTATGTTTACCACGAAATGAAATCGACCTACATTTAATCAAGTTATTATTTATTTAGTAAATAGATTAATCACTATACGAGTTTGTTCAGGACATAACAGTTTTTTAAGCATTTTAACCTATTTATCAAGTCACTATTAAAAAGCAAATAATTTCAAGGTTTAAACTGTTTTCCAACTTAACATCAAAACAGTTTAAAAAACCTTAACAAGTGTTGTCTTTTTCTTTTGGACCCCTACAGTTAGTTCTAAACAAATAAAGTTTTAACCTGATTTGTTGTTAGAACGGAAAACAATTAAACAAAAAAACTTGTGTTTCATTCTGAATTACCTCTACAGTCAAATAATTAAGACAATGAAAGATAAACCAATCAACCATAGTGATATCTTTGCAAAAAAATATAATCAATCAGTTGTGTAACACATAAAACAAAACAAAAAATTCTTCGTAGCAAGGTTCTTTAATGCGCAAAACCATGAATTTATTGACTTTATAGTTAATAAATCTACGAGGACTGTTCTATAGTAGTGGACCATGCAAGCAATTAATAACAAAAGCTATTAAATTTTCAAAAAGTCCATTCTTTATATTTTGTTTGCACTTTTAAGAGTTTGTAATAATGTCCAAAGAGAAAAAAACTTTATGTACCGAGTAGTAGAGATTATGAAATTGTCGCGGAATGTTTCTAAAACCATAATTCTCTAGAAAAGAGGCTGAACATAAGACCTGGTGATGGTAGTTTTTTATATTCATGATTAGCTGAATTCACTGATTTCGTAAATTTTATCGTGAAGGTGTCCGTTAAAAGAAAAATTTAAGAAAAGTACAAATAAAATCTGTAGAGGGATTTAGTAATAACGAGACATTGAATCATCTGAGGTAAATATTTTACATCAACAGCTAAAATTTATGGCTGTATAGTGCGCCCAAGGAAATAGAATAGAACTTAATTCCTTGTTTAACTTTAGGGAATTTTTTCAAGTTTGTCAAAGCAGGGGGTCGTAAACCTTCTCGTTTAGAGAACCTTTCTCAATACCTACACAGGGTTGTATTCAGAGAGTTTTGCTTTTAAACTTTAGTTTCAAGAAATATAATTTAGTTATCACGTATCTATAAAAGAAAAATTAACTGAATAGTTTATATTTTTATTTAGTTTTCCTGAAGAAACAAGTGGTGGACTACAACTTGGTGTCGTCCTTCCAAAAAATATAAAAGATGTCGAGCGCATGATTGCGTATGCTAGTACTCCGTTACCGAAAGGATTATCAGCAGGCCATCGAGAAAATGCGACCGTTTCTGGACGCCATATGTTTTTAAAGTGGTCGAGTTCCTCCTTTCCCAGGATAAGTTATGTTTCTGCAACACTTTGACTTCAAGATTAAATACCGAAAGTGCCAAGAGTAGTGTGCCGAGCTTTTTTATTTCCCCGGAATATTGTAGTCAAAAGAATTTGTGTCTTGGATACTTTATTATTTCTTAAAAAAAATGTTTCTTTTTTTGACCTTTATTTTTCTAACAATAACATCAAAAATGTATGTAGCTTTAGTACTTTTAATTTCTTAAAAAATATTGTCACTTTTTTCCACTCTTATTTTTCTAATATCATTAATAAGTAATAAGTGAATAATATAAGGAAATAGCAACAATTCTACAAAAACACTGCGTTAGAATTTAGTTTCAACATTAATTCGCAAGTTTTGCTATGACTTTATAAACTTATTTGCTTCTTTCACCAGTCTTTTTACATTTTGACTGTCTTCATCGACTTCTTGCGATTCATTCCCCTCGGAATCATCTGTATCTGATTGTCCCATGTACTCATCACTATCATCATCATCAATAAATGGATCTTCTGAATCAGAAAATTCTCTCATCTCTTCACTAGTAGCAATATTCAAACGATCAACTTTCTTCCTATTTCTTTTTTCTAGGAAAAGAAAATGAAACAAAACTTAAAACTTTTGTTTATTATAAAAGATAAATTAGCTACTTTCATAACCATCCTTAAAATTTGATATCTTATTGCAATATAAACAATGTGGACAACATCTACTCTCATAACTGGTTCCATTACTAGACTTACTTTTTATTTTAGGTTGACGTGGTGGATGCTTGTAATCTCTTCTATGGTCTTTATTTGTTCTGTAACAGTCTGCTCCAAAACTACAACTAGGTCTATTGTCATCAGGATCACTCTCAAAGTCAGAGTCTCCTGGATGGGAGAAATCTGATCGATGAAGTGGATTTTTTCTGGAATTATTAGATTAAGGTCTTAAAATCAGTGCTTTAAAAGTAACTACCTATAACATGCAGCTCCATACCAGCATCTCTCTCTTCTTGATTTAGATGTAGATGTACTTGGAATATCATCATCTAATTGATCAGAATTTAAGGCACCGTCTTCAGGCTTGGTGCTACTTGCTTCTGTTTCAGTATTGTTACCCACTAAATTTTCTTGAGGTATATTTTCATCTGGCTCTTCCTTTTCAGGCAAACCTTGATTATTAGAATCACTAAATTTTTCATCTTCTTTTGCCTGATTTTCTCCTATGTTTACAACTTCATTTTCTTTAATTAATCCACCATTAGTTTGTTCCAATTTTACTTTTTTATCAGGTACTGCCTCATCATCATCACTGTTCATTCTCTTTAGTAATTTAGTACTTGTTTCATTGTTTGTTTCTTTACTGTCTAAGTTCTCATCATTAAGAATTTTAACCTTAAACCAGAAATCCTCAGGAAGCAATGCAAAAGTGTCTCCATCATTTAATTGAGTACTTGAATCCTTCTTTAAAATTGTAATAGTTGAGCTACCAGCAACTTTCAAAAAACATGGATTTATGTGAGTCTACAAAAAACAATATTAATACAATGGGAAAAAAATGGTAGCATGGGTCATACAGAGGTTATTCTAACTTCCTCCTCTGTGACTTGAATTACTGCATGATTTCGAGAAACTCGTTTGTCGTTACACTAGAATAAAGGTGTAAGTTATTACAAACACTATCTACTAAGTTATAGAATCTATTATTACCTGTAATGCAGGGCCCCGACCAATAACGTGACATCCCACTGAAAATGTGTTAAAATGCTCTTGTTCTCCTGCTTTAAAAATTTGTACCAACATTGTAGAACTTTTCCAAACAATTAGAATGTAAAACGTCTCAGAAGCACAATTATGGGCAATTGCATGGGATTTCGTAGAATAAACATTATATTAACCAACCATCAAGAGAATGCAAAATCGCTGGAAAATTTTTGGAACGCTACGACGCAGATGTCAACATAACCTCTAAGCATACGTTTTTTAACTGACACCGTAAAAACAAGTTGAGACATGTAAAGTGGACTGGCGGTAAACATAAATTATGGCTGGAAAGTGCTTCTTTTTTTACAACAGAAACAAGTAATTTTATTTAAAAAGGTTTGTGGGTAATAGTTTAAGCTGCCTGCAATCAACTCAACAATAATTGTTGAAGTTTTTCAATACTTATATTTCTAAATGTGTACACTGGCGATCGTTTGAAAGTGATCTTGATCAGTAAAAATTATAATAGCGTAATTAAGCTACATATAACTATAACCGATCTTACAAATAACTGTTAATTTTCGCAAAGTGTGATATTCAACAAGAATGAAAAATAACAAGCAATAAATAGGCTTGAAAATGCTGGCTTCCTTGCGTTTGGGAAAAGCGACAAATTAATCTCAGAAAATTAGCATCACCGAATTTTTCGCTTAACAATCGCCAGTGAATAATCTCGACATTTCTGAATTTAAAAGTTTGAAAGTGACGCCTTGTTGATTTTTTCTTTCCGACCGGTTGGAATATAATCAGTGATTATTAATCACTCACTTTTCAACGGTTGGAAAGTTACTGTCAAAGACAACTGACATTTAAATAGTTTTTAATGTGCATTATTTGCATTTAATAAATTTATAATAAAGTTAAACTCGATGATTAACATCTCGAAATATCTAATTTCTCGACAGAAATAAAACACTTTCCGCCTTGGTATGTAATATACTATATTACATACCAAGTATATTAATATTTACGAGAGAATTGATATTTTTTGTATTAAAGTACCGATATGTCATGATTTGACAGAGAGCAATAACTATATTAATTTATTTATCCAGATGCTGTAAAACAAAATGAAATGTCAACATTTGTGCATCAAGACATTTTCAAATGAGTAGGTACATGTGATCTCGAGTTTCATTTCGTCTAGCTACTCATCGTCAGTACTAACTGTCGTTAAAAAAATAAAACAAGTGAAGTGGCTGTGGTAGGCACAGATGACTTATTAGTAGTTCAATGTATTAATTTTTGACCCATATTACAATGACAAAATGAAACTGTACCACTTTATTTTGTTTGTTATTTTTTATTGTTGATGGCACGGTACTTATACTTATTTATCTCTTAAGTACAATTCCAGCTGTCTGTCAAATACACCAAACGTAGTTGGAGCAGTTGCAGTGAGAGAAACAGTGATGTAATTGATCGTTTAAGGCAGGTTTTGAAATTAAATTCTGATAACCGCGCGCGAAAGCGAAATACTTTCATGAGTTCATGACAATACTTTTTGGTAAAATGAAATGTGTGAGGCTTTTAATCCTCATGAAGAATGAAGATTCATTACGATGAAAATACGCTACTTCCGTTTTCAACTTTCGCTTGGTTTGCGTTTTCATCGGCTGATATTTGCAACAAAAGTTTTGCCATCAAACAAGGTCTTAAAACAACGCCATCTGTGATGCTGATGATGACGATGCTGACACGTCAAACGTCAATGTTCTGATTCTAACCTATAAAAAAAGACGTGGTCTAGTGTTAACGAGACCGCACGGTAACAAAACAAGTGTTGCATCATTAATTGTTCGTGTACAAAATGGTGTTGGATTTGGATTTATTCCGAACGGATAAAGGGGGAAATCCTGACAAGATTCGTGAAAGTCAAAAGAAGCGATTCAAAGATGTGACTTTGGTCGATAAAGTTGTAGAAGCCGATACCACATGGAGACAACTAAGGCACAAAGCCGATAATCTAAATAAATTTAAAAATGTTTGTAGCAAAGAAATTGGTGATAAAATGAAAAAGAAAGAGCCACAAGGTGATGTAAATGAAGCTGTTCCTGAAACAGTGGTGTCCCAAATTGAAAATCTAACTAGTGAACTTCTTAAACCATTAACAGTGAATCAGATCAAAAAAGTAAGTCTTTATTTACCCATGATTTGAAAATTGGTTCTATGTACATATATCATAATTATAGGTTCGCATTTTGATTGATGAGGGGATTTCTAAAAATGATGCTGAGCTCATTAAAGTTGAAAAAGAACGAACAACAGCGCTGAAAGAAATAGGAAATTTGCTTCATGAATCTGTTCTGATCAGTGATGATGAAGATCAAAACAAAGTAGAGAGGACTTTTGGAGATTGTGAATTTAAGAAGAAATACTCCCATGTAGATTTAATTCACATGATTGATGGTGTTGATACTGAAAGGGGGGCTACCATATCTGGAGGACGTGGTTATTTTTTAACTGGACCTGCATTATTTCTAGAACATGCTCTAATTCAGCTTGCATTGAGAATGTTGCACAAAAAAGGATATAAACCCCTATACACCCCATTTTTTATGAGGAAAGAGGTATGTATATACATATATTTTTGATTAACTAGAAAGAAAGTGTTGTTGTTTGTTTGTTAAAAAATTGTAATTAATTTACCTTAAGATTTGTAAGGGTTTTTATTTTAGAAAAGTAAATTTGCGGAAGGTAATAGGTAAATGTTTTCATCGTAATGTTGAACACATGTCAAAATTACTTCTATTCTATTCTATTATAATGATTATTACGCATTTGATTGGTCAGTCCAAAATATGTTTTTTAAAAAGTTGTCTTCTTTATGTTCCCTAAGCAGCCAACGACAAAATTCCATCTGGGGTTGTTAAATTCCACCTGCAGATTGTTAAAGTTTGGACCTCTGAGAAACGGTGTGGATGGAAATTTTCTTTCTTCAAAATTTTTTGTACTAAATTAAAGTATATTCCTACATCACGTGTGACTGCTCTTGGAGGTTAATTTTCAAAAATATCAATAACTTTCTCCTCTGCTTTTGGAGTCCTTGTTGTTCCTGGACGGCCTCTTTCCTTTCTAGGAATCACATGTCCAGTGTTACCAGTTTCGCTCAAACGCTGATTAAGTTTTATAAATACATTTTTGTGTGGGTCAGGTCTGGAAGAGTAACGTAAAGTAAAGTAACGTTTTGCCACTGCACAAGAATTCCCATTCCAAACGCCCAAAACATAAAATCATTGCACATAAAAGTCGCTAGCAAGCATTTGGTTTTAAAAAAAACACAAACATGTGTGCAATTTTAGCCGAAATGTAGGATTTGTCCATTTTAAAGATTGTCAAGTTTTTCTATCAGAAATTCATAGGGAATATTGTCCTTGAATTGTCATCTCAATTTCATGTTCAACACATGAACAAGTGTAACAAGTCTTTTTTTGTAGATCATGCAAGAAGTGGCTCAGTTGTCGCAGTTCGATGAAGAATTGTATAAAGTAATAGGAAAAGGTAGCGAGAAGGCAGAGGAGAAAGAAATTGAAGAAAAATACCTCATTGCAACTTCTGAACAACCAATCGCAGCATTCCATAGGGATGAGTGGCTATCTGAGAATTCCTTACCAATTAAGTATGCCGGTTTATCCACTTGTTTCCGACAAGAAGTAGGATCCCATGGTCGAGATACCCGCGGGATCTTTCGTGTCCACCAATTCGAAAAAGTAGAACAGTTTGTTTTAACCTCTCCATTTGATAACAAATCGTGGGAGATGATGGACGAAATGATTAACAATGCTGAAGAGTTTTGTAAAGCATTAGAAATTCCGTACCGCATAGTTAATATTGTGTCTGGCGCATTAAATAACGCCGCTGCGAAAAAACTCGATCTAGAAGCATGGTTTCCAGGTTCTGGTGCATTTAGAGAATTAGTATCTTGCAGCAATTGTTTGGATTACCAAGCAAGAAGGCTGTTGGTGAGATATGGACAAACAAAAAAAATGAATGCTGCCACAGATTACGTTCATATGTTGAATGCTACAATGTGTGCAACCACCAGAGTAATTTGTGCGATTTTGGAAGTACATCAAACTGAAACGGGCATCAAAGTACCTCAAATTTTAAAGAGCTACCTGCCAGAAGACTACCAAGATGAAATTCCATTTGTCAAACCTGCACCAATTGATGTTGAACAAGCTAGCAAAAAAAGCAAGAAACAAAAAGAGGGAGCGGGGAAAAAACAAGGAGGTGGTGAAGAATGAAACGCTTTTGGCACTAACTTTTTATTTATTCTTAAAATTAAATAAAAATTCGCGTATTTATAAAATTTGGTTTTATGCAACGTTTTAGGGTACTAGCTTAGCAGTGATAAGCACGTGGCTCAAGAGGAATGTATAATAATGTTTTTTTTTGAATAATACTTTAAATCATAAATATCTATATTTCTAAGTTGCAGAGTTCCTTATCTGCGAAAGTAATATCCTTTAAACGTGATTTTCTTTTATACTCTTTGTATTTATCTTGTACTTCAATAAAATGTTGCAGCAACTTATCAAAATCAATATTTTGCTTATATCTTGACGTTGCGTTTACTTGTACCGTACCCCTGAAACATAATGTGTAAACTTTGTGGATGATATAAAAAAAGACTAACTTTTCGTCACAATGTAGATGTAAGCTAGGAATACAACTTAGTCTTATTCTTAGTGTTTGAAAGGCATCAGTTTGTGGCAATAACATTAGTAAACCATATAATGCTTGTATAAGATTTTTATCACATGGTACTTGTAGTAATTCTAACCTTAAATCTTTTTTTATTATTAAAAACGTGAAGTTCAAAAAATCAAGTAGAACTTACATGCAAAAATTGGAGATTCAATGAGTTGAACAAGTTTATCAATTTCCATAAGAAAATCGACGGTAACCTCCAATTGTCCACTACAAATATCGTTAAGGAAATTTTCAACAAACTTAATAATTTTTATAAATAGCAAAATTTAATCCATTTTTTTATTTATTTTTTAGTGACTCGTGATTTATGTAAACATTCACTAATTTTGTTAAGAAATCTGCTTCACACTAGAGGTATTATTAATTTGAGTCCATCCATGTGTTCATAACAATTAAACTTTGAATTTTAAGCCAGATTCAATAAAAAGGATACAATAATTTAATTAAGTTACACACGTGCCCGTAACTCTGAGTCAATAGACATAAGGCGACTGTAGCAACTGGATTATATGACCAAGTTTCATATAAACAACAAAATAATGAGCAACTTTCCTATAAAATCAATTAATTCATTACAAATAATTTCATTCAAAATCTACAAACCTCTGTTTTCAGTTCCTTTAATCGGTTTCTCATATCGAACAATTCTGAAGATGTCAACAGAATCATGTTGAGGTGTTCCACCATCTGTCTCGCAAAGTTCAAATTTGACTCGTTAAGTAAAATTACCGCTAAATTTCGGTAAATGTCTTCGGCGTTAAGTAATACACAAAGTTGTCTGCAAGAATCAATAAATGAACAAAATGGTTCAACATATACAGGTGGCTGGAGTGTCGCGCATATTCTCGAAGTTGCATTTTCATTAAGAATGAGAAATATGTTCAAAAAATTTCATGTCTTCATTTTTTATACAATACGGTGGTATAAAAAATAAAAAATTAAGAGCAAAAATGAAATGAAGTGTTTGAAGGCACTTCCACTGAAAAAACCAAACGAAAATGTTAAAAATTCATTATTAATATATTACTAAAATTTCTACAACAATTACGGTAAATGTGGCATCATATCGACTGAACAGTCCTCAACAATGTACTGCAAGGTAAATAATATAATAATGAATTCTAAAATTTTGATGCTGTCATCTTTGGTTCATATGAAAAAACGTGTTGAGAGCTGCTGTATTGTTGTTATTTTTCGTCTTCCTGGAGCTGACGTTCAATATAATGATGTTACGACACATAGGGCCACCACCTTATTGAAGTTAATTTCTTTTATGGGTGTTACCTGATTCGGAAAAGTTTAATTTTTGTTAGCAGGCTTTAATTCTTTGTGTTCTTTAAAACAACAACGTAAAACAAATTTATTTTGGTACGACGAAGTTGTCAAACTAAAGTTGCAAGGCATCGCTTAAACTGGTGTCAAAATAAAAAAAAAATACATGAAATCGTTCCGTCTGAATCATCCAGTCATACAGTAACTATAAGCCAAAAAACAACTAAATAACAACAGTTTACCTGATTATAAATGAACCCCGATCGTCCAAAAGCCTCTTTTCTGTACTAAACGAATGAAGAAGACTTATCAAAAATTTATTGTAATATGGGTTCGCTTCACATCCTACATGTTTTGCGTTCATTCGTTCGTTATTGGTACTACTTTTACTCACTGGTGAAGATATTACTTCTGCTATTACGACTAGACATTGTTGTACCACTTGATCTGCTTCATCTCCTAAAGTGCGTTGCAAAGCCGGAAATAACAGGTCAATATGGTTAACCATCTATAAAATGAATTAAAAAACATTGATTTCATTTTGACAAAAACAAAAAACTTTACCTCATCCGGTAACTTGGTGTATAAATCGTGGATCCATTTTAAAACAGCCACTTTGGTTTGTATCGAGTTATGCATTATGTATTGTGTGAGAACATCTACAACCGACGGTAAGTCTAGTTTATTGATAGTTTCTTCTCCTAAAATGAAGTTTTGTCTAAAAATGTTACGACTTTTTTCATTTTACTTAATTACCAGTGGTATTTGTACGGATCCCGTTTTCCTCTCCGTGGACGGCGATCAACTTCATAAGTGTAAAATTCACTGCTGTAGCCGTTTCCTTTATGTCTGTCACTGCGTTAAGGAAAATAAAATTAGGACATATATCATATTCAAATTACATGAAAACTGTGAACGATAGGAAATATTGTTTCCTTTTTGCTATCAATAGTGGTTGATTTTAAGATGTTATTTGATTATTTAATTTATTTGGCTTATTTTAGTACAAAACAGAACCATTAACTAATTCCTTTACTTAATTTTAACCGGTAAGTACAGTTTCAATTTTCAGAAATACAGCGCCACTAGGCTCAAAATGAAACAAAAGCGTGTAAAACATTGTAATGTGAAATATACATTTCTTGATTTATGCCCGCTTCATAAATCATAAACACGCTTCATAAACACTTAAACCTTTTGTAAATCATATTTTCAACTTAACATTATGTATGAGCTTAAGTGAGGAGCAGGATTCAAATTTATTTTTAGTTTTTCTCAAAACATTGTTAATGGACATTGATGATTATTTCCCTAGACCCCCAATTTGTCAATGTACAGTTGTTAAGTTCAATGGAAAATGAATCAAGCATATCAATGTTGTTGCTAGTATCGTCGAAAGTGCGAGAAATGAAGTTAGTTTACCCTTGATAGTTAAAAATGGTCTTGTCAGTTCACTTCAACTTCCCAAGTACGTAGTTTTAATTTGGAGATTCATTTATAAAATACTTATAGATATTGACAAATTAACTTACATTTTATTCTACAGATAACTATTATTCAAATAGAGTCAGGTTAACAATAAAGCAAGCCACATTACTTCTCTTTTTTTTTACTTGGAGTAACGTAATTGTAAATGCGGCCCTGGGAACGAAATTCACCAAAATCGAAAAATACGAATTTTCAAAAGAACTTTAGAGTTTGAGCAGCAGTTTAAGGCAGCGATCACTCAACGACAAATAGCAAATATCAAGTAGTCCTGAAGTTATTACGTGTCTTCAAAAATATAATAAGAAAAAGTCCTTGAATCCAAAATCTAGCTGGATCTACTTCGACATTGTCTAGAATTTCCTTTTCTCCAAAAAACAAATAGCGCTACACTTTAGTTTCTGTTCTGAATGATTGAAATAGCTCATTATTAGGGGCAGTTAAATTATTTTGATACGAACGAATAAATTATATTAAGCTCCAAGTTCATTTGTGGAAAATTATTATTATTAGCCGCACAATTTGGATGTATTTTCATCTGCTTAGATATATATTTTTTCACGTTATTTAAATAACCCCTCAAAACAGGGGTTGAAGTGTCACTTCTTTCGTTTGGAGAAAAGAAGTGGATATGAAAGATCAAGTGGATCATGAAAGACGTCTTTTTTTTTATGATTGTCTGTTGTCTTATGTCATCATAAAAAATAATGACAGACCAAAAAAAGGTTAAAGTGACACTTAACTACTAAGACCAATTAATAAAACGACATACGTCTTTACTTTCATGACCCTCTTCATAGAAAGACTTTTGGATCCCACGGTAGATCCAACTAGAATCTGATTGGGACATTCAATTAAATGAGGAAAATGTTATGTTGGCATTTGTCAATAAATGCTGATGCTGACATATTTTCAAAAGTTTTTCTTATATCTTTGAGAACTTGCTAATAGTTACAAAGTTACAGAATAATTAATACTAATAAAATGCTGTTAACTTCAATATTTTACCTAAACGGTGCAAAATATATTTTTTTATTACCCAAAACAACGATTTTTTAGCTTATGATTGCTTTGTAGCATATTTACAGCCACATTATATTGTGCATTTATTATAACTTATTTATAAGTTATAATTACTATTAACTATCTTCTTAGTGAGATGTAGAATGATATCAAAAGATGGATCATAAAACGATATGATATCTTGAAAACAAAAACAAGAAAAAGAAATCAACGGCGCTATAATAAATATATAAATTTTTTTTTTCTCATGCATGGTAAACAACATTTCCTATCAATTTAATTTTTCCCACTACCTTATCCGAAAGCAACGGATTGGTTAGAAATTAAAAAAATGGTTTTGTTAGTAGAAAGCAAAATAATTTAATATTAAGGATACTTCTCCGTGCGTCCGTGTCATAGGCTAAACAAGGTAAGACTGCAGTGAAGATCCCTGACATAAATGGTAACATTGCTGGGCCTGATAACTGTACAAATTCTTTGATCCATGTGATTGCAATAAACTAGAATTAAATTTAAATCAATAAAGTGGAACACTTTGAACTTTTCTTTACTTGAACTAAGTCGTCGTTTTTCTCTTGGGCATGATTAATAAGTATGTTGATCATGGCCGGAAAATTAACTTTGGATGGATCACTTTTAATGTTTCTTAAAAACTCGCTCAGTGTGGTTTCGCACATTTTTTTAACTTCCAGATTTGTGTCTGCTAAAATCCTAAATAATCCATCTAAAATTTCAGGCAAGTAAAACAGTAAATCAATATCTGGTACCATATCCAAAACAGAAATCCATGAAATAACAAACTGTCTGGCAAAGGTGACTTTAGTATAAATTCTTTCTCTTAAAAGTGGCATAAAACCTTCCAAGTCAAAACAGGTACTTTCTGTGACTATATCCTAAAGCAGAACCAATAAGATTGCCATCAAAAAATTGAATAAATAACTTGCCTTTAACAGTCTGTCTAATAATTCTGATGCATTTTTTACATGTTGGTCTGGATCAGTAGCAATTTTACTTAAAGCATTAAATATCTCTGAAAAGTGAGGTAAGACTGCGCCCCGTGATACTTTCACAACATTATACAAAGACTCGCAAGCGTAATAACGTACTCTTAAATCTTGATCTGATAAGCATCCTAAAATTGGTTTAATTAGCTCATCAATATAACTGCTTGTATCCTAAAATAATATAAATAGTGTAACAAGGTAGTAATAATGATCCATATATCTACTTTTCCTAAGGCGATTGCTGTGGCAGCTAAACCTATAAGTCCCCCTTTGCGAGCGTGAGGATTCTGTGAAAGAGCAAAATCCTGTCCCAACACTTTTAGTAGTCTTCTGATTTGGCTCGTGTTGTTGATAGCGGCAAACTCTTTTACCATTCTAAAAAGGTAAATTAAAGAATTATACAAAAACCATTTGTGCTTACTTTTCTATTTCTAGGGCAGCTGTTTTTCGCTTCTCATATAATTTATCGTGAAGAGCACGTACACAAGCCGTACTTAAAGGTGCATAGTCTTTTTCGGACATTACTATATTATGTTTTCCTCAATTATCAATTATAATAAAATATGTGGACACAGTTAACCTCACTATTTGGTCATCTTCGAACAGCTGATCTAGTGACAGATCAGCTACAATGACAGCGTTAACAGTCTCACAACATGATGAAAATGGCCAATTAAAAAAGCATTTATGACATTGACTAACAATTCTTAATCGAAACAAAAATCGTTTGAGTGATAAAAAAGGCTAATCTTTTTTTAATTAGAGGAAAAAACTAGGGAAATTTAAAATGCAGTTGGTATTGAAGTTTTAAGGGAAAGTGCATTTGATTTTGTTTTTTATAAATGAATTAGGTATGTAAATGATTATTTACTTTAACTACTTCTTTAAAGACAGTAAAAAAAAACTTTTTTATACTCATTGTATGGAAAAAGAATTTTTCCGCTTAATCTTTTTGAGAAATGCGTTCATACCGCTCGCGACTTTTCTCGGGCAGCAGACGCGAAACGGTCTCTTTGGCACGTTGTTGTACTTCAGGAGGGGTACACACACATTCTTCGCTGTCATTCATTTTAACAATTTTTGTTAATAATTAAAAAAAATATGACAGATGATTTAAATTTTAAAAATGTAGTAGGTATAGATCAACCCAACATTAAAAAAAACAATTTGCTTAATTTTTTTATTTCAATATTCGTTACAAAAAATATTGTATCTAACTCTTTCGGGAAGAATTTTCCCGCATAAATGCAGCACGACTGTAAGGAGTGCTCATGCGGGAAAATTAAGTTTCCGAACTCGTTAGGTAAATAACTATTTCAATAAAGTTAAATAAAATTTGATAAATACTAATCTAAATAAATATGAAAAATCCCAGGTTTGCTAAATATTTCACAGCAAATTCAAGTGGTGTAGACCACTTCTTTGTCAAATACGGAAACGAACGCTATAAAATATGTTAACGGCTATCAGAGTTGATTAGTATGAGGGGGTTAAATATTTTATCTCAGTAAACAAACTGGATTAGTTTATTTAAAAAAAAAACAATTAAATATGTAGAATATATTAATACTTTACATTTAATTATTGATAAAATAATAACAATATGAAAGTTAGTTAATAAAATATTCTAACATTTATGTTGTATTGTAGTATTTAGTGAAATAAAATAAATTCATTGATCATTGACTTGGGTAGTTTTGTAATTTGCATTTCTCAAAACAAATTTCCTATTAATTTTTTCTTTAAAGTGATCTAATACACATTATATGTATACCGAATTTTAAAATCACTACTACTTATATGTTTGCAGTAATGTGAAAAATATCACAAATACAATAATTGCGCAGTTAGTGTTACTATTACTTAAATTAGCTTCAAATAAATGTAAAACTATGCTGGTCATTAATTATCTACTATTCGTAAGTAACTTACTACAAATTAGAACAATTCTAGAAGTACCTTTGACTTTCTCACTTAATAAGAGAAATGCAAATATTTAATTTTATCACAATAAAGAAAGATTCAAGATAATTTGCTGTAGCTTGGTGGTGAAAACTTTTTCCGTAAAAATTTGAGAATATAAAGAGGCAAGCAAGATATCAATGTAATAACTAAAACTTTCCAAATAAAGTCTTCCGTCCGTATAAATTCAGAATCTGAAAAAAAAAGATTAACAAATATAATTACAATCTCATAACTATCATTTACCAAAATAGTCATGCAAAACGATCAAGGACAAAAGGTATAATACAAGAGATATGAGCTCAGCTAAAATCATCAAATAGTGCCATGTTCTTATATTCAAGGCCACCATTATTAGTTCAGTCAAGATTAACGATGAAAAGCTGATTGCCACAATGTGTATAAACTCGTCCTCAAAAAGGAGTAAAGCTCCATACATTATAACGCCACCTGTAAATTAAAACAATAGATTCATATTCTTAAATTAAAAACTTCGTACCTTGATATATTGAAATCAAAACCCACATAAAAAAAGTTTTATACGATAAACTTCGTCCTTTGGCAAGTTCTTTGTATAGTTCGGGATAAGTCAATGCAATTTCTGCGCTTACATCTTGGTCGAGGACAAGGCTGAAGACCTACCAAATTATCACTTGTTAAAATCTGCTACATAAACTGAGAAAAACTAAAGAGTTAAAACTAACACCTACATCAGACACGTTTTTAATGAACTATTCTGCATATATAAAAAAAATGGAGGATGAAATCGTTAAAATTAGCCTTTGTGTCCTGCTTGTAGTTAGTTGGTTACTCTTAACTTTTTCCAAAAAAACATGTGTTTGCGGGGTTACACCATTTTACAAGATCCGTGACACACACTATATGGCAACGACGCTTGGGAACTCAGTGTTAAATCACAAAATACTAAAGTTAATACATCGAAACGTATCATCAACTACCAATTGGCTACTAGCATAAATTACTTTATTGAATATTTTTTAGCTAATTTATTCCTATCGATCAACTTAAAATGTTAGTTTCTTAAATACTACATGTAGGTAAACATTGTGTAACTCGAAAGTAGTCTCAGATTTTAACAAAAAATAAAAATAAAATTAATTGGAAGCGTTTTGGAACACCGTTATATCAGTTTAACAAGATTTGTAATCTCCAAAACCTACGTCAAAATTAGCTTCGCTAATGTCTTATGACAAATTTCAAACATATTACCATGTTTAGTACTTAAATATTGTTAGACTTTTAAAATCTGCCCTGCCACAGTCAAAATATTTGCATCTGTTGTGACGTTTTGTTTAACAAGTAGAGAGAAATGATGCTTTTCTGGCGAGATAAGCGTAGGAAGTGAATTAAATTTTCATGAGCTAGAATATCAGTTTTCTTACGAATTGAACAATCGTTTTTTTGATGGAAAATAGTGAATAACAGCAAAATTGAATGAAGGTGTTGCTAACAATTAGAATGTCATTTTTTCATATTTCCTATTAAAATAACTGCTTTCTAATAAATACACAAAAAGGAGTTTCTGTGTATGTTTCTCATGACTTCCTCCCTATAAAGGGAACTTTGGGTCAAACTCGTCACAACAATTACTTTTCGTATATACTAAACAATCGAATGGAATTAATAAAAAAATCCTAACAGGTTACGTTCATAATAAACGTCAATCCAAAATATCAAATCATCCTTGAAACCGAAAACGTATGTCTTTTGCGATTGATGCCTTGTTGGGACGTGTCATTGTTGGAGTTATATAAATGTTTGTAGTTGTTTACAACATGGTGAACATTTCAATAAAATAAATGATATTTTGTGAAATGTATATGTATGTATATGTAATAAAATAAATGAAATCTTGTTTTTTAAATGACATTTTTAAGTGTCAATTAATTTGGACATACGTTTTCGGTTTGAAGGATGACTCGGTTACAGATTCTTTATTTATTTTTATTTTACTTATACTTACTGGGAACATCGTGTAAACTGTTGCATATCCAACCGTTAGAAAGCCTTGATATAACGCAACTGAACTGAGGTAAAATACACTACTAAAGACCGCTTGCATAGTAGAAATAATTAAGCCTCTATGAATTACGAACTGAGCCAGAGAAGCTGACCTTTTATATGATCTTCTTCCGTGTACTAGTAACAAGTTAGCCAAATGTGAAAACTGTGGAATACTAAAATCTCCTGCCAAACTAGCCTGTTTGCCTTCTCGTCCCTCGATACCAATTCCTGCATCAGCTTGTTGAATCATGCTCACATCATTACCTCCGTCTCCAACAGCGGCTGTTCTCTTTCCAGTATGTTTCTGAATAAGTTGTACAACCTGAGCTTTTTGTGTCGGAGAGCATCGGCAACAAACAACAGCCGGTGCTGCCGTGGCCAACTCCATAAATTCTTGTTGATAATATGAAAGACATACTTCTAAGCTTTCGCCGCTTATTACCAAAGCACAGTCTTGTTTTCGTCGGAAGGCGTTCAATTCCAAATGTGCGTCTGTACGTGTCACAACCTTTTTTAATATGTGTAGACTTTGAGTGCGCGACACTAAACGTGAACTTTTAGCGATACAAGTTGCCGTTTCTAGTTTGTCGCCCGTTAACATCCAAATCTTGATACCGGCATTTCTGAGCAATTCTAAAGTTGGGCGGACGTTGTCTTGAAGTTTATCTTCAACACCGGTTATGCACAAAAGCTCCATTTCGCGTTCCAAAGACTCTACTACTTGTGCTACACGGGCTACACGATCAGTGACCGAGAGTCGCGCAGCATTGTAACGACCCTGAAAAGTATTAATCACTTAATATGCTATTTAGTAAGTACAACACAATTATACAGCATAACATGTAAGCACACTATTCATCATCACTTAGTTTTATAAATAGAGCAAGCTTTTTCTTCTTTCTGTTGCCCTTCTGGGCGAAGAACACCTTGTGTGTCTTTCAAAAGTAGCTAGCCCATTTAATCAACAAACTTCTCTACTTAGACCTTTTTTATATTAAGTGTCAATTGTTTTACTGCATTCTATGCTCAAATTTCACTTTTAAGGACTATATAGTTTTTCTCCATATCTCCTTTTTTCCCGTCTAAATTAAAATTTCTTACAACGTTTTTGTCATTTCTATTGTAATTTTTTTTCATTTAGTGTTAAGATCTAGAGAATTAAATAGATAGCTCGTTCTAATTATAAACTTAATGATCATATGGGTGTTGTGCTAAATCTATTATATCTAAAATATTTGTGAAACAGATTTGTCACCGTTCGTCATGGTTACTAGGGCGTACTGTATAACATTTATATTACCAAGCAATCCAAAAGTCTTTCTATCAAGTGGGTCAAGAAAGTAAAAACGTATGTTGCCTTATAACACCATAAATAAAAAATGGCAGACTAAACAGTGTCAAATTGTTACCATTGTTTACTTTCATGACCCACTTGTAGAAAAACTTTTGGATCACTCTGTATAAGAAGTGAGCGGGTTACGAGTCATGCTCGAAGCTGACCGATTTGTTACAAGAGAAGGGCTTGTCGACTTATTATAAGTTTGTACGAAATTTACGACGATGCTACTTGCTTTGTTATTTAATAAATCGCTTGTATTGCATTTGGCACTACTAGTAAATTTTTTGTATGTTTTAAAATCCAAGTTATCACAAAGAATATCAAGGCAACACGTGACTGTGGAAGCTGGCGGCGCTTTAATAGTCATTTAATTTAATTTTTGAAGTGAAGTCTAATTTGAAATATGAATTCTCTATTTTTGTGGATTACCTCAAAATCTAGGTATTGTTCTTCAGTAAGCAGCTTCCTTGCCACAACTAGCGTTCTTAAGCCATCTCTTGCCATGTTTCCAACTTCTTCATCCAACCAATCAGTGTACTGAACAATCGGGGACATGACAACATCGGCACCTTTAAGATAAAAAACAATCTCGCCCGTTTGTAAATCCTGAAATACAATAAAAAGTAAATATCAAAACAATTTTTTTTTACAAATATTCAAACCTTTACAATGATTCCCATTCTCTTGGTTTCACTTGTAAACGGAAAAATCTGCAAAATGCTGTAGTTATAAAGGCGTCCATCTGGTCCCCGGAGATCCATTGAAGAGAGATCTCGTCGACTGAGAGCCAATCCAACTTCCTGAGTCCATTGAACGAGAGCTACTTCATCTGGACTCGAAGCTTGATAAGAAACAACTTGCTTGTCAGCTTGTAAATGTTGATCCGCTTCCGTTTCGGATGTAATAGAACCAGAATCTAATTAGAAGTGAAATTGGAAAGATTTTTATCACTCGTTATACACAAACCTGCTTCATTACTTTCATACACAGGAGTTACATTGTGACATAAAGCCAAGGCCTGCACTGCATCTCTAATTCTGGTGTTTTCAGATCTTCGAAATTTCGTTTTGTTTGATGAAGATGTATCACTGCCTAAATATGTAGATTTAAGAGTTGTGCTTAGTTCCTCAAAACTGTCCGATGCGTAACTGACAGTCCCTAAATGAAGCCGTTTCAGTACCATGGAATTTTGGGTAAGAGTGCCAGTTTTATCAGATAAAAGATAGGATATCCTCCCCAGTTCTTCCGGAATTGTTGTGCATCGTACTGCAGTTCCTGTCATGCTAGGATCCTTCCCGATTGCCCATGAATAAAAAGATTTGCCCAATTCTAAATTAACTCTCAAACTAAAAGAAAGATATCGTTTTCATGACACTGCAATAATGTCTTAAGTATTACCTTATAGGAATTATGTAAGAGAAAAGTAAAATAAATCGGAACAAATATCGATACCAAGGACCTCCAAAACCTTTCAACGCCATCATAATTAAAGCAAGAGCAATCACGGCCACGAAAAGTAGTTTCGTGATGGTATTGACTTCTATATCCAGTAGCCCAACTTTGGAACGAGGGGCCGAATTGTTCATTACAGAGCGAGTTTCGGGACCTAAAATTTTTGTAAATAAAGCCAGGTCATGTTTTAAGATTTAAATACCTGTGTAAATTACAACGCCTAGAGCTTGACCTGAAGCAATAACACAGTTGGTCCATAATGTGTTCTCCAAATCTAAACTCTCGTCGGAATTTATTGAATCTAACTGTAACAAGAAACAATCATTAATGTTTACTATCGTAAACGTTAGAGAAATTCACTCTGATATAGTGATTAGATTTAGGGCAATTATAAATACGCAATATAAAGGTATTTTCATATTTCAAATTTGTTACATTTTTGGTTACACCGAAAGTAGAAATCAAATTGTGGGCAACGCCCGCACATTGGATTTTATATCTAAATTTTATTGCTTGAACTTACACAATGAATATTAATTTTTTATGATCCATGATAATAATAAGGTGTAAAAATCCAAACTGTCTAAACTGAGACCTATTTTAAACGTACATCAATATTATAAAATGTTTATAGTGAGTATTTTAGGGATTTAATTTTCAATTATTATAAACTAAAATATATATCTTATTGAAAAGATATATCCCATATTTTTTATTGCAGATCAACCTAAAATTAAATTTTATCAGAAATTCACTTCCGTTCAAAAATGAAATGTAAAAAAGATTGTCATGATCAACTAATAATCGAATGACTACAGATAACACGCTCTACACTGAACAAATAAGCGAAACTCTTTTGAATATAAAACGATTTAAAAATATTTGCCACTCTGCATCTGACTTCGACACTGTCGTACTGATAAGATAAGGTTGCCCCAAAAATATTTTGGAATTATGGTACTAGAGCCTGATTAGTTAGTTAGATTAGAAGATTAGAAAGAAGAGCTTACAATAAATTTTTAGCAATTGTTTTTTTGAAGCAATGTGAAATATAAGATACCTAAGTTACCTATTTTATATTAGAAAGGAAATGTATAAAAATAAATAAATGCCCACAAAAAGAATGCCTTATTGCCTGTCAGCTTGTTCATTTGTTTATCTAATTTTATAGTTCTTGTGGTTTACGGTTCTCCAATAACCACATTAAGGCAAAAAAACATATTTATGCCTTTATTATTAGCAGTTCTTAGATGTGAACATAAGTGTCCGCTACCCCCGTATAGATAACTATTTTGTAGCAGTTTTTTGCAAAAACTGTAACTGTACAGTTGTACCTGTAAGACCTACCGTAACGTATATGCCCGGCTTTAGACCGCTTGTATACACATCGACAATTATCGGATGTCGGAGTCAGATACTTGCAAATTGCATAGTTTTATATTAGTGTCATGCACACGACGTCCGATATTGTCGGATCCGATTATTTTGAAATGTCGGACAGTCTGCTTGATCGGATCGATACAATGCACTACTGCTGTTATTTTCTCCGATAAAAATCGGACACAATGTACACGATACTCCCACATTTGATAATTATTGGTATGTGTATAAACGTTCTGAGAAAGCAACAACTAAAATAATTATTACTGTGTTCAGTAATTTCTCCATTATATTTTAATGTTAAAGTCATAATAAGTTAATGAATAGCTGTTTACCACTCAACTATTTATATTTTTATAAAACGTTGTTCAACTTTGTTTGGTTAAAATTTTTGTTACGTTTATTTAGTCATAAAAAAAAACTTTAAATCACTTACCCTACTAAATGTCCCTATAAAAGAATGTATATCTTTCTGAGGCTTTTCAGCATAAATGCGTGCACTAATCTCAAATAGTTGCTGATCTGTCGCCAACTTTTGAGTTATAGGAACAGCCAATCGCAGCTTCCAATCCGTTTCTCCATCCAGTTGATCAGTTCGAACAAAAACAGCACCACTACTTTCTGAAGTTCGTAGTAAAACCAAATCTGCCGGAACCCGCTCATCCTTGTCCACAATAATAAGATCCCCAACACGTAACTTATGAGCTGCAACTATCTCATAAGGTTTATTTTTGTCATTTACAAGTCTTTTGCATTTCTGATTGTTGACCTCTTGATCTCTTTTATAACGACGCAAATCATCAATGGCCTCTCGGCAAATAGTTACGGTGAGAACAAAACACTAAAAACAGTAAGTTATTCTTTATTGTTGAATACCTGGTAACTTACCAGTGGGATCCAATATGTATAGAGATAACTGATTCGAATGTCTGGCACAAATTGTGAAGTGGCCATTATTAGAAAATATAGATTCAAAAAAAATTTGAATTGTTGATATAATACTAACGGCAAAAAAGTTATTATGTTGTATTTTTGATTTCTTATAGCATTTGCTGGAAACTGTCCTGGGGTTTGACTGCCCAACATTATCTTTCGGGGTTTCAGTTCTCTTGGACCGCAACATTTGCGGAACATAGAACACCAACAACTGTAAATAATCAGATACAATTAGTTACACATAAACATTACCGTTCACAATACCTCCATAATGGATCTCTGTATGATTTAGTAATTAGTGGTATGTCTTCTTTAGACGTTTTGGTTAAGTTACTCTGAGTCTCTAAACTGTCCATTTTGATCACTTTTATGTTAATCGCCCACCAAAATCACACACAAATCCATATCATTTTCGCGAATAACAAGTAGTCGTATTATTGTATCTGTCACCCAAATGTCAATTCCATCTAACATCTGACTCACTTCAAAAAAATTTGCGCATAGCGTGACGCGCCAATTTCAAACATATGAAATATACATGTTATTGTTATAACACTGTGCTTTAAATTGTTCATCTCTGTACATTGTGTACATAACGTAATATTTACATACATGCCTCTAACTTATAACTTTCAAAGCTAATAAAAAAATTGCGTTTTATTCTTACCTGCACAACATTGCTCCTAAATTCCTGCGTTTTTTCGGGGTACGATTATTTTTGATTTGTGTCTCCATTTCATTTCCATGATTTGGGGGATTTCCTAGTAAAAAATCTGTTTCCTGGTCAAAATCAAAATCTTGCAACGGATATTCCATCCCAAATTTTCCCTTTTCCTTCACATCATGTCATCCTGATTTCTCTTTATAAAATGGGGCGCCGCTACACAATTTACACAAGCGTCAATTCAGAGAACTTTACTGCGTTTTAAAACTTCCTGGTGACCTTTCAATTTATATTATTACTATTTTTGGCAACTTCTTCGGTTCACAATAAATGTTGACAGTACTGACACCCGGGTGATTTATTATTATTAATTTGTTGTAAAACACATTCACATAATATTGATAACTATGTTGTTTCTAAAGTTCACAATAAGCTGATGTACAGATTGCGTCATGGTCTACAAGTTAAAATGTATCATTTTAATCTTGATGTTGCAAAATTTCGAGGTTAGATTTTGACAACTCGATTCGAGTCGGTAAAAGCTTTCGCCACCACGCACTGAAGCTGTTGGCACCCATGTAAAGCGCTTAAATTCAAATAATAGATCAAAAACTCCATGTGTGGCCTGCAGCTATGCAAAAGTTGAATTTTGCAATGTAAGCGCATTATTAATAACACAATTTTATATGATTCGAACACTAGTTGATCTATAAAGATATTCTACGGTGCGATCAATGTTTAAAAAATATATATAATCAATGGAAGACTTGTTATTTTGTATTTTGATATTTAACTTTGATTTTGACTTCCAGGATCACCTCAAAACACTGAAAAAAAATATAATCATTTCAACTCAACTCTTGTCAGTTACTGTGAAATGCGTACTCAATAATGATTTTAATTTAAGTCTAATTCTATTTTGACTAATCTAACTGTTGTATATACGACAATTTTGTTAATAGCTAAAAAATAATCTTCAATCCGATAGTTTCTGATTCATAGCTTTTTGTTTCAATTTTACTTCATTGAATGTGAACAATGTGCACGACACCAAAATCATCATTTGCTCAAAGTTGCGGTGTGCTAAAACGTTTACTTTAGGACCGCTGCTTTTTATTTATAAATGTCATCCCAAACTCGAAGATTAGAAAATATTTCTCCGTTACAATGATTGTCATTCGTTACAAGAAACACAGTACTGTATCAAAACTGTCATATCTTAAACATGGATATAAAACTACTTAATTTCATTATCCTTGCAACTTGTAAGGCCCTTTTGATCTTACCATCTTTAAAAAAGTACACAATTGAAAATTACATTTACAATGCTGCCAGAGCATTCAAAATGTACATCCTCGTATGGATGTTGCAAAGATTGTTTTAGCAGTATTGATTTATTCTTTGGTTAAAATTAAACTTGACTATTGTGCTTAGTATAGTCTCCTTTATCCAAAATATACATTTATTATAACAGAATCGTCTATGCAATTTATAAAATTAATTCAATTGCACGTGGTCACACATTGCTAAGAAAGTTCTCTGAAATAAAAAAGGAACAAACTGATTATT
This sequence comes from Cynaeus angustus, assembly GCA_030157275.1. Classification (NCBI taxonomy): domain Eukaryota; kingdom Metazoa; phylum Arthropoda; class Insecta; order Coleoptera; family Tenebrionidae; genus Cynaeus; species Cynaeus angustus. The sequence continues at coordinate 19,669,734 of CM058058.1, forward strand.
TCTGGATACTTGACAATATATTTTTTTGTGGCCAGGAAACAATGCCTTTTAGCAGTTTGAGACTTATTTTTGTTCTACCTTCCACCAGTCTTCAATTTTAAATGAAATTGAAAAAGCAAATAAATCTTCTTAATTCTTTCCGTTTTCTGTTCGTTAGTATCCAAAATTCATTGCTTTCAAGTATCACTTAAAAAGCAATTTTCGTTATTTAGATTATAAAAAAAATGTGAATAAAGTAGTAATTTTGTTAATCGTGAATATTTTAAATATAAAGCAAGATCTAAAACTTAATCTAAAGCATCCGATAATCTGAAAACTTTACGATACTTAAACAATTTAAAATGTTTTCAGATCATTTATTAGTTTTAAAAATTCTGAAATTTGCAAAAATTATGGACCTCCAGACATTTTTAAAATATAAACTCTGAACAATATTTTTGGACACTTTAAATTTCACTGGTCATAGCACTTTACGTGGAAAATGCTTTACCTCATGTTGATAATCTTTTTCGAGACTAATTCAGAGCAAAATGTGGCAGACTTTCAGATTTAATTTAAGGTGAATAAAAATTAAATTTTGAGTTCCCCGCCACTTGGTCACATTTTCAAAAAGTCGTATTTACAATGCCACAATTTTGTCAAACTGCTAGTTTGTTATAGCTGCAAATCCAACAATATGAAAGACGAGTGCATTTACGTTCATTTAAATTAAACTGGCACTATTTCCAATAGTGAAAGGACGTTAACTTATGAGCCAATTTATTTAAAAACATGTTGAAATAATTATACACAACTTACAAAATAGTAATAGTTGAAAACTTTGAGGCAACATATTAACATAAGTACTGAAGAGGCATTTAGTTCACATATCTAATATTTACAAACACTAGTTTATAAATTTTTGCTAAAAACCTGTTCAGTGTGTAGAAATGTGTGTGTGTATGTGATATACTGTACGTTTTAGAAACATTAAAGAATAAAAAATATATATCCACAGCCGATTACCGACAAAGATTGACTATATTTTAGAAGGAAAATTGCAAGCACTACCTACAATAATAACACTAGTAATACAAGTAAGACTGAAAAGTTGATTTTATTATGTAGACGATTTTTCACACTGCTGATATTTGAAATGTTATTACACAAGTATTTTTAATAGATTACTGGTTTAATTGTGCTCTAAGTCTTACTGTTTAACTTTAAATAATTAGAAAATAATATTCTTCATATTAATTGAGCTTTGTGACACGATGTGCGAAAACAAATTGTGTTAATCCGAACACTCACGCTATAAACACAACAAAATTGATTTAGATTTGTCAGAAATACAGAATTTCTGTTAGCACCCTCAAATACCTACAATATACACGATTCTAATGGAAAAAATACAGTATTAAAATGAACACAGTACAGTGAAATTGAATAAAACTCATTCTTCACCCTTTCAATGTTTTCCTCTCGTGAAACTTAATAGCTGCATCAGCAGAATTTAAGGTGCCTCGAAAATACCATTTTTGTTATAGTTATATCAGAAATAAATAATTTTTACAGAAGGTACATGGTTATACATAGGTGTCCACGAAAAACAGCTTAACTGCATAGTTAACGTTTTGCTAACTAATCGTTTTAGAAAACATTTTGCATGTTACAATATAAAACACCTTATAATAAATGTCAACATCGAGATTAATGAGCATAATATGCGTCAATATTCTTCCTATCGATTAACTATTATACAATTGTAAAAACACCTATTTACAAAACTTATTTGTTATAATGTACGCCACGGTTTTTAGCATTACAACATTTACGCCAAAATAAATGCCTCAAGAAAAAAGAAGTAATAGTGCACATGTTGTAAATGTTGAATGCATAAAACCTACCACTAAAAATATTCAATCACACAATTACAAATAACCTTACATATCTTTAACCCAAAAGTTTGCTTTAGCATGTCAATCGTTATTTCTACATCTAAAATTGCCAAAGCTTATTTACATGTCCTGCACTATCTCGAGAACATCTCGTAATAAATAAAAATTCCAGAAGTAAAATAATCATACGTAATTTGGAACAAAACGATGATATCACTTATCCTTATTACATAGGGAAATTATGTTAAATTAGTGTTAAGTATGTCAATCCTGAGATCTCCGTTCGTTTAGTGGGTTATTTTTACTTTCAGTAAATGAATACACATCCAGTATTAATAATACAATAGGTACTAGAATCAGTCTTGCAATAATTGACTAAATTTCCACTCAAACTGTAAAAATAACAAAAAGTTGCCCAAAAACAGATTTTTACTTCTGGAACAAAAGGGCACATCATATTTATGACATTTAAATCCACTTGGATAAAACAGTCTTGCGTCGGCCTTGGTCGCTATTTACTAGTCTAATCACTTATTATTGTCTAAGCCTTATCACTGACACATCATGTTTTCCAATTGTGGCGTTGGCCCGGTCCTGGAGGGATCATATCTAGAAGGTACTGTCGCTGCAATTCGGCTGCCCTTTGTAAGTCGGCCATATTAGCCGAGTTTCCTTTTCCACCAGCGGCTGCTTGTGCCATTGCCACTTGATATGGATAAAACAGTGGGGAGAACGGTAACATATGTGCTGGTGGGGCTCCGGCTGTCAAACCTAAGAAAAAAAAAGTTTTGACTTGTCGCAGTTCACGCACTCGAGAAATGTAAAATAAGATCTTTATTTCTCACACAGAGTTGCTACAAACTGATATTGCAATTTTCTCACCAGTTTGATTAAACTTTCATTTTATTTAGATGCATACAAAATTTCATTTTTTCTTTATGACCCTGTTGTGCTATTCGAAAAATAATACTCTTATAATTTATTACCCATTGTTCGTAGAAAATTTTGTTACTTATGCCATAGTGAAATTAATTTATAAAAGTAGTTCTGCTAGTTGTATTTTTCTATACTGAAATTTAAAAAAAATGACCAACACGAACTGACTAAAGATCAAATAAAGAGTTTGACGAATAACACTCCATTATAATTTTTCTCTAAATATTCCTCTACACTACAGTAAAACTAAACTGTTAAGACACAGCAATAATCCAACATACTCACTTCTAAGTAGTTGCTGATGCAACGCTTGCATCGCTGCGGCGTTTTGAGAAAATTTATCTGAACTTGAATGTGAGCTACGCGACGGAGGTGGCGTTTGTTGAGCAGCAGGAGGGGCTGGAGGGGTCGCAGCATGGCGAGGTGTTGGTGTAGGAGTGGCTGATTTGGGAATGGCTTCCGGTGTTACAGGTGATGGTGCCGGACTACTTGATGTAAAAACACCGTTCTGAAATTTATGTAATAATTTTTGTTTTAATGTATAAAAATTAAAGCTCACCTGGGCCAGCCTTTGCTCTATTTCTTGTTCCTGTTGTAGAGCTTTTACAAACGCTGTTTTCAACCTATTGGTATGTTCCGCTTTGAGCGCTTTTTTGACGTTGTTTGTAACGCACTGTTCGCAGATGACTTTAAATCCTAAAAGCAGCACATTTTTTTAATCAATAAAAAATGATTCACTTGTGTTTTTAAACCCAATACTTTGTTTTCATGGTTACATTATAAAGTGTTCAAATAGAACCTGTTTTTTCATGGGCACATTAAAAAGTGTTCAAATAGAACCTGTTTTATTTAAAATTTACTTTTTTATCAGATTACATTCTTACTTCAGCACAAAGTACGACTTAGAGACCAAATTTTAGCCTTTTTTTAAACCCAAACTTATTTGTTACTTGAATTGTTGACATACTAGTAAAATTTAGTCACAAACCGAAGGTTTGGTTTGTAGCTTGGTCAAAAAATAAAGGAAACAAATCGGTACTTTTGTTATCGTCGAGTTATGTTCTTTATTGGTAATTTAATTAATCATAGCAGTAATTTTGAACATTTTTTATAGTTTATAAGAAAAAAATGTTTGTTTTTTTTAATTATGTTTAGTTTCTTATTTAACTCTGTAAATACAGTGAATTTAGAAACACAATTAAATATGTCTAAGTGACAGTTCGACATGGGCCCTAAGACATATCTTACAAAAAAATTATAGGTGACCGGATCCCTTTTTTTTAACGCTCTTTATTTAATACGCAATTTAAAGTTACTCTCCATTTAGGAGTATCTTTAAATCTACATGTGGGTTTAGTTCCAAACGAAGTATGACTCGAAAAAACGTATTCATTTTAATACAAAATTCATAACTTACTGACCTACTACCTCGCATAATCATCAAAAACAGTTGTGTGAAGACATTCATTATTTTTAACTATGAATATATGAATATAACGTACTTTAGTTTTAGGCAGCATTAAAAAATATTTTGGTTAGTTTCAGTGAAAAAATTACTACATACTAATTTTTAACATAAATGTAAAAATATGCGCAACTTTTATTAGTAAAAAGCTTGAAAATGGCACACAATAAAAAAAATTTAGGGTCAAAGGAGGTACAACGCTCCATTTAACTTAGCATTAACGTAATCGTCTCGCTGATAAGTGATAACAATTATTAAAAATGGTCACTTATTCATTTCTGTTGTTTTAAATAAAACTTGAAATAATATTTCTTATACAAATAGCATTACCTCTACTTTTTCCTTTTGTTTCCCATTTCCATACTGGTGTGAAATCGGAATTACACTGCGTACAAGCAAACGGCATAGGTGGTATGGGCATTCTTGTTTCTTTCGTAAGAAAATCGACAACATGTTCTAAGCCTACCAAATATATGAATTCTGTGTTGCTAGGGTTAGGGATGAAATGCATTTCGGGCGGTGGTGGTTTAGGTGGAGGAATCTGAAAATTCATAACAATCTTTTACTTAATTCTAAAGTTAATGTTTCTAGAATGTGGTGATAAATGTCTACAGATTTTGTGGCTGGTTACGTCAAAGAAGCAAAATATTTCCAAATACGCAAACAAAAGTGATCAGTGATACATCTAAGTAAATGTCGTTATGAATAATAATATAATTACGACCCTTTTTATACAGAAACTTGGTGATTTCACACTGTTTTGTTTATTTAAAAACATTTTTGTAGCTCACACCTTTTTGTGATATTGCACTGAACTAGTTTGTTAAACAAAAAAAATATATATATAAGAATAAAAAGAAATGAGGTGACAATTAAAAATAGTATATAGCCCTGTTCTGACATCAAAAACGCAATTCATTTAAAAAAATACTTCTTACTTTAACACAATCGATACGGCTGAGATTTGCATTTGTTCATAGGATCTTTTTAGATCCATTTAATTGAATTAAAAATTTTGCAACTTTTGTGGGATTCTTACCTGTATGAACTTTAATGCTATATTTATTTTTAACTACTTGTTGCATTAAGGGCTTAAAAAACTGTGTGAGTGTAGTATATCATCTTAGTAGCCAACGCATTACACGTAGAATCTATATAACTGCACTTTACGCAGTATTTTTTACAATAACTGAATTGCAAGGCTTTTAATATCCAACACACCAAAAGTCACGTTGTCAAACAATATTATTCATATTTAAGAAAAAGTATGTATAGAATGTACAAAAGCAACGTGCGAGTAAGAAAATTTATGATTGAAGTAAGCGATGGGTGATCTTGTGTGCTTCTAATTGTTACTATAGTGATATGATACTCAAATTGAGATGTCAAAATGTACACCTACGCAACACAAGTTTATTGAAGAAAGTTACAATGGCTGACTCCTAACAAAGGCGCAGTTACAATTATTTAATCACTAATTCTGACTCTTTCTCTCCAAATGCACAATAACGGATTACATTCGTTTTTGACGTACCTACCAGTTTTCACATTTTAATTTTAATTTGTTGGTTTACTATGGAGCAAGCCTGATTAGTATTTCAAGGCTTACATCAATCACATATTTTCTTGCTTGCATATTATCGGTATTTGTGCTATAAGAGCGCAAATTTATGGATTATCTGACAAGTTGCTGTAAATTTATGGTCGTTATGTAAATGACAATGAATTTAGCAAGATCAAAACGCTTTTGCCGCGGGCAAGCGACACAGTAATAGTCCTCAAAAAATCACAATCGCAAAAGTCAATTTTGATAAGAAAAAATTTTGTAGAAAAAATACTTTGTGACGAAATAGGTCAAAATCCTATCATATTAAGGGTCGCATTTATAACCTTAATTGTAATGTCACTGAGTTTTATTTAACCTTTTGACGAACTGTTTTATCAATTTATACAAGGTTTCTATCAAATGACTGTAAGATTGAAGTGTGTTTTGAGAATTTGCCGATCATCATTCCAAATGTTGATTTAAAATAAAGTGAGAAACTGTTAACAGTTCTATATAGGTATAGACAGGTGGACAGTAGACAATATTTATGGAACCGATTATGGATATTTATAAAAACCGATTTAGTTGACGATTCAGTTTCAAATATTGTTTAAAAAAAAAGCACGTTATTGCAGCTTATACGGCGTCATACATACAGAACGGTGGACGGGTTGTGTACAGTATCGGCAAGTTTCCAGACACCATGTAAAAAGTATAGAGATATGGTGACAGTTGAAGGCAATTGCTTAAATATCTAATCCAATTAATGTATGTTAAAACTGCAACTTTAGGCCTCCATATTTTTCTTAAACGAAAACCTTTTTTTTGGTGCTTAATATTTCTCAGTATTATAATGTTTTAGGACACTTGTAAACGAGAATAGTTTTAATTTGAATGCAAATTACGTATTCATTTTTATTTAAACAAAAATTCAAAATAACGATTACATCTCTATTCTTCTTTATTGTCTGAGCATTTTCATCTTCATGGATGTTTTCATGTGCTCGTTTTGAGGAAGTGTTTGGCTTTCATGCCCCCGTTTTGAGGAAGTGTTTGAACGGTGTCGTGCGAGATTTGAGCAAAAACGCTTCTGTTGCAATACCCTTTTCAAATCCAAAGTTCCATAGCCAATCAAATTAAAATTGTATATTTAAGAATTTTCAATAAATTTTTATAATGTGTCCCAATGTTAGAATTCTTAGTCAAAGGTTTCCAGTTGAAGGACAATCTCATTGCAATCTTGCAACAATAAAGAAGTGTTTAAAAAACCAAACATCTTATGACGTGCCAAAAAGGTCGAAAATGATGATGTTTTGCAACAATGCTGGTTCTATATTTTGTTATACCTTTCGCTTTGAGCTTTTTTAGGTTACTAATTTGTTTCACAACACATTCTCCCTTGAATATTCAAATAATATAAAATCCAAAATGATTTTACCTAAATATCTATTTTTAACACACAAAGAATGTAACGATATTTTGTTAAATTTCACAAAACTATTATCACAATAGATGTGCAGTAAATAAAAGACTGCATGTAAAAGTTTACCTGCAAAAGTGTTTTTTCCAGCTGCTTGCGTAACGCCAATTTCGCCGCTGCTTGTCTTTGGGCGGGTGTTTGTCCATCTTCTCTCGATCGATCCTAATCACAAAAAGACTTTAACATTGGTCTTAAAATCAATAGAAGAATTTTATCCTAAGACCATAAACCTCAATTGCATCATGCTTTCGCTACCCAAAAAAAATGGCATGACTCAAACTACACTGCACAAATTACCTGTTGGTCACCTATTGGCGTAACTTGAGCGCTCGTACTAATGCCCAATCCTTTATTATCTAATCCACTAGCAGTCTGACAGCATTAAATAAAAAATAAAAACTTTAGTTACAAAATGCAACTTTTTGATTTATTTCTCCCCTTGTCAGATGCTGAACTTTTCTCAGATTTTTTATAGCAAATTTAATACGTAACAGAAAATTTTTGATCAGACCAAACATTGAATTCGTGACGTTATATCTGTTCGAAGCTCGTACAGCTATAATTTGTTTAAAAACGAAAATGAGATTTATGTCAACCCCAGTTGAGTAAGAGTAGAAATGACTTCACGATTTCAATTTTTGCGGTGATCATTTCTTTGATGGCATAGTAGTTTATCGATTACTAATAATATCGATGCAAAGAAATTTCACAAACACAAACCTTAGACGGTTGCGGAGGTGCGGGAGTTATTGTAACGGAAGGCGACAAATCCTTTACGCCTGGCGGAAAACCTGACGGCGGTCGTCCTAAAGAGCTTCTTTGAGGCGGTTGAGGTACGGAAAGACTCGCGCCCCGATTATTTAACGGTGAACCCGTCAGAGGCGGCGCGTGGATACTCGAACGGGCCGGCGGCGGTTGCTGAAAAACCATTGACATTGCCATCAATCATATTTCGCTCAGTTTTTCATGGTTAAATTTCTAATGAAAATGCGATATAACAATAGCTGTCGTCGTAGAACTAATTTTCTCATGGTTTTTATTGTGGCTTTTGTAGAAAAAATAATAACTGTAATAACATGTGCAAGAACTTTATAAAAACTGCAAAGTTCTTTTGTTTCATTTAAACAAAAAATACGTCGTTGTACTGGCAATGTTCAAATATCGAATTAAACAGCTTTGGGGAAACGGTTGATGTAGAGTATAACGTTCGCAAAATATAAACAGCTAATTTACTGCCGATATTGCAAGAAGAGGGAATTTAGAGAGCCCAATTCCACTACGTTTCTTATTTTTACTACTTAAAACAGTGTGACCCTTTTCTAAAAATAAAGCTGCCGCTGCCTATTCAGTGCAAGAAAATTCTACATTCGCAGTTTAAGTCCTGTATATCCACAAAGTTTAAATATCTAAAAAACTGATCTAAGAAGCGAGCGATTTCAAATGGGTTCAATAACCGATGTTTCGCGGTTGAACCTTGAAATGCGAGTATCATAGGTACTAAATACTAAAATTTAACGTACAGCGTAACATAACATAATATAAAGTGAGAAACTAACGAAATTATAAAAATGATTTCAAGGACTTCAATAAATGGTTGTTATTAGTTTTTATTTCTTTATTTGCACATTTTCAAGTGAATTAGGTATCGAAAATTTAGACTGAGAGCTGGTGAGGTGCACGGGATTCGTTTCTTATACAAACAATTATCAAAAGTTTTCCTCTTGAGAACAAAATTTACCTAGTTCAGCGCTTTCTTATATTTTTAAACCGTTTTTGGAATGTACGGACTGACTCTTATTCAAATGGCCATAGCTTTAGAAAAATAAATAAATAAAAAAATGAGTTGCTGATATTCCAGTTCATTGTGCAAATTGTAATTGATTTCCTATTTATAACATTTGCACTAGACTAACAATTGGTATTGTCTTTAGATGTTTAGATATAGAGTTTGACCTAAATTCTTTATGTAATGGCTGAAATAAATAAATAACAATCCTAATTTAATTTTATCACAGGTAAAGAATATATTTGTTCAAGCAAGATAACTACAGCATAAAAATATTTTTTCTTAATTAAGACCTATATAAATTAGGAACGACTACTTTATCTAGGTACTAATGTTATTTTTAAACGTTGCTGATTTGAGATTTGGAATTTCTCCAAACTGGTTGATAGAGGTGATCGATAGAAAAAGAATTTATGATCTACATTAAAAGAATTGTTAATAGTGAAAGCGAGTGAAATATTACAACATTAAGCAATGCGAAAGTTGTTCGGTTGTGTCTGATTGTACTTATTCCACTCCATACCGAACAAATACCAATAATTTGAAATAACCATGTCAATTATAAATGTTTTTAATAGCCCACCAAGCTAAAAATCTGAAATGTTTCTGAACTTGACGATAAGACAAGTTAAGACGATGTAAAATTTGATACAAAAAAATTGTTACAGCTACTACATACATAATTCTAAATGATAAACTCTTAAATAAATAATAATGTCGTATCCAATTAAGATGCTAGTTAGTTCTGATAATGAGGAACGTCAGGATTCTCTCTACTTACACGTGCTTCATAAGAATCAATTCAATAAATCATAAAGATAGTAAGAAATAAAATTTTCCCGCGAAACAATATAGACATTTATGTATCAAGGGCAACCAACATACAAAAATCGAGGACCTTTGGCCCGAGATTTTGTAAGTTGGCCGAGGTTTATAAATATCAAGTTATGCCCGCGGTTTATACAACGTTAAGTTTTGAACTTTAAATACTGAAATTAATTCATAAAAAGTTTGAATTACATTATATAAATCAAAAACAGTGTTGCTTTGTCTGTGTACCTTGTTTTGTGGCTATGGCAATAGAATGATTTGTTTATTTAATTTGTAAAACGCATGTAATGTGATGTAAGGAAATATTCCGGAAGAAATAGTTGAACAAGTGTTGAAATCTGATAGGGAGTTGCTTTAAAAAAAATCACGAATTCTGTACGAGAAAGAACTATACAAGCATGAAGACTAGTGAAACAAAAATTTCGTCAAAACTCTAGTGAGTCAGTCCTAATGGGTTATTTATATCCGCTTATTATATGCTATAGGGAATAATAAACTAACTTATATACATATACGTGTATATATTTTATATCTCATATCCAAGGTATTAACAACGAATAATGATCAAGTGAAAAATAAGTTGTTTTTTTGTACACGATAATTAAAACTGGTGAATACAAAGTTTCAAATATTTTCCACGTTTATGATGAAATCGACAAATGTTAAAATAAATGAGATTATGTGTCATAAATTCATTGCAAAAAGATTTAAAATGTTTTAGGAGAGTTAGCATAGAACACTCTGTAGCCAGCCATCCTCGTATGCTCAAAATGTTATAAGTTATAAGGTATCTTTTATGACATTTGGAAGATTAATCAAAGAGCGAAAATTTTTACATCCTTGTTGATCGTGCTTTAAAACGTAAAAGATGTCAGGATAACGAAACTGTTCACAAGGAAAACTAAGAAAAATTGATAGCTCTAATTTTACGTTTGAAATTTAATTTAAAAAAAAACTAAAAGCAGCAGAACATCTGCTTAACTTTAAATCCAATTTGAATTTATTATATTATTGATATGATTTTTATGTATAATTTGAAGATATTTTGAAATCATAAAATCATGTCCATAATTGGCAAAGAAGCTTTAAACTTTTAAGGTAAAAAAAAATTAATACTGCAGTCAGTTAGATAGTGCATACTCTTTTAAATTTACAAAAATTTGAAGAAAAATCTTGCAATAAAATTTAGTGCTATATCGGAACTGGTCTTAAGAGAACACGAGAACTGGTACTTCTTAATGTATGGTCACACTGTTTGCCGAAACCGATAGTCCCCTAAAGGAGTATTTGAGAAAAGTACCCTTTACGGTTTATTCAAAACTATTCAATGCAATCTTGAGAGGGAGACTATTCGCCTTTATTGTACCTGAAAATCATACTGCAGTTAGAATTTCAGATACTGCTCTAAATGAGCCAGTACAACACAATTAAACTCCTACTACATTCAAATGGACGGAGTGGCATGAGTGAAGGTGTATACAAGCAATAATTAAAAAGGTTTATAAAAGCGCTAATCACATACATTGTTATGCTTATCAATTCCATTTAATTACAGAATAGCCAGCCAGCTAAAATAAGCAAACAAGTTCGCATATTAATTCCAATTTATAGAAAGATTGTTGTAATTCTATTTTTAAAGTTGTTTGAAGTGTGCTGTCGTTTAGAGGAGACTGCCGAAAAGTTCAGCAACAAGGTGGAATTTGTGACAACTATTATTATTATTATGTAACATAGAGATAACTTTGTTGCCGGTATGGGATTATTGGGCTGGGCGCATATTGTAAGTTAAACAATATTAGTTGGTCTAATTAAACACTAGCGACCATTTGAAAAATATATACAAAAGTATAGTTAATTCACGCAGCTAAATATGTATTTAATTCGACCAATCAAACTTTTGGTCATATAGCTAATCTGGTCGATCTATAGCTAACTGAAAAGATAAATTATCAGTTTAACTGATTTGGCTTCCTAGGTTGTCTGGTAGCACAACCCTAGTTTCGACTGTATAAATCAAGTTTTAGTTCCTAATTTGGTAATAAGTGTAGCCGTGAAAGCATTTTTCCACATTTCCAGCAACATTACAACTTTAGACTGCTGAACAGATACAGTTTAATTCTGTTTTCCAACACGTGACAGGAACGCATTTTACAAAGTATCACTTAATAACTCAGTTACTCAGAGATATATTCAAACACGAACTATGTGTTCCTAGAATATAAATACAAAAGGTTTCTATACCTGCTTACAAGTATTGAGTGGATATCAATGATCCGCAGTTTTTCTTTTCAAGCGAGAAATATTAACAGTTTACTAGGGAAACTCAAATCCTACTACCCAAAGCAATGAAAAATAACACAACACAAAAACCGTTACACTGTAACAATACTGTGAAATGTTATTCTATCAATGCTTATGGTTCAAATAATGATGTAGATTATTACCTCTAAGTGACATATTGAAACAGAAAAAAACAAACTATATTAATTTTAGCATGATATTAAGGTGGGTTATCATTAGACACATAATTTTAAATGAGTTTTTTTTTCCACTCGTGCCAACTTTCTGTCACAGCCAGTACTATAGTTCCCTCCAGTTACAGTCGATTTGTTAAAAAACGATTACCAACTGCCACTTAAGTCAACTGGTTCACTGATTTCAATTAAGTATGGTTAGTTTTTGGCAATAAATATGTTCTCAGATTGGAAGCATGCACAAAAAATGTTGCTTCTATTTGAAATGGTACAAATACAAATATCCGGCCTTTGCAACTTAAATTTTAAATTGTCTTGATGAAATAACATTCATTTCGATCACAATATCTGACACTAAGTTTTGTTGTAAACTGTAATTTCACTATACCTAACAAACAAAACAGTAGCATAATACCACTGCTTTTCTTATTATAATTATTATTATTTTAATTATGTTAGGAATTAATGAGTTATACCTTATATGCTCTTGCAAAAAGCATTCCACATCTGTAAAACAAATGACCATTTGCATTTAAACGTGCACCGAAACATATCACAAGACTACAAAGAAATTGATACTGTCAGATATGTATTTACTGTGTTACAATGTGTTTACAGGCCTTTTTTGACTTGTCCCAAACTAACTAAAATTATTACTTGATTTATCTCAAAAAATACTGTCAGCGCTTCTCAAAAAACTTTCCTGAAAACTTTAAGACCTCATATGCTTATAGGGTAAAATATTTGCACAACTTCGAGAAACCCCATGGAGAGAAAATTTGTCAAATAACTAGCAGGTGCTGAATCCTCATTATTTTCATAATTTAACTTCTTTTCAAAGAACTAAATTACTATTACCATTTAAAGAATCTTATGGTAAGGTGCATAACAGGTAATAAAAACAGAAATCTGCACACAATTTCAAATTAAGTAAAATATATTCAGTGTGAAATGTTAAAGGATCTCACACACTTTGGCAGATAACACTATCACAGCTTTCACTGAGTTAGAAAAATGCTTCTACCGAGGAGTTCTATAATAAAAAAAAAAAAATCCGATTGTCATAGAAAATTTCACTAGGTAAACAACATTTCACTCAAAGTTTTTTTTAGACGATTATGGAACCAGAGCTAAAAAACTTGTGTTCTCATTATAAGTAAACGCTACATCTTAAGATATGGTTAATATTTTTTCTAAAACTTGTGTTATACAAATCAACATACCACTTGAAAAAAAAAATCTTAAGGTGTGTAAACCAAATATTGTAACTATCTCACAAAAAAATGTAAAATATTAGTCATTACTTACTCCTCGTAATAGAGATGGAACATTTCCTTGTCCTGTTTTATGCGAATTTGGATGGCGCGAATGTAGAGCCTGTGGGGATTGGTTCTTGTTCGACGGCACTTTGACAGTAGTCGGGGTGATGCTTAAACCGCTAGGAAGACCGGTTGGCGGTAGAGCTGACTGAGGTATACTAGGCGGTAATACCGCCACGTTCTCTTTCAATTGTTGGGATTGTTTTAATTTTTTCAAAAGTACCAACTTCATCTCCTCTGCTCTCAAATCTTCACGTAATCGTCTCAAACCTCTGTCTCTGTAACGGAAGATGATTTTAATTGTAATCTGAAATTTTCATTTCTTTGTTTAGTTTTGTTAGAAAACTAATACTTAAATGTTGAAAACAGTAATCGATTCCATGGTTTGGTATGTACGTAGAAGTAAAGTAGACATCATTATCACAAACAAAGGTAAATAATTGGTCGTTTTTATTAGTCATTATCAGATAGTAAAAGGAGAACTTTGACCTAAACCAACAAGGAATGTTTATCATACAAGTTTCCGGTATAGTTGCGCCAAAATATGATCCTTTTTAAAAGCCATCCCAAAATATGCATTAAATTAATAAATGAATCAGTAACTTCAAAACAATGTCATTCGCGTTACAAGCGTAATTTGGATATAAAAACTTTTAAATGTCTTGCAATAATTGGTACATTAACACAGTGAAAACTAAACAATCAGAATTCTAATTTAAATTTAGTGTGTAATAAAGACGCAAAAACCAATTAAATGCTGGAACAGTGCCTAGCTTGGTGTAGGTACGCTGGCTAAACGCTCAGCACATTTTAGTGACTACTGGTATGTATTATGAAGGCATTACCATTAGATCAGTATAAAGAAAAGTAATTAAGTTAAACTGTCAAAGAAATGCCTAATTCGTATCATATGTTGGAGACGGAGATAATGAAAAATACAGCAGTTCTCAACATGTTTTTTCATATGAACTAAAGATAAGCGTCAAAATTTTAGAAACGTGATAAGAATGTTTCATCACCCTACCTACACCAAAAATAATATGACAACAAAATTAGAAGATCTATGGCAAAGTGAATTTGAAATTGTCATTATTGTATCATTTATTAAGTAAAAATATCCACACTAGATAAATTAATGGAATAAAAACGTGCGTTAATAAGTTTAGATGGTAACGGTGGGCAGTTCAAAGTGCCATAACTTCAGCTCATCACTATATACAGTTATAATCAACTGTTTCATGTCTACACATTGTTTTTCAATAATTTGGATGCGATAATTGAACTTACTTAACAAATGTTTAAATCGAGACCTATGTTTTTGAGCACACCTGAATAAAACACTTTTGAATCATACCGTTTTATACATACTTACTGGGGTGTATTATCCATGTATTATTCTGTATATAATGCATTTTTAAAAAGTGGCCATAGAAATTTCCATATTAGATACTGTATAAATGAATTTTTGCTGCAGTATACATTAAACATTAAAACTGTTGTTCATCTGTGGCTTTTAATCGAATTCTATGTATTCCAGGTTAATTTGAACAATAAAATTTGCGTTCACTTATTTGTATGGTGCGCTTTGTATCAACTACAATCGTTCGCTTATTACATTCAATCAAGCAGAATTAATCCACCAGCATTCGACTATTGGAGAATAGTAGGTATACATTTTACTCCAGCTGAAATGGGTTGTTTGTACACAGGACGCCTCTTTTGAAGATTATATTAGAAAGTATGATGTAAGCATAGCATTTGCCAATATATCTATGACAGTTTTATTAAATCGGAACAAACGGTGAAAAAACAATTTGCAAGGTCATTTCAAGTCCAAATCAAATCATGCCATGTAAGATCAAACACATTTCAGTTCCGTGCATTTGATTTAAATTTAGTACATCTTTAATGTATAAGAAAGTCAAGAGGTTCAATTATGAGTTTTTTATTAATACGTTATCACTCTAAACAAGTGCTCTGCTTTTTAACTATTTAATATGTTCTTTATTTAAAATAAAACATCCAAAATTAAAGTACAATACTTTTCGCGTAAACCATAGCACACTAGATGACTTGACAATTTTGAAAACAACTACCGACATCACTGCTATTAATGCTGTACTGTCGGATAATTTTAGTTTTGTTGAGCCTTTGTGTGAACGTCTAATTGACTTAAAGTAAAGCCACCTGTGTCAAAACCAATTCTACTAATTTTATTATTTATTTATAGCAATACTCGCAAAATTTGAAAGGTCACATTATAAAAACATTTTTTTCTAATGTGGTCTCATTAATATTTAAAAATCAACAGTGAGGCAAAGAAGGTCGTCTAGAAGCGGCGGTAAAGAATTTTTACCTGAATATGCGAAAGAGCATGAAACATAAATTAGAATTTACCGTTGAACTATTGGATAGCCCAATGTTAACCAGATCCTGAAAACACATGGCACACATATTACATTTTATAGAAAATGTAGGTTTTTTACTAATTTAAATAGGTGATACATATTTTCCGAAGATAACAAGAGAATAGGACTTATTCTGTAACTTCCAGTTATTTAAAACTGTTAAAACTAGTAACAAAGTAAAAAATTACTGAATAGATCCTTATGTCTATTTTACAGAAAACTCCAAAAAATATGTATACTAAAGTATTTCATATATGTTAAACAGTTTCTTACAGTATCGCAGTGTTGTTATTCTTAGTAGCCTTCTATTCTAAAGTGATCCGGTTAGAAATAACAGCTCTGTTTAATTTTGTTGCCGTGTAAAAAAGAATATAAAAAAAATTAAACGGAGCCTTGTGAATAGGCGGGTTTAATCACTTAACAGAAAAACGTTATTTATTATTAATCTCTGTGAGAAAAGCAAATGTATTGGAAAAACACCACGTTTACAACAATTACAAAACGAATGCCAGTAAAAAATATTTTTAATACTGCTTTTATATATCTTTTCCTTAGAACATCGTCTCACCTTTGCTTTAGCTCCGAGGGGCTAAGCTCCTTAATGGGCGCTAAAGGTGGCATTTCTCCTTCACTTGAATCGCTGCTGTAATCTGCGTTTCCGTTTGTCCGTGGTTTATCTAAACTGCCATTAATGAGCACGTCAGGGCTTTCGACGTAACTTCTTGGTTCAGTGCGGGGGCGAAGCACTCTCCTCGAATATACCATCGACTGGGCGCTGTTGGTCGAAACAATACCCACCGGCTGATGCTGTGTCGGAAGGTGCTGTTGTTGTTGAACTGGTGAAGCTGATCGGTTTGAACTGTAAACAAGAAAACAAATCAAACTGTCCATGTCCAACATTACAAAAGTTCTTAATTGGATAATTATAAAAGAACAATGAGTTTCGAAACACAACAAAACTGGATGAATTCTAACCTTCATAAATTATTATAATAGCATCGGGGGCATAGAGGAAGAAAAGACCAGGTGGCGACATGTCATGGGGTCATAGCAGGGTTTTACTGGCACGACGGTGAAGCGGGGGAAAAGGCGTATGTTACGGTAAAATTTTGTCGGTACATGTCGAGGGAACGACACGTCAGAAATTCAGAGAATCGATTTTGATTGTTCGGATAAATAATTACGATTACGATAAAGATGACTGAATTATAATATAAGTAACAAAATGATGCTAACTAATGAAAAAAAGCCGAGTTAATTAATGTACCCATTCATATTTATTATTCCATACTAGTGGAGTCGTGTCCTAAATTCTATTTTATCAAATATCAACCGATCTAACCTCTACAACATAAAATCAATAACGATTGACTGTCGTAAGAAATAATCCGTCCGAACTAAAACTAATTAAATAACTATTTAATAGTAGGATTGCCTTGTAAAATTCTTTTTGGTTCGGAAATTACGTAAAAAACAAACAGATTACTATATTTACACGTGTTACCTAAACGGATACAAAGACAACAGTGATATGAAAATGTATATAACCCAAGAAAACAGTATCTTACTTATGTGTTATCTTGCAGTTGTGATTATTTTTCAATCATTATGAGTGAACACTCAACAATGGTAAATACAATTAAAAAATGACTGCTTGTTAAAAAATCAACATATACATAGTAAACATACATTTTACACGCCCTCTCTAGCAAATATGGATCTAGAGAACGAATTTCCGAATTATAGGAAAAAGTATTCCAATAAAGACAGCGTTTAAACAGACTTTGAGATTTACATGTGTTCATAGCTCTGCCATTGTTATTCGGAAAAAAATTATGTTTTGAATTGTAACAATGGAAATATTTCATATGCACTTCAATTAAATCAAATCCTTTTTTTAAATACCTGTAGTATGTTTTAATTTTGACTCTTTTGCAACATCATACATAAGCAGCTTAAGTTTCATGTATGTGGTTTAGATCTCAAAGGCTTAGCACATAAAACCTAAAATAAAATTTTTGCTCGTTACAACATCCTGTTAACATCGTGCAAAAAGATACCAAGTAAAGAACTGTGAGTTGTGTATTTAAAGGTAATTTCAAAGACTTCAAGAGCCTGTTCTTTATGATTAAAGATTAGATGTTCACAATGAGTAATCTTGTTTTTGTCATAATATGCAAGACGTCAAAAAAAAAGAGATCAAAATTAAGTCGAATACAGTTTTTTAAATATTTGAGTGGGATATTTTTGATATGTTGAAAATGAATGTGAAATGGATGTGAAATTTAGAAATGCGTTAGTAGCTCTGTTTATTAATCCAAGATCTCTTTAACTCTTTAAAGTTAAGCATTAATTCAGCAGTGATATATTTGTCATAATTTTTTTATAAAGTTACATATTTCTCATAATATTTTTATAACGTTAAAATTTATACATGAAAAGAATAACCATTATGTAAAAAATGCAACAGCGAATTAAGATTGATTTTTCGACCATGTGTGGTATACAATGATAGTGAAGTGGAGCATTTAGATTTATATTAGATACCAGCTGACACGGTCTAAACTAGCCTTTACTAACCGGTAACTTTAGTTTTGTTAAATAGTTTTAAAATTCAAACATAAAAGTCAATCAAAGTGACCATTAACAACAAAACGTAAATATTTTGTTTTCTTACATTAAAAAATAATGAACAAATGTAAATATTACACTATATTATGATGTGTGATATGTATTATTGTATCGCGTAAAAAAAAAATATACTAGCGTTATAGGTCTTGTTGATTTAAAAATTCAAGTTGCTGCTGTTCATAAATCATTTCTATTCTTCGCTTCCGAGAATATAAAATGAACTTTTAAAAAAGACATTAAAAAGAGTAAAAAATTATTAGTAATCTTTATGTCCATAATTACCCAGTAATCAATCACACAACAGTCAGGACAAGGAGAACTGATCACTGCTTATCTTGATTAAATTAAAATATTGCAAGTATATCACAATGTGTTTTATAACGTTTTTGTAAAGAATTTTTTTCAATACACACACACAACATTGTGTTAACTATTGACGACCTTTAACATTCAACTGCAACTAAAGGGTTAAAAGTTTGGTTGTTTAATACTTTGCTCTTTATTTCTTACTAATACTTCGAAAATCAAAAATTTACAGCGTTCAAAAATTTCGCTCAAACAAAAGGGAAAAATAAATTGTGCAAAATTTCTTCAAAATCTAGTACTCCTACTTACTAAGGAAGTTATCAGTAGCAACAATTTCTGATACTGACACCATAGCGTTATCAAGAGCTTGTGATCAGTATTGAAAAAGATCATATGAGCGACACAAGATTAAACTGTGATGTCTTAAGGAATTAAAAACCATTTTAATCCATTGTTGCTTAATACAATATAATTTGATGTAACTATGTAACCCATAAAACTCCTTTGTTTTATTCATTACGTGAATGAGACAATGTTAAAAATTAAGTGATTGTAACAAGTACATTTTTTCCGAAGCTTTATAATTTCCCTGGTGGTGGAAAGTGACGAAATATTATTTGTCACAAAAAAAATATTTGCAATTTTTCTCTTAAATTCACTGACCCCAATCATTGTACTATTAATTAAGCTTGTTTACATCGGTATATCGAACATTTATCTATTCATTTAACTTAATTTACTAATTTAAAATTATTTGGAAGGATTAAACCGAAATCTTTTTAATGTACGTCTTTTTTAATTTGAGCATGGACCGGATTCAGTGGGTTTTATTTCACTATAAAAATAAACTAATATAATAACTGCAATGAACCAAAGGCTGTTCTTAACGTCTTCCACCGTTGATCAGTGCGCGCTGTTGCCGCGTCATCCTAATGAAAGCTTCTGTTTTAAGCGTGTGGTTAAATTACATATTTGTTTTGGCAACATTGAGAGAAGGTGCGAATCGATACTTGAATAAAAATAAAATTCATCCGTTTGAACGTTGTGACATGCTCCCGTGTTTTCTCCTGTTAATGGGTTGACGTTAGTACTATAGTTGTGAATTGTGTGTTAAATTATGATCGGTATCTAGATTAGAATTTTTACAAGTCCTTATACTGATAATATTTCCAGTTCGCACACCTTTCGATCTATATTGAGCCAGTATGCCCTAAGAAAACACATTTTTGTTAACCATCATAAGTTTGCGATTTATTCGTATAAATATCGTATCTCATATTACGTAAATAAACACGTGTTATGTTTCTGAGCAAGAGCAATACATATTTAACTCGATGAAATAAAGATAATATGAGTACAATGAAAAATACAATTTTTGGAGGTGCCATACTTCGAAGTACTTTGATAAACATTCAAATTTTGATTTTTCTGTAATTCAACTGAATTTAAAGGCTGTCAATTTTCAGTTTACTATTATAAAAAATATAATACAACTACATAATTTTCAAAAAGCAGTTAGCAGCCCGATTGGATGTAAACTCAGCATAAAAGCAGTTGCCAAGTTTTTATGCCTTAGCTTTTCGTCGAAACTTTACATCAGTAAATTTTTAAAGTTGACATAACTATGACATTTTGTTTTTCATGAATACGATTTATAGTATATTCATGTATTAGGAGTCTTAAACCTACTACCTATTTGCGTTATACGTTTCTGCATTAATTGGTAAATCGGTGAATTACATCGAACGTCATTAATCTTCCTGTAATCTTATCACATGCCAGAAGTATGTCACAACAAATCGTTATAAGTTTAGTATTTTTAATAAAGCGAAAAAAGCATCCACAGTGAAAATATATTTTTGGTCGCGTTTTTAGACCAGTTAGACTCATTATCATTCAGAAATAACTGTTTGTCAATTTAATTTGAAAAAAATGCAAATTTGATTTTCAAAGTCAAACATTTTGTAATGCATCGTGTTACGAACGGAACAACAGCCCTGAAATTACCAGTATTTTCTTTAAACAGTACATGAACACGGGGCAATACCAACAGTAAAACTATAAGAACTAAGTGGCAATAGCACTCTAATCCTGAGATTATAATGTAATTTTGCAAGCCTACAAAAATAAAATGGAAAAATCTCTTTCATTTATACTACATATTATATATGTTATAACAATATTTTAATAACTGCGACTATCACTTAACATCTAGGTCCAAAATTCTAGCTGGATGCATTTCACATTGTCCCAAGAGAAAAAAGAACCACTTTTTAGTTCTTTGTTTAATAATAGTGCATTGTTTAAACGATGTATAAAAAGGCTGAAAATGTTTGAAAAGTGTCAATTTTAAATCATCAAATTTATTTGACTGCTATAAATGTCAATATGAATGTTTATATTCGTATGTCTGATTTTCTAGTTTAAATCTAAATCATCCCAAAAGTCAAACTATATAAAGTTATTTTTGCACGTCTGAGGTATCATGAGTAAGGGTAGAAATTCTTACTATAAGAAATAATTTATAAGTATAATGCATATCAAAAATTGAATTTTGGCCATACACAAATTACTGTAATTCTATTTTACCGACATAATTCAACAGATGATGTATTTAAAAGACTAAAAAATATAGACTAATGTGTATGTTTACGTAGCAATAATAGGTAATAAATAAGGTAATAGTAATCAACATTTATTCTTATCAGTCACCTTTAAGGTGACCACAATAAACTGGTGGGTAACAGTTAATAAGGTCATAAAAAAACATAAGGTAAATGAATTGATTTTTAATAAAGTTTTAATTTTGGCGACCACAATTTCTGATTACGCTGATACTGTTGAATTTTAAATTAAGTCCTTGTTTGAAATATAATAACAACAAATTTTAATAGCAATTATTGTTTACCGCAAAAAATATAACGTTGGGCATAAAAATTTTCACCTCAGTAAACCCTAACATTTTGCAATTTTTATTCCTAGAAGACTTTTAGCTTGCAAGATATAGCTAGTTAAAGTTAACAGAAACACGATTTTCGGAGGCTAAATAAAACAACATTAATGGGAGATAATAAATACACGTTAAAATTAAGGTACAGAACATGAGTTATTTTACTTCTCAGGATACAAAGCGTTGATATATTATGTTATATATTATTTTTTTCACTACTGGAACATTTAATCGCTTTATCATTGAAAAAGAATCCGTTCAATAAAAATGTAGAAACTTACTAAAATCGCATACATGCACCTAGTGGCTTTTGACATCGTTCCTTTTTGCATCAAAAAGTCAAATCAATTCTACCGATTTTCTAGAAGAAGATGAATCTAATCCAACGAAAGTGTAACGAAAGAAGAGATTTGCTTGATGTACACAGAATTTATTTTTCAACTTATTGTTCTCCTTATTAGCACAGGGACAGAAAATCTATTTCAATTGGTAAATAGATATGCAAACAGTGTAATCATATGGCAGTCAAGAAGCTATTTAAAAGCCATTATCAAAAAACAAAAAATGCTATTTAATTAAAGGGCCCGTTACAAAATATATACAAACTGATGCCAACGTTGCCAAATCGGTTTAAAATATACTCCCCAATATCTCAAAAAATTATAAAAATAGGTTTTACTTAGCTTCCCTATCATCATAGTGTGCGGTTTATCCGCAACTTATAACACATCCTGTATTACTACAATACAAGTGAAGGTTTACATGCACAGATGTCAGTTACATTCTGATGCCTACAACACGAGTTGGCAAACAACATAACTATTATGTTACGTCAAATAAAAAGAAAAAGAAAATTGGGAACCATTTATAGATTTAGTGAATGTACGTAGATTTGCAGGAAAACGTAATATTGCTTCACTATTAAAATCGTTATTCAATTACAAAGTTCTTGCTTGAGTTTTCTTTTGCATACTGTCTGTATTGTCTGTGAGTTATGGCAGGTTTTAAAGCCACATTATTCCAAGTATACTGTAAAATGCCATGGATAAGTTGACGTGTAAATTAATTGGTATTGTCTTAAATTCTACTTGGAACAGCTATTC
This sequence comes from Cynaeus angustus, assembly GCA_030157275.1. NCBI lineage: Eukaryota > Metazoa > Arthropoda > Insecta > Coleoptera > Tenebrionidae > Cynaeus > Cynaeus angustus. The sequence continues at coordinate 19,692,846 of CM058058.1, forward strand.
TATCGTTATACTGTCATTGTAAAAACGGCCCTTAATGGGCTAAACTAAGAACATTTTTATAATGCACCAAAAAACATTTCAGTTTTCGTCCATACACTACACTGCCTCAGTGGTGATAAAGTTAATCTTTTCATTCGGGTTAGATAAAAAGTAAACTGTATAGCACCGAAAATGTAGGTCCATATTTGATTCACAGTAATAAATGTTAAATAAAATGTCACTTAAAAAATAAGAATTTAATCTCAAAAATACGTGAATTTTCAAGAAATGTACATTTGTTTTATTCAACTGTTATAACAAATACTCCCATTTTGTTGCAGTAAGTACAAACGAGACCTTTGTTTATCTCCATCAATAACACGTCGCAACATAACATATCAATCGCAAAAGATAAACGTTTTTAGTTTCAAAGATGACCGATTACAAATTACTTTGATCGCTTGATATATTAAAATCCATGGAAATACTAAATTGATAAACTTAATGTTTTCTAGAGATACTTATCTATGATTATTTTATTTTCACAAAATGTTATGCCAATTTAAAATAGTGTGTTAATAACTAAAAATTAAAGTGGATGTTTTCTTCCCGTGTGTGGGCATTCACACCAGTAGTTTATTAACCACTTAAAAGAAAAATAAGTCCTGAAGTTATTCTGTACTTTCAACACGTCCTCAAAAATTGTTTAAAAATTGCAGCTGTCAACTACATTTCATTGCCTTTGGTATCTTAACTCTACATTCTCTGTGGATGAACTGTAATTTTGCCTGCTTTTTTTTTGCTTCATACCATGTATATACGTATTTCAACGATTTTACCTTCTCTTTAGTAGTATAGTACATCTTAAGAAAATGTAGCTGAAAATCAATACTTATAAGTACTTCTCTATAGATACATTTAAGTTTTAATTTTTTATAGTAGTATATAAAAATGTCTAAATATTATTTCTCTCGTCTATTAGCAATTCAAATTAACTTTTCCCGCCATTATGCATAAATCAGCTGTTTCATGTTCTTCAAGATAAGATTTATAACCTCAATTTTTAGCAGTTCGGTTATATTCAGTTAAAACCTTTCTATCATAACGGATCAATTACATTCAGAAACCCATCAAAATGTTTTAGTCATTTCGAATAAACCGATTATCATGTAAAACTTAATAAAATACTAAAACTAATTTACTCCTTAACGTTCCCCCCACTCCTCCCTTCCTTTATAAGAAACTAACACGTTCGGTGACCTACACCAAATATACCAAGCCACAAGATATGTTTAAACTAATGTATATTCACGAAAACTTTTACAACGCAAAGACACGAAGTAAATAATTTCATCATTGTAAATTGTGTTTCCAGTTTATTAACCACTTTATCAACCAAAACCCTCTGTAAAGGAAGAATCAATATAACACAAGATTTACGTTAATAATAACAGTGACATTGCTTATTACAAAAGAACAGTGTCCAAAAAGGATACAAAAATACGTTGTAGGATTAAACGCATGGTTTAACACTACATTATGGTAGTTGGTAGTGCTATACGACCGACTAAAAACAAAGTCTGCGTTTAAGCAGGCTTGGAATTTTAAATGTTAATTCATATGCAATTATGTCATTGTTGTGTTCCATAACCATATTAATATGTCAAAATCAATAGCATCATATTATATAAAAATATAGAATACCCCCCAGATACCGTTTCTTCTTTAATCATATGTAATTTGGAAAACATGTCCGACAATGTACAGAGTTTCGTTAACATCAGGTAGCTTGATTTTACAATATGACTAGGTACCTATGCATAGCTGTCAACTGTAGCCGACCCCTATTTTACAAATCTCGTTACGCCTCTGGGGTAACCATAGATACAAAATAAAAACAATTACAACAACAAACACCCTAACATAAATTTCAATAATTCTCAAAGTGATTTTTGTTCATATAAAATATTTTTAATATTGATAGTGAAGCGCAGAACACTAAATTCAACAATCAACTGCCAACAGAATATGTATGCACGATAACAAACGAACGCGACCTGAGTCCGCCACCACAAAAGTGATTGAAGTAAAAATCAGAGATGTGCTATCGATTGATATTAACGTAAATGAGAGTCGTCATGTTTCCGCAATTAACTGAATAAAATAGAAACCTCTGAATTTGCACAAGATACGACATGATCTTCGAGTTTGGTAAAGTTGCGCGGCGCCGAAACAATTAATGATGTATGAAATCTGGTGAACCCACCTAAGACTCAGATCGACAACAGCTTCATCAACTTCCATTTTCTCCATGAGCCCCCTGCCTAGAGATCACCTGCTAATCACGTCGTTGTATCCTAACCTCTATTCACCGTTGCGAAGACCGCTCAGAGGCTCAGACGACGACACCAAACATGACACAGCGATCCCAACGCTCCGAACGCCCCTTAGGTCAATTATTAGTGCACCGAAAATCGTAATCTAAACCTAGCGTTGACAAATCGATTATCTTCCTGTACACACATTCGGGATAAACACCCCCGGCACCGGCACATCCCTGGCACCCACCATCAGCACCACGGCCCCCTTGAGCCTTACAGTTCAGCACACAAAACACGGAAAAATCAGCCCGAGACGGCACTTCACTCCGAACCAAAATTAACAGACGACTGATTCAATTCAATATGGCGTGGCCTTGTGTTGTGTCTACACTACCGCGATGATAAAACAGACGTATCGTGAACAGTCAACTTTTACTACGTCACTCTTACCTTTCACGACGTGTGTCTTTGCTCACATCAACCGGCCTTTATTCATACGCCGTCTGAGTCAATAAACGACGTGACTCTATCTCTTCATTTACGTTTACATCGTGTGCATCGTCACTATTCAACGGAAGAATTGCGCGCGGCAACTACTTGGCATCTCACTTCCGAACCAATCGCAGGAAACAAAACAGCTGGATGTGTATCGGTCTTCGTTTAAATTGTGCAAAATAGAAGATATTAAGAAAGCGACGTCTGTGATTTCTTCATGATTTTCTCTCGTTCATAAACATGTCATTCGGAAGAAGTATCAGCGTTGCAGGGTTGCCTCTTCGGGATTAAACAATGACGTAACAATCAATTAACCGAAATTTAACGAATTTTAAAACAACAAACGGAACTATTAATATACATACGACACAAATCTTTAGGCATTTGATAAATCGATGTTAGTCCATAGTCAATGATAACTACTGGCTCATATTTACATAAATATTGTCAAATAAAATTAAAAAGAAAAAAAAACAGCAGACCGATAATAAAAGTTTTGCATTGTCGTGGCTTCACTACAAGCTTTGGACCAAGCTGAAAGTGTCCGAGGTTCGAATCTGTTTAATATGCTAATATAATGAAAAATCAATAACGGGATGTCTAAATAGAGAAATTCTTTGTTATTACAATTTTTACGTGGGCCCATCCAAATCCAATCATTATTTGCGTATTTTTAATGTTGTTGAAAACGTGTGCTTTTTGGTATTATTTAAATGTCATAAACGATGTCTGACTGTTGAGTGATCGATATCTAGAAAATAGCCTTAAAGAAAAATTGTCACTGATCTTTTCCCATTGCATATACACAAAAACCAATGTAACATTTGAAGAGCATAACGACTTCCATATATGATGGGTCTAACTAGCATTTAAAAAACCTATAAAATGGAAATAATTTCTACGACATAATGTAAAATACTTTTTATATTGCTTTTCCCGTTAAAACTGTCGACTCCAGTAGCCGCCATTATATCTTCAGTTATTGATTAAACCCATATTCTATTTGCATTCCTGTCATAATTTGTCATTAGCTGCTTATTTTAACCATCAAAAATGTGCAACACGACAGAGTTTAATAAAATAGCGATAAAGGATATGTTTAATAGAAAAAAAAAATGAAAATATTAATAATAATTAAATAATAATAACTTTGTAATTGGTTAAACAATTTTTTATAAAATATGATTAGTACGAATTTTTTAAGACGTTTTTATTAATAAAAATCATAATTAAAAAAAGTCACTAATGAATAGTAATTTACGTAATGGCCAGGGACGCCTTACATACAAACAAGAGTCAACTAGAAATTCAGTGTTTAATTTTTATTTCTGTTATTTGTAGAAAAATATTGCCATTAGGATTTCAGGAAAACAATCTTTCATCTATGTGGCAAATAAAATTATATCTATAAATTAAACTTAAAATATTCTGTAAACTGCAAAACGTGGTAGTGTCGCGATTAAAAATAAGTATTTTTTGAGTACTAATAAACATTTATGTTCGTTTCCACACTTTATTCATTTTCGATAGTACTTGCTGACATAATTTTGTAGCCATATTGTTCTTGTAACTAACGTTAAAAAATGGGATCTGGTTACCTATGATTTTTTATAACGTATGTCGTAGGACTTACCTTATGTTTATTTAGCACAATTTTTGAAGGAAATTGTTTATTGTAGACTTCAACATATGCTAAAAACTATTACTCCGTCACGATAACAAGAGAATGGCCAAGACGGTTTTGATCTCTTTTTTTGATTTTTATTTTGTAGATACTAAAAAATAGCTTATATGTCACTGTCAAAGAAAACACAAAGCCTCTTGACGACCAACAAATATAAAATTTTGTATGAAATTCGCACATTAATAGACTTTACGGACTCGCCTTGTTTATTAGCCTAGATCGCTATGCCTAGACGGCCATAAATTCGGCTTGCTCATAAAAAGTCTAACATTATGTGGAACTTATTGCATAAATAGCTATTACACAAATTCGAAATTACACAAAATCATATTCAAAACAGTGATTTTTTATTTTATATCAAATACAAAACTTGTAGAGACAATAGATACTACACATCAATTTGCTTTTCCGTCTCATGGTAAGTTTGAATGTACTTGAAAATGAAAATGTGAAATCTGTTACTAATTCGTGCAAAATTTGTTTATCAAATGCTATTGGTTAACGCACAAACTTTAGGAATATGCGACGGCTGCACCAAAATGCAAATTTTGGTCGCAGGTGTTGCTACTTTTAATCTTGTACGATGCCTGTATTTAAAATTTTTATATTTTGTGTAAACATTAGCATGACAACAACAATTGTAGAGAAAGATAATCAGTAGTTTCTGATACATATTTTCATTGTAACGAGCGTTAAAAAAAAGAATGAGGTCACCTATAGTTTTTTAACGTTTGTCGAAAAGTCCATTTGAAATGACATTTAGACATAAATATCTAATTGTGTACTTAACTTTATCTTATTCATAGATTTGTGATGTCATTTTTAATAAAGTTACGACATACCTGACAACAGTCTAGATAAAGCGATTTTGATATTTCTAAAATCATGTCAGTTCAACTCTAATGACAGTAACCTGACAATAAAAATCATGATTTGTTTTATAATTTGATAAGTTTGATTAAAAGATGTTTCTAAAAATAGTTTGTATCAGTTCATTGACATTCTTTTTGGCTATTTATTTTGTTACGATGAAATTGTGTACATAAGCAGGATATAAAACTATTTAAATTTAATTCCTTTCTATTACATTATTTGGGCAAATACATAACGTGGAATACGCGAAACGCTCATAAGATTATGATAAAAAAGAGTTGTTTGTAATTTTAATCGAAAATATCTTCGACAAAATTCTAACAAAAATTACACCAATAATCAGATTTATATTAAAACTAATTAAAGATCAAAATGTTAAACACTGTGTAAATACAGTCTAATTTGAAATCTTAAAACAATTTATTTATCGATGTAGGTAGAAATGTATTTAATATAAAAATATAAAATTTTGTTAGCTGGAAAGAAGCCTAGTATACAAAAATTTGTATAAACGAATTTATCTATTCTTATATTTTTATTTTCTAACATGTTGTTTTCTATGGTTTGCCCTTCTTTTTATTTTATTGTTATATGTTTTCTTTACTTTTTTTACCAGCACTGTGTCTTTCATGCGTTGTAGGTGCTCCCACCATCTCAGATGTCGTTGTGTTCTAAGATTGGTTGTTCTTCCAGGTCCTCTCTTATTTTTGTATTTCTAAACTTTATACATTTTTGTTACTTCTCTTACACGTTTCAGGTATTTCATTTCTATTGCCTAGATTTAGCTCTGTTATTTTTTAAACTAGTAGAGAACCTTATGTTTTACAGACATAATTTAGCGTTGGCCTGAATTATATATACCACCGCATTGAACATTGATTTTTTTTTGCGGTTCATAGGATAGTATAGTTTAAGTGCGTTTTCAGTTCTCACACTGATTTCTGGGCCTTGATTACCTGTACTACTTATAAGGACCCCCAAGAATATACTTTGAATTTATCAACCAGGGAAACATATACCTCGTCAAAATTACTTAAGTACTCAGGTACTCATCAGTTGGTAATTCTTAGAACAAAATTGAGAATTTTTAGAACAATTTCATTGGTTCACATTTAGCAAATTTCGGATGAAACTTATTTCTGAAACATCCTTAATCCATTTCTATGAATTAAGAGCCAACGAGTACTTAGATAGTTCGGCGAAGACCCTGCTTTCAATATTCAAGATAAGCCTATTCGGTGATCGCCTATCAGATTTTATTTATTTTACCAACGGTTTTTACAATTTGTGATGTATCCATGCTAAATTGTAGATTAACTACTTTGTTTTGTTGAAAAAAGGATAATTGTTATCACTTATCTTTGCAAATGAAGATACTAAATTCAATTGCCAGAAATTTTAAACAATATGACTTAAACTTGTTTGAATTAGAAGGTATCTAGATAGTACAACCTCTGTTTTTCTTTTGCAACTTTTTAGAGGTTTAGAATAACAATAATAAATTTGTATTGTACTGCATTATCTTATTTTGCTACAACTTTTAAGTTCAAGAGTTTATTTTGTTTGTATTTTGTGCATATGAGCCGCATCTCTACGCATATCCTCGAGTTATTATTACCTTATTATTTGAGTGGTGAATGAGTATTTGTTATGCTATAACATAATTAATCGTATGTAGCTAATTGTACTCTCGTTCGATATCGGAATAATAGTTTGTCTAGAAAATACTGGTTTAACCATCGAAAATCTGGGAGCTGGGAGTTTTCAAATTTTATTGCGATTGTAAACGTTTTATTTTAATCTTCAGATGTTGGGCCAAATTTACTTTAAATGTTGGTTAAACGGCTCAATACAATTGCCAACGCTTGTCAAGGAATAAAAATTTACGATATTTGTGAATGTTTGGCCAATATGTACACCTACCTTAACAATAAGATTAACATAAGCGCCTTAAACTTGCGGCTTTAAAATAGAGAACACTGAAAATATGAATTTAAATGTCTAGTGTTATTTATTAATGGTAACAGAATCTGTAATTAGGATAATTGTTTTGTATTTCGGGTTATCTATTTGGTTTAATGCAAAAATCAAACAACCAAATGAAAACTCATTTCTACTGACCCTATTCAAGTATGTGCTGAAATAGTTTTGTTTCATTCTATCAAAACTTTGATGTTTTTAAACATTTTCAAATTTCTGAATTATAAGAACTTCTTTTTTCTGAACTCCTTTAATTATGTGACAATTATTAGCATTTATTCGTAAAAATTGTACCTATAATTGACTTAAGTGCATTATCGATTCATACAAATTCAAAAATCACCGTTACGCTGAACCAATGATATTTTAAATCGCCCGCCATTAACTCTTTCTTTCTTTTATCTTTACTTAGTTACTTAACTCTGTAAAGGGTCTAGCATATAAGTATTTAGTAGTCTACTTGTCAGCAAAAAATAAGTCAAAAACATTTACGTCATTTTTACATAAAATGCCCAGGGCTATTCACATATAATAATCAGCTGGGTCCACAACACAAAATACTTTTTCTATTTATTTATTTATATATTCATTTATTAGTATGATTTAATTTTTTATATATTTTTTAAATCATACTAAATTCTGACGACACATGTTTGAATTACTTCATTTGACAGGCAAAAGATTAAAAGATTTATCGAGATGGGAAATTTAGGAGAAAATTTATTGGAAGGGACTACAAATTCATGGCCCGTACACTGGCTTCGGTCACTTCACGGAATCTTAATTATTTGAAAGAAGCAAACACATTTGGCTCTATTTCATCCAAAACATTATTAAAATGATGGTGTGTAGTAATCAGTACAAGTAAAAATTGGAAGATTCTCATTAAGGTTATGTTGGTGTCTGTTTCTATTTGTTTATTTTTAAGCATTGAACACCTCAAGCACTAATCTAGTTTATTGCTGGAAAAAGCCAAAACAAAGGACATAAAAACTAGTTATGAATGGGTACAGGATTGCTTTTAAAACTGTATTCCTTTGTTGTGCAGATGGCTATTATATCCAAGAAATCAGTTTACAACTCGAAATTCACAAGTTAGTGATTGAGGAATAAAAGGATTCTACGTTTTTTAGTTTTTGCAAACACCCCAATGGTAAAATTTATATTAAATATATTTAATGTTTTTTTTTTTACTATTTTGGTTTGCATTGAGGCAAATTTGTCGAGAAGCTTTTTATAACCAAAGCGTTTGTACAAGAACTGAGTATGTGGATTTATTTAATGTTTGGCTACTAATTTGTACTGCCAATTTGTCTGTTACTAAGATACTTAATACTTATATAAAGATCTATTCTGTAACTTTTTTGTTTATTTTTAACAGGTTGTAACAATTTGTAACTATGGCCCCTGACCAATTAAATTATCGTATTTACAATTTTAAAAGCCTGCTAAAAATAAACAGACCATTAAAAGGGTACATAATAGGCCCTATTATCTCCATATTTTTGGTGTGAAAAGTTGAAGATACTTCAAGTATGGGGAAACGCTGAGTTTTCGCTTATGTTCAGTCGCTTTAATGTACCTACCTGTGCTGAGGAGTATTGCTATTACGTATAATCGCTTAAATGTGTGTTACTCGTCCTTGGTGCTTTACAGCGCAACCAACCAGATTGTAACAAACCAGCAACACACCACGCATCAGTTTTCCAATCTCCTTCCTCCTTCTCCATTGTTTTCTTTACGTCAATCTCTTCAGGAACTGTCATTTTATTGTAGAACATATGTAAACCTTCTCATTCGTTAAAAAATAAGTTTAGTTAGTGTTCACAGATGTGAATTAGGTGCGTATTGTGTTTATTTCATCATCTTTAAAATAGTAGACATTATTAGATTTGTCATTTATAAAAAATAAACGATTCCATCGAAGTCAACTTCATTCTGTCAGTTATTTGAAAAAAAATCTTTTAGACTTTTTTTGAGCCATTGTATGAGCGTTAATGTTTGAAATTAATCATTTTAGTTCATTATTATTAAAATTACAAATAAATTCGATTGACATTGCACAGAATATGTCGATAAAATTAATACGCAAAAGCAGTGGTAAATTTTCGCAACCTTTCAACGAATTCACGCAAAAACTGGAAATTTGGTTTTAGACATGAATAGTGATAATTCTACCTGTTTTGGAGATTGTCCAAAGCCCAAAAAATCCAAGACTTCAGAAGAATGCAGGGCAGTTACACATTGGGCTCACTTACCTTCAGTAGTGCTCCACGACATTTTTGACCTATTAAACAAAAAGGATCGACAAAATGCGTCCAGTGTGTGTAAAAATTGGAGACAGAACGTCTTTCACCCAAAGTAAGTACTTCTAAAGCAGCTTTCTCTTAATTCTATAAATTTAATTACACAACTTTTATGAAAATGCTGATTTAATAATTCATTAGGTGGTGGCCCAAGATGACTTTCAAAATTGAACCGTGCAATATCGAACGAGCAAAATTTTTTACCTCCGTTTTTGGAAAAATCGTCTCAAATGCGACAGTTAGAGTAAATATGTTAGCTCCAGAATGTATCGATGAGTTTATCACACTCATAAAAGCTTTAAGTAAAAATAATAACTTAAAAGAACTGATTATTGAACCTACTCATTGCCATTTTGACATCTCAAGACGATACTGTAATAGATCCAGGTAAGGACACAATTTGCCATGTATGGTCACTATAAATAATATCTAATTTTAGTCAAAACATTAAAAATGTGATAAGTGTATTAAAGCGTTGTCTTACTAATTTGTCCAAGTTCAGTATTGGTTGCGTCGAAGATTTTGCTCACTATCTCGATGAGTACTTAATGATTTTAGCAAATCAACAAGCAACAAAAGTGACAATTTTGGGATTAGCATCAGTTAAGGATAATCCAAATGAATATGAAGATTCATATTTTGAATGTGATATATTAAAACCTTTTACGAATTTAAAGGTAAAACCGAGCGCAAATGTCTAGTATAAGTTTCACCTTTTCTTTTCCTTTTACCAGGTATTAAGCATCGACTTCGATCAATTATCTGATAATTTTTTAAGCTGTCTAAATAATGCAGCAAATTTAGAACGTTTAATTGTGCATTTACATGGAGTTCGAAATGGGCATCCAAGCACAACAAATGCAGCTTGGATGGACTTTAAAAATCAACATCCAAAGTGTGAGTTTAGACTCACTGTTATTCATTCTTATGATGAAATCAAGGTATTGCATGAAACCGTTCTGAAAGAACAAATGCCACTGACGCATCTTAAAGTATTTTTCTGCGAAAACGTAAGTATTATCTGTACGTGAAATAATCAATTAACACAGTTTTTGGTAGGTAAACATGGCAGTTTTGGAATTTCTGTCTGCATACTTTGCAGAGACGTTACGTAGTATTTTGTGGGTTGATTCCTTAGGTAACAGCAAAGAAAGTTGGTCATTTTTGACGTCACATTATGAAAACAGTCCTGACCCTCTAGTTATGATATCATGGCTGTGCAAGAAGCTTGAGGAATTGGTATTCTATGGCTATAAATACAGTGAGGAGAATCTCATAGCCATAGCGAGACTTCGGGGCGACAATTTGAAGAAATTTGAAATAGCTGAAGATGATATTTTATTTTCAAAAAGTGAATACTACCTCTCTCACGAAAATTTTATGATTGTAAGTATTAATACATGAATGTAAATTCATCATAATAGAATCAAAACAGTGCATATTCAATAACATCGACGTCAAGTAGCTGAGAAAAAATCCATACCTGGGAAGTAGGCGGAATCTGAAGAATTTGACAGAATTCATTACCTTCTGTCATGTGATTAGTTTCATTTGACTATGAAACTTCCTAAACAATTTTGTTCAAAACTAATCTACAAGTTATTGCCGTTCTTTATATCATAGTTTTACCCAACACCTCCTTATTGTCGATTTTGAATATATTTTAATGTCTATAAAACATTATATGAACCCATAATTGAACTGTTTTTATAATTAAACAGTTTAGAGAGAATTGAACAGTTTATTGAACATCAAAAATGATTGATATGAAATTATATGAAACAGGAATCTCAGATGAAATCATTTGTTGCGCTTTACATTAACATGTATATTAAAAATATAACTTTATTTCATTTTTTGCACTTCAGTGTCGATTTTAACATGGAATATTTCAACCACATGAACTCCACCGCAACATCATTTCCATGTTTCCAGTTTTTGAAATCATTTAGTTCCTTGTAATAAGTACCTCTGAATTTCTTCGATGTGGCTTTTTTCAGGAAGAGAACTTTTTCTTTCCAATTCGATCAATATTAGGACGGCAGAAGTTTTTTTTTTGGAATTTTTTTCTCAAATAATAATTTTGTTATAAACAAACAATTTGTAGTAGCAACCGCATGGCAACCACTTCATAGGCTATCAGCTTTTAACGCTATAAATTTTTTGAGTTTTAAGAACTCTGTCTCAGAAAGAAGGAGGTGTTTGATAAAACTATGTGTTACACTCGTGCCTTAGCAGCAAATAAGTCACTCAAGAAAAATTAGCACACTCGAGCAAGGACTCGTGACTAAATATTTCTTTCGTTGACATATTTACCCAATTAGACACTTGTATAATAAATAACTATAATTTTGTTCAGTATTCATTGTCATTATTAGTTGATGACATACTGTCAAACATTTCAGTTTCCGCCTTTTGAACACATGTTATGATAATTTAAAAAATCCGCTTTTATTAAAAAAGCAGTTATCGTCCATCTTAACAATTTGACGGTGCTATGATAACATTTTTTTACTTATTAAAGAATAGAAACAGGGAATTAGTTATTTTTGGTAACTGTTTATAATGCGATGGTTCCGAAATAAATTAGGAGTACGTGTTATACATCAAACAAAAGCTAGTGTGCGAACTGACGTGACATCAGCTTCTTTATTCAACGATTATCATACTACAACATACGTATTGAAACCATTTGGTGTTCACTACATTACACTAGATCACATTCAATTTATTGTTAGTTTTGCACTGGTTTGGGGTATAGAGCGTGTGATTGCGACATTTTTTTTTTGTGGTTTACATCGTATACAACTTTTAAAAAGCAGTTTTTGCATGTATAAGGTGGCTCATCTAAGACTTTCGGGTCCAGTATCTTCAGTATTTATGAATAGAAGATTTTGGACCTGAAAGTTTTAGGTGGGCCACTTTGTGTATACATAATATTAAATAATATTTTTTGTGTAGGATATTCCACTACATTTGAAACAACCCTGGGCACCAACAAAGACTGCAGATCTTCATCCCGTCATTCGCAATCCGACGGCAGGAGATTCAGACGAGTACTTGTTGCCAATAGTTTTAGCTGACCTGCACTAGTTAAGTACAACAATTAAAAAGAACAAAAAACAAAAAATAATAATTAATGAATTAAAGATCTACGTACGACTCAACAATGAAAAACTGTTTACCATTGTTTCAAATATTATAGTTTACCAACTGCAAATTTTGTATATAAACAAGGACCATTGTAACAAGGAGTTACATAAACTAAGCGATTACTATTTAAAAATCAAAAAGAATGTTGGGTATTTTGTTTGTTTAGAAGTTCAGATAATTTATATTTCATCACGAATGTATTGTTTGCTTTAAATGTTTTTTGTTGGTGAACAGTAACAATCCGCAATTTATTCATTAGCTTACAACCGATATTTTTTATTTTAATTTTAGATCGTAATGTTTTGTAATTGTTGGAAGGTACTGTCACAATCCAACGTCTCTGTTTCAGTTCGTGTCGACATAATGAAAAATGACAACTATTTTTCATTTATATTTTTTATTAATATTCTCAGTTGTATAAAGTAGCGATAAGGAGAAAAACATCTGTGATATAAGCAACTCTTACATTTTCAACAAACAACGATTGTTAACATGGAAAATAACAGAAAGATAATTAAGTCGTTAAACAGCTTTCTACAAACGTACCTGTCAATAGTATTTTCGAAAAAACGCTTTGTAGTATCGTTAACAAGCGACCATTGTATTGACTGCACAAATCTGCAGTTATCAAAACAGTTAACAATCGAATAAGAGCGTGAATATCAGTGTTCCAACAATGCGCCATTGCATTTTACTTTTTAATATGTTGTGCTTGTGATAGGTTCCATTTTTAACAAAGAAGTATTATTTGTTGGTTTGTAACTTACTTGTTGCCAATTACGTAAAAAAGCAACAAACACCAACCTGTTAATTTTTTAATGAGATATGTATATTTAAAGACGTCACATCGAGATCGCTGTTATCGGAAAGGTGCTGTTCCTATATTTACACCATACGACCAATTTAAGGAAAACAAAAGAATCCGTGAATTTAGACTAATCAAAATTGCCATTCCAAAACGTTATTCCGTAGAATAATTAATTATGAAGAGATGATCCATAGCGTGTTTTCTGTTTGAAACTGTTTTGTCTTTTTTTGAAAAGAAACATTAGTTTGACTGTGATAGCGGAGATTTCCTGTTTAGAGATTCACAGAAATGCATTTGCTCTGATCTTTGAGAACAGAAAACGCACGCTGATGTATGTACATAAGAAATTGTTAAGATCAAGTACCTGAATATCAAGTGATTATAGCGAAAATTAGCCTGCTATTGTAACTCTTAACCCTAGTCCAAAGCGTTGAATTTTGAATAAAAACTTTATTATGTAATATAGAATGTGTGAATGGATGATTAGAGCTTCCCAAGCATACACCCTTACACCCATGGGATTGCGAATGGATCATTAAGGAGATGAATATTTTCATGTTGCATAAAGGAGCTTCCAGAGGTGTACTGAGATGTATGTCCTGTGGGAATAGATTGTTTGAAGTTAAGTTGCCATCTTATCATGAAACTATCTGTGATGTACAGGCGGACACATTGTTAACAGCGTACATATGTTAAACAGCGCTCAAATGTTGCAATGTAGGTCTCACCAGCCTTAGCATAAATTCCACTCATGCTATCGCTAAATATATTTAAAGAAATCAAGTGTTGTCTCTAGAGTTAAAATCGAATGATGCAATGAAAATCGATATTTTAATAAACAAACGAAAACTTCTAGACAATAAAGTGGCTAGTAGGACAACACTGCACGATCGAACTGTCTCTCGAAAGTAAGGGACGACAAAACAGTCATTTTCATTTTTACTTACCTGTTTATGCAACTTGAGTTAACGTTATGACTATATTTTTTATAAAATGTTCGTTGTTTCTGTATTTTTGTAATCCGTATACAATTTCGACACTGTCATCTGTAAAGCGGTTGCCGAAGTGTTAGTTAATACTTTTAGAACTGTTTGTTTATTCTGCGTTTCATTATTGCACTATATTTGAATGTATCTTTTTTGAACTTCAAATTGATGAGTCGATTTTGGTTTACGTCATTTGAATAATAGAATCGACTTCAAATCACTTTGAATATGGTTATTGTTATTGGGAAAAACTCCTTTTTTAGAGTAGTTTTAGTGTAGCATGAGAAGTTAAAGTGTAGATTAATTTTATGGTTCAAAAAAAAAATGAAATCTATGAATGTACTCTTTCAGTGTTATCAAATGTTCTCAAATTTAATCTTTAATCAGTATGTTATAATCAAAGAAATAATTATATTCCGTTTTGAATGTAACATGTAATTGGTTAATAAATATTTGGTATCTACTTTATTTCGTACTTCATTTTTTAAACCATAAGTTTTAATTGTTCATGTTCAAAGGGTATATATTTTTTATGCGTCATGTTCAAGGAAGTTTTAAACTTGTTTAATTTTAATTTTAACTTGTTTCAACAAAAAGTGGGAGAATCAGCCAATAGTTTAAAATTTTTATTTCATAAAAATAAAAAACGTCATTGTTCTACTTTTTTGTGGTCATAGAAAGCAATGTGACAATTTATTTTGTTTTGAATCTGTATAGAGTTCGTGTAGGTGGTGTAAGGAGTAAAGTTTTTTATTTTATTTTAAAATTTGAGATTTGTAATTCGAAAAAACTTGAAATTTAAAAAAAGTTTTGGATAGTTTAGTTGATGACTTACCGTGCTTATCATTTTTTTGAAGGTACTTTTTATAAAAAGACTTCAAAAAAATTCTCAAACCGCATGTTTAAATAGAATTACGGAAATTTTAGTTTTAAAAGGATTATTTATTCTAATAATAGATAGGTAATGGTAGAATGTAATGCATGCATAAATTTTAAAGCCTTTTTTCTTCTTTAAAATTTGATGAGATTCAATCCGAAACAGTCTGTTAAACATTTAAGAGATCAAACTACTAGGTAAGTTTTGAAAACACTTATTACTTTTTATTTAGGTATTCTAATTTCGATTATTGAAAAAAATCAATAATGCTACTACATGTAAGACGAGCTACTTTCGTGAATTAAAAAAAACCTTTTTAGAAACAAATAAATTAACTCTGAAATTTGTGTGTAACGAGGAATCTGTAGTTCATTTGTATGATGTCAGTAGTTCTTGTTGACGCCTCGGTTACAATCCCAACCATTTGACAGCATGTGTCAAGATAGTTTAAGTGAGATAGACCATGATGTATTCTATCGTGTAAGACAGGTTTTGAAGTAAAATTCAAATCCCAGCGCGCGAAAACGAAAAAACTTCACGCAAAGCTAATTGTGTCAAGGTTTGTAAAAAAAGTTAATGCTTTTTTTTCTATTTATTCTGTTAGGCTAAGATCACTAAATAACAGTTTGTTTTGGTATCCAGTGATCTTATCAACGTGTGGATTTTTTTAACAGTGAGTTGGCAACGAAAAGTTCGGAACGAACGACGCATGCGTTATTATCTGCATGAATTGACAATTCAGCTTCTAAAATTTAACCTCAAAGTTTGATTACAAAGCAGTTCTTGTTCTTACACCAAATCATATTATTTATTTGTTTCAGTTCTCCGAAAACAATGGATTGTTTAATAGGTATAAAATTCAACGATTTTGCAATTGTTGCCGCCGATATGACCAATGCCCACAGCATAATAGTTATGAAAACAGGTAATGTTTTAATACCGCAAGTATACCAAATTCACGTTTTTTTTAAGATGAAAATAAACTCTATAAGTTGTCAAACAAATTGGCAATGGCCATTTCTGGCGAACAAGGAGACACTATTCAGTTTGCTGAGTATATCGCTAAAAATGTGCAGTTGTACAAAATGAGAAATAATTATGAGCTTAGCCCTAAAGAAGCGTCCCATTTCACTCGCAGAATTTTAGCTGACAATTTGCGAACGAGGGTAGATTTCTAAAAATGTTTAAGTGATAATGTGTCTTATTGGTGTTTTTTAGACTCCATATCATGTTAATTTGCTTCTGGCTGGATATGATAATCAAGATGGTCCACAGTTGTATTATATGGATTACCTGGCTTCTGTATCTAGTGTTGATTATGCAGCTCATGGTTATGGAGGGTATTTTTCACTTTCTATTATGGATCGAAATTACTTACCAACAATGACTCGTGAGGAAGGCTATGGTTTGCTTAAGAAGTGCGTCAAGGAAGTTCATAAGAGATTGATTGTCAACTTGCCGAATTTTAAAGTGCAAATTGTTGATAAAGATGGAGTTCAAGACATGCCACCAATTACTGTACAGAGTTTGGAAAATGAGTAATTTTTTTAATATTAATACATATATCCATTTTTGAATGTTTTGTTTTAATAATAATTTTTTTAAATTCCTCTGTTGTAACTCGGCAGGATTTATTTTGACTTGTATTGTTGGATTCTCGATTTTGTTTCTCATAACTACAAAAGCATTTTTTATTGGCTAATGAGTGAAGCTGAAATCTTTGTGAATGATGGTAAGCAGAATAAAACAAAACTATATCTGTGACTGTTCATCAATAAGCAAAAAAAAAAATAGTGGAATAATGTCAAAGATATATTTGTTATTACTAAATATTAAGTAATAGGGTCCTCAGTCTTTTATACAGACTTATATATTATTTTTCTTGATAATGAAATAGTCTTAAGAAATCTAACAATTTCTATTAATTTCAGAATTCCATCACTATATTCACACTTTTGTGGTTGTATAGTGATAGAAAATTTTGAGGGATTTTTCCAGACAAAAATATGAAGTGGAAAGTCTTTTTAAGCATGAGCAAACAATACTTATTTCCCTAAACAAAAATATATTTTTTAGGCGACCATTTTATAAGTACTTTACATACTATTGTAAAGATAAATTTTATGGTCTCATTTGTCAAAATATACTTTATGGACTAACCTCAATCTCTTACATTTTGTTAAGTTTTTTGTAGTCGCCTAAAAAATTTTGGATGAGTTTCAGTTTATCAGTTTGGATTTCAAGTTATTACATAGGTCATCTCAAAATACAAGGCGATACTTAAAATTCAAAATTAATACTTTTAATAGAAAATATTCAGTTTTCAAAAATTAACAATACGTAACAAAATTCTATAAGGATGGAATATAAAAATTGAATTTACAATAAATATAATTTCCTAAATGATTTTACACAAAATATTTTATACAGCCGTACAATAGCATTTTGAAGGAAATTATTTAACTTTTTTGGCTTCAGGTTTGTTGCTTTTTTCTTCTTTTTTCTTTTCTTCCGTTTTTTCTTCAGGAGAGTCCTCATATCTGTAAATGGTTGATATGAATACTTGAGGATTTATCAAAATCTATACATACTTAAAAAGTGCAGTGAGGTCACCTTTTACTAAGGCTAGAAGTAAAGGTGTGCCAACACAGGCTGGAACTAGATATAATAACGCAGGTTGAGCATGTTTAAATACATGCATTACAAAAATGGTAGCCATCAAACCAAGGAAGTATGCCAAGCAGGCAGCATGGAAGTACGTTTTAGTCTGCCTTTTAAGGCTATGATCAAATCTCAACAATAGGGCGATAAAAATACCTGGAATCACAATATCTCCTAATCCTAACATGGCAAAGTTGTTAGCTGCAAATCCATTCTGAAGCAAATCTTGGGGAAACACCACTATGAAAATTGAAATTAATTTAATGGACCATTTAAAGTTTATACTTACGTTTGATTGGCGCTTCAAAACTTTTAGCTACTGTCACCATAACATCAGTTCCAAATACCCAAAAGATATCATAAAAAAAGAGACCACATAGTAGTATGCATCCAGTGATTACATTATTAAGATGGAGCAGTTCAACAGCATTTACAGCAAATGCTAGTCCAAATAAGTTATTAGCAATCCAGTGTTTTTGAATTAAGTACCAGGCACCAACTAGAGAACATGCAGCCAATGAAACTACATCATAAGATGAAAATCTGTAGTTGATCAAATACTGAGCAGAATCGCCTTCTCCCTGCTTGAAGGTGATGTGGAAGGGAATATTCGGAATTGCAGCAGGCACAAGCTTACTGACTACAGGACTGTAATTTAAAAGGGGTTTTTAGCATTGATTTTGATTCAGTTTATAATCATCACCTTAGTAAATGGGTGAGCGCTAATACACCTAAGAAAAAGAAATACCCGGTTAATAATAAGTTGATGTACTCCTTAGAGAACAGCTTGAACACAACATAAAGTCCTACAAGTGCACATGATGCCATTATTGGAAATATGGCTGCATCTTTTTTGGTCATTTTTTCAGGTTTCTGAAATTTTATATAAGGCTTAGTAACAACAAGGGTATACTTTGGCTATTCGCTCAAAGACAGCTGTCTTACATTTTCCTTATGGTAGTTGACGGATCGGTAAGCGCCGAAAAATATGGGAAGCAGAGCCATTATCACGATGCTACCATATGCCACGGCCATACCTTCTGGAGTGCTTGGTGGTTTGCCTGTCGCATTTGTTGCATTTTCTTTCACATTTTCAGTAGCTTGTGCCACGATTAAGTTAACAACGTCTGCCATGTTTTGAAATAAAGAATTGGATATTGAGTAAAGTTAGTTGACGTTGACGTTGACGTACTGACGTCACCGAATGAAGTTAGGCGCAAATGACACGAGTCCAAAAACCGCACACAACTTCTCACAACGACCGACGACTAAACCACAAATGCTCAAAGACCACGTTACTTTATGCGAATAATGTGTCGTGTCCAATCTCATTTCCTAGTAAAAAAAAAAACCTGTTCATAATTAAATCTTTGTTTATCTGGCGTGCCTTAATAAAGCAGGAAATAAATAATCTGGATATACAGAATTTCTTTTAATTAACTTTTAGTAGGTAGTACCCAGACAGAAGTGGTGATAACACGATTTGATGCATTTTATTTATTAATCCTATATTGCTCTTACATAAATGAAGCAAATAATAATTTATTTATAAAATCGGTGTTTTACCAGGCATTAAATTAGAACATTAGATTTCTAAATATTTGTCATTTCTTTCTAAATGCAATAGTACAAAACAGAATTGGAGCCCGTTTTATTAATAATTTACACCCAAAGCATTATAATTAGGTCATCAAATATTAGAACAAGCATTACATTTTGTCTTTCTCTATTTGTTCCAATTTTGTTTCTAAATATTTTCATGTTTGATCGCATAATGAAAGACTACGACATAATCTTGCGCACTTTATAATACTGGCAAAATAAAGTTATTTTATTTTACAGTTAGGAAGTACATAGTACGTAATCTTGCTATGAATGTCATTTTGATTTGTGCTTTAAAAGTAATTTAAATTACGGTGACGGCCAATATAACGTCGTACAGATTAATTTTGTCATTGTAATACGGGTCAAAAATCTATAGTAGTGCGTTCCAAAGCCAGTTAACGTTTGAAAATTTCTTGATACCGAAATTTTGTTATTTTATTTTGTTTTACATCATCTGGATAAATAAATTAATATAGTTATTGCTGCCTGCAAATCATGACATAATCGATACAAAAAACATCAACCGATTGATTTTGGTGCATTTTGAAAAATTAAAGAATGTCAATTTTTTCATTTGTTTTATTAATGTCATCGTTAAGCCGACAGTAAAAATCATCATGTCTACTTCGTTCCCCGCTTTACACAACTAAATTTTTGAAAAAATGCTTTGCAAGACTTGTATCACTTTATTTCGGCCGTCACTGTATATTTGATTTACGAGGGCCATAAAGATTCTTAATTCTTATTTTGTTGGAATTGCATATATAGGCTTGCTATCAATCCATGACATGATAAAAATTTTAGTTTAATCAAGTATTGCAGCTGTTTTTTTTTCTTTTTTGTTTTTTTATGATGAACAAATTTTATCTAGGACTATTAACATATTTATCAACAAGTGTTGGTTTTGTTTATTATTTTTGATGTTTTTCAATGCGTCTATTACAAAGATATCAACAGTACCATCAGTTAGGTGAGTCTGAAGGAAATTTAATCTTTGTCATGAGAAAAGTAGAAACATTTTTTCGTGAAATTATGCCCTTATGGATTGTAGTGGCTCAACTGTTATGCGAATATGTTCAGAATGGTTTGAGGAAGGAAAAAAAAACAATCTTGGTGGTACTGGACGTAAAAGACGTACAACAGCTAGCCAAAACGGAATAGACTTTTTGTTACTAGGCAGTTTGCAAAGCAGTAATTTCTTAAAAATGGAAAATAGAAGAACAGTAATAGACAAAACCGAAGGGTCAGAAGACGACGATGAGAAAGACGTGATATTCAATTTGCTATAAAAAGACATGTGCACCAAATTGTGGGGGTCATGGCATAGGGAGCTGTTACGTGGGATGGCCGCTCGCCTATAGTTTGTTTAGCAAAATCTTGTACCCTATCTCGAAAGATTCCCAGAAGCACTTTTCCAACAAGAAAATTTCCGCCCTCATGTGACTCGGGTAACAACGAACTTTCTTGAAAATTTTAATGTCAATGTTTTGGCGTGGTCTCTTAGAACCCCCGACCCTAATTGATTCGTGTGGAATATGATAGGTGTAAGAATGTCTCGTTTAAATCCTCCTTCACAAATTCTAGCCGTCCTTTAAGATGCTGTTTTGGTACAACTGTCTGAAACGTAATCCTCGTACCTGTAAAGAATTAAGTATGCTATACTTAGGTAAGGTCTGTCAGGTTTTTAAATATTTGCGCAATTTTAATTCTGTGAGAACAAAAGGTTCATGATTTTTACATCTTCTTGTAAATTTTTTGTTACCATGTCTGCTAAGTTTCATATAAACTAACAACATAATCGTTTTTTGTCAGACTTTGTAACTCCAACCTTTCATAAAAAAAAAATAGCAATTCAGTAATTAAAAATCGAATTTGATACCATTACTAGTATTAGTAGTAAACGTTCAGTAGTTAATTCGACTTTGTACTGTAGATATAGTAAATTTATTAATTGTAATTGTTCAGTAATTTGTTCAGTATAAAATGCACAGTATATAATGCCAATTTGTACAGTAAAAATAATAAACGTTCAATAAGCAAAAACGAGACGACATTGCCGTCTACAAGCAAATTTTATCATCAAAATAAAAAAAAATGTTATGTAGTTTATTACACAATGCTTTAATTTTTGCAATAGGCAATTATTTTACTACTATCATTTGTAATACGCGTCTATTTTTCTATGGAACCTATTTTTTTCTAATGTGCATTTATCATTATGACGCTGATCTTTTTTTTAATAAACAATTTAATTTTTTTAGTGAACATTATTTTTTTAATGAACTTTAGGTGCAAATATTACTTGAACATTCATTGTTTTTACTGAACAAAAATCCAATACCGTGCATTTAATTTGTTTGCTTTTATTATAATACAATTTAAATTTATTATAAAAAGTGGTAGGCTCCATATAAAGCAAAAAGGTTAATATGGTCCTGCATAAAAAACACCCTCCAATTAATTTTCTAGTAGATATGCGTTTTTTTAACGTTTTGTATGGTGTAAAGTAATAGCAATGTTTGGCTTAATTGTAGTAAAATTTGAGAAACACATAGTCTCTATACAGTTAAAACATTGCAAAGAAAATCGCTGCGTTTTTCCCAATAGATTTGAGATGCTTTGTTACTTCATTAGTCATAGTTTGGAAACGTACCAAAGAAAGTAAAAAAGCGGATAAAGCTGCTAGTCACCATGAAAACAGAATTAAAATTAATGAATTTGCCTAATTCGTCCATATTTGGTAAGGCGATTTCAGTAATCAGTGTTTACTGTATTTGTTTACGGTTGTGGAGGACCGGTAAGTCTAACTAGTCAATAACACAATAATTATTTCTATGTAGGTGTAATTACACTGTTTAGAGTGGAGTAAGTTGCGTAGTAACCGTACCGAGAAAGATTTTTATTAAAACCGAAAAGATTGTAAATTAAACGCTATATTGTATTTGTGTCTTCTAAGCATTTTAGACATTTGAGCGAAATTAAAATTAAACTTTTCTACCTTGCCTAAATTTCGATTAAAATACATACAATGGAATTTAGCTTCTGTGCATTATAACATGCCAGTTGCCATATTATTACTTATATTTACAAAAATTGTTTGGAATGTCGATTTTTGGTCCCTTTCTCATGCAATTGCTCATCGATGTCCACAGAAGTAGCGCATACTAATTGTTTCATGTGGGAGAAAGACCTGTGTGCTACCAGCAAGTCCCAGACTTTGGGGGGGCGGGCTTTAAACTACCAGTGTCACAATGCGTTGAAAAACACGGGGGTTTAGCACACGTCGATACGGAGTACACATTACCCTGCGCTTCTCCGAAGCGAAGCCCCATTTTTACGTGGATTACAACACGGCCGATTGACAAAGGAAATTGTCGATAGATTATGCATTAGTATGACAAAAAATGGTCGTAAAAATGGTTCTAAACATATTCATGTGTATATCTAAAACTGTATTAATTAACAAATATATCAAAATCTATAGGTACAAAAGATTTTTGTTTGTTTTTTTGTCTTTCATGCATTTATCGAAAATAACACTCCTGGAATTTTTCGTTGGGGCACCTCTTTGTCATGTCCACAGGTACTATTTGTCTCCCTAATCATAATATCAGTGACGTAGTCGCTTATTGTTATTGGGGAGTAATTTAGTAAGTTTACATAGATGTGCAATTAACTATAACAGCACAAACATTTTAATCTTAATCTGAGTTCAGAGTTATACATCCCAATCAACAATTTTGTCCATTGATTTTTTGATATAGCTACATTTTTCTCATTCATTTAGTTTAATAGTTCAGATTTATTTTAGGGACAACAGAAATGTTTTAGAAGACAAAAATGGAGGCAGCTTTTAATTATCCGAGTTACAGAATATTATTGGGTAATATATCCAAGCCCGGAAATATTTACGACGAAGGAATTCCAACAAAAGAGGGTAAGCTAAGCACTTGTGTTTAATTAGATGTCACAATCACTGCCATAAGTTAAAATTATAGGGTTTGTTACATATTCGATTATAACCCCAGTAATATGTATTTTTGGAATTTTGGGAAATAGTATTTCTTTGGTTGTTTTAAGTAGACGAGAACTTAAAGGATCTGTTTTCGTTTATTTGGCAGGTGAGTTGCTTATTGGAGAAGACAAAAGCAAAATTAATATCCTGATAAAATGAATTTGAACGGAAGTTCCTGTGTTATCGATTTATGGTCTGTTATTTAGTTTTAGCATTTGCAGACCTTTGTAGCTCAATTCTTTTATGTGTGAGCGGATTAAGTTGTGGAGTATTCTACGTAGACAGTGATTGGCCTATTTACGATATTTTTTTTGGATTACCACTATCGACCATATTTAATACACTTGCGGTTTGTACGACTGTTATGGTTACATTTGGTGAGTAAATTATGGTCCTATTGGTTTCGATAATTAAAAAAAAATGGTGAACCACTTTCTATTTGAAGCTATTTTTTAGATCGTATTTGTTATTTGGCCAAGCCATTACGAAGAAGAAAACCAAAATTTTGTCACGTCTTTGTAGCCCGAAGAGTTATTGCAGTTTGTGTGATTGTATCTATAATCACTAGTTTGCCGTATTTTTTCATATTTACATTAAGTGATGAACATACTGTGCTACCTAGTCCAATTTTCTATTCAAGGTAATTGTATTTTTTTTTTTGACTTTGCAATTTGAAATGAGTTGGTAACCTTTTTGATTATTAAGAGTAACATTTCAGAATTATGTATCACTACATTAAATTAGTCTTTCATCTTAAATGTCAAAGAGACATTTAACATTGCTACCAACAGATTTTAAATGCTGAATGTCGCTTAGAGGCGATATTTGCGGTTGATGAGCAAATCTTTCTATAAAAAAATAGAATTCTGATACGTTATATCACATCTAAAACTAACAGCCCAGTCACTTTAGGTTTGGAGTAGAAAATCTTAAATATAAAAGTCTTTTTTTCTCCAATCTTCAAAACTCCTTATCGATATGACCTTAGTAACAATAAAAAATTCAAAATTTTTCTTTGAAGTACTGTTGCACTTCTTCCGAAATCTTTTCCTTTATCGCAGATATTAGAGACCAATACAACTGATCTTATTGTTGTATCTTAGGAATCTTTTGTATCTTGTGCAATTTAGTTGATTTCCTAGTAAACACATTAGATGAAGACCAATAATATTGCGAAATAGACAAAAGCTTTGACGTAGACGGAGATGGGAGATAACTTTTCAGTGTCAACTAAGGTCTACTAAGAAAACCATGTAAACTATGAAACTAACCTTGAAATGGTACGAAATATGTATACCTTGTTTATTTTGAACCTTGATCAAATTTTAGAATTTGACCAAACTTATGTATCAGGATGTACAGGCTAGGGATATTTTTACAGTTTATAAGTGGCATGCACTGTTATGTAGACAAAAATGTTTTAGCACACAGCAAAAGGTTATTTACTAATTTATTTCCATTAAATGAGACGTAAATTGTTTTTTAATATCCAGAAATTATATATTTGTTATTAATTTGGATATTGTACTAATGTACAGGTCTCTTACTCTCTAAATTTACAACGAACATTTGCTAATAACCCTAAAAATGTAATACACTGAGCTTTCATATACACCCTACGCCACTAAAATTGACACCTATTAAAGGTTCCAAGTACAATGCATATTTGAGTTTTATCACTTATCAGCTTCATATTTGAAAAACTGTTTATCACAGGTACGTGAAACATGTGTGATATAATTTATCTAATGATCTAAATTAACTTCAGAATCATAGAAAAGAAGAAATTTACCGAAAATTAATTTTCTTCACATTTGACCGTAAATTTTTGCTGTTGCTTATACCCATAAGGAGTTTTAAAGAGTTTTTAACAGTGCCAAAGTTAAGATGAACAAACTCTGTTATATCGGAGATTTCACACTTTGCTTTTATTCTTATCTAACAATAAATCCACTAAACTATAATAAGAATCTAGAGTATTGTCTCTTAATGTGTATACTTATCTATTTAAAATAGTTGAAGGTGATTGACATAAATATAAAATTAGAGACATAAAATTTGGTGAACATTTTTCTTTCAAAACGCAAGTGTTCACTAAGAAAGGATTTTCCGTAATTCAATCTCAAAGGAAATAAAAAGAGGTCTCCACGGTTCTCGTAAGGTTAACCATGACGTTTGTACTGGTTCATAATTTATGCTATAAGTGTATTTGCTCTGTTTGTGTATTAATATTTAATTGATATCATA
This sequence comes from Cynaeus angustus, assembly GCA_030157275.1. Classification (NCBI taxonomy): domain Eukaryota; kingdom Metazoa; phylum Arthropoda; class Insecta; order Coleoptera; family Tenebrionidae; genus Cynaeus; species Cynaeus angustus. Next base: position 19,718,836 of record CM058058.1, read on the forward strand.
TCGAATTGTATTTAAGTATTTACGTCTGTGGTTTTTAGAAGTAACGTGATATGTTCATGTGACATCAAGCCTCCGTGGCGCAATCGGCTAGCGCGTTCGGCTGTTAACCGAAAGGTTGGTGGTTCGAGCCCACCCGGGGGCGGCCTTTTTTTTTTTGTTGCACATGCTAGTTTCTAGTAAATATTACGTCGTAAATTATTATCAGAAACTAAGTGTAAAAAGTCTTACCCCACTTTTATGTGAATCTGATTAATTCAAAATTCGTAATTTAAAAATTGTGCTGCAAAGTATGAAAAAATGCAGACTTAAAAATGTCTAGAATTATCTAATTTAGATTTACTGTGTTCTTCTTCTTAGCTCACAGACATTTTAGAGAAATTTTACCAACGATTTTAATTTGTTCTAACGGGATAAAGTTATCCTGCAGTTTACCTCTCCATTTCCTTATATCCCTCTATAATCCGGTACTAATAAAATAAATCGTCTGACGTCAATAATTAAGAATAGCCATTTTTTGTGACGAGTACAGTTTAATCTTTGTTCTTCACCTCACTGATATACGTTCGCAAAAATGAGTGAGTGTTGTTAAGGAAATGTCAACAGCAATCTCCCTCCCACTTTGCACGAGTTCAAGCTTTTCAAGTTTATGGCTTTACTTCACCATTTAGTAAAAATTCTTGATAAATAATGGATCTAATTTGTGGAAACTAAGTACAATTACATTCAAAATAAAGTATATGAACAGTTATAATACACATCTACGCGAATTGAACTAGGTTTAAGTGGTCCTTTAACAGCAGTTCAAGTCATAGTTCAAACCTTAACGCTTAACGCCTTAACTGTTTTAAGTTACGACGTCACTAATTAGACGTAAAAATACCTCAATTCTGCTGCCTTAAAAATGGCTATAGATAAACAAGAAATAAACCAAAAACATAAAAACCAAATTATTACAGCAAACATTTAAATATAAAGCATAATCAATCACTATCAGTAGTTGGGACAAATTTTCGATAAAATGGACGGTCATAATTATTTTTTGTTTGGCTATAAGGCTGTAGTAAACAATTTAATTACTTATGGCTATTGTTTTTTTTTTTTATAGATATTACCAGACATACAATTGGATACGATTCATTACATTTGGAGTAGTGCCTGCAATATATCTAATCATAGGCAATGGTTTTTTAATATATGGCTTGCACAAGTTGAAAAAAATGTATGAGAAATGCAATAATTCCGTAAAAAATAAAAAACCACAGGTAAGTTAGTTTGTTAGAAATCTTTCTTTAAAAGTATTTTGCATAGTCTTTTCCTAGAGATACTGTATTCTGTATATATTCTTTTTATATAGTTTAAATTCTCTTCATTTTTAAGCAAGATTTACTTTCATTGAATTTTCTTTTACAGAATTATTCTAATCTGACAACGACACTAATCCTCATAGTGTTCATTTTTGTGTTCAGTCAAATTCCAGCCATGATGGTAAATCGTGAAACAGCTGCAACATTCTTTTTTTCGTCGTCGGATGTTAATGATACGTTCAATTCTAAATCTTTAGAAAATGCTCGTGAAATAAGTACTGTATTTTATGCTGTTAATTTAGGCAGTGATTTTATACTGTATTATTTGTTTTGTCCTACATTTTACAAAGTCGTTAAAAAACTATTTCAAAAAGACACAAAATGTAAACCAGTTAAAAGAAATGTGTTTATTGTTGATAACCAAATATGTTTTGATAATGAAAGAAATACAGTGAAAGAACTGACGGCAGGAAAACTATTCCAGATGATAGGTGGGGAAAGTAACAGGGATAGTGTACCTTCTAGTATCTATGATGGTTCTTATGACAAATCTGAGGAAGAAGTTGTTAAGGTTAATAGAGACACTTTAATCACCTTATGTTGTGAAAATTTTGAATAATAACTAATTAATAAACTAATTGTCAGTTTTCGTTAAATTTGAAAGCAGTTTTAATCATCTTATTAGATAACTGAGTAAATAAACTATTTATAAAACTTATTTATTACGTTACATTGTAATATTATTTTGAGAAATGACAAAAGATGTTCAAAATTTGTTGATCAAGAAACTGTATCTATGATCGAATAAAACCAGTAGGTAAGCAGACCTTAAAAATTTAAATCTGTTACTAGCTCTGTGTGTTATTTTAGTTTAGAGTTATTATTAATATATTCTACATGTCAATTTGAAATATCAAATAACAAAGTTATCTACTATGTAAAAAAGTCTTTCAGAAAAGCAATTCTAATAGATTAAACTTACATTTTCTGATAAGATTAATTACTGTTACCGTATTATGAGAAAGTGTACAAATGTTTATTTAAAACATTGGAAATATGAATATGTACAGAGTGCAATGTCATGAATTTCGGGAACATTTTGTAACAGTGTGCAATCATTTGCATACATTGCATGAACAAACTAAAAACAAAGTCAATTTCTGTTAAATTCTGTTGGTGTAAATTTCAATATCAAAGCCGTCAGAGGTTCTTTGTACTGAAAATACTGCACAAACGTTTGTGTCCAAATGTGAACTGACAAAACCCCTCTTATTCACGAGGCATAAAATGATTTACGTCTCCACTCTTGAATTCTGGTATTTTTATTTTCATTATTGTGCTGAGGGAATGAGTGTACATTTTTATTATACATGACAATCAAAGTTCTTTGCTATCATTTAATAATCTGTTGTATTTTATGACTTGTGCATTGTTAAATAAAAATGTGCTTAATATTAGTAAAGAATTATTTAGAAGAATTTTGATACCCTCCAATTTAAGGTAGCATGAAGGCTCTGGAAGTAACTGCGCGGAAGTCAAAAATGTAGCTTTTTTATTAGGACCCTAAAGCATAAAATAGTATTTGGTCATCAAATCTACTCGAAATTATGCAGGGCTCTGCTCTATTTTCTGTACCTTGACTAACATTTAACATAAAGAGATGCCGCGTTTTAAGATGGCTTACGAAGATTTATGTATAGAATAAACCTCAGATATTAATTGGATAGTCACGTGCATTTGATGGAGGTGACAAATTAACGGCGACGTCCTAATTCCTCTGTTTGGCGTCGGCGTCGGCACGTGCGTCTGCGTCCACATGGAATCTGCGCAAACACGTGTAATGCCACAGGTTTCTAAAGATGGAAGGATAAATATAAGGTCTATTATCAGTAGTATCCGTGGGGTCATCGTTTGGGGATGTTGCTCCACGTCTAAACCAATTCGGTATACCAGTGACGCATGTGAATTGGAATGACAACAAAGAAGAAACAAATAGGTGTAAGTTTTATATGCAATTCTTAAAGAAAAAAATTGAAGAGATTTTTATCGCAGATTTTATGTTATATTTTATAGAAATACCTACTAATAACGTTATATGTTTCCCTACATTTTTGTTATATAAGTAGCTATTTTATGTCATCTTAAGATCATGTTCTGTAATAATTAATTGTATTGATATTTGTACTAAGTTATTATTTATATTTTTTCAGTATTTTAACTTTTGCTTTGACGGAACACTTGCCGAAACTATTAAATGCACAGAAAAATATGTTTCACCTGTTCTTTTTAACAAGGTTTGTCAAAGAAGTTTTTTATTTTCTTATTTAAAAAATTTTTTTTTTGCTTATTTATTGTTTTTTTATACTCATGCTAACATTAAATATTTTTAATGCAAATGAATCTTAAATGCGAAATTAATCATATTTTTAGCCGATGTCTACGTTGGTGCATTGAAGTGTAACCTTAATATGTCTTAATGTGAATAGTAATGTTGGTAACTCAACTTAAAATTGATATACTAAAAATATGCTTGAAGGGGTTTCGGAGGGTGAGCAGCCACACTACTCATGCTAGCAGGATTCCGTTTACTAAAGCGATTGAAGCAAGTATGTGGTATATGGTATGTTAACCACAACTTATCCAACTTCATTAGGAAAGGTAGCATAAAGTTTAAGGGTCAGACCTAAAAGTCGCCACTGCAAAGATTGATTCTTTATCTGACCGGACTACAATTTCTAGCCAGTAAAGTTTTGCAATTTTAAATTGGTCTAATGATAGGGTCCTATTGTGTTGTAGTCAACTACCCTTACAATAGGTGTTGGTCAGAAACACGAAACGGTCAGTTTACCCCCTTAATAATGAAAAAGGTTACAAGACACTTGCACGCAACTAAGGAATTAAAATTCTTCTCACCTGGTTAAGAAATTGTTTGAAGCGTTCCTACTGAAGGCAAGCTGTAAGATATAGGTAGAACTGTTTCCCGATTTTATAAAGTTATTATACTCATTGTTTAATTTCATCATATGGAATTTGCAATACTGAGAAATTATGGTGAGTCAGTTATTATTTGTTTTCTTAGATTTTCAAGAAAAAAAAACAAATATACCTTCGGAAGAGCCAAGAAAAAGAATTACTGATTATTTACTGAAAAAGAATTTAATTTATTTAGAGTTAGTTTTAGAGTTTGAATCTATAAACTTTATAGATCAATAGAAAAAAACATAAGTGAGCTATGAGGTAGATTAATGCACTTTAGCAAATCGCCTATTTCAATCCCATCAAGATGATTCAAAAACGATTAAATACTTTTTTTATTTGTGACTAAAAATCTTGGTAACAATTGACTTTAACCTAAAAATTAATGTGACTCTCGTACAAATTTACCTGCATTTCCGATTTTACCCCCGTTTTGTCTCTAATTGTAAGTTCAAAACAAGTGTGACTGACACAAACTGTCATTTTCAATTTCACGCCCTTTAAAGGGTGAATTAAAAAAAATATATCAGGGCACCTTTTTTATTTATTTCTAACAATAAATTATAAAATAAGTCTGTATTTAAAAAAAAAACATTTCCGTGGAACAGTTTTTACCATTTTTAATCTTTTAGAGGTTTCATACAACAGATTTTCATTGTCACGTCTCCAAACTTTTTAGAAATTTAAATAATTCATTTTGAGATGGAAATAGTTTGAAATCTATTTAGATTTTCTTTTAAAAACGCGCAGTTTTTAATTGTAACTAAAACTCAATACCAAAAAAAGTTCTCATGCCAATCCTGGGAATCGGCTACATCCCTCTTTACGTGCGACAAAACGTGATTGGATCAGTTAATAATCAGCTAATAATAGAATGAATTTCTTAGCGGATCTCTACGTCCTCTAACTTTTAAGTCATGGCGCTTCATTTTAACCAATATTTTTTTATTTCAGTTTCTAGAGAATTACCAATTATATTCATTCTTCAAAATTTAATTTTTTTGGAGTGGACCCTAGTGTTGATGTACTACACTACAGATACCGAAGTAAAGGTCAACAAGTCAAAATAAATATTTTTGAAAATCATATCCTGCACGAAAATTATCGGAATAATTTAACACATCAATATAAATATTAAATGGGTACTAATTTTCTAAGTCTTAAATACTACGTCAAAATTATGTATTGATATTGTTGAAAAACAGCAGTTTAGGATGGTACTTTTAAGAATCTAAAATATTTTACAGCAGTTTTCTTTATGTTTTCTGTCACTTGTGAAACCATATTTTTTATTAAAACTTTTTAAAGGTTCTTAAAAGTCTCAACTTTCACTTAATACAGTGTCCAAGCACTCTTATTTCCGGATCAATCTAATGGCCAATTAGATCGAGAAACTAAAATACATTTTCCATAGTTTTTAAAATTCTATATCAATTTTTTTTTTGAAATAATAGTAAATTCTGATGACATATGTCTGTTACTTTGTTAGACAAGTGGCAAAGTTATTGAGATGGGAAATTTAGGCAAAAATATGCTGACAATTTTTCCTTGTTCTAGTCCTAAAATGACTTGGTAAAGGTAGGGTGGTCGTTAGTTAATGCGAAAAAAAACATGTTGAGAACTGCTGTGTTGTCATACCACAGTTATAAATTTTGTTATTATTTGATTGGAATGAGACATTAGTTACTTTTCGTTTTCCTGAATCTGACACATAGTGACGTCATAATATACTATATAGCAGAAGTCACCAAAATGGACTGTTTCTCCATCAAGCTGACATGTCATCTTTCGACTTTTTTTATGGGGTGCATTAGAGAAAAAAGTCTAGGAAATTAGAAAGCCTATTTGATTTTGAATAACGCATTACTAATGCTTGTGACAATGGCCCCCAAAACTATAAGACAAATTCAGAGGTAATTTTTACGTCGTTTGGAAGTTTCCGAATGAAGTTGTGGTGCTCATTTTAATAACTTACTTCATTAGTACCTACCCCTTTGTTGTTTTAAACGTGCTAAGTTCATTTTTATTTTCCTGTCATAATCTTCACAACGTTATTGTTTGAATTTATACGTTTTTACGATGTTCAAAAAGATTTAAACAAATTCTCATTTATAAACTTTCTAAAATATTTTTAACACTTCAACGGTGGAGTAAAAAAATATTAAGAACCTCTATAAGTATATATTATTCCTGACAGTTAGTTATAGAGTAAGGCCGTAAAGAAGAACTTTTTTGGTCAATTTAAAAGTGATCGAGAAATGACCTGTTATTTTTTTATGACCATCTTCTATGCAACAAACTTGTGTTGCAACTTTATAAACAAATGACAATAAGTCGTATTGAGCACCCGTTCTTCATTCCGTTAATAGCTAAAAACGCTATTAGAGCAAACGAGAAGATACTTCAAAAATATTTGTTAGGCAAAGATAGAAAATTTAGCAGAATATCATTGTAAGTTAGTAAAGATGCTGAATACGGCTTAATGTTTCTACTAAGAGAATGGGGTCGTAAAATAATTCACAGGGCCGTAAATCAACCAGCTTTGTAATAGATACGAAAAAATAAGTTTTTCTTTTAAAAATCGAACAAATAAAAAATTCAAAGTTTTTATTTTCATTTTTTTTTGTTTCTTAACTGTTGTAATATCACCAATAGTCAATAAAATCTCACGATCGATGTTTTAAAATATTGTAAAAATTCTAAAATATCTGCCAGTGCTTTGCACCGCTGTTAAACCGCCTGAATAAATGTATTGCAACCTTTTAGTTTCATTACACCGTTAGAACCAAAAAATCTGCTCCCTCACTGAGTAATTAAGTGTGAAATAATTTTTTTAGAACACTGTCACTGTCAAAATTTATCTTAGACAATCATAACACCTTCTTTAGAACGGCGTTAAAATGTACAAAAATTAAATACTTTTAGGGATGGTTTTTCCGACTTACCCTGTATATTTCATGACACACTTTAACACCTTGTTTAAAGAGGTTAATATTTTGGAATGATTTCCTGCACTTCTTCGAATTACATCTACAGTATGAACTTTCACATCCAGCCATGAGAATCGTGTATGTTTTCTTCTACTCATTTTATTTTTAGGTAGTTAAAAAAAAGGTTTAATGTTTTATTTAATAAATATGCAACATTTTAGTCTTATACTTAACATTAAAATTGTACTGAGAAATATTTATTTGAATTGAAATAACTTTGGTTGTAAGTACTCATCACGGGCAAGAGTTGGGGTCATGACATTTTGAAAGCATGGATTTCAGTCGCACTAAACAAAGTTGGCACATAATAAAATCAGTCCAGTGCTGGCAACTAAAAAACTAATATCACTGACGTACAAACGTGAATTAAATAAATTAACAAATAATCCTAAATTGGTCCGCTGTCGTCAAAGGCACATGCCGGGGTTTTGTACACACCAAGTTGGCCATAAAGCCTCCGCCTTTAATCCTCTAGATATAAGCCTGTCTCTATGAGTATTCAGTCGCGTATAAACATCTTCCTGTATCGTAAAAGTAGTGGTATCGAGCTGAGGATCGCTCCAAACTCGTTCGGCAAAAGCCGCAGCTCGGGGCCAAAGTCGCGTGTCCAGAGAACCTTCATCGAATTGTTCGCTCCATAAACAAGCTTCACCTCCAAAAATTTGTTTTTTGTTGAGGTGCAACTGCTGCCACGGACGATGGTTGTAGACTGTCTGCCAAGGCCTGTAGGGATCACAGGCTGCATCACCTGTTTCTCTCCATCTTCCGAAGCCGCAGTCTAAATACCATGCGTCAACATGAGAAATAATTATGCTATAACCGTCCGCTATTAAGTCGGGAGTATCTGGCCACTGACTTGCTCCCCAACTTTGAATGATTATGTGTTTTTTGTCTAAGTATTTAGTTATATAGGGTCTTTTGCTCAAATTGCTTGACCACATTATCACATATGGAATTTTGTTGCCGTTGTTGGCAGCTTTCAATCTCTTTAAAGCTTTAAGGGTAAATTCTCCCCAAAGATCATGCAAATCCGTATAGTTCAACACAGTTGTACTTTTTTGTAAGTACTGAGCCCAACATTCAAGATTCACTTCGTCTCCTCCTAAGTGAAATATTTCGTATTCTTCACTTAATTCCAATAAATCTTTATAAATTTTCTCCAAAATGTCATAGACGTTGGGATTGTCAGGGTTCAGTTGTCCACAGGGAGGTTCTCCGCAGTACAAACTCCAAGGTCTTTCATTTACACACACGGCTAATTCTCCTAAACCTTCTTGGGGACCCCATGTCCATCCATTTCCTGCGTGAGCGGGAGTGTCTACTTCTAAAATTACTCTAATACCTCTAATTCTAGCAAATTCTACTAAAGCTCGTACATCTTCAGGTGTATAGACCATATCAGGTCCATAAGCACCAGTTTTTGCTAATTGCGGAACCCTAAGAGATACTAAGGGAAAGCTTTGAGAATCTGTGAGGTGCCAATGGAAAACATTCAATTTATTAGCTGCCATCCCTTCTAAAACTCGTCTAATACTATCAACCGACATATAATTTCTCGCAGTGTCTACCATTATTCCACGATAGGGAAACTTCGGATTATCTTGAATATTAGCACCTTTAAGTATTTTCAGCATCCCATTTTGTTCATAGTCATCCCACCAAATCAACTGTGAGAGTGTCTCGAGGCCGTGTCTAGCCCCAAAAAATGTTTTTGCTGTAATATTTGCTATGACTTCGTCTTCTTTGGGTTTGACTGCCAAACTGTAGCCTTCACTAGTATCGAGTTTTAACCTAACTATATTAGAGTGCGCTATGTTAACTTGAATTACTAGCCTCTTAATATCTGTGTTTCTTTCTAAATAATTTTTGTTTTGGACTAGATTTATAACATTATTGTTAAAGGCCATGAAGGATTGTTGTATAAGACTCCTCGCTGGTTCTTTTGTATTAGTTTCGAGTTGTAATTGCTGATGGTTAAATGTTAAGGCTCTACTGCCGAGAGTTACGGGTCCTGTGGGTTGGGGCCAAAGCTGTGTCGAACCACACAACATGCTACATGTCGATAATGACACTATAGGGATGAGCCCTTTTATATGCCGCCTCTCACAGCGCTGATTTATACATTGCCAAGTCCACTGGGGAGGGTGCGTCTTCCTGAAAACAATGAAAATTGCTGTTAATTATAAGTTATTTTATATTTAGATATATTTTCTAAATTTAATTTTATTGGCTGAGCTTATTTATAAATTAAGCGTAGATAAATCCAATAGCAATTGTGCGTGCTTATATTTTAGAGAATCACTAAAAAATAAAACCAAAGTCGTACAAAACACTAAAAAGCCAATGTAAATGCGTGTCAAGCATTTATTTCAATGTAAAATAAATCTCTTATTTTCCTAGAATTTATAGTACGTTATCAGTAAGCTAAGTAAGATAGTTCATTTAACCTTTTTTCCAGTTCCTAGCATAAATCCAGGAAAGTTTAATGGATAAAACTTTAAAGTGTAGAAATTCTTTTATGCGAAGCTACGCTGTTAAAACTCGAAAAAATATGCATGGTAGAAAACTTTTGATTGTCACTGGAATGACTACACAAAAAATAGATAAACCTGTGTTTAGGCAATCAATGAATAATATATAGTTGAGATTGTTTTAATCTGCAGTGCTGCCAAAAGAGCCATATTAATTTTAAGCACAAAATCTAACACTAAGCACTGAGAATTTTTTTAAAATGTCACACCTTCACAACAACAAACATACAACTGACTACAAGTTTGAAAATTCCATTTTTTTTATCGACCTATTTTAGTGGCATCCCAAACTTTTTACTAGACAAACTAATTAAGAGCGAAAGTAAACACTTGACCTATCTCAATAATAATACCAGCGATTCTTAAATAGTTTTAACGTTTCCAAAATCTTAGCCTTTTTTATAGTTTTTTCTATTTAATTTGTTTTCGCCTCCCCATATTACAACAGATTTAAATGTTAGCATATCTTCTTGAGTCACTTTATATGCATAAATGTTATAAAAATGAAATTATAAACTGAACTGGAAGTAATTCCTGCTATGCTTCCTCGAATGAAAATCCTGCTAAACGGAAAAGAAACAGTAAGATAGCCGATTTTACGAGCATCGTATTGGAGTTTCCTTCGCCAGAGTTGCATATGTATCATAAAGAAAAGCATCCTTTTTTAAAATAAAATGCAATTAAGAACGCAATTTTACAATACAAAATAAAATAATAACGTCCTAATTAAAATTCATACAAAGAAATCATTGTTCAAAAACTTAGGACACAGCAATCGGTGTACTCTAAAAATAAGTTTTATTCTATTATGCATGTCAAAGTGGAGTTGCGATTTTTCATGACGACAAAATAAACTTTATGTTTTTAAGAATTGTCATTTTGTTGTGCATGGGCGTTTAAAAGTAAGCACTTTGTGCACAATTGAATAATATTTGATTTAAATTCACTCCAACAAAAACGTCCTATCTTGAAAGAGTTTTCGCGTTGTTTCGTCGTGATACCGGCGGCATTTGCTGAACAGCATGAATTTTGAATAGGTACTTGATAATTTTTATGATTTCTGTTTTAATTTCAAACGTTAATAAAAGAATTCTGTCCGTTTTGTTACTTTGTTATCGACAAATCCTTAAAATCTATGAGCTGACAGGTTTGAACTTAAAAATCAAGAATACCAACACTGAAGACTTCAAATGTGCAACACAATTATTGCCACGTTGTTAACTAATCTTCAGATGACACTATTATGATTTGGAGGTTTCATAATGAGATCTGACGATTTTTGTGAGATACAGAGTTTTCCAGCGAAATCGATAATAAAGTCGTTTATAATCTGTTTGTCGCTAAAGTTAAGTGCCATACTATAAACATGAAAGCACTTATGTAGGTAGTAAGATTTAACAATTTCGTGTTTCAAGTCTTTGTTATTTTTAAATATAATAGCTTTTGTGTTGTTATTCAATGAGAAAATATACGTGTGGTGCTAGTATTTGATTACGTAGCCTATTATACGAGTGCGTATTTAGAATAAATGGAGTAGAAAAACGGTAATCACCCCTGTCAAGTTAGAAAAACATATTTAAGTGTAGTTTATTTTGTTCTTGAGGCAATTTACTTGTGCGCGATTTAGATTATAGAGCATTTTATTTATAGTAACCACGTTGATTTTTGAATATCCCCGGAACAAATTAGAATTAGTCTTAGAATAGTATTTTTCATGTACTCATATATGTACATGTACCTACACCTATGTCGTAAATAACAAACGGTATCCATAGTGATTCCTAAAAAGCTAATTACATACTATATACAGGAAATACGGGGAGTTGTGGGAAAGGAGCGAAATATCTGCATTAAAAGAAAGAATACTTACTCTACAAAATTTATATGATTTATAAATTGCAGAATATTTGGATTTTTGCCAACTGTTAATACAAGCTTACTTCCTTGAAATTAACCAGCCGAACTTTCACAGTTTACCGATTCAATTATACACACAGTTTAACCATAAAAAGTCAGTTTACATTTTAATGGTAGCTATTAAAGTAATTGGTTCATTTGGATAAATAAGAATCTATATTTAAAAGTTGAAGGTAAACTGAAGTTGTTAGAAAAACTTACTCGGAAAATATAGTCTGTTTTCAGTTCTTGGTTAATCTTTTTACATTCAATATATTTTCAAGTTCAAAATTAATTAATATCAATATATTAACTATTTTTAGACCAATAAAATTCAGACTTTTTATAAAATCAAACAATATAACAAACACCAAAATAAATGAGTGGCGTGTTAATTAAAATTAATTTACTGGCGATAATACATATAACAATAAAATTAAGATATTGTATATGTTCTCCCAAGTTCCTTCTAACTTAATATGTTACATAGAGGCACTGTAATTTACTTTTATGTACAACTATTTGTGTAATGTTGACATTTTAAAAGTTTGTAAGTGACGCTTTGTTGACATTTACTTTTCAACGAGTTGAAAAATGATCAATTCCACATCTCTACTTAACCATCGTTCTCATTTCCCAATCGGTCAGAAAATAAAAGAAGAAAAAATGCCTGTTTTCATTGATTTTATGATATACTGTATGAGCTAAGTTACTGTTACAACGTCACAATTTATAGTAAAAAGGCGTTAATTTCGGAAAATCAACAATAATTTTAGTAATTTTTAATATAAATGTATATTGATAACAAAAACTGTTACATATAAAATGGTAGGTCTAAAAACCTTAACAAAAGATTTATTTGTCTCTTGTGAAAAAGTTCTAGTTTCACGATAGAAATGACACTTTGCGCCTATTAGGTATGTAATATATCTAGATGAAATATAGTAACTTTATAAATTAAGGTGATCATATATTATCATTCATCGATCAAGACTTGATCCAAATTGAAACCGCAACTGTCAGGAAAAAATTGTGACCACAATCAGGTTCAAATTAATACGTGCATTATTGAAATTCAAAATATTAACACGTCAATTTTTGTCATGTAACTTCAATCGAACTCGAAATAAAATCTGAATTAACCCAAATAAAAAACGCCGTCCTACTTGATTAGATAAATGGCAAGTTTTGAACTACTTAGTTTAGTTGACCGCAATCTACGACTTGACGAGCAACCCTAAATGCTTCAATTTCAAAGAGAAGTTATAGTCTCTATCTTTGCTTGACCCACCAACAACAATAGCCCATATTCTGCACCCTTTGCTGACTTTGAGCTTAGCTTTTTTATCTCTGTTGTAATTATTGTACTAATTATTATAATAATATGAAATTTATGACATAGTACTTAAGACACACGCTTATTTTGTCATTTCAGTCTATTGCCTGCATTAGAATAAATTGAAAGAAAATAGCATCGTCCGTCAATCGTGTATGATTAATGTATTGCAATTCGTTGTGTTCGTATTTTCCGTTGTTTTTTTTATCCACTTTTATTACTAGTGTTTTGTGTTAATGGTATTTTTTATTGCTTTCCTTAAATTCTGGTTCACTGATATCTTTAACACAGATAAAAGGTCTTCCAGAGTTAAATGAAGATCTCTTGGTAATTTTTATCTTTATTCATTTCTTGCTTTATTTAATTAACTTCACTTAAGTTGGGGGTTATTTTCTAGTTTCTAGTTAATTTTTGCAAATTACTCCATTATTATTTACAGCAAGAATATAAAAAGGTTACAAAATTAGAAGAAAGTTTTCTGGAACCATTTATTATAATTTTATTGTTGAACATGATGCATCAATCCTTATTTCTATAAAGCATTCTTTTCTTATTCAGGCATTGATATAATTAATCCACTTACTTGAAAAGTTCATACATATTTCATTTCTTTGTAAATAATAACTACTTCATCGACCGCAAAAGTTATTATTTTGTGTCCCAATGTGCTGTAACAGTCATCAAATTTTATATTTGTTCCACAATTTACGGTGTACTAACTTTTATGATAAGAACTTTATAGTTTTTCGTTTCGTCAGTGCGAATGTCATGGGTGTGACAATTTAATTATAGCTATTTCAAAACTTCCTCACATCGTCTGCTCTGTTGATTTATCATTATTCGGTGAACGTGTGCAAACTTGTGGTTAATCGTAACCGCTCATGTAAATTGCTCTCCTAAATCCGAATGTAATCAACTCTCACTATATACATAACTTGCAGATCTGTTTGTGATCTGCATTTCCTAACTGTCCGAATTTAATCTGAAGTGCTAGTAAAGGAAGAGGAACAAAATGTCTAATGCATATTTAATTTCTCGTCTCTAAACCTAAGTTGTCGCTCCTTCTGTGACATTTTGATGAGAAAAACGTTTTAATTTTTATTGTCGAATGGTTAACATCGGATTACGTAGATATTGATACTTGTTTAATTTAAGTTAAAGTTTTTTAATATGTCAGCTGTGGTATAATAATTATGTTATCGGTTTGTACCAAAGATGCTTCAGAAGCTTCGCGCGATGTATTAGAGATAAAAGCTTTGTGTAGCTTTGATTTTGGCATAACTCCAAGTGATTAATTCATTAATTTATCAGAAACGTATCCTGCTAATGCAACAATTGATTAAATTATCTTTGACAGTAACAAAAAATATCATGATAAAACACTGGTGATCGTTTGATCATCATCAAAATTAATTGTCAGTAGAAAATACATACATTATCATTTACGCAAAGACAAAAATCTGAAACTAAAAAAAAGTCACTGCCAAGTCTTTCCTTTGACTTTTCACGTGAAAAAATTTAGTGGCTTGGCATTCCTGAGAAGTGTCATTTTTGACATTTGATTTAGCTCAAAAAGGAAGATTCTCAGTTTACTTACTTTTGTTTAATTAATGCTTGCCTGTAGGAGTAGATAATGCGTGATGTATCAATACTGGTTGTTTGTTGCCAATAGAGATAGACGAAGAATAAAACACAGCAGAGAAAAAAAACGAAGAGGACTCGCTTAAACTCGCCCGGCTTCATCCTTCCGTGGCTCTGCAACAAGTTCGGAATTAATAATGTATGGGGTCACCACACAAAGTAGACAAAACACCTCCTAACTCTATTAATCGCTGAAAGCACCCAATTTAGTTCTTTATAGAAAATTAAAGTTTATGCCCCCAGTCCAGTACTTAACTACATAAATATCAATGCAGGAAACAAATATTTACTAGATTGTAAGCGAGGACTAAAAAACGCAGTAACTAAGTATTTACTTTTATTTATTTATTAAGACGTGTGACTGATTAATATTTTCGTTAAAATGTAATTTTATTTAAAAAAATTTAAGCTCTTATAATATGATAATTCTTAGTTCTGTCATTAAAAAATCATCTTTAACGCATCCGACACACATGTGAGAAATTGGATGGAGTATCAATCTTGTCAAATTCATCACGATTCCTTCGATTCATCGAAAGCTCAGTCTGAAACAGTGCTGTTGAGAATTTTCATTCAAATGGAGCTTCGCAGAAAACAAATTATCGCATATCAAGTTGGAAATCATCAGGCATTTCACAGCTGTCGACGCTCTCAGGGATGATCAACAAACATTAAACAACAATATAAATAAAATTTCAACAGACTGAAAAACAAAATTGATTTAAGCTAAATCAGATAAACTCAAATGTGGAAAACAATAAATACAAATATATCAAAGGCAATATTTGGAACATTAAGCGTCTACAATCATTTGATAGAAAATATTGATAAAAACCAAACGGACACTGAACTTTTAGAAATTGATTTATCCCAAATAGAATAACCAACAGCTAACAATCTTATATTAAAAAAAAAACCTTGCCCAGTCATTGTCCGCGCAAGGCACAGTCTCGTAAAAGTTGTAAAAAAGACAATTATTGTTATTTGATTACAATCTCGTTAATAAAATTAGTATTTCTAATTCTTTTTCGCACATCTAAGGCAATAAATTGTCAACTACTAAACGTTCAGATTAATAAACAAAGAATAGCAAAGTTGCCAATCTCTTGTACAATTCAAAGATCAGTCTTATTTCGTAAACGAAGCAAATCGCGATCACAAAATTAAGTGTCCACTAATTCGCATAAATCGTACATAATACTCGACAATCAGATTACTTTAAAACTTAATTTTGAGTCACAATTCCAAGCATATTAAGAAAATGGTAACTACAAGATATCTCAACGCAAAACTTTTATTTCCAATAATCAATGTATAGTACTTATTAAACAATTATTCATCTTGTCAACAATTAAATTCAATGTATATAACAGATAAATCGATTTAAAAAAAAGATCATCTCAAGTGCATTTGGAAAAATTGTCAAGCATTCTACTTCTAAAAGCAATTCAAGAAGAAGCAAGAAACTCGATCCTAGAGTCCTCGTAAAAACGAATTAGAAAACAAAAAGTATCAAGAGAAATAAAAGTACTTTCATGAAAAATGTTTTGGGAGTTCAATGTTACATCACTGCCTGCTCTTTATCAACCATATGTTCATTTATAGTGCACTTTCCTCTAATGCATAATCTGCCGAATTTGGGTACTTGCAAAGAACTTGTTTTAAAACGGTTAAGCGGTCTCAATGAAAAGCAAATTCAAGCTTATAAACCAAAACGGTAACTAAATAATGTCTCAATTAGCAATAATTTAGCAATAATTAACTCTTATTGTTAATTAAAAAATCTTAGTTATACAATGTGATCACAGTAATTTCTTATGCAGTTTTGTGAATGCTAGTTCATATTTGAAATTATACGCATCCAGTTTAGATCGGGAGGATAAGCATGTCCTTGCCTGAAAATGTTTAAATCTCGCTCCTCAATGCCCATTTTTAACAAAAATATATTTGCAACTTTTTGACAATAGACATTCGATTATCATAAATAATTAGTCCATTTTTCACTAGTACCACCTCTTACGTCGCGAGGCATAGCATCCTTACATCAAAAAACCCAGAACACCGTCAAATCATCAACTTCCAGAAGCTTTTAAGGAGTGGATGTAATGTTGTGCAACGATTGCAAATATAGCAAATTATCATCGGTTTATTGCTCTTATTTTTGGAACACAATGTGTCTTAATGTTTTGTTTTTGTCTTAAACCAATGAGGTATGCCATCATTAGTGGTTTTAGAAGTTGGTATTTTTTTTCCAATAACACAAAACGAAAAGCTAGTTATAAGTAGACCGTGTTATTTTAAAGTGAAATATTTCACAGTTAATGGAATTTAACATTTTCTCAATAGTGCGGAAAACAATAACTTCGCGCTCCCGCTAGTGTTGTATACTGACCATGACATATTATTTTCTATTAAAACTACTGTATTTAATAACTGAGTGAGTAAGACTACATGTTAATGCGACAATAGAAATTTATATATTTTTGTAAGGATATCTTCTTTCAGACTCCAAAAATGTTTTAATAAAATCAACAAAACGACAATAAATTTGTAACTCACCGTTATTTGTAGTTATTGTTTTAAATGTCTTGAGGGTTAAAAATGTGTCATTATGGAGTCGCTAAATAATAAATGAATGGTAGAGAAATAAATAACTGTAAGTATCCTTTAAAGTCCGAGTTGCTATTTTTAAAAGTCTTATAAAATATGCAAGTATTTACGAAATATAAACATAAATTTCAATTTACTTTCTTGCGCAGGTACCATTTACTCCTTTTTTCCGAAGTTACATGCTCAAACCTATTACTACTGGTTGTCTCGGTGTTAAAATGATAACATTAAACTGGACTGAGTATTGATTATTTCAGGTAAAATGTAAGTCGTCTCAGTCGTGTGAGAGGGTTCGATATACTAGTTTGCGTCATAAAACTGTTCATGTTTGAAATATTAACAAGTGCCTACTTCTAATACGACTCATACCTAACAATATGTCCTTCCAGACCTATTGAACATGTTGACGGCTTTATCTTCAAAAGTACTCCAGCCTTTTTGAAATCCTGAAGAAGCTTAAGAGTTGCCATGTTGAGATAGCACCAGGACGGCGCTTTATAACAGGTATGTTCGAAAAAGCATTTATAGTATTGATGTGGGTTGTCTTAATGTCATTGGTTTAATTTCTTTATTCAAATTATGGATTATGGATGTTCGTTTATTGATAATGTACAGAATGTAAAGAAATGTATAAAAGTTTTCACGTAGTGGTTTTTATTAGCTGAAATTATCGTTAAGAGCTAAATGGCCTAATTTAAATACCAAAATTTGTAGAATGTATACATGTCCGTATTTAGCTTTTTTACTAAAAAAACAAATTTAAAGGATTACAGTTATCGAAGGAAAAAATAACTAATCCAGCTGGTTATAAGTTATTCGGTGGCAGTTTTTTTTTTGAAAAGTTGGTGAAACCTTTCAAACTTGATATTTGAATCAAGTAGACAAAATATCATTTCAAAATTTGTGTTTCAAGATAAATTTCCTGCACTCCGCTAAAAATGCGACAAATTACAGAAAATGCCACGGTTAATTTGCTGTTGGTGAAAATTTTCTGTATCTCTGGCTTGAAACTGAACCTTAACTCACACTATCATTTGACATTATCTCCAATGTGTGTTACCAACCAAAAAAAAAAGGTTGGGTAATGGCTTGTTGCTTAACAGCAAATTAGAAAAAGTCTTTACGTCTTTGTCTTTTATTTTGCATACCAAATGGTAGATTTGATTGAATTAAGAGGCTTTTCACCAATGGCAAGTATAAAAATTGAAGTCTTGATATCAGTTTTTTTTTGTCATTTATACTGACCGGCAGCCGTTTAACTACATAGGCCGTAAACTGCTACATAATAGCCGCAAAATTAGGAGTGTCATAAAGAATACTTTATATTGCAAGTAAACATAAAGATATTTATTTGCAGTTAGCTAACTTCATGACTCATATAGTCTTTTTATTTAGTAATAACTCCTTGTAACTTCAGAACAACCACGTGTAATTGAACAAAAAAAAGGCGAACTACTTTATAAGACAAAAGCTTTATTGTAATTCAGTTCCAAATAATTATTTTACCTTAGCGTTTAGGTTCGTTGTAAAAAGAATCCCCACAATGCGAACCGGACGACTTTATCTGTCGTAAGTTCCTGGATTACTTATTTATACAGATGGATCCTGAATTGTGGAAATCCTCTCATCATTAAAGTTCAATATAACGTTTTAGACAATGTAGAAAGTAGTTATTTATGTATTCGTTTGCTTTACGCTGTACATAATTTATAGCATTGACGTGCATTTTGTTAGAATTTGAGTAATTTTCCTTCTTTTTGATTATAATTGATACCTTTACGCTAAGGCTGTAACGCATTATCGGAAACAATAAAATCCGTTTTTTTGTAGAAGAAACTACAAAACATGTTGTTAAGTCTTAATCGATCTCTTTTATGCCATATAAAACGAAGTTTAAATCGGAAACGTAGTCGTTAACATTCTTAATATTCAATATTAAAACTGAAGGTCATAAGCGACTGTAAGTTTTTAGAGAAAAAATGGCTAGCAAATATTATTTTAATAAAAATTATCTCAATATTCTAGAGAACCAAAGTTTGAACTTTGTGGTACGCCTCAAGAGAGATAATTGCTGAGTAAAAAGTTGTAGTCTCCTACTATTATTATTTATTTATCCGTAGTATAAAAATAAACAAAATGACCTAAGTGGACGATTAATAAAACCAAATCGTTGTAGTATTCGTAATAATACAAAATGCTCAATTTGATTAAAAGTTTTACAGAAGCCCACATATTTTGTACCCACTCGACAACCTCGAAGTATTCACGCGATAGCTTCCAAGACGTACCATGGATAGTTATTGTCGATACAATTCTAAAATTTGGATAGTGGTTACAACAAATGCAATCAATTATAATAAATATTAATACCGTAATAGCGCATTCATTACACTAATGAAACAAAATAGGACACATAATGTAATAAAAGTAAATAATTGATATTGTCTTACTTCTAACGAGTTTTCTCATTCGCTCGTTTGTCATGTCGTTCCAGTAAACATAAACTTGGTAGATTTTTAAACCCACTTAACCAGACTCGAAATTATGCCCAGTAAAGCCCTAATTTTTATTACATGCCTAACCGTCTAAAGTTAAACCGTTATTTATAAATATAATTAACAGGACGGAAAATTCATATTTCTGCTCTATTTAAAATGTTTGGTGTCATTACACAAATTGTTATCGTCTTTGGTATGTAATTTTTCAGGTGTGTTATGTCTATGAAGAAATTGGCGGTTTTATCAGCGCTACATAATTATGGCGGATTAAACAGGACTGAAATGAACCCCACACCTGGATCTCCTCCAACTCCGGTGCATGGGGTTAACGTCATGCTTGGAGGGTAAGAGTTCATGTCAAATTACTGACTGTTAACGTCTTAATAATTATTAATGTGTTGACCCTAATTAAGTAAATCATTTGTGGGGAAGATGTTTATTAGAAAAGATAGACATGAAATTGATTAATCTATCTTGGCGAGTATTCTTAAATTATGTAGTGTTAGAGCGATTTATTCAGGCGAAATGGCTATTTTGTTTTCTTTTCCTGCTGATAATTATGTTCTTTATTCATCGAAATTGTATTCGATCGAGAAAACAGAGGAAGTACTCACTGTAATGGGCAAAAAAGAGAAAACTCCTACCTTCTTTGGTTATGTGTTTTTTACGTCACTTATTAAAGAAAAAGTAGTTCCTTTGATTTCAATAATCATACGATGAAAAAGTACAAAATTATTTTAAATTACCTTCATTAGGTACGTGGAAAATTAAACTAGAAACACAAGAAATAAAATAATTACTACTTATAAATTTAATAAAATGGAAGGTTCACGTCTAGTGAATCCATGAATGGAGTGAAAAAGAAAACTTATTAATTTCACGGAAAAAAAATTATTACTCATAATTTTATTATGATAATCAATTGAGTGAATCTCGTCCAATGTAATTTGTTTTTCAACGAAAAATATGTCTACCAAATAAAATTGTTATTAATCTTGTCTAAATAACATTTTCATTTCGAAATAAAAAAAATTTGCTTGAAATATCCAAAAATCTAGATGCCTAAGTGCAAGAAAAATGTCTTTTTAACATTTAATAGTTACACATTTAACATTTATTAACAGTTAATAGTTAGTTAGTATTACGCATTTTCCCTTATCACAAGTTTTGAAGATAACCGCCTTTTTATGAAAACATGACATTCGTCAGCAGTTTTTTCGTAGTAAGTGACACGAGAATATTTCCAAGTAATTTTACCACTCCACTGTTTCTCAATTAATACCCATTGGGTCACACTGAACACCTTTTTTAAAGTTGAAATAAACTGTACTAATTTTTTTATCTTTGTTTAACACATATTTTCGATGAATTTTCTCACTTAACTTTGCTAATATTTTTAGTTAAAAACTAATAATATTTGCCAAATTAACGTAAAATTTGGTATGTCAAAATCTAATTATTGATTTATTTGTAAGCGTTCAAATGCAAATATGGACAATTTTCTTTGAAGTTGGAGAATTTGTGATTGTTGTATTAACTTATGTTGGAAATGTTACAAAAGGGACAAATACAGTCAGATAAACATATGCAGAACATATTTTGAAATTTTGTTTGTATGGCTCAAAAACTGCAGTAGTGCAAAATTTCGGTAATAAATATATTGAATTAAAATGGAGTTTAATCATTGGTTAAAGCAGAACATTTGAGAAATGTGCAAAAGTCATTTGCATTTATGTTTGTCGGAGATTTTTATTATTATTATGAGCTATTATTACCAGTTTTTGTTAAAAAAGAATTGAAAACCTTAAAATAAATTGGGAATTTGGTGGATGATGGGTGAGTTGTTAGATAAGTTGTTTAACAATTGTATAACTAATTTCGGGCTTCTTATTATTAAACGTAATAAAATCAATAACTATACTATTAATAACAATTAATATTAGAATTAGGTAACGGAAACCTTTATAGACCTAGAATTATTTATTGTTGGACCAAAGGTACTTTTTACTCTAATCTACAATAATGATCAATTTCTTTACCTTTTACATTTTTTTCTTTACCATTTACAGGGCCATGATCAGCGGAATTATTCTTGTGGTCTTCGTTTTTTGCTATTGCTGTCACAAGACACAAAGAAAAACGCATTTGCCTCCGTATTGGAGAGACCCCGGAGGATTATCAATGGAAATATATACAGTTGAAGCACAAAGTGTAAGTATTATCCAGTAAGTACAATAAGGCAAACAATCACCTCGTTTGTTTGAGGAAATACAGCAGTCACGTTCTGCCAAAAGCGGAAGTTGCCTATTTCAGTGGCAACATTCATTTGCAATTTATGTTAAACTGAATTTTAACCTTGTTAAATTATATAATACATTTATATTTAGTAAACAAACAGAAAAAATATTGTTTAAACAAATTTTCAAAACAGCGCTATAATTAGAAATTAATCGAAAAAACTCTTTTTGTATAAAAAATTTACTGTTCAAATTTGTACTCAATTTAGAGAATCAATAATTTCATTAGAGTAAATTCAATTACCACTTCACGGCTTCTTAATGTTTTGATGCTATTTACAAAACTCATGACCACCTGGGTTTGTCAATCTTCAGGATTTTCGTCGTAGCTAAAATAGTTAATATGAAAGACGCAAAACCGTGGGTGTCAATATTATAGTAGTAATTATCATTTTTTTCAAAACATGGACATTTGACGATTTTTGTGTTTCTGCGGTTGAATTAAATTTTTATTCTTCATATGACTAGAATAAAAATATCGGCCTTCTTGATTAATTATAATATTTAAATGTTTTAAAGCTTGCAAGTCTCCCATGCTATTTAAAATCTTGTAAGACGGAAATATCAGGTGGATTTAAAAACTGTATATAGTGACTTAGTCCTTTTAATAATTTTAAAAGGCCATCATAGATAATATGGAAACTAATAATTTTTTCTGTGTCCTGTACAATTTGTAAATTTAGTTATACAAGGTGTTAAATTATCCGACACGATAAACTAACACTGATTTTGGTCATAAGCTCGTAGCGCCAAACCTTTTTTTTTTAATATCTCGTAAATGGCAGTTATCAGATACAATGACAGTGACAGCATACATTCAAACTATGCTCCACGTTTCTAAACGTGTCTTTTTCATCGATTCCTTGATCTGATCTTTTCCAATGATATATGTAGTGACTAGGAGCGCAACTCTTATATCATAGTCAACTTTGAAACAGTCGTAATATGTCGACGATTATTTCATACGCATCAGTTATTTTAGTGTCAGCAATGTCAAATCAATTGGCTTGAGATAGATTAAGCGATTTAAAATGAATTTGTTAACTCCAATGGCTGCGTAACACCATGTTTGTCACATAGTTTAAGTAACCAAATTCTTCAAAAAAAGTGACAATCACATGCGAATTAATCATAGCAAAGACAATTATGATAACAGTAATTGCTGACCTCTCTGTACAATAACATAACAAGTGCTCGGTCAGTCAAATTGGACCTTGCTTGTTGCTGCGCTGCGGTGCGGTTTTATGCAACAGACAATTAAATTTTGCATATTTTCCTATTTACGTGGCCAAAAATTCGAACTGAAGCGAACTGAAGCAAACGGAAGCACTATTAGAGTAGTGAACCGAGTCGTTTTGTAACAGTCACTAAAAAATGGTTTTTCCGTTCTTTATTACTTAATACCTTACCGCCGTTATAAATAGTACTTTAGTGACAGAAATTAATCTTACTGCTGAAGTAAAGTAAGAATAATCATAAAGAATTAAAAAACTGAGTTATTACAAAGATAAAGAAATTTTTAAGAATGAACAAAAGTCGGTTTTATCAAAAAAATATATTGATTATTTAATAATAATAATACAATTCAGAAAATATTTGTTGTGCCGTTGTGTAAATTTAGCAGACCGTTCTTCGCAGTTCTTTTAAACTGTAGATAAAGTTGCGAAGATTAACCTTTTGCGGATTTGCAACATCAACGTAGATACCTAACTATTTATAATCACTTCTCGCGTGTTGTAACGTTGTATGTATAACTGAAATTTTACTTTAGAACAGAAAGTTCGAGGCACCTGCTAAGTACAGCATACAAAATGAGCCTGTTGCACAAAACCGTTTTGATACATTGAAGCTTGCTGTTTAATTCAGGAGATTATTATTTTATAGCGACAGAAAAAAATAATAACGGACAAAAGTTGAATCGTTAACTAAGCTATCGTAAATCAACAAAGATTTTATTGTTGTTTCAAGAACGCTGGACATTATCGGATGTTCCTATTCAAGATTGTGAAAAAAAAACATACTGGTCAAAAAGATATCAATTGCAAAATAATAAAAAAACAAAAAAAAGGGACTGAAAATTCTGCAACCTAATTATTAGTCATTTTAAAGAGATAAAAATTTGGATGTTTGGTGGTGGAACCAGAGAAATAGGTTTTTCTAGAAGAATTACACTTTACACACTTTACAGTTACACACTTTAGCTAAATGGGACAAGACAATGAACACCAGTTGAACAGTTTTAATCAGAACTGTAACTGTTAAAGTTATTTCTGTGAAGGGTTTTTCGTCTCTATAGTTTACTTCTGATCATATAGAAATGTTGTAAACTTCAAATTACTCCAAAACAGAATAAAATATAAAAATAAAACTATTTATTTTAAAAGTACCCTAAGTACTTTGGGTCCAAATAGATTTCATAACAAAAATAAGTGGAAGACCATTAACATTTATTATTTATTATTAATGCGTAACTATTTTTCCAGATAATCAATATGAATTCACATCATTATATTTTTACGAACAGATAAATCAATACAATAATGAACTTTTACTGCCAGTACTTGAAATAAACTGTTAATTTAGCAAGCAAAAATAATTGGTAGATGCAGTGTGGTCAAAAAATAGCTTTTACAAACTAAAAGATGCAGATTTGAATAACAAAGCGAAGATTGACCTTTTTTAACGTAGCAGGTGTTATAAAAAAGTATTTAATGTAGATGAAGAACGTCACTTTAACAGTTTAAAAAAACAGAAAAAAACATTGAAAACTTGTCTGCCCGGAATTACCCTCGCCTTGGGGAATACCGGGAAATTGCAGTTTTTTGTTTTTTAATATTTCATACAATGAATGAGCAGATTTGAAATAATTATCAGACAGATATTATGTTTAGAATTTTCGGAGTAAAAAAAAAAGAACAAATGTTAAGTGCGTGCCATTCGTCCGCTCTCCCCTCATTGCTACAAAAATAGACTTCTGTTAGGTAACATTATTTTGTTATACGTCTTCCTAAGTGTAAAATCGCTTTAAATGAACCTTAAATACTTTTTATAAAGACCTTGTTTAACAACTAACGAGTTAATCTCGTTTTTGTAGTGTTTCAGCTCCGATGAATTCACTGAAACACATCACCGACCATCAACACCTGGGCCACCGCCCCCGTACGATTTGGTCGTTCCAGTGCATAAAGGATCTGAGTGGAACAAAGACGAGGATGAAGGAGATTTGCCCAGTTATGAAACCGCCGTCAAACTGCAAGCTCCCGAAACAGGATATGTTTGAACTATGAGTTAGTGCTTCTGGGTGTTTCATTCACACACTTTAAGTAATGTGCAGTTTCCCAAAGTGTGATCGAAAAACTAGAACGGAAAAAGACACAAGGACAAGCAAATTTATTCAGCTTATCTATTTGAAAAAAGGATTTTTATAATGAGATCCTCATGATCCAGTTTCCTGACCCTATTTACTGGTTAGGTAACTAAATTTGCTAACGCCAAGGACGTAAATGTTTAGATAGGCAATAATGTAATGTAATAGGTCTAATTGAAATACAAGCGCATAAAATATTTAAACTAAATTAGATTCATAGAATACAATTTCAGAATAAGCAGCGGTAAAATTTTATGCCAACCACAACGAACAACGGCGCTAAATTCAGGAACTATAGTTACTTGTAGATAATTCTATAATTTACATCTGCAAGGAATAATTAAGTAGCGCGAAAATTAAAAAAAAAACTACTTCTGATTGTTACTGAACATATCGTATTATTTATTTTTCATATGTATTTCAATTACACCCTTTATAAAAAAAAGACGAGTATGTAAAACACCAATTAAACTTAGGAATTGAGAAACAAGTTGGTCTAAAGACCTTTATAGTTCTAAATTCACAGCCTTTTTATAGAAGCAACTAGATGAATATTTTCAGAATCTGTTTAACGTTTCTAAGTTAACGAAATATAAATAAAATACATTTAATTTGACTGAAGTAACAGCATTACCGTCACTTATAACATAATTCATACCTTGCTCCAAATATTATTCCATAAAACATTTTTTAACGAAAGAAGTAAAATTTACATATGTCACATCGAAGTTCGTACAAATTCTAGTTTATCATGAAATTCAGAAATAATAATTTGCCACATTAATGGTTAAGGTAAAAGATTAGAAGCTAAGTAGGTGAACATGAATAATAAGTCCTTTTCAGAAGGTAAGACAATGCTATTGTTTTAATACCATATACTTATTTTTGAACTCTATTAAAGTTTAATATGCATAACTAACTTTTCTCCATCTAATTTATCTCTCATTAAATTATCACATGCCATGGAGTGTTTAGAAATCCCAATAATGATAGAAAGTTTCGGAATTTTTGAGTTACGGTTAATTGCAATTCATATTGTGTTTCAGCCTTAATGATTCCGCCTAACAACGTTTAATAGCGTCTGTATCAGTTACTCGAAGTTCTATTCCTGGAATATTTTAAAACAAATAAAAAAAAAACAAAACACAGATGGTATTGTAGGTAAGTGTAACAATACGCAATTTGTATGCAATAATTTATCGTGTACTGTTTCAACGAATAACTGTTGCCTACCGGTCAATAAAAACTCAATGAATAGATCTCCCTTCGGTTGTAATATGATTTTTAACCAATTTTCTTCAAGTTAATAATTCTCTGTTTCACTTCATTATTAGCAAATCATTCAAATGTTTAATTCTAATTCTAGAAGAGATTTATAAATTTACTGTTCTAAATACAATTTTATACTTTTATACCATCAAAATTAAATCTGGTATTGTTTAAGCTCCAGTTTTACAATTACACATTTAATCTCTTGAGAGAATCAAACGTTGTTATCTTGAAATTTTCACATGTTAATATGCTAACAGGTTGGAGGAGGTACTGTTATATTTTAAATAGTTTTAGATACGATTTAAAGTATAGGCGGATTTTAGCATAGTTAATTTTAAAGAAGGTGGTTGTTGTTATCAACAACAATAAAATATTCAACGATTTTAAGTGAATGTTATTTGTCAAGTTTAATATATGGTTTACTATCGTAAATCTTAGTAGAAGATGAAATATTATTAAATTTTTCGGTATCACTTATTTGAATTTATGTTTCAATATCATTTTTATGCTTTTAATTATAAAATTTCAAAGATAGGGTGAATTTGCCACCATATCCCACATTTAGTAAGAGAATAAAAATCATCAAGTAAATTTGAAGCGCTACATTGCTTTTATGTAAAAAAAAAACAGTATCTATAACTAATATTAATTATAAGTGTTAGAGGACCCAGCACATTCTTCCTTTGCAAAATACATGTCATACAAAAATTATTCGAATACCGTAAACAACATTCCATCAAAATAGTTTCTATTCAGTTCAGAATTTGTAACACATTGCCACTGACACAAATTTCCTTTCACAAGGATTAAGAGTGTCCCTTGTGTTGGTATTGATGTAACAAACATGTTTTCCGCTCCAAACCCCCTAACTATTATTGACAGGTTATTACCGGAATCTAGAACTAAACATTGATCGACTTATGGAAGTTACTCAATAAGGTGTAAGATTTAATCTGAGAAAATCCGTCATACATTTTTAATTAGCTCTCCGATGCCACCGTAAATCAGGAAATGAGAAACTCACCGATGCATCTAAGAGATTTTTTATTTCGCAATCGCACTTCGAGAAGCGTTCAGAATTATTTTAAAACGAGGTAAAATAAGATGACAAAATCTCTTATTGAAAAAAATTCTCCTATCAACGTAATTCCATAGAGGTAACGAGTTTCTGATTAGCTGTCTTCCGACGCATTAAGGACTGATAAACCCGGGTAGAAGCCATTGGGGTAATTACTATTTGAGATTAGGAGAAGATCATGAATGAAAATTCAATACAAAATTGGGATGCTACCATGTTGAGAATGACATTGCAATATTTGACCAACAAGTTGTTTTATTGATATATAGGTCGAAAGTAGATTAGGAATGGTCAGGTGGATCATCTCTTAAACACTTATTAGACGTGACTCATACTGTACTTATTCCGAAAGAATATTTATATAAGGCATTTCATATTATCATAGGCACACATTTGATAAAAAACTTCAATCTTCATCCGCACATTAACGTTCAGAATATATTGGCAATATTCTAGGTGAATACATTAGAGAATCATCGATCCTATACCACTAACGTCACTTCAGGGCTTTGTGAAAATCCCACAGGAAAGTGTTCAGAATACTATGGATGTGTGTCTAGAAAGATAAGAATTATTTGCTGGTTTTAAAGTATTGACTTTTCGCGGATGATTTATAGCAACAGTGCAATGATTTGAATAATACAAAATTATTATAACAAACACTTTTAAGGTGCAGTTCTTGAGTTGAGGAAAAGAACATTTTTGGTATATTAGAGGCTCCAAAGGCATAATCTCAAATTTTTACTTTTTTTTTTTTTAGAACACAGACTGTTTTAAGTGGGTGCATTAAAAGCGTTATACTATCGTGGTTTGTTATTTTTGACTAGTGGTTGACTTCATTGTTTAAAAACCAATGTAAAAGTTATTTTGAGGACAATAAAAATTCATCGGCAAAATAGGGGCAAATAATTATAAGGCTGCGGATGACGTAACTTGCGGTCAAAAAAATATGTGATTGCTCATGGAGTTATGTCTGTTCTTCGCTATTACGTATAAATTAAATGTTGGAATATGCACTAAAAATTTACAAGATTTAAGGCTGGTTGTAAAGTTTAATAATTCTTTCTTTGGAGATTGTAATAATGTCTAGAAATCGTGTTAAAAGTATCAGTTTCTACATATTAATTTTATTAATTTACCGTTATCTGAGTTATAAGCAGAATGGTTCCGTTATTTCAGCCTTTGTCTGAATCACATAATTATTTGATAAGCTATTGAAACAAACGAAAAGAAAATTTGTTGATTATTATTGTTTCACTACTTCGAAACTGCTACATCGTCATGTTAAAAACCAAATTTAAGAGGCGATAAAAGATTTTTTTTTCATTTTCTAAAACACATTAGTTCATTTTGCATATTTGCTGACAAAGTGGTCACACTCGAAAAACATCTGGTTCATGGGAAAACTTTCACCCCGATAAGATAATATAGACTGACTTTTACGTGAGTCACACCTGGGAAATTAAATATCATATGATCGAATAAAACGGCGTCCAAGTAGGCTTTTGAATTTAAAACTTGTTGGTTGCTTTCTGTTACATCAAAGCATCTTTTAGATAGCCATTAAAGATAACAGAACTACCAACACATACAAGTTGTAAATGTGTTGAACAGAAACCACAAATAACGAAATAATTTGACGGTAAGGGTATACTTGTAATCCAAGAGTTGATAGAAAAACTCTACTGATTGCTCACAAGTTTTTTTTTTTTGTATCTGCATCAAAATTCTAGATTAAAACAAGTAGAGGCGTGCGCAATCACGTTTTTGACAACAGAGGCCGTATAGTGCATATAGTGTGTGACTATCATAGTTTGTCATTATTTTGGTGGGCTATATTTAAAATTTTATGTTGACATACTTGATTTTTAAGTTTTAGTCTGTCACTTCAAAAGTCGAATAAAATATAGTTGATATTCTTCTATTCGTAGGACTCCTGTGACAAATGGACACAACTCATCTAGAGTCCCCACATTCTCAAATCTAGAACGAGATGTTCTACAATATTTCCAAACCTACAGAGATATGGCTATACGTTGAGGTAGGTCCTTCGTCTTCAAAGTATTGATGTCGAATAAATTATTATTGAAGTAGTCCCATTGACAGAAACATGAATGATTAATAATAGTTTGCGTAGGCGAAGACTTTTGAACCTAAAACCGCACTTGTGTTAATTTTGCACTACGTCGTTCGAGAACGTTTTTTCTGTTAGTTGACATGCGTTTTATCTAGATGCGAATAACATTGTTGTCGATAATAAATTCTTAACCTAAACAAATAATGTTAAAACAATCTCCCAAAAATTTCTAAGACTGACAACTAAATTTGCTTTTCGTTTATAGTTAAATGGTTAAATGGCAATCAATTGAAAGTACACGGGTAGCTGAAATTTTTTAGTACTTTGTAATTAATCTAATATTCATAACGTCAGATTGAACAATTTACTGTTACTTATCGCAAAATGCAGTGACGTTTAAGTAAGAATAAAGAATAAGTGCAATTACTCAGCTCAAAATGGTATTGGTCTTGGGAAGCAGTTGCTGTCAAACTTGTTTATTAAAACATGAAAAAGTCACTCCCATCTTTGCAAAACCTGATAAATTAATCTCACAATCAGAAAATTATGTTTTAGCTGATACACAATAATTTGAGCCGCCAAGAATTTAAAAACTTACTTCAAATTTACAATTGAAGGAGACAAAACGAACAGCAAAGCCCTCAAAAAAAAAAAAAATTAAATAGTCCTGGGGCTCATATGATACATCATTTTTATTCTCTATACCACCGCAAAATTGTTTTCAAAATCCAACGTTTAATTTAGAAAGTTCTTGTAAAATTTTAATAGGTAGTTTATATTTGTGAAATATGTCGTTAAATTTCATTTAATTACAATTTCTACAAAAATAAAGAAGTAGCGACAAAGTAAAAACCAATAAATAACTAAAGAACTCCCTATAACTAATAAATTATTTTTGCAATATTGTACGTCACTGCCTCCACAATGTTCTCAGTCAACAGGACGTAAAGGTAGTAAATCCTAATATGTATGTATACTTTTTCTTTTATTTTGAAACAAGAATTGTATGTTAAATATTCAAACATTCGAAGAGCCAAAGGGTAAGTTAGAGTTGTTGCCTTGGTATCTAGAGAGCAGTTTGGAAATATTGGCTTCAACTAAAAAATTCTTTAAATAAGAATGAGAGTTAAAAACATTGTTGGCTGTTAGAAAAATTGTAATGCGGTAATGTGCGGGAATCGCATCTATGGATGTAAAATGCGTCTATGTACTTACAAGATCATGAAAAAAATATTTAACTATAAATTGTTTGAAAAAACAAATAATTGGTATTCGAGAAACCCATTGAACATTTATGTAAACAAATGCTTTCAGCATTATGTGTTATCGCATATGTTCCATCAATTTGATGCATATTTTCACTATATTTATAACAAAAGAAACTGACGTGAGATATTTTATTTATTTAAATCTTAAATTGTAGGTATTTCGTTGAAATTGTTAAATAATTTGAATATAATGACTGTTGTCTACGTCGTACACAAAAAAATAAATAGGAACTGCATGAATTTATCGACATTATGTATAGGAAGATGATGAGAACTATGCACAATAACGTAAGCATAATACGTTCCTGATTATAAACATCCCTTAGAACCAACAGATAATTTTTGAGTACATTTTTGGGACAAGACTTATGAATATAAGTGTGTATTATCCACGCAAAACACGTTGCCAAATGTCGACCGTAAGCGAAAAACTGTTCACGAGCCAGAAGTTGCCAATTATTTCCAATCTAATTACCTTCAAGTATCAAAATTTTCATCGTAACTTATTTTGAGCGAACCTACTTATTAATTTTAAGTTACTTGTTCGCATAGTAGAAAGAGCTGTGAAGTAAAATATGCAAAAGCGTTTCCATGAAGATCAATTTTCTATTTATTTGTTTAATTCGTACGCCTTTTCAGAAAAGTATGCGATGTGATTCTAGACACAGCATTGTTATACGAATGAAACAAAAAAGTTTTGTCCAATCAAAAAATCAAAATTCATATATTCAGAAATTGGACATAAGAAGAAAAAAAGGAAGCAGAATAAAAGGAAAAATGTCGAATTTCTTTTTGTACTATATCTATGACATCAAAGTGAATAGCCAGTTTAGCTTTTTTGATATAATATACTCAAGGCTATAATCAAAGAATCAGATTTGCCAATTATTTATCACTTTTTGAAAAATGTGCTGATATTTAGGTATCTCATGATGAAAATTGTGAGCAATGATTTTGGTCGAAAATTGATTAACTAACCTCGCAAA
Source organism: Cynaeus angustus (assembly GCA_030157275.1). NCBI lineage: Eukaryota > Metazoa > Arthropoda > Insecta > Coleoptera > Tenebrionidae > Cynaeus > Cynaeus angustus. The sequence goes on from CM058058.1 coordinate 19,750,963, forward strand.
CTTATCTTTCGATGCAGTCTATTTTACATGATAACACGTTGACAAATTTTTCGCTTGACCTTTTGACTGTTCAAATGATAACCGATGTCCATTCATCCTGAAAAAATATCGTTATATCGCTTTATCCTCATTATGATGGTCATAATTCAATACAATGGAAACATATTCCCCGCACAGAAATATTCGTATTATTGTTAGTGTCGATCCGTGTAGTCCAGCAGCAAGAGGGAAAACAGTGACTTTGAACAAATCGGTCCATTTCAGGACCAACAGATTGAAGATGAAAATCTAGAAGAAAATGCGTCTTCTAATCAAGTTGCCGATGAAAATATGGGCATCGAAGAAAATCCGTGGAAAAAAGACGGATAAATTCTAATTTTTAACGTTTATGACACTTTGATAAAAAGAGGATGTCCTAACCCGATAAAAGAAGCCAGAGACTGTCCAAATCGAATCAACGAATTAGCGAAAGAAAATGGGAACACAGTATTAAGGCTTCCTCTTTATTACTGCGTGGTTTAATCCCATTGAGAAATAATGAAACCCGAAACTAAAATGTAAGTGTCGTAAAATGTAAGAGAAGAAAGAAATTAAAAAACTTGAAAAGCGGGTGTGGGAAATATGCGTCAAGCACGTAGTCGATATAGAGAATTGATGGATGTCGAAAGTATTAATAAAAATAGCGATAGTAATTATTTTACTAATATTACGTATATTCAAAACTTTTTTTTAATAAACAATATTTATTTAAAGTACTGTTAATTTCTTTTTCAAAGCTAGCGCATTGTAGCTTAGGTATATATTGACCAAGCAAAATGACATTTTTCGTAGAATAAAGTTGCCATTTTTAAGTAATACATTTCCAACTATTATCTTAATAGTTGATAATTAAAAAATACATTTTATTTCTAGGTTGTTATCCTTAATTAAACAATATAGGTTAATTGTTGAAACACCTAATACCAATAGAAAACAGAATCTTTACGCCTCTGCAATTTACACAATGTATGTTCAACTTTTTTTGGTTTGACACAATTATTGATAATATTCCTTCGGCGAAAGTACTAACACAAAGAAATAAGTTTCAAGCAAAAAAAAATAATTTAAATACAAGTGTATTTACAAGTGCATACACGGCGAACAGGTACCGCGAATGATAAGAAAATTAAAACAAACACAAAACCTATTGTACACAAAATGGCGAAACTGTGACATTGAAAGTTACGCATAATATTAAAAAAAAAGAGTCTTTATATTATTACATATAATATTGGTACTAATTTCTTACTTACAAGAAAAATACTTGGTCCATTAATCAACCACAAAAATCACTTGTATGAACCTTTCATCGACTTTTATCGCACGACACTGTCTCCGTAATTTAAAATGCGTGTTTCTTATCGTGAAAAATGTTTTTCATGCGCTGCTGCAAGTACATAAACTGCGGTATTTGTATTATCGTAAAAACCGTCGAGAATATGAAATGGAATCATGGGAAAGTTTAAAATGACAGGATGCTTGACAGATTCGAGTTTCCTCTCGATTGTTGTTGATTAGTTTATTGTGTTCATTGTACGGACGCTTCGCAGTTAATCTATTTTGTGATAACTGCAGTTCAGTCGATGTAAGGGCCAATTTATTACACACTTTTCGATTAAGTTATCAGTTACCTTTTGCCTAAAATCTGCGAGAAAAGCTGCAGTAATACGAGCTTAAGACACATTGGTCGGTTTAAAGCTCTAAGGAAGTAGGTCTCCTAATTCGCCATTTTGAACTCGGTTATCAACTTGTCACCGTAAAAGTTGTGGTCGACAAAAGTTAAATATATGTCAACTGATATCAGCCAAATCTCCATTGACATTTGGCTGACATTAGTTGACTATTTTTAAAATAATATAATGTTTGTATAGAGTCCGCCAACACTTATCGCCACTCTTAAAAGAACTTTTATTTATAAACATACACGTCTAAATTTTTTATACATATATAGCTGATCAAGCACTAGAAAAAAAGATGTTGTTTTTGGTTATCACCCCAAGCGGGTTTTACTTTTAACCCACCATAATTTTAAATCCCTATTTAAAAAAGGGGCTGCAAGTGTTTTGCACTTAACTTAAATGATAACATTTTGTCTAAATAGAAATCTTTTGTTAGAACTAAGTCAATTGACATCAAATACTTACAAACTAACTTGATGTCAAGAATATAAATTTACAAATTTTATTATTGCATTCTTGAAAAATTATGACATTCAAATTTTAACAAGTGTAAATTAGACTAAGTAAAAATGTCAATACATTATATATGAACTAGAAACTGATCTACGAAACACATTTTTGAATCAGATTCTAGTGCCTGATCCGTTATAAGTATGTACAAACCTTTAGATATTTAAATTAAGGCTCTTTTAGAGGTGTACACAAAAAGCTGGATTTACTTGATTTATACCTGGCCCTAGAACTCTCTTCCGCTTGCAATGAATTTGTAATACCGAACTTTTGTAATATAATAAGTATGAGTTTGAAAAAACAGACTTACTTAAATACTTACAAGAACTTTATTCACTGACAAATTGACACAAAAAAATATAGGTTACAAGTATGCCGAGTCGCGCATCAGTTACCTAACATCTTATACATTAAGTATAGTTTTTTAATTCTTTTAGATGTCAAATATAAATTTTTAAAATGGTCACGACTATAAAGAACTACAGTGGCTGTATTTTCAGATAAGTATTATTGTATCGAGTACTAATAATTACTTAAACGAAAAATAACACTTCAGTTTTGAGTTTAATATGCCAAAATCTCTTGAAAACAATTAATTAATTGCGACAACAAACTTGACATTTGAAAATTGGGCTGTAACGAATAGCTCGAACTACTATAATGTTTAAAAAGTGCCCCTTCATACTCTATTCTCAGGATTCAACTGAAAAAAAAAAGTATGTCTGAAGCCCCTTTTATTATTTTCATATGGTGTACACTTAAAGTGACCATCCTAAGACTTACATACGTAAATCAAACTTGTTTTTTTTCTACTAATTGCTAATTGTTATCCTTTAAAAACGTAAGTAATAATCGAAGCTCAAAATTAAATACTACTATAATATTTTATCATTATTAATGTGAGACATTGTTGTGATAGCTGGACCGAAACAACATTCAAGGACCACTGAAACAATACGTCCATAAACAGTAATTTTGAAGTCTAATTAAAGACTTATTAGGTAATGAATATTTAATGATTGTTTAAAAACTGTTCGTCACTTAATATATCTTAACGATTATTTTTAGAATGAAAAAAATTTATCTTTTTCTTGAAAATTTTTAATAACGTTATCATCATGCCTTTAAAATCATGGTGCTATGCATTTTCACTTTGTATAGTTACGTTATTTTTGAAAGAATGGCATACCTTCGTAAGAAGTCACGTAATGAAAATTATTAAAACACCTTTTCAACGTATAACAAAGCATTTGACTGTGTATTATTATAATGGACGTACCCAAATCTACTAACAATAAATTTCTTAATAACTAAAAACAGTTTTTATAAAAATAGCACAGCAGTCGGTCAACAGTGACAACCAATGGCATGTTAAAAATAGATATGTTGACTAATTTTCGTAACTTGCTATTAAAATACTAATTTTAAATCATTTAGTTCAGAGTTGAAATATTTTTTACATGAAAGGCACATAAAACATTTTAAACTGTACTTTTACGAGCAATAAAATTTAGATAACAGCTTTAATTCTCAGTCGACAGAAATCTTTCCTAACTCTCCATTACGCTATTGTATTAAATAAATTGAAACAAAATGACAGGAAGTTTATTATAATATTTTTTGCAAATTGACAAAAGTGTGTCCACAATTAAATTATAGGATAAAAAAAAAGTGTTTTAAATTTTCCATTTTTTACGTTTTAGTAAGACGCACATATCAACAATTGAATTTTAAAATTACGGCTTAACCTCTAATTTTTCTAATAAGTTTAGGAAGCGGAAAGTGAATGTGAAAGTTCTACATAATAAATGTGTTAAAAATACTTCCTAAGAATTTTAAGAGTAATACAAAAGTGGAGATCTTTTCAAGAATATCTTTGAAAAAATATTAACATATCAACTTCACACACGCTTTTAAATTACGACATATTTACTTATACACACACATAAATAATTCATGTAATTAATAATTTAGGGCATGCCACAAATTAAAGTATGCTTAAATAAAAATTGTTGTGGGACCCTGCAGTTTTGTTGGTAACTGTCTAATGTGTATTTTTTTTTATGTGACCTTTGGGATCATTACGTTTGGATCGTTTGGGAAAAGAAGCGTAGTACTAACACGACATATTTTTTAATTTTTATTTAGTGCAACCGATTTTCTTTAATTATATTTCTAATGGCACAAATAAATTTAAACAAACATGCTCATATTTTCTGATTTGCTAACAACAATTTAATTATAAATTTGCTAACTAATAAGCAGTGCAAATTCCTGGCAATAAAATAATTTAACGACAGATCGCAGAAGTATTCACGAGTTTTACGTCCTACTCAAAAAAATGGTTATTCACTTTCAGCTCGATTTTTACTATCCATGTATTTAAGGTGGAGAGAAATATGTCATCAAGTTTATATAGAATGTATGTATATACACAGTTTTATATCCGAAAACTAAAAAAAAATATTGCACAATTTTTAATTAATACTAGAATAAATAAATGAATAGATAACAGGAACAATGAGGAAATTACGTCTAACTTAAAACACGTGAATGGAATCACGCTTGTAGAAAAAAAAAATCAACTCATTTATAATGGAAATTAGAATTAATAAAATTTTAGGAGTCATACATAACACAAAATGCATATAATAGTGTACTATAAGTAGATGTATTTTCTTAATTGTAAAAACCAAGCGACCTTCTACCTACTACCCCTGGGGTAGTATAGTATAATGGGCATTTGAATTTAAAAGAGTACCACAAGAGCAACAGAACTTACGTGTTATCAATAAACTTATTGTAATCAACATTTGCACGACTGGCACTAATTATCACTGAAAACTTGGGGAAGAGAAAGTTACCGGCGATGGGATGGTTTGGGTAGTAACCATCGCGAACACAGGTAAAAGAAAACTGTCAGGAGATACACAGGGCAGCTTCTTTACCACCGACCTTGGACCGTCAACCCAGCAGACGGCAAAGAAACAACTGCTGGTGTGCTAGTCTCCAACTGATCGAATTCAGCGGTAAAATGTCACAATGCGAGGTGCTCTCTTCCACATCACTAATTTAATTACGCACCGGGGGAGACACTATATTTACAGTTTCGTGGATGGAAGGTTCGTTTAATTTGGAGTCCAATATTTTTTAAACACGTACAGCACGGAACTCCTTGAGAATCAGACTGGTTTACGTCGCAATCGTACCGTCGTAACATCGTTAACATCATGGTCACGTTGGGCGATCTCGGCTACGACGAGTAACCGTGTCGGGGTCTTCGCAGAAGACGTCACTCTATGGCTTCTCATACACTTTCGCGTTTCCTACTAAGTAATAATAGTTACATATTTATGACATGCTATGAGTATGACTTATGAGGAAATGAAACCTACTTGGTCACTTACATAGAGGCTATTGCACTTTTAATGAGAATGTTTCTACCATCATACAAAACGTGTGAAAGTAAAATGCTTGGTAAATACGTTCTAGTAACAATCCTTACATTTTACTTTGATATTTTCTAACAAGTGCGCAGAGGAAAATTCACGTTAGAGGGTACGAAGCTAGGCCTTAACAGTACGCCGTGTTTTACAGTTGCCTAGACAATAAGAAATTTCCTTAATCTATTTGAAGGACAATAATAAACAAGTAGTACTGGCAACAAATGTGCGCAACAACTGCAAACCCTCCATGTAAACGACTATGAATCATAAACACATGCCATCTCTTAAACATTGTCTTTTTTTTCCTTTTTTGTTCTAATTTTCACAATGAAGTGCAGGTATAATAAAAATAGTGTATGATATGCGTGTATGGTGGTCAGTTAGAAAGCTGCTTATACTATAAATTAACCTATAAAAATGTTTTAGTGCTCTTGCGATAAAATTCATCCATATCATAATTATTTCTAATGAGCGTTAACAAAAGCGTCGGCTCACCTATGACTTTTTTGCTACGTACTTACGTCTAATTTCATTTCACTTACAGACGTTAAAGAGAAATTAAAAGCAATTTCAAGAACAAATTGTTTGTTGTGAACTACAAAAATGCTAAAAACTACTACTGCCACTGTCACTGATGGCATTTCCAATTAAGTTATGACATACCTTCACTAAAACTAGAAACTATTCTCTTTTTTTCTTTATGTACGCGCATAACGACATCCTCTGAAGACTTAATTATAAAGAAAGACATGCTTAACGTGATCAGCAATCTTTGATACTACAGGCAGCACCGTATCTACACCTGAGATGTCCGTGTGATCGTAACCACCATATTTAGCTCAGAAATAAGAGGAATCGTAGGCTTTTCCTGTCATGTTAGTAAGAAAAAATGACAGTTCAGCTCGTTTTTATATAGATCAGTCCTAACTGAATATCCTAATAAGAAAACACAGATACCTCCTATCATTATCTCGTGTTTTGATTTGATGAATGGATCTGGCACACAGGTAACGTACTAATTAAATTCATGAACGATTTTATAATGTATGTTTATTTAGAACCTAGATGTGGTACGTCATCCAACTATGATGATGTAAGTCAATATAACGGGACCTTTATGTAAGCTTCTGTAAAAATCTTTGCTAATGCTAATTTACGCAAAAATGTTTCTGGCAACTGACTGACATCTTGTAGTAATAAAAAAGATCACGGATTACAAATTATCTAATCTAATTCAAGCCTCTTGAAAAAACCTTCGTAAAGAAACTTGTCTACTTTTAAAAATCAGCCTTTAGGCGTATGCAGCATTATTCCCAAAAATGGTTATTTGCAAGCATTGGAAGTTATCCCGAAACTGATAATGCTCTCGGACCTAAATTTGAACTGAAGTATTCTAATTTCGAAAATAAATCCGGAGATGTGCTAACACGTGGGACATAATAATTTCAGGCGGGTGATTGAGAATAAGACAGTACCGTTTCACATCGTAAGCAAATTCAGTAAAAAAGCAATGGACACATACAGAGTGTTTCACGAAGTTGTACAGAAATTTAAACCTCGTAATTATCTCACGCAATTTTTTAACTGTATCCACAGAAGTGGTACTAACTGTTTCATGTGCCACCACACAAAAAAAATACAAGGATTTAAGTCTGGACAACGAGGAGGTCACAAGACTGGTCTTTGTTAATTTCAGTGGCTGTCCAAGTCCAAGACTTCGAGCTTGACGATCAGTCCCACTTTTTACAGTTTTGTCTCAGTTAATTAGGCAGTCATCTTCTAGCGGTTCTCAAACGGTTTTTACGATTTTTTTAAATTAATTTTGTGGCCAAACACCTTGTATATATTTGTATAGGTTCATTCTTTCAAAATATACGTTTGTTTCAAGGCTAGGTCAAATATGGAAAATAAAACAATTATTACCTTTTCGTTAGCTACTCTGAGCACATTCCCCACTTTCTTGGAAGCTTTTATGTAACAGTTCAGCGAACAGTTTGCGCAAAAACGGTTCTATTGCGATGCTATCAATAAATCATAGTCGACTTTATCTGACTATTTCTTTCTTGCCTTACAAACTCATCATCAGTGCAAATGTCATTGACGCGGTTCATTCTCGACTTTTTCTTGACCTTCCTTAAATGTGTTGCACTATCGATTGAACGTAAAGCTGACAGAAATCTAATCTGAAATTGATTATGCAGTCGCACATAAATTTAAGTGGATCAAATGTTTTCAACCACTAGAACTCGATAATAATGCGTTGTGCATTTAACTTTAATACTGCCTCTTAAACTTGCTGACAAAACTGTTGAACAATAATTATTGAAACTAAGAACATTGAATTTAATAATTATGAGATTAGAGTTTACAGAAAAATCGAAGAGTACCAAAAAACTTTTTTTTTGTTTGAGAATATAATTCTTGTGTCACATGACTTGTTCGAGAGACATTATTCAGAATATATCACAGTGGTGATTTAAAACAACAGTCAATATCACCATATTATGGTCTGTTGTTAATGTAATTTTTGAACATTTCAAAGTCAAATTGAGATTATCAAAAATGATTGCAAAGATGAAGCAACGTAAATGAATTCGAAACCACACGAGATACGAGTAGCTCGGATTGTTTAACCAAACTGTTTATTTACTGAACAAACTGGGTATTGTTTGTATAAATCCAAAATAAATTTGTTTTCTAAATGTTCTTCATTCATTATATTCTCGTGTTAAATATAACTCGTGATGTTGTTTATCCTCGGAAATATAATGTTAAAACGACGTGAACTTTTCTCAGGGCGCATTTTTCTTTCCAATCGTTGCGTTACGTTGATCAAATTTAAAAAAAATAAAAATAGAAAAAATAAAGACTTTTTCGTAACAATAACCACTATTATACACGGCTGAATTTCAGTTATTACCAATCAACATCAATGAAGTTAATGCTACTTTAGCAATTGTCTTAATGTAACTTTATAGAACTAACAAGAAATCGGTTCTTAAGTTGGAATGTTATAAATAACGTTTCCCCATATTTAACGTATAGAATCCAAGAATTCATTTTTATCAGCTAAAAAATTTAGCACTGAAAAGATTTTGGAAAGTTAATACATAATGTGTTTATTAGAATGTTGTTTCGCTTCAATTTTGTAATTCTTTATCGCCTATATTAAGACAAGTCCTTTTAATCTTTGCGAAAGTAAAAAAAGGCTGTGGACAGCGATGTACGCCGGTTTAATTTATAGGTATGTACTACTTGCCATAGCAATGCCAGCTTAAATACTGGAATTAATTAAACATTTGAATAACCAAACTAAAATGCAAAGAAAATTACAGTGAAAATCCCCTAATACCAAAATTTATACCCCAAAAATGAACATCATTAATAACACTAATTTTTACACAAGAAAATACGCTTAAAAAGGACTTCCACTGTTTTTACTTGTGGCAAAATTTAGAAGAAAAAATGTAGGCATTTCTTCGACCATAGAATCTAAATTCTCAAATAGAAATTTTTTCTTAAATTTTTCCTGCAGATATTCTTCCTGTTAATTAAGACTATCAAAATCATAATCGTATAGAAACATAAAATAAGTCTTTTCGGTACACATAAGACAGTTCCCACAATTAACTGTAATCTTGCTATTACTAAAAATGGCATTTTTTGTACAAATGAAATACAATGTTTTTTCTCCCACAGCAAAATTCTAACACGTACATTCAGCATCGCCAAAAAAAGAAGGCTTAAGATGACATTACTTTTGTACCTACAATTTTGGAATCTGTAATCTTACTACAATTCACTTCATTTCACCACGGCAAAATATGTCTTTTTCATGCGGTTGGCAAAAAGTAGTGAAACATGAGAAGTAATCATTTTTTGTAAAATATTTGTACCATTTCCTTGATAGAACGAATCACTTTTTTTCCTGTGACTTTTTATAATTTAGACATTTTTAGGTAATACATGCCAAAAAAAGTAAATAGTAGCCATTTTTTTAATAAGCTACACACGCACATATTTTTCAAGATATTCTCAAGGTTATGCAACTATTTAAACTAGTAGGTAGATAAATTTAATCGGCCCTATTTTTTCCTTTAATTCAAAAAAATATACATAAAGTCAAATTTTTGATAGTCACAAGAAAAAAATAAATAAAAACTGTGAGGTAGGTACTTTATAGCTTATCACACTACGGTTTGAATAAATTGGAAGCTTACGCATCCAAACATTAGTCATAAATATTAAAATGTGAATCTACATGGTTTTGGAGGCAAGAACAGCAAAAACAAATACAATAGCCGCGTACTAACGCTGTTCTTACGGTTATGAGTTATTGAGTCATACCTGATGTGTTGCTACAAACAATATTCCACATGTATAAGAGATCAAATTTTACCAAATTGAGACGAATACTAATGAAGTGAAAATAAATACTTGGCCTACCCAACAGTGCCAGCGGTTTTTTGACGAAATCTTTAAAGAGCACTAAGAATAAAAAAAATGGCTTTCCTCCAGTGGGAACTTTTGCAGGCTAAAATACATAGCTTCGTGAATCATCTGAGTAGTTGTTTTGATTTCGTATCAGTTTTATTAGCTGCGAAAAAGATTTCATTGTTTACATTTCTCTCATATCTCTTCAAATACAAGTAATTCTGAATTATTAAACATATGCTTATAAATGTATATATACGTTATTAAAGATTATGATTATTATGTTTATGTGTATAAGTAATCTATATTGAATCCTGCTGATTTTTATACGTTGCAACTTTTGATTAGGTACTGAACATTTAGTTTAGACCCTTACATGCTTGTTGTTTTCTGGAATTACACTTCTTGCATTGTAGGTTTTCTTGATCACGTCCCCATCGACAATGTACGAACGAGAAGATCTGTGTCGTATGGTGAGCTTTAAACAAACAATGCTAAAATAAAATGAAGTCAACGTGTCTTGAGATCGGAAAAATTCGGAATACACACCGAAAGCGACATCCGAACAAATAAAAGAATTAAGTGGAAAATGATGGTTGCCTACACACGGATACATATCACCGAAACCATCACTGAAAATATCGCAATTATGTGAAAAAGGGAAATAGTTTAGGTTATGGAAAAACCTGTGGAAAACTGAAAAGGCAGGTCATGGCCGGCTTCCAATCATTCAACTGACGCTTGCGCTATTTTGGTCATGCTTTACTTCGCGATTCGCGAGCTGTTCGCACCACGACCTTAGCAACTTATGGCCAACGCGTATTTCAAAATTTTTAACACCTTATACATTGTGATAAAACAGATGGTTTGTGATATCAGTTGTATAGTTAGTTCGCTACGTTATAACGTAGAGTACAAGGTAATTGCATAATCCATGTTCATTTCATAACATCCACATCAGACTTTCATTATCAGAAAAGTTTAGTTGAACAAAATAGGAATATTCAGTATTAATACTGTCAAACAGTTTGTTGGTAATTTGTAAAAATTCTGTTACACGTCTGCGATCTATAATCTTGTTTGCGATTTCATAATCAATGACCTTAACTTTTCAACTGCGATATATGAACATCTAGCACAGAATACTAAGTGATATTTTCTATCGTCTTAATTCACAGGTTTTCAAACTTTAGCGGAAGTTAAAAGCGCTAAAAATAGGTCCATTTAACATTTCAAAACATCTTATACTTACTTCCTTTTATTAAATCAATTATTATAAATTATTTTGCTCAGAAATAAATTTGCTTCTTTAATTTTAGAGGTGAATGTAATGCAAGATTTTTTTACCATTTAAAATACGGTGTTTCGAATTTTCAGTTTACAAAATATAATACAAAAATAATTCTAATTTGTAAATATTTTTTGTTAAAATAATTGTACTTCACATAGTTATAACATTAATTTGGAAGTGTAAAACTATTCACACATACTCGTGAAAAAAATAAGTAAAAAGTAATGGAATCGATTTCTAGCAATAAACAGCAGAATCAAATTTGGCGTTGGTGAAATAACTCCGACCTTCAGTTGTTCCACTCCCGTGCTAAGATAGAACGCAATAAATTCATTTTAAAATAATTTTGGTTTAACAATACTATTACGATATTTAACGTATTTTGTTATGTATACAATTGACTACTAAACTAAAATTTAATAAATAAAACCGTAATTTTAACATTAAAATACCATTAAATAATATAAAATTAAAGGGAACAAAAAATCAGAATATCGAGCAAAACAAATTCATTAAACTGGAGATTCTGGTCTATGGCTAAAGAATACGTCTTATTGTCACCACAAATTAATGAATGAACTGAAGTTATACTCAAAAAGGTGATACAGACTTGTAACTACTTTAGAATATAATACATCTGATTACTCAAAACCCATAAGGTTACTAATAGAATATTAAGAACTTTCATTTTATAAATTTTAGCACCGAAAAACCTCAAACACCCTGGATATAGTACACTCACACTTTCTTGTGCAAAAACCCTACAGCAATAATATTAACATTTTAAGATTTTTGTATGTTTTTACGAATGCTTGGACTAGTGCTGATTATATTTGGGCAGGTTGATTCACAGCTGATTTTCTGATGCATAAAAAATATCTCAAAAACCTCAATAAAATTCAATAAAGTTCTTAAAAGGTAATCTGTTACTCCCTACAAACTTTTGCAAACAATTTATAAAACTTCAGACCAAACGATATAAATTTAAAAAAAAAACGTCTAGTTAATTGTCTTATTCTTTAACAAAAGAAAATATTTTAAATTCAGAGTCTTTAAGATTATTTTACAAAAAAAAAACTTACAAAATGTAAGACGCAAAATGTAAGAAATTAAGGTAAAGTACATTTTGACAGTTCATATTTAATTAATTCATATTTACGGCCGTAAAAGAGAGAATAAAGTGAACGCTTATAGAGTGGTCACCCTTAAAAAAGTTATTAAACAACTTACTGTACAAGTAAAGACATGGAAAAGAGACAAAGCTTCACTACAATAACTAGTAAATGGAAACAATCTTTCAATATCTCTTTCGTGCATGCAATCCTTGAATCTTAAATATTAGCGGATTGAACATGCACTCGGGATATAATAAGTGAACTCTGCATAAAAACGCTTTCGCTCATTTTAATACACTACTTTTGCTATGACAAAAATAAATGCTTTAAGTAGTAATGAAAAAATCAGTTTTAAACCTTCAAAACACTTTACTGTACCAGAAATGTCGTACTGCTTGGACAATCAGTTATTTGTGGATGCATTTAATAATCATAATGTGTAAATAATATGGAAACACAACCTTGAAAATAAGTGATAATTTAAGATTTGTTGATGTAACAATAGTCGTAATCCTTGATAACAAAAAATATTTCTTATCTTTCAAATTTGAGGTGATTATGTCGACATTCGGTCGTCCATACTTGTAAATAAAATTAAAGATAGCATTTATTAAAAAAATAATTCATTCGTACTGTTTTTTATACATGGTTGTAAATAAAAGGTGTGTTTATTCATAGTTACGAATAATTCTCCTACAATGGCATTTCTCCCAACATGCAACACAGCCGTATTTAGAATGCGCAGTCAAATGATTCGAGACCTTCAAACTCTTCACATCACGCTGAGAAAAATGACCACCAAAATTCCAGATATAGGTATGATAATTTTTGCAAATAGTATTTTTTTGTAATTTATTTTTGCTTGCAGATACTCCTATTGTGCCATTATCAGACTCTTGTCGATTTATTAGTGATTGCATGGTGGCTGTGGGAACCCCAAGAGACAAAGCTGATATCCTAGCAAATAATTTAGTAACGGCGGATTATCGAGGACATTACAGCCATGGAATGAACCGCTTAAGTAAGGCCCACTTTTTATAGTAGTTGTTTTTGTTTGCGTAGAAAAAAAAATTGGACGGAAATCTATTGGTTTAAGGTAGTATTGAGTGTTCCCATATCTTATTATTGTTATGTTTTAGGTATGTATGTAAATGACGTAAAAGGAGGACTTTGTGATCCCAAAGCAGCTCCAACTATTATTAAAGAAACTCCCGCCACCGCGTGGGTGAATGGAAATAATGGTCTAGGAGCTGTAGTTGGAGTTTATTCTATGGATCTTGCAATTAAGAAGGCAAAAGAAGTGGGAATAGGGATGGTGGTAGCTAAAGGTAAATATTTTTTTTGTCTATCAGATAAATTATGAAGCGCCGACTTGAAGCAGTGTATAGAAGGTATAGATTTTTAAATGGGTCTGTAGAAAACATTATTCAGAAAACGTAGATCTTGGTTTGAATGTAACAGAATACTTCTATACACGGTGGTCCGTAAAGCTCGCATTTAATTTTAATGGTAAATTCTTCGTCAGAAACTAAGATTAATCATGATTTGCACCGAAGGTATACATCATCGATAAAATCGATGATTTTAAGATTACGAGCAATTAAAATTGACTGCTATATTAGTATATCTACCTTAATAATGTTACTTGATGTTCACTTGAATCGCTTGAGAAGTTTAAAATTTCTTTAAAGCTTCAAGTTTTAAAGTTTAAAATTGGGAAAATAGTGGAAATGGATGTTGCCAGAAGAGCAAATAATATTCCAGCAAACCGATGATTTATTCCCGCAATGTTAAAAAAATTGCTTTTTCTTCCGATCAAGAATAAAATATTATTTCATAAATGTAACAATATATACAATTACAATTAATATGTAATACAATAACAATCAATACACATTAACATTAGGGGAATAAATCTCTAGCTACGATCGAAATGTCTGCTGGAACATTTTCTACTCTTTAAATTTTAAAATTTCAAGCTTGAACAAAATTTCAAACTTCTCAAACGATTGTTTGTTTTTTTCAAAATAATCTTGTTTCACTATGAAGAATATTAGGTACTTAATTATGTTTATTAGATGCTTAGCTTAATCTTTTGTTGTGATGACGAACATAATTTTTGAGAGAATGTCAATGTTGTCACTCAATTACAAGTAAATTAATAATTTAAGATTAAGATCGGGAGAACAGGTTTGAAATAAACAGATTTTTTCCTCTTTACAGAAAATTCTTTCGGTTGGTGCATGGGGACTCATAGGTTCGATAATAAAATCTTTGTTCATTGCAACTTAAAAGTAATCTCATATTATGACGAAGAATTTACTATTAAAATGAAGTGTGAGCATTTATCGACACTGTGTACAAGGTGTTGTGGTAAATAAAAATCCACAATCCGATTGTAGACAAAATAAATTATAACAGGCGAATTGCACAGAAGCAATTTGGAATGATCGAGTTTTTTTTTATAAAAAACGGAGCTTGATCTCTGGGTAAAAGTTAGGATTATTTTATGTATTGATTTATTTTAAAATGAAGCATCTGTTTATCATTAGTCTTTAAACACATTAGGTGTTGAAATTTTCACCCAATAAATAATAAATAAGTGTCGTATTCTGCAGATGACATTTCTCAAAGACAGCTTTCTTTTCGCCATACGTCTTGTTATTGTTTTGATTTTAATAGTAGCTTAAATTAAAAAAATAAGGTACATATGAATAAATTTACATTTTATCTGTTGCATTATGTTGTTTTTACTAATTCCTGTGTCATCTTGTACTCATACTAAAATTCCTTTTAGGATCAAATCATTATGGAATTGCAGGCATCTATAGCTTGCAGGCAATGCAACATGGTTTTCTAGGAATGAGTTTTACAAATACATCGCCACTTATGGCTCCTACCCGAGCAAAACAAGTAATTTTTTTTTTTGAAAACATCACCACTTCAACTTGAATTTTAGGCAGCCTTGGGAACAAACCCCTTATCTTTGGGAGCCTTAGCTAATAACGAAGACAGCTTTGTTTTGGATATGGCAACTACAGCCGTCGCAGTTGGAAAAGTACGATGCTAAAACGAAACAAGCAAGGCTTAGCCTTTTCTTTTGCAACACTCGGTAGATAAAATTAGATTGATTAATTTTCATTGCAGCTTGAAATTCAAAAACGAAAACATGAACCTATTCCCGAAGGCTGGGCACAGGATTCATCCGGCAATATTACAACAGATGCCCATGTGGGTTATGACGCCAGGCGTTTAATGCCATTAGGTGGATCTGAAATGAATTCGGGTTACAAAGGTTATGGTTTGGGAATGTTAGTGGAAATCTTCTGTGGTATCTTAGGAGGGAGTGCCTATGGTCCGAATGTTCGTCAATGGGGTGATTTCAGTAAAAAAGCAAACTTGGGGCAATGCTTTATTGCAATAGATCCATCATGTTTTGCTCCAGACTTTAAGGGTAGACTGAGTGATATGTTGTGTCATCTTAGGAATATGGAACCGGTATATTCAATGTCACTCATTTTGATCAAAAACTGATGTGTTTATATTTTAGGCAGATCCCGCTAAACCTGTTATGGTCGCGGGGGACCCTGAAAAACTGCACATGAAATCAGTCGATCAAGCTGGTGGGGTGAAGTATGTTCAAGATCAACTAGATACTTGTAAAGAGTTAGCTGAATCTTTGAAAGTAAAACCTTTAATCTCAAATTGAAAGTAAATTAAAAGACTTTGTTTTCTCATGTGCATGTTCTTGGCCATCTGTCCTTTTTGACACATCCGATATGAGTGTACCTATTGATAAAACGAAATATAGATTTTATTTTGAAGTTTAGACAAGTTTCTGTTTAGCAAGTCTGAAAAAATAGTCTAATGGGTAGATTCGATCTGTGAGCAGAAACGAAACTTTATCGACCAACTATTTCCATCATTGCAATATTACAGTTAGGTGAGTTTCAAGATGTTAAAAAAATTAAATATAAGAAGCGCATTGTAAAAATGACTTTAAAATCGTTTGATGTTTCGGCTATACAGACGAATACTTTGCATATAATTGATCATCTTAGAACAGTTCCCGGACGATCATGATTCAAATACAAAATGGTAGTAGAAATTTTTTGCTCAAATGGCGGTCGACGGAGTTTAAAATTTTCTACAGAACAGACACGCAAAAGGTTAAACATATGCTCAAATAGTAAAGAAAAGTGGCTGAAAAAAATATAACTGTTTATGTAATTATGTGGTTGAATAAAAATGAGTTTTTATATTTCGATTACTCTCTAACAAACTTATGGAAATGGAAATTCCTGGAGTCATAAGGAACTTTCTACATCCTTTATTTATAGACAAAAAACAAAACATAAGTAACGAAATGTTTGGTAGCTACTGAGTTTTGTTCTTGTGTTTGGTACTTCCCCGTTTTCCCGTTAGTGAGCTGTTGTAAACGAGTTTGACGCCTACAATACTAAAATTTAAGCGCATAACCAGTTTATCTTTCGCATAACCTCAAAAGATAAGCCTACTTTTGTTAGTTAGTTTAACTAAATAATCTACAAATATTTACAGTTCAAACACGTAAATAAATTAGATACATTATTATGAACCAGGTGTGTTAGTGTGCGTTAACCAGTATTACTGTTATTTGTGTTGTGTCACATAAATGTTGATTGTTATGTACAAGTTGATAACGTAATGTGAAACTCCGTGAATTAAGTTTGCTTTTACTATCTGCCTAAATATCATGGTTTAACGTTCTTTTTCTGTTTTAGTTTAGCTGGATTGAATCCTAAGCCACATCATGAGATTTTTTGAGAACAGCTCAGTAAGTTATCATGCAACTAGACATTTATTTACTATTTGTGTTAAGGCGTAGAGCATATCTTAATTTATATGAGCCAGAGCCGTTAGCTTCACTTCTAATTATATTTATATTCTTGATAAATAAAACTATTAGATATTTTCAGTGAAAGTTCTGAGGAATGAAGCTAAAAGTTTACGTTTATTATAAATGAACGTCCTTCAACTGAACGGGTAGTAATTAAGGTAATCTGTGCTACATTTGTTACCTCTTGCTGCTGTTAAACTCTCAATTAAAAGAAATGCAAGTGCAAGACTAATAAAGTAGCCATCAAAATATTAGCGAACTAATATAAACTCGCTATCAAATTATTAAAGAACCTGAACCATTGTTAGATTCATAACCGGTTCAAGAACGGAATCGATTTTGACCATAAATTCTGTAAACTGTCAGTAATCAATGGTTGAGACTTTTGAGGGTTTTGGGTAGTTCTTTAGATTTTGACAGTCATTATCCTTATAGAGACTTCCGTTGGGTTCTACAGTGAGTAGATAAACTTAATTGTGTTATCAAATTCATTTGAGTAAGGACTGGAAAATTTTTCACTAGTTTGGGGTGAGATTCCGATAAAAGCATTAGCATAAGCATAAGGCAAGTGTGAATTTTTACAGTATGAGCGTATTTTCGTCAAACACTTGAGTTTTTGCAATGAAAACCTTTTTTAATAAAAGTTTCTATTTCTACATTTTACGATTTGTTCAATACAATATTAAAAGGTTGATAGGTTTTAAATTTATCGTTAGAAAAATTTTGGGAATTTAAAATTCACTCTGTTGATCGCCTTTTTAAATTTTTAAATACATATTAGGTTTGCACATTTTTGATGCCTACCTAGATTTTAAGTTGTCTAAAATTCAATACATGCATATATTTAAAAATATCTAAGAGTAGATAGTCAAAAGAAAATTTTAAATTTCTATAATTATCAGTTTTCCCAAACTTTAATATTTTCAACAGTTTACTTTTTCATTTGGCGGACTATCGATTTGTTTAATTTTTAATTTCTCTAATTGTCCCGATTAAATATATTTTTTCATGTGTCTAACACATATTCTACATAAACATGTTTTTTTTTTATAAAAACACAAAAAAATTACAATACTGATTTTTTAAGAGATACTAATTTTTAAGAAATTTTAGAAATATTCGTAGAAATATTTTGACAATTTTCATAATTTTTAAACATTTCTTAGATATTTTCAAATTGTAACGTTTTAGAAACTTATCGATTTTCAAAATACTTTTGAGGGTAAATAATAATAGTAAAAAAAGGTAAAGGTGAAACACTTTTTTTTAACATTTTAGTATTATTTAAAAGACCTTCAAATTTTTTTATTGATGCTGAAAAAATTATAAAATATTATCTTTAAATATTAACATCTTAAATATTCGAAAACATGTCAATAGCTATTTCTGTAATAAGAGTGCAAGGTAATGGGGTTTTTAACCATGGAGAAACGTGACGCCGAGTGCGGATAATTTTTCGCTTACATTGCAGTGGGATTTTTTTACATAATCTTAGTTATTATGAAAAGTTAACTGTTAACTTGATAGTCTTATCTTACATCTCGTCAGTTTATTGCCGTTATACAAATACCAATAAATTTTTCGAGTGTCAGACAGTTTTGCTGCTTCGTGACTAGAGAAGGTTATCTTTCCGTTGTCATGTAATAGCCCAAAAGTCAAGTATTTTTAATAATGTCTAATAATTTTAATGTAAGTGTTAGAAATAGGTAGAAATTTTCAGGCGTCACATTAACCTTTCCAATATTAATTGTTAATTGTAAAAATTATTATTATTATTATTTACGTACACATATTTACACATGTGGATAAACAAAGATTTAGATCATTTTGTTTTTAAACGAGTAAGAATTTGAGGAAAGCCGCCCATTATTATTAGGTTATTTATTGCAACAAATATTGTACAACAAAAAAAAAACACTAAAGTGGTTTGCATTGCTTTATATAATAGTTCTTACTTAATTTTCAAAAAAAGTACTGAAATTGGCTAAAAATAAAAAGAATATGTAATTTAATTATAGATTCTGATATTTATTTACTTTTTACGTAACAAAAAAATTAGAAACAAACTTTTTTAGTGCAAAGTATTTATATCGAGCGATCAAAATAAATTGTCATTTTTGAAACCGAAAACGAATGTCCATCTTTGATTGAAATTTATAAATGTTAGTTGAAAAACACGATTTTATTGTGAAAAATACGTAAATTATTATTAAATATATTTATTTTATTCGACTGTTATAACAAACACTGCATTTTGTTGTAAGCACAAACAAGGCATTTGTCTATCTCCTCAACTACAAGTCCCAATATAACGTATCAATCGTAACAGACATACGTTTTCGGTTTTAAGGATGACTCGATCACAAATTATGTCTGTATTTCGTTTGAATATTTTTTATTGATTTTACTATTGTATTTTTAAAACGTTAATCTAAAATTTATCATAGTCGTGTAAGTGTAGATGGCAAATTCTTTTCAAGTTCATTATCTCACTCTATCAAAATTTTATCTTCAAACACTGCAAGGATAAGTTCCATTTGCAATTTGTTTGATAAAAAAAACTTCCGCTGCGCGATTTATCGAGTTCTATTTAGTTCTATTTATTTTTTGTTACAGGAAATGGTTTTCAATGAATCGGAGAACTACATTTGGAATGTCGAGTGCAAAAACGAATGTCTTGGGGAAGGCACTTTTGGAAGAGTTTATCGTGGTGTTCATAAACGGACTGGTGATAATGTAGCTGTGAAAGTGTTTAAATTTCCCAATAAATCTCTTTCTCAAGAAATTAAAGTGTTGCAAACTTTGGATCATGAATATATCATAAAACTGCATGCCATCGAAATTGAAGAACAAAACAAAACTGAAATTTTGGTTATGGAGTTATGTAATGGAGGTAGCTTGATGAACTTTTTAAGCCAACCGGAAAATTCATTTGGACTGTTGGATTGTGAATTTTTACGTGTATTTGAACACTTGTCTGGGGGCTTAGAATATTTGAAAAGGCATGATGTCATTCATCGAGATGTCAAACCAGGTAAAATTCTAGTGTTATAATGTGAGATGATAAATAGAAAACGAAGCACTATACCAGAAATTAACCAAAGCACGTATAAAAAAGGTAAAATTTAAAGATTTTAAATGTCATTGCAGTTATCAAGCTTCAAATAAATGTATCAAGTGTTTGAATTTAATTTAAATAAGTTTTGTTCTTCACTTGGTGAATTTGCTTTATTTTCTTGTCGAAACACTTTCTTAATGCTGATCTTTTGTTACAGATAACATAATGCGACATGTTCATAACGATGGTCGTGTTATATACAAATTGGCAGATTTTGGTACGGCCCGCGAACTTCCGGAAGGTCAAAACTTTTTTTCTTTGCATGGTACCGAAGCTTACCTAAATCCTCAAATTTTCAAAGTTTGCTTTTTTGGGGATGACCATTTTCCTAGAAGATTTGGACCTGACAGTGATCTATGGTCTATTGGGGTCACTTTGTATCAAATTGCCACCGGTGTTTTACCGTTTATGATTCAAGACAGACGTGTAATGTTAATGATTTATGAAGAAATGACTCAAAATGAAGAAATTATTTCTGCATGCCAAGTGAACGACAAAGTAGAATATCATACTGCATTACCAAAAACAAGTCGTTTGAGTGTTGGATTGAAGTCATTGATTACGCCTATTATCGCTGGTCTTTTTAAACAAAACTCAAAAATGCAATGGACATTTACAGAATATTATGAACATGTTTTGGAAGTTCTTTCGAGAAGAATAATTAACGTTTTCTATGTTAACAAAATGCAGAGGCTTAAAGTTTACGTCAAACCTAATGATACATTCAAAGATTTCAAACATTACCTTCATCAACAGACGAATGTTAATGAAGACGACCAAGTTTTTCTGTATAAAAAGACTCTTATTGTAAATTGTTTTGATGATTTTGAGGCCACTGACTCTGAATATGTATTTCTGTTCGATAGAAGAGACAGTCAGGTGCAGCCAGTCAGCAACATTCAGTTAAATTTTCAAATACTATCAAATTTTCAACAAAAATTCTCATCAGCGTCAAATGAAGATGACTTGCGATTATCGTTCCTTGCGTCAAAAGATTTAAGTCTTTGCAAAAACCTAATGGAATATCAATGTGCGGTTTGTAAACTTTTTGATACTTTTGTCAAAGATTTCAATGTGTATTACAAAGAAGAGCAAAAGGATCTTCATAAAGTTTATAAAATATTATTGGAAAAATATTTAACCGTAAGTGGCCAAGTGAACATCTTAAAAAAACTTCAAGATCTGTGCAAATCACCTGAAGGAAATTTTATCGAACAATTCAAAGTTGCGACAAACAATTTCACTGATCAAGCGTCCAAGTTATTTGAATCTCTCTCATCTGCTACCAAATCACCAAATTTAAATGGATGTCACGATTCGTATCTTAGAATTGTTGTTGCAGAGTTGACGGACATGAAGGATATAAGACAGCAATTGTACAGTTGTATGACAAACAAAAAGTTGTACGATTATCAAAAGATAAAATTTATTCGTTGTGTCAGATTGATAATGGAAATTTTAACTGATAAAATGGAGCCGGATTTCGAAAGATTTGTTGACGATGTGAAAAGTTGGTACATTAATACATTTTTTTCACAAGTGAGACAACTGAGCGATTTAAAAAGGCAGATTCACTTGTATGGAAACGAACTGAAACTCTTTGGAAAAGAGGTCGAATCTAAAAGTAACGAAAATTTGAAAGTGGTTCTTGCGACTCGCAAATCCGTATTCCATAAAGAAAAACTTCAAGAACTTTTGGACAATTACAAACAAAACACCTTGGACATGAAAAGTATTATAGATGAAAATGTTCGGTTGATTGAAGAGATGAGCCAGTTAGTTCTCTCAGCGGAATTGGATGTAGCGAATGACTTAGAAGAATCATTTGTATAAACTCCATTGTTATATTAAGTATATATGTATACATATTAATTTTATTATTAAAAAATCGTAAAAAGTTGTTTGATTTTTTTTAAAGAGAAAGAAAATGACGTTTTAAATTTCTTTCATTTTGGTATTCATGAATTGCAGAACTTTACGGACTTTGCGTTTCTGTGCAATAAAGTGACACTTTTCGGACGTCAATTTTTTTGTTATGTTGAAAATCCGCAAAAACGAGATTGGTAACTACAAACAAATTTGACATTTGACATTCGCGTAAATTAAAAAAGTAGCCGAATTTTTTAATTTTTCGGCTATGTAAATGTGGCTGCAATAGAAATTGTCACTGGGTCACTTCAAATTGAAAATTCTTAGAAAATTAGAAAAATAAAAAGTCTTGATATTTTATTCAGTTTCGAAACTTTTAATGTCAAGATGAAAACCAACATAATCTAAAAAAAAAATAAGAGTACACAATGTTATTGATAGCCAGTGTAATTATAATAAGTTACGCTTACTCATAACTGCAATCTTTACGTAACCATAACCTCAAAATTCGTTGCTTGTTTATGTAGGCATTACAACTTCAAAGTTTTTGAGTAGTTCAATCTAATTCGGCCTTCTTTACTGCTCTATGAGATAACCGTTGACTTTTTCACCGCTTAATAATAACTCCTTTATTTTTGTTATTTAGGAACTTTTTATTTCTGAAAATTGGTAACACGTCTCCCAGCTGATTTTGACAACGGTTATCATCATAACATGTTCTGTGTATAAATGGGAAATACCCATGCCTCTCTACTTGAAAGTTTGATAGAAATGTAATCTAAAATTGGTTTGCAGCTGTCGTCAAATTAGTATTACGAACTATGTCGTTTTTACGAGGCTCCCAGAATTACGTCTGGTCGACGACAAGTGTTTTAGGAAAAGGGGCGACAGGTGCAGTTTATCAAGGGGTAAATAAAATCAATGGTGAACCAGTGGCAGTGAAAACATTCAATCAAATGAGCCATCTCCGTCCTCATGATGTTCAAATGCGAGAATTTGAAGTTCTACAGAAAGTGAAACATGAAAACATTGTTAAACTCTTAGCTATTGAAGAAGAACAAGAAAACCGAGGCAAAGTTATCGTAATGGAACTGTGTACTGGGGGAAGTTTATTTAATATATTAGACGACCCAGAGAATACTTACGGCTTGTCGGAACGTGAATTTTTGAAAGTGTTGCAAGATTTGTCTGCAGGAATGAAGCATCTTCGAGATAATAATTTAGTTCATCGAGATTTAAAACCTGGTAAGAAACAGATTTGTTTACGACGTAATATTTTTCTTAATGAGAATTTTGTATCAATTTGCTATTCTTCATCAATTAATTGTATTCAAAAGTTTGTCACACAACTGCATCAAATAAATTAGAATAACTATTAAAGAATAAAATGTAAATTATATTTTTTTTTGACTAAGTAAAAGCTGAGTGAATGAAATATAATGTTTATACCAACTTTATTGCCATTATTATCAATAACGTTATAATAGAGTCGGGCGCCATTTTTGAAAAGTTACTTTTACTTAATACCGACGTTGTGAACGTGAAGACACAAAATATGAACATTTAAATTATAAAACTGAAGTAAACTGAGCATTGTTTTAGCATGTTGGCACCTATTGGTCTTACATGTCAAAACCATCATCAGACACATGTCAAAATGCCATCATTACACAATTACATTTCAATTACCGAGCGATCTGAAAGTTTTTCTATCAAGTGGGATAAGAAGGTAAAAACATGTTGTCTTATAACATCATAAATAAATAATGAGAAACTAAAAAAATTAAAGTGTCAAATAACTAACAAGATCAATTAATAAGCGACATACGTTTTTACTTTCATGACCTCCTTGATAGAAAGAATTTTGAATCGCTCGGTACAATAGAAACAATGGGGTCTATCATATAACTTTTATTTTAACAGGTTGTTAAAATTTGTAACCATAGACTGACCAATTGAATTATAGTATTTACTATTTTAACAGCTTGTTAAAAGTAAACGAGCCGTTAAAAAGTTACACAGTAGGTTACAAATTAGTTAAAATGTTCAACTTCAACTATTAAAGAAACGATTTGAGTTAACAGAGAAATTTATCAATACATTTGAAACCTGCTTTGATTTCGTTTTTATTCGATTGTTTTCGATTTTGCCACTTTCGAATACTCTTGATTGCCAATTTTCCTGTGTGTTGAAATTAACATTCCCAAGGAGGATGGTCGATTTCTTCATTCATGTGAAAACTCTAACCTGGAAAGTTTGAGATGCGATGTTCAGGGACGTTATTTATGGACGTCCTTAATTCCCCCAAATATCGATGTTTATTTGCGATTAGTTAATTTTTTGGGTGTCATGTGGATGTCAAAATTTTTGATCAATGCTGTTGTGAAAAACAAAAAAATGGGAAGACGTATGTCGTAGTGTATGTTATATGAATGTTAGTTAAAAAATGTTATACGTCAATTATTATTTTATTATTTATTGAGAAAAATTATGAATTCTACATAAATGAATGAAAGTTAAAAAACTTATTTACTAATACTACTACTAATAACTGTCATATCTAATTTTGGGTTCTTGGTCACTGCCATGGTAACGAATTGGTATATGTTAAAATAAACAGATGAGTTACAGAAGAGAACCCACTTATTTGTTTAATTTAACCGGCTGTTAAAATTCGTTACCATGGCACTGACCATCCAAAACATCATATTTATGATTTTAATGACCTGTTTGTTTTGCACATGCCGTTAAAACCACCACAGACACGACTTTTTACAGATTAGGCCTCACAGGGGGCTGTACGATATTTTGATTGGTCATTACAAGAGGTAGAAATTTTAACAGCGTATTAAAATGAACAAGAAAATTATAGAACGGACCCCATTAATGACCGTTAAAAAGTTACAGAATAGATTCCAGTATTAACTAAGCAATTTAAAACAATAGCTGGACGACAATCTTTTGCTCATATTCTTCATGTAGGTTTCTGGTGGTCATTTCAATAGTCAGGTCAGGTCAGGTCAGGTAATTGGTAAACAGGTAGATATTTTTAAGTGGTTTCTTTTTATCACCCCCAGTTTTTTATTTGTATCAGTCGCATTCAGTTTTGCTACACATACATGTAAGATAAATAGTCTCAAAGACCACTTTATTGTTTTAACGAACTATCTGTTCAAGAAATTATGAATTAATGTAGTTTTTCAAGTGTTTAGATGAATCACCCTGACTGTTTTTGTTACGTGTGTGGAGAATTGACTTTTTATAATAAACGGCGAAAAGTTTTAACTGAATGTTATCTGATTTATTTTTGTATTCCTGTGCGTCATCAAGTTAAAAAAAAAATCAAGACGGGTTAATTAGATTTAATTTAATTTTTAAACAATAACATGTGTCATTTGTTGAATTTATAACATATTCTGCAAAATGTAACACAATTTTCTGAGTGGTACCATTTTTGTAGCAATAAGGGAGCCATAACTTGATGATGCTTTAAAACATCTGCTTTAATTATAATTCAGTAATCGTCAGTTTATAATAAATTAAAATGTACGAATTAATTTGGAGTTACTTTGTCTTTGTCCTTCAATTATATTTACTTTCGATAAAAATGTTATTGATAATATGAAGTTAAGACAATGCGTTTTATTTTTCAGGTAATATAATGAAATATATCTGTGATGACGGTCGGACGGTGTACAAATTGACCGATTTTGGAGCTGCCCGTGAATTGCCCGAAGGTCAACATTTTCAGTCACTTTACGGAACTGAAGAGTACTTACACCCTGATCTCTACGAACGTGCAGTTTTAAGGAAACATGTAAATAAATCATTTGGAGCCACAATTGACCTTTGGTCGATTGGAGTGACGCTGTATCATGTCGCTACTGGAAACTTACCATTTCGACCATACGGTGGTCGAAAAAACAAAGAAACAATGCATTTAATTACCACTAAAAAGGCAAGCGGAGTAATATCTGGTATTCAAGTGACTGAAGATGGACAGATTGAATGGAGGAAAACTCTTCCTGATAGCTGTCAGTTAAGTCCAGGATTAAAAAAAATTATTACACCACTTTTGGCAGGATTACTAGAGGCCGACACTAAGAAAATATGGACCTTTGATAGATTTTTCACGGAAGTTACTGATATGTTGTCGAGAAAAATTGTAAATATTTTTCATGTTAACAAAGCCCAATTGATTAGGGTTTATATTCATCCTGACGAAGTTTACAATCATTTGCAGAATTATATACATGAACAAACAGAAGTTACTATGGAAAATCAGATTTTACTGTGGAAATCTTGTTTGTTTACGGATTTCGTCGAAGAGAACAGTCGAGCTGGAGGGTACCCCGAAACAAATGAAGAAGAACCGTTATTTTTGTTTAGCAAAGACAATAATAACGTTATGGTGATGCCTGAACAGAATTTACCCAAGTTTAATGAATTTAGTAGTGTTACGTCAGTTGAAAGTGACGCAGCACAAGCTAAAAATGCGTGCAGTATAGGATATTTGTGTAAAAGACGCATTGACAAATACTCTTTGGCTTGCCGACACTTTAATAATTGTGTAGAGAATTTAGCTCAGTATATTATTAAAGAGTTAAAAGATATAAATCAGATTTGCCAGCATGTGCTAGAGAAAACTACCATCCATAAAAAAACCGCACAATTTCTGGAGTCGTTTCAACGACTGGCTTTACTTAGATTGAGCAATGTCCCCCAGATTAACTACGTTGATGAACTGAAAGAACTTAGTGAAAGTTTCGTCACTGAGACTGCTAAAAAAATTATGCAACTCAATCAAAGTCAAGTGATAGAAAACCAGTTGATGTCCGAGTGGGCTAGTTCAAGTCGTCCATTAAAATGTCCTATCAAATCAAGAGCTTCAGAGAGGGCGCGAACTGAAGTAGACAGGTTAAGAGATTCTTGGCAACATCTGGTACGAGACAGAGCTACACGAACTCTGTCTTACAATGACGAACAGTTTCATATTTTGGAACGGATCAAAATCACACATACCATAAATCGGATTAAGGTTCTTCTTCAAAAAGAAGTTTGTTCTCAACACGCACAATTAGCAGAGAATTTAGGTGATTGGTATAAGATCGCCCAGATTGTGTATATACAAACGATGATTTGCAAAAGGGATGTTTCAACTTATAACAGCGACGTGAATAAGTTTGAGCTGGAAATGTTTATTAAAAACGAAGAATATTTAGAGCAAGTGCAGAAACTGATAGAGCAAGATGCAAACGACAATTCTAGTAAAAAGATGAAGAATTCTAATAACCAAAAGTTGAAAATGTGTTTGACTGAATACAGGAGAGAAAATAACGAGATGAATGAAATTTTAATAGAAAATGCTCAGCTCATGGATCAGGTTCAGAAGATGTTGGATGTTTTAACAGTTGACGAAGACTAAATTCATTTTGTACAATATAAGACTGGTGCTATAACATTCTTGTTTTTTTGTGTAAGATATTTTATAATTCAGAGAATTTGACAAGTTTCTTTGTTTTTCATTTCATGAACTTAGGGTAACTATATACATTGCATAAGTATTATACATCTGACTATTTAATAATAAAATAAATTATATTTATATTAAATGTATTTTGATACCAAACCATTTTCTCTTGTAAGACGACTAACGCCTGCGGAAGAAATTTTGTTTAGTAGCGACGTGACAACAGAAGTGGGTATAAAATTCTTCACAAATAAAATATAATTCGTACCTCAGTTTTCATGAGGTCACAGTGAACGAGTTTTGTAAATTTTTAAATTCGTAGATATATTTATCTATTTTGACGAATGAAGGCTGTGATAAAAACGTAAGGATGGTAAACGTCTCTAGATCATTGATAGAAAATTATTGATTATCTTTTTTATTGGGCTGGTTTTAGATGAATTGTAGCAGTAAGGACGGAAGGCAAAACATCATTTAATGGATTCTTCATAAACTAGGTACGTCTATTTTCAGTACACAAAATACTTATCTATGTTTTAATGGCATTTAAAAAAATTAAAGAATCTCAACTGTGCTGCACTCGTTTGTTCAATCCCAACTATTCTACTCTACATAAAACCGCATATTTTTAGATAAATTGTCTCAGTTTTAACATAAGATGATACATCAGGAGGATGTACTGTTCAAAGAAACAACATTTTGCCCAGGGTTTTAATTGCATTCTATTAGTTTTTATAGACATCTCAGTGATTTTTTACACAACAAAAATTGAGTCAACTTAAAGTAGATTTAATTTAAATGAACCTTTTCAAAATTTAGAAAGACACAGTTATAAGCAGGCAACAAAGTGCTGTTATAATCAAGTGTTTCAATTGTAGTTTCAATAAATCTTATTGTTTAATTTTCGTGATCTTCCTCCTCTAATTTGCTGTAAAAATTGTTGCAAATCTGCTGACACTAATGTCTTTTCGAGCTGATTAGATGGCAAGTTACATAATGAAAGCAATGAAAGTCTGAAATTCTCCCAAAGCATGTAAAAAAGAAATTTGTGTTAATTGATATTTATTATTAATCACAACGTTTTACTTTACGATGTAAGTTTACAGTAGACGTAAAATATAAGCTGTAATTATCAACAATTTTTCATTAATGAATGAATTAATGAATTTTCATTAAATTCACTTCCATTTTGTAAGTTTTTTTAAGTTGGTTTGTCTTTAGAACTAGCCTACAAATAATAATGTTCCAATAGCGTCGTAAAACATTTACCTGAATTTACTTTAACAGTATCAGCATCGGATTATTAGTTTTTTAAAAATATTCTTTCTGGGCATATATTTGGCAACATTTTTCATTTAAGTGTATTGCTGGTTGCAGATGTCATTGTTATATTTAGTACTTAAGTGGAAGCAGAGAAATAATTATTAAAGAAATTACTATGAATACAGATACGTGAAAATTGACAAATACAAAAACATTATTCTTTGTCTTAACGTATTTTCACTAATTGATAGTTTCGAGCATTTTTAGTTTTTTTTCTCTCAATGTTGGTATTAACCTTTAAATCACTTTTAAATTTGACGTAATGCAACCGACTAACGACGCTGAGCGGAAAAAACGGTTTTGAAAGTTGTCATTTGTCCTAGGATGTTATTCTCCCGAATTGATTTAAGTTTTATTGATTATTAGAAAATTCGGTTGAAATTAGTTGAGTTAGTTCAGTTTGTTTAAAATGGGAGATGACGCAGGAAATCGGTAAGTGTTGGTCAGTGGTGTTTTCGGAAGAGTTAACACTTAAAAGTTTTGTGGGTAATTCATTATATTTATGCTTCAACGTAAATGTGACATTCTGGTGCTTTAATACTGTGTTTGCTTTTAGTGCCGAAGAATTAGATGATTCATTTGAAAATGCCGAAGAAAAGTTTCGGAAAATATGTGTAAGTTACTCTTTTTCTAATTGTATAATTATTAGCACATATGTAATGGTAGTGCTTATTAGCTAAAAGTTTGTACATGAAATTGTTGGATCTAGAAAAACAATCCTTACATTTAAGAACATTTCGTTGTTGATGGAAAATAGACCATTTCCAGAGTATGAAATGTATTTGTATTTCATTTGTTGAAGAAACAGGTTTCGCTAAAATTGAAATCGTTATTACTGACAAAAGGAGTTATAAATACCTGAAGATTTAGTTTTTGATTTTCAAAGTTTAATAGATTTAAAATTCGACCAGTCCTCTTACACTAAAAGTAAATTCGTTATTTGTGAAATATTGTTGTTAAACAAATTACAGTTTCTGTGGTGCGTTTACAAAAAGACAACATGAAAACGAATTCAAGAATCGCACAAGTGCTCCAGAAGAAGTCATACAACGCTAATAATTGTGAATTTTCTTTTACTATGGAATGCAGTGAATTGAGAAACTCAACAAAAGTTCTCACAATGATGAGAAGAAGTTGTCCTGCAAATGCTCGGTTAATTTTTTGACTCATGATGCAAATATTAAAATGGGATGACATTAATTTATCCATTTCATGGTGGGGGTGAGAATGTTTAGGTAATTGAAAAATTTGGTGGTTTATATACATCAAGTGTTGTCGTGTCGTTAGAACTAAACCACTAAATTGCGTTAATACTATCGACGATATTAAATAAGTTATGTTGTAAGTTATGAAAGATACAACACAATACTCGATTCTATTTTCTGTCATTAAACAACTGTAGTTTCCTATAAATGATGTCGCTAAAATCATAATTTTTTTAGAAGCCAGTAATATTTTCAGGGAGCTAAAAATGTATTTGACCATAATTTAAACAGATACACATTACTTACTTTTCTTACTTGTAATTCATTTTAATTTTTAATTTCTCAACTTGTTCTTCATAGTACAGAATCAAATTCATACATTCTGTAAATTTTTCTTTGCTGTTATATATTACAAATAAAATGCTTATCGTCACTCCTATTTTAACTAACTGAACAGCGAATTTTGTCGCTGTCTGCTCATGGCGTTCGAGGATTATATACGCAGCAGCATACGACATTGTGGTGAATAAGAAAAATAAGGATAAACCATAAAACCAGAAAAATGGTAGAGTTTCAAATCGAGGTCTGGGTTTAATGTTTTGGTTGTATCGTAACGGAAGTGTACAGAAAATTCGTAAGTGTCTAGAGGATTTTAAATTATGGTAAAAGGAGTGGTACATTTTGTGGTTTCGTGGCAAATAAATTCAAAAAGTTGCGATTACGTTGATGTAATTGAAATCATAAAGGTAGTTGAATATAATTTTATTATCTACTTAGGTCTGTAATGTTTATAGGGTATTTGATTGCATACTATCTTAATGAAAAGTAATTTTTGACTTCCATTTTTTGATCGTATTATTGATAAAACTATTTATTATCTTTCGAATATACATGATTAAAAAGCAATAATTTATGTAGGACGTAGATTTTTGTTACGTTTATTAAACGTTATTAAATTAAACGTATTGTTTGTTATTGACAAAAGATATAAAATTAGAAGTAAGAACTATGATATAATTGAATAATAGTTATTTATATAAAGAGTTACATAAATGACATACAGTTATAATAGTTTATTTTTGTCATAAGGGTCGAATCCTTTTTAAAAAGATGTAAGTTATAAAGTTTGTCTATAAATGAATGTTTTATTGAAGTACATATGTCTAGGGAATTTGGAAGGAAGGAATTTTTGGCTCACGCACCAAAATGTTAGTTTATTAGCTGACGCGTCTTTCGGTAGCAAAGCTACCATCATTAGAGCGATGATTAAAACACTAGCATCTGTGTTTTTCACTTATCGATCTACTAATCTTATCCAAGGTTTTCCGTTGTGATTAACAACAACGAGAAAAATCGACGAAAATTAACACACTTAAATGATGTCAAACACAAAAAATATATTCGGTTGTGTCCAGAAAAGTCAAAAAGTCGAAAAATTGTCTTTTTGGCCAGAGGTACAGCTACTCATCCTTACTTGTTTTCAAAATTAAGCCAGAAAGCTAAAGATCAAAGAAGATTTTTTTTGCTGTAAGGTAAAAGGTTAATTTGTTTCGATATAATACCAAAGAAATTTTTATTTGAAATATTTTATTATAATGACAATAACATTAAATGAAAACATAACAAAAATAGCCTCTATTGATAGATTACAGGTGAGCAAAATGCGGTCAGTAGTTTTAAGCCTCCAATTTATGTTAACGTGTTAGAATCTTGGAATTTAAATTGGAGTTTAAATTTCCCCAATTTGTTCTATTTTATACACGTTTGGACTCTGAGAATGACTATTGATTTCTACATCAGTATTTGATTTAAGAAGAATAAGATAGATATACATAAGCCTATTTGCTGCAAAAAAAGTAAGTAATTAAACTCCAATTGAGTATATTACCTCGGAGAGAGCAGACATTGATATCGGAAATAAACCGCAGACTGTCAGTTCAATATGTTGTTGTAAAATCTGATAGAGTAATGTGTTTCTCTACGACAATAATTATTAGTTATACTTACTTAATTAAGGGCCGTTTTTACAACCACTGTATAAACGTTATTCTAAGTATAAATCTTCGATAAGTATACGTGTAAATTAATTGAAAATTTGTCAATTTATGCTTGGAATAGTTTTTCTTCCGTTTATACTATCGTTGTGAAAACGTCCTTTGGTGTGTTATTTAAAATTGTACTGCTTTTGTTAGTTTCGGATCCTTGTAGTATACTTCACATTCTGCTAGAATTTTTGCAATTACTTTAGGCTACAATAATGTAACATTATATAAGGAAATCTGTATCATGTATTTTGTACCTTTCTGTGGATATTCATTGGCGGCAAAAGGGTACATACAACTTCCAGTACGTGCAATCCCAATGAAACATAATGTATGATATTTTCTTCTTTATGATAAATCAAATATAAAGTCGTCATACCTCCCAGAAGGTCCCCAATTGTTAGAACCAAAACCGGAATTGATATCATATGATTGATGTGTAGAGCGCCATAATAGATATCCTCATACATTTTTGAGATCTTTATCATCATTTCTAAAGATTTTTTGTCGGTTTGTTTGGATAGATTGCGTGATAAGTGTATAATCACATTTAGTTTATTACTGGCAACCAAACAGAAATAATTAAGATAAATGACTGCAATCCCAATAATAATATATTGGTAGCCATGTGACAAAAAATAGCATATTGCTCCAAAGATTGTTTGTTTCCACAAACCATACAAGACAGCAATGCATATTTGGGATGATAGGATGAATGTACACGCTAATAGACCAAGAATATTATGTTTCTCATATGAAGGTGAAAAACCTAGCGTTTTAATGTTAATATCGAAAGATCGGAGTCTGTGCAAGCATTTGATCAAATCGTTTTGCTTTAATAAAGTCAAAGTGATGGATAATACACTACCGAGTACTCTAGCACCGTTCACAATTGCATGAAGTTGATATCCTTTTGATTCTTTCGATTCTTGTTCCAATGTTAAAAGAATCCCATATGATGTTAGCATTAAGGCTGATATCACTAAAATGAGTGAACAATTTGGTTAAATTGGATTTTTTAATAAATTTGAACGTACTTGTGGTACTCATTATACTAACACCAGTCAGTTGTTGGTTAGAATATGGTTTACTTCCGTATGGAGACATACCGAAGGGTTTGCCGAATTTAAAGATTGTTAGTACGGGATAAAATATATCTTCTGCAGTTACCATACTTCCGTAGTCGTATTAGTTTTAACATGTATTCTAATGATTAGAATCTATATGACCATCTGCCCTTGTGTAGATGTAGGATAGAGAATGTAATGATAATTTTCAATTTACCAAATTGGATGATTGATAAATTATTTAAAATACTACAATTTGGAATATGAGTTTCTGAAAATCTGTAATTTTATTTGAGTTCGATTACGACTGCGCACATTGGTCATTTTCAACTCCCATTATCCCTAACTTACATTTTCGAAGAAATGATACAAATGATATTTGGGTCTTAACAGAACCCCTTACAGAATTGCAAATAATGCAACTTTCTAACAGTCTGTTATGATTGTTGTAATAGAGCTCTGTTACTAACAGACTCTCAGATAACAGAATATTAGCGGTAGTTAAGTATAATAAATTTATAGATTTTGCATACGTTGTTTTACGGTCCAAAAATTTAACAAACATAATATTTTTTACGGATTTTTATGGTCACCACATGTACTGTATATTATGCATTACTCCTATTTCTCTTATTTTATTTCATTGATTTATAAAAGACATATTATTTATAGGAAATTTTGTTACTTGTTTTATTTCGTCACTGCAACCAAGTAGGCCGTGTTTTAAAGGATTAAGTCATAGCAAAGTCGAGGAATATCGAATATTTGTGTATTAATATATGGGCGTTTGAGTTAGGTTGATATGCAAATTTTTTATTATAGCTATCTGTATTTTATTAACCATTTTTAACAGAAATTTGGTTTTGTTTTTTCTATTGGTTAGTTGCTGTGTTACCGTGCTTATTCAATTCTCCACTGAAAACACCTCTTACAATAGTGGGCAAAACGTACAAACTTCAAAAAAAGTTTTCTTTTTTAAATTGAAATTATAACATACTAGAACATAACGTCTTTTAGAAATTGGAGCCTATTCTGTAACTTTTTAAAGTTCTGTTTATTTTTAACAGGCTGTTAAAATTGTAAATTTAATTATTTGATTGGTTAGTGCAATGGTAACAATTTTTAACAGCCTACCCAGGAAAGTTATAGAATAGACACCCTAGTGATTTAAGTTTTATTTATAGTAATGAACTAACTTATTTCAGGCAGAAATTATGCAGAACAATCCCCGCAGATCATCTAAAAAACAATTATTTCCTAGTGCTAATAAAATGAAAACGAATTTGAGACCTTCTCTCATTGATCGGGCTTGCCCGAAACTCAAATTTGTTAGTAGCACACCCATGGTACATAACAAGAAAATGACCTTCACCTCTGATGAGGCAGATATGTCATCCATTACTAACACTCTTGATGAAAAAAGTGGGCCTTCTTCACAGAAATTGAATCCTCCTAATTTGTTAAAAGATAAAGAGGCAAGCGTTGTTTCGGTATCTTCTGCAGCTTCCTGTGATACAGTGGAATCTGGTGTCGGCAAAAATTCAAATAATGGATCAAGTACATCTAGGTCCAACCATAAAAATTGGAAGACGAGTAGACTTGAACAGATTGTTGATAAAATACAATCTTTTCGTCAGGAAGCTGATCCAGCCACTTCCAGTAAAAATGTTCAAACATCGGATCATATTTTAATGGATGAACGAGTTGTTAAACAACCGAAATCACCTTTAGTAAATCTTATTGTTAAAGGCAGAGAGCGACAGACTCAGACTGGTGCTTCGCTTGGGAAGCAAAGTGATTCGTCTTCTTTAGATCAGACACCAATTAATAAAGTTTTAGGTAAAATTTTTTGTTTATTTTACGAAAATACTGCATTACTCAAATCTTACAATGAATCCGAAGTAGATAAGAAGAATTCGAGAGCACCTTGGCGAGCACCGAGTGAATTACAAGAACCCTCCAAAGCACACTTGTCAATGGATTTTTATAAATACAGCGATGAATCATTAGATGATACTTTTCGTCCGAAATTGAAAAAGAAACGGAGTGTATTTTTTAATAAAAAAAAGGGTGAAGGAAAAGGCCCTACAAATCTACAAAAGAAAATTAGTAGAAGTAGAAACTCAAACGCAAAATCCGAAGTGAAAGCAAGCCGAATTGATAACACTGCGTCAGAGTGTGAAAATCCAGTTAAAAGAATGTCTAAAAATCGGAAAAGATTATCTAGTACGAGTAACCAAATAAATAATTCGGTGTCTCCAGCAAGGACTCTTTATGTATCTTTAACTCAAGGACTTACTGATGAAATTCACGAGAGTCCGTGGACAGACAAAAATACAAGTAGGCAGACACATGGTCGGCGAATACAAGGTAATGGTGAGTTAACATAAATCTTATTTTTGACATATTAGAATTTATTTGTTAAAAAAATTATGAATCTTTTTTACATAGGTAGTAGATCTACAAAAAGGGACCAGTGCGTACAAATTGAAACAGATTGTCCTTATGAACAGGGTAAGTATTACTTATATATAATATGTTCCTTTTGATATAAAAAAAATGTTATATAGCGGCCTGTCGAAATCATACGGAGAAGCATAAGTGTGTTGCGTCAAAAACTCACGATCAAAGAAACAAACGAGACAACTTAAATGGTAAGCCACAACATAACTAATAGTTATTCTAGTAGAATCAAAACACCATTTACAGAACTGGGGGAAAATATTGAAAATGTAGTAAATAAATCTAATATAAGCCAAAACGAGCAAATAAATTCTTCAGATAGTTACACAAAGCAGTTGGAGATAGGTGAGTTATATCGCTTCTTTATAGAATTTTGAAATTCTAAGACTGCTTTAATGATCCAGAAAATGTAAAAAGAAAAATTGGAAAAACTGCGAAGCATGTTTATGTCCAGTTAAATCGATTGTCCAACTATGATGTAAATACGAGTGGAGAAGAGGAAACTGAATCTTGTCGGATTAATCAAAACAACAAAAAACAAATTCAATGTCGGAGTGAGGACAGCTTAAAGAAAAGGCCACTAAATTGTAAGTCTGAATTACTTACACTAAACTAAATAGCAAAAACAAAAGAAATTTAGTGCTTAAGGTTTTTATTGATCTCTAAATTTGTAAAGGCAACGTCAAAAACTTGGAAAAAAACGAGAAAAGTTTGATACAGGAGCGAACGTACGAAACTTGGGATCCGATTATGACCAGTCTTGAGAAGAACAAGACAGGCAAGAAAAGAAGGAAACCTAATCGTAGTTCGCGAACAAAAGAAAGAGACATTGGTAAGTTTATACATAAGCGGACCTCACAGTTGTGGGATTGTGAAATGTTTGTAGATTTGGGCGAAATTGTTCCTACTGCATCGAGTGAGGCTACAGCCCAAAGTAATAAAAATCGCAGTTTTTATTCAAATGGTGAGTAATCGTTGTCATTTTTTTAATAGGCTTTGTTGGGATTTAATTAACTGACTTTATTATATGGTAGTTTTGGAAGCTCCTAAAAAACAAGCTCAGAAAGTTTCAAAGCGAAATTTATGTAGAAATACGGTAAATTCATCCAAAAGCCAAGAAAACAATGCATCATTTCTTCAAACGGATGAGGGTTATTTCAATAACCCAGAAGAGGCAGAGGCCAGGACGTTAGACGACGAGTGCGGACGCACAACTGTCAATGAAGAAGAACATAATATTGCCAATAACATATCCAATAATTCTGGAAGACAACAAAGTTTTGGTAAGGCTAACATAGCACTTCTGTATTTACTGCTATTGACACGTAAATTCTGTTTTTTTTTTTTGTAGATGCGAGTACAAATGTTCAAACTCAAAAATATAACTCGGAAAGAAATAGTAATAATTTAAAGACGCGGAGGGGAAAGGATAAAGGTTAGTATCTAGGTTATGCTATAATGATTGCTGTTATGTATAAATATCAAACGATCCAATAAAAAACTATCGTCAGTTCCCTCTGAAAATATGACTTATTTCTTTATTAAACAACATAGTTCTGCAAACTTTGTCGGGCATAGATTTTTTTTTGGCGACCTCGTAAGCCTCTTTAAAATAAGTTGCTATTGACTAAATTATTACTGAATTTATGTATATTTGTTAAATTACAGGTGAGAATTTAGAAAGTCACAAAAAAAATGTAAAAGGCGGAAAGAAAACTAGAGAACCAGACATCTCTGCCAATCAGACACAAACTGGTGAGTTGCTGTTATTTATAAGAAATTCAATTAACCTTTGAAAATTTAGTGCCAAGCCTCCAATCATCGACATCATCGGCCAAAACGGGGAAAAAAGTAACTGCAAAAGTTGGTGGAAAAAGTACAGAACGAAGTAAGTAGTTATAAAAAAAAATTAGTTATTAATTTTTTTAAACATTTTTTCCTTGTAAAGGTTCGAATCTAAGGAATTCAAAACCAACAAAAGAAAGACAGAAAAAAGGTTCACAAAAAAAGAACAGAAAAACAGAAGGTGCGTATTGTAAAATTTTTAATAATAGTATCTTTATAAAAAAAATCATAACTAGAATTGGGTAGCTGGTGTTATAAATATGACATTAAAAAAAAAAAAAACTTTTCGGCCTTTGGTACTTTTGCTCGTCACCATCTTGAGCCAATGGAGCTAGCTAAAAGATTTTTTTTAGTACGTTTTAGTACGATTTTGAATATAGAAATTTAATACTCTAAATCACTTAGACCATTTCCAAACTGCAGCATTTCTTTATAGTTAAGGCGGAACTTTTGTATTTTCAGTCCACTCAGTCAGTTCACCTGATTATTCTATGTTAAGGAGATCTACAAGAGAACGTCGGCCTCCTCAAAGACAGAGGCAGTGTTATATAGCCTGTAGCAGTGAAACTGAATTGAAGAGATGTAATTTAGAAAAAAATTAGAGATTCATAATTTGTAGTTTGCGTTTTTCTAGATCAAAAGCTTTTTTCATGTTCCACAACACCTTTACATAAAACTTCAAAAAGTACTTCTACCAAAACTACAATTTCTCCAATCCAAGAGGAATGCAACTCCCAAGTTGAAGATGAACCTCATTATGAAAATTCTGAGGTTCCGATCGCAAGTAGTTCGAAAAGTCGTGTTAAGTCTGGTAGGGTGTCGAAGAAAAAATCTAAGAAGACAGATAATTTAAAATTTCGTGACGCTGTATTGCACACAATAACAACAGATCAGCCAAAGGAAGTAACGGGGCTCTTAAATGATAAATTTCATAGATTCAGTGAGTACTTTTTAATCGATATAATTTTTTGTTAATTTCTTTTTCTTTGTTAAGGTTGGGTTTATAAACATCCCGAACAATTAAAATTTGAATCGCTAGCAGGAATGATAGGAGTTAGTTCGGCCATGTTGAATGGTGGTTGTATGGGATTTCTAAAGATAGATGCAGGACGTATTAAAAAGAAGCAAATTGCACAAAGCCATAATCTTGTAAGTTTGCTTGTACTTTTATAGATTATTTTATTTTTTTTGGTGTAGACCTTTTTAGTTGTGGATGGACGAGCAATGGTAGGGGTTGACAATCAGGAATGTATTTGTAACCAATTGGAATCATTTTCTATACCCGCAGGTAAAGTTTATGAAATTAAATGAAATGACGCATTAGGAATTAAAATTTTTATTTTTAGGTGTCCAATATTATATAAAAAATACCAGCGACGATCAACAGTTGCTTTTAAGTTTTTCAAAAGTTCCAAAGTTGACATAAAAAACGGTAAATATCTATATTGTTAAATTAACCTTTTAAAATAAATCTTCAATCGGTTTATAATATAGAATTACAGATTATCCATTTATATTTAGAATAAGTACGTACCACCTAGAATGTTAATACATATCTTTTTTTTGTTTAAATAAAATGTATCGTCGTTTTTTTGTTGCGTTTCTAATGAAGTAATTATGTAACTTAGTTCGATATAGAAACAGCGCTTTTTTCTTTTATTTTTTGGTGTTAACTAAGAAGGTTAAGAAGGATAGAAGGAGACAGAATAGGCGAACATCTGTTAAAGCTTTGTAGGGTGCACCCCTTAGTGTTAAGTATGACTTGTAACTAAGTAAATCATATTCCCACATACTTCTACTAGAACCATAGGCGCCTTTCGTGCTTGTCGATTTGTCAAACCCAAAATACGCCTTGTTTACACTAAATCTATTGGAAATATCAACCGCAGAGGTCTCTACAGATGCCCATTTCGAAAGCATATACGTTAGATGGGTGATTGACTACAATTAGTATTTAGAAATGGTAACAATAGTAACAACGCTGATTAAACTTTAAAACAAATCAACATGACCTTTGCAATTTAAAATGGGTGCACCCGTTCGGTTTCCGTGTCTACATTGAGTTTCAAAAGTTATGTACAAATTTCGTTGCTAAGCAAAGTAGGGTTTATGACTAAAATTATAAATGATAATTGTTACCGATTTTAATAATATTTATCTCTTTGCTAGCATTAGAGAGAGCAGCAACTTTGGTTTAAAATAAAACTTTTGTTCTAAGGTTTAATTTTAATGTATTTGCACGTGTTCAAATACATAGTGAGAAAAACTTCTGAAAATATTTAGATACCATTCTGTAGACTTGACATATGATCCCATTTTGTTATCTGGACCCTAAATATCTGTATATATATACTATGACTATGGCAGCGATTTTTTTTTAAAGGGAAAAAACTGCCATTTCAGTATTTGTTTCTTTGGAATAAGGTAGTTTATTTAGTGGATGTATATGTAGTTTTTTTTTTAAATTTAGAACTACTATTAATGTTGAGATTTTTGACTTTTAAAAGTTTAAAAATGATGTTTTTATTTTCCGACCTATATTCTGCTATTACATTGGGCCTTTATTGACACACATTTTTGAGTGAAAACTATTAGGAATGTTAAGGGAGAACGATCAACAAATTTTATTATGATCCAAATTCGTGAAAATTATAAATAAATGTAAACTATGAAACATGATTGTTATTGTTTCTGTCGTTACGGCTATTGACAAATCAATGCGACGTAAAAATATCCTTAAGGAAGTGCATCTCGATATACAGAGTGGTTTTGAAATGTGTCTCCAACATAATACCATATACTTGGGAAGTGCTGTCTGTGAAATAATGTATTTTTTACTATCGCTTTTAATCATAAAACTGTCGAGAAAAACTTCCTCGAAAAAGCCTCAATCCGCGCACTTTCTCCGGCACTGGCAACAACAATATTATGCTTAATTAATTTTTATTGAAACTTTACAACTGTAAATTGGCAAACAGCATTTGTAGGATTGATAACCATTGAGAATTGTTGGCGTATTTCCGAGTAAAAATAAATTTGAAAATGTAATGCATCTTCGTTTTCTAAAGGTTTCTTAAATACAACTAGCTGGCTTAGAATCTCCACTGAGTAAAATTTAAAGTTGGCCGGCAACTGTAAATTTCATGCTTAAATCTTGGAAAGCGTAAGGATTTTTACTGAACTCACTATAAGCATTAGAAACCAAAACATTAATATGTTGGTAAAGATGCAGATTTTCCTCGCTGAATAGTCATAGCACATAAAAAAAAAAACTTATTACAATCCTCAACATTTTAGTCTGCATGAGTTGTCGTTATTCTCCCTACTAACATTCCAATTTTGCAAAGGTCAGATATATTTATCATGGCCGTTGCTTAACAGCCCGTATCATTTCTTTCAGTGACAATAAAGTTCCATTTTCGCAGTGACACAGACAATTTTGATGTTTTTTTTCTTAATTTTATATTAACGACAAAAACACTTGAATTCTTTTTTTTTTTTTTTTGATTTTTGAACTATTCATCATGGACTGTTACTGCCTTTATTTTGAACATGCTGAATTTGAGTTTGGTCAAATCTTGTGTCTAGTATTTCTATGACTACAATCTCTTGACAAGTTTACTACGAAGTAGGGCCCAGAACTCTGTGAATGACTAACTACATCACTGTAGGTGCGAAACAATAGAAACAAGAATTAAATGTTTGTCATTTTTGGAAAAAAAAATCTTGACGATTTGACAAATTTATTATTGACTTTTTGATGACATTTGCCCATATCAAACAGTAATAGTTTCTAATTGCTGCCAATTCTGTCACTTTCACATGACACTGACTACTAAAATTTATTGCCTATCACTGTACAATGTTTGAAAATCAGATGAAAATTCTGCACATACAAGCATTAGAAAAACATTGACGCTTGTTCCGGTAAAATAAGTATCAAGTTTTAAACTCGACTTCTGTTGCTAGTCGTTTCTTATTGTCATTATTCCGTCGAGGTTTCCTTGAAAAATCTTACCAAACACTAAAAAATGGGCATTTACTTTATAAAACTAGAGATTTTAAAAACGTTGTTTTTTACCAAACTTGACCAAAATTTGTATATATAAAGTCGAAAATTTTAAATTTTTAAACATCTTTAAAACATCGGTTTTTGAATCGTTAATCAGCGCTAATTAGAAATTAATTGCTATAGTTACCAATGTTACAATTGTTGTTATGGCTACTAATTTACAATTGGAAGTTAACTAACTAGTGAAAAACCGGTCCTATTCTAATATTTGACAGTGGCTTTTAGGGCAAGCATAATGGTTTATAAGAATTAAACATTTTGAATGAAATGGTGGACACACTACACATTTCTTCTTCGTTCATAAAATACGTAACATCTAGGAAGGTCTATTTTATGGGTAATAGAACACAATAGAATTTAACATAAAATCGTCCCACAGCTGAATTTTGGAAGGGACAATTTTACTATTTCAGTTCCTGTTATTTATTGACGTAACATTTCAGTCAAATTTGTTCTTTAGAGGATAATTTTTTCACTATTGTTAGTGACACATGTTATTGAAATCAACTGCTTTTACGTAAAATGTGTTACAAGTGGACAGTTTTAGAATCTCTGAGCGCTCATAGTTGCCCTGCGCGTTGTTTATAATGCCCTTGTTCAGGTTCCCCTTGCCAGTTCGCGAAGGCGTCGCGACGTGTACGCGCGATTTTGTTCGTTCTTTGGTGTAATATGCTCATCGATAGTGGTTACACATTCTGACAACCACCTCTACTTTCGCTGAAATTGAGGAATCTTCGTTTAATTCAAGGTTTGATGTTAGATTTATTAGTGTATTTTCTTAAGTAACCTATCTTATTATCGATTTAACAATCTAGCACATGTACAAAAACGGTACAGGAACTGTAGAAAAATCACAGGAAGCGCTACTTTTGACTACGGAATGATTTAAATTAAGTAAGATACTTGAGATAAATCTACTTTACACTTTAAAAATATTTAGACTCTTAGAAGGAAATTAATTAGTATGAAATAGTTTAGAACGACATTATTTAATTTATTAAGAGCTTTGTCAGGTTTCATTCAGCATAACAGTTTGTGGAAAAAACTGTGCGCTTGCTTTTGCCGGGAAACTGAAGCAACAACTCAATTGTGCTGCTTCATTAAATATATGTATGTCCAGCATATTTATAAATAATTTCTAGCCACTTGTTTTATCGTTCTGGCCGAATGCCATCATGAAAATTTAATTGCATTCATTAACAATTAATAATTATTTATTGAGCGAGACAAATAGTAAAAATTAAGTGTACTTTTTGTGTTAATTTTTATTTAGTTTAGTGAGTACATTAACAAGTAGTTTTGTTTCCTTTTTTATTACTGCACATTATGGCAAATGTAAA
The DNA here is from genome assembly GCA_030157275.1 of Cynaeus angustus. NCBI lineage: Eukaryota > Metazoa > Arthropoda > Insecta > Coleoptera > Tenebrionidae > Cynaeus > Cynaeus angustus. The sequence goes on from CM058058.1 coordinate 19,794,170, forward strand.
TTTAATTTAAAATAAATAGACATGTTTTTACTATAGTATGCAACCAGATATACACTACAGGGAACTTTTATTCCTGGTTGGAAAGATATGTTTTTCTGTGGGATTTTTTATTTGGAAGTTTCTAGGACGAGTCAGTATCGACCAGATTGCTAGATTTGGGAAAACACAATGCCATTGTTTTTTAGTCTCTCGAGCACACAGGTTAAATTATGGCTAATTGATGTTGAGGTCGCTTTTTATTTAAGAGGTTTTTTGCATTAAATAGTTACATAATATGATTAAATAAATTATGAAAATTCCAAACTGTATACTATCTATGGACACTTCATCAAAATGAACAGTAGAACATTGTGGTTTCTATCCGACAGAATATCAAGATGTTGCGATATAACATACCATGCAGGTGCTTAATATTAGGTGCACTACGTCAATAAAGTTATCGGTACTATAAGGTTTTGCTGGTTATTGTATATTTTTTTTTCATCACTTCAATTGTTTAGTGTACTAATTAAAAATAGAACAAAGACACCATTTAAGTGAAGATTATGTCTACAGGGCAATCGAAATGTCTGCAGGTCAAAGTCGCCCAACGATTTATACTTAAGACGAAGCCAAGCACTTTAAACTTTAGAGAAAGTTTAAAAAGTAAGCTTTGGCGATGCTTTCGAGAAACAAATTCTTTTAAAGAATCTCTAGTGTTAAGAGTCAGCAGGCCCATCCTACATTTATTTCTCAAACTGATAGAAAACTGCTGAGAAAGACTGAACCATTTTTCGTCCTTTTGGGCACCTTGCTATACAGATATGAACTATAAAGCGAGTTTCATATGGGCAAAAGTATTCTAAAAGTGTTTAGAGTAAATCTTGTTTTGAGTTAGAAGGTGACGGTGAACGTGTTCGACAGGTATGGGTAAGCCTGCCTGCAGTTTTTTAACTAATGTACGGTTGCTATTCTGTAATGGTAAAATGGTATTTTTGGAAGAAGCACAGAATTTTCTATTTACAAAACTTTGTATATATTGATACAAATTCTTTCTAGACTTCAATCACATTGAATACTTCTGGGCTGTGCTTGGTCAAGCTATAGACAAACAGTTGCAACGTAGGGGATTTAAAAAAAAGCTTTGAGCATCATGACATCAAATTCTTCTCAATATTAGAGTTCGCAGGTAAAAGGACTCTTATAAAAAAGCTCGCGTTGTCATGAGCAGTGCTAGTGCATCATTACAGTCATTCATTAGCTTCAGTAAACTCGAAGAAGCTTGTATGAGAGTGACACCATTTTATGGAATTTTGTACAGCTTTTCAGTGCGTTTATCGGACTCGTAGCTATCCACGAGAAATTCTGCCGATGAAAGTGTTCTGTCTTTAATTTTGCAAAATTTCTCATTATAACGCAAATCACAAACTGTATCTGAATTCCAAGAGATGGTGGTGGCGAAACTGAAAAAATATTGTCAGGTTTTGAGCCATTAGAACTCAAGCAAAAACAAAACTTGATAGTTTTCTAGCATCCGGGTTATTGTTCTTATTATATTTATATTCTGTCACTGTCACAAGCTCGTTTAAATGACCGATAGGCGATTACCTGATCTCTTACTTGCTTTGGTATAGTATTTGTTTCTAGGTAGGGATGGTTTTAAAATATGCATTTCTAGCATTTATACTTGTTTTTGCATTATTTCATCACGAAATATTGACATTCACATAATGATTTGAAAGGGAGTGAAGGACAGCTACGAAACATTTTAAAGTAGTTAGGTGTTCGGAATGTCGCGCACATTCCAGAAGTTGCATTATCAAGGTATTTCATTAAGTACGAGAAAAATGTATGAAAAAATTTCATGTCGATATTTTTTATACAATAAGGTAGTTTAAACAATAAACAAAAATCACCAGAAAAGAAGATCTTATCATTAATTAAAACTAATACTGAATTAATCTCAGGTGTGAAATCAATTGCTTGAAGGCAGTTCCATTAAAAAACCGAATAGAAGTGTTAAAAGATTACTATAAATATATTAATACAATTTCTACAGCAACAATTAGGATCAATGTGGCATCAAATTGACGGTGCGGTCCTCAACAATGTGCTGCAAAGTAAATAATATAAATGAAACCCAGGATTTAAGTTTTTCTTCATTATTTAATGTTTTGACATTAGTCAAATTTGTAAAATGTATACGTACAGGGACTGTTGTGATGGGCATTTACTTCCGATTGTAACGCAAAATTGCAAACAAACGCCTGTCGAAATGCAGATGCAGATGGGCGAAACTTTGAAAATTTATTGTGAATAAGTTTTGATTTTGTTTTATGATTGCTTTTTCTTAGTTCCGAATCGTCTCTAGCTTCGTCTTTAATAAAAAAATAAAGGTTGATACTATACCACTAGTACCATGAATTAAATTCTTTTTTTTGGAATTAATGAAGTGTGTGGATGTTTGACTTTGTTGACAGTAATTATCGCAGTAACAACATTTTAATTACAATTTTCTGGTTTATTTTTCAACAATGTTTCCCATTTTTTGCTTTTAATTTGCTCGTAAATAGAAAATAAAAAACAATGTTTTTTTAAAAATATGTTTCTTACATTGTGCAATACCGTTCAGTGTTGTACCTCCGAGGAAGTGGGTTACATTCCGGACACTCCGGATTTTATTGTAAAGCTTGAAATTTCATAGAATTGATTAGAAGGTTTTTTATCTTTTCTAGGAAATAAAAAATACATAAGGGATAAAAAGTACATTACCTAGTATTCAAAGAAATCTTTATTAAATTAAGTGTAATAATAAATAAACAATTTTTTGAATATTACAATGATTTATCGAAATTCATTGGAATTAATAATTTACGGAGAATATAATTTGTCATACCATTTGAATTTGACATTTTTCATTGATCTACAATGACACTGTTAACTGCATATCATAGCGGTGATAAAAAGAAATAGATTAGACGACCTAGACTGACGCAAACGGCATTTTTGAAATTTTTAGTTTGACATTTCAACTTCAAACTAAGATTAGCAGCAGAAAAAATATATTTGTAATATTAGGGAAACGTAAATGGAGGCGAAACTGATTGTTTGTCTAAACTGTTTATCTACTTTTCAAATTATGTATTATTCAGATAAATTCAGAATAGTGTTGTTCTTTCAAATTACCGCATACATTAAACTCTCGTAACAAATATAACCCGTGAGGTGATAACCCTCGACAATATAATTCATAAAACCGCCGCAGAACATCAACTCGTCCTTCGAACTCGTTGAGTCTTCAGCCCGGTTTCACCCGTAACTATTATTGCATCACTTGTTTTCTTATTATTGTTGTTACTGAACATTAGTAACTGAAATTTAGTTTACTAAATATCAGTCGATCGAGCTAGGTGGGCGAATTCCATCTGGCTAAAAGTCTGTTAATCAATTTTAAAAGTGACTCCATGGATGCGACGGGCACTAATAGCCTCACCATCTAAAATTGTTAAAAGACCAGAAGCGTGGATTGGGTTCTCGTTTAGCAGAGCGTTAAAGCAGATTGTTCTATTGAAATAGGTGTATATCTTATAATAAGGAGCTACCTGTAGCTGGAAGCTGGAAGAATTTTGAGTCAGTTAAAAAAATGGCTTGTTATTTCTAAGATCAGTAGAACAGTCTTCGTAAAAGTAAAAATTAAAAAATAATATTTAGAACCACTTGAAACGTTTTTGTAGGCAAAAGAACTGTTATGTAGTGCGAATAAACGTTCATCTTTCTAAGTGGTTTGTTGTATCCTATTAGTTCGGACTCATAAAAAGGTTTTGTTTCTGTCGTTTCTGTGTTACTGTTAGTGGTAATGGTCGGTAAATGGTAATGGTATTACCTAATAATTTACCACGTACGGACGTAAAACTTTACAATAAATTGCGGTAAATGAATCACTAATTATGACTGTAAACGCGAATTTTCGGTGGTTTGTCTTTTGGATATTTAGCAAACGTCAGGTGATGTTTATAAGGTATGTTCGGTAGACAGAAAAGTGCTATGTACAAGAAGAAAGTTAACAACAACATAACAGTGATAAAATTAACATACAAACTAACTGCTCAAATGCAGAAAGAAATCAAATGCACAAAGAGTTAAACCTTCAAACCCCGCTAGCAGCGCCAGTACTTAGAGGCGTTTCACTAGTATGACTGGTACTTTTTGAAGGGTCCCACACAGTGGTGATGTATCTATAGTGATTCAGAAAAAATAACATTATACAGCCCCAATATAGTTTAAGTACTTTCTAATGACCTGTAAAGTGACAGATGTTGGGCTAAACCTACATTTTGCAAGAATGGATTCAACTCACAAATAATATATTTTAAAGAAAATAAATAAAAATTGTTTATTAAAAAAATGTATAGACGTATAATAAACTGTTGAATGGGGCTTCACCGAATTCTTGGGTTGAGTGTTCAGAATTCCGATGGATTACAGCAAATATTTTTCTCAATTAGTTCAAGAAATTTATTGAGTGCTACAAAAGAGAATCCCGTAATGCTTCTTGTGGATGGCTATGCTACTCACGCAATTTTTACCGACATTAATTGTGTTTCTGCGGAGGCCACTAATATTGATTTGAATGCTAAAGAACAATTTCAAGCTGATTCATCATTACTGGTTCTCCGTACAAGACAGATTTAGAGAGAGACAACGAAGCAAGAAACAACTGGCAGAAAACAGAACTTGGCAAAAGAAAGCCAAGGAAGCATTTTTAGAATCAGACGGCGAGAGAGAAGACAGAGAATACTGTCAGGGTTTGTATTCTGACTCTAATGAAGAATGGGTCATTTGTCAGGTGTGTAGCAGGTGGGCGCACGGTGGTTGTGCTGGAGACGAAGACAGTGGCGTTTTTGAAGATAGCGACGGCCTACCTGTTATACCCCATCTTGCCTAGGAGGGTGCCCCATCATACCCAATGGGTGAGGCAAGACGGAGATCATGTACTTTTTTTCATAATTTAGTTATTTTTGTAAGAATAAGTTAATTTTTGTATTTTGATAAATATTTAAAAGAAAAAAGACTAATTATTCTGCAATATGAATTCCTTATTTGTGCAACAAAATGTAAATCTTTCCCTACCAATCGGAGTCGGCAGTCGGTAATTAGAGGTGGTCGTAATTAAAAGTCCAAAATTTTGTTGGCATGCTCTACAGTTGTTGCCAAAAAAATTTTATAATCCTTTTAAAAATTATGGTATCAAGAAGAGCTTACATGATACAATTTTTTTGACGACAAAATGCCAACTACCACTTAACTGTATTTTGTAGTGACACGAATTTAGCAATGTAAAGAAATCTACACATTATTTAAAACAGTTGGAGGCTACTGGCATGTCAAGGTTAAGCGTAAATATCGAAGTGAATCAAATAGTAACAGTAAATGTAAACACTTAGAACATTATTTATTAAAAATAGACCGTTATTCATTTTTTCTTGAGCACAGGCGGGTAAGATACAATTAGTGTTTAGTATGATAATTAGATAACTAAGTCGAAATTATCACGTCGCATCGGAAACCACGGACTTGAAAATCAGTCGAGGACAATCAAGTATATACTGTAACGCAAAGGTGGATGTGAGAATTTATATTTTACTTTATTGATTTGATGTTTCTACATCCACTCTAGCTTGAGGGAATATTCATCAATTTTTCCATATCCCTCACGATATGGTATCATACACGACTTTATATTTTCAGATCCATTAGAGAACAAGAATAAAACAACGACTTTTGGTCGGCTTGCTGGCTTTTACTAAAGTGTCTCTGGAAACTATAAATTTACATTCGAAACCAATATTTTCTCACGGTCTTGCATTTATCCGTCGAAGCAAGTGTTTTATTTAGGAATTTTCTGTTCAATTTGTAACATCCACTGTATCTGATTCGATTGGGAAGTAAAAGCTTTCTTTGCTAAATTGGCTCACGTTTGAAATCTCTAGATTCATCTGAAACGTCTTACTTCGCTTAACATTTTAGGCTGATCCTGTGGGAGAACAACATATTGAATTAGCCAGTGAAGCGTATTGTTTACTGCTAGGTAGCCATATTGAACATGTAATCCTAGCTAGGCAACATTAAGAGAACGAAATTCTATAAATTGTTGATGTTTACTCAGTTGGAACATTTGGAGTACAAAAGAGGAATCCGTACTGTGAATGTTTGCGATGTCATATTTGAATGTTTGTAGAGAAGTTGTATTGCGCATTTACTGGATGTTGTATTGAAGAAAAGACGTTAAGATGCACTACCAAAATCTCTTAGTTGTAACTACAAAAACATTTAAAACCATATTAAATTCACAATGTTTGGATGAGCTGTGTTCCTAACAAAATCCAGCCAACAATTAAAAATTATAAAGTTTTTTTTTTTTTTTTTTGAAATGTGCAATCAAGAAAACGCTAGTCTATGTAGAGGAGCCACCACCATTTCAATTTGGAAAAGCCTGCATTAAATTTCATTTGAAAAGGAATAATTGATCAATAGAATGCGTGTCCCTGTATTACCATTAGTACAATAATAAAATTAGACCCGTTCTAGTTTCAATCCTTTGTATAGAATTGTGGTTTATCAACAAGGTTAGCCTTCTTAAAGGACTTTTGAATACGATTTTAATTTAAGTGGGCAGTTGCAAAAAGCAGTACTTAGAACTGGTTTTTACGTTTCCGACATTTTGACACTATCTATCGAATAAGTAAAAACGTAGGTATATCAATGAGTGGATACAACGTAAAGTAGCCAAAAAAATAGGTATGGTGTAGTCTAGCAGCAATAAATGGGAAGAGAATTACAAATAAAATTCATAGTTAAAGGTTTCTAGGTTTTATGATGTAGCTCAAATTAGTTAAAAAACAGTTGGGCAATTACAGTGGCTTTTCTGAGAAGAAAAATCTTGACATGGATGACAAGCGCATTTATGTTAATCAATATCTTTAATTTTTTTTTCATGTATTTAATTGAGTTGTTTTTCTGTTGAGAGTCATTTTGGTCTTTGTTAAAATAAAAACCTCTTAAGGATAATTAGATGTGAAACTTTGTATGCTGTTTGCTTATATACAGACTCTATGAAGTCGCTTTGTTTATTAGCTATTGCATACCTTTTTGAATTTGAAAGAATATTGGAATAGTGTTAGTTACCTAGGGCAATAAACTCTACATTAACGACCTAGGTCGCTAAAAATCCTCTTAAGTTTTATTCGTGATAACATAAACAAGCATTTAGCCACATAACATGTGATAAAAGTTCTCCAAAGTATGTTTTTGCGAATACTTCATAAATTAATGTCTCATATTTGTCAATGTAGTAAATTATTAAGAAAGTAGAAATCTTTGTTGTAGTTTCGAGTTGTTTCCGAGAAAAATATTTTTTCTCTAATTTGTAACTAGTTTTGCAACAAAATACCCAATACAAACAAATATTTTTTGATATATATTATGTTTCGGACTTTTAGAAGTCATACAAACCGAAATTTATAAACTGTTGTTGCTCCTTTTAAAAGCTTGCTATTTTTGGTATATAAGAAAGTGGTCTTTCACCAAGCCAAGCCGTCATCTCACAAACTGAGAGTTGCAATGATAAAATTGTAGAAACTGAGCTTTGAAATATTAATTAATTAATTCAAAATTAATTTCTGATTCTTTGTCTCTTTTCTTTCTTTGTTCAACTTAAAAAGTTTGTCTCGCTGGGAAAATATTTTCATCGAAAAAGGCGGTTATCGAAGCCGCGAGCTGCAACTAAGTGTTTTGCAGGGTTTGAAAAAAACATATTTTGCTCAAGGAATGAAAATCGATTGACAGTATGTTGAAAAATAAAATTGATATTTTACAAAAATGAGTTTAAGTTGCTTTTTTGGGGAGTCTAAGAGGTTTCACTTATAGTCAATGTTTTATGGGAAACGAATTTTAAAACATTTTGTTGTGTACACGTTTATTGTTGCAAAAACGAACGGGAGAAGACTGACAGTTTGAAAGGATGATCCGGTAAGGAAATTTTACGGAATGGTTGCCGGATGTTGGAAAGTATGGGAAAACTAGATGGATTTTACAATATCAGGTCGAAGGTCAAAGAACGGGAATTCCAAGCTATTTACAAATCAAAATATACAAATGAAGAAGGCTAATGCCGCCTATCAAACGATCGTCGTAGTCGTTTGAAATAATGTTCAAATTCGCGCTAAAATAGAAAATGTTTAAGAAAGAAATTTTGGACTTTAGTGTAGATCCAGCGTCACGGGATTTGCTCTCCCCATTGATTAATATAGATCGTTAAAGAGTGCCTGCTAAGCCCCTAAAATTTTTAAACACTGGAAGGTGTTCCTTTCTAAAAAACGCATAACATTTTTGCCACACCTTTAACTACAAGAGATTTTAGCTTATTTAATGTGTCGTATGTAAGGTTCCATACTTTTTACTGAAAAATCTATGTATGTATTAAATCTTGAGAGGTACGGAAAAAAGTGCTTTATAAAAATATATAAAGAGCCTTTTTTAGAGTGCTGATGTTTTCCTCAAACATCTCAGAATCTACTGTAATTAACGCTAAGTATTGTAGCTCATAGTAGAATATTAAATTATCTTTCCAATCATGGATTAAACGATTCTATAGTTCTGTAAGTTTTTAAGTTGATGTAAGCGTAATAAAGTCTCTAGGAATACTTATTTGTACAATAAAAGCACATAGTTATGGATTGTCGCATGACAGAGAAAGATGATAAGATAACAGATGGCAGACGCCCAACTTCGCGTTCGTCGTGAATGCTCATGTGATTTTTTCTACAATACAAAATGACAATTTTATCTGGCTTTCTTTTCCAAAATTTGTAGACCAGTGTTATTTGAAAATATACCAATGTCATATTTACAAGTCAGATGCTGCATTTGTTTGCAAAGAAATCATCTCCAACAAATACTGAATACTGTCGTCGGATGTCTTTTAAAATCGTATTGTTTTTGTCAGACGATAGTTTTTTGGAGTTGACAGTTAGTTAACGTGGGCACGAATTTATAGATTTTTTACATGAAATGATGGGATGACGCAAATCTACTGACCACCAATGGTGCAGGATCCGCTTGGCAGCTTACAGAACTAGAAAAACAATACTCCTACTATACTATGTAACGAGAACAATAAGAAGTATATTTGTGCTCTCTTTTGGAAGAGTCTTTATTATAGCTTTACAAATACTATTTTATCGTTTCCTACATTTACGATTAAAAATAAAGAAATTGAAAAAAAAATAGTTTCTTATAATAAACAGAGACGCACTCTTGGTTTAAACGTCTATTTTTATTATATCCTTTATAACTTCTATTATATAGTAAGAATCTATTGATGTGGATGCAATAAACTTCTATAAAGCTTTTTTATTTGCAGTTGCTAAAAAATAATGTTAAAATGAATAATTTTTGTGTCATCTTGTAATCTCTTAAGGGTGATCTAAGAAGAAATTATGTATTTAATTCGTAGAAACAGGCTTTAGTTTCACTTGACCAAGTCTTATTTTTTGTTTTAATTATATAAATAATTATTATACCTCTCATACTTTTCAGTTGTTTATTTAATAGTGAAAGCACACAAAAAAAGAGCAGATCAAATTTTGTGGTATTTCATTCAAAGGTTCTACAGGTTGCTCCAAACAGTATTTTATTTTCATATGAAATGTCCATTGGCTAACAGATATGTCCAGAAGGATTCGATTAAAAGTTTACTTTTCTTGTCCAGTGTGGTATAGAACATAGAAAAAGGGTTTTCGAAGCAGAAAGTAGATGGGATTAAATTGTGGTTAGACAGAAATTTGATCAGTCAATCATAAATGAGTGACTCCATTATCTTAACTACTAGTGAAATAAACCTAATTAGTTTGAAATTGTTAGTAGCGAACTTGTCACCGTTCTTACAAAGTTGATATTGGTTTCTATTGATCTGCTGTTGATCGTGTCTTATCGGAATTTATGTTTGTTTCAAATTGTTGAGTTCTCCATATATACATGTCAATATCAGAGAAAGTTACTGAATGTTGGGGATGTGATGTAGGTTCCTTTTAAACGGTAAAATTAGCGAAATAAATTAGCACAAGTTTGTTTTCAACTTGCGACACAGATTAACAAAGACCACTTTATGTTGATGAGCTTTGCTCATTTAGTGAAATGTGGATTAAGTTGAGAGAAACGTGCACGATATATGTATTTAACTGAATGTGACAGGTATATTAAATAATATAAACTGTGCAAACTTTTATACTTGTATATTATGTTATGCCATATGTCCTTGTTCTGAAAGCTTTTATTGACATTGCTAAAAATTCGATAGGCAGAGATTTAGATACTTCGAATACTAAGTTTTTCATTCGCCAAAATGTGTAGAAAGTCTCTAATATGATTAAAATGATATGACAACAGCAGTGATGTCTGAACCCTGATAAAGACACAAAAAATACCACGGTGTTTTAGAATGCCTTATAAAATTAAAATTTGTCAATATTTGTTCTGAATAAATGGTACGTTTTTGGACATTGTGGTTGTTTGAGATCGAATTATTTGTAACATACTGACTTAACATTTAGAGTGAAACAAAATTTTGTTATTGATCGGGAGTGAAATTTTTACATAAATCATTTAGAATCCCAAAAACAGTGTTCGCCAGTAAGAATTGTAAAGGGGTTATTGTATGAAAAAATACATTTATTCACCACTCCAGGGCTTCAGAGTTTTCTGAAGCCTGGCAGCGATGGATAGTTTTTTCAGATATTTACTGAGGAAAAATAATAACATAGGTAATAATAACAATAAATTAAGTTTTTCTCATACAAAATGTAAAAATAATTTAGCTTTCAAAGAGTTTTTTTTTGTTTGCACTGTTTCATTTGAATGTATACATTTAACATGAAAAATGTATAGAAACTTATTACGATTATTTACTGAAAATGGAGTTTTTATAGTAATTGTGTTGGATTCTGTAGTGACAAACATTAAAAATAATGTCCTTTCTCGAAGCGGGAAAATTGTCTCCGTTTATTGGACCTTAACATGATTAATTCTGCAGCATGGTATGTAGCCCTTGCTATTTTTAGACCTCGATTGGGGCAAAGTTATTACAGCCGTTTGAAATCTGTGCGAAATTTCCTTAATGGCAGTCAGGTCTGGGTGTTGTTAAAAATGCAAATTGCTAGATCGCATGTGTGCAAATTGAGGCCTTTCAGAAAAAGGACAAACTATGGACTACACGAACATTTAAAAGTATGTTCTGTAACAAAAATTGTATAAGACATTGTACGCAAGAGATCCGAAACATAATTGGTTTCTTTGTGTTATACAATTATACATTTTGTGTTAATGTGTTAACTTACAAAAAAGATATTTGCTAAACTGATATTTTTAAGCATTAAGTAAACGCCACTTATGTGACAGTCTAGGCCTAATTTTGGACGACGATGTGATTTCTAGGAATCAGACAAAAATATACTTATGCAGATTTGTGGTGTATTGAATCGGCTTCGTATTGCTTTGCACTGTCCACACGTACTGTTAAAACAGCAAGTCGATGGGGGTTAGCTGTACCCTCCAAAACGTTACAAAAAATCTCTATTGTTGTTTAGTAGCTTTTCACTTGTATTAAAATACAAATACATAAATTCTTTTTCTGAAAACAGTTAAAATATTGATTAGTAGGAAATAGATGATTTAACATTTAGTTGCAGTTTTAGGAGGAATTTGCAAATATAAATGAATAGCCACGAATTAAACGTGAAAAATCTTCAGCTATTGAATCATTTGTAAATGATCTAATTTTTTTATGTGGATTACATTTCGCAACAGGAATATATAATCTATTTTGAATTATTTATTTGTGCTTCAATTTCTTTTGCTTGAACTAACAAAAATTTTTCAAAACTGTTGTAAAGTGAATGTTTAGAGATTTTTGTATCCCTTTTCAGGATCAAAACGTTTATGAGTTAATAATGCGTGTGTTTGCTCGAAGGACCAATGACTTGTATACTTTGAATTAAGTGGTTTATTTGAGGCGTCTTGTCCCTTTGGACTCTTACAGAATTCTGTTGTCCCACTCTTCTGGAAGAACCCAGGTAAATTTTTCGGGACAATCCCCGTTCTTCCTGGTTCGCCAACCGAGCTCTTCCGAACAGCGGCCAATTCCGAACAGTGAAAGTTATTGCTGTTTTAAAATGCATGATAGTGTCAGCAAATATTGCTTACATAAATTGTAGCAGCAGTTATTGATGTTAGTTCTTTATTGATAAAACATTTTTTTCCTCTTCTTTTGTTAAGACATTTGATATTTAGTAATAGCAAATACCAAATACAAAATAATAAGACGTTCTGTTGTATAGACGCATAAAATTTTGTTAATTTAGTAGAAAACATTATGTTATTAAAAATCAAATATTTGGTAAATATCATCATTTGGGGGTTTAAGTTATAACATAACCGCGGGGTCAATCACTCTTCTGCATTATGTCACGGACTAGGACTACGTTGGATTAGATTGACTAAATCGGACTAGACGGACCAAGCTCGACTAGGTGAACTTAACAAAACTAAATGGATTAAATCTGACTTGGTGGACTGAATGTGACTCTTGACTCTTGACCTCTTGAATCTAGCTGCCTACGTGGTTAATATCACATTTGTTATTTGAATTAAAATTTTGTAATTCAAGAATAGTTGTTTTGTGCTTGTCACTTGCAAAGAACCTTGTGAGGGCAATCGAATATTAAATTTTGTATGCAATTCGTAAACGTTCGCTTTGTGTATTAGCCTAGTTCGTTCGCGACGCTCACTTGACCATAAATCCGGGTTGTAATGTAAGTTTATTACATCAACAGCTATTGAAGCCGACTAGCATCATAATTTTTTTCTTTTTCATTGTCAAAATTAGATATAATTTTTATCCTTATAGAACTGGTTCCTGTTTAAAATAAAATAGTACAATGCTGGATGAATTCGTGCTTTTAAAATGACACGTCAAACGAAGTAATAGAAATTAAATGATTTATGTGTTTGGGCATTTGTAAGCAGTGCAATTAAGAAATGCTAGAAAGTGGAGTGTTGTTGTTTACGATGCTAACTGTAGCGTGCTAATGTGCTGTAAGTAATTCTTGGTGGCAAACACATACGACTGGCATAACGATAAAAATGAAAAATTATTAATTCATTCTAATTTTATTTAAGTAGTGAAATAATGGACCGTAAAGCAAAGTGAAGTTCTAAAACACTTTGGGCTTTTCAAAGTCGTCTTTTCATCGCAGCATGGCTCTTAAATTTTCCAGAGTATAACAAAAAGCTGCCGTAAAGAACAGTCGATGAGATAACTTCTGCTCTTTTCGCTTAAGTTTACGTTCGTAGGAACCCATTTTCAACAATTAAATTTGCGAAAATTAGACCATTTCACTGTTGACAAGTGAAAATTTTGGCTTGAACGAGTGAGTGATTGCATTTTAATTGCGAAAAATACGCTGTAATGAAATACCACACATGGCAATATGAGGAGGGTTACATAAATTGTTATTTAAATAACTGTTTACATTGAAAGACGCGCGTAAAAGTTGAGAGAAATTTTTAAAACACTACAATATACTTTGCTACAAACAAATATTTTTTTTCTATTCTAACAAATATGTAATAGTTTATTTAATGAACAAATCAACAATGGAAAGAAGTACGAAAACTTGTTATTTTGTTATTATTTAATGGCATCGTTGAAGTATGGAATACACTAAATTTCTCTTTTTTCTTTTCTTCGTTTCAAGTGGTTCCAAAGATGTTCGATCGGATTAAAGTCTGGCGAAACCTGGAAACCGCCTCTCCAACAAAGCTATTGTTTTTAAAATTTGTTGAAGTGTTGTTAAAAAAAATACGAAGGGGTATTTTCTCTGTTGTAAATAAAATCATCGAATTCTCTAAGATGCCTTTATACATGCTACGATTTATTTTCTACTTATTTTAATAATTTTGTCTTCTTTTTTATTAATTGTTGTCAATGTATACATGTTTTGGAAAAGGATCTTTACACAATTTGCTTGTGTAAAACTAATTTATTGTATAAGTAGCCATGTTTCGCTTAAAATCTGTTTTTAAAGTTAATAGTGTAATAGTTATTTACCTAACAAGTTCGGAAACTTAATTTTCCCGCATGAGCACTTACAGTCGTGCTGCATTTAGTGCGAAAGCGGGAAAATTCTTTCCGAAAGTGTTAGGTACAATATCTTTATAACGAATATCGAAATAAAAAAAATTATGTAGCTTAGTTTTTTTTAAATGGTGGCTTGGTAACCTGATAACTGTAACTACTTACTAGATTTTTAAAATTTAAATCATTTGTCACATATTTTTTTTAATTATTAAAAAAATTGAAAAATGTATGTGCACCCGAACTACAATAATGTGCTAAAGAGGCCGTTTCGCGTCTGCTGCCCGAGAAAAGTCGCGAGCGGTATCAAAAAGTTGCAATACCAACTGTATAAGACAAATATCCCTTGCCGCCAGCGGAAACTAAAAACACCGAGGTGCGGGAAAACCGTTTTTCCGTTCATCGGGATTAAGCGGAAAAATTCTGTTTCCATCCAATGAGTACAAAAATTCTTTTTCGCTACTTTATTAGACTTTGTATTTTTTAATGTTTCTTAAATTGCAATGTGAAAAATGCATATGCTCCATAAAAGTATACTTCACACGAAAACGCAGGTCCTCATTCCTCACAGTTCTTGCGAAAAAAAGTTTATTTTTCAGATTGTACTGTGTTTCCACTGTTTTTACTTTAAAAATGTGAAAATGCAAAAGAAAAAAAGTGCATTAGTGCAGAAATGGATGAAGAGTCATAAATAAAGTGAAGAGTGAAATTTCTCGCTATCGTTCGTTAACGTGCAAACTTCTACTTTACGAAAAAAACATATTTTTATGCCATTTTCTGCAAGTATTATTATAAAAATGCTACAACGATAATTCCTGACAAAGCTCAATTTTTTTGTAATAAATTCTAGTTTATTCTTTTTAAGCTGAGAATTTTGTCATATGGCATCTAGTAAATTTAAAAAGAATCGAGATTTATAAGAAGCTTACAAACGCATAGTTAGTAAGTACAACAAAAAGTTAAAGGTGTAAAAAAGTAGTCAAGTCGCTTATGTGATTTGTAGAACAAAAACAAAAGTGGAGAATATTTATAGAGTGGTTAGATACCTGTAATAGAGTTAACCATTTGTCATTAATCATGTTATCAGCTATGCTTAATATCAATTGCAATTTTCATTCCTATCACTTCCTATCACTCTGTCTGAATTTCTTGACTCGAATCTCAGGATTGTGTGCTACAAACAGACTTAATTAAACCAAGCACGTCAATTCAGTTTATTAATTTAATAATTTGGCAGGTCGAGCATTTTAATTTATTAAAAGGACAAAGACGCCACGGCGTTAAAATGGAACGACACTGAACTGCTTGAAAAAATTTTATAAAAGGAGTAATTAATCAAAAATGCCTATTAAATGTTGCGCATCTCTCGGAGAGGTTTGTTTAGGGTTAATTAAAAGTTACATTTACTTTTTCATTTTTGTTTTACTTTAGCTCTGCTCTATTTGAACTGATAATTAACGTAACGTAGGGTATATATATATAGATACAATAATGTATTTTTGAACAATTCAGTAGATTATTAAACAGTATCGATTTACAGGTTATTCTGAATAAACTCAAATTATTGACAAGTATATTATGTTTATGTAAAT
The DNA here is from genome assembly GCA_030157275.1 of Cynaeus angustus. Lineage (NCBI taxonomy): Eukaryota > Metazoa > Arthropoda > Insecta > Coleoptera > Tenebrionidae > Cynaeus > Cynaeus angustus. The sequence goes on from CM058058.1 coordinate 19,809,932, forward strand.
GTTTCGGATGTTACAATGACATGTAAACGAATGAAAATGTTAATAACTATGCCAAACATTGTTTAGGAAAGCAACAAATGTTAATTTGAGTGAAATTAAGACAATTTAGATAATATACGGAATGATGGAAATTTGAACATGTAATCTTAAAAGTAACAATCTTCATTTTGTTTGATTATTATTCAATAGTAAAAAACAACTGTAATATTCATCTAGAAGGTTAAAATTTATATCATATTGTTCGATTTAAATGAAAGTTTATTCTATTAAATACATTATTAACAAATAAATTCATTGTATTCGTAAAGAATTTTATTAAAATTATTATTATTATTATTATTAATTATTTATTATTTTTTGTAATTTAATTTTAGCGTTTAGAGATCGCCGTCTTTGATTTTGTACCTATCATTTAGGGGAAGGTGGGCTAAGATGCGGACTTTAAGGAAAAACATCAAAAAAAATATCCACATTTTAATTTAGGCAAATTAGAAACATATTTCTGGGGTAAACTTTGCAGTCATAACAATCGTGTCCGAGCCTGCAGAAAATTGTCCAAAAAGATCAGCAACTTGAAATTGGATCACTACTTGACCGGGATTTGAGCAGTTATTGCTTGATCATAAAAAGCGCTTAACAGCCGCATGAAACCAACATCTCCTGGCTGAAGCTTGTGAGTGGTATGGGGCCGAAAACAATTTATAGTTACTCCATGTTTCCATGCTTCACCAAAAAGTTGCAGATTTGGTGTGTGAGTAGCATTACGGGATTTTCTTTTGAAGCATTGGTGAACTTAAATTTTTTTTTAAGCAATTGAAAAAAAATTCTGCTGCAATCCACCCGGAATCTGAACACACAGTCTAAGAATTCGGTGGATCAGCATCCAACAGCTCAAGTTTCATATGTTTTCTCGGAAATGTGAACATCTACCTCCAGTATTCAAACAAATTTCAATAGTTATGGTACTTCCTTGTTCGGTTGAAGTTAAAGCACCCACTTGTTTTTTCACAGTTGCAGTTATAACCTTGTATAGACTTTTTGGAACTGTATTTAAACTGAAAAAAAAATATATCAGAGTAATGTTTTAAACATCCCCGAAATCAGTCTTATTAGTCGGCTTCAGGATCTCCGTCGTTGTCAAGTTAAACAAACGTTCTTTCACTTTTTTTTTTAAATAAACAGCGAGTTCCCGTTCTTCATCTTCAGTAAAAACTGTTGCGATTGGACCCAAAGCGGCTCTGGCATTTGGCACTCGCATTTTATTTTGTGTGGAGAGATTGACTTTGCGCTCTAGAGTAGTTTGAGGCGCATTATAAAACTTGCTGGGTATTTTATAACTTTTTTTTCTATCTAACATATCCTGAATTACCTTCATATTTTCTTCATCCCACTCCCCTCTATCCGTTTTTCTTTTATAATCTCGAACCATTACCTATAAAAAATATCAAAATTTTGTTTACAAATAGCAAAAACATTAAGGTAACCTATTATGTGGGGAAGACCCAATAACCTATCATGCCCAAAGCGGCCATTCAATAAAAAATTTTGTTTTTTAGGTTGTAAAACTAAAGTGATCGAACTGATCTATCATGTTTAGAATAGTAAATTAAACTTGTTTTCAGAGACAAATACTATCTACGCTTTGTATGTACGCATTTTACTTACCCCAAAATTTAGATCTAATAGTAAAAAATAATTTACTCACCAAATCTCACACCGACCACGCACACCCAACATTTGCTCCACTGAATTGCTTCTAAAAAAAACGTTAGACTGCATCATCAATTTAGCAACTTGGGTTCTTTGTTTTAGCTTGAGTTCCCGTTTTACCTCATTGCCCCGTCTCACTCGAGCTTTTTTTTCATCAAAAAATAAGCCGAAATTTTTTAGCCATATTTAGTTAGGAAATGAATAAATACGAGGTTATTTACGAATACAAATGAGCCTGATTAATTCAAATATACAACTCAAAAGTTTTCAAACTTCATGTGCATGTTCTTTATGATTTATTAAAAACATTAAACTAAGTTGTTATGTTGGCATTTTCGCAGTCTCGCAGTTTCGCAGTCTTTTGGATTGCATCAGAGAAAACATAAGTGACTACATATTTGCATTTTTTTTGAAATAATAACTAGTATTATTTACGAATTTACTGTTCATCTTTGTTTTGAATGGAAATTTTTGCAATAATTCAGCTTATTATTTATACACAAAGAGAAATTAATAAACCATTCCACTTGTCAGTCGTTTATATTTCAATTGAAACCTAGTCGGCTTATTGAGAAATCCGTCGGCTCATAACACGATTTAGTCATTATAGGTATTATTTTTTCATAAGTGTTTTATAATTCTCTGAAAAGAAGCGATATAGTCGCTGTTAAAAGAAAAAAAAAATGTATTGTTCTTTATAAATGATTGATATCCACTTTTATTTGTAAAAAGATAAACGAAATTTATAGTACTTATTTTTAATGTCAAAACAATGCAAGTGTTTTTTTAATATTACGATTTAAAAAATCTGCTTGCTATATAAGATTTTAATATTTTATTCTACCATTTAGAAGACGGCAAAAAGATCCTTTCGATGAAGGTGCACACATTTTTTCCCTACTATTTAACGAATTTTTAGCAAAACGTTCAATACAAGTTCTGTTGCTCGAAAAATAACATACATATATTAGACATCCGTGCGATATTTTTCTTAACGCCAAGCGAACCTGTGGGACATTACTAGCTTGTTGCATTGGTCCGGCTTTAAGGTCACCTGCGAAAGGTCAGGAGGTCTGACAGAATCAGATGACAACGTTATCAATTTTCAAATCACATTTTCGTGTTTTATAGAGGATATAGGAAAAATAGAGAACTTAACTCGCTTACTGTTTTCCGCTACTCGCAGGATTCTTCCACTTATCTAATATTTCCATTTGTACGAAATATAGTACAAATCTCTTTGCTCCTCAGTTAATATACTACTTGGCGATTATCATTTTATGCAATTTATTGAACTGATTGAACTGATTAATGAGTCCGTGAAGGAAAAGCGGCCATGAAATAAGCACGTCATTTTTTGCATTTTAAGATATACCCACAGTTCTATAAAAACAAATGACAAATGAGCCTCTGAAGTATATGTGGTCAACAAATCGGTAAAAAGATAATGACATTTCACGGTTAGTATTAGAGACGTAAATCAACTACACTTGTAACTTCGTCTAAAATAGTATATTATTGTATGAGTTCCGTTGTGACACGAGCGTTTTTGGGGTACAACCAGCGTAACGAGGAGTTTAATACGCGATTTTTTTTTATTTTGTGCCTGTTTTGAAACAAAAAATCATTTTTTTAAGCATTAACAATTAGCGATTTAAGTTACGATTGTCTACCTAGCTAATGTCCCGGAAGACGAATGGGATAAGTGCACACACTTAATTTGCATGAAATTTACAAACCTGATGCTGTTTCCGATTTAACAATGCTGACAGTTTAATTACGTTAAAATTAGTTATATGATCATTGATCACACATGGTGAACATAACACTGTAATCTTGGTTACATAAGCTGACCCATTTTGTCAACCTAATAAAATAGAAAAGCACCAAAAACAATGTCACTATATAACAGATATCTTTATGAAACTGTTTTTGGGCTTGTAATGAAGCTGTTGTAATTGCTGAGTTTTTTTTTGAATCAGGTTATGATAAAACGTAATATTGGTATTTCGTTAAGACTTTGTTTATAAATAAAATGATTTTATTGTACTGTTATAACTATAGTTTTTGTTCTCTAATCAATTAGATCTTGATTCGATTATTAGTCTTAGAAACGCTATGTAATAATTTCATATTACCACAAACTTTCCTAATATTCCCCCATGTTTCCAAGGACTAAATTATTAATCTTACTTACGAGACTGAAATTTCCAAGTAAAGTTGTTGATATGTATTTAAGTTAGATAACATTGAACAACAGAAACAACTTAACGTAAGTATTTACAAAACTATGTACTAAGGGCAGAAATAATAAAGATATTATGATATAAAGAGTATTATGTAAATAGGTAAATTCTAAGTTAAATAAAAAAAGGGTTCAGTGGTCATGTGAAACTAGTTTACAATGCTGTAGGTATTAGCATTGCTGAAATTTAGCTTACGAGGTCACTAATTAAAATTTAAAGTTTTATATTTTTTTATTTTAATGACAATTTAAAACGAAATGCTGCGAATAACTTGAATTTTTATTGTTCCTGTTAAATTGGCCTGAAAATGAAAATATTATTTGATGTTTTTTTTTTTAATTTACAAGATATTTTAAACTTTTAAACTGAGAATAAGTTTCTATGTGAATAACCGCATATTTAATGTATGTATTTGTATTTTCAAAAATATAAATGGGTACATAAAGTGATAAAGTATGTTATGTTTTTTTAGTATAATCAAATGTTTGAACGTTTGAAAATGAATTGGAAATCTACATACAAAATGCACCAAAATTGTAACTAATAGCCTACGATAGTTTCTATATATTTATTTAATCGATCATCCTTCATTTAATTCAATAATTGTATTTTTGTAATCATTGGATTCCACTTTACCTTCTATTTTGGATTGGTTATAATGTATCATTATCATATTGTTACAGGATTCCGGGAAGAGAATTTCCAACAAAATCAAAATATGAGTGTTAATTTCCGAGCTATACTAAATTCGGAAATGATATCAAACGAGCCACGTGACACAACAGATCTGCCAGCACATGCTTAGAAAGTCATCTCCTGCTCGAAGATCGATTGATAAACATGCAGCAACACCAGGAACCGCTTTCAAATCGTTTTCGGGGCAGCACAAAGGACGGAAAACTGTTTGGCACGCACATGAAATACCGGACTAATTAAAGTCCTCTTCATCGAGATGGTGGTACGTAAATTTACCCGATATTTGAGATTGAAAGGATTAATTTTGCGTTAATTATAATTGTTTGAAACCCATTACTAATATTCGGTTAAATATATACTCAATTATTTTGCGTTGACATGAACGAAGTGAGTGACATGTGTTCACCTTTATAATTGTTTTTAGGTGAAAATTTTTTTGATATAAAAACACTGTTCTACAGTAACGTAGTGCACGGAAACAGATATAACGAGTCGAAATTTTGCTAATGGTGTGCTTATTTTTGATTTTTTTGATTTTGTACTTTCTCAGCTATAAAATTAAAAAAAAATGTCTTATAACAGACCTTTCCTCTTTTTTATTGTTGTGAACCTAAAATTCGGTGGGGTTGTGTTTACAAAACAGATCAAAAGATTTGGGTTTTGTCAAAAAATTTACATTTTTTTTACATTTTTTGTCTACGTACCTACGTTTAGAAGTTTGAGCTTGCTTTGCATGAATTTGATAAATTGTTTTATTATGATTACTTTCTGAATTTTTATAATTTATCAGAGCATCTTTTATCAATCATAAAGCGGATCTCTTAGTTAAGCAGAGACCCAGCGTTACTAGTTCGCCTTGAACTCTATTGCGGTATCCCTTATAAGTTTGTAAACGGCGTAATTAGGGTCCTTACTAAAAAGCAACATCCTATTGGATGTTAATATCGGATGGGGGTTTTAGTAGTGAGACCATTTCGACTGCTTATAAAATACCTAGACCAGGAGAAAATGAAAAAAATGTTTCAACTCAGTTGAACAAAATTGAACAAGACTATAGGACTCTTAACAGGGCACTGTGATTTTAAAGTACATTTCTCTGCAATTGGTGTGGCTAATGATACTCTTTGTAGGTTACGTGCGAACGCAGATGAAACTCCGTATCACACGCTATGCGAATATCCTTATTTACCACTTCTTCTACCATTATTTCATAGAATTATTTATATCTGATGGAGTAATTACGCACAATTTTCTTAAATCTCAGTGCAATAGAGCTATAACCACAACTCATGACTAATAATAGTAAAAATCGTGTGATTTAGAGTGATCAGTATTCAATAATCATAAAGTTCGCTGAAACTGCTGAAACTTAGAGGCATTTAAGTAATACAGAGTGATTGATTTTAGTATAATCAAAGGGCTTTCCATTTTTATACGTAGATTCTAGTGAATTTTTACACATGAACCTTTGATACGTGAAGCACTGGAACTATGGTTATGGCGTCTAGATTAATTATTATTTGAGTTTCATTACATGAAACACTACAAGATTTCGTTTGGTTTTTTGAATCCAAGTTCGCAGCAATGCCGCCGTAGACACAAGTACTCTTTAAGTTTTATAAAACGATTTTCTTATTATATTTTTTTTAACTAACATATTAAATATATTTTTTGAACTTGTGCCTACAGAGAGTTTTGTTTGGCAAGAACTCAGCTGTAATATAAAATTAGTTTCACACAATTTGACCGAATGTAATTTCCCATATAAAATGTGAGTCCTTTTATTATTTTGGATATTTAAATAACTTTTAATATTTCTAATATACGGATAAAAAATAATCTTAAGTTTGGAAAAGAACTGAAAGAAATCAACATGATTGAAATTGTCAATAATTTAATTTAGCTTGATTTCACGGACAAAAGAAGATAAAATAATTTTAGCTTAATCCAGAAATAAATAACAACAGGAAAATTGACTTGACTCGGATTAACATTACACACTTTGATCATAAAGTCAAAGAAAACTTTGTGAATAAATATAATGCCGATTAGATTAGAATGGTGTAATCGTTGGAATGTCGCTCAAAAAGAATTTGAGCTTTTGTTAAAAATGAAGATGAATGATGAATGAAAGAAAAATTCACGTCGAAATTTTTTGTAATGGAACAGAGTTCTACAACAGACGGGTTTGTTTGTGGTTCACAAAGGAGTTACCTTTCACTGGTAACGCAAAGGTTTGATTTTCAGTAAAGCTAAGGCTCGGTTAAAGCATGACTCTGGGAATTCAGCGGTGTAGACGGGGGACTTGGAGGAGGCGGTAGAACCGCGATTAGAGTTTAGGTAGGGTGTCTGTGGGTATTCCCAAGTGTCTTTAAAAAAATAATACTCATTGTAAATTAAATGGTGACAACGGGCAAAAGATCAAAATGCTTTTGAGCTTCCTTGATAAAGAACTTTTGAATAAGTTACGTTAAACATTTTACTATAGCTATTATTACGTTTCCAATTTTCCGTTTATACTTTTGATATATTTGGTATTTCGTACGAAAAGTTTTGCTTGAATTTCATATAGCGCTATGTTTAATTGTGAGTGGGAATGGCTAATGTCACACAGAAAAAATAAAACTCCTATAAATGATATAAGCCATAATCATGACGCTAGAATAGGACAAATGTTTCGTAAACCAATGAAACAGGATGAAATGATGCATGTTCTGAAATGAGAAAACGTCTCTTTCAGTTAGCTATGTTTGATTTTTGAATTTAAATAAATAAAAACTAAATAATGCGCGAATTGAGTAAAGTCACTGCAGAGAAAACTCATTATTAAAAAGCAAATCAAATATCACACTGCAAAAATGTAATAACTTCTATTGACCATGATTTTTACATTTTTACGCTGTTCGGCAAACTTTTCAATAAACCAGATGCAATAAAATGAAATGCATATATGTGCATATACCATACAATAATAAAAATGGCGGCTAAGCGGACTATGGGATTTGAAATATGTTCGTGGTTCTGATAGTTATGTCAAGCATCTATCTATTTGACAATTTGGAGTTAAACATTAATTATTGATATGCGATATATTAATCAATATAGTGCTGATAAGAATATTTATGACAGTTTTGTAATGTCAAATTGGCAACAGGGTTGGCAATCGATTTAAGGAATCATAGTCTGTTTGAACATCGGTTTAATTCGATCACATGGTATAAATTGATAATGACAATGATAATAAATATTGAACTATTTCCGAATTTAATTAGTAGTAGGAACCACTAAAATTAATGAAGAATCAAGCGTTATGATCTAATTAGTCGCAAATCACGAAGAAACAAAGGATCATGCTTACAAAATCATACATTTGGTTTACATTGCGTGATAACCTTAATTTCGTGACTTAATTAATTTGAATTATTGATTAACAAAAGTTTAAACTGAATGTTAAATTCTATGCTTCCACTACGAGAGGCAAAAGTAAAGTAGATCGAAAAATATGTTGAGATTATGGTCAAAGATAAGCAATAATAGAGCTTTACAGACGTAAACGAAATTGGTAATTTGAAATTTCCAGTTCTGCACTAAAGTTTTGTTTCATAAACCCTGAAACACATCGTTCAAGTTAAGGATTACAAACCGAAGGGGTCAGAATCTCACAAAAAGGTAAAAACCAGCTCTGATATCTGTTGATTCAGGACCATCTATTTGTTCACTGTTGATTTATCTTTATACCCTTTGTGGTTTGCGTGCTGTAAAAACATTAAAAATGACAAATTATAGAGAGTAGCCTACAACTTGTTTTAGTAGAAAATATAACTCTCTTTTTGTAATCTGAGCTGTTACAGTGATAACCTCATAGTGGAGTAAAGTTTTGTAACAAGGCATTTCTCTTTTAGAGTAGAAAAGTAGCTGCCACAATATGATTTCTCAAAGGCATTACTTTAGGTTAGTGAAGTTTGCATTTTTCTAATTCATGTGTGACTAGAGCGTCTTCATTTTCCGCACTTTCATAGTACAGTTACATAACGTTAAATAATTTACTCCTATTTTCTTGTTTTTTTTTTAATGTAATACATACAACATTGTTTAACCGCTTTAGCTGTGCGCCTAATTTTACCAACACAGAAAATTGCAGTAGGAAATCACTATATGACAAATACTTTCTATTCTAGAAGACAAATTCAATGCTACAAAAATCAAGTGCCTTTTTGTTAATAATTAATCTTTGCTATAGTTATTATGGAATACTTTGTTTTAATTAGTTTTCATTCTTCATTTCATTAGTTTTCATTTTTCAAGTTTGTAGATCTCAATTGTATCTCAAAATTCAATTAACTTTTATATCCACGGTATAACTTTATTAGAAATCAAGAAAACATATTTGCATTTCAACTGCTTTCATTTAACCAGAAAATAGTTTTACCCAAGCCTTAATCGCAAAACAAATAATGGCGATGAGTTTTTTTTGATATTCATCCAAGGAAAATGTTGTAGTTACACTTAAAAGATCAATTTCGTTCAAATCAGTAAATAGTGAAAACCAGATTTAAATCTTATCATTCTATGTTGAAAAAAAAAACTTCACCAAAGGTTACTATTGTTGTTAACACTATAACAATATTGTATAACGAGGGCAATAAGGAGCGTCGCGTTCGCCGCGCTCAAAAGATTAACATGATGTTTTTTTCTTACTACTTTATGGCTTACCATATTTCCAATTAAAAATAAAAAATTCATGGTAAAATAAACTTGCATTTAATCTTGTGGTATGCGTTAAAATAAATGTATCGTGATTCCTGTTATCACAGCCGACGTATGTCCACGATTATTGTGTTCGCTTCTGTCACTTTCGTGTCAATAATCCTAAATGCAATATTTTAAAAGAGAATAAGCTTTTTTAAATTTTGTCAACGGTTTGGGGAACACTAGATAATTATGTATACGTTGTAGTTCAAGTTCAAATGCTCATCAAACCTGAAAGTTCATTAAAAATCATTGAATTGATTGTTTTTGACACTATTGACCATGAACTAAGTAACTCATTTAATCTATAGAATTGACACTAAAACGACAGTCAAACGAATGGAACTACTACTTTAATGATATAAGGGTGCGATCCTGGACTAAAAGAGGCGGGAAAAAGTCCATGTAAACGGGGAGTGGCATCACGATTTTAGATGACTATTTTTCAGGGCCAAACATGGGCAAGATATTTGATAAAATGACAAAAGTTGGGTACTGTTAGAAAGCTAAAGAATGTGTGCAGGGCGTCTGCTATTTTTTATTGCAAAATAATGAGTCTAATAGTAAAAAAAACTTTGTTACATTTTGGTTAGTCTAGAGGTTTAAATTGTGTACATTTCAATGTTTTTTTTAACGCATAAAATAGAAGTAAATCAAAAAACTGAGATATACAAGCCCTTTTCCCAAGTTTCTGCAACATTTTGCTGTAACGTTTTAAGTGATTAATCTAAAGGATTTGCCATGTTTGGCTCTAAAAAATTCTCTAACATTTTTTTCGGATAGAATTGCGTGGAGTGGCGTCCGTGGTCGAAATGGTACTAACATTGTTCAGCTACTGTCTAAAAGAGGGCGCGCAAGCATAGGGTGTCAAATTTTGAATTTACGCTTTTCTTGACTGAATTTACTTCAAATAGATACATATTATATTAGCCAAATAATATGTGGTACGAAAACCTTACCTGGCTTTTTAAGGCTTTTGAGAAGATTAATGTGGTACTTGAAGCGAATAAAGTACCAAACATTCGCTTTTTTTTCTGTTACAGTTAAGTATTATCTCAACGGTTTGATTATTAAATTAAAATATAAATACATTGTTTAACGTTGACGAAATTTTTGTCGAAATGGGTTTTCAAATCATACCTCTTATCAAAAAAAAACTGTAGTGATGAAAAAAATATAATTTGATGTATTTTTAGATTTATAATAAAACAGCTGGCATGTCTAGGGATGCCGTTCCTATCGCAATAAAAGTTTAGGTAAATAAACCCTCACTAAGTATTTATAGCTTTTTTTTGAAAGCTGTTTTTGTTGTAAATTTATGATTTTTTAGTTGGACTATATATAAAAATAAAATATCTTTAAATTTCGAAGCATATAATTTTATAAAGAAAATCATAAATGACAAGAAAAGCTTTGTAAATTTTTTTAAACATGATTGTTTACATTTTGGGGTGTGGCTTGGAGGAGATTCAAATAAGAGGTTAAACATATAAATTAGATAATTGTTTTGTTACGATTTTTATTCCAATTTGTTGGAGACTATAACTGTTGGAGATCGAAAAAACTCTCGAAAACGAGCGTATCCGAAGCGCTCATCCTATTAGTCCGCAACTACCCCCGTAAGTCGTCTTACCCCTACTTGGTGGTTACTGCTAATTTGTCAAATTGCAAAGCTAATTAAGGAACGGCCGGTACCCAAATTGCAACGACAAATGATACTAACTTAATTAAGCATCTTCCCCGAGTGATAGGAACAAGTACAACTCGGTTCTTCCCTAATCTTACTCTAACTTAATCTAAGTCCGATTCAAACGATGCTTCCGATGTGTCCGCGTTTTACTAAAACCGTAGAGTACGTTCGATCGGTTTGATATCACAAAATTATCAATTTAAGACAAGGGTTTGTGTGTACGTCACAAAATGCAAGTTTTCTAAGAAATCTGACCTTGCCCAAACTCTGGAATTTGACCATTCTCGGAGGGACAACATCTGGAAGCAATTCGCCTTGCAGTACCCGCTGGGAAAAATCTATCGGACGCTTCTCCGATGTAAAAAAATAAAATTCAAATATTTCGGACTGACCGTAAAATTGGGGCCTGGGAACCATCACAGTATTATTGAGTATTATAAAGAGGGGTAACAAATTAGAAGACAAGAAATTCTTCGTAATACCACTTGGTTTTTATTTTAATAGTATGTTAAGAATTATCCTGCGTTTCCGGACAGGTCTATCGGACCTGGTTTTATTTTATCATCAAAGAATATTTCTAAAACATTTATTTATCACTATTAGTATTTATGGACTATCGATTATTTTATAAAGGAGCTTAATTTGCAGTAGTTTTTTTAGAACATGTATACAGCTTGTCAAAAGAATCCCTAAATAAGTACCCTAAATATTGTACACGCTTATGGTTGTTCTTCCAAGGTAAAGAACAAAAAGGTCACAAATAAACATAAAATAGGTTCGATCAAAATTAATCAGTAGAGTAGTCTATGTAAGTAACTAATTACTAGGCGATAGGCGATGAAAAAATAATAATTTGTTTGATTCAGTTAAATAAAAACAATTTAAGAAATTTCAAAAACTCCCAAACCGACATCAAAATAAGGTTTGCTCAAGTTTCATTATGGTAATAATTGCCTAATCAATGTGCAACTCAAAAGTCCACTCAGATTTTGACTAAGAATTCACCAATAAAATTAAGTGCGATCTTTTGGGACATCATGTATAAACTTTTAGATTATTACTTTCTTTCGTGCGAGGAATGGTGTTTGTACCTAGTAATTTTTGTATCACAATGTTAAAAAAAGGGTTGACCAATGCTACATTTTCTCTCATAAAAAAAATGCTTAAAAAATACCACTGCTAGAAACATTAAAACAAATAATTAATAATTTTTTTTTCAATCATTTATAAACTTGGATTTAATAAATTCATAATATCTGTAAAATGCAAAAATTAGAGAATTACATTTTAAAGTAAATGGTGTGCCGACACCTCTAAAGGTTTATGGCTTTATTTATATAATAGTTGTACCCCAGCTGGGATATTTCTCAATTCGCCAGGTACATAAAAGCGTCCTCTGTTAGAAAATAGCAAAAAAACTATTTAATTTATTTTAGGGACGATAGTGGGCAGCACTTCCCAAAGGCACATTCAGTGAGTCGAAATTTATCTCAGGATCGCAGCCATAAGCAAAAACTATAGTTAAAAATTGTTGATTGCTTTGTATTTTTGTGCTGACCTGTAAATTATAGTTACAATAGTCCAATACAGTGATATATTTTTTTTGGATACGGCTTCTGATAAAAAATATTTTATTTAAAAATTATTATTTTAGTTTTGCCTTTTTCAACTAGCCATAAGGATTGTGATATAAATTATTATTGTTGTCTTGGCAAAAATTTCATTTCTGAAGTTTAAAGTATTTCTTTAAGATGTTGAGACTTAAACCCAATTCCTTTTATTTCCATGTATTCAATGAACTATTAAAGTGACTTATTAAAAGATCAATGAGCTACATTGCACGTACGAGAAGAGTGCTTGAATTTTATCACTAAACGTCTCGTTTTTAATATTTTAAAGATTCATTTGTCTTGTGTAACGCTAAAAAATTAAACTCATTTTTGCTTAGTCTCTAACAAAAAAAGAAGGAAATATGTAGACACATTTTTCAAGCCGTTTTTAAAATTGCAAAAAATGTACTACATGATTTTCAATTTGTCAAAACTTTTAATGAAAGGAACTACGTCAATCATAGCGAATATTGAATTTTATCTTCACATGAAGTATCTGAATAAGTGGCTAATCTACTAGCTTCTATCAATCATACTTCCTCATCATCACTTTTCCACTCTTCTTCTATACTTCGACGTTAACGCCAGATGAAGTTTACTGTTATGAATAAAAACTTTAGAGAAGTTTTTGCCTGTAAATAATAGCAAATAGGAAATAGAAGTAATTCTTAGGATTATTCACAAAAGCTGATTTACGAGTATTTATTGAAACGTAACCCCACAATAAGCTTGTAAGTCTTTATTGAGCGATTTGTAGACTGTGAGACCACGTCTATAAATAATCAACTTATCGAATATTTTTCTTAAATTAGCAGTTTATTGAGCTGAATACTAATATTAAGAAAAACAAACGCTTGTCGAGAAACTAAAAATGCTTATAATTTTTAGAGAATTGATTGTCTGAGGTTTGTTGGGTATCAAGCTTTTTGCTTACTGCAATTGCTTGCCTATCGATCTTCGTAAAAGAGGATTCCCTTGGTGTGTAATTTTAAGCTTCTTTCGTTTATTTTATGTGGATACTAAATAGGATACTATTATCTGTAGATTTTAACATGAAACACGTGCCTTCAGTCACACCACTGGAAATCATTTACTGCAAGAAAAACGCTTTAAGATAACAAATTATTAACATAAGTCAAATTCCAAATCTTTTTTCGACCTCATTTCAATTTGATTATATGGAATATTTTAGGGATACTGAACTGTTGCTTTTCCTCCAAGGACTTGTTGACCAGAAACATATTTTTGTTTCTTAAGTTATTAACGTAAAAATGTTGAATAATACGCGGAAGTTGATCGATTTTGAATAAGTCTAGTTCTAATCTGTATACAGGTGTTATTTAAGTCCATGTAGAAACTTTAACCACCAATACAACTCATACTAAAGCCCAGGAATTCGTTTTAAATTTTTTTATAAACATCTTTTTTTCAGTTTGTATCATTCCACTTTTGACATTCCTCACATTAATTTCACTTTCTATTTTACACGTGCGTTTTCACTATCGATAAACGGGCACTTAATTTAAATTGTGATTTTTTTCTTGTGGGGGCACATGAATCAATTAGTGTGCGCTGTTCCGGTTTACACCAATGAAGAACTATCCGTTAGTATTACGCAACTGGCCGAAAATATTTGGGCAAATCCATTAATGCTAGTTTAAATACAAAACTTTATAGCACGAAGGGTACTGACAACGCTGGCAGATATTTTGAAAATTTATTAAAGCAGGAACAATGGTCAATAAGGTCCGTGGACCACTTTGACAAACACTTCAAAAACCGTTTTATTAGGAACTGTATTTTAGGTTAGTGCTAGAGTAATTACAATTAAAAAAATAATAAGAAAGCAGTGATCTTATCTGGTACTAACCTAGCTTAACTACTTATATCTTGTGCTTTATTCAGAATTAGCTTTTTATCAAAGAAAATCACCTGTTTTCATTTTATTTATTTGATTGTTTTTTTCTTTCTCTTTTATGAATAAACTTTGTAAATTGTGATACTACAGGCTTGTACGATTTTTTAGGTTGCATCTATTTTCAATTTTAACTCTGAAACCGCACATTTTTGGAAAAAATGCTTAATAAAAATATTGATTTTTTTTCAGTTCTCTGGTAAATACTACATACACTTTCATTACACCTTGTATACTTTCTCAGTCTGTTACAAAACGTATACTACTTTCCATTTATTATGTTAAATCAGTCTTAAAAAAAATACATGTTTAAAATCACTGTTCATTTTTATAAGTGAGTTGTGGTCACTACACGTTTACAAAAAAATCTAAAATGTAGTTTCGAAACTTTATGTTTAATGTTTATAGTATTAATTGAATTTAGATAGTGATAAAGTAAGAATGAGTAACAAATGCAAACTAAACTCTCAGCATTATTTTTGTTCTTCCCTTCTTAGGAGTATTGTCTTGTTTCTCCTGATTTGTACAACTTTTTAACTACTTGAAAAAATGATTTCGCCAACCTTGTCGATGAAAAACCTTTTCATTTTTTATATTTTAGGAACCTTGTTTAACTTGCCAACGTTCAAACTAAAATATCAGCCGCATGAAATTTTGTAGAGAAAAATGTAATTCTTTGAACAACCTCGGTTGCGGATCAGTTTGCAACTGCAAAACGTCGTGACATAAACAACAACTTTTTGCTTTTTTCTAGGAAAATCTGATATTTTGTAAACACCTCTAAGCTTTGACCTAGATTTCTTTAATTATTGATCTCCAAGAACAAGCACATATTTGCTAGGAAAGCGCTTAAAATATTACCTTACGGTAACTTAATTCATTTCATATCCAGGACTTGCCTAAAGGCAAGACAATTATGAGTTGAAGCCGTCCAGGAAACCTAGATTTCCACCTTTAATAGAGGATGCTTTGATATGCGACAGATAATTATAACACTTTATTAGTTACTTTATTAGTAATGATCTTTAATAATCAAAGTAAAATAAAGTGTATTCTTTTTCTATAGTAATTTACAATTTGTTTTAATTGCAAGTAAAGTTCAACAATTGTTTAAAAAAAAGCGAAAATTGTTTACTGTATTAAACTGATATGCATTTTTCCTGTAATAATTTTTTCAGAGCTGAGCTGAAATTCAGAATTTAAAGTTAACTTTCTTAGAACCAATAAAAAAATTACGCTCAATAATGTACCATATTTTGTTACTTTTTTACAATATATATTTATAATAAACAATAATTTTATTACCTACGTTTCCACCTTTAACATTAAATATTTTAGAGATTATTTTACCTGTTGACGACCATAAATAATCCTACTATATTAACGTAATAAGTTACTATACTATTATACATACTATCTGACGATTTATCGTCTTTTGTGTGGAGTCGTTTTACTCAACTAAATTTTATGTAATTTGTTTATTGAACTTTCTTTTTCTTCAGTTAAACACCGAGTGGGCCCAAGTAGAAGTAATCGACTTAATCAACGATGGATCGGGATTGGCATTTGGTATAATAGGAGGTCGAAGTACGGGAGTTGTCGTCAAAACCATCCTCCCAGGTGGTGTTGCCGATCGGGTGAGTTGCTTTCATGCACATTCACTCAGCTTGAAAGGGGGTGAACTAAAACAGATCGTCATCATCATCACCCTCGATCGTTCATATTCTATAAATTAGAGCGTGTATTTCCACATTTTCCAGTGAATAACGCGTCTCTTGACACCGCGATTTATAAGTACAAGGATTTAATCATGACATAAACTGTCACAAGGAAATCATAAGATTATACAAGTGATGATTTTAAATTACGAAATGTATGTTCCTGCTAATAACAATAAGAGGTTTTCAGTGACTGCTTTTGAAATGCAACTGCGGGGATGGCGGTTTTATGGAAAACTTTTTGTTTAATTAAAGTAGCCAGCTAATTGATCTTCGGAATTATACTTCAACAAGAAGTATTTTGAACTCACAGGATTACAGAATTAGTAACATGAATGATGGTTTTAGTAGTTGAGATGACAACAGCACCGAAAAACTTTAATGAAGATAAGAAACTGATAATTCTATCTTTCACAGTTATTGTATGCTTACTGAATGATTTACGATTATAATTACAATCAACAGTGATGCATAATATTATAAAAGTTTTTAAGTATTAGAAAAAAATAGGTGTGCTCATACATTATGACTATTGTCTTCTAATAAAACATTTTGATTGGACCGCTTAAAACAATTATTTTCATTTTATTTTAATTGTAGGAAAGTAGAATTTTACTTTACTTTTTTAAAATCAAAAGTAAGTAATAAAGAATAAATATAATCTCGTATGTACTATATTAGAGAGTGCAATTTTACAAAATTTAAAATCGCAAAGTTCTTTAAATTTTAGCATTTTTTTTTGTCCGTAGGATGGCCGACTACAAAGCGGCGACCACATTTTACAAATTGGCGAAGTTAATTTAAGAGGACTTGGTTCAGAGCAAGTAGCTTCAGTTTTGCGTCAGTGTGGGATCCATGTTCGCATGGTCGTTGCTAGACCAGTTGAATCGACTTCTTCAGATTACCAGGTAAATGAAACATTTTTCAATCTGGCTTCAATGCTGAAAATTTGAAGCTCTCTAGAGACGAGCAGAGGTAAAAAGTAAAATAAAAAAACAACTCCACCTACATCCCTTTCAGTTGCCTCCGGCAAGGGAAATGATTGTGCTGAACAGTTTTTCACATACATACAGCGGAGGTTGTTATGTCAATAACGATTTTGTTTCGTAGAATATATTAATGCTTTAACTTTTTGTAATGTGTGATTTGAAAAGACTCATTGAAAAGTTAATTTGGCAATTATGGTAATGGCCGTTTTTTGAACAGATGATGAAGCGCTGCATGCTTCCTCAAGCAACGATAATATTATAGATCAAGAGATTTTGCTCAGTTGGGTAGGGTTTGCTTTGGGACTGCTTCTAATAAATTTGCTCAAATTTATAAACCGCTAGCTTAACTTACTCATCTTGAATTAACGATATTTGTAGAAGGGTAAAAAGTATTTTCTGAGGTATGTAGATAATTGCAATTAATTCATGTAAATAACTTTTATTATTTTATTGATCGGTCAGTTATGCCTAGTATAAAATGACGCAATTTACAATCTCATGGAAGCTATTTCAAAGGATAAATTTGCATTTAAAACAGAGAAAACGGATAGAATAAAACTATAGAAACTGGTATGTGTTAATTTAAATCGTGCAGAATAGTACATTATGAAACGAGTTTATAATGAAAGGGATTATAGCATTGGTGTACGAGCGTAGCACTAATGAAACGAAAGCCGTAATCTCGTATTATAAATGAGTCGACTAGCTTTCCCATTGCCGAAATTGCCAAAGAAAGCCCGTTTTGAAGAAACTTTAATTTTACGAAACTAATGCGAAAAATTAATCCATAGCGTAATTGATAAGTCTTTAATCTTCTTGCTAAGGTTTCATTTCATATGAGTTATTTTATGGTTTGTAAATTTTAAACTTGCAGTATCTAAAAATTTTTGTGCGCTACAATATTTTTAATTATTAACATTTTTAAGCGCAAAAACTTCATTTATAACCACACAACTTGATTTACTGTTGCCTTCAATTTAACTAGCGCAAGTCACGTTTTATTAAAAGAAGGCGTTTGTTAAAAAGTGTTCTTTCTCTCCAATGGTTTTTATCGACTATTTTCAGATGTCTACAGCGCGCAGTAAATTTTGTACGTGGGAAAAGTTAGCAGTTTAATTGTAAGAGTTTAAATTGAATCATATTCTTTGAAATGAAATGAAAATTTCAGTAGGTGGCTTCTGGAGACAACGTAGTTTTTTCAATCAATTGAGAGTATAACTTTGATAAATTATTCAATTATAGAAATCAATTAATTTCTATGTGGAAATCCCACTTTCAGATAAGTAATTCTTTTACAATTAAGAATAAGATTTACACTTTCTAAATCTTTTGTGTTTTGGCGTATTAGAGGTAGAATGCATATAAATAGAAATGTCTATGTAATATAAGGAAAATATTGGGCGCCTATGAACACAAAACTAACGAGGATAGGGACCAAATAACACGACATCGAAGATCGCATTATTTCAAACAAAAAAATGTTTATCCATCACTGTTTTACGTAGTTCCTGTTAAATTGTTGCGAAGTAAAATGCCTGTATCTTTACAAAAACTGAAATTTTATGGTTAAACTCTCTTCTTGTTTTTGATGTTATTATGATTTTATCTAAGACATTTTTAACCTGGCATTTTTGATTTTGAATCATGATCAAATGATTGTTTGTTGCCACGGAAATTATACAGAAATTTTATTCTATATTAACAAAAACCGAATTTTGGCAAACAATAGGCAACACTACAACGAAATTTAAACATATGGAACAAAGTACTAACGGACAATGGTTTCAATATAAACTCTGCCAAATTTAAAGTTATGATGTTTGGCCAAAACGGGATAAATATAAACATGTATAAACATAACTGACTTTTAGAACAAGTGAGGAATTTATAAAGGTAATGTGCAAGCAGAAATCAACAACAGGGTGAATATGATTAGTTAATTATTGTACCAGCTAAACAAAAACTTTCTAAATAAGATTACGGTTTTGAGACAATTTTTTTACCGACGTTCTGTACGGATGTTAATGCCTGTGAGCAGCAAAAGAAAAAACTCCAAGTAACGAAAATGAGATAAGAAAAGTCAAAGTTAAAGCGATCTACAAAATATGTAAAAAGAACCAATTGAGATGTATGGGATATGATATACTAATGAAGGAAAGTAGACTACCACAAAAGATATTAACAACTGCAACATATACATATAAGAAAAGAGCTCGAAAAAACAAAAGGATTACAATGTAAAAACGAATGACGCGTTAATACAAAAAAAGATCGGAAACTGTGGCGTGCGATAAGTGTTACGATGATAAAAATAAAAGAAGAAAAGAAGAACAAAAAAAAGAACAAGAAGGAGGAGAATTATCGCGTTTGTTTTAATCATTTCTACAAATGGTTTAGTCGACTTGTGAGATTCGTTTTCGTATTTTAGTTGTTTAGTTATTGTACAAGAGAATGACAAAATCTGTGACAAGTACATACATCTTTATCCGATTTTTTTCAATTAGACGTCAATGATATCATCTTGATTTTTTAAGTTAATTTGTTCTAACATCGCCATCTTTATTAAGTTCTTCATCACCATCAGGCAGGTTTATCGTCAACTTTATCAGTACCAAGTAAATGTACGGAATTGATTAAAAAGCGTTGGGGGTTCAGGCAGGGCAACTGGTTTTGATCCACGTTTTTTGATTTTCATTTCGGTATTAATTCGTTAAAATTTTCACTGTTATAAAGATCTCCATTTTAATCATGGCCAGGGTTGCGAGATTTACAATTTTTTGTAAGTCTGGTTTCCAGTACATGACCCCGATTATGTTCTGTCCACGGTCGAACTTCACGGTTGTCGAACGGTTTTTTAAATGTTGATTAGTACCAATTTCCGTTTTGGGGTCTGTTGGGGTTTCCCAGGTGTTATCTCTATTCTGTTGCGAGCTTGCAGATCGCTATTGTGGCTTGCACTTTCTTTTAATCGACCAATCACACGACAGAACAGTTGTCCCAAGTTTTAAACTTTATTGAATTTTTCAGCTGACCACCGAATTTTCATGTTTCCGGTGATGGCAGACTACAGGTGAAAATGAATAATAAAGAAGGGTTATTTCTATCCTTAATTTACGAGTTACCTCTGACCTATGACCGATCTTGACCAATGTTAATCAAAATTAATGATACGGGAATTGTTAGTACAGACCATAATAAAAAAATTGAGGGAATTTAAAAATATAGCAGCGATGACCGCTGGCAGCTTCGCAAAATGGATGTTTCAGATCTATTTCAAATTTTTGCTGATTTTAAGTTAAATTTTACGATCTTGAGTATCTACTGGGCGAGTGTTAGAACTTTTGCTGTTGTATCGACAACAAATCACGTTGTAACTCTAGGTTATATAGAAGATGTGTTTTTGATGTTTTGAAAAAGAACTTTCAAGTCAATTAACATGATTAGCTGATCAGTTCCAATTTTGCCGAAGTAATTGCTATCGTGGATTAAAGAAGAAAAATATAACACAAGTAACGTGCAATAATGATTAGAAATTGACTTTTTCGAACAACAAAACAATTTTCAGATAGAGTTATTTTTTTTAGAGTGGATTGGCTCTCTTGGTTCGTTGTAATGACCAGCCAGAAGCTCGGACTTAAATCCTCCCTTCTATTATTCGAGACATGTTGCGAGAAGTGTTCAGTAATATTAACAAAAGACCACAAAATTTGGACGAATTAAAAAATCGAATAACGCAAGCTTCAAATGAAATTATTGTGCGACAATTATAAAATGCAAAAGAAACACAGATTAGGTTACGGTTTATTGGCTTAGAAGAAACAATTTAAAGATTTATTTTAAAATGCGTAACTGTGAGAAATACCGCAGGTCACTGGCGCAGTGATCAGCGATTTCTCCAGTAAATTTAACGGCTGATTTAGAATACAGTTTGTAAAAAATAAAAAAAAAAAACTTTCGTGTTGTGCAAACATGTACACATATGTATATAATCGCTGCCAACGTGAAAAAAAAACACTAACACTGCATTTTTATGAAAAATACAACCAACAGCATTGTGTTGACGCTTGAGTAGAGTCCTGCAATAGAGCAAACTAAAGGGTTGTATTCTGTGATTTACAAAGGAGGTAGCTCTTTCACTGGTAACACAAAGGTTCGATTTTTCTGTAGAGTTAAGGCTTTGCGTGGCGGGCGAACGATGGCGGCTGTATTAGTCAAGAGCGACGAAAATAAAAATTCAGCGGCGTGGTCAGCGGACTTAAAGACTCAAAGAGGATTGGTAGAACCGCAATAGAGACGTTTTGTGTAACGGTTGTTTAAAGTTTGAATTCCTCTTTTAGTTGATAAATTTCTCAAAAATAAACCCATCAAATCAGGTTAATGCGAATCACCAAGTTTATACCGAATTAATTGTTAAAAAGCGTTAAAAAAATAGATGAATGATGATCATGTCATTAAAATAGGATAATTGTTAAAATAAAAACTGAGAACAGTAATAACATTAATGATCGCCTCAAGTGCGAACTACATAATGAAAAACAATGAAGTAGAATGGGACGATATGCACTGATGTTCGTTCAAACGACGGTCAGTTGAACTTGTAAAAAAATGCCTAAAATAAATGGAGACTGTACAAAAATTTTGTGCACAAATATGTTGTCATAATCGATTAAAAAAAGCGTGTGAAAAATACGTAAGAACTAGAAATTTTCGAAACCTTGTTGGTGAACCTATTTCGCTGTTATCGTCCTAGCTGCCAAGATGGCTCTACAATTTTACATGCCACGCAACATAATAAATCTTGGTAAACATAAAGAAATTGTAAACTTGGGGGTTGCGTTAAAGTTTGTTTGCGTAGACCCTGAAACAGATCGTTCCAGTTAAGGATTAAATCGCGACAACTGCAGAATACTACAAAAAAGTTGAAATCAATCGTGATATCTGTTGGCTTAGGATAATCTATTTGTTTACTATTTATCTATCTTTATATTATCCGCATCCTTATACGCTTTGAGGTCTTCCAACAGCTCAAAAATGTTAATCACTTCTAAGTATTATATGATCGAAATATGTTTCTGCCTACATTACCTACTCCTTGACCTTTGATTAATCATCGTTACCTTTAAAATGAGTTTCTTTTGCTATTAGATTTTTTAAACACCCTATTTGTGCTTAATGAAAAAAAATGATTGAAATTATTTATATTATTTTATTTAATTACTATTATAGTATTTTAATTATACAACTTTCTTGAATGCCACAATACTACACAAACTTAGACGTAGACTTAGATAGGCAGTTAATACGTAATCGGTTTTCTTCAATCTTAATCAAATTAACATTGAGTAAAATGATCAATCAACTAGTCTGGTAATTTTGTACCAAAAGATGGACCTGAGCTGAACAAAATAAAGTAGAACAAAGGAACTGCAAGAAATCAATCGCCAAATTAATTAGCAATCATTGTTTCATCAGCACAGTTCATGTATTTAAGTATACATGGGTTCGTTTGCTTTATATTGCTTGATATTAAAAATATTGATTAACAAGATATTCTGAAGGCAAAGAAATCTTTTACTTTTAATCTTCTCCCTAATCGAGAGCCAAAGGGACAATTAACTCTTGAATTTCCGGCAGTCACAGGGTCTTTTCAAAAATTTTGCTGCAGTTGTTGGGTATCTGTTTGACAACTATATATAATGTCAGCTCAAATTTGCACAGTTTTTTTTAAAGTCACACTATTACAGTATAAAGCAATTAAAAGCGATTATCAGTGACAGTTTATAAGTTTACGATTTTTACAATGCTGTTAAGTGGATTTACTAAGGTCTTAATGTTAATATTTTAGTTGAAAACAAAATACGCGTTGCCCGGCGCATCCGTCAGTTTTACACCAATTCTCAATAGGTTTAAATTAAATTACTCCTTCAGTTGTTACTGAAAATTTTTAATGCTGTTTGCTTAAAAAAATTGACTCAATATACATAAATTTATTAGAGGAAGAAGGTGCCTTGGCTTTATATGATCCGGATTCACCAAATTTTATGTCGATGCATAATTTTTTTTTATGGCTTTTAAGTTATAAATATAATTTTTTTAGATGTACAAGCAATGTAGCACTTGAAAGGGAATCACGTTATTGAAAGTAAATCATATGTGGCATGCAAAAAACATCTTTTTTCAAAACCTAAATATTATATAATGGTTCTAAACTTAACCTATCTAGTTCCTTTTATGACGAAACACATAATAAAGATTCTGAAACATGAATTAAAATAGCAGGTAGAGAGCAATTTATTAATACTTAAAAATCCTTTCAGCTTCTAATAAAGTTTATGGTATTGATTAGTAAACTATAAACTATTTACAAAATGATTTGTAAAACACCCAGATGAATGTGTAATATATGTTGATGAGTTACATACAATTGCAGCTCCTAGAAGGGACACTAGTTTTATGATAATTTCCTTAATCTATTGAAAGTTGTAAATTACACTTGGAAACAATATTTAATGTTTATAAGTGGATTTATATCTATATATCTATATATTTTATATCTATAAAAATGTGGATTTTACAGAGAGTGGGCGTATGTTTTAACTATTGCGTAGGAAGGCTATTAAATTGTAGGCGGCAAGAAAAGAATAATATAAATTTCTAAAGGATATTTTTGTTATAGGCATTGGGTAGTTCTGCTCCAATAGTGCCAACAAAAATTTTAGGTGATCCTGTTGAACTCGACCGCCATCTAATTGAAAATGGTTATGCAGAAACATCAACAAACCAGCCTCCGTCCTCATTTGCAACACCATTTATTTACACCACTAATCAACATTCAAATTATCAATTACATGTAAGTAGTTAGAAAATAAATTCGTACAATAAACTAGAGTTAGTGGATGTAGAAAGTAGCAAAATCTTCATCGTCCGCCATTTTGTAATCATGTTTTTATGGTTGTAGAGTTAACTGCATTTTTTACATATTTGTGCGCACGTAAATAAACGGTCCATAATTTGTCCATATGACCTTATACGGTTTTAAGTGGAATTCAAAGAGTTTCGAAATGAACACATAATATGAGTGTTCCGTTAAAAGAAAATACTTCTTGAATATGCAAGAAAAAGGTTGTAGAGTCTATAACTATCTATCTATCATACTTGCAAAATCAGTTTTTTGAAATCCTTAAAGCTATAGAGATTAAATTTCATCTATAATCGTGAAAACAGCTCTCTTTTTTCACAATTAATTATGTAATGTTAGTATTTTTGATTCTTTAAAAGGTTGAAAGTGGCTCTTTGTAGACTTACTTTTCGACCGGTTAGAAATTAATGATGAGGTGTTTTAATTAAAAATTTCAACGTTACGGTTTTTTCAAAGGGTTAAAATGTAGACACTGTTACAAAGATACCTGACATTTTAGTAATTTTTAGCTTGAATTTTTAATAAAATTGTATACAAACCAGGGAAGTCAGTTTCATTCTTTCTAATCTCCCTACCTGAATAAAACACTTTCTGTTTCTATACGTAATATACTATTAATAGGTGGTTTCAATTAAATACCTTCTTGTTTTATTATTACGTAAATTTAAATATCACAGCATTTTCTTTTTAAAACAGTTTCAACAGATTTAAATTATCCGTTTACATTAATTTTCACAGCAACCCAAAACCTGTCAAAGACTCTTTTATAATCCACGAAAAAAGTTTCACACATGAATAACTTGTTCCTTGTTTTTCTTTTTTCTTTCTGAGTGGTGCCCGGGTCGATGGAAACTGATTTACATATGGTTGGAGTTCAACGTTCATTTGAACGGATTATAAGCTTGCAAAAAGGCCTCCCGTATCTTTTACGTTAATCAAAGTCCGAGTTTATATAGCATATGGTAAAATTTGAATTTACGTAATTTTATATTCATTTTAGCCTATATCTGGAGCTGTTGATGTTGTGAAAAATCCTCTGCCCATCGGAGATGTACCTGCACCTCCTCCTCCTTCGACATTACCTGTTATCAGTAATATGTTACCACTTGACATGGCACTGCATGAACCGAATTTGCCGGAAACTGAAACATTTTCAGTAGAACTTAAAAAGGATGATTTAGGACTGGGAATAACCGTGGCGGGATACGTATGCGAAAGAGGTGAGTACGTGAACAAAATAGATCTTGTTTACCACGTGTCGTTATTTTTTAAAATAAAAACAAATTGCGTTTTATATTGAAAATTTCACACTATGTGGGAGTAAATGTAGCGTGGGAAAAGCTGGGAAACGCAGAGATCGCTTCTCATCTACTTAGTTCAGTGTCACCATCGATCAAATGATCGTTTAAGTTCATTTTACTAGAAAGTTCTGTTATAAAAAGTGTCTCGTTGAACGATAATTATTTTTATTTTTATTTGTCTGTAGCGAAAAATAATTGGCACAGGAAAACCAGAAAAAAAATCTTCAAATTGTAGTTGAATGAGGAATGGAATGAAAAGAAGCTAAATCCAACGCAATACAGAGATAGTTTAGGGTGGTAACTTTTTATTTTTTTTAATAATAGAATGACTACACACAATTGATTTTATCTGTCAAGATTTTCAGAGTAGTACAGAATGTATCTTCGACCGATGATGATGTAAAACTTCGTATAAAATGTAAATGTTCCAAGTGTTGTGTCAAATTTGCAGCCAGTCCACTAAGAATAAATTATCATATTAAACAATTAAAATTGTTACTAGAATATGGTAAACAGTTTACAACTATAATATGAATCTTTTGTAATTAATCCACCAAAAAGTTTTTCATGATTTAGATTCCTTAATTTCTAAATTCCTAGATTCGTAAATATTCAAATTTTTGGATTCTTGAACGTTCAAGATTCTCAAGTTTTTGGTTTTTAAAATTTCTAAAACTTTATTCCTTAGATTCTAAAACTTTTTAAAATTTTAGATATATACATATATTACATTACAACGTAATTAGCTGTTGGGTTCTCAGGTTACCAATGTTTTCATATTTTCCGATTTTAAGTAGTTATTGTGTTCTTACAGACACGCTGGTTCTCAAATACAGATTAAAAAAATTCGAGCTTTTCGTCTCTAAAAATTGAACTCATAAAACTTATTTTAATATTTTATAGTTATACTCGAAATTTTCAGGTATTCAGATTCTCATATTCCTGGATCATCAAATTTTAAATACAAAGTTATTTATGAATGACGGCTGAATTGAATGCGCAACCCAAAATAAATTTTCAAACGTTTTGCAACACTAAAGAGTTGTAGTGGTTTAGTGATTTAAAGTTATTAAATTCTTTGCAGTATGTCGTACAGGTGGACTTTGTTTTAAACCAAAAACGCTCATTATTTTATTACTGATTTTTGCTCCATATTACTAAAAAATTGTGATAAAATATGAATATGCCCGTATACCGCTTAAGAAAATGTCGTCAGCTGGCCTTTTGCTCCGCCCACAGGCTCTAATTGTCCCAGTTTTTAGGGTTTTTACATTCCGACGTTTATGTTTAGCTAGACTTTTAGTTTATGAATTTTTTAGTTTTGTAGAATCTGCGATTCTGAGATTCTTATCCTCTGAGATTTTTATATCCTGCGATATTTTGATTCATAACCTTAAGGAACAATAATCTGAAATTCTTAGGTCCTCAGAAACTATGATTTAATGTTTGAGGCTATTCTAACACTCTAAGAATTCCAGAACCTAAAGAATTATTTCTGAAGGTAAAATTTAGTGATCAACTCGAATGTCGGAACTTTTTAATCTGAAAAACTGAGGACCTAAAAGTTTGTGAATTAGAAAACTTGAGAACTGGGGAAGTGACACCTCGAAATTTGACAATTTTATAGAAGGAATCGAGATTAAAAGAAATGAAAATTTTCTGATGATGTTATAAGGTTTTAGTTGTAAATAGTTTTCTATTTATTGTGATAACAATTTTCACATCTTTGGATTTACAACGAACATGTTTTCTACAAATGATGATAAATATGTTATCTAACTGATTCTATTAATAAAAAGTTATTTGAAAAACAGTAATTGAAAGCGTAAGCAGAACTTCTTGTAATTAATTTCAATGCAACGAACAAATTTTGTTCCGTAAGTTAACAAGCAATAAAATCTAACATTTTTAGACTATAAATTTTACGGTTTTTATTTACTTTTTGATAGTTGGGCAATGTCTAATACTTAGTGTTCTCTTTTCCATGGCAAGGTTTTCTTATAAGTTTTATACATGGAATTTTCTGGGTTGCAAAACACATCATCTATAACAGTGTCAGTATGTCTGTGTTTGACGCAAAAAAATGTTTGTTATGTTTATTGATGTAAAAACATGAAACTGATGAGATTCACTACCCAACGGTGTTCGTTTATTTTACTACTTTACTCTATTCTTCGCCTTAGAGTGACTCAACTGCTTTGCAATCACTTTGTCATTTAACTTTAGCTCTCTAAATGATCTTATGTACGGACAAAGTGACTGATTCACAATAATTTCGAGTCAGCTTATTTATAAAAACAAAACAAGCACTATTTGTTAGTTTTGTCAGACTGAACGTTGGTTAGATACTTCAAATCATATTTATTTTTTATGATGCACCAGTCGAGTACATGCAAATTATAATTCATCATAATTCTTCGTCGTAATAATTGAAGAATCATCCTGGTGGCTGCGTATCCTGTTAACGGGTCGAAGGCCGACTGATGGCCCAGTGCTCCTTTCGGAATTGACTCATGATCTTTCAGCTGGATGGAATCCACTAGCGCGGACAGTCCGTGGGTAGCAGTTGATTTTTCATTAATATTCAGTAAGAAAAAAATGCACAAATGTTCGAATTTGTGCTTTTTTCTCTTCGCAAAATGAAAATATACCTACCTATAACATCGGTGTTGCTTACAGGTTTTTGGAAAGAATACAATTAAAATAATGTCACCCAAAAACACTTCTTTATAAATGTCTAGAACAAACATGAATAATTAAATGAATTTGAGCGTCATCTATGCCACTCTCATACTTGACTTCCAATTTATTATTAAAGTCAACGAGAATTATATTTTTTATTTCAATGTGGATCATATAAAATGGTAGCTATAAAACACTTGTAACTTTATAGTGCACTAGCGTACAGCAATGTTATGGTTGAAGTCTTTAGGTCTTAAGTCGTAATTATTTATGAACAATTCTGATAGTTACCTGTAATATATTGACAATAAAACAATACATTTGCTATGAAATCTTAATTTTTTTTTTCAGAGGAAATTTCGGGTATTTTTGTGAAAAGTATCAGTAAAGGCAGTGCGGCTGACCTGACCAAGAAGATTAAAGTTAACGACAGAATTGTAGAGGTAAGATTTTTGATTTTTATGAAATTTAATCCCTTCTATTTTTAAGCGATCATTTTAAAAATAACAATTCCGTTCTTTACTTTTAAATTCTTTTTATGCTGCATTAAAATTAAACGGATCGCTTTAAAACGAGAAGGTGCAAATTGTATTTGTAATTTACATAATACTATATATATCTAAAGAATCATGTTTCAATGAGATAGAAATGTCTAAGTACTCTATAATTAAAGGATGCAGCACTTGATATGAACTCATACTACTTCCGAATTTAACTATTAAATTCAGACTTGTTTTGTTACTATTTTATACAACTAGACGAATGTACATATGCACCACAGTTAGTAAATGGTAATTAGGTACTTTAATTAAGAATATTATGATATGTTGAAAGACTATAAACGTTCACTGAAAATTAAAAAAATATCATTTAGATAAAAGAGGTTCCGGATGTAAAGGAGCAAGATTCTTATGGTCGCAACGCGTTGTGACAGATGTTAAGAGAGCCAAAACCGACTACTGTTGACTAAAAATTATAAACCAAATATAATACGAATTCAGTGATAGTTATGGGTTTTAATCCACATCTACACAACCAATCATCCAATGATCAAAGAGAAAATTATATTTTATTTTATAATTATCCAATCACACCGTGTTTACATTAAAAACACGTACCACCTACTGAAAAAATGCTGTTGAATTTTAAGTTTAAAGTTTGATTTTTTCCAACAGGCTCTAAAATATCTGTTCTCATTAGTATTTATCTAAACGTTTCTACTCTCTTTCTCGCGCTCACTTTTATGCATACGAGGTAACAATCTCGGCTGCTTCATAATTGTCAGAGTAAATTGCTTTTTGCGTTTGTTTGCACCAGTTTTTCCTAACAAAAAGCTTTACATTTACATTTATACAATGTTATTTGTTACATCGAAGCAAGTAATGCACCTACTATCTTCCAGTATTCCATCAAGCTGATGGTTTTTTTCATTCAAACGTGACATCCATGCTTTCGTAGGCATAATGTCCTACCAATGAAATTTAGGAAAAGTGCCTGAAACAAAATCAAGTATTAAATTACTGTAACAAATAGTGTATCGAAAATACGAAATATAGATAATATATATAAAACCGAAGCCTGAATTACGAGTATATGTAATCTGATCGCTCGCGAGAAACTACTCATCAAATTTATGTTCTGACCGGCTCCAGAGTGCCGGGAATTTCCATAGACTTTATAAATGGCCAAATGTTTTGTAAAACTAATTCTAAACTTTGTTTCAAATCAACACATAGTTTTTTTATTATTTTCTTATAAAAGATTGGCTGAAATTATTTCGCATTTAATTAACGTACTTTTATAATGGTTTTGTCCCAGAAATCTCGTATACCACCTAATGCCAGTAAAAAACGTAGCAAACTGTTGTAAATGTTATCAACATTATAAATAACTCAAATTTATTATATATAACTAAACTTTAATTAGGGTTCGTTACTAAATTCGAGGTGATGGCCTATAAATCTAAGAGTTCAGTACGACCTTTTGCTATGGATTTGGGTCGCCATAAAAAATCAATTGTAATAAGAATTGTAAAATTGTTTCAGCAAAAATTATAGTTGATGTTTAATTTTTATATAAATAGCTAAAGAACTCCGGGAATAAATTGAAATGAGCGAAATATTTTCAATTAATATAAGAGTGGAAGAGAAGAGACGACAATACTTTAGTGATTGTGTGCTGTGAATAACGACTTAACAATGTTATGGCTCCTGGCGTATTTTGCTATTAAATACAACTGAAATTGTATTATATTGCTCGTAAAATATTTGATCTGGAAAGTCATAAATATGATTCGAGAACAGATGGGACAAATTGGAAAAACATGGTTGGTAAATTGCGTTAAACATATAAACGCAGGTGTTCAAAATTTGCAGATTTTCTCAAGGGTATCTTATTTTGTCTTTTCTCTATTTAAAAATACTGAAATTTATCTATACACAAGTTAATTATTTACATACTAATTACATATTTATAAAAAAATAACGTGTGAAATTAGATGGTTTGAAAACATTGATACTATGCTTATGTAGGTATTTTTATGTAAAATCGATGGAAATAGTTTTTTTGGGAATGTTAAATTGACAGTTCCAAAATCATTTATTAAGAATTAAAAGCATTATTCTAATTTCTGAAGAAAAGTTCTTAAAATTTATGTTGTAAGAATAGTTTTTTTTTCCGAGTATTTTAACAATTCTTTACAATATACCATTCAGCAGGTTCGTGAAATTTGGAATACATAAAAAATTATAAGTAGCGTTCAATTTCCCTTTTGGTTCAATCTCTATTTTGATTATTAAAAAATTGAAATAAACTCACCAATTAATTGTGTTCTCAATAAATTTAGTCACAATACATCAAAATTATCACACTCCAAGATGGACAAGAGCTCAGTGAGAAGCTGAACATTACGTGTTATTGTTTTCATTAAAACCAGAAATTGCAGATTAGATGTGCACAGCCGTATCAACCGTAGAATGTTTCATTTTCATTAGAAATTAATTTTGATGTCTTTCAAAATCACTCTGACGAGAAAGGCTTAGTTTTAGTTGTTTATTTTAGAAAATACAATATCCTAAAATCACGGCGCTACACTTATAAAACGTCGTATATTACACGTGAACGAAATGCCACTGTAAGCTCGTGAGATTAGTATCACGCTAACGCTTGAGATTCTAAATTAGCTCTCGCTTGTAATATCGCATTTCTCTCACTTATAAAATAATGTAGGGGATGTTGCGGCAAAATGAGGCTCGAGGCAGAATGAGAAGTACGTTTGTGTGGGTGACTTGTACGTGCTTACAAGTAGACGGTGGCGCCTTTCCTTCGTTGTTTAATCGTCTTGTGAATTCGTTATATTTATGCTCTATAAAATTTTATAGACTTATTTTTACAAGAGGGTTGGTAGAACTACTTAACCACAAAAAATAATGTCTTGCAGTACAGAAACAGTCTTTCCGTAATCGGCTTAACATCATTTAAGTACAAAATGTAATGCCATCCATCTAGGTCTTACTACCAGATAACTATCCAAGCTACAATGAAACCATAAATCTTTGAACATGAATTTGTTTTCTCATTTTTTACTCCCTCATAATCGCATTATCAGCAATAAAATTTTATGAGAAACAAATATAACGAACTAGCAGTAGTTTTGATGTATAGAGGGGTAAGTACTCATATCATTTAAATTGTATTACATTAAGTTTGTAGAAACAGTTTTAAACTATACAGTAATATAGAATCTCTTACAGAGAGACTATTTAAGTTTAAAACTGCCTGGGTCATACGAAAGTATGTCTGTCTGTCTAAGCGTTATGGTATAGTACCCTATTTGGCTCCTTCTATGTGGGACTTTTATTTTAAACTTCTTCTTATTTTTCTAGTCATTATACTGTGAGACGAAATCACAAATGAGACGAAAAAAACATGCGGAAAGCGGCTGTTTTTTCCAATAGTATGAGATTCGTGAGAGCTTTAGCGTCTTATAATGTTTTAAAATCATACTTGGAACGATGAGTGGAGAAAGCCCGAGACACTCGTGAAGCTGGCACCGGCTCAGATAATGACTACGGAAAAAAGGACACTTAGGACACTTTAAAACTGTATTTTTTCTGATTATGGGAATGAGTTAGCTGCATACGCTTATTCGGCATTACCGCTTCTTGTATTAGCTTCTTGTATTAGCCTTTAAATTGGCCAAAAGAACCAACTCAGAATATAGTGTGGCTGATCAAGATTGACTAGATCGATTTTTAAAACTCCATGCAGACGCACAAAACCAACTTCTGCTACAAGAGAGCTTTTAAAAAAACTAAAAAGTAATGCATCGCTGATATAAGTTAAAGTGTGAAACAGAAATCCTCACTGTTTAAAAAAGCCACTCAAATATATTGTCATACAAGGAACAAGATCAAGTCGCATTTCTGTCATGAGGAAAAAGAGATCAGTTGGTTGCAGCGGAATATCTTTCTTATTCGTTCGACAACGCATTAAAAACGTTTTTTTTTCTTAAAAACCTCAATCATTTGTAGAGTTTACAAAAATCACAAAAGAAAATCCAGTTTTGCTGCTGCCAGGTAGTCATACGTCTCATAAAAAAAGATTTAGCTGACTTGCTGTTTTAGGCACCACGGTGGGATATTATTGTGGACACCACAACATTGCACTCATGAATTGCACTGCTGGATATTTGATTTATAAGAGCGGATATTACAGTAGAAAAATAAAAAAAAACAGTGACCCCGAGAGTATTCAAGACACGGTGTTGCTTTTTTGGGAAAGCTTAATTACAAGCGAAAATTATGCTTACTGTCATATCTGGCTTTCCAAAATTGGAAATCGCCAGTCGATAGACACGTTTTCACAAAACTATATATCATAGGTGCTAAAATATGAGACAGTGCGACTCTTGCGTCTGAAGACCCAGGAGTTGCAAATAGTTTAGCTATTAAACTAGCATTACTGTGTGGAACTTCAACACTAGCTAATTCTCAAGTTATTTAACTACTCTTTATTTAGATCTTGCTAGATTTTGCTTTAGTTAAGTAACTGATATCAAGAGCAGTTCGTAATGCCTACACCTTATAAAGAAAAGCCCACATGTGAAAGTCAAATTTTAAACCAAATAGTTAATTTTTTAAGTTCAGATAATATAATTAATTTTCCTATGGAATTAAAAACTTTTGTGAGAAGAGAGAGTCTAGAAAATCTAGTAAAATTGTAATGCTAATGGAATCTCCATATAAGAATCGAAATTTAAGAGAAAGAACACTGAGAATATTAAGAAAACTGGATAAATGAAAAGAAGAAGGGTAAGAATAAGAATTAAGATGATTGACATAAGAAAGAAAAAAGACATGGAAACTGATTCATCTCAAGATGAGTATAACTGTGGCTGTATATAGAGTTGCAATAGTGAAATACCTGTCGATCCCGCCATTTAAATTATGATACATTAAGCAAAGAAGTGCTTTTTATAAAAATATTTTACCTTAGACATAGTGTTTAAATTCTTTAGGACCGTACTCAACTTAATTGTTTTAAAAGGAACGCATTTTTAAACATTTTCTGATTTATTGGTTTAAATGTTTTAAATGACTATCTTCTTTTTAAATTTTGATGCAAGATTGTTAAATTATTCAATTTTTTTACAAAATTTTGAAAGTGTACACGTTTAATTAAGGTACATTTTTAGCATAATTATTAGCAATTAATTACTGTAATTTAATATGAAACTAAAAAAATCGTTGCTCTTTCGTATGGGACTACTATTAGTTGATGCTATCATACAGGGTGTTCACTAGAAACTATTTAGTCCAATATTTAAACAGCTATAACTTCTTTTTTTTTTAATTAGAACATCCTATATCTTCTTGTAACATCGGATATTTTTCTTTATAGTCTTTTATTTGTAATAAGTAAAAGGTACTTATACTTAAAAGTTAGACTAAATTTTAGAAAATGCATTATTTTGCTTTGCTTCATGTATTGTAACGTATTGAAAAGTTTCATATTATGAATGCGAAAGGCAAAATCGACCGATATCGCAGTATTGACTCATCAGTCACTCTTATTTACAATCAGTGGAAAGTAGGGTAGCATGCAGCAAATGCCATGATGGGGCACATTACTGGTGTGGGGGTGAACGAAGGGGATGATAAGGCGCATATTTGTACATGCTACACGCTCGATTAGACTCTTCATTTTGTCTCCTAATATTTTAGGAAATTTGTCGATTTTGCTTATGTACTTATTTACCAAAAATATTTGTTGAAACGGCTTACTAGATATTAAAATAAGAAGATAAGAATATCAATGTTGCTAATAATTTAACAACAAACATGTTGGCTTTCTCTATATTTATTTAGATATCTCATCATTTCTCCATTTCCACTACTATTATCTTTTGTTTGTACTAAAGCTATACTTTAAAATCAATTTCAGTTTACAGTTTATATATTAACAAGGCAATACGAGAACTAGAACAATGGATCTTCAATTCAATGATAACAAAATTAAATCTTAAATGAGGATTATTATATACCTTATTAATCAATGTGACTGGTGTCAGTAATTCTAAGTGAAATGGGACATATAAAAATTTTGGTGTTTAGTTTTGACGACGGTTTGTATTAAATTAAGTGTTATATAAAAGGTATCATTTTAAAAGACCAGTAGATCAAAAATAAAGGCAACGTTATTTTTTGAATATTTTTCTGGTATTTACGGTTGTCTACTTTAGTGCATAATACATAGTTAACACGCCATTTTTTATACACCTTGTATCTTTTTTTTTTTTGTTATATTGAAGAGTAGTATTTATTCCTACTTGATTTCCAACAGTTTAAGAAAGTTCACACATTACATAACTTTACTTTAATTTCTCATGTTTTTAGCATTTAAAAATTGAGTATTGAACTTTTCTTGTAGGATGAAAGGAGTTTTACTGCTATTTGACTATAAATACTGTTTTAATTGTGGAACTTTTAAGCAAGTTACGGTAAATATTGTACATTTCTCTGTGTGATCCTAAACCATCTTCTTTGCTCTTTCAATACTTTTATTTGAAGATAAAAAGTTGACTATTCTGGTGCGGCTATTTTATTTAACTGCTATGGCGGTACAACTGGCCTTCGACAGAGAAAATATTGTTGTATAATATATAAATCTGCAATCAAAGGTGTTAAAAGTTGTAGAGTCATGTTTGCTCCTAATTAATAAACAGTAGGTAATATGACGAATAAAAATTAAAATGTCACGACTAAATTTATGTCAATTTCGCGCTTGATTCTTTATTATTATAGTTTTAAAGAAAATTACGAAATAATTAATAAAATGTCCCAACCGTGTTGAATCCTGTGAGGTTATTAGTAGTCAGATCTTCTGATATCGAAAATCCTGTCGCAAATTTGAACATTTCTTTATATTGTCTAACGAGTTAAAAGCAGACATAATTCCACAACTTCAACGTTTGATGAAACCAAGTATTTTCTTCGACGCACATTATAAATGAATTTTTAACTGATCCGACACTTTGTGCAAGTTTATAAGGGTAGGTGATGGGACAAATGTTGAGAAAAACTTAGTCAACGGCTTCCAAATAAAAAGTTAACCAATTGCTTCCAAATCAATAATAAATATAAATGTGAACAAATTGAGAGGCGCCTATGGATAGAAAGCTAACAAAAGTCGTGTCCAAATAACGCGAAGTTGAAAGCCGCATAAAAACTGATCTCAAACAAAGAATAGTTTACCCATCTGATTCTTTAAGTAGTTAGTGTCAAAACTTGGTGGAGCAAAGTGTTTGTTAAGTGTGTGTGTCTTAACAGATATTTCGGGTTAAAATTCCTTCTCGTCTTTCACGTTATTGTGATTTTATCAGGGTTTGATTCTTAATGAATCATGAATTACAAAGAGAGATGCGAAAATATAATGTTAAGGGCTTTGTGAACATTAATCTAAAATCAAATGATCTTCGCACGTTGACTGCCGAATTAATTAATTTATATTTTTACAATTTTTGTCCTGGTTCAAATGTGTGGGGTCATTTAAGAATTACTTTGTAATTCCTCTGTTAGTTCCATGTGATACATAACTTATTAGTTTTTATATTAATGGTTTTTGAGAGACAAGAGAATGTAAGAAAGAATTAAAGTGTAAGTACTTAAAATTAAAGTGATATGATAAACAAAATTTGAAAACTAATTTTAAAACTTTTGAAACTTTCTACTCATTGCACCAAGAGCACGGTTATGTGATACATAAACTTTGTACTCGTAAGTGTAGAGTATTAAAGTAGGTATAATATGAGATAAACCAAAAGTCCTAACTATTATAGTTTCCCTCACATTTCCTGGTTTTGTAGAAATGTTCGTAAACTGAGTTTCTCTGTTCTCATAGGTTGATGGCATTTCCGTTGTTGGCCACACAAATCATCAAGCAGTCGAGTTATTACGAAGTACAGGTCCGCTAGTGTTGATAAAATTTGAGAGGTACTTAAGAGGTCCCAAATATGAACAGTTGCAACAAGCCATTAAAGCTAACGAGCTTAGACCTCCTTCACCGCTTTCACCAACCACGGTGTCATCGTTACCCAAAGTACCTCTTAGTTTAGTGGTGAGCATTTTTTTCTTTTAAAACATTGTAAAACTGTACTAAAAAAGACGTTTTTTTCAGCAAATGAGTTACTTGGGAATAGAACCTGAAGGAGAATCACGTACCAGTTTTGATTTCGATTCGGCTGTTCTCTCGGAAGGCCTGGGAAACGATGATGAGGAAATTGTGATAGACTGCCGAAGGTCGTTGCAATTCAGTATCGATAGCCATGAGTCGATATATGAAAAATGGAAAGAAAAAGTTGGGGATGATGTTGAAATTGTGGTATTAAATAAATTAACTCTTTTAACAAATGAGTTCCTATTTGAACTTTTTATTAGATTGCCCAGATGCACAAAGAGACCAATAGCGGATTGGGTATCAGTTTAGAGGGTACTGTAGATGTAGAAGATGGGAAAGAAGTGCGTCCTCATCATTATATCAGAAATATTTTACCCGATGGTCCTGTGGGACGAAACAAAATTTTACAAGCTGGGGATGAATTATTAGAGGTATTTTTACGTGTTTGACCGCTGAAATAATTAAACGACTTTCGTGGTTGGTTTCAAGTTCATTTGTGTCGTTTCAATTCACAGATACAACACCAGTGTGGTATTCTAAAGAATTAGTATTATAGGGCAGTTTTTAAGACACGAATCCAAGTTTAGAAAACGAGCGGCAAACCCGCCTTATGAACGAGTTTTATATATTATTTTTTCTACTTCACACGGCCTTTGGCAATTAAAATTAAACTTTGAATTTTTAAAATCTGAAGAATTTTGTTGTGGTTGGTATGCAAAGTGACATTTTAAATTGTCGCATTAATGTCAGTGTTGTTAAAGAGGGGTGAAAACAATGTTATCCCTCCAAAAGTACGACAAATTGCCCAAAGTAGCACCAAGAATTTATTGTCGAATAAATCACTTTTGCTCTGTAAAAACAACTTGAGAAATTTGCAGATTAGTCTAAGAAATAGAAAATTTACGCACAATACTTTAAAATACAAAGAACAAGTACAAAGCATTTAATTTATGTGTAACGTTTTTAATTTCCTGGTTAAATATAAGCAAAATGTCAAAATCTCAAATTACAGCAAACTGAAGGTTCTTGTAAAGCGGCCATTTGACGGTGATGTACCCAAAAAAAAATGTACAAGAAGAAAATATTAACAGATTTATAAAAAAAGCTGATGATAAAGTGTATTTGCCATTGTATACCTATGATTTTCCCGTATTTTAATGATTCATAGTCAAACGTTTTTTTTTTAAATTAATTTTGTTGGTAAGCTGTTCACTTAAGTTATTGCTGTTGGCGTTCTAGTATGACATATTAGATATTCAATTTTTTTTGTTGTTGCATATTTTCTTATTTCCAAGGAAGAGTTGTCCTGTGGCGAAAGGATATATTGAAAAATGGAGCTGGCCGATAGGTTTGGGTTTCAGCAGTACCCTAAATTTATTCAAATCCAAAGAAATTTTCACCAAAATATGACAAGTGCAATACCTGGTAATAATCTAAGTGCTCCGAACACGTTTAATGTGTAAAATAATTGTACATTTTATTCTAAGAATTAATTCTAGTTAAAAACTTAGTTTTGTTCTTTTGACGTTTATATTATCTTCTACTTGACAGTGACACTTGTAATGGCTACCAACCTTGAAAACATAAATTACACCAGCTCTATTATGAAACTCAATTACGCTATTACAGCACTCAATTGAGTGCTGTAAGAGCTTGCTTACTGACGCGAAGTAGAAAGAAAAAACGCTTTCTTAACAACTATCGATTAGCAATTTTGCGTCATTGACTTGAAACCGACCTGTCCTTTCTTGAAATTTGCACACGATAAAATTTAAATTATATAGAGGAAAGTTGTTTTATTAGTTGGTGTTAGAAGAACATGCAAGCTGATAATAACCAAATCAAATAAATTTTTTGAATAACTATTGTATCAATAGTTTACAGATGCAATTTTCAGTTTATTAAATATCCAGAGAGACAAATTTTTAATTTTTGTTAGTTGTATACTGATTGCTAAAGATTCTAGAATTGCCACAAAATGCTTCTTTGCAGCAATTTTTTTCATTTCTTACTATTGAGAAAATTTATTACTGATAAGAAATTTTTTAATGTACATTCTGCATTTGCTGTTTGAGTTGTTTCATAATGCGAGCAAATGTATTAAAACTAAAAAACTTTGAGCGAAGCTTACTCTCTTTTGGACTAGGAGCATTTAAGTATTTGGCGTTGTTCAGCGTCGGGGTGAAAACTTTTGTTTTGCAGTTAAAAGTTAAAGCTAACCAAGAAAAGTTTTCGTCTGGCTCTGAATATTGGCTTACACTTAAACGTTCCACATTCTATTAAGAGTAAAAATATTGGGCATTATAAATTATCTTAGGAGCAGCTTGTAGTTTACCGGCCAATACCCTAAATCTTATCAGAAGTTAAAGAAATAAATTTTTAAGTTTTATTACATTTATCGTTTTTAATTAAAAAATAAAATAAAAATAAGGGTGAATTAATTGGCCACCACCACTTACGTAAAATGTGTGTATTTTTTTTTCTTGGGCTACATAGTACTCGAAAACTGGTTGTTCAAAATGAACCTATTATAATATTTTACAACAAAAGTTCGGACACTATTCTCATTTTTATATTTAAAGGCAGTTTACAACTGCACCGCAGAAAACAACGAAAAATGAAGGAATCTAAAGTTAACTCTAGATAATAGATAATAATTTATTTCAAATTTTTGTTTAACTAAATAAATCGTAAAAATATTTTTTTTTGCTTGGACGTACATCTATTTAAAAATGCTGTAATCCTGATTTTTGTTAAAAAACATTTTCTGAACAAACTGTTTACATATAGTGAACATACGGTTTAATTTAGGAAAATACACATAAACATTTTCGACAATTTGGCGAATTTCTATCAGGGTGTAGGAAATTTGTGAAAACACTTTAGAACAATAATTTTGCAGTTTCACGTGATTAATCTACTTGATTCAAGTTTAAAATAACAGCTTTGGAATAAAAGTTACATTGTTACAAAATTTCCTAAATTATTAGATATAATACCTACAGCAGTCATGTAGCAAATTTGGACTCGTGTCTTTACTCTCATAAAATTAGTTTTTTAATATACTATTTAGACTCATTTTATATAAAAACTATTTCTGGATTTTTTCGGTACTGACCATACAGGTCGGTTAAATCGCGAATTTTGGGACAATCTGTGTGGTTAAATTAAAAACTAAGTTTGCATAACAATGAACAATAATTTATATTTTAAAGAGGTTAATTTTCAATTATTTCATACATGCGCATCAAAATAATAAATTATTGTTTATAGTTGTGCTTAACAAATTTTAAGATATCTTTAGACGATAAAATTTAGGTACGTGGAATATAAAATTGCAATAAAATATGCCGTGATTCATTTAAAATAAACAAGTTCATTTCTGTTCTCGGTTTTACCGAATATGTAATGAAAAATCAATATTTTCACTCGATCATTTTATTGGTTTATTTTTGTATTGAAAATTTTTAATTTCTGTCGTGGACCAGCCTGTGAGGGATAAAATTGTTAAAAAACTATGATTTTATATTTGATATATTTTCAGGTTAATGGTATACAATTGATGGGTCTCAATCATTTAGAAGTGGTGTCAATCTTAAAACAGCTGCCAAACTTTGTTAGTTTAGTATGTGCTCGGTACCCGGTTCCTATTAGAATAATAGATACTTCTCAACATCGAGAAGCTTTCCAAGCAAGAGTAAGCCTTTGATAAATTTTTTTTATGGGCAATATGTCAACATTAGAGATATGTAATATTTTAGAAAATACTAGCTGGTAGTCTTCAAACTTTAATACCAAATAACGATCGTTTAGTGAAAGCAAAATCAGAAACTTCAATAGCCTCAAGCATTAATAGCGAACAATGTAATGAAAGTAGATCCAGATCGTTAGAACTGATCGCGGGATTACCTATGTGGAGCACCGAACCCACTATTGTTGAACTAATCAAAGGGGATCATGGATTAGGTTTTTCGATTTTAGATTACCAGGTGAGCAGACCATAGATCGCATTGTGGAAACAAGATGATTATTCATCTATTGTAGGACCCCCTGAATCCCCAAGAAACTGTGATAGTTATTCGTTCTTTAGTACCTGGAGGCGTTGCCCAACTCGATGGTAGATTAATTCCGGGCGACAGACTTCTCTCTGTCAATGACATCAATTTAGAACATGCAACATTAGACAGAGCAGTACAAGTGTTGAAAGGAGCACATAAAGGTCCAGTGCAAATTGCTGTAGCTAAACCTCTAGCAGGCAACGATGGTCACTCGTACACGAGTCAGGTAAGACTATTTGCAGGTCGAGCACGTCTAAAAACGTAATGTGTGTGTCTGTGTGTTTGAGGGAATCTCAAAGACTCTAATGGACGATTGTTTTTAGTTCATACGGAAAATTTTACAAGAATGGTCTGAA
Organism: Cynaeus angustus; assembly: GCA_030157275.1. Classification (NCBI taxonomy): domain Eukaryota; kingdom Metazoa; phylum Arthropoda; class Insecta; order Coleoptera; family Tenebrionidae; genus Cynaeus; species Cynaeus angustus. The sequence goes on from CM058058.1 coordinate 19,851,247, forward strand.
GAACTGGAATACTTGATCATGGTAAGTTTTTCTTAACCATCAGATTTTGACTTAATCAGTTTTTCATTGCAGAACTAAAAATGGACTAACGATCCCATATCGAAGTGTGTTTTGTTGTAGTCGTTGTCGATGTCAATGTCATACATATCAATGGGATTCCCACAAACACATTAGTTGTGCTATTATTGTGATAACAGATTTTCATAAAATATATTTGTTTAAACAAAAACAAACAGTACTTTTGTACAGAGTACGTTCGTCGTAATCTCTAATTAAATTAAATCAAAGCAAATTTCTTCATTAAACAACTTTAAAAGATTTAATATTACAGCTTGACTTGACACAGTTTTTGTCTGTGCAGTTAAAATTCCATTTAAATTAAAACTGATATCAAGTAAAACACGTCATCTCGTTTAAGAACGCATGAATTGGTTGAAATATAATCTTGTCAACCTTGCTGTAATTATTCGGAGATTAAAAGCGTCTAAAGTTAATTTATAAAACGTATTTTATTTATATTTCAACTAATCCGTGGTATAATACTTGGAACACTGATTCAATAGTTTGTATTGTGGTTGTATAAATGATCGTAAAATGAATAGATATTATGCAGATATTGCAGCTACATAACGTTGCATAAAAGGTCTAGACACTTTATTAACTGCGGCAAATAATGTAACAAATCGTCTCTTTCGTCAAGATATACTTAATAAAAAGTGTACTGGCTTTAAATAATTGTAATCAAAGTATTAAAATTGTAAGTTAACACTGTAAAACACATATGGAAACTTGGAAGTATAACACAATATTAATTATCAATCATTATGATAAACAAGCTTTATCAGAATAATAAGTAATTAATTATCGGTAGATAAGGCACACTGTGCCATCATTGCATATCAGTTGATATATGTATATAATTTTTTTATCGGTAATTATATTACTTATGAAAGAAATATTTTGTGAATCGCCCAGATCACGAGTCAGACTTAAATTAGCAGTGGATTTACCGTAAAAAAAGTGATTTTGGGTTCAAAAAGTGTAAGTCTATGTCATACAAGTACATTATTAAAACGAGTTAAAATAATTGGAATGAAAGTAGAAATGACGTTAATCGTTTAGCATTACAGCACATGCCTAGAAGTTAGATACATCTTATAAACAGATTAGAAGTTTTACGCACTTGGTGTTAATAATTTTTACGATGAATGTAGCGGCATCTAATGAAATGACTAGACTTTTTATGAAACGCTACATAATGCCAAGTGGCTACAATATCTTATATAAAGTTATCAAGATTAGGCCATATTTAGCACCCGTGTTTAACTCCGTTATTAGCTGAACAGGCCATTAGAATAAGTGAGAAGGTACAACGAAGGTATGTGTTGGACACAGAGAGAAAATTTAGCAGAGCTTATCTAAAGTTCATAAAGGGTGTTGGAGTACGGCTTATTGTGTTTACTGTCGTTTAAATATTAAAATATTATTATCATATTATCATAGTCTTAGTCGTGATTAGATACATGTCTCACAACAGTTCTGAAATGTCAAAATCGATAATAACAATGCTATCAACATGTAAAAAAGGCCTCGAAAACGACGCTATTATTGAATGAAAGATGATACATATAACGTAATAGTTATTTTTTTTTATCTTTTTTAACTGGGATATTATTCATTGAAGTAATTTACTTAAGGTAGGAAATGAAACAGTTTTTAAATCAACTCGATTTTGTCCTATTTTGTTGAATGAATTTACAATCACTTTTTTGACAAATTTTCTTTTTAGTTCAGTTGGCGTAGATATTTTAGTTACACAAGAAGAATTATTTAAGTAAATAACTGTTTATAATATGGAAAATTATTTATTAAAATACATAAGACATCGTTTACAAAATGCCATTAATGAAGATGCACGTTTACTTAATTACACCTTAAATAACAATGAAACAAGAATGTTTTGTTTTTCTCTGTGTAAAAGTTATAGAACAGTTATTGAATAAAACCTTGGTGCAGTAAATTTAGTATTTGTTGATAGATTCGCTATTCATAAGTTTGATATTTCATAACTGCTACGAGATACTTGTCAATAGACACATCTAGTAATGTTTATAGTCAAACTGATAAGAGAGACGTTTAAAAATAACAGATAAAGAATTCAAGTTTCAGAGCTTTGTTCGATTTGTGTTTGGATCAGGTTATACGCGATATAATAATAAGTTTGAAATACGTTAACGTATGTCTGTTATATATATCGACCTATAAAGATAAGGATAAGTGAACGTATACTTGCATTATGCTAAAATTTAACTGATTAAAAAAATATATATATTGTAGAAAACTAAACCATTTTTATGGTTCATTTATTACGAACCATCGTTTTGATTAGGTGAGTTATATTTGATCTATTAATATTTCCGTCAACAAAAAGTAGTTATAGTTAACATTTAAAAAATGATTGTATCTTCTTCATACTGTTATTGGTGTTTTTCAGGACACTGAAGACGACCAAACCTGTCTAGAAGACTTCCAAGAATGTATAGAAGAGTACCAGGAATGTTTAGAAGTAGTCCACATATGTATCGACGAAGATAATTCTTCGTTTAATCGATCGGCAAGTACATCTCAAATAGAAGATCTGGATCAGTCTACAAACAATGCTCAAAAAAACGTAAATTCAGATATTTTAGATAACAATAATTTATTAAAAGTTGAAAAAAAGGATAGTATAGGTGACAGTGATTTAGACATAAGTTATAAAAGTACAAATGACCACTTAAACAATAAAATTGAGTGTGATAATAAAAATATGAGCAGCAATGTGCAACTAAAAACAATTCTCGACAACAAAACCCTTAATAAAACAGATAGTTTAACACAAAGCGACAAAGCCACACATTCTTCTAATCAAGATGGTTACGAGACTTGTATAGACGAGTCTTGGTCAGAAGAAGTACCCAAGAACAATAATGAACAAATAGAAGACGAAGTAACACCAACAAACTCTAAGGTGAACATATCAGGAAGTTTTGCAACCGATTCCGAAGCAGTCACTGTTATAAATGCTACTTCTGAACCATGCTTAACCTTGGACCAATGCATTAATCACATCTACTTAGATACAAAGTCCGACGAGGAGCCGAAATCGTACGATCAAAGCGAATGCCTTGGACCAGATGAATTTTTTCTAGTACAATATCCTCCTGATCAAAACCAAGAAGTTTCAAAAAGTTACAGTGAACCAAATGTCTTAGAAAAAATATATGACTTGCAACCACGAAAATCAACTTACAGGTTGAGAGAGTATTACAATGACTATAAGGATTGCTTGGAGTCATACAGAATCTACTCTGAACCAGAGAAAAAAGAGATGAGCGACGATTTAATTTTTAACGAAATTTTTCTTCCTTTTAAAAGCAGGTCAGCCCCTAATATCATGGACAGTTCTTTTGTGACCCTCACTTATGATCCAGGACCTGATCGCAGCCGTAGGAAGTCAGATATACCACCGGGATATCAAGGCACCGATGACAGGTTGGCATCATTATTTGCTGAAACCTTTCAAGACTCTAATCTCGTTAACCTACTAACTTAATTAGATTGGTGTTGTGTGTAGTTGCATTAAGTCGGTTAAAGAAATCGGCATCCTTTGCTCTCTTGTCGTCTTGTTAACACACAATAGTGAGTTTAAATAATAATTTCAGCGAAAGGACTTTCCCAATGACGATTTTAAGACCGATTGATGGTGAATATGGTACACTAAAAGGTAGTCACGTCAACGATATGTTGCAAAAACACTGGGGATCCACCCACACCGTTAAAGTGTATAGGGAACCAAACACTAGCTTAGGAATCAGTATTGTGGGTGGTAAGGTAAGCGGATGCAATAAACACTTTAAAGAAACTCCTAAACGTAGTGTTATAGGTTGATATTCACTCTAATGATTCAAATTCAGATAAAGTTCTGGGTATTTTCATCAAAAATGTTGTCCCCGACAGTCCTGCAGGAAAGTTAGGACTGTTTAAAGTAAGTTAACTGTCACGACGTGAACAATACAGTAATTAAATGATTTTCAGACTGGAGATCGAATTCTAGAAGTTAGTGGTATTGACCTAAGACACGAAAGCCACGAAAAAGCTGTCGACGCAATTAGAAACGCAGAAAATCCTGTAACTTTTGTGATTCAATCTTTAATACCTTGGGTGAGTACTAAAAATACATTTTTTACAAAATAATTAATTATAATTATTGTAGAACAATGAGAATGACGGTAATTCATACCAAAGTAACGAAAATCTTTGCCCATCTCCTTTTCCATCACCGGTTAGTGAGAAACCTCCAACGGAATTTTTACTGCCTGAAGTAATAACACTTTTTATTGTTAAGTCAAGCTTTAGAGACAATATACTTTTATAGATAACAGTATCAAATGAAGAAGACGAAAAGCTAAAAATTAAGAAAGAAAATGAAATAACTGATTATATAGATTACACACAACAAGAAGAAGCTCCAAACCAATTGTTAGCAGAATCAAAAACGGGGTCACCTGAACCACCTGTAATAAACAATAATAAGGAAGTACCAAGACAAGATGAGTCGCTAGCCGAAAGTGAAGAAGATGAGGAAGACGATGAAGACGATATTAGAGAAATGGAAGGACGCACGGTCACCGCTCAAGGACAACAGGTCTGGCACAATTTATTTTGATACAAATCTGAAAGTGGCAAGAGAATTTTTATCTTGACCTAGCTCAAAAATAATACTCATAACTTGACTATCGATGACACTGCATATCCAGAACTAAATAAAACATTTGTTTTCTAATTTTCGTATTGTACCAGATTGACCGTGCCAGCGCTGGAAACCTTCGAAGAAACAACGAAGAAGCTGCCACAGATCCTGAAAAAGAAGACGAGTTTGGATACACAACCAGTAAGTTTTCTTTGAATTTATTGTGGTTTCTAAGTTGCTAATAGCACTATTGTAAATTTTGCCTTTATGTATTACATGACGTTTTAGTTGGACGAACTACACCAACATTTCATTGAAAACAAATGAACTTGGGGCTTCATAATTAAATCTCACTCGAACTTGCTGATTGTAGTTCCACTCCAATAAATAACCGTTTGTATGCTAGGTTGCGTTCGAATACGGTCTATTATTATTATTATTAGCGGGATGTGTTGAAGCCACCCATTGTGGTCATCACTAATATTGTCTTTTAATATGGATTTTATGAAATTGGATTTTGCTTGTATTGGAGAACACGTTGTTTAATAAATCGCTAACAAGATTTGCGAAAATTATTATTAAGTTAATTAAAGGAGGATTTGCTCCAATGTGTGTTTGAAAATCCTATTATCATGTTGTAAAAAAGTGACCTTAATAAGTTATAAATGGCTGAAAGCTAACAAAGAATATAGGTGTAAATTTTTATTTAATCAGTTTAGGTTTTCATCCTGTAAAATGTCAATTTTTTTTACTGGTTGTTATGGAACTTTAAATTTAAATTCTCGTTGGTAAAAGTCCGGGAGAGGTCGATAGTCTGGGGAACTATCTAGATTATTATTACGTCATTGTCGGTGCATTAGAGGTCTTTAAAATTATAATATAATTAATTTTTTTGTCAGTTTAAAAGTATTTTTAATTAACTGATTAAAGTTTTGGGATTATGCGATAGCATATGCATGAATATAAGCCCAAAAATACACACTTGTGGATTAATTTGCATCTCTAAAAGTCGAAAATAGGAAGGCAGTTTATTTTGTTTTTGGTTTTATCATAAATCGACCACGTTAGAAAAGATATATCTGTAGTTATTCACTGATTAGTCAGTTACAGAGTTAAAGACTCGTGTAAAAAACATGGTAATGAAGTGGTTGTAAATTAGAAAACCAAAATTAGCATAACACGTTAAAAAGTGGAATAATATTTCTGCGCAATCAGGACATCGAATAAGATTTTGTATACTTTTTTTTCTGTTTTTCGTAAATGAGGAAGAAGCAGCAATATTCAAGTGGAATAAATAAGTCGCCGGATCTGTGTATATTTTACATTTAGCATTTTACAGTCGTAGTTGATGGACGGTGTGTGGGTGAAATTGTTGCGATCAGTTTGACCCTGGCAGTTAATACGTGCACATATCTAATCGAAACAAAATCGTCCTTTACAATTTCGTGCCTGAAAGTTACATTCCAATAGCTATAATTTCATTCACAACGTCTGGTCTAGTCAAAAATGTCATGGAAAAATTATTTTATTGTATAATAGTTAACCGATGCTCAAATGATGAGCGAAATCTATAATTAAGCTAAACTACTGGCTACCATACAATCATAAAAATGTGCGGCTTACCACAATGGGATAGAAATCATAAATGCGTCATGCTACCTTAAATTGTCTCTTTGTGAGGACACCAAAATTTTTAATTTTATGGTAGCTAGTAGGGTTGGATTACACAAAATATTTTATTTCGAATAGACCTGATTTTGTCACACTCATTTTATTCTTTTCGTTGTCGATCTTTTACTGCCGACTGAAATTACCAGTGAAGTAGAAAACTAAGGCCTGGTAGGTTCAGGGTAGCGCGTACAGCGCCATTGTTTATGACCACCTAAAGTTGCTCGAAACCCTTGGACCAGTTGCTAAAGTATACCGTTCAAAGTTGTGTTATGATTCTAGTCTAGTTTCCTAGTTTCTATTTGAATAGATTGAAAACTAAATATATACCAAAAAACAAGTTTTATAAAACTTATATTTCGAACGAGTTCAAGCTTGCAGCACGACTACCGTACGGACGAATGCTTTTAAGTTTTATCGAACGAGTTTTTTATGCTATTTTTTCAAATTGCATGTTACATGCATTTAAATTTACAAAGAAAAAACAAAGATAATTTAGGGCATATTACGACAGTTGGTGAAACCTTTATTACAAAGTTGCCATTTTAGACTTAAATTCAAGTAGACTAAACATAGTCATTTTTGCCAAAAGAAATCAATGTCTTGCATCCCGTTAAAAATACGGCAAAGTGCAGAAAATACTACGGTTAATTAGCTGTGAATTAGCTGTAGAAAATTTTGTGTATCTGGCTTGAAATTGTAACCTTAAAATCACACTGACATTTGACATTTCGTTTAATGTGCGTTACTAACCGAAGAAAAAGTTTCTAGATTTTGGGTTTGGTCATAACTTATTAACACATTCAAAATGAGTGCGTTAAGAGCTTTGTTATAAGAGCAAATTAAAAACAAATCTTTACATATTTTAATTTAAATAAAGTTAAAAAATAAGTTACTAATTAACAGTTTTATTAGTTAATAGTTATTGTTTCCTGAGCTCATTTTTTTTATCGTTTGGTCGCGACCGCGCAAGTAACTAATCGAAATCCTAGCGATGGTTTATCATCCTTACAGTCTTTGATATGTTATGTTTTATGCGAACTCAAAAACCCAATAAGACCGCTTTTGTAAGATCAGAAATAAAAGAATTAATTTACTGATGAAATTGAGCTCAAAATAAATCTGTTAGGTTATTAAAGACATTATTTTTTCTTGAGTTAGCGTTGCTTAAAATCTAAACTTCTGGCGTTATTTGAGTTTTCAATGAACTTGAATAATTGTCTAATTAAGACTAACGAGTTTCTTTAATTTATTAGAGTATTATGTAATTCACAGTGATTCAATTCCAATGAAAAAAAAGTTTACTGAAATTTAATTAATCAACTCTCACGAGTACCACGTTAACTTTTACGTCGACTTGATATTAGGTAGACAAAATTAATACTCATTTCTCTTTAATCGTCTTCTAATTAATTAATAACTAGTTGAAATGATTAGTCAATAACTGTGGCATTTTTGTACCAATAGTTTTTCAATTTTCGAATGTTTTTAAAAGGAAAGGAACAATTTTTGGAATAGCAAAAGAGCTGTAAATTAATTAATCAGAAATAATGTTACGCTAGCGAAGCCCGTACTTTAAATTGTCTCTTAACTTCTAGGCTGGACAATTCTGTCAAAGTGCATTTAATAATTTTAAAAATTGATGAAGATTCAAGCGTAAATAATTAGTTGCTAGTTAAAAAGGAAAGACGCATTTGTGCTACTTTACTTACTTTACAGTGTTTTGCAAAATTCCCTCCATCATACTATTTTTTTTGTATAGTTTATATTGTAGACACTTTCCACCCATAAATAATAAAAAGGCTTCTTGTGATATTATTTGAAATATATATACTACTTGAAATAAATAATAAAATTGCATTGTCAAAATAATGTATTTGTGTGATGGCTTATTTTGCATTTTCTAAATAATTTAATAAATACAATTATTTTTATGGTTTGACTTAAAATTAAATGTTGCATTAGTAGTGCTCAACGAAAATATCCACCCATATTTTGCTTTTTATAAGGTTTTAAGTAGAGCTCAGAGAACTCAGAATGAGTGCATAATATAGTGCGTGTGTCCAAATTAATTATATTTTTGGGAAATGCTGTTAGGTAAAACACCACTATTTTTAATGGTAGAACTGTCAAGAGAAAATTGATGGCATTGACAACAAAATTGATATGCTTCATTACACTTTGTAGATAACATATATTAAAAATGAAAAAAAAAGTTTTTTATGATGGGCGATAAAAGTATAAAACAATCTTTCAGATGAGCCCCTTTTGAAATCAAAAACGTATGTTCATATTTGATTCACAGTTATAAATGGCAAATAAAATAACAGCCAAAGAACAGGATTTCATTGATAACAATAAGTGAACTTTCAAGAAGAATAATTTATTTTATGTTATTTATAATAAATACAATACTCCATTTTGTTGTAAGCACAAACAGCAGCATAAAGTATCAATTGTAAAAGACAGACGATTTTCGTTTGAAGGATGACAAATTATCTTGATCACTCGATACAAGCCCTAGTTATATTATAGGCTAGTCGCAGAATTGTGAAAAATAGAACCAACATAGTGTATTACGGCAAATAGCACGACAGCAGCAGGTTTTGCATAAAAAATATGTATCTATTTTAGTTTTTTATAATTTTTAATCGATTTCTGTGAATTTGGATGAAGAGCAATAGTTTTTCTTTTTTTTGCATTTCGGGTCTATTGGGTTTTACAGATCTTTTTGTGAGAAAGTTTTCCAATTGTTACTAAGAAAAGTCACTGAGCTGTAGAAACGTTTCGGAACGGGTTGTACACAATGATAAATAGGTACATCGAAAGCTTGCACTTCCAAAAAAATGCGTATTTTTACATAACCACAAAATAAAGATTTTGGTGCGGTTTTTAGGGGCCTATTTAACTGATCTATTATTAGCAAATTCTGTTTTGTCGAATTTCTTTTATCATGCAAACGGCATTCACCAACAAAATTTATGTAGTCGGAACCGTTGCAATTAATACACACATAGTTGAGCATTTCCGCCAGCTCTGGTGTAATTTTCTTACTAATTGTAAGTTCATAGCATAGCTTCCATAGCGGCTTTTACCACGAATGCATTTGCAGAAACACTTTGAAAGTAAGCAAAGTAATCCGAAAAATTTAATGAATTTTCTTTCGTGTTTTGGCCAAGGAAAGTGTAAACTGGCGTTTTTAATTTCTTAAATTTATGTCCGTCATATGACTAGTGAGTCCGTTATTAAATCAACGGTGACTTTGTAATAAAGAAGGTCATGCTCTAAAATATTTAATAACGTCAACGTGTATTTTGCTTCACTGGAAATGAAAGTTTTCTAACACATTTAAAACGTCCACAGGTAATTTTAAATGTAATGAAGTATAAGACTCGGTGCAGCGCAACGCAGTGCTGCTGTTCTAATATGACGAAAGAAATCGGACTGAAAAATGTTTTTAAATAAACAATAGAAACTGAGCTCACATAACATGTTCAATCCTAATTTGTAGTCCATTTGATACTGATCACTTAAGTAACACTTTGATTTTAATAAGTTCTTGGCACACAATCCAGAAGCAAACACACTTTATTTTAACCAAAAAACTTTATCAAAACGGCGGCTTTTCGTAGTAATTAGTGATCAGTTCAATTAATTGGAAAATTAATATCATAATTATGCTTTTTTTACAAAACAATAGAAAGATTGTTTATTTCTAATTGTTTATTTGGAAACATTTTGCACACACTTATTAGTGAAAAATGTATAAGATTTGATTTGAACATAACATAGCAAACTTAGTGCATTTTAAATTTTAACGCATTTAAACTTATTTTATACAAAGTTTTAGAATTAGCCTGAATATAAATTACTTTACTGTTGGGTTCGGTGATTTGCAATTCGATGAATTGTCCGTGGTCGAACTGTTTTTGTAAATCAGGATGGAAACGCCTGTCACCAAATTTATTGGTAATACTCTCTTTAAACAAATAATAGATAATTTTAGTTAAAATACCAGTGATGGTACTGTATAACTTTACTGTATCTATTCTCAACCATAAAGCGAAGATATTTCCATATATTGTATTTTTTTTATTACACAAAATTACATTAACATTTCATAATATAGCGCTACTAACTACATGTTATTATTTAGTAGACTTTTCATCTTAAATCGTCTATTTTCTGCAACATTTGATCTTGACAGACCCTAGAACGTGGTTAAATTTACGTAATTAGACGTCGTTTACTTTTTCCTTTCTCCATTTTTTATCTAATCTGCTTCGCAACAATTCTTAGTAAATCATGCTGTCGACGAGTCGTGGCGTTCTTTCTCATCCTTGGCCCATTTTTGACATAAATGGGTCCAAAACAAATTTAAACTACTTAACGGATGATCTCTATTCCCATTCATTCCTATAATAACTCTTTTGGGAGATTTATTACCATCATTTTTAAAATTATATTCGTAAGTTTTCCGGACCACTAACTTTGGCTTTACACGCGGATTTATTCATACTCTTACAAAGTTCAATAAAAGCAACGGCTATAAAAAAAAAAAAAAACTAGTTTATAAATACTACAAAATATAATTACTACTAAATAAAAAAAAAATTAATAGAAATTTAGAATGTAGTTCTAAGTTATAACCCATTTTGTTCATCCTAAGTAAGTTTTTGAATTTATTTATTTTTTATTCTCTTCCCATACTTGTAACATACAAATTGGTACTCTTTATGCAGCATATTTCTGAAGTGTTCACATCTAATATCTGCCAAAAACAATTTTATATGACCTTACAACTTTTCCAAATGTATGAACACAAATAGTGGTTCTAGCAAACATGGTAGTAGTTTTCCGGAGCTTGTTAGAAGTTTTGCATTCTACGGAAATGTTTCGATTTAGCGCATGCATTCCGTTTTTACACTTAAATGATTATTTGTTGGTAAACAGAAATTTATAAGCAAAAGTGTAAGAATAGCAACAATCTCTCTACTGCGTATTAAGAAAGGAAAGAGCTTATTTTCAATCATTCCTTTAAATGCCCAATAAATAATATTTCATGTCTAATGTGCTGTAATTAATAAAAAATTGTATTTTGAATTAAAGAAACTATATATATGTTTCATACGTTTTCAAAAAGCAACATTATTTTTTGATGTTGATCCCATTAGTTACGTCATCACATTTTATTCAACCATTTACACGTGCCAGCACCGAATGATTTATTTATTGTCAATAATTGCTATTGTTTCCGACAGTGGCAATTAATTTCAACCAACTTTTCGGTAATGTAGAAGATTATCTAACATTCTGTTTAACCGATTGTGGGGCTAGTGTTTGTAATGAAGAATAATTGATCAAATTTATATTTGTCACTAATTTCCTCGGAAGTCGTTGAAGTCGTCGCGGTTCTTGTTAACCAAAGTTTAGACAGACACTTTTCTAAATTTATGTGGAACGAGAACACAATAGAAATTTTAAATTTCAAATCATTAAAAGATTTTGTCTACTATTTCAGAAAACCCAGGAATTGCATATTTAAATTGATGGAGAATAAAGCCACTCGATCATTTTTCACGCACACCTGAACCTTAAAATAAGAGAATCGACCTACTTTATTATAATTCCAGTAACCCCTAACGCGTTGACGTCGATTTTTCATATTAATGTGCTACAGCCTTAACGATTTATTGGAGCTACCCTATTTGAAGGAAAAAGTATAGATAAAATTTATCTTTTAGGGCTTCGATTACATTACTTTATTGAAAAATATTTCTTTGCAGCTTAATAGCAGCAAATACGAAATTGGCTCTAAGTTCAACGTTTTTTTGCAGTAAAGCGATTTGGTCTTTCTAAATTGTACTAGAACTAAAATTATGTATGAGAATCTCACTTTAAATAAATCAACAGAACATGACTATAATGTAAAATAATTTTTTTGAAAATTATCGATGTGGCTAAATAAAGGCAAAAAGATGTGGCAAAATTATTGTCAGATTAAGAATTTAGTCCAGACAAACAATTTACTTTGTCTTCTGTTTTAAAGTATGAGTAAATGCAACCGACTTCATGAGATTTGAATTTGTAAAAGATAAAAGATTTTTGGCGAGATATTGGACAATTTTTATACCGAATCTCGCACAAGTACTTTTTCTTATTTAAACGGACATTGATTTAGTTGCAGTTTATAATTGATTGCTTTTAAAATACGCAAAGGATTTTTGGTGGGCTTATATAATCGATTTAAAAAACAAATTAAACAGTTTTAAAATCTTCATCGAAACAGATTGTTGCAACAGTTAAATAAAAACTGCTTAAAAATTTGTCTTGATTATGAAACTAGTTTTTTCTGAGACGTAACAAGTTATTAATTCTGTAATTAAAATGAATTGAATTAAAAAATATATCCTGATCGACAAATTCTTTTGCACCTGTGAATATTGGTTCTTCTTGAAAAATCAAAGGTTGAACCGTATTTCTAATTCACCTACACATATTTTCAGTTTTAAAAACAAACTTAATTAGCATTTATAACAGCTATTAAAATTACCATTAATGGCTTAACACAAAAACAACAACTTTAACGTTTTCACTCTGCATATCTCATTATTTTGAAATGAACTCTGTTATTTCCTTTCTCAATACACTACATAAGTATACAAAAAAAGATGAGACTCTGAAGCAAAAAATAGATCATGATGTTTCCATATCAAAGGCGGAATCTCGAAGGCAAGGCAATACAAAAAATCGACGTTGTTTCAACGTATTTCCACGTGTTGGCGCCGCGCCGCGACGTAGGCGTCGTTATATTGATCACGGCGCAACGGCGGAACTTCAAATCCAGACATTTCTGACACGAGGAAGATTCTACCATCTCACAGAACGTAAATAAGAAGAAAAAGTCATGATGATGGCCGCAATATTTAACGACTTGATCTCTTAGAAATAGCAAAAACCGTTTGTTGTTTACGATCGGAACCAAAACAAGATGTTTTGGTTACATCGTAAATCTGAACTTTAATTAGAATTAGATTAGAATATTTTATAAGTAGTAAAGTGGATTGACTTTTATTTATCTTGCCTACGCATACCTATCGGTTACGTGTTTATTCGTTTGTTCTACAATGTCGTGTCATTTTTTTGTTGGTTTTTCTCCTTCTTTCCGAATTTAAGTGGCAGCTTGACTGCTGGCTTAACACTGTCAACATTATAGGAAAAAAAGCAGTATTAATAAAATTATTTTTATAAGCTAAAATATTATACTTCATATGTTTAAAAACATATTGTTTAGTACACCTCATTTTTGTAAAAGCAATATATTTTTGTTAAATTCACATTTTGAGATATGGAAACGGTACCTTCGCGGTCAAAAAATTCTCATACAGTGAAATTTATTTTGAAAGCAACTAATAAATTTATTTAATACAATAAACTTGAAGAGTTTGCAGTTCTTATAATGCGTCGAATAAATTTCTAACGATAGAGGACATATCCAAAAGCTGGTGGTACCTACAGTAACAGTGTCTAAATAAACATTTTATTTTTGGAAGTGTTTACAGGAACGCGTTTGAGAATTTTTTCACCGCGATGGTTCATTTTCTTAATGCGAAACGATTTTTCTGTGTGTGCCGTTGCTCACATTTCATGTTTCGCCGTTTGATGTCTTAATGTTTTGATCGTCGGGTTGTCCAATGATCGCCGTTTTTTTGTTTGAAAAGTAATCTGCAAAAAATAAGGAAATTATTGAGCTTCTCCGATATAGTTAGTCCAAAGTATTTTATTTCTTATTATTATCATACCTTAATTTTGTTTTATTTTGATAGTCTCTGAAGATTGTTATTGATGGTCCTCCGTAAAGAGATAAAAACCCCACAAAAATAAAAATTAGTTTTTTACATCGTGTTTTTTTAAATGGAGTACTCTTTATAAAGCGATTGCAGAAAATTAAGACAAATAATTAACTAGGTATACAAAATTCGTTCTGATTACAAGTGTTTATTCAACATTATTTACATAGCGTTTGATTGAAATAGTTCCGGAAATAAATTGAGGCTACATGAGGTTATCCCTTATCAACAACACATGATCACTCTTTATTTTTTTTTTAAATAAGGTGTAAAAATTATGACAATACCAAGATTATCTAGGCACTGCAGTACTTTCATGATAATACTTGCGAAACCTCTTTTCCTTTAAATATCTACAGTATATCTTTTAAAATATGGACAATATTACAAATTTTTTTCATTAATTTAAATTCAAAATTTAAACAATTGTTTAACTATGTTTAATTTATGTACAATTTGTACGAAAATGTGGTGAAAAAACTACTGTAAACTGTAAAAACACAATTTCAGTTTTGTCTGTAAACTCTGACGTAACAGGAAATCGTTGTTACGGATATAACAGATGATGATGATTTATTTTAATTTAATTTGTCACGATTTTAAAATCGATTTTTTAAAATGTCAAGTGACTATGTTTCAAGGGCGATACTATAGTTTTTTAATAACATTGACTTTACTCTTGGTTTATCAAAACTAGTATCTACCAGGCTTACTAGATTAATTACATTGATTTGTCAGGACTTTAGCGTTGTCGAAGACGCCAGCCAGGATGACTTATCATTACAGGATAATGTTCTTGTTGAACAGCTGTGAACAATCGAAACCCAGAATGGTATATATAATGGTATATATAATAATGAATGTATAAATGATCAACATTGAACAACTTTTATGTTAATCAACATCACTTATAATTGACCACGTCAACTTCAGTAATACTTTCAGTAATACTCATTATTGATCAACTTCAGTTTTATGATCAACTCAAACAATTTTGATTTTAATTATTAACTTGATCAATAACTGCATCAACTTTATTATCATTGTTTGATTGAGTTCTGCCCAGGTTCGTATACAATCAGGACCCTTCCTATTAGTACAGTACCGTGCAATGGCGCTGCTCACCAGTTCGTGTACTATCGTAACAACTAGTATTTGACACGTGCAGTGGTACAATACTTAAACTAATTGTGAAGATTAATGTGATGATGATGATATGGTTCCTGGGATTACTTTTACTGCTGATGATCATCACTCTCGTTAAGCTGAAATGCGTTATACCCGCTCCAAGTTACTAATCTCAAAGTTAACCACCAAAATGTTCAAAGACCACGGAGCATCCCAAATGATTAACTCCTTGTCGACCAGACCCCTGCGATTGACAGGGTCCACTACAGTCAGTTCCTTTCTTGGAGCAGTCCGAAACATCAGGGGCGTGTCGTGGGGTTAAGCTCAATCCCGCTGCCAAACTCAACATATATCTCATTTTATTGTCATATTATATGACATCAAACAGTATTAGTCCAACACTTTTATCAAATTGCGTTGATACGTTTTCAAATATCTCGTCTAGTCTAATTATAACCTTTATTAATTTTAAGATAATTAGAACGGACTTATCAACAATTTGTCTCCAACAAATACAGCAAATTCACATTGATCATCATATCAACGAGGTAGATTTCAGTGATAACACTCAATTTTACTCAATTTTTTAGTAACTCAATTTTCTCTTGAATGCCGCATAATGGCACTTTACTAGAAGGTAACCAAAATGAAACTGACAAACATTTCTTGAACTTATATGTTCCCAGCCCTTGATTTGTCACTTATCGCCGATTTTTAAACGTCTAAATCTCACCAATTAGGTACACATCGGTCGCACGGGCCACGTTTATGTTTATTTTGATTGGAAATATTTCCCAATCTTACTTTGTAATGTGAACAACCCTTGAAAGCCATTAAAAGTTTAATACTATGTATTTTAAAATAAAATTCTTAATTAAACCAACTCTAACATCATTATGAAAAACGGAACGTTATACGCAGAATCATGCTTCCGTGCAATCCCAAAACAGATTCATTTGAGATACCAAAATATGTCGATGGGAAACGTGATATTCTGAACATTTCTCAAATCTGAGGCAAGTAATAAGTACAGTTGTTTCCATAATTAAATGTGGCGACCTGTAAAACTAGTTTTTGGTAACAGTAAAAATAGTAAATAAATAGAACTAAGGTTTGCAAAAAGTAATAACAGTTTATACTATACAGAAGTATTTAGGATTTCTAAAAAACTTCTTTCTATCAATTTTAGCTGAATTAAAGTGATGCGTTATTGAATTTTGCGCAATTTTTCGCACATAATTACCTACGCCAGGAAATATATTTATTTAGTGAGAAGAATATTTTGAGTGTTGTTGCTTTGTTCAGAAATAAATGGTTTGCAGAAAACCAATTCGTAGTACAAATACGTCATCACTTACTCTCGAATATTTCAACTCATTTCCACTGGTAAAAAAAGAAGTGTCATCTACAAATAAGATTGTTTTTTTGTGCAAAGGTGAGACGGTGGATCGTTGATGTCACAACAGTGACTCTAATTCAGAACCCTGTGGAATATTGGAAGAGAGCCGGAAGCGTACTTCGTGCACTCCGTTGCTTAAGTATGATGGCAGTAATTTAGAACGTATTGAATGGAAGTTAAGAGTATACATTTCCGAAGCAGATAAAATGAGAGATGCGATCAAATGCTTTCGTTTAGTGCAGAACAAACTATTTCAAAACAGATCTCAATCTCACCAATGAAATCCAAAAAAGCATGGGTATCTTTACCAAGTCTTGAAGCTAAATTGTTTCGTTGAGATTCTTAGATTAGACTCTACATTGTCAACAAGTGTTGGCAAATGAATTTTTCAAAAATTTTGAAAACATTGGCAAAAGTTTTTTTTACAATGCAGCTATTATTTCACTCCTGAATTGGTAGGATAATATTTTTTTATTACCTTAATTAGATACCACATCTAGACCAAAGATATTCTTGCTACTGCTATAACAAAAACTAATTATAATACGTCTAACGCAGACACGGTACTCTTCGTTAAATTTAAAATTCGTAGCATGCAAAATATAAATAAAATCACAAGCAGGAGGAAGAAGACTGGAAATTATATTCTTACAATGCTACTGAAATAATTAAAATCAGTGAAACAATTATAACAGATCTCGTAGTCATTATGATGAAGACAAACTTTTCTTTCAGATTTAGTAATAATTATTGACTACATTGTCTGTAAAGGTTATAAATAGTCTTGATAAATTGGGTTTGTGTGTACAACGAACTACATTTTTAGAAGTTTTTAGTACGTTATTAATTGTGATATTACACATGTCTTTAAACAAATATGTCTCTTTTTTATAAATATGAGTTAGTTGATCGACGACATGTTGAATAAGAGTGATGAAATACTAGGATTTATGTCGCTATTGTACATAACGATTTCAGTCTACAAGACTGATTCTAAACTTTTAAAAGTAGATACTTTCTACGTTAAGCGATAAACTTAATAGTTTTCTACAACGGTGCATAGGTAGTGAAATTCATTTAAAGATGAAAACCACAGTATTCTTCAAGTTAACAGGTTTCATTTGACAACGCGGGATATTTGTAAAGATTTCAATAAGGTTGAGTAATGGAGTAAGATTGAACGTAGCTAAAAAGTTAATAAACTGATTTTTCTCGAAGCTCTAAGCGATAAAGGTTACAATAGTCACTCCTGAGAATAATTAATTAAAGATATCTACGCAAACAAGTAAATTAAACAGTACATTCATAAATGACTCAAAATTTCTCCCAGTGTTCTATAGATCTATTGTGAGATTACGGTCAGATGAATAAACTGCAGAAGTTACACACAAATGGGTACACTAACCTTTGCAATGAGTTTGTACTAGACAAGTTCATGTACTCTCTGTACCCCAACATGCTCAAATTTTCAATAGAAACGGATTCACACTCTTTATTATTTAACTATTGATTATTAAATTACAGGAATGTTAGCGAGGAAGTAGGTATAGCCTACCAAAAAAAAAAAAAAAAAAAAAAAACAAACAAAATAAACCATCGGTTTTATCGTCTAGGTAAGGTAGTGAAACATGACGTATCAAAAATGTTGACGCTTTCATCGTTGGTACATGTGAAAAAACATGTTGAAAACTGCTGTATTTATCATACCACGGTAGTCAATCACGTTTTCGGCAGCTTGGCTGTGAATTCAATAATAATAAAGTGTTCACTTACGATCATTTGTTTACAGCCGTAGTTATTATCGCACTAATCTTTTTTGGTATTCTTTATCATCTCCATCTCCAACATATGGCAGGATTTGGATATTTTGTTGATAGTTTAACGTATATACTTTTTCGTTTTACTGATCTCCTAAATGTGCTCAGCGTTTCACGACCCTACCTATACCAAGGTACTAAACAAAATAATTATATAAGTTTATTTTTTTTATAAAAGGGACAACTTATCGTTATGGAGGTTATTGAAAATGGGAGTTGATATATTATATTACTCTTAGATACTAATTTTTTTCCATATGTGAGATTTTAAGTGTCGAGAGATTCTTCAAAAATATATAAAATAGGAAAAGTCCCTTATACTTTTTTTTAAAAGCTTAATTTTTTTTTAACTATTGAAATATTTTTTATGGTGTGATTTCAGTTGTTCCAAAATATTAAAAAATAGTATTTCTCTGTGGCGAAACATCTTTTTTTTTTTATTTGAACTAAGTTATAAGATAAATGCGCTTCCCTTGGTATAGATAGGGTGGTGATATATTCCCACGACGTTTTTAAAATTTTGACGCTGTCATTGTCACTGCTGCATTTATCCTACCAGGGTTGTCAACTCTGATGTTTTCGGCAACTTAGCCATAAATAATTCACTGTTGTTTATTTTTTCAATTCTCCATCATTTGATTCGAATTTGAAATTTCCTTGACAGTATAATTTAGTTTCTTTTTGTTTTCTTGGAGCTGACGTTTCATACATAACATAACAGAAGTTATCAAAATGTGCTCAGCGTTTGACCACAAGTCCGCTTGTTCCGTGCAATTGAACTGAACCAAACGATACAGAAAAACTTAATTAAAAAATGTAGGTACACGATTACATGTAATTTTTCTCTCCACATTTTTGACAATTAAACTTATTTAGAATATGCAACAAATAAATAGCTACCGAATGTGTATGGAACGATTCATAAAAGTGCTATAATTTCAAAATAAAAAAAAAAGTTTAATTAATCTCATACTTTTAGTAAGGAGTCAGTATTTTCTTAACATAATATATATTGCAGAATATGCAACAGGTTGTTAAATTATACAAATATATACAGTTTGGATTTTTATTTAAATGTAGTCTCTTGAACTTTAGATTCTTTGGACTGTCAAAATAACATTGAATACGTTTTTCTGACTTGTTTGGATTCCTTGGATGTCTTATATTTTTGGATCTTTTTGTATTTTTGCATTTTTTTTTATTACAGTTTTTGTATTTCTTTACATTTTACATTATTTTCATTTCCTACATTTCTGATACATTTTTTATTCTTTCTGTTTTTTTTTTTTTGCAGATTCTACATTCTTTATATATTTTGCTTGTATTTGTTACACTTTAGTGACTTATTGATTTTTTTAGTTTTTCTATTCTTTGGAATTTTTTCTTCAGAATTTTTATTACCGTTACTACTTCAGATTGTTCAGACTGTTTTTAGACGTACTGAGTATACAACATACCAATTTTTCATCTTTTCGTCAGTTGTTACTTATTTCTAATGGTAATAAACGGTTTCAGAAAATGTTTTTGAAACTGAAGAATATGAAGACTGAATAATGGGTATACTTACAATATGCAATTTTGCAAAATAAAGAAAAATACTAAAATATTTTTAATTAGAGTAATTGATCCTAAAACTAACAGTATAAATATGCTTATCCGAGTATATTTTAAATAAAATTTGTTTTTACATTTTGTAATCAGAATTTAACAATAACAAATTATTCAAACATTAACAAACACATCTTTTTAAATTCAATTAATTTACGAAACTGTTATTTATTAAAGTGTTAAGTAAAACAGTTGGATTAGTGTTTGCAGTACCATCCTTTAAGCAAAAACAAAGAAAAATAAACAACATCTCAATAAACTTTAAGCCTTTCCGTTCTAGTATTTATGTTTTAAATTTAATATGATCTTTAAATCTCATTAAAATGATTGATGTCTGTGAAAGGTAGTACGTATTCCACATTTGATGTAAAATTGCTTTATCTCGTTCTTTAGACATACTTCGTATTTTTTACTCGACACACCCTTTCTTCACACATTTACAATTCGAACGTGTGATGAGATATGTGGGCCACACCTGACGCAGTCATCTGGGGCCTCACGGACCCCGCGGACCGAATGGCGAATCGAAATGAAACAGCTCCTTCTGGTAGCGCGTTTCAACGGGAGATTGCGCGTACACACTGCATCCAGCTGGTCATGGCCGCGGAGTTTCAGCAGTTTCAGTAGCCGGCCTGGTGCAGGGGTCGTCACACATGCGACATTTGCCCTATGTCCCGACATTGTGTGGAGCATTGTGAGTGCGTGGATTGATGCGTGGTGTGTGCATGTGCAAGTGCTGCGGGTGCTGGAGCACTTCCATTTTTTACATGCACTTAGGTGGTAATTAACCCCGCAATGTGATAACTGCGGCTTTTCTCATTTCCGCTTACGCAGTGCTAATTTATTCCTTAGGAAAGGCTCTAAATCATAATAGAGATTTTTAGACAATGAACACTTTTGGACAGCTCGATCGTTTTCCTTTTGCGTGTCCGTGGAGTCTCCCTTTTTTGGCAATGTTTAGGTTAAAGTCAACAATCTATTTAAGGTCGGGTCATAGAAATGAAATGCTCTTTTTACATGGTCGCCAGATCCCCGTTTTGTGACGGAGGAAGATTAAATTGTCAATTAACCACCCGGTTGATCAGGGTTTTTATATTGAATCTTGAGAAGATTCGAACTGTTTTAACAGTTTGTTATAAAAACATAATAATTGCAATCTATTATTTTTTGTACATTAAATAGAATTTCTGGGTACATTTTCCTCGTCAACTGTGATTTATTTATTGAGATTAGGTATTTTAGCATAACATTTAGTATTTACATACATTGATAAGATATATTAAAATTATACATATTTTTGAAAAATAAACACAACACAATATAAACAAAAATGACATAATACAGTGCTTTATTATCAGTGAAACATAAGATGCTTTGTCGTGAACTCAGTTATAAACGAAAAATATACAGTGTGTTGATTGAATCATTGTCGTACCTAAATAATTAACCGTACTGCATTTATGATCGAATAGAAACGGCGTTAAAATAAGCTTTCGACTTTCTAATATGTTGGTAGTTCCAAGTGTCGTCTGGAAATGTCACTTTGACAATTTAAGTTTAAACATTAGCTTTAAATAAATTCAAACTTTATAAGCAACTAATAGACCGTATTAGACATATTTTTATATCATAGCATACATAGATATACATGGGTAGAAATAAAACAATAACTTTAATATAAAGCATCTAACATAAAGTAAAGATAAAAATATTTAGATAAAATCCATAAAGGGAAATTTTTTGAAACGCTGTGAAGTGAAATGGGCAAGACCAAAATGGTTGTCAATATATAAAATTGTTATTTTAAATATTTGTGAAGAAAAAAATACTATTTACTATTTTTCTTAATAACTATCATTGAGCGGGTTCCTGAAATTTGATACACCCTGTATATTGTTTGTTCCACTAATTACAAATTTATGGTCTATTATAATTATTAGCCTCTCTACTCCTGGTGGATCAAATACGCCACGATTACAAACAAAATATATAATAATAGGACATTTAATTTAGCGCTCTTTGGTTTTTTTCCTTTTGGGGGAATTTTTGGTCTTTGAGCTTAACACATAATTTGCAAGCGGTTCTCTCTAATTTAATGGTAATTATTTTGGGAACTTAATTATGTAAACAAAATTACAAATAAGATAAAAGGTATATTTGCATTTATTAGTAGTAGATAATTTGAAAATTACCTACTTTAGATACGTCGATTTAATTTTTTCTCAGCTTTTTGTACCTTTTATTAATCTTTTGGAAGATACAATTAGGAATAGGAAAATTTAAAGTGAGGGGGCTTAAGGTTTCTTTATCTTGGTCTAATATTGTACAGAGAATTGAGAAATCATCTGAAAATATTTGTATTAACGAAGTGATTTTTTTTTATTTTATAAGAATATAAATTACCAGACCATTTAAGAATTTCATAAAATGGGATTATTTCTGAATTCTACAGGATGGTTCACGTTGAACCTACGTTAAATGTTTTTTTCTTCCTTCTTTTTCTTTAATAGTGCAATATATTTAATTATATAATACAAAATTACATTTTAGGTCAACATTTTTTTTTAAATCAAGAGGTATTTTATTTTAAATACTGTGAAAATTGAGTCGCCTAGAAAAACGAGTTTTTAAAAACCGCGTAATATAAATTCACTTTGAACTAATCTGTCCGCTAAGTGAAAATTTCTTGAAGCGAAAAAGGCTATAATAATACAGGAAGTTTTAAAATTCTCGGAGCTGCTTAATAGTACCTGATTATCTATCTTTATTGAATCCGAGGGTATTGTTATTTTCTAAGCGTAAATTTAGTAACTTATCAGATTCTTTCTTTTTTTTTCTGTAGAAATTTTAGTGCAAAGTTAAATTTGTTCAAAAAACAAACAATGCTCTATTTTCAGGTAAAACGACGTAAGAAGTTTCTTCGAGATGCTGTAACCTGAAATGTGCAAAATCATTTGTGCTCCTAAAATTCGAGCTGCTCTGTTATTTCTTCAAAATATATTTTAGTTTTCAAGCTTTGTTATATTTTTCACCCTCTACGAATTAGAGTAATAACATTGGACTACAAATTTCTAAAAGTGTACTGCCGAGGGTGACAGGCATTTCTATATTTTATTCCAAATCTGATGTGCATTTTGCCCACTCACAAAAAAATTGAAACTACAACGTAAATATTTTTTTAGCCTGAACAAAACTCACATATTTATAACATGGCCCGACCTCTAGCCGAAAAGATAATTAAAAATTATTTTTAGCGAGCTACAATACACAATGATGCAATAATACTAGTTTTGGAAATATTTGACACAAACAGATATTATCACCCCCAAATAAGCGTTTTTTTTTAAAAATTTGTTTTGGTCTACCCATTTTTAATTCGGAAACTTCTCCTATATAACATGTTAAAAAAGTGGTCGCGTTTTTTGTCGTTTGGAAGTTACATGACAAGGATAATGTTTTTTTTAGAACAAAAAAAGTTTTTTTTTAATATCCACAAAAAACAATTCGACTATTTTTAAGGGCTTAGTAAACCCTCTTGAACCAGCGTAGCGAGCCATGTCCATATATCCGGTTCAAAGTCACGGGCGAATCTGAATAGTCTACGAGAACGGTTAAACCAAACATTATCCTTAACATGAAGGAACTTTCTTCAATAATTCGGAACTTTAGATGTGTCTATAGCGAGTAAGATATGTAAATTTCGCGCATCGAAATCGGATATTATGAGTATAAATTTATTTAATGTATGTTTCATTTTATGCAAAAGCACATAACATCTTGTCTCAATTGCTAGGTTTTATTTAAATTTTAAATAGCTTCGCTTACCAGTATCAATAAAATGACGTTAAAACAAAGATGTTGAAAAAAAATTGGTATTTGAGCATTCGCAACCTATTTTCTTGACAAATTCGGTAGAATCTGCAAAAAGATTTGAACAACCACTCAACATTTTTTGTCACGTAACTTGAAAATTGTAAGAAACAGCAATGTGTTTTTAGCGCCTTACGGAACTATATGTGTGATTATTACAATAAAAATAATGATGTATAAAAATCCTAAAGTACTAAAGTACCTAAAAATTAAAATGCGTGTTTTTTCTTGGCAGTCATATTTATTGTGGTAATGATTACCCATAATATTTTTTTTGTAGACCATAATAGCATCTTTAGTTCTCAATATCTACATATATACACGCTATATTTATATATTTATCTAGTTATCACTGTTTGTGATACACATATCGGATTATAAATAAACTTTAACCAAACAGGAAAAAAAAAACAATTTATCTACTACCACATAACGTGATCAATTCGCCTAAGCTTCAAAATCTGGATATGTTTATTTTCTGCGGTGAGATTATTTTGATTCAGATGCCATGCTAAGTAGGTATTAAACTAAATTGAGTTAATATTAGTATGAGCTTCATGTCCGATGTTTCAAATTAATACAAATTACTGTCATATTGGCTTTTGGCATTAATTCCCTACTAAAATTCTTGGCACGATTTTCATCTTGCTTGTAGGGTGTATGTATCGAGCGCAACATATCACATGACCACTTGCATTGTTTTTATTTTACCTGTGAACGAGGTTTGATTTTAAAACTCGTAACTTATTTTATGTTCACCAGTGTTTTACAAGTAAAGAAAATGTATCAAACAATTGCTTCAATCATGTACATAAAGTATTGTGTGGCTTTTATAAATGTATAATGCACACTTACCTCTTTACGACCATGACGTGTTTATACCCGAGAGAAATAATTGCTTTTTAAGAGTTGTAAATAAATTGGACGTTCGGTAATCGCCTGTATAAACCGTTTAAAATGTATCAAAATCATAATTACATCAGTTAAATTTGGAATAAACGATCATAATTGTTCTGAATTCTATTTTTAGAAAGTATTTGCTTTTGTCAAGATTTGATTATAAACTTCCTATGTTTTGTTGAAGGATGGATGACTAAGAAAATGCAGAAAATTATCTAAGAATTTTTGTAAGATTATTATATAAATAATATGTAAAAGGGAACTAAGTAAGTAAGAATAAGTAAGTAAGTAAATAAGAGGGGGAGTGGTTAAAAATATTTGTATGCGTGCAGATTGGTACCTTCCCCTCTCTGTAAACTTTGCACTTCCTAATGAAATCTAAAAATTTCCAAACTTTGAGTATTTTATAACATGATGTTTCAATTCCTGTTTGATCGCAGGTTTATTATTACTTCAAAAGTACTATACCTATACCTACCACATTTTTTTTGTTATATTTCAAGCCATAATTATTTGCCAAAATAACTAGGAACACAAGGTTCACGTAAAAGCGGGCACTGTGAGACATTTTATGTTATCCAAATTTTATTGATTTTCAAGAGCACTATTTTCAATCACTGTGTTCCCAAATGTACCTGATTATTAGCGCTAAAACTTAAATCAATAAAGATTTCGGCCTTTGTAAAAATATACAAAACTAGATCTTAAGCACAATCCAATAAAACACAACTGAACAAACAATCTTTTTGTAATCAAAATAGTTACAAAGAGTTAAAAAGTAAAAGCTTGGTCTCCGTAATATTTCAAATATGATTAAATAGATTTCATTGAAAAAAAAAACTGGTGTAGCAACAGAGTGATTTGGAAAATTATACTTTGTATGGCCTTGAATAATCAAGCTACAAAGAATTGAAGATGTTTACATTTATTATTAGTATAATATTTAATATTTACAAGTCCTTAATAAATTTTTGAGTAAGACTAAAAATTGACCGTGTCCTAATTAAATTTTTTGTTTTCATTATTTATATTTAATATCCTTGAGAATGGACGTTAAAAATTTATTTCAAATGTTCGTATCTTCCTTGTAAAATCACCAAATCTAGGACTTCATCAAGTAAATAACGCTTTACAATCTGTAAAGCGTGGAGAGGAAAAAAACTTGCCGTTTCCATCCACTCGAAAAAACTCTCCTGCGATCTGTGATTTATGTATTCGCACTGTGATCCTCCCAATCAATAGTTACCCTCCTCGAACTAGTTCTAACTAACAAAAGCCGTAAAATTATAAAAAAAACGTCAATCTTTGCGTCTCGCCTGGCCAGAATGAACAATCTATACACAATCAATGGCAGCAGCCACGATTACTCTAGACTATTTGCATTGAGACGCTATTTGTTGACCGTAGTTCGATGACAAAAGAGATTTTCTTTTATGTCCTGTGCATGTTTTCTTAACATCTCTCCGGAAAATCGCAATGAAAAGCGTGACGTCTGCACTTGACATAAATTTAGACACGATATGTCACCAACCTCCACTTTCCCCTATTTTTCCGATGACAAAAGTGGAAATCTGCATATGTTTGTGAAAGCGGTGGACGGAAATATTATTCAAATGCACTTCTAAATTTTAAGATAATTATTTTCGAAATATTCTAACAGGCAGCGTCACTGCATCATTTACATAATTAAAATGTAAATTGTTAGAATTTCAACAGCTTCTATGGAGGGTGATTTTAAATTTGAAAAAAGGCTCGCTAGAGAGTGGTAGGATCAAACATATAAGAGAAAGCTTAAATTAGATGTCTTTTAAACTTCATACATTTCTTTATTGACAATGTTTTAAATTCTAATCTCCAATTTTGTATAATTTCGCTGTGTATATGTATTTTTATCATCTCTGTCTTCGTAGTACGCATTTTATCACTAATTTACCTACACTGATCTAGGTTCTCCTTGCTTAAAACTTGTTTTATTTAAATTGTATTGGTCTCTTTCCTTCAACAATAGCATTTTGCCTTGTGTTATCTTTTACAATTTCCTCGTGTCGTGTGAACCAACGTTTATTGTTGCAACACTTGGACGCAAACAAAAGTCTAATAATATAAAATGATTACAAATAACTTTTGACCTGGAAAACAATTTATTTTAAATGTCACGTATGCTTTCTTTAAAAAATATCTTCAATTAAGACTAAACGAAAAATGATTTATCAAGTTTTTTTTTTAATTAACACTTTTTAAGCCTTTTCATTTTTTACTGAGGATATACAGAGCTGTTCGGCATAATTAAAAGAATTGTTCTTCTCCAATGCAACGTATAGATATTTGTGAACAATAAGGAAAAGAACTCTAACGTATCTAATAGATCGGCCTCCGCATCCAAATGACATCCAGGTTTTATCAGCAACCAAACTTGATGGGTAATCGATAATCTTTTCTGTAAGTTAATTTCCATTTCGGCGTCTTGAGCGAGGTATTATATATTGAATGTATCAAAAAATAGAAATCGAATAATCTGTAATAAGAATTGATTGTTCAAAATTTAAAAAAGTGACATGTAGAAACTCATTTAATATTATTTCTCATAAATAGGAACAGTACTGTTCACGATACACTAGGTAAAAAAAGAATACATTAAAACAAATAACAGTGTTTAGCCAAACGGGCGCCTGTATAGGTGCATTTACAACTTAATGGAATAATTTCAAAGTTATGATGACTATGTGAATTGTAACTTATTTTTAATATACAGTTTGAAGGCCTTATTTTACGTGCATAAATAAATACAGATTTTAGTAGGTTTCATATTTTTAATAGTGTGGATAAAATTGGCACTTTTTAATATATGGATACATATTTTTCAGGCTTTAATAAAAGTATAAAAGGTGTATTATACAATAAATTAGTTTATAATAAGTTACGTTAGTCGGCAAATTCCACAAAAAAATTATACTTGCAAAGTGCAATTATTTTTATAGTAAAATTAGATAGATACTCCTGACTCCGAATTCTACCTAAATTTTCTCAATCAGATTACTATTAGTTTGTTTCTCATTACAAACATTTATTCTTATCGCTTTACTTCAGAAACGTTAAAAACAAAATGTCTTTTCCGACAATATAATACTCATCGCTGGTTCTAATATTTTTCGGAGATATTTAAAAAGGACCGACTTTTTAAATACATTTATCGCATCTTTAAATGTCGCTTTATGTTACTATAGATAAGGTCCTGGGCTAATATTTTCATGAATAAATATACCCATTTTTCATTATACCTATACATTACTAACAAAATTAAGAGCTCACCAAAATAATGCATTTTAAAGTTAGTTACATTTTTCCTATTATTTTATTACCTTACAAAATAAAAGTTTTTCATTAACATTTCAGTTTGACGGGCATAAAGTAAATTATATTTAATAAACATCAAATTTTTCTTGTTATAAAAATTGCAATTTATTTATTCGATATTTATTTTTATGACTTCTTATTTCTGCTTCTTAACAGTCAACCTTCTACTCGAACTGCAAATTTCAATACCAAATAGGTGTATTCAGCAAGTTAAAATCACGAAACTATGACATCTTGTTTACATTTAATTAAGTGAAGGTGGAACTACTCTATTCAATGCTCGAAGAGATAATGTAAACTTTAACATAACAATCCTGTCAATAATCTTTTTTACTGGTCATTTTTTTCCAAAAACCTCATTGGGTTACTGCATTCATCTCCACTGAAGCAGAAACTTTAAATTACATCCGTGTTGATAGAATTTGATCAGCTAGTCGTTAGACAAATAATGGACAAGTCAGTTTGGGTTTATCCAGATCTAGTTTTAGTTCGAATTAATCTTCTCGAATTAAAAGGAGATTGGCAAAATCTAATTAACTTCTTTGTTATTGTAGTCACACCAATAGAACAACCAAATTACATCATACGATACTATAATATTTTTATAATAGTTTTATTGAACTCCGGACTGAATATAGATTTCAATTTGAACCACTGGAATATTCATTTATGCGACCGCGGTGGCGATAAAAACGACTCTTGAGTATCCTTACTTCTCTTTTCTGTAGTTTGGCAAGGATCCAAAATTAAGTTAGGCGTAGTTCACCCTCAGTACGACGTTTGTTTGCCGTGGTTGTCCATCCGACGATGGAAGAAAGATTACATTCTGTCAAATAGCGACTGTTTAAGCATACTGAGCTGGAGTGAAATTATAGCGTTTTTTGTAAATGTGGTAAGAGGTATAGAACATTTTGTAAAAAGGTAAAAGTGTAATTAAAATACAGTATGTTTGAAAAGGAAAATCGTTTAAGCCAGCTTTTGATTTAAAATCTGCTTAAAACCAATCATTAAAAAAAAAAGAAAAGATGTACACAGTTCGTACATAAACATTTTCACATCACCTACACATTAAACTTGCCTCGACTATTTACTCTGCTTTTCCATAAAGTCTTATATTATGTATTTATTACATAAATAGCTAGTATTTAATGGTACAATAAAGTCCCACTTTATGACTGCAAATTGTGCTATAAAGAATACTTTACAATGCAATCAAACATAAAAAATAATATGAACCTTAAACTTGTCAGAAAATTAGAAGACTTGTCTGAAAATTAAAAAACGTAAACAATTTGTTGTAAGGGTAAAGTATAAAAGTGCTCGGATTGAGTGCTCAGCCACTTAGGTTTCATGTCTCTTGTATATTTCATTAATGCTGGTATAGCCTTTAATCATCACGGTAGTGCAGACTGAAATGTAAACTGAAATGCATAATTGAGAATGTCATAATTGAAAAAGCATTGTCAGAAGCAATCTTTAGCAAATTCATCAATATTGGACGAAAGAAGGCACTCTTATATTGTCTTAATATTCCTTTCAATAATTGGATGCATTTAAATTTCCATTTGCTTTGAAGTAAATTAACGCAGAAACAAGATGCAATGTAAGTGCAAAGAGTAGCTAAACCACTTTTACGTTTTGCTATCCGTCCTGCACACATTTTTCGTGTTTGCAACCTGGTAAACATGCACAGAATTGGGTCAATGGGTGTGGGTGTTTCTACAGCAACACTTACTTGTGACTGCGAACATCTTCTAACGCTTGATGGATAACAGATCGAATCGGGAAGAGTACGTATCAAAAATAATAAAAGCGAAAGCGAGAAAATTTCACTGATTTCATGCAGTGAAAAACTACTACTACGTCCATCAGCGTGCCAAACTTTGGCAAGCCAGCTTCCACTTTTGTTTCAAACTTTCGGTATGCAGCTTCAATTTCATAGGATTTTTTGTAAATTGGCTTCGTTAATTCATGCTGCTTTCCCCAAATATAAAATAACAAAGAACCTTCTTTCCCCGTCGTCCATATTGGCTCTTATTAAATTTCAACTCGTAACGAATTTAATTATGCAATAAACCAATTCAACAAACCAATATAAACTTTGGTGGTTGGAAAGCCTGGCGCCATCATCGTTTCATTCTCACTCGTAGTAATACTGTTCCACAGTGGATGTTCGCTAATGTCAACGAACCGAAAAAATAGTTCCGATCCAGCCAAGATTGTGATTATTTTACGCTATTCGAAAGAAGTTTGAATATTGGATAGAAATGATACTCAGAAAGAAGCTATTATATTAATGACATAAAAAAAATTAAATGAAAGCATCAAAAGTGTATGATGTTTACATAAAAAAGGGGAGGTAGGCTTTTGCTGTGCTGGATTAAAACGTATATTGGCATGAAACCCAATTAGGTCCACTCGTCGAGTTGTTTGCCTTTCCAGTTTTAAAGCTTTTAGGGGGCGATCGTTTATGATGACGTGTTAAGCTTACGGTAATTAAGGTATTCGGATATCTAAACAAAGATCGCTTATTTGGGATATTGCAAAGTGATGTCAATTTCAAGGGAGGGTACATTTGTCAAGTTGAACAAATCACACCTCAAACAGCTAATTTCTGCAAAATTAACTCCACGTACATTCTGCTAATTCGTTTAGAGACCCAACTAGTGCGTTTCAACATGATTGAGTTAAAACCACAAGTGAAAGGTTTAGTTGATACACATTTAATGTCATTAATTTTGATTTTGGACTTTGGAAGAAAAACAACAAAAATTTCTTTCTAATTTGATGTAGGGAGGGTCTGTAATGTCGCGCACATTTTCGAAGCTGCGTTTTCTACGCATCTCATTATGAACGTGAAAATTCCATGTCTTTATTATTCAAACAATATGGTGGTTGAAGAATAACAAATCAACAACAAAAATGAGGCTTTTAACATTTGTAAAATGTTCCATTGAAAAAAACCCAACGAAAATGTTTAAAATTCATTATTAATACATTAATAAAATTTCTACAGTCCTCGATAATGTTCAGCAAGGTAAATAATATCAACGAAATTATGGAATCAAGTTTGAAGTACAGGGACTGTTGAGACATGTATTTACTTCTTACCAAGTGCGACTATAACACTAGCAATGCTTTAACGTGTTCATGGCAAAATTGCAAGAAGCAAATGCCTGTCGAAATCCAGATGGGCGAAACTTTGAAAAGTTATTGGAAATAACTTTGATTTCGTTTTAGTTCTTTTTCTTTTCTTAGTCATAAATCGTCTCTAGCTTCGTCTTTAATATAAAAAAAAGATTGTTTCATAACCACTATCTCCGTGAATTAAATAATTTTTTTCTGAACAACGAAGTGTCTGGAGTTTGACTTCCCGAATGAACATTGACAGTAACAACATTTTAATTAAATTTCTCAGAAACAAAATACAATGATTGAGAAAAAAAAATTAGTTGTACTACACTATTCAATGTTGTACCTACGAGGACGTGCGTGACATCCCTGACAGCCTGTATGTTTTTTTTTGTTTTGTCAACTTTTAGTGCGTCAATAACATGTCTTTAGACAAAAGTAGTCTAGAATTTTACAAAATTAGTAAGAGCTGCACCTTAAGAATAATAAATAAATGATTTTCTCCCTCTTATTAAAAGTGGCAACTTGAGTTGAAGTGATTTATTTTTTAACAAGACCGTTTCTTTAAAATTATATTTAGTTCTCATTCTCCAAAAAATCTCTCGGTAATTGTCATTAGTTTACAATCACTTGACTTAAGAACACTTCTTTGCTTCCTCTTATGACTTTATGAAAGCAAAATCGTGGTACTTATTCCGGTTTTGATTGACGACATTTTCTGGTAATTATTGTTAGTAATTGTGGTGCTTGGTAAATTAGATAATATTGAGATGATTAGTAGAAAGCATATTGATTGTTAAATTCTGTAATCGAAGAAACGGCGTTTTGCATTTTTTTTTATTTATAGCCAGCTCTGTTATCTACCTGACTAACATTTCAGAATTGAGTGAATGTACCTTCATTTCATGTTGATAGATAGCCATGTACGACCAAATTAACGAGTGTTTTAAACCAAACCTGTGAAGATTTATGTTATGGATGTAATTTTTTTTCTATTTTTTGAGAGTAATTTATTTCCGAGATAATTTTGATGCATGCAAAATAATCATTATTTACGTATGTATTATGCATGTGAACTTCCACTGTAAGAAAATGAAAAGTCAATTAGTACGAAAAAAGTCATCTGATTGAATATATTTTATCTTTTAAAACAAATCAAATTAAACAGCGGCCTTATTCTTACAGCTGGTTCGAAGGAGAATACGTGTTTGCATGTAGCAAGTGGCTGTGAAAACTTACAAGTCAATTTTGCCTAATTGATTTAGCTGATATTTTAAACCTCGTGGTTGTAAACAATTCGCAGTGGTAAACAATTCGGTTCAAAAAGAAATGAATCCAGTAATGAGTTTTTGTAATTTTTACATTGATACTGTATCAATACGGGGGAAACATCTGATACTCTTAATTGAAACAAAAATGTTACTTGTTTTCTGTTAATTTCCTCGTTGCTATTTCCGTGCAATGTTTTAATGGGTTTTAGGCGAGCAATACAAATAAGTCGAGAATCCAGAGTAAATATTTACAAGGGTAGCTTCATTTCGATTAAATTAATTTTAATTTTGTTTGTTCAAAGCAAGAGACACACATTCTCTTGCTCCAGAACGAGGTTGTAGGTGGTAGCTGTTTACGAACCCATCAAACAGTTGTCAATTTTCTCGGACGTGTCAATCTCATTCTAATCGGTTAAATAAAGTCGACGGGAAGCTCTATCTAACGAGTAGTGAGTGGGCGATTAATAATGCATCTTCGAAGAGAAATGTGGATCTTTAGAGAACGTATTTCGAATATCCTTGTATTTCAAATATTTGATACAATTCATTATTTAGCAAGAATGGTCTTCGTCTACTTAAGTACTCGCAAAATTAGTTCCTAGTAACATGCTTTAAATATTTTGGTGTATCCCACAAACATAGAAGTTGCATTCATTTCGTTCTTGATAAATAAAATAAAATGAATAAAATTGGACTTTTTAAAATCAGTTCAAGTTAATTAGATAATTGTATATTAACGTCTCAAGAAAGAAGATAAGCAGAAGTGCTTTTGAAAATTATAAGAGTCATTTTGAAGTTTTTCTGTTTAAAAAGCTAATTATCATTTTACTTAGGCTAGCAGAATTTGTATTTCCATTTTAATCAGATTTTCTGAAACAAGCAACGGGACTTTCTGCTGGAACTCTTAATTAAAATAAGACTTGAGGATTTGCTGTCTAAAGATTGATTTATAAAATTATAATGTACACCGAAAATATTTTGATTTGAAATTTTCGTTGTGTAATTTTAATGGAATTTAATAAACTGCTGACAACTAAATCTACAGTTATTTAGGGAGACTGAGAGAGCTTTCTAGTTAGTAACAAAGTTTGTGCTTACGATTAGGGACTTAGAAAATACAATTTAGTTGCTGAGAATATTTATAAAGGACTCCCTACCTTGGTCTTGAAACAGTAAAACAAAAATTACAAATTTGTATGATCTAATGTCAAGTCATAAATTAAACAATTTAATCTGCAAATTTTCAATACGCGCCAAACGTTCTCCGTTAAATTAATGAGGAAAAACTTTTAATGGACGCAGTAAATAATCTTTATGAGACACAAGAGCAATCAATTCATTTGAAAACGCGGCAAGTTTCGTACATACGTAGATGCACGGTACAAGATATCGATGAACAGCATAATATATTACTTGTTTTAACATTAAACAAACAACCACCTTCAATATAAAAGTTAAATTACCTGCTTACTAGTAATTTCATGCAAGTAATCCATTCGTGAAGTTTACGCTTAAATCTTTTGCATTATAAACAGTGAATTCCCTCAATAAATTGTTATAACATGTATTAATAAAAAAAAAGTGAACATAAAACTTGTTGGTGGGCAATACTAATTTTTAATTTCGCTAAAATTATTTTGCACAGATAACAATTAAATTTAAAACTTATTAAAAAAAACAGTTTTTAACAAAGTCTGTTTCCGTAACAAGAAACAATCCAAACGACAGCGGAATCTAAATGATACCGATAAAAGCTTCAAATTCATATAATTTCTTTATGAAATACTGGGTACTTGAAATTTGAACGCTTATTTTTTTTCTAATCAATGCTATTTTTTTCTAATGATTAGGTATTTCGCTGAACGTTTTTAAAAACGTGTTTAAATGAATTTTTGTTCTAGAGTTCTCTTGTCGTTTGCCGTTACACCACTGATTAAAAACTATTTTTTTACTAACTCTTTTTATCACACAAGTCGAAGTTGTTAAAACTTTTGTTAAAGACAACAAAATTTGTTAAACAGGATTTTGTTTATCTTCCTGAAGTTCCCGAGTTCCCCTTGAAAGTTGGTCGAAGTTTCAGTGTATTATTAATACGTTTCCTATGTCTACGTCTTCTTCGAATTAATTCAATGATTTCGACAGTGAGAAATTACCAAAGCGAAACATGTCAGTAGCGAAGAATTTAATAATCTTGTAATTATCTTACTAGGGAAATGCCTTCTAAAAAATTTAAGCAATTTTGCGCAAAATTAATCGTAACTAGAAGTTTGCTCCAAAGTCTCAGCCACGTAGTCTGGTTTAACTAAATCACAGGAGTATTAATTAATAAGAGAAAATATGCTGAGAAAAAAGAAACAATAATGTTTGTCACTAGAAGAACTTTATTCCTGTTTGCAACTAGCTGTCAATATCGATAAACGCCATAGAAAAAGATCGACAAAATACTTAAATCACATTAGAGTTAATTTTTTCCTCGTTTTTATGGAGTTCAAAGTTTGGTTGAGGACCACAAAGATTTCAAACAGTGTCATTTTTTGTCAATATCTTTTTGATGGCGAATGTAATTAGAGTCAATGACATTTTTTATATCTGGAATATTTTTTATGACTGTATTTCATTGCAGCCTCCTCAGTTCATTCATAATAAATGCGTTTTAAACGGCAGTTTTGATTTTTATTTTTACATGAAATTGGAGTCCACACCATTCCTTCCTAGAAAAGTATAGTTTTAGGGACGAGTTTCGTCCTAATTATGTATTTCAAATTCTGGGGTTAAAATTAATGCAAGTGACAGCCTGTCTACATCTACGACGTCACTGAATATTCTCTCAAGTACAGCCCTGGGTTATTATGGACGTGAAATGAGTGCATGATAAAAAAGAGATAAACCAGGAGCGTTTTTTCAATTTACTTTATTTCTTGTGTTGTAAAGTACCGCGTCCTACTTTGTGGGACGAGCGCCCTTAACTTTACCTTAGTGGTTAACTTAATTATATTTTATCTTTGTTCTGTTTTCACTCATAGCGACCCAGAATCAAGACGATAACGTCATTTCAAGTTGAAAAAAACCGATGCAATTTCAGTAAAGATAGTAACAATTTAGATACGTACAAAGAAGTCTGTCAGCAGCAAGCGAATATGTTAGCTTTAAAAATTTTGTATACGGTATGCCGATACAATATAAAAAGAAGTTCCTAATTTCCATTTAAAGTTGTCAAAGGAACGAATTCCTTCGAGATAAACACGTTTAGATTTACAAATCTTGCGTTTCTTTAAAATTTTCACGTTTTTTATACAAATTATTAGAAAGGTACGTTATAATTATAATTTTAGCAACTTCGAGTATGTAAGATTAAAAATTGTTTTTTGATATTTGAATAAAGAATAAAAAACTACAAGCGCTTGTATAAGTTAACAATGGTCAATTAATACGCTTTCAAAACCTCGACACATGCAGCATTTTCAATTCTAAAATGTTTCAACATACATTATAGTCGATTTTATAATATTGATACCTAAATTTAAACTAATGTTTAAGTCAGATTGCTTTGGTTTTAGAAAAACTACCAACTAATTTTAATTTATGCGGAAGAAACTTTTCATTTACACACCACTTATGACAGTTCGATGTACTCGTATTGGAATTTTTACACCAATTAGTTGGGTTTATTTCTGGTTTTTTACCCTGTCCTACTTTTCGCGATTGAAATAAAAAGCTTCGTTATGAAAAAACCATACAATTAAAAAAAATGATTAATTTAGTTTGGGAGCTAGTTGATGAAGTGAGTTATGACCTAATTCTGTCAATGTGGTGAAGTTTAAAATGGGACTGGTTGCAACATTAGCAATTATGATATTAAGTGCTTGCAGAAATTAGAATTTTGAAGTTTAAATTTTGAGACATGTGGAAGTATTTTAGGGATACAATGTACAATAACAACATGTAATTGAATAAAAAATAGAATCTTCTAATTTCCCCCGTGTTACATACAAACTTATCAGTTTTCGCTTAAAAAAAGAATTTGTTTTATTTTCGTTTATTTTTTGCTAAAGGTTACTTTTTCCACTTTTGGGACAACTAATTATTAAGAAAAGTTTACTTGTCCAACGGCATACTATTTTCCCCCTTTTCCCAAAAAAATGCTTTATTAATCGTCAACCAGTTTAGAAAAGTCAATAACTGCAGAAAGTGTTTCTAGAACGATTTAGATGTGAAACGTACACTTCAAACGCAAGACTTATCTCGTCGATAAAATGTGACGTCAAAAATATGGGTCTTATGCTTTATTGAGTTGTGGGAGCCTTTTTCGCATTCCACATTCAATTGATCCATATTTATTTCAGTCATTCATATTATCTAAAATGAAATACTCGGTAAATATTTATTATGATGGACTTCGAAAATAACTCATGGTCAGTCTTTTCAAGTTTGAAATGTGTGCGTCTTTTTATAGTTTAAGAATCAAGTAGATATTTGTATCTTAATGTTATTAAAATACTTTGTAAAAATGATAGCGGGGTCTGCTTTTTTTAATATAGTTTATCCAGTTTATCCCCGATTGTTTTGATTTCGTGTACAAAAATATCAGCAATTGGTAGTAACTCGTCCATTAAATTAGATTCACGGCTTATATCAAAACATATGTTAGATATTATTTAATTTTTTAACGTTTCGATTCGTTCTCTGAATTAATAACAGTTTGGAGTTCAATTTTTTCAAGTAGACAAAAATGTGTTTATTTCATAGATCTCTTCATTTATCACTCTTGGACTGAAGCCAAAAGTAAATTTTAATTACAAATGTTCATAAGTGGCTACCAACAAATGCAAATATTTATAAAAATATACAGGTGTTTGGATTGTAATGACGATCAGCTTTAAATGAGAAATTGTGTGATGAAGAAAATTTTATTTAAAATATTTGTTATAGAAAATAATAAATTGACTTTTTCGAAGAGGTTTTATAGTTTTCTTTAACAACTTTATATACTAATCAATAATTTCTTTTGCATTTAAGCGACAACTTAACTATTTTAAGGTTGCTTGTTGAAATCGGTAAAACTAAAGTTTGACCTCTTTTTTTCTTACCTCCAGCTTTTGTTTGAGAATTTGAAAGAAATTAGCCAAAGAAAGTTTTGTGTAAAATTATACGTTGGTATTTTTTAATAAAAATACTTTTGATGTATCATACATTTAAAAATTCTCATAAATTCTTCTACTTTTAAATTTCACTAGCTCTAGAAATTTGAATATATATTTACAGGCGGTGGCTATTCTTATCCGGCCACTGGTATACATAAATGTACGAGTATACGGCAATTAATTTTAAGTAAATTAAAAGACTGGTACAAATAATGAACCAGAATTTTTGAAAAGAATGCTTTCTAGTAAAGTACATTTGTGTACAATAAATACTTAAAAGCACTTTAAACCTTGCTCATAAAATTCTCGTTATTGGTCTTCTAAGACTACTAAATAAATATATATTAGCATTTCTGTCCTTATAGCACCAATCTTAGTCAGATAAATTTTCTGATTAATAAGACAAGTATGCAGTAGTTAGAATGAATTCGAAATTACACTTTCTGAAACCGCTTTATAAAATTATAAGCTTATGTCTTCTTACGATAATTTGATTTTAGTGAAGGCTGGAAACCAACTGCGTCCATAATCGCCTTCTTCTTTTTAATACTACCTACTAGGAAAGTTTCCTGAACGTCTGGAAACGACTTTATTGCTTTCTAACTTGCGTATACTTTCCACAAATAAAATATTACGACAGCAAAGAAATTAAGAAAAGAAGTTTTCATTTTTTCTTATAAACCGAGTAGACATTTAATAATAATAACATTCAGAAGCAGAAGTTGACAGAAAAATGGAAAATGCCTTTGCTTGTCATTATTAGTTTATCTTTATTAACTTCTAGAGGGATTAAGATGTAATCTTAATCTTGCTGAACTATATTCCCTTCATTCATTTCACATTTAACATTTACTGAATTTCTCGTCCTAGACATAATTTGTTAAATTCGCCAGGTTCTGAATGTAAATTCGAGTAGAAGCTATTATTCACAGGTTCAATTTGCCCGAAATGTAGGAAAATTAATATGATTCTTTATGTTCTGCAATCTTTTACGTATTCTTTTTTTTAGATTTTTTTATTTATGAACGCTGAGACTACTTATTCATAATTCTTGAGGGAATTTTTTTATTTATTATTACAAAAGCAGATTTTTTATAAATTTATTTCGAAAGAGTTTTTTACCTATTTTTATCGTTGGTACCTACCCGGCCTCCGGCCTAAAGTCTTCGGATGGGCAGGCTTGAGGGGCCTCACTCCTCAACAACATCATCATGTTGGTACCTACTAATGTTTAAAGTTAATCCAGCGTACAAATTTATGGTTTTATGATTTTATGATTTTTATGAAATACCGCAGTAAAAACAAATTATAATTGAACTTTGGTATTAAAACAGAACTTGTTATGAAAAATTGTACCTCGTTCCAGTTTATAGTTACAATACGTACTATTGTGCCTATATAAATTGACGAGAAATTAGTGTCGTCGAGTACAAAATTTATTTCCCATAGATAATATGTAATATATAATAAAACATCTCTTGTTCTATTATTTATTAAAGCTGCAAAAATGACAATTTTTGAGAAGCAAAATTACTTTTCTGTACTGAAAAATATAGTATATAGTTATTTCACGATGAAAACAATCCATTTTTTGAAGTGTCCTTCAAAAGTCATGTCAGTGTATTATGTAGCATGACTGTAGCACCAATATATCAGGTGATCAATATTGGATGCCGACAACCTTGAAAATCAATTTGCAATCTTTGATAGATCAGTAAACCAAATAGTGATCATTTTAAATTAATAAAATTTGAATGCCTCAAATTCTTAATTGCTAGAAATACAAATAGCAATAGTTTTTTTTGTGTATTATTAGATGTTTGACATCAAAAAAAAAATTCAAATTAAATATATCGCGGTACAGTAAAACCCATTTTCAATGCACAAATTAAAAGTTATAAAATATAATTGAGCCCTGGTAATAA
The DNA here is from genome assembly GCA_030157275.1 of Cynaeus angustus. Lineage (NCBI taxonomy): Eukaryota > Metazoa > Arthropoda > Insecta > Coleoptera > Tenebrionidae > Cynaeus > Cynaeus angustus. Next base: position 19,891,042 of record CM058058.1, read on the forward strand.
CCAACAAATATCTAAAATTAAAGATTCGATTATATGGTGCTTTTTTATACAGAATAATTTGAAATCCGCAGACTTGTTCAAGGAAATAATAAAACAGATCGATTTTTTTTTCAGTTTATAAAAATATGAAGATCTAAAGTTGATGTAAACTTTGTGATCAATTATTCTTTAACCTCAAGAAGAAGTTTTGTCATGACACAAATTCTACAATGTCCGCTGAAACATCATAAGGTTTTATTGCATAAGTTATAACTATTATTATTATTATTAAATTAGTTATCAAAACTATTTATAATAATTGAATGTGTGCTCAAAATTTGCTTATTAATATTCAAGTTAATTAACTATTGTACCTACTAATTCGATTTGTTTATTTATTTATTTAACTTACTTTTGAAATAAAAAACCATGTCGTTGTTTGAAAATCTTTTTTTACTTACTTATGTTAAATTAAGACATTAAAGTAAGTGTAGTTTAATGCAGAGGCTAGTTTTTTTATTAGCTGATCACATTTTAATATTTTAGCTATATACAAAATTAAGAGAAAACCTAAATTAAATTTTTCAAACAAAGAGAGAGTTTCGATTTAATTTTTTTAAAGTTTTTATAGTCATTGTCAAGATCTAAAATAAACCACCCGGTAGGTATATAATTATTGAAAAACTTCATCCATTGTTGGATGGATTCCTGACAGTTATGTACTACTTACGACCGACATTTTTTGGCAAGCTTAGATCTATCTCAAAGAAAGAATTGGTTCCGGCCACAAATTATGTAAATCACCAGCAATCAGCCCAACAATGGCTGAGATTTTTCAATAATTTTTCAGCCCGTTTATAGTAGTTGGCTATATCTTGACGCTTACTCTTAGAGTTACAAAGGCATTTATCTTTTATACTAGGGCACACCAATTTTATTTGTGCGAATTAGAGATCTTAAAATATAAAAATTAATAGCCACGGTGAATGACAGTAGATATATTTATCTTGTCTTCACAATATAATTCGAGCATTTATAAACAAATTTTATTTGAGAAATTTCTGTGTTGTAATATAGTTATTCTGCCTGTTGAGTTGACCTACCTTATAATGGTTGTTGCGCAACACTGTTCATATTCTGCTAACTTGTAATATAATTTACTTTTATTTCAAAGTTAGAAAAAAGTAAAGTTATAGCCAAACTTTTATACCGGGTAGAATATGAAAAACTTTTGGTGATACGTCAAATAAAAATATTTCAAAAGCTCTAAATTTGGATCAATTTAATAATTTTTTTTGATGTTTATTATTGATGCATCATTTATTAAAATCGGATCAAAAATTGATCAGAAATTACAGTACTAAAGGTTTTTCATATTCCACTCGGTATATGTAATACATTTCAATAATTACATATCTAAGAGGAACTAACTAATTGTTGTTAAATAATAATTTTATGTTATGTTATGTTTCTATATTTTGATATATTTTGAGTAAAAAACTCAAAGGGCATAGGGAGATAAGAATGCTAAAATTGCCCCCAGAGCGTATCTTAACGATACTTTCAGGATATGTTCGTACTATAGAAGTTCTTTGATTCTGAAGTTTTTAGATCTCAAAGTTAACTAGATTTTGAATATTAATAAAAAAAGGCAAAAACAGAAAATATATTTTTTTCTCTTCATAGACTAAACCGATTTAAATAAAATTTTTATGGTAATTTAATATCTATAGAGATACTCTTTTGATTAAAATTTCAACTATATAGCTCTACATTTTCATAGAGAAAAAATTTTTTTTTCAAGAAAAATTGATTTTTTATTATAAAACTTAAAAGTACAATTTTGAAAATATTTTTTTTGTATTCCCTAGCAAAGAGTACATAAAATATATTTTTTTCAAATTTTTTGTAATGGTACGCCATATTGAAAAAAAATAAAAACTGTCAATATTTCCATATATATATATATATATATATATATATATATATATATATATATATATATATGTATAGATGTATGTATATACATCTAAAAAATGAAATTCTGAGAACGCATTAACTGTTTATTGCTCACTTCATCTCTCAGCCACCCCCGAGCACAAATAACAAAAAGAGTATGACTTAAGTGTAGTTACGCTTGAACATTCCTAACGTGAATATTAATATTAATTTTTGTAAAATAATATAATTTAGATTTAAACACTATGTTAAGCAAATAATAACGAACCTTAAATTTGACGAAAGATAATTTAAACATAATCGCTGTCTTCATTCATTGTTACGTTAATATTATCTATCATCGTTAAACAATCGGCTTAGCACTTCAGCTGGTCGTGGAATTACAGTAAAATGATTTTAGTAATAAATAAAATAGACAATAGATGTTTAACTTTAATAAAAATAAGACTGCTTCCAAGTAAAAAAATAACGAATGCCCATGTTAATTTTAAATTGCAGTTTTTTCGCTTAAAATATTTTCACCAATTTTTACGTTTGAATGCTAACCCCTGTAATCTCATGTGATTTTATTTGAAGCATAAAATAGCAAGTCAACCAGGGTTAATCCATTCAAATTAATACAAATCACAGGCAAAAATACAACATATCATTACAATAATTTAATGTAATATTCATAAGTGTTTTTGTGACGACAATTTCGACACGTGTAGTCTGCATGCGCGTACACTTTTCGCCATTTTCCCCTGTTAAAGTAAGTAGAACTCGCAATTACTGTGTTTTGATATAATCTCTGAAAGAATTCTCGCCCACGTTGCGTGAAAATTTGAACCTCAATAATCGATCCTTTGACGTTCATTTTAATTAATAAAAAAAGTAACCTACCATCTGGGACTGAGCGACCGATCACGGTGATGTTTTTCCATTTTTTCCGTGTATTATTTATGCATTTAAGCTACGTCGGTGTCGATTACGTCAATAAATTTATTTTAATAAGGGGTCATCGCAATTGGACCCTGCGTCAATACCGCATGTAGGGAGTTCGCGACATTGCGTGTGAATTGTTCAAATGTCCCATTAAATAATTTAGTCGTTTCTGGGAATCAATGTTTTTTTTTTGGTTATTTATAATCGACCCTCCTTGTCGATATCAACGAAGGAACGTCGACATGTGCGCTCGTCCATTCCCTGTTCCAGGCCACGAATAAGTGCGGATTTGGCAGAAAAGCTTTTCGTTGTTGCACAGTTAGACGATGATCGACGCGAATTGACAGAGGCGTCGCAGGTATTCGAGTGTTAAGGACGCTGTGTAGTTGACGACCATCAGTTTTGTGTGCGCCATGGCCTGTATTAGTGGACGTTGTGAGGGTGACTTTGTTTCTTCGGATTTAAAAGCTTCCCTTTCCACTGGACCAAATGCTGAAATGAAATTTGGAGCGAAACGGTAGTGCCAGTGATGCAATCAGGATCATGGAACCATGGAAACCATAGCCGAGGATCAGGAAACAGAGTATGAACTCGGTGAGTTTTATTTTCAGGTGTGTTAGGCTTCAGAGTTTTCTTGTTGATAGGGAAGTTTTATATTTTACAAATTTATTATCGAGTTATTATCTGTCAATTAGAACGCCGCGTTTAATGGTTTCTTGATGAACTTAATGAGGTAATGGTGAACCCAACTCAGCAAAAGGTCTGATTCAACCTAATTACCACTGAAACCCCGCAGAGAGCATTTTAATTTCATCGGCCGTTTAGGTATACTTTTCATACAATGCATCAGTGGAAAATTCACAAAAATTAAAACTTTTTGTTCATCGTGAAAGTAATTGGAGATGCAACAAAAAATGAACTGTTGCCACACCTAAACACGCAACTTATAATAATTGTACGTCACATCTACATGTCATAATTAGTACACCAATGCAATAATATGTTTCAAAAATGAACTACACGAATCGGTTCTTAAGGGAATTAGGGAGCGTTGTCTAGACTAAAAATATTGTTACATTTTTGTAATAATTTAACGCGATTCGTAGGTGATGCGATTAATGTAGAAAACAAATCGACGGGCTTCTATGAAAATGAAGGTCTTAGCCAAATAATATGAAATTCGAAGCTGTACAGAAATTTGTTTGAAACAAAAATCTGTTTTACTTGATTCTTTAAGTACTAAACAGTGGAATAAATTGTCTGCATTTTCGTAGAAACAAAAATTTTAGATTTTAGAATTACCTCCTTCTTGATGTTACTGTGATTTTATCATTTATAATCAGTTTTTGGAGTGTGCCCTATTTGAATCAGATTATAAAACGTGATATGAAAAATTAAGTTAAGGGCATTAAGAACATTGAACAAATTAAATGATCGTCTATTTTTGCCTGTTTTATTTCAGTTTCTTTTTGTTTATCCAAAAATATTAATTTCTGTTCGCAAACATATTCTCTTTTTTTCACACACTGGTTAAATCGGTCGAGTCATTTAAGAATCACTTACATAAATGCGGTGAAAAGCAGAGTCAGAAAATTTTCCATTCAATTAAACCCAATGAAAATCTTACTCATACCTTAATCTAAGCAATGGAACACTTTGTAAGGCCTTTAAAAACACACTCAGATAGAGTGATGGAGTTTAAAATTGCCTGCACATAAAAATACATTTACGGTTGCATGTATGCACTTTAAAACTCCAATTCAACGATACCGTAATGAATAACGAACGAATATAATCACAATAAAAACAGCCTCACAAGATTGATCCGTTTGGTTTTTAACTTATCATTACAAAAATATAGATCTGATTAATAAACGGTTTTTGGTAACCGCTCTGCGATAAAAATGTCATAAAATGAGCATTAAAGACAAATAACGGTTACTGCAAAAAAGCAAACATTTAAAAATCAACAGGAAAAGCGAGCATTACTAACACTAAAATTTTAATTTTTCGCTCCTGTAAATGTTTACGTAAAAATGAGTTCAGTTATTTCAGTAACGAAAAACCTGTATTTTATAAATAAAAAGTGAATAAATATTTATGCAAAACATAATAAAAGAACAGAACTAATTAGTTTGATTTATTAGCCACATTTCTTTAAAATTCGTTACAATTTCGTTATTTATTGACTTCGGTAATCGCCTAGCCGTATTGGTTTTACATGATTACGTCTCTAACGTTGTACTAAAAGTTATCAATGTTACAATAAAGCAAGATTTTTATCAATTCAGTTAATAAACTGTGCTGCGAATATAATTGTTTTTCACTTTAAATTTGATCACATTAAATTAAATTTCCAAAGATTTTTTTAATAATTTTTTATCAATCGAAGATAAAATTTTAGTCATTGGGTGTAATGAACCGGTACGACTGTAGTCCGAGTTATTACATCATCTGGTTGCATTTAATAAAAATGGCTGTTTTTTTTTATCAAAAGCCATTAAGTCAGCTCGCTATGGCATTTATTTACATACTTGTTCTTTGTTAGAAATTGAAAAATTGAAAAATTGAAGAATCTTCCTGTGTAGATGTCAGCTTAAATCAACAAAATAGAAGTCTGTGTGAATAAAAAAGAATGTGCGATTTTAATAAAATATAGTTTTTAAAACAATATATGAAAAAATTTGTATGTATTTAGACCACTTTGGCACTCATTTGCTCATATACCAAATGTTTAAATAAATTTGAAAAAAACACATCTTTGTAACATTTGCTTTCAAATGACGTCAGAATTAAGTCAGTTTTCCAGTTATTATCAAGCACTTTTTTACCTCGTTGCCATTGCCAACCAGCTTTATAGCTCTGTAAACTTCATAAGATGATATAAAAACTAAAACATTTCATATCAAGTATGATCATATAAAAAAATACGACTATTGTTGTCACAAACAAAATTGAACGTAATCTTCACATCTTTCAGCTCCATTGATTTTGTTTCGGCTTAACACCTGCCACGTTTTCCACAATCTAGCAGACAAGAGCACTCGTAACAAAGGGGTTTAATTACAATTGTAAAGGGTATCATGAGGGTGTGTGTAAAGTATAGTTTATTTCTAATTTATAGTAGTACAAGAACGTGAAAAGAATGCGAGCTGTTGTTGAAATGCGCGCTGGAAATTAGTGTGAAATCCTTTGAAATACATGTTATCAACATGTAACTAATTTCGGGGGGCGCTCAACGTGCAAGACTGTTCGGGAATATTAGATATTAACTTTATGAGCTTCAAGTATGAAGTAATTTGGTGATGTAAGTCTAGTGCTCTTACATCAATATTATTTTCCTAATTGAAAAGGAAAAATAATAAATCAGACGTAACCACTTTACAAATTACATCACGAAAGTTTAACTAAATTAAAAGGCTTGTGATAAACTTGAAACCTTAATATGATTAACAATATTATGACATAACTCATTTGCGAAATACTCGTATGTAGTAGTAAAAAATCAATACGAGTGACACTATTCCAGATTATGGTACTACAGCGGTGAGCGCTTTGTAACAGGTGAAGAAATCAATACACTAGTAAAACCCAAAGAGTCAGGTTTTACAAATTTTTGAGATCTGTTTAAAAACGTTTACCGTTCGTGTATTGCATAACATGTTTTGTTGACAAAATGAACAAGATACGTTTTGAATGTCTTTTGGACTATTATAATATTTAACTGGATCGATTTTTACATGACTACAGACTTGGTCGGTAAGTTAATTTGAAAGGAACAAAAATAACTATGGTTGGGTGGCGCAAAAATTTTGTTAACATCTACGCTAGAAATATCGTGTGGGAAAAAAACATTTCCCGTTACTGAAAACCAGTTTCCGTACTAGTTAAGAGAGTAAATAATATTTACCCAATTTTTCGATTTTTTTTCCAACGGCAGCACTAATATTAAATTTATCATCAATCAGACATGTTGACCAACAATCTTAGTTTGTATAAAAAGTTTACACTAAATAAAAGATAAATGCATAAATTATGTGTTTTAATGTAGTTGTACTTAGCAGTACTATAAATATACTGCAATTAAAGTATTTCTAACATGTCAAGATTAATCATATGTCAAATTTTTAACTTTATTGTTATTATTAATTTTCTTTAAGTTATTGTACTAGTGGTAAAGAAGTGGGTCCATCATTTTTTAAATTTTAAATAAACATGAGGTTAAAATTAAAGAGTTTCCATTTCATTTTATAGTTCAAATAAATAGTAGCATTCTTTAAAAGTTTATTCTTAAAATTCTTTATTTATTTAATATAGGTGTTGCAACAAAAAGTTTAAGTTTTTAAGCTTGTGGTAGAACATATGTTTGTCTAGAAACTTTACTGAAAAAAAAATAGGTATATGTATGTATATATAAATATACAAGTAAGTATATAAATGACAGTTTGTTTCAACGTTCTGATGAGCGAAAGCCTTATCCAAGTTTTTAAGCAATTGGGTCTTCTACCGATCTCCAGTTAGATCCGACGCTCACCCGTCGAAACATAGGTGACGCTATTCTTATGGGGTAGTATGTTTGTGTCACTACAAAGACCGTGGGTGGCCACCCGGTTCTCATATTCAACCTGGATATGTTACCAGTTGCTAGAAAGCAAGACTGGTGGCTCAGCGCTTACAAATCCGTGGGATCGCTACGCGGCGATGGTTCTCCTGGCATTACCCTGTACTCTTTCAGCCGGATGGAATCTACTTGAGCAGACGACAAGTTGTAACAATTGCACTTATGTCAATAAGATCCGAAATACAAAAGCAACTTGACAATTGTGTTTCAAGACTGAAAATGCTTGCCAATTTGAAAAAAAACATCGTTATAGAAAGACGGTATTTCTAAAATTAATGATACGCGAATGAATAATGAATGCGAATGACCTAATTTCGCTCTTTGTTTGTTGGTCTGTTTTTGGTATTTTAATGATGTTTTTTTTTCCAAAAACTAATTTTTTTTTTACTTAATCGACATTGTTGAGTTTAATAAGGTGGTTTTCCTTAAGTTAGAATAATTTATTAAGGTTTTACTTTTTATTTGTGCTTTATTACTTGTTTTTAACGTCATGCCATTCTTTGGCAGAATTCATTTCTTTTGTTTTAAAATTTATAAATACAGAAATGATAATTGTTAGGTGCTATTGGTTATCGATATCAAACAATTTAGTTAGATTGCTACGCAGCGCTTAGTAATAAAATTATAAAGCCACCATGCAAGGTGAAAATGCTTACGTATTAGTTGTTTAGGACGGCATCGGATGAAGAAACAGAGGGATTTCACTGGATTAAAGTAAATACATGATTACAAAGTATATCAGTTAATTTAGATGGATACCTAAAAAATATGGCATCAGGTCATGTTGTATGTACAATGAGGTAGGCACAAAAGATTTTTTCTTCTTAAAAACAAGTCTTTGTATTTTTTAAACTTGCTGTGTTCTTTAGTTTGAATGAACTGTTTTGAGAATTATTTTACTTACACTTGCACATTTAGTCGACACCATTTATTACCCAATCAAAAGAGACATTTAGATTCGGAAATACTCGCCTAGAACTGAAAATTGGTACAGACTTGAAAAATATCATTACAAATAAAATGTCAATAGTCCCCATCGATCTCTCTTCGGCTAAAAATTTTTAAGGTCAAAAAATCAAAAATCAAAAAATCGGTTTTTTGCAAATTACGGTAAGTGTGAACGTAAAAATTGTTGATACAAATTCTGTAGATTATGCGATTGTCTACAAAAATGGCCTTTTTACTTTTCTCCTAAGAATTTTCATTTATGAGATATTTTTACTTTAACGGTTTTTTGGAAGATTATTTATATAAAAGATGGAGTAACAGGGCAGTCGTTTTTCGAAGGTAAACGAGCGAACGAATAATTCTAATTGTTAGGAAAAAGAGTAATAAAATCTTTTTGTAATGAATCGCATAATCTACATCTCTGTAAATTATTTTTACACTTGTTAATTTTCTCTAAGGTACAAAAATGAAATTTTGACCCTAGCGAAGTTTTTTGAACAAACAAAATTTAGTGTTCTTACTTATAATTAATTTCAAAGAACTATATTCAGAACAGTCAAACTGTAGAAGTCACCTCCCGAAACTTTCTTTTTGAAATCTAGTTAGGTGATTTAGTATTGTTTTAAACCTATTTTAACAGTGCCAGTGGCCATAAAAATTTTCACGTGACACCTTTTCCTTTGTATCGTATTATTTCTTACTATTTGTTACAGTATTCGAATTTGAAAATTGTGTTTGGAACCTCGGGGCAGTGTAAATGAACGCGAAACTAAATAAGGCAACGTACATTGTTTATCTAATCTGTTTATTTAGTGCTCAAACTACGTATTGTTTGAATAAATCTTTATTGTTTGGTTCTCTAAATCTTTTGCAGTCATCGTATTGTCTCGGATTAAATAGCGGACAAATTAATTGCACGGTATTGTATCGTCAGGTATTTTTGTTAAGTAAAAACAATTAATAGTCAATAAAGTAATATTTGTACAATAAAATGAAAGACGTTCAGTAAAAAATATAAATGCACAGAAAATATCATGTATGCTCAGTTATTATAATAAACGCGGTATAATGTGAGAGATTCAGAAAAAAATTATGTTGAGTAAAAAAAAAGATCATTGTAATAATAATAAATACATAGTAGAAAAAATGTATTGGAGAAAAGTAGTGAATAGTAAAATGATCAGCTATTGCAAAAATTAAAACATTTTTTCTACGTGACTATGTATATTATTTATTTTATTTTACTATTTATTTTGACGGTTAAGGTGAAAATTAACCGCCTAGTATACGTGCTGACATTGCCGACAGAGTTCGGTTCAAGTGTCAAAATTAAAACTTGGGGCCGGTAATATCGTCTCGCTTTTGCTTACCGAACAGTTATTTTTACTGTGCAAATGAGCATTAAATGCTGGAACCTACGATTTTTAACTCTGCACTTTACACTGAACAAATTACAAACAAATACTGTGCATTTTTCAAATCATTTCATTTTTTTATTGTGCAGAACATAATGTTTTATCGATCATTTCTAATTTTTTACTAATAAAATCGAATTGATTACTGAACGCTTTATCCCGTGTGATAAATCTATGATTATCACATACAAATTCCATTCCAACGTGAAATAAAAAATATAAAATACACGACTCTGTAAAAAGATACTCACATATTTTATTTAAATACGTAGAAATATACCTAAATAGTTATTTACTTAACGAGTTCGGAAACTTAATTTTCTCGCATGTGTGCTTTGTTCGCAGCACCACTGTTAGGAGTGCTGCATTTAGTACGAATGCGGGAATTTTTTCCGAAAGTCATGTACAATATTTTTTGTAACGAATATCTAAATAAAAAAAAATCACTTAGTTTTTTTTAATTGTGGGAGATCTATCTACTGTAACTATCTATTAGATTTTTAAAATTTAAATCATCTGTCATATGTTTTTTTTAATTATTAACAAAATTGTTAAAAAGAGTAACAGCGAAGAATCTACGTGTACCCCTCCCGAAGTACAACAACGTGCCAAAGAGGCCGTTTCGCGTCTGCTGTCCGAGAAAAGTCGTGAGCGGTATGAACGCACTTATCAAAAATTCATTTATAAAGTCGCAATACCAACCTTGTAACGTAAATATCCTTTGCCACTAGCGGAGACTAAAAAAAACACCGGGGTGCGGTTTTCCGTGCATCGCGATTAAGCGGAAAAATTCTCTTTCCATACAATGAGTACAAAAAACAATATACTCGTACCATACACCTATCTCTATCCATTTCACTCACTGTGATAATAGATAGTAAATACATGTTGTCACTGCAGATTTTATGGAGATTGATGGAGATTTTATTCAAGTTTGTCCATTTAGAGACAGTTTGAATAAAAATTGTGTATAAAAACGTGCTCTCAGCGACAAGAATTTTAACATTTAATTCAACTGTAACCTCAATTTTAAATATTCTTAAGAGAAATAAGCACTTCAGTTAGTGTATTCACTCTCTGTGGTTTGTTTAAAAAAAAATCGTATTCTTTCCTCTAAATTCCGGAGACAGTGCACCTAATTAAAATGTTTTTTTTGCAACGTTATTCAATAATTTGAACCTTGAAACTTTTCTCGTCATATTGATCACTGGTGGTATTGAAAACCTACCGTGTGTTTAAAGTCATTAATTCTAATTAAATACTTCTTGGTAAACATTTTGTGTTAATTAGTATCGTTATACAATTTCAAAAAAATGTCTTACATTTAACAAATACTGACTTCAAACATATCCTCTTTAATATCTTCCACTAATAAAATATTTTATGATCTTCGAGTCATAACACTCATAACTCTTGAAATTTTATTGTAGAAGTAAGTATGCGTGTACACTAAAGTGAATAAAATACTGGTTTAAAAGCTTTTTGTTGCAAAAAGAGATATCACCATTTGACAGTTCCGTTATTTTGTTTTTTTCACCGTATGGGGAAGGAAGAAGCAATTAAAGACAAATAAGGAAAAATTGTTTCAGAAGATTTACGACGTTAAACTTCTGTTTAATACTTTTCACATTCAACTTCGTCGAAGTTTTGTCACAACTGCGACGTATGTTAGGCGGTGATTTGTCAATTTTTGGTGTGTGTGCCCAAATTTTATTCTGTATCGACGTTCACGTGTTTGAAGGGCAATAACAATGAATCAAAATGTTATATGGACCAGCTTAAAAAGGTCAATTCTAAAATAACACTCTTTTAAAAACTGTGAGTGTTTAAGTAATTGGCCTAAATTAAATTTAAAGGTAAAAACTATTTGATAATGTTTTTCTTTGGTTTGCATCTGTGTAACATTTAATGTAAGTGCCATACTTTGCAGTTAATGTTCAAGTTGCTGTCCTGGTCCTGGTTCTAAAACTTTGTGGACGTTTGTAAAGCGATTTAGGTTGTTGGTTTCAGTTAGCACTTACGATTAAGAGAAAACATACTAACTCGGAACTAAACTATTCATTTTAAATACCACAGTAAAACATTGATTTTTTATGTCACTTTAAATGCTAAAATAAAGTAAACCCTACTTAACGCGAATCATTTAAAAAAACAAAGTTAAACAAAAATTATGAAAAAACCACTACAAAAATAGTGTCAACTGAAGAAGTTGTTCAATTTTATATTGAAAGTAAATGAAAAATAGCAGGATTTTTTTTGATAGTATTGAAGGGTATTCGTTTTATCCGAGTACATGTTAACCAGCTTTTGTCGTATAAGTAGATATATATATATTATTTTAAATTTTGAATTTTAAATTTTTGACAAGTTCTTTAATTTGTTTAGAATCTCTCTTCCATCACAAACCTACATTTCTTACGTTTTGACATTTTCAATAGTTTAAGTTACTAAATCTTGTTAATCCATTTGTGATGTCATATCATGTCATTTTACTAAGTGTTAGGTTAATGTATATCACCATTTGATTGCTCATAACAGTACTAGCTTGCTAATTTTAATGATACAAACAGTCGCTTGCATAGTTAGTTACTCGAAAATTCAAACAAATGCTGCGTTAATTTTGAAATCCAACTGAAATCAGGCATAACATATTAACCATTATTAAAAATGGCGAGAAATAGTAATTTATCCACGATACTTAACAAACTATCAAAATTACCATTGTTAATAAAAGAAAATTAAAATGAAATTGTTTAGAAATATATGCATTAAAATAATGAATAAAATGCCCCATTTCTAATAAACATTTAAATGTACATAAACCCATTTTACAACAATTTTAAAACATAGTTGTGACAAAATTAAACCAATGCTTTTGTACTGCACTTCGATCCAGTTCTATTTTAGTAAACAATGTCAAAAAACCCACGCGAAAAGACACCTGTGACCATGTGCTTGCACATTTTTGGATACTTGCCAATATTTGTCGTAACAAATTGAATTGTAAGTTTGAGAGTGACAGGGAAAGCATTGTGAAAAAGAAACACTTCTTAATTCTGAAGCATCATAAAACTGATAACACGTTGCAATGTTGTTAGGAATACGCTAATAAACTTTTCTTAAATAATCAGTTGTGACATAATGAAGTGACAGTTCTTGTGATGGAGGTATGTAACATTTACAATTTTCATCTAATAATTTATTATCTAAAGAAATAAACTAAAACGAAAGCAAACCGTGCAATGGTGTATGTATCCAACGCGGAAATATTTACTTTTTTGTGAAAGGTAGTTTAAATATCTGCATGTTGAAGTGAAAAGGGACTCTCAAAAATGCGGCATTCCCGTGGCATTTAATCTCCGCTTTATCCTACATTTTTTTGCCTTCCAAGCATTCTTTAAATTGTGGTAGCCCCCAAGTACTACAGTAAAATATTTTTTTGAACTCATGAAGAATCGTATCGATAAAAAAAAGTACAGTTGATTTTTTGTTACTACCACGTGATATAAACACGTACTAAGCTATGTATTATCTACTAATAACTTTGGTGGTCAAAAAACTCAAACTAATTTTACATTAAAAATCCAAAAAAAAATCCACTAGGGTATCACTATTACAGATTTCATTTTTTTTATTATTACGGGAGAAATATTAATGATTCACTAGGTAAACTCCCAATATCAAATCGTGATACATAAAGTAACGAGAAATAACTCAACCGAAATTAACCCTAGCACATCATCACCAAAAAACAATAAAAGTGTTTGTTTTTTCTCAAAGAAACCAATTTCTAGTGTATAAAAACGACGTCGAAATGAATAGCGAGGATAAAATTAAAACCGCAAATTGGCGTAAGATTGAAACCTATGCAAGTGGAGAGTGATTGAAATATTTTTTTTTATAGTAGTGTCACTATAGTAATATTATATTTTAGTGCAAGGGAATACTGTGTTTTGTTAATGACCAATTGCTAGTCTCTTAATCGCTAGATCTAATTGTGATTTGAAATAAAAAGATTAGAGATTTCAATTTGTTCTGTATTACCTTCTGAACTATTCTGAGAACCTTACAATCATCAAAATTTTAGCCTCGAATAATGTAAGTTCTTTATTTTTTGTTAGCTTTGAAATTGTTATGGCTCTTTGTATTTCCGTTAAACTTTTCGATGTTTTATATTCTTCTGTTTTTAGGAAATTTCTATATTCTTTGAATGCTTTTAATTATTGAATGTTCTTTAGTTACTTTAAATAGTTAAGATAAAATTTTAAAAACATTTTAATGTACATCGCACACTTTTGATTTTTTAATTTGATGCTTTAAATCTTCGAAATTTTTAGATTCTTCTCTTTGTATATTTTTTTCTCTCACTACCTTTAAAGTATAGTAGTTATTGGTAATAAAATTTAACTCTACGCCATGTCATAAAATCTGTTCATTTGACTCTGTTGTGGTCAATGTTTTTTAGTTACCGACCTTATTTTCTGTGAAAAATGTAGCAAGTTGTACTTTTGATATGGCTCTGTATGTTTATGTTATAGAACGCTAGATTTTCTAACTATATCTAAAAAATAACAAAAAGAAAAACCGTGTTAAATAACAACTAGAGATTTTATTAAAAAATTGTTTTTTATGTATTAAGATATTTTTCCAACCAACTCTTAAGATTTTTTTTGTCTGTTCGAGTTATCTTGTTCAAAAAATAAAATATCACTTAGTTCTATGCTTTCTTCCAACGGACAGAAAAACAGCGTGACATTTTTCTAACATAGGGCAAAGCGGTGCGACATGAATAGTTTTTTTTTTAATTTGGGAAGGTCATTGGAAAAAAATGACCTAACTCGCACAAAACTATTTTTCGATACTCGTGGATTTTCGACACTCGTACGACTCCCTTCTCCTTAGTTAATGTACTATCAACGTTTTGTTGCTTTGACGACAGTAGGGCAGCAATCTGACACTACGCTTTGCAACAAAGAAAACTAGCTAATTATAATATTTTTAACTCATAATAACTAACTTCATAACTAGTCGTTAACGCCAAAGTTTATACATAAATTGCGTAATGCTTTCTTGTTCGCTAATAACGGATATTTTCGATCAGTAATTCATTATTTTTCCGTCGCAAATACTAAATACTTACCAGTGGTAACAAATAAGCAGATTTTTTATAAAATACATTTTTAACGATTAAGTGTGAGTGTCTGTATAAAATGTTATTTAATAATAACGCCATTATCATATTTTGAATTCAAGCGAATTTTATTAGTTAAAAACTGCTCATTATAAATAATGACGACTATAAAAATATATAATTAACAATTTATTTGGCTTATTATATGTCGTTTATTTCTAACGTGTTATCTTATCAGTTATTTAAAGAAACATATCTCCGTAGATGAAGAATTAGTTTTGCTATCACATACCTAAGTACTTAAGCTAGTCTTAATAAAGTAAATGCCCGTACAGTACTTATTTTTGACTAGGTTTTGCACATCGAGTTGATTGTAATTGGAATCAATTGATATCTCTAGAGATTGATCGTTGTAACTGCAACTCTGATTCTTTCTGTATATTTGTAAACTGCATTTGCTAAATTTCTCATATCAATTAGTTTTGCAATTTTCACTATGCCCCTACGCACTAAATTTTCACCGAAATCAATTTATCGAATACAATTCAGTGAACACACACAATTCATCGAAACCAGTACCAAAGTGCTTCATACCGCATTCCTGACGTGTATTTTGCATACTGCTTTTATTTTGCTGACGTTAATTGTTACTATTTAGATACCAAATTACCAATAAATTATATTGTTTGTGAAAATTTGCATCTTTATCCCTTTTTGTTCCAAAAGCAATCATAGACAATAGGATAGCTGTAAAACTCTTTATTTCTGTAATAAAATAAATGTTGCACTAAAATCGGCTCGTTACCTATCGTAACGCTAAGAGATAATTTCCTCCTGGAGAGATAAATTTCGTACTTCCTTAAAAATGTAAACGACGCTGCAATATATTAGTAGTAATGATTAATGCAGGTACAATGAGAAATGGTTTTATAACTAAAATAAATCAATGAAAATAACTGAAATGGAAAAAAAGGATATAAAATTTGACATTTCAGAACAGTGGTGGAACACATGTTGCATACCAATAAATGCTTAACCTCAAACTGTCAAACGAGACGCTTTGGGTTAACAGAGAGGGCTACCGATTTAAATCAAACTCCATAGCCTGTTTCGACGCCATTGTTTTTCCAATCATATGGCACTTTATTTACCAAAATATACAATATGCTTGCTTACTAAGGACATAAATTACAGGAAACTAACATACTGCTGTGAAAGTCCCTGCCATGCACTGTCGTTTTGAAAAATTAAGGTACCTACCATTTGCCTTTAATTTTCATAAATTGTATTATAAATATTTAAAGTGAACATGAAAAGGATAGCAATATTGTATTGATTTTTTTTTACTCTTCGAATAAACCTTAACAAGGGACACTGACGGGCACCTATCAAAAGCCACGTAAAAACTTACTTGAATAAAAAAAAAATTGTTACCCACCTTAGTTAATTGTAAATTGTAGTAATGTAAAATTGTGAGAATGAAAATATTTGTTAATTGTCTGTGTTTTTACAGATGTTTAAATTTTGAAATTATTATTGTAATTTTTTTATATATATTTTTTTAAATTTGCATTATTCACTAATTCATTATGAATCATGGATTACAAGAGTAATGTGAAAAAATAAAATTAAGGGCATTTAGATTAACGTTATCAAATTAACATTGAACAAATCAAATTACTATCGAAAGTTTGCCACCACAGACACCAAGCATTGAGTTTTTCTAGATTAACAATTACCGTCTTTTTGCATTTGTCTCAATTCAATTCGTTCTATAAGAAATACAAGCAACCTAATTGGGAGGAAATCTTCTGTTCTTATCCAATTGTTTTTAAAGTTTTTGTTCGTTCGGCGTACCTACCTTTACTGTTGTAAGTGTGTCGAATCATTAAAGAATAATTTGTACGTAGATTTTGCTTTTATATGAACTACCGTGGTTATTTGGAGCATTTACTCATTTATTAAATGATAAATTAGACAACCCAAAAATCACGTGTGCTTATATGTAATTTTAATTCCAGATAAAGTGAAAAAGAAATACGCCAGCTTAGGACACACAATCCTTATGGTTCAACTGGAGCGTAGTAGTCAAGGATTGGGCTTAAGTTTGGCTGGCCACAAGGACCGCAATTGCATGGCTGTTTTTGTTTGTGGCTTAAACCCAAACGGGGCAGCTTACAAAACGGGGGGCATCCAAATCGGCGACGAGATTCTCGAGGTAAGTAAGGTGGTCGTGGCGTTGAGACGCGTCGCGCCGCGGCGTCTTCTAATGCGAAACGCTCCGCAAATCACCGTCGTAGACACGCGTTAATCACCACTGATAACCAACAACTTGCTACGTGTTTTTCACTTGAATACAGTGCAGTGGTGTGCGCCGTTCGATGAATGTTCTTCTTCAGTGTTACGGCCTAAGGTCTGTAATATTCCATGTATCACTTTTGTTTTTTGTTATAGGTGAATGGTGTGGTTTTACATGGACGCTGTCATTTGAACGCTTCCGCTATCATTAAAGGCCTTTCCGGACCAATATTTAAAGTCATTATATTAAGGTAAAAATGCGCGCCGCTCACTCTTTTTTATCTCTATTTCTGCTCTAATGCTGCATCATTTTGTTTATCCAACAAATCAAAAACATCCTACGTTCAAGCGAGGTTCGAATGGAAGCGACACGCGAAATTTCCACGAGAAATTTTATTAATAAATAAACTAAATTCTTGATAACTTTCCAACATAATCCATTTCCCATTTATTTTTGTATTATATCATGGACTACATCATAGACAATGTGTTGACTGCTCGATGGATTCGCAGCAATTTTTTTTTTAGTACATTCAGGATGTATATATTATTTAATCACTTGTCCACACATTTTGCTTTCAGTAGGTATATTTGTACATGCTTTATACGGATAAGTCGAAAACAAATAAGCAATTCTTATCACATTTAGCGAAAGATAAGAAAAAAGAGGAAACATCACCCAAAACTAGTACCGTCTTATCATTTATTATGATAAATTCAAGTCGAAAATTATAAAATAACGTATCACCACGCTGCAGAGATTATTATTTTTCGTACAAGGGTGGCGATCATAATAGCGTATAACTTCAGCCGCCATTTTGTTGTATATGCTACGAAATGTTTCAGCCAACAAAAAAATTAACTAATTTTTTTGTACAATAAAACTTGAGTGTGAAACATAAATTATAACGTCAACGCGTTAATTTTTTTTGGGAGCGGTTTCTATTGGCAGTTTACGTTTTTATAGTCCCTTTCCGTGGTCTTAGAGAATAACTAAGCAATGAAAGAACGTTAAAGAGGTAATGTGTTTTAGCGTATTTTAACGATAAACTGACATTCAATTTAAACGAGTAAAACGCTGCAACGCGTGAAATTGGCATAACTAAACATTATTAGAGGAAAATTATAAAACTTATTCTCAGGAACTATAATTATTAAGTAATAAAGTTTGAAATAGTTTCGGTTTTAAAAGTATTTCAATATTAAACATTCACTGAAAATAATGACTGGTCTGATCTAGCAGAATTATAATTGACTTTACCATTTTACATAACTATTGAAGGCCGCTTTGCAGATGTAGGTATTTTGTATATAAAATATATAAAAAAATCCATAGAAATTAAATAATACTAAATCTGTTCAAATATAATATATATGACTGAACGAATTGTTCTTGGAAGTTCGGTTCAGTGCTTTGAGCAGTATTACATTTCCTTATTAAGTATAAAGTTTCTATTTTAATGTTTGTGAAGAAAAATAAGCAAAATCCTTTTACCATTTATTTAAATTGTATTATTCCATAATACGTACAACTGAGCAAGTTTCGGGACATTCCGTTTATACAAAGTTAATGTAACTGTTACAGTTTTTTATTAAAGATAGAATACCATCTATTGTCTCTCTATAAGTTCATTTTTGAGTAGTAGGTTACATGTAAATAAAAGTTGACGTCACAACAAAACTATAATTTACACACAAAAGGATTATTAAGAATTAACTTTATGAAGTAGCTTATATTTTACAGTGGTAGCATTTCAAATTCAGTCGATGTACAGATGGATCAAAAATAAAAATCTGTGTATTTGATTTTTTCAAAAAATACTTTAAATTGTGCATATGTTCACAAAGATTACCTAATCGTTAGTTATGAAAAACTATACTTAATGTTGAGGTTGTGAATTTTTCAGGAAATTTCAAATTTTTCGGAAATTAGTTTTGTAGACATTTACAGAGGTTTATAGAAATACAGAAGATATGCAAAATATAATATGCAAAAATTTAAAAGGTGGCGCAATAAAGGCAATCTTTTCATTTTGATGTTACAATACGATATTTATTTATGACTAAATGCAAAAAAGTTCTTGTAACACATTAACTCATTAGGTTTGATCTTCTATTTCAATATGTCTAAACTCTTGAAACGTTTGGAGATACCGAGCTAACAAAATTTTCAATTTTCTCGAAAATCTTTTTCAAAACGTTTAAACGCTTAAATTAGTTAAAAATTTTGATGCTGAAAATTGAAGACTTTCTTATTCAGTGAATTCTTCTCTTTTTCAATCCATTTAATTCATCGGTCTTTGTATTTTTAATTTTTTTAAATTTTGTAGATCTGTTATATTGTCTGCGGAGTTTTTATATCTCTTGCACTAAGATTTTTAAATTAACTGTATTTTCAGGGTTCTTTGAATTTTGGATTTGTTATTTTTTCTAAACTTTTTGTCCTCTGTAGATCTTCTAAATTTTTATTGTTTATTTAAAAAATTTCGATCTTTTAATTCTTTTTTTAGGAATATGCAGAATATGCAGTTTATCAAAGATGTTAGTTTAACTGATCATGCTTTTTACACATAATTGAACATCGATGGATATTCCCTTTATGCAAGGAACCACTGTGTGAATGACCTAAAATGTTTTCATTACGTTATCTATAATATGTAAAATTATTTTTTTATAATCATCATCATAATAACCGAAAACATATAACTGAATTATGGTTAGAAAGTCTACGTCTAAACTGTTCGGGCTTTAAATTTAGAACAAGGCTTTCATTAGACTCGCTATAATTAATCACAATATAACGCTTTGACATGCCTCTGGTTAAACACGTTTGACGATGGGATTATAGCATTGTTATAAATTCAGTGGAAAAGAGACCGATTAACAGTGAACACAATTATCTCACTGCAGTTATGGCAGTCTTTTCAAAAATTAAGCCGCATATCATAATGAAAACGAATTAGTTTATACATATAATCGTTCGCAAAACGTTACCAAAACCCTGACGGTTGTTTTTTATGGTTTCTTTTTAGTTTTCTTAATGCAGAGTGATTCACGATGTTAGACCAATATCTGAACCTAATAATTCTAAATATAGTGAGGCCTAAAAATGTAAAAAAGAAATTTATAATACTATCAACAGGGCTTAAGGCATAACGCTTTAAATTTTTTGCTAAAACCGACTAAGAATCTCTAGCATAACTGAAAAACCAGTTTTAATTTGACTGCTTAGCGATGTACTAAATTCTTTAAATAGTAAAATGACCAGTGTTATTATGGTGTTTGATGAAACTTGCGGAAACGCTCTTCTATCCGATTTCCGAATGTTATAGATTTTCGTTTGTTTACAAGAATCATGCACGGATTACCGGGGTATGGTTCTTTTAAAATGAACACGAGGGATATCGGCTCTCCTGAAAGTGGTGACAGATTAGAAATACAAGAAGTTCTGGATGTTGAAGATAATCAAGGGACTAGCTCGAGATGTTTAGCTTTACGATTTGGATTAGTATCACGAACATTGCTTGGAAAATTATTTACGATTAAGGTTTACAACCTTATCATGTACAAAAAGCGCAAGATTTAAAACGGGAAAACTTTGTTCGATGAGTGCAATTTTGTAAATGCTTGCTTAATCAACTCAATGATAATCTTTTTCTAACCACCGTTTTGAGCACTGACGAGGCGGCATTTAGACATAATGGACATACATTTCGAGCGCTGAGGACTCCTACGCTATTACAGAGGGGAATTTCCCGAATTTCCCATCAACTTTTGTATTGGAATAGTCAACACCATGTCGATTATAAGCTGCACAATATTTAAGATGTTAGTCAATGACTTGGAAAATTTATTAGATAATATTTGATTAAACATAAGACAACAAATATGATTTTTGCAAGATAGAGCTCCTTCCTACAGTGTGCGCATGGTGTCTGAGTAGTTATCGAAAAACTTTCACAAAAAGAGGGCAGGAAGAAATGGCCTAATATTGTGGTCTCCACGCTCATCATATTTAAATCCATGTAATTTTTTCGTGTGGTGCCATGTGAAATAACTAGTATATACGGCGCCTGTCGGTAGGGTTGAAGAAATGCGGGTTGCGAATGCGGTAAGAATAATCGCATAATGGTGGGTAATTTTGAACAAGTGCGTGAGTTCTAGATAAGTCGTGTCCGGGTTTGCATTTACAATAGGGGACGACATTTCTAGCAATTTTTGTAAACTCATGGTAAAATTTACACGCGTATATACCAAGGTTTTATTAAGCTAATAAGATTCAATAAACCATTCCAGTGACCATAAAAAGTTTTTTCCCGTGTTCATTTTTTTTGAGTTGAGAATGGGTAATATGTTTTAAGTATACAACCTCTAGTTTATGTGTTCGCAAAATTTTGTAAATTTTATGTAATATACCACGTCAGATGGTTCTGAAAAATGAGACCAACCATTAATGTCTTAATAAATACCTTGTTGTGGGCTACAGATACAACAGTGAGTTGTATAGATAAATCGTCAGCCTTTAAAATGTTGAGAACTAATCTTCTTTCAACAAATTTTTTATCCTCGGATTCTCGAATTTTTTTTTTTTTTTAGTAACCTTTGAAGACAGCCGAATCCGTATCAAAGAGACATTTTAATTGTGTTGCGACGTCAGTAATATCTAAATTATAGATACCCTCCTGCTTATTTTTTAGCTGTATATTATATAAAAAAAAATATATAAAGTATATTTTGCTCTAATTTAGAAACTTGACTGCCTGTAGTATTACATTTAAACAAAATAGAATGTGGAAACCAGCATTGAAACCGCACAAATGGCAAAACTAAAACTTCCGATATGTTTTTAATACATTTTTGTTAAAAAGACAAAAAGGTTAGATGTTCCCAAAACACGTTTGACATTAGACAACTTATTTTTTGATTATATTTTTTTTCGACCATTTGCTATATCTTAATATTTATCGAAAGATTTCAAATGGTAATCAACTGTAAGACATGCACTAACCTATTCAGATTTGACACACCCGTACACATTTGTTCGCATGTTGTTAATTATAAAATAGTATTTATCTATTAATAACTAGTACACGGTTCGTTTAGGAATATAATTCTCTTGTAACTAAATTGTATTGTGAATCTCTTAACCTTGTCATGCGTTCCTTTGGAATATTTGTTCTAGATTTTTCATTGTTGGATATTTAAAAACATTCCGCATTGTTTGTGTCGTACTGCTAAATAAATCTCATTTAACTTTTACATTTTTAAAATATTTTTTTCAAAATGTGTGGCCACTATATAAAGTTTTTTAGTATAAATTTTATTTTTTTCAAATCGAATATGCAGTATTAGGCAATATGTCTTTGAATAAAAACTATAAAACTAAACTTAAATACAAGCAAATGACATTTACGACTTGATCCTGAATCATGAGTTGAACCGAGATCAAGTCGTGACGAACAATCTAATCTAAAAGTCATAAAATTGGTTATATTAATAGAAAAACAATAAAGGAAATAAACAGGTAAGTTCTTAAAACACATTTGCAGTCACCTTTGGATGTCCTTACACTTTTTCAACATTCTTTATATATTAAAATAAATTATATTAAGAGAGAAACATATATTAACTTGTTAATATATTACTAAGTTAACTAAAAAAAATTACCTAAACCTTAAAGCTATAGATTCTATCTAGTTTTAGTTATGAATTTATATCTGATAATAATATTATTTTATATGACAACCTCAATTTTGAACAATTTTCTAATGTACACATTGCTACAATTTTATTTAATAATAAAAAATAATAATAATTTATTATCCTTATAATAAGTAATACAGAAAAAACCGGTTCAGTCGATAGTTGATACCAAATTTGAAATGTGTGCCTACGAGGTAAGGTATAAGAGAAAAAAATTCTAAAAACCGATAATGATAATGAACACTTTGCTTAAAAACTAGAACATCTACATAAAAAGAAGATAGAACATTACGAGTTACTCAGAACTTGTCTCCATTAATTCTGTAAAACTAGTTCTATGAAACAAAAATATTTAATTTATGTTAATATGAATACTGTAACAATTTAGAATAACAAATAATTAGTTAATAAAAATCGAAACATTTTTTTTATTTTTATTACTAAATCAATTACCAATCTCGGAAAACGGGAAGAGTTATCAAGGTTTTTTGCAAATGAAAGAGCACAAATTTTTGTAGCGACGTTACCAAGACAAATTTTCACAGTAGTTTTACAGTACTACCAAACTAAGAAAAACCCTAGAAAGTCCGTATAGACCTAGTTGCTAAAAGTTGGTTTGTTTTTGAGATAGCCTTTAGAATGTATCGTTCTTGGAACGATTTGAATATTACTGATGCAACTTTGGGTCTTCAGTTACAGTAGTCTCTTTTTGCTTTTTGTGTTCTATTAAAATATTTATTTTAATTTGCGCAAACAATGATAACAAATTTTACTATCAAAGTTAAATAATTAAAGCTGTTTCATGTAAATAGAAATTTACAAAATTCCTCTCATTCTTTTATTAACATTTACAAATTAATTCTAATATAAAGCAAAGATAAAAAAAATTAATAATTACATCCGCTAAAACCAAAGTAAAAATTATCACTACCATATATAAATTACAAGTAGTTCTAAAGAAAATTTAACTGTATTGAAGTTAATTAAATTTAAATTATTAACTTAAATAAAATAATTATCAATTACTATTAAGTTAAATTTATAGTTACAATGAACGCGAGCCGCATACCGGAGTAATATTTTTCCTGGGTAAAAAAAATGTTTTTCACTTTTTTCATTTTACTCTAGTATAATTAGTAAGTTATCAGGGTGTTTTACTATATTTTTATGAAACAAAATTGTATAAAGGTTATGTGTTAGAAGTAGTTGGGGAATTACAAATTTTAAAAAAAACAAAAAATAAATTTGTAGTACAATGTTGTCCTAAGACTTGGTACTTTCTAAAAAGTATACAAACTGCACAGTTGGGCAAGAAATACATTTTTATGGCATACAAAACGAGTCGACACTTTTAGGTAGTAGTAGTACGGCAGTCTGAAGGTGGTTTTAAAGATAAATACACAATTTGGTGACAGTACGCTTATACAGTTAGGAGAGATTTTAATATCTTACATTGTTGTCTGAATAGATGAATAAGTGGTTTACTTAGATGAAATAGAGAATTTTTATCGTCTGCTTTTGTGTTATTTTTATTTACATTATTTACATTTTTTATGCTTTATTGTTATTGATAGATTTTTTCTTTTTTATTTCATTATATTTTTTATTGTTAGTCTATTAGTATTATTATTCCACAAACTAAAAAGATAACGTAGACGAGATATGCGATTTGTACCTACCTTTTTTCGTTGTCAGTTCGTCACATTTTGATTAACATCATTATTAGCAAACATTATGAGATATTTTTCCTTCCGTTAATTTTTTAAGAAAACTTAGATTGTTTCTCGACAAGAACACTCAGAATGCAGTATTTCCCCCCAGTTGAAGTAAAATATTTATTATTTACGGTCCCTACGGCCATTGATGAAAAAAGCACCTTATATACTTCATACATATTGTATATCAATGGCCTTGATGTAATAACTTCTGGGTATAGCTTTGGCATAATTCTGAAACTAGCTGTTTGTTAAATGGACATTCTGAGTGACTGAGAGTTTTAAAAATACATTTTTCATAATCGTTTTGATTATAGAAGAATGCCCATAAATGTTAGATATAGACTTTTAAATAGATTGCTTTCTATTTATTATTTTTGTGTGCAAAAATGATTTTATCACTTCTTGTCTTTACTTAAAAAGAAACAAAATTCACACTGCTTAGCAAAATAGATGTTGCTGGTGTTATCATCAACAGACAAACACCAAAGTTGCTCCAAATTGTCTCATGCTTTGAATTAAATATTTTTTCCTGTGCGCACATGAGTAGCGAAAAACGTTTTGTTATCATAGGAAACCGCAAAAGACAACGTTCACGTATGTTTCTACAAGAAACGTTTTATATTAGAAAAAAGTATATCAGCATTATTTTTCCTGCGCAAACAAAATCATTCTCACAGTTTTATTTTATGCCACAAATTGTAGTTTTTTTTTTTAAATTTGTGGTTGCTTGTGAAATATTGTCTCAAGTTTAAGAAAACTAATTTATTGTTCTAAAAATTAGTGGAGACTAAAAATTTCCCCTTAGAAGGAAATTATTATTTAATTATTATTTATTATTATTTGAACCGGTATTTTGTTCGAAATCACCTATTATTTCATCCTTGATTTCAAGCAGTAATAAGTGGTCTAAAGGTAAAGATTTTTTGAACATTTTTCCATCAATCAGGTAGGCTTTCTTGACAATGGACCACTGCGTCAGTGGGTTGCCTGAATCATTTTCACTTTTGTTATCTCAAGTAACATAAATTTTAAATTAAAAATTAAATTCAATCAAATTAAAACATAATTTAAGCTACTGATTAATTTTTAGTACACATTATCGTCGTAAAGCACTTGTGTGGGCTCTTTGACTGGAGGTATTAGGATAATAACTTCTTCAACTTTTTTTATAACAAAATTGTACATAAAATTTTCTCATAATTAACAAACTTTGCAGTTTCTACGATTCAACAAATTAATCTTTAATCTTATTTTCTGGATTTCACTTATTTTTATACTTTAGATTTTTTGCAATGTTTTGTAGATAACAGATGCTTTTTATGGGAGTCAGATAGTAGCTATTTATACAATAAATGGTGATAGTAAAAGATTTCTTTACGCGTGTGCTTATTGCAGAACAAGGCGAAGCCGAGTTCTGTGAGCATGCAGATAATTTCTCACATGTTAGATATAAGATATTATATATTCCTGTCTCGAAATGGGATTTATTTTGTTTTTGTTAATTCTTCGTCATTTGGCCTGCAAAAGTAGTCATTTTTTTCACTGACTAGAAAAAATATCATTTTCTAGATGAGATTGAGGAAAAAAGTAAACTTTTTCTCATGAAAATAAATAAAATCAACTTCTCACACTCGTTTACGTTTGGCAGTAAGCTAGGTTAACACACCAGTGCGGTAAAGAATGAACATTACCGTTTCGCTAGCTTACTATATTACTACTAGCTTACTATATTACTACTAGCTTACTATACTTAACCCAACCGGGTGCGATAAAAGTTTTTTCACTGCTGTACATTTGGTTTAATATTAGAAGTAGTGTTGTTGTATATAAAATTTTGTACGCAAATCATGGGGTGGTCTTTATGATTACGCAAAACTCGGACATATGCTACGTCTGCATTTTCTGTTTAAAAAAAATATAAAAGTGTAAAGTTGATTGTCTACCCAGAGTCAGAAAATAGTCGAAATGAAGTTTCCAGACAGAAAATTAATAGTCCCCAGGTTATCCCATTACCCGTTAAAGACAGGACTTAAATATCAAATTAGACTAAAGAGGAGTTTTTCCAAATATTAGCATTTGAAAATTTATCATATTTGTAAAAATTTATATCATTCGTAAAAGTTACGTCAAATGGAATACAACCAATAATTCATTAATAGATTTCGTGTCTGGACAGTATATTAAACATGAGTAAAGTTGATTCTTCTTATTGTTGCTAACATCAATTCATGTTTTAATCGCCCAAGTTTACCACATATATAGTGAACTGCTAACGTGTATGTATGGCATCCTGAGATAATTCAAAGACGTCTCCAATGTAAAAAGCATACATAATGGATTTATTGTGAGCAGTATGTTCTATTCCTAAAGCACATTCAGTCTCGTCTATTAATACATTATACAAAGTGATTTACGAATTTATGTGAATATTAAAAACTGTAACAGTCTTCAATATGGGGACCCCTAGAAAATTAAACAAGTTACTGTCAAAAAATTCCAAGATATATAACTTTAAAATTTTCGTCAAAACCATGGGTTGATAATAGCTGGCGCTATTACTTTTACATTCACTTTTATTTGGATTCGTTTGTTCAGTAAAAAGATTGGGACGAGATAAAAAAGGGTCGACGACACATTGTAAAAAATGTCATTTTCTGCCAAACTCAGTTCTGAGCTAGTTGTAAACGATCATCTATTTTATAAATAAGGAATAATTTTTAACGCAGCACTTCATAGAGATCTCTTTAATAAGAAACACAGTGTTACTACTAGAGTTTTGCTTTCTTTTGCAAGATTTTTTTAAGTGAATTTGTAGATTAGACCAAAAGCTCAATGCCAGATTTTGTGGTTAAAAAAATATGTGGTCGATGTATTGTAAATTAAAGAAAACTTCAAACTGTAAACGTGAAAAAAAAAGATTGTTTCTATGATTATTAGAGTACGTGGTAATCTGGACATCAAAGATTTCTCTCGTGCATATTTTTTTGAGTTGAAAGTAAAGAGTGTTTTTTGGTGGTTAAACTATGTTTAATATGTGCTACCTCCAGTTTCAATATTTGCATAATCTCATGAGTTATCTGTATCGACTTATTTTATCTAATGAGTGAATATTAAAACTAATATTAATCTTCTGATTTATTTAATTTTATCTGAACAAAAACAATAATTCATAGTAACAATCTATAAAACCTACACCTTATTTTTAACGTTGACAAACTAACTGTAGATAAGCTCTGCAAAATTTTCTGTTTCTGTTCAACATATACTTTCGAAGTAACTCTTTACTTAGTAGCGTTTTAGCTAATAACGGGTGTTGAATACGACCTACTGTGTTTTATTTCTAATTTAATTGTAAATTGACACTTTGTAATCACCTTTCCCCACAATTACCTTAATTAGTAATTAAATTCAACCAATCCGTTGTAGGTATTGACAATAAAATGGGTCAGATCAATGAGATATTTTAATTGCATGAATTTGTAAAAATCATTAGGTAGGCAACCCGTTATCCTCTTTAACACGGTGTATAGTCTACCTTTGAAAACCGTTTACTCGATAAGCTAAAATTCGGCCTCGTCTTGTCCTTCTGCACAGTGCACTAAAAACATCCCATAGATCTCATTAAATACCAAAACTCATTCATTCTTGATTAGATTACCCATCAGCTGATAGAATTTGGTTAATTTCGTTTTGTCCTCTTTTTTTGCTTCAAGGTTTAAGTACCTATTCTGTTTGTTTTCATTAAATTTACTATTAGATATTGTGAGTTTAGCTGGCAGAACGAGTTTTTTTGTAAACATGTATATGTCAGCCGTTAAGGTTAAGAAGTTATGTTAACATTGCTGTTTCCTCAGTATTTCCTTCTGTTGCGGTACGAATTTTTACCTTTTCAGTTGTTATACGTGTCACTAATCGGTGTTTAATCTCTAATGCGATTTATCTTCATGACATTGCTTTTTTGCAGGCGAAAGACTGCCATCGATGACATCGCTGTTAAACCCATCACACAATTTCCAGTTTCCTTGGCGGAAGAGGTGAGTTCCTTTTAATTTGACGTCCATTCAGTTGTTTTCACATAATAATGATTATTGTGCACACATTTTGTCGCGGCCACGGCGAAACTGTCAACAGGTTTCACATAATTAGCGCCAAATTATTTTTACATTTTATTATATGAGCTGCGTAGAAATAAGTGGTAAATGTATGTAATATAATTAGTTTTATTGCACTGATACTTTCATAGGAATGAAATTTATGTAAAACCCACTTTTTGTATTTTTCTTTCTAACGGATTCAAATGGTTTTCAATGTGGGTTAACTTTATTGTTTAGACCGTTAAATAGCGTTAAGAGAGGTGTCCATGACGGAATCGTTCATTTAAAATGAGGGAGCAAAATTTATGACAAAACATCTAATAACAGAAATACAGTTTCAATATTTGTAAAATTTAAATCTGTGGTTGTTCGTACAAACATTACACTTTTAGAGGTATGCACTGGTTTATATGACAAGAGGTCAAGGGACTAAATACATGCATAAGCATAATCTGGTTGTAATTAAACACGAAATAAAAAAAATATTTATCTTCTATGGTTATTAATAATTTTGTGTGACGTTTATGAAATTCAGATTAGGTCATGTCAGGTCAAGTCAAGACAACAAGGATGGGCAGTCAAAAAAAACTAAAAATATCAACTGAAATTTAATAAGGATATCACCTAACAAAATATCTTATTTTTTCCAAACGTAGGAATAAAAAATACAGGATTTCCTGCATAGTCTTAAAATACGTAATTTGCTTGGTACTATAAATTCAACTTTTAAAAAACATTTCCTTTTTATCGACTGAAATTTCAAAGGCCGTTTTTAATATTTTTTATTTTATTTATTTCTCAATTTTAAGATGTAAAATGTTACTTATAACAATAGAATATGATTAAATTAAAGTATCATCGATTAAAATATCTTAATTTTTCCAAACGTAGGAATCAAAAATACTGGGTTTCCCGCAGTCGTAAAATACATAATTTGTTTGTTGCCATAAATTTATCGTTTAATAAACATTTCCATTTTATCGGCAAAAATTTTTAAAAGCGATTTTAATATTTTTATTTTATTTATTCCTGCAATTTTTATGATTATAAAAAATGTTTTCTTTCTTTTTTTTTTGAAATGATTTATAATCCACATTATTTGTATCATTCATTTAAATAACTTATTTTAGATAATTTGATTTTTTTGGAAAGGTCACGGGCTTCACTCGTGATTTTGAACTACATATATGAAAATAGCTCATTGTGCCCCCCAAAAAATGCCCACTATTACCAAAAATTATGAAATACTAACTAATGGTCTTTCTTTTTAAGGTTTTTGAATGAACGTCATTTATTAAAGATAAATAAATAAAAACTAAATAATATATATTTTTTTAAATAATGATATATGTAAAAATCATCGCGTGGGTCTTATGCTCAATTCGTCATCAAATTAAAAAAAAGAGAATGTATAATAACTTGTGTCATTACTTTTGTCTCTTAATTTATAATAACTGCTATTTTTGTGTGAGAACATAGACTGATACTGTTTTTCTACATTTTTCGATATTTTTAGGTGAAAAGTTGATAAGTTTCTAAGTTAAATATTCCTATTATTATCATTATTAGTTCGTCAAACTTTGCTGCAGGCTTAATGTTGTTTATTGTTGAATACGACCTCCCATCAATCGGACAATACACTTGGATGACAAAAATTTTATCATATGAATGTATTTTAATGACACCTAGCATATGTTATAATATAACTTTTTTTATTTGTTTTTTTTTTATTATTACAAGTCAAAAAGCTATAGGATAATACAACGATTTAAATGTGTTGATATAATGCTAAAGTTTAGCAACAGCAGATTGTTCAGAGATAATTTTGTTTTGATGCAAATAACAAATTCCTTACGTTTCCTTGTGAGAAGCGGACTTAAATATTTCAGCGATTAGTATATAATATATATACATATTTTTTTGTTCATTAAAGTATAGTTTTTCAATGACCCACTTATAACCAGAAATCTATAATTTAACTTGACCTCAACAATTCACTGAATGAAAGAAACAAACCATAAGAAATATATCTAATAAAAAAATTTTTTGTACTTATATAAATGTTAAAATGGACAACTTTTGGCAGGGAACATTCATATTAGTGACCTTCAAATGCATAATCTGATATAACATGATACATGAGTTTTAATGTTATATAAGGATAAGCACTTCTACTTAAGAAAAAAAAAATGAACATTGAAAGTATTTACCTAAAATTGAAATTTTTTAAAACACAAAACTCGTGTTAAATTGTCTGATTTAGTCATCTTTTGTTTCACAACTTAAATTCAATTTAATTCAGAGCAGCCAGAATTAATGCGATCATGATGATCTCAGTTTATTAATATTAATGTTCGCTGAAAAATACCTACCTTACAAAGAAACTTGTTTTACATTTTCGAAACCAAAACATTTTGTGTGCAACCTTGAAGTAGTTATTAACTGTTATCACAACGCCACTTCCGGTGATAAGAATCAAGCAATATGCATAATTTGTTATCGTTTTAAATATATCAATAGAATGCCTGACAAATACAGGAAAATTATTGTTGTTTGAATAGGATTAAGGCCAATATTTGAGAGTCTCGCGATTGACCACAAGAAAAGCTACCGTGGTGTAATTTTCTTATATTTTCAATTTCGTTTAAATTGACTGTAATTAGTCGGATAGTCCAAGGAAGGTCAGCCTCGTAGTACACTCCGCAGTGTTGCCAAACGCGGCACTCGAAGTATTGTCTGCAATTCTGTTTTTAAACTTTCGACACTTTAATATATTCAATATTTAGAAAAAGAAGAGAACGTGAACTAATGCATAACATTGTTGTTCGCTTATGCACCCATGCTGCATCGACTTCTTTTTGATGTTTGATGTTGCAGAATCACTTATAAAAACTGGACGAAGTAAATGATTCTTTTTGAAGGCATGTCATGCTATGTGTTGTTTGAGGTTATTTTTGTTTCTGCAGGCCTCCGAGGAGCAGTTTAGTGCTAACTATCCCAATGTTCGAACCGTCGCTGTTAAAAAGGTAATACATTCAAAATATATTTTTATTTGGTACAGCAATCATCACAATATTTGCAAACAAATTACAATATTTTGCTATCACACAGCCACCATATTTTTATATTGCTGGTGACATATAACAAGCCGCTAGATGGCATCACATCGCACGCACACGCCACAAAACGGTACCGCTTCAAGGTACATACTATACATAACAGCAAGCGTAGTAAAGAAAAGGTGCTATAGTATAGTCGTCCGGAAAAATTACTGCATTCAATATTTTGTTCGGATTATAGATTTGGTGGAGTCCAACATTTGCAGGGACGTATTCTAATAAGAAATCGAGTTTACCAACCCTCATTAGTTTGTAATTA
Organism: Cynaeus angustus; assembly: GCA_030157275.1. Lineage (NCBI taxonomy): Eukaryota > Metazoa > Arthropoda > Insecta > Coleoptera > Tenebrionidae > Cynaeus > Cynaeus angustus. The sequence continues at coordinate 19,923,210 of CM058058.1, forward strand.
AGTTTACCTCCACTGTTTGTATTTTCAATTTAGAACAATATTTTTGTTAGTGTTGATCTGTGTAGTCCAGCAGCAAGAGTAACTTCTGCCCATAGGAAAACAATGACTTTGAACTTTGACCAACAGATTGAAGATGAAAATCTAAACAAAAATGCGTCTTCTAATCAAGTTAACGGTGAAGAGATGAGCAAAGAAAAACGGCGGAAAAAAGACTGCGTGCTTCATGCAGACCCAAAAATTCTATTTTTCTAATTTATTTTTCAAGTTTTGTAAAGTTTATGACACTCGCAGCATTTGATTAAACAGTTTGTACATGCCACAAGAAAAAAAAAAAATTGTTGCATATTTAAAGAAATCACAACTTTTTAATTGTCTACAGAATCGACGAATTCGGGAAAGAAAGTGGGCCATAATACTGGGGCTTCGGCTTATTACTGCGTGTTTAGTTCCATTGAACTTATGTAAAGTAATTTAAAAAAGAAGTTGGAAGAAATAATAAAATCCGAAACTTCAATGTAAGTGTCATGTAATTAGTAAGACAAGTTGTGGGAAAAACGCGTCAAGCATGTAGTCGATATAGAATTTTTTTATGTTTCTCCGAATATTCCCGAATGTATTATTACGGTGGATGCCGATGGTGATAATGAGAATAGTGATGGTAATTAATTTCCTAATGTTGTGTGTATACAATTCTTTTTAATAAACAATATTTATTTAACATACTGTTAGTTAAGTTTATTATTTGTGAGTTGAATCCGGACCTGGCAAAATGTAGGTTCCACCCAACACTGTTAGTTTATGGTAAGATATCAAAAATCTACTAATCAGTCGCTCATTGTTAGCTTACAGATCATTAGAAGGTACTTTAACTGTATTGGGGCTGTATAACGTTATTTTTTCCGTACGACTATATAAAAAATGCACTTTTACTTTGCAACGAATTTCGTTTCATATATGAATTATCAAAGACTCATGGGCGTAAATTTCATTGTTAGTCATATGTTTTTTTATAAACTCCAAATAATTATTAAATCAGATCAATTTAATTTATGGAATGAAGGCCTCTTTAGTAATGATGCTAGTTATCTTATCTATTCTTATCTATTCGCCTTACTTTCTATTTTGATTGAAGCCTAAACCGTGCAAACAAAATAACAATACATACATTCAGTAGTGAAACTAACGAGTTGTATTTTTGCACCTGCAAAAATTTTTCATTTCATAACAGACTGTGACTTTGTATGCCGTTTCTGAGATCAAACTTATCAAAATTATTTGATTTACCGATTTAGATCAGCACTGGTTGTTTCAAAAACTGTTGAAAATAGGACAATGAACAAAGTAATCTTCATGGTAAAATTTATTTTGTTTTGAATATTACTCAGAAAGATCGACATTAAATTTAAAATTTCACGGTTACAATTTTTAAATAATACTCCTACTAACTTTATCAGGTATCATTAGCACATAGAAACATTGTCATATCTACAACCAGCCGTGTAAGTCAGTCGGTCGTTTAGGTCAAAGTAGACTGTCGTAAATATTAGCGACAGTTTAAGTAATGTTTTTTATTATTAACTTTTACCATCCAAAATTTATAAAGCGTGAGATATGAATATTAGGTTTTGACGTGTATTTTTCTTATATTACCGAATTCGAATAAAATTGGAATAAGGTAAGAATAATAACATTACATTGTCGATTTAACTACTACATAAAGAATTTATATTTAAAATAAAACAATAGGTTTTGGAGTTAAATTGTCGTTTTTTGACTAAACACGAATGTTCGCAATGTCTTATTGTGTCTCTTGATTTTAACTATTTGAAATTTACTTTGATAGCATTTGACAAGAGGAAAAGGTATGAAAAGGGACGAATCAACTTACAAATTTATCAGTATAATAATATTTGAAAAGATTTTTGGTATTGTTCCGTTAATTTTTTTGCTTTCATGAAATAACATCTAATTGGAGAATTGACCACATAAATAGTTAAAAAAATATATCAAAAATACATTTGAACAAGCCTTACTTTTTTAAAATGCTTAAGTGCGTAATAATCTTATTTTTACTCAAATCAATTCAACCGTAACTAAAGAAGTATTATAATTTTTAAAGAATGTTGCTAGAAAGAATAATGTTCTTCAATACTTTGCTTCGGTCGTTCTATTTTCACATTCACATGAAACTTCCTAAATTATTAAGAAAATAACTATTGTGAATTTTGGTCTTCAAATTTTGCTCTTCAGTGAAATAAGCTTAAAACTCAGCCTACCAGAAATACAAAAAAGGCCGTTAGATTTATAGTTTTATCGTAAAGAATTTTTAAAGCAACATTTGACTTGCAATAGTGACGCCCATGTGTCAGTTCACCCCTCCATGATTCATAGAGAAAAAAATCGAAGGGTTGATGAGATCGATGTGTTTTTATCTGTTGTGTATAGGGCAACCAGAGCTTAGGTATTATGATAATAGAAGGAAAGCATGCAGAAGTGGGCCAAGGTATATTCATCTCTGACATCCAGGAAGGCAGCTTTGCTGAAAAGGTAACCGAATCGCTTTTTTGGAGCTTGTTATTGTTTCTTTACTACATAAAGCTGTGTTTTTACATTGAAGGCCGGCCTAGAAATCGGAGAGATGATCCTCGCTGTTAATAAAGATTCACTTGTTGGGTCCAATTATGATACAGTAAGTACAGGAAGTATCATTTTTAAAGGACGGCTCAAATTTTTCACTGTTTCATACTGTTGTCATACAACTAACCATACTCTATAAAATCGATTTTTTTTATCTCTTCGAGTAAAAGTACATGACTTTCAGATGTTTTTGCGACGTCAAACATTACAGTGATTGAGCTCTCCTTTATCAATATCAGCTTTTGGCTTTTCTTATTCCTTTTCCCTTGATTACCCATTTCCTTCTTCCGCATTTGTTTACGTTAGGTACTTTTGTATCCGCATCAGAAATAATATCTTACTGTTTCAATTTTAATCTTCCACAACACCGTTGTGTTAGTTCATTAAATAATCTAACGTTTACATGATAAAAACATCCAGATAACACCTACCCACATATGCCACTAATGTAAACTCAGTCCCGTGTTTGAATATTTTTATATCATGTTTAAGGTGAGATGCTCACGCCGCGCTGCGCGCTGTCTCACAACTTGTCTCTCTGTATAAAAGTGACATATTTTTCCTAATTTTGCAGGCCGCCAACTTGCTGAAACGAACTGAAGGTTTGGTGACCCTGGTAGTATCTAACCCAGGCAAAAAAGAACAACCACCACCGCCCACTTTTACACAGGGTACCGCCAACAATACCGAAATTAGTAAACAAAATGCCATTGGTAAATCTGCAGGATTGAAACCTTCAGGTCCACCGTCGAGGCCTAGCACACCTGTACCTGGTGAGTTTAGCTTTACACGTTTACCGAGATACTGACTCATCTAAATGTTTATTTTATTTTATTTTTTTTTTTTGTTATTGGAATATTACAGAGAATTTTGCCAAGGTTGGAGGCCAGCGATCACTTCAATTATTTAATACAATTATTGCTTTTCCAGTTTTTATTGGGTTAACAGAGAGATTTGCTCTGTTAAAGGTGGATTAGACTTTTCCAACGCGTGTTTGTAATTAAGTTCCAGATATAACGATGCCATTGATGCAAAAAACACAACTATTTGATATGAATGCTCACTAATAAAAGTTAGTTGTCGACTGGAAAATCGATGAAGTGGCAAAACGACATCCACTGTTGTAGTCTTATCTATTTAATGCTTTAATTTGTCGTTTTTAGTGGATCGTTACCGAATAAAATGCACAAAAGAATCTGTTTAAATTAACAACTTCAATTACTTGACAGACGTATTTAAGTCATCTAAAAGTTTAAATTTTAAATTAGAAGGATTTAAAAGTAATGCGTATTTTTAGATCTAAATATCTGTTTCTATCTGTTACATATAATTTCATCAAGTTTTAATCGTGGCAGTGAAATTCCGTTTTATGTTTGATGGCACAAATAGCTGTAAAATTGTATTGTATAAGGAGCAAAAATTTTATAGATTTTCGCACGATTAAGAAGCTTGATCTCACGCAGGTGGAAAACATTTTTCTTTTTAACTGGATTTGGGGACTTAATTTTTTCTATAGTCGCATTAAGTATTCAGTGTTATTCAACAGTATTTATGATCATTGGTAGAGTGGAAAATATTTTGCTTTAAACTTCAGAGTGTTTCTACTTTCTATTGCCTTTTTTTAAGAAGACGTAAATTATAGTAGTAGATAATAAAAAAACTGACAAGATCAAGGTCAGTGTAAAGTAATATAAAAATTCGGTTATCAAGTCCAGGTCAGTGTCATCATAACACGGAAGTTCCTCCAAGATCATAGATTCTCATAATAAATTTCTAACAAAGCGTAAAGTTTTTACTTGTTTATATACGGTAAAGTAAAATTATTGCAACACCTTGATTCTTTAAAAAGCGCAAAAGAATGCTTTGTGATGCATCGTCCGGAAGTAACTGCTTGTGCGTTAACAAGAGTGCAAATTCTACTTTGTGCTTGAATTCTAGACATGATTTTTTCCTATAGTTGTGTTAACTGTGAAATAATTTACATTTCAACTAGTACGTCTGTTTCTAAATGTTACAATGGTAATATGATAGTGTGATTCAAGTGTGAAAATATGCACTAAGGCCAAACAAATCTTTGAAAGGAGGTTAAAAATACGATGTTACGATCGATTTGATTAATAGTTCTGGAACTTGTTTCAGAAATGCACAATAACTTGCTTGTCACAACCTTCAGTTTTAATATTTTAATATTTGTTAGATTACTTCATATCTGAATTAGAAGCAGACATTAATATTCCCTGAAGATTGCTTTCGTAAGTTTATTCGTACAGCTTGTTTGTTGACTTTTTTGAAAAGAAAAAACACTCAAAATATAGCAACATCAGGCAATGTTGCAGGTATTTATAATTAGACTTTTTCTCCTTGCTAAGTCAATTGATACGTATTCTCTACTGCGATTAATATCATACTCTTCCACAACACCCAGTTGTATCATTCCAATTGTTACGGAATTGCAGCAGTCACAGCTATCAACAGCAATAAATTAATTCCGATAACAATCGATTGATCCGATTCGGTTTTATGAAGAAAAACAACATTTGTTTAACCTGTAATCTCTTGCTCTAGGTTTGACTGGAAAATTAGGATTCTAAGTAAACTATGAGTTAAAATCAAACCAAAGCGTCAGACTTTTTTTAAATTGTAATTTTCTTGTATGTTGTGTAAATAGTTCCAAATATCAGTATAGCCTACATTTGGTTTTCAGTTCATAGTCTCTCTTATTTGAAAAAGTTCAAAATACTTATATTAAAATTGTCCACTGTCAGCAGATACAGTTATAAATTATTAGAATACAGGATGTTATTTTGTGCATTTGTCACAAAAAGGAAGCTACAAATTTGTATGTCAATTTGATATTAAATTAATAAGTATATGCGTACTAGCTGTATAAGAAGAATTCATAGTTTTTCATTTTTTTAGATTATAAGTGGTTGGAACATTACATCAAAGCTTCCCGACTATTTAATGCTAGCGAAACAAGGGAGTTTTCTGGGAGTTAAATCAAATATTTTCATTTTCATTGTAATCTGTGGATTTCAATTGTCTAAATCGTAAACAATTTAAAAAATCGGTACAGAACTACCCGGATTATGTATGGCGAGCAAAGCTAGCGAGCTTACTGCGGTTAAGCTAAACAATGTTTCTCACACAAAATTTTTTTCAATGCTTTTGGTGTTGACTTTGTAGATTTATTCATGAACATTTTCACTAAGTCATTTACCCAGTAAAAAGCATTATAAAAATGCCTTTTTGTGTTTACAATTTATTTAAATCTTTTAGACTGGATTTATCATTTATTTGATTTTATTTTGGTTGATTTCCTGTCAAGGAACAAAAATAGAGATATGAAAAATTTTGAAATTTATACTCAAACCTAAAATTTTCTAATTAGAAATTAATTAGAGTAAAATTCTACTCAGCGAAAAATTATTTCATCTGTTATGGTAGTTTAATTTTAAAAATAGTTTACTACGTCTTTAAAAAAATAATATATTTAGGAACGAGTTTCATAAGGCAATTTTTAAGACGCGGGTCCAAGTTGGATGAGTGCCTTAATAGCCTGAATTTTTAGAATCTGATTGCGACAGTGTTAAGAATGAGTTAAAACATTCTTATCACTACAAAAATACTAGAAATTGCGCGAAGTGACAACAAGAATTACATAATTGGCGAATAAATCTCGTTTTCTGTATGAAAAAAAATAATGAGAAATTTGAAGATTGGTCTAAGAAAAAGAAAATTTTACGCAATTTTGGAAAATATCTTAGATACTGGCATACTTTAAATTACAAAGAACGAAGTAAAAAGCATTCACTTTAGGTGCTACGTATTCAGTCTCTTACTTTAATATTAATAAAAATGTCGAAATCTCAAATTACAGCAAACTGCATCCTTTTCTAAAGCAATGACGGTTAGTTACCTAAAAAGTCTAAAATTTTAGAAGAAGATATTACTTAGATAATGAATTTTTAAAAGAAACTGATGATAAAATGTATTTTAAAGATTTATACGAAATTTATTTTATTGGTGGGCTCTTTACTGGTCATTGCTTTTGGTGTTCTATTGGGAGACCCCATATAGCAAATTCTTTCCTAAAATGTTGCATATTTTCTGATTTTTAAGGAAAAGTTCTGCTACGGCGGAATGATACATTAAAAATTGAGGAAGCGGGTGATAGGTTTGGGTGTCGGCAGTACCTCAGTCTAGATTTACTCACATGGTCCAATTCCCCACGTATGCAGTCAGATAAATTGTGTGACAGTAGAATGGTTAGCGGTCAAAGTAATTTCGAGCAAAATATTATGGCAAGCACGTGGTTTTTATCTAAATGCCTAAGACATCCAATGTTATGATTAATGTATAAAATGAGTGTACTAAGTCTAGTTCACATCATCATCTCGTTTTGATGTTTATATTTGCTACTTGACAGTGACATTTTGAATGGCTACCACGCTTGAAAACAGAAACTATAACAGTTTTAATACAAAACTCAGTAAGCTCTCTTGTAGACGCGAAGTAGAAAAACTACTTTAATCTTTTAAAACAGGAACTAAAATGGCATTTTTCCATTGAGTAAAAAAATTTCAGGCACATCATAGTAGATCCAGCTATACTTTGGTATTAAACAAAATGTCAAATGTTAAAGATCAAGGTATCACTCGCAATTTTCAACTTAATTTTGTAAACGCTAACGCTTGGGAGAGTAATACATTAACACATTGCGTGATAAGATTTTATCATGACCAAAAAGTAATGTTTAATGAATATCATAAACACCGCAGATAAATGAACACTTCTCCTGTGGCAAAATTTGCTTTTTTTATAATTTGACTCTGTAGGCCTTGCCATGAATGCATTGTTGCTAGACCACTTCTACCAAGGTGAAAAATTAAATCAGATTTAATGTACAACTTCAGTGGTTTCATATGTTTTAAAGTAAATGCTATCGACATTTAAATTACTTTTACCATGATAAAGCCATTACGCTCGACCACTTCCTAACATATATGAATATGTATATGTATATGTATGTTCTTATTAAAAAAAATCCTAAAAATTACTTTTCTAAAAAAAAAATGTTTTTAAGTTCCAAAAAATAAGTAATGAAACTGAAACTATAATTCTCAGAAATTTGAAACAGCCATAACTTCTTCTTTTCTAGTATGTTCACTATATTATTCTCTAATTTTATTATTATAACTCCGACCGGTTTTAAAGATATTATAGAGTTTGTGGAAATTGTGAGTTAAATTTGTGGCAGTTGTATAAATAACTCTTTATGTGATTTGTTGTTAGTAAAGTGAAAATGTGATATTACACAAAACTGTTTGGAAGATACTGACTTTGATTAAAAACTTGTAACGTTATAAAGAGTCTCGGGCCTGTAATGTAAAGATCTTTCTTTGATGTTTTTCAATTCGCTACTAATAAACTCTCGAACTTTTTAGGGAGCTTTATTAGAGCTTCTTAGCGGGAAGAAGAATATGCATTCTTATTATCCGATTTGACAGTTTTTAAAAATGTCATGATGCCACTATTGCCGCTTAAATGCAAGCAGTGACATCGTTATAGGTAATTCATCAATATAATCAACAGGTGGTAGATTCTTGATATAAAAAGAACAAGTTGTATACAGGTAATTCATTTTTTCAATGATCCGACTAAGTTAATCCAGTGAGTATGTATGACTGCTAAACTTTGTACGTTTATCTGCACTTACTAAGTATACGAGAATCTGTCATGAAATGTCGGTGGGTACTGTAAAAATAAAACTGTTTATTGTCACTGTCATGTAAATACACTCTTTGTGAAAATATAGTTTTGCTATTTTTTCTGAAATTCTAGCTAATTTGGAGATCATACTTATTTCTTGTATATTGTATATTAGTTTAAACTAAGATCTGAAAGCTGCTAAAATATAAAGAGCACGCCTTGACATTATAATAGCTTTTCCATTACATGTTATGTCTTTTCAGAACCACCAGCGGATCTGACCACATGTACGATTACACCAGGAAAAGACGTCACGATCGAGATCCCAACGGATAACAAAGGATTAGGCATATTCTTTGTGGGTGGAAAAGACACAGTTATACCGGTAAACACCAGAGACATCTTCGAAAAAAGTCAAACTTTTATTTTTACAGAACGGAATCGTTGTCGTGGAGGTGTATCCAGGAGGGACGGCAGATAAGGATAATCGTTTGAGGCCAGGCGACCAAATTTTAGAAGTCAACGGAACGCAACTGAAAGACGTAACATACACCACAGCTTTACAAGCTCTGAGACAAACACTGCCAAAGGTGAATAGAAACGTGACCGGTGATGCAAAAAAGTGATAATAAAGCGCACAAAAAATTACGAGAATGTAGATTTTAATTTAAGTTTTAAAAAAACATGTTCTGCGTCTATTATCGTACGAGATTTGATCAGCTATCGTTGATATGGTATTTTCTAGTGTTTAATTACAGCAATTTAATCTTTTGGATACTTTTCAACAGAATTTGGTAACATTGTTGTAATTAGGTCTCTAGGAAAAGGTTTTAACGCAAAAATGGATTTACTGCTTTTTTAGTTCTAATGGTAAAGCCCATTTATATTGATTTCATATTTTAGAAGTAGAAAGAACACATAATCACAAAAAGTATGTCGCTAAATGTCTGCCACAGTCGTACAGAATACATTTCAGTAGCAATAAGACCGAAACGTTTCTAAGAAGGTTTTAGATATAACGACATTTTGAAACATATCCAGAATATTTGGTGCCTAATGCGACACCGTTTTTTAAGAAGAAGAAGAAGAAGTGTGATGTCAAGTACTTAAATAATATTGCGCTCACCGGCAATGAGCTTTAAAAGTGATCTGAATTGTTAATAAACCACGATTCTTGCCGTTTTTTATTATGTATGTGTTCATAGTGACACGTTGAAACTACAGAAATTTTTGTTATATCAATCTGTATTTCATGTAAATAACTCAATGTTTATTGTATAGATGAAACTTCTTGTGTACCGACCGGAAAAAATCGACTACACTAAGCTGGACGTGGACCTAATCAAAAAGCCCGGAAAGGGGTTGGGTTTGAGCGTTATCGCGAGGAAGTCAGGGAAAGGGGTGTACATTGGCGATATTGTAAGTATGTGAGAGGAGTGACGTTTTCTGAATTAATTCGGAGAGTTTAGATAAATGGAGGAATCGCTGATGTGGACGGCAGAATAATGAAGGGGGACCAGTTAGTGTCTGTGAACGGACAAAGTGTCGAAAATTCGTCACGAGATGAAGCAGGAGCCATTCTTAAGACTGTATCAGGCAGAGTTTCTCTGAAGTTGTACAGATATAAACCCGTTGCGAGATAATTGATCTCATCAGTTTTGTAGACTTTGTATTGTGGTATTTATTCGTTCGCCGGCAAGTTGATATTATTTCCAACGAGAAATTTACTTTTTATAAATTGCCAATTCATTTTAAAAATGTGATTTTGTTGTTACGTAAATGTGTTTTTTTAATTGTTGCATTTAATGTTTTTTTGCATTTACGTGAAAATTTTATGTAACTAATAATTTCTAGTCAATTAAGTTATTGTTACTTAATTTATTGTTTAAGTATGAGTATATTTTGTAAAATAGTATACCTGCTTAAATTGTGATAAAACTAAAAATTAGAAAAATTTATTCTAAGTATATTTAACAATTAATAATTTATGGAAATATTTTTAGGGTAATGTCAAGTTCCACTGTATTTTTGAATATTCTTTTGTTAAACAAGTCATAAGATGACAAAGTATTATGTAAACTTAAAAAATATTAGATTTTAATTAAACAAGTAAATAATATTTATAGATGATTACAGTTAAGATGTGCATGTATTTATCAGTTAGAAGGCATTACTATTTTTTAGGTATTCATTAGTTCATTATTATAAATAAAACGTAAAGTAAATGATGTATTAAACAGACTGTAATAATTTGTAAATAATGTATTCTCTTGAAAAGTTCACTACTTGTACTAAATCTAGAACTATTTTGTAAATAGGGTTATGCAATGGTGCATGCTGGAATTTTAATAAAATTCACTTTATCTCTTGCTACATATTTTTTGTTTTTCCATTTTTGCATATAAACCTGCAATAGGTACAAATGCAAAACCGAAAATTAACTATAATTAAACTCGTATTAATTAATACTGTAGCAAGCACCATAATTTTACAAGTAATGTAGGAGTATTTTTTCCATTTTTTTCCGATGAAATTATAAGTATCAGCAAGCACTGAGTTCAAAAGTTCATGTTTATTAACTGAATTGCTGTGGAAATTCACAAGAATAAATGGAATAAGTCTCTTGTTTAAAAAATTGTAATAACAATTCTTCTTGTTACTATGATATTAATTTGGATTTAAGTAACTAAAAGACATCTTTTGAAAGTTGAAATGGAATTCATGATTTCGACGAATTATATGTATTTCATCTATAAAACCATTCATCTTTTCAATTTAAACTGGTATACGAGTACAATTGTATTTTGGTCTGATTGCATAACTAACAATCAAAGCAAAAGCTAGTTTGATCCAGGAGCAAATAAATATTCAAGTATAAGGAAGGCTACTCTTTGTTTACTTGTGGATACAAAAATACAATCTTGATTGAAATGAGCACGAGGGTACCAGTGCGCAATTGTGTAAACACGTTTTGTGCCATTGAAATTGTGAAATAAAATGCGGAATTATGTAACAATTAGAATCTTGAATTTCAGAAAAATCGAATGGTAATCTTAAATCAGTTCTACATAAAATTTCTAAGGGAGAAATTTGTATCTGATAGATAACTGAAGACTTTAAGATTAATAAAATTCATTGAAGTTTTGTTGTCCATAATGAAATTTCACCAGAGTTAATCGCCTATTGAAATGTCCTGTGCTATCTCTCATCTTCAGTTTTTACTATCTACAGTTTGTTCTGCGGCATATAAGGGTTGGCTGTACCTTCCTTTACCTTTTTCCGAAGCTACAGTGGCGACCTTTCCTTTTAACGGACACGGACACTACAAGAGTGCACAGGGACGAGTTTTTTGATAATGAAATCATTTTTGGTCAATTTCCGGTTATTTCGAGGAGAGTTGGTTGATTTCTTTGATAATCAACTGCGGCTTTACCATCATCTTATTATGAAGACTGCAAGCCGGTTCTCGAGCTTTAAGAAACTGATTTTTCACGTTTTGTACATGTGAGCCAATTTAATAATTCAAAAACCTCTTGCTACTATGAAATTGATACTATCAATACTAGACTTAGTACAGCACGTTCATATCAATACGAAAATAGATTGAAAAAACATTAAAATAATAATTTGAAAACGTTTCAAACAATTAAAGGGAAGTACTCTTTTCTATTAAGTAACGATTCGGATTAATGATTATGTTTACTATTTCTAAAATATTTCTAAAATAGAGAGTTATGTCGAAAAACATTAAATTTTAACTGCTGTGGGATTGGTCTATTATTCCATAATTGTAACGTATTTTACTATTCTCTCACTTATAAAATATCACTTTTATTCACAAATATAGTAAAATATTGCATTATATTAAACAAAAATTATTTCTCAGAAAATATAACAATTGGTCATTTACAAAAGCCATCAAGATTTGATTTAAAGTCTTGATTTTTTAGTTAACAACAAATTAAATAATTGTTACTCTTCAAGTGGTACCTAATAATTCTAGATTGCAATTAGTACATTCAGGCAGATAAAAAGAAATAAAATAAAATCTGAAAATAATTGTAATTGCATATGTATATAATATATGTATATGTATATAATACTGGTTTAATCTTTTTTGTAGTTTGAAGCTTTAAGTGACAATGTTTAAGATTAAATTGTTTCTTCTAATTACATAAGTTTTTCAGTTACATAATGTGTGTGTTATCTCTTTTGAAAAACTTTAAACAAACCTCAAAAGTAATCATTGTTACAGTAAGTATGATGCGTTTAAAGCCGCTTTAGCTACACTTTAGTACTATAGAGTTTTTTTTATCATCCTTAATAAATTATAATAACCAATTTATTTTTTAATTGTGTTGGATTCCTTTTGAGTCAGTGAATAAAGTGAAAAACAGAATTAGTTATCTTTAAGTGACATTTCAAAATGAGTTCTCCGACATATGTCACTTTCTTTTTAAACGTTTATTATTTCCCGGCGCATCCACCATTAACCAAAATAATTTTCGTTAATAATTTTTTTAACACGAGAAGCCGATTTCACTCAAAATAACTTGCAGAACGGATTTTATAGATACAATTATTCTACAAAAATTTTGAATTAAAAAATAGTACCAATATGCGATGGTTTGATCTTAAAACTAGAACTTTTGTTTACAAATACGAGCTAACCGGATCAATCAGAGGTCGTTCTAACAAGTGCTAACTGATCTACCTTTACCATTAAAAAACGTCGTTACTTTCAATTATTGTGACGTTACCGCTGAAACCGAAGTTAACGGGAAAAAAGTAGCTTGAGAAACCCGCCAACGTTCCAAGAACGTCGTCGTCTCACTAAAGCCCTTAAATCCGCGATCACTCCCAGTTCCACTTGTTCCTGTCCCACTCTGCCACTGGAAGTTCAGATTTGATCAGTATGAGCTCGTATTGTTCGATACAAACTAATATTTTTCCAAGTCGTAATTGAAAAAAAAAAAAAAGATTTAAATCAAGAGAACTAAGTTTTACACAATCATGCCGACGATGTCGCCACTAGCATCAGATGTGTTTACAGGTAACAAAACAACGCAAACTACCATGAAAAGACGAAATGGACCAAATATTGATCTGTAAATAACCGCCACATTGTTCACTCGGTACTTGTTCTACTCCACAAGTACTCCACTTTTCCATAACCCGAATATGAAACATGGGTACCACTGTTTGCTAACCCCTAACAGTATGTTGAAAAAAATCACCAGCACTATGTAAAGAACTCTTTCGTTTCAGTGCGTCTCAGAAAAAAATGGACGCCATAAGCCCAAAATAAATAGAGTTAGTGTTTAGTACATGCTTACCGCTTACTTCCAGGATCTTTAATTTCATCCCTCACCGATTTTAAGCGATCCCTTTACTAACGCTTGCTGATCAGTTGCTTGCCTTATTTGAATCGCTTACCTGATCAAAGTAATATTTACCTGTAAGTAGGTAGATGCATTCGAAGTGCAGCTCTTTTATAAGTTCGTACTGAAATAAAAAAAATATTTTTATTCTGAAAACTATATATTCTCTCTAAGTACACCTCTCTGAGCATTGTGTCTCGAGCATCCACAGTATGACACAATCATCTTAATATTTACTCCTTATAATATAATTTTGTATTCATAAAATGTTACTTTATAGAGTAGTATAATAAAGTGTTGTTCTACAGTTGCTACAAAGTATCTACTGATCAAAATTATATTAATAACAATTATACCTTTAAACCAAAAGTCTAACCACCCCATTTTAACCGTGAGCTTTACATGTCTTTTCTTCCCAGAGCTTCATTTGTAGTAAATATAAAGACTATTTTTAAAGTTAATTCTTTTGACAAACTGTTTTTATAATTACAAGACAGTTAAAAAATATGTGTTGGAAAATTTGATCAACTGTATTCGCCACATGTTCTCGTATGTCACTAAAACCTATCCACCTTTTGTGATCTTTTAGATCAATTTTAGGTAATACCTTCTCAAAGCGAGATAAAAACTGACCTTTAGCAATAAATTACTTGCCTGCTGAATGTTTATGTTAGGCACTATCAGAATTTGGTGAAGTCAAGTGAGTGATTTTTAACCGTCTAAGTACTAATAATAAAGAATTTTGGGTTGTCTCATTTTTAGTCTTAATTTACGGCATAGCGCAAGCACCAATGAGAATCATCATCATTTCCTCTGTAATATATCTTCTGTAATACATTAACAAACGTGTTATTTGTATGTTATTTGTACTGTGTCATGTTTTGTACAAAAAATAAACACTAGCGCATCATTGCTTCATAACGCCTGATGCAAAAGTAGCTGGACTTTTGAAAAATTAGCGTAGTAGAACGTGGATTTTTTTTTTGATAAATAGGTCAAACGTTAACGTCTTGCAGGAACGTTTCTCTTAAACAGAAACCACCAAAATATACGGATAAACAAATGGAAATTATTTCAGTTAGATGTAGAAAGATGAGGACCAATCTAAAAGCTGTACAAAAAGTGGTAATCTTAGATGATGAGAAATATTTGACCTTAGGTAACACTAACATTGCTAGAAATAACAGAACTTAGTCGACTCGTTTATGAGAAGGGGTTAGGCCCGCAGAAAACGAGAATCAGTTAGCGCGTAGCATTAGCAACAAGCTCAAGTAAATTAGTCCAGATTACATACAAGCCATGATTCAAAAAATCCCATCTAAACTGAGAAAATTTGAAAAAAGTGAACCTTTTGTTATTTGGTCCTAGGTGCTTTCATGTTACCCGGCGAGTTTCTTTTGGAAAGCTGACTTACTACTGTATCATAGACAATGTCTCCATAATTTTATGTTCTAGCACTCGGTCAAAAATGGCTTTTAGACAGCAAATTTGTTAATTTAAAACAGAACCATAAAAAAGTTACAGTTTTCGTCACTAACTACATTTACTAAGCATTTATTAGACAAAAGCAGTGACAAGTGGTTCAAGTAAGGAGAGGGATGGTGCAAGCAATTAGTCGGAGACAATCTTTTTGCAAACAAGCGTGATGATTTTAATCAAAAGCAATACGATAAACGATGTTGAAAAATGCGGTGAGGTAGGTTAACACCGGCTTAGTTTACATTTTTTTTTCAGCTGAAGACGTATTAGAATGAAAGAGGCTTATTTCCTATGATTTTGACGTTAATATTTACCTTTTCAGAATCTTTAGACGTGGTCAAAAACTGTCCCATTTGCTGGATTCTAAACTATAACAGGGAATGTTAATTGCAAATCATACTGATTATAAATACAGAGTACCAATATCTTACCACTTGTTCTATTTGTGGGTGTCTTTTTCGACTGAAACCTTCAAAGACGTGTTCAACAACTCGGAATACTTGATCGAGGTTTTTGCCATAGGGTGCGTAATCTTTTATAGCCTATCGCGAGTACTTATTAAGAGTGGGATATAGAGTAGCGTTAACTTAGAATGGGTCATGGATTAGAGTAAGTCATATTAGCAGTATCCAGAGACTAACGTGAATTAGTTCCGAAGATCGCTTTCCCGCTGGTTCATAAAGAGCGCAAATGCAATTGATACAAACAAAAAAATATGCGCAAATACTTTATGAAGAATTATATTATGTATCAAATAGAATTTGTTTATGGGTGACGAAATAAATTTAAAAAAATGTGTGCGGGTTGCATACATTCAACTCCAAGATGAATATTTCATTTTGAAGTAGATACTGAGCATCCATAATAATTTGAAATTAGTTAATATGAAATGAACGTTCACTACTGAAAACTTAATCTAATCATAAGGTAATCAATTTACCTAATTAAAAGCGCAAAAACGACGACAAGGTTAAACATTTATATTCCGTTCCTATAATTCCCTTTTAATAACATCTTGATGTGTATTCTTATCACGTATTTACCGTAGGGTTCAGCTCTCGAAGAATGAAAATAAATAAAAGGGGAGCTAGATAACTTCTATGTATGAATTTTCATGATGTTGCATTTGAAATGAATCCAGGTTAGAGTGTAAAATGATGAAACATTTGTTGTTTTTTTGCAGTTTATTCGGTGTATTATTTATGATCGCATTGTGTAGAAACAGTAAATATGCACCAAAAAAAATTGGTAAGTAAAATTCTAATCTATGTAGCTTAGGACATAAGGTAATAACGCACATAAATTTCCTATTATTGCAAATTTTGGCAAATTGTTTTTTAATATCCTTTCAGTATTACACCATACGACACCTTTTAACATATTCGAAACCCTGAATAACACAAATGAGACTGGCCAGTTAGGATCCACAGCAGAATTACCATGTTTTATAAAATATCCAACGGCAGCTTTAAATGTAAGTTGTACCTTAAACTTAAATAATAAAGAATTTAAATGCAAAAGTAAAGTTTAAAAGAACATTTTTAAAATTACTCAATTTGTATTTTATAAAAAAAATTGGATATATATACTTTTAAAAGTTTGCGAAACACCTGTGCACCTGTGTGAAAGAAAAAATTCAGTGTTACAAAGTATAATTCCCAAGTATTATTTTAATTGTCAGAAAGATAGAGCAAGTTCTGAATGAAGTAGATAATGCAAAGCATATTTTGGGCCATGCATTAATAACAAAAGGCACATGCCCACACTGTCGGTATCAGTATTTACTAAATTAGAAAAAATATACAGGTGGATTTGAAATAGTAAAAAAAACAAACCACTACGCCTAGAAAAACGAGAATCGACTACAAAATTTTAGCTATATTTAGTAAAAGATTAGGTGGTCAAATATCTTCACAAATTTGTCTTGGTTTTGTCTAAAAAAAAAAAAAAATCAGACCGATCTCGGTGTTGACACATTTGTCTTTTTAATACACTAAAAGTTTCAACTAGTTGAGTGAAGATGGCAGCATTGCTATTTTCACTCAACCTATAGTTTTACGTTTGGTGAAATTTTGTCTCAGCCAGTGTTTGTTTAAGATGCTCCTATTGTCTCTAAGTATTGTTATAACCGTTATGACCGTTATAACTTATTTGAAAAATATCTCTGCACTAAAATTTTTGCTTTTAAAAATGAAATCTTTGTTTAGATTTCCTGGTGGAAGGTGAATTCAAGTGAAATCTTAACTACAAATAATGTAACCAACACCAAGGACAAAAGATTTCAAGCTGTTTTGAAAGAAGAAAACACTCACGTAAGTTACCGATAGACTATAGTAGTATATGGTTTAAGATTGTCCATTGTTATATAAATTTTATGAACAGATTCAGTACAAAGGTACTTTTTTCACCGCTTCACAATATGATCAGTCGTGAAGCCTCATATGACCCTGATTTTTTTACCTGTTGACCAAAAAAGCTCATTTAGAAATAGACAAACAGCTCGAGTATATCCGAGATCTATTTAAACGCACTTATAAACGCGTTATAGCCAGTGGCGTAGCGAAGGGGGGGGGCGGGAGGTGCGGCCCGCCCCGGGCGGCACTTTTTAGGGGGCGGCAAAATTTCACAGTAAATAATAAAATATATTTTGTAAATGTTTGAACCATTTCATATTTTTAACGCAACTATAAATTCGGACCGATTGAAAAGAGCACGGAATTTTTATTACTTATTCTGTTACGAATTCTGGGAATCCCCTTTCTTTGAATGATATTTTGTAGCGAATGGACACACCGTCTATTGGATTGTTTATGACTTATAAACAGCGAGAATGACTTCTATTACATATATACTTAGTTCAATATTGTTTATTACGTCCCTTTAAGAAAGTACGTGATGCTTTGACAATTCAAAGAAAGTTTTATTCATGGATTTTCAGTTGTTTAGTTCACACTGTTTTTGGGCAAATAAGTACGTGTAGTGGTTATGAAATTATTGGATGACTTTGTGAAAATTTGAATTTTCCGTTACGCTACATTCATCTGTGTGAGTATTAAATATTTTATTTATGTAATTGTATGTTGGACAGTCTGATATATTGTTCAAGCTTTAATTTATTAAAATCCGGCCATGTACGAGTTTTACACTCGCATACCCAGGGTTCCGAACAAATATTTACGGTTTTCAAATTTTTGCCTATAGATAGATGTGATGTAATACCTAGTTTTTGAAATGTTCGATAGTTTCTTTTATAACTCTAACTTTTATCATTACAGTTTTTTTTAAATTTAGCATCAAAAATGAAATGAGTAAAAGAAAGTGGGGCATCTTACCGTAATAAGAGAAGAGATAAGTTGAAGGGGTACTATTACCCACTTAAAATTAGGGTTGACCTCGACGATCGACATGATTAAATAATACTTATATACCTATTATATCAATGGTTAAAGTAAGAATTTTTGTATTAATAAACGTGATTGTAAAACAAATAAACTTTTTTATTTAAAATCTAACCTGTATAATGCAAAATAATGATTGTATATAATGTATAGTATACATTAAATTGAAATACCTAATTAAGAGGGCGGCAAAATTGTCTTCCGCCCCGGGCAGCCGATACCTACGCTACGCCACTGGTTATAGCATTATGAATTTGAAAAAAGCCAGTTTCGAAAAAAGAGCAAATTTGTGTTGTTCTATGTTTAGAAAAAGCTTTTCCTGCTATTAGCATTTTTCAGCATTGGTTACTTCGTATAAGATATACCAAGATGAGTGACGAGGGTGTATATGAATGCCGATTGGAAGGTGATTTTGTAGCAAGCATTTTCGTAACGTTACATTTACAAAGTAAGTAATTGTTTGTTTGCTACGGTGGACAGTTGTCAAACGAAAAATCTAATTTACAGAAGCTCACGCAGTAATCAAGGACAGTCGACCTGATGACATTCGATTTGTGGAAGTAGGATCTACTCTTCGTCTTAGCTGTTATCTAGTCAATTCGATCGAATCACCTGCATATATTTTTTGGTATAAAGAAAATCGGATGATTAATTATGACCTGGATGATGGTGAAAGTATAAGGGAAGGACGACAAGGAAGTGAACTCGTATTTCCAACTGCTAAGATTAGTCATACAGGAAATTATTCATGTGTTCCGTCAAATGCAGAGCAAGCAAATTTATATGTAAGAGTTCAAATGAAAGTCAAAAGAAAATGTTGATGTCAAAGTGTTTTCATACAAGTTCATGTTGTCTACCTTTTCATGTTATAGATATTAAACATATGTTGGTGAATTCGTAAGTAACAAACCCAATAAATCATTGACAAGATCGTTAGCAAAATTAATTTCGTTTTACATTATAATGTAGCTTAGCTAATCTCGTGGAAGTTCTCTATGCAGCTTGTAGATGGCTGTAACGTGCTATTTTTGAATCTTAAAGGAACAAAGCGTTCTCCGTTCGTTGGTTTACGCTGGTAGAAATTTATTCAAATTTTATTAAATTAACGACAAATTGTTACTAAAAAAAAAAATTGACTACTCAATTCGTGGTATTTTGGGTCATATGCAAACTGTTAACTTGAGTTGTTCATCTTGCTTGTGGGATTTTGTTTTATGATCATAATCGTGTTTATTTGCGTTATATATTGATTGCTGTTCTTTTCGGGAGCTATTTACGCTGTTGAAACTATGTACTCAAGTCTTGTTGTCATTTAAGAGCAAGGGTATGTCCGGTAATAATGCGACATACGTTTTCCAAAAAAAAAAGAAGATTTTCGCAGGTAACGGTATCGGATTATTACCTGATACATTGTTTTGGATTATGAAAAGCGATTCGGATATTAGTTTTTTTCATATGAAGTGATGTTTAATCAATAATCACTTTCACTATTTTATGTAAAGAATTTTTTTGTGCAAAAACTTACATTTTCATGCCACTTACCTTAACCCGTTTCTATTTTGTGTCTTAATTAGAAATAAAATTATATTTTTTGTACTGTACAGTTTTATTAAATAAATATTTTTACATTTACAATGATTAAATACATAATAAAATAACAGTCATAACAGGTTTCAAAACATATCCAAATTAATAACATGATGTAAAAATTTAGTGTATCATACCGATTTAAATCTATAAGTATACTTATCACACAATCATTTTAAGTAATAAATGGAATGTGACACTTATACACATTTTTACGCTATGATGTGTGTTATTTATGTACATAAGCCTTTAAGTAATTACAAAAAAAATGTATGAAAGTAAATGTAAATGTAGTAATTAAAAATGAAATTGGAGAATGTTACATAAAAACAATGTAAAATGTTGGACATAGTTGGAATATCCATTTTAAGACGTCATTTTAGTATCAAAAATTCATGGTGTCTAATTTCTAATTTCTAAATAATAATTGGTAGTTTATACGTATCGTGTAATACCTATAAAATGTGCTAATTAAAATACTGATCCACGTTTGTGTTTTCCATTTTATATGCCGTAAAATTTAATTTCCCAGCGAAATCTTGTTAATCCTATCTACGATGTTAACTTGACTGTTTCTCCTTTTTATGTACTATTAACATTAACGATGTAAGTCTGTGAAATAACAGTATTTTGCTAAACATTTTGTAATGTGTATTGAAAGTGATAACGTTGCAATCTTTTTTATTTTCCACAAAAATCAAGTATATTGGGTAGTAAAAGTTTTTTTTATATTTCATGTTAATTATGTTTGATTCTAGAAGATTGATACTCCAGAAACTAGATCATGTAACCAAAACTTTTTAGTTCAGTCATTTTGAATGACTTTAATGATAATAATTTTTAGTTGTAGTTATGATCAACAGCGGAACTATTTTCGGTAACTCTTCAAAATTAGAACTCTCTGTCGTTGATTATTTTTTTTAATTTTAGGTACTCATAACTTTCTGATAATATTGTACAGTGAAGTTTCACTCATTAACGAAATCTATTCAAACTGTTGTTTTTGCATTTCAAGTGTAAAATCATTTGTAAATTTAAATTTCTTTGTTATAAACAAGGGAATAGTTTAATTAATTTTGAGGTTTTTATTGAGAGCACAAAAAACTAGGAACTTTAATGCAATCATGTCAGTATAAACTTGAACTAAATACAGAAATAACAGGTCTGTTAAAAAAACTATCGAATTTACAAAAATAAACCGAGTTTTCATTGGGTTGTAAAAGTGGTGGATGTGTCGGTTCTACATATTTAATTTTCCAGTACGTTAAATCAGAATCTCTAATTTTCTCATGTGTGACAACTGTTATTTTTGTTCACAACAACATGAGTTCTAAATTCGTACAATTAAAATTGCATAACGTAAAAGGTAGTTAACTGTTAAATAGGAACAGATGCATCGGAGATATCATTATTGTATAGGCTTTGCTCTACTTTTAATTGAATTTTACCTTTTGATAAAAAATATTACTCTACTTGTGGTCTCATCCCATATTTGTAATTACCATATTAAATTTACTTTGACTAGAAGAAGATAAAACTAAGAAGTAAGTTTTGTAGTTTAAATGAAAAGTGTACCTTAATTGCTGTACTTGAACCGGAAATAAAATTTTAACTACTTATGTAAATTAATAAAGTCCGTGAGTAAAAACAGATAAAACTTGTTTTATAAGGCCGTCACCAATGCGATTTCGTGTCTAAGACGATAATCTACTAAAAACGTAATTTGTTTCAGAACGTCGGTCATAAATTATTGTTTGAATCGTCTTGGAGGATTTGAACAGTACCGTACTAAAGTTGCTGGGATTCAATGGAATTCTTCTCAGATATAACTTATTTTATTCACTTTGAACAAAACTGTTCTAAATTTAGGTACATTTCAATTTATAAAAAGGAGGCAATTTCATTAATTATTTAATTTATACCGTTTAAGATAAATACGCCCTTGGTTAGCGATTTATTAATTTCAGGAAGTTTAGGATTGTTTAACTATTTCTAATTACGTACGTTTCAGTATTAATTCAATGAAATACTTGATAACACCTGTACTTATTGCAGATCTTCAAAGTAACTTCAAAATGCTTCTAATGTTTGTGTTTCTAAAGCAAAATTAACCACAAATTTCGAATCCGAGGTCCGTTTTGTTTTACCATTTTTTTATGTGTAAGTAATATAATATAAGACTAATGGCAACCCGAGTATGAGTCAGCTAATAAACAAGACAAATTCCTAGTATTTTTATGCATAAATTAAATACAATATTTTATGTATGATCGCCGTAAAAAGGGTTTTTCCATTTGACAAATATCTTGACATTTTTTTCTATTCTGACGAATAAACTACTTGTGGTTTCTAGTATATATAAAATAAAATTACTGTATTGTGCCACTACGATGAAGTGCTAATTTATACTGCCAAAATTATATCATAATAAAATACTATATATTTGAGGAAAACATATATCATCTGAAAAAAGATTTTTCTTTTTATTCACAATACGTTCTTACATCCTGTGAGATAATTCAGTAATGGCGAGATTTTTGGGTTGCAGAAGCTACTACAATTTCCCCATGGGGAATAGTAATTACTGAAACAATTCTATTTTATCCTAAGAATTCAGTTAAAACGTGTTTTTATAAAAAATGGGTAAACAGACAGTATATTGGCAAAAACCTAGCCATTACTGAACTTAATGCTCAGTACTGTTTGAAAAAAAATGCGAGCAGTGTATCAAAGCATAACGTAGATAAGCCCGATATTATTTTGCAAAAACCACTCTCCTATTGCTCTTATTTGTAAAAAATCACTCAATATCCTTCGTAAAATTAGAAAGCTGAAATTTGAACATTTTTAATAATATATCGCAATGAATTTTTTTAATTAAAGTTATAGCTAACGTTACAAAGCAAAACGGGCTTCGGATTTAAAATTTTACCGTAATAAAGACTAGCCATTTTGCAAGTATAAAACGTTTGCGTACTAGTATTATCAAAGAGTATGTACAAATATTTACTAAATTTGTTAGCAGTTATGATACATTACCTCTGCATACGTAGCGTTCCAAAACTATCAAAATATCGTGAGCACACTATTTATTTAACAGGTGTGCCAGGATTCGCTGAACATACGGCTAATCGATGGCAATTTATATTTTATTCCATACTCTCGCATATCCAAGCTAAATTCTTTCAGTCGGTGCTTATTTTACAGTTAATGTTCTTTTAAAAACAAATTTCACCGCAATGAAAAAAAATCGGTATCCAAATTAGAATTACAAAGCAGCTGTTGTGGTAAAACATTGTTTCTTTTTTTCACGAATTTTTGTGGGCTTTGTGGGTATATTTATAATGAATAAATATAAATACATGTATACTATATAATAAATATAAGTATTTTGCAATGCCGTCACAATACGTGAATCAGTATTATAGTTAAAGTTTTAAATTTGACAACTGTTAATTTATGTACTGCTTAAAGTAAATTATCTATTGTAAATTGGAATTTTTAACATGTTAATGATAATGATGAAAAAAGTGATGCATCACTATCTGAAATTCCTACAATTATTCGATCAATATGAATTTTTCACACAACTAAAATGACGAATTTAAAATGACTTTTGAAGTAAATCGTGTTTATTAGAGTCGCATTAAAAGTAGCTATTTATGTACATAACGTTGTGCTGCCATTGATTGATGTAACAAAAAAAGACTTTATTTCCAAATAAATAAAAAATTGGTCACTGAAATTCAAAATTAATAAATTAAGGACGTCTTATAAGTATATCGTAGGCGATTTGACAATACCGCTACCACAGTTTTATTTCTTTGTGTTATATTTTTACAAGTTGTCATAAAACAGTTTCGATTAATCTGCAGTACAGCTGTGCATCTAGTCAGAAATTCAATTGGAACTAAATTTTTGCTGACCACTTTCTTATCACTACGGCAAATATGTAATTGTCATTTCGCTAACGATAACTGATTTTAAGATACAAGGAGAAAGCTAAAAGGACACTCTTTTGAAAAAATGGCAGTTTGCTCCGACTGTCCGTAACAGAACTGGTGGTCCTCCAACAAATAAACAGTCAAAAGATGCCCTTTTAGCTATCATTTTTAATGTAACATTTTAAACTTTATTTCATTTATATATGTTACTAACCATTCCTTCATGCAATCACACTTTAATTATAAAGTTCGTGAACTTTGTTTTTAAAATGTTATGATAAATTATTATTGGTGTAATTTTGTTAGTCTTTGAAACCTGTTGTTGGTGGTAACTAGCACATCATGTTGACTACGGAAAGAACAAGAAGCCAGGATGATGGACTGCATCGCAGCCATGAGAGTCCTCTAGCTCCGTGTTGCATTGCTGCGGGATTTTCACCTGAAATAGTATGACAATAAAGTTCCAGCTATACTAGTGCAGTCTTCACATAAAAAATAAAAAACCGTCGCAGTTTTCTGAGATCACTATCGTAAAGTACAAAGTCTAATTAAAGTTAAAGTTAATTTATAGAGAGCGGAAAATAAGCACGTTTCAACGAAAACATAATCAAATTAATTATATATTTAGCATCAAATTGTGAAATGTGCCGAGATATTTTAGCATATTTATATTTTATATTTCTCGTTTTGTGCAATTCCTTTTATTCATAACTTGATGTGAATATTTTCTCCTGGTATTGGAGGTAACATAATTACACATATGTCTGATATATAATTAAATACTAAATTAAATGGTTTAACATTGTTTTCAGTTTACTCTCCAATTACTAAGGCAAAAAGTTTTACATATTTTTAAAGTATTTAAATGCTTGTAGATATAATGGATAAAAAATTCATATTTTAAAATCAGAAAGAAAGTGCCAAATTGCTTCCTTGCATTGTTATTATTATAACCATTCGATTCGCTTCTTTGCATTGTGTAGGTAGTTAAGTACAATGGTGCAAAAATAATTTATAAGTTCTAGGTAATTGTTAAGATAG
Source organism: Cynaeus angustus (assembly GCA_030157275.1). Lineage (NCBI taxonomy): Eukaryota > Metazoa > Arthropoda > Insecta > Coleoptera > Tenebrionidae > Cynaeus > Cynaeus angustus. Next base: position 19,948,389 of record CM058058.1, read on the forward strand.
TTATTATCTCTTACAATTGTTTGACCTTTTGTCGACATTTTTTTTGTAAGTATAGTATAAGTTTGAAAGAAATGTTTTTAAAATCGCACAAAATGTGATTTTTTTAAAATTATTATAAATATAAAACCAGCTTTTTAAATAAACACATGTGGAAGAGAAATGAGTCTAAAATGATTTTAATTCTAGTGTTTCATCCAGAAACTAAAATTAAAGCAAATATGCTGGATTTTTCATAAAATCTGTTCTCAATTAATTATTGATATTTTTGTAAGTAGGCTAAATTAGTGACGTGATAATGAGTTTTAGAAACAATGAAACAATTTTCAGGAAAATTTTGCTGCAATTTTCTTATTTTAAATTTGTTACAAGAAAAATAATAGAATTATAAAGAGTTTCGCTAGTTTGTCGCTATTTTTCTTTCATAGCACTTTTTGTATACTTTTTAATATGTTTCTGCAAAAGCAATGAATCTAGTTTCTACGATAAAAAACATTTTACTGTTTCATTCTTAGCTCTCTCGAAATACCATTTGTGATCTGGAATATTACATTTAATTCAATTGACTGCAGTCGTAATTTTCAATCTGCAAAATTGGTACTGTCTGAAATTTATCGACTATTCCAGATTGTAAAGGTATTAATACAATATATTACTACTTGCTGTAAGATTGATTTTCTTAGTAACTTATTTAGTGTGGAAGTTAGTGTTTGTGACTGATATATACAGAGTTCTATTGAAATAGCGTCGAACAAAAAAGTTGGGCTATTTGTGACGTGTTAATATAACAAATCATTGGTTAAGTAGTTTGAAATTTATATTTATCTGTCAACAATAATTATTATCAGTCTAACTATCTAAAATTTTATATATTTATCAAACTTACTCATAAATCGTGGACTTCACAAATATCATAATTTTCAAAATAATGGATTTGGTTAGCTTTGATCATAGACTTTTTCACTTTAAACTAGGATTCAGTAAGTAAATAGGTAAGTTACAATTATTTATGTATTAATAGCATAGTAAAAATGTTTATATTCAAGGGCAACAAGCTTATAAGTCGAGCTCGGCTGAAACACCGATTTATAAACATCCAGTTAGCCCGTGGCACATACAATGTTTTATTGTTCAATTTGAATACAATTTTTTGCTGAAAATTTCGAATTTGCTTTTATAAAGCGAAGCCAAAATTGCGTTGTCTGGTCACTATCGCAATGGTATAATTAGTTTATTTATTTTGCAAAATGTTTTTGTGCACAATAGAACAAAAAACTCCGCAAGCTGTAACAGAAAGAGCTCTAAAAGCTGATGAAGAGTTGCTTTCTAAGACATCACGAACGTTGTACAAGAGAGAATTTCAAAGGTTTGAAGGCAAGCTTAAAGTTTGAGACAATTTTAATGGGCTGTTTTTAGGAATTGATATGTATACTTTGAAATAACATAATATGTTTATTAGATCTACTCTTTTATAGTCAAAAACAGTCAGCCCGAGTTCACTATGATCTAAATTCTCGATGTTCAAGTCTACTTTGTTGGTTTACAAGAACATTATAAACTTCAATCGGATGGAAGTTTTTCTAAAGAAAATTCAATAGGATATGTCAAAAAAAACTCTCACGCGAAGATGTTATAAAATTCCGAATGTACTATTTTTTAAAAAAAATAGAAACAAAATTCAAGATATTCATTTTACATTTAACGTGTGTAGGTTGTTCTGGTAATAGGCGTTTTTAGGTGGTTAAGACGTAATGGTTGCTCCTGCTTTTTATGCCTTAGAACATAATGACCTTTATTATAGATCTCTTATCATAGGTGTAAAGAGCCAATTATGGTGAGATGAACAATAAAATAGTTATAAAACCCTAGAAAATTTAATTTCAGCTTTAAACCAGGATTAGGCTATGTACATTTTATGATTACAATATCTTTCAATTTTGATGATTGCTTTCTACTTCTATTGTAACTCGAACTTATCTCTTTGTAAACTTCTATACGCTCAAATTGTTTATTTAAAAAAAGTGTATCTTCGTAGTCTGTTGAATTTTGCCCATACATCACTTTCGTGGCCTCGCTTCTTTGGAATTAACTTCTTTCGGTTTCTTATTGGTCACCCGTATCAACATGTCTCTTGTTTGATTTCATTTTGTCATGGAATTTTCGTACTGAAGAGAATCTAAATTTTCCCTCTTCCGATTCTTTCAAGCTTGTTTTTGAGTCTGCCGTTCTAGCTGTGAGCAAATAGTTTTGGTACTTTTGGTTGTTTCGAAGCAGTTCGGCAAACTCTTCAATATCAAACATTATTTTTTATACATATTTCTCTGCGTCATCAAATGAACCTTCTTTAAGTTTCTAAGACGTTCCTAGTAGCTAGTAGATTTATAACCAAAATTTAAATATTAACAATAAGTTGACTGAAGATTTTAAATTCTTAACCTCTTTGGATGGCAATATCCTTTACTATAAAATTATACAGCTGTAGTCTTTATAAAGAAGAGTCCTATTAATTTCTTAATGAAATTTGCAATATAAAAATTATTTCACTTTTTTTGTAGTAGTTGTTCCATTTCTATTTTTTTAAGTTTTAATCTACATTTACACTTTAAAAAAATCTTATATGAAACTTTTACAGAAAACCATCTTGGTATGAGACAGTTATAAAAATACTCTCCTTAAATTTAAATTTTTATGTCCCTTTTGACTGTTTTTGTGTCTTAGTAATAATTGTGAACATTGTTTCCTTTTACTTTAACTACTTAATCTTCCTAAGATTCTTTTTTTACCATTTTAAATTTTGCTTTCATTGTCATCTTTTACGTGTTTTTAGTACTTCTCCTGAGTTCGTTTACTTACACAATTATCACTTTCTAAGTCCAAGAATTTTTTTTTTTCAATTATCATCTGTTTGCTTTTTAGACATCGAGTGAACAAGCAGTATGCTCCACAAAAGTTAATCTGATTCACCAACATTTTCAGAAATGTAACGTTAAAACTTTTCAAAATTTTTTTTCTTTCATCCCCAAATTTTAATTTTTTAATAATATTTTTAGTTTCCCTTAGTAAACAAAATCTCTTAAAAATTTTAGTCTGTACTCAACGTCTTCTGCCTCAAACTTGTCTTAATTTGTCTCAATCCACCTCAGGCAACCTCATTTCGACTCACTAGATTTAACACCTATGAATTTTTTAGCTGGGGCGCTGTTAAAGGAATTTTTAATTAGATCCAATCAACAGTAGCAAGGAAAATGAGCAATGTTTTGCACATTTTTAACGAAAATAATGGATTTGTTAGAACTTCGACGGTATTTGTGTTTAAATGTTAAGGGAGACCATTGTAAATATTTAATGTCATTGATTTTTCTGCAAAATTTGTTTTATTAAATTTTCAATTGTAGGTCTAAACATATAAACACGGGTTTGATAAAATGATGTTTTTCCGACCGTGAGACATGTTAACTCTGTGTAACCTCTAGCTTCCTTAATATTCTTTAACTTGATTTATTGAAACTACCAAATAATATTTGGAAACGAAATTTACAAATTTCTAAGTGAACTTATGTAAAATCTGAATGGTGCACATAAAATTTAATGATGCCACTGTATTTAAAGAAAATAGAGTAAATGCCCTACGGAAATGTTATTTACAGAAGGTGTAAATAACATACTTTTTGCGTCGCAAAGCTTCATTTTAAGCAATATATATTTTTTTAGTTCAATATCTCGAGAATTAGGAATTATTTTCAACCACCGACATTCATTTTTATAACTTTAATGCAAAAAGTTAATTATATGGTTGTTGAGTTCCATCGTAGAATACGTTTTAAACGATGTTAAGGAAATTTAAGAGAACTTTATTACTGATACCAGGTCAGTATGCAAGATGCAGCGGAATTTCTGCTCGGTTCCGCTTGATTTTTCATGAAGCGTATTTGAATTCAGGTCCCTACGAATACCTGAAAATGATTTACGACAGAGTTGTTTGTACTTTCGCTATCATTCATCATCTTTGCGGTAATCGACACGAAATAAGATTTCAACCTGGATATACACTCACTACGGGAAATCACCATTCTTATCAAGTCATAAAAAATTACCTTTTATAGTGCTTACCATTTAATATATGAACGTAGGTACTCGCAGGTTGAGCATTGCTAGGAACGCAGGAATAATTTCCTGAATGATGTGTCGAAGCACTTGTTATTGTTAAAATGCTAGTCTTCTCCGAAAGAGTTGTGGTGACATTAATTCCTCGGTCGACATCGTAGTTGATCATGCGGTTGTTGTGATACCAAAACACATAAGTTGGAAGTTCTGTACTTTGCAAAACATTGCATTGGAGACGTAAACCTGAACCAGGCTTCAGGTATTTTTCTGAAGGTCCTTGAATTTCAGCGCGCGCCTCTGAAATAAGATAAGTTTATTTAATATTGTTGAGATACAAAGTGGAATAGCATTTGATTTTTGTGCGTAGAAATTTTGAGTGTTAGAAGCGATGCGTATCTTTACTATCCGAGAAATACATTTTTAGCCACAGTTTTTTTGCTTTTCTCAATGAAATCAAGTGATATATCACAAGTAAAATTTTACTCATTGGCAACATTGTTATCTAGTATTTCTCACATTTCACGTTTGTAGATGCCAAAAGGTCAATAATACCATTGGCAATTTTAATTATTTTGACGTCGTTTTTATTTGATCATACGGTAACAATGAATAAAGAAATAATATAAAGAAGTAGAGCTACACATTCGTGAACTGAAAAAATAATTTCTGCAAAATATGAATATTCTATAGTATATTGTTAATCTTGTTACAGTCAAGTTGTAAAGCCGACTAAAAAAAAGAAACTTCTATTTGTTTAAAATCCTGCATAAATAGCCATTTAAATAATAAAGGCACAAAAATATAGATTGATGCACCGTGGAGAAACATGACGCTCCATGCGAAGAGTGTTTGCGAAATTTTTTCTATAATCGCTTTAATCGTGAAAAATTATACGTTAAAATGATGGTCCTATCTGAGAGCTTTCTCCCAATTTATTGTCGTTATGCAAATGACAATAAATTTAGTGAACGGGAAACCATTTTGCCGCTTGCTCTCCGAAAATATCAACTTTGAGTCGCTACGAAATAGCACAAAAATTAATTTTTGCAAGCAATAATTAAGTATATAGATGTATATTATATTATATATTATATATATTCAATATTGTTCTGGAAAAAAATTATGTTCTAAATGAAGCAATAATAATAATTGCAAAAAACGATTTATTCTATTTTCGTGCGCTGTTTATACGCTATTCACGGCACATACTGTATATTTGTTTATCTTCAATTTTAGTAGAATTTGCAAGCTGTTTAATTTTTCTTGAAGAAACAGTTTGTTTTGATTTGAAACGTTGTTAAAAACTTATCGAGTGTTACGATTTAAAAAAAAAAAGTAATTCTTTTAATTAACACAACATTTGGGTGACTCATTTAACTTACAATTCTCAGATTTTCTCATTCTTTTGAGCTTAGCGGTTACAATTGCCCGGTTTTATTACGTTTAAGGTTTTACATCTATATGGTTTTATCTCTTCAACGACACACAATTAACACAGTTTAAGATGTCAGTTTTATAGGCTTCTATTCATTTTATACAAACGAGCAGGACGAGGACACGATAAATTATTTTCGCAGAACTGAAACGAATGATGAAAACCATTATGCAGATAACAGCGATGAATATCAATTATTGTATTATGTGTATTGCAGTTATTACGTTAATCAGAGAGTGTCGAATGTTTTTTCACAAGTTGGATAACCCATTTCCGTAAAAGCTCGTTATTATTAACGAGATAAAGTTTTAAACGTTTATATCGAAAGTTTATTTTCAGCAATATCATTTCATAGACTCGAATACGGGAAGGAAATGTTTTGATTCTTTTTATGTCATAATGAACCGTCAGTTTTTCGTCTTCAAGACGTTTAAGCTCGATTCTATTCCATCGAGAAGTCAACTCTCGTTTTCTAGGTCTTTTATTTTGCCAATTCGTACCAAAGTACATAATAATTTATAGAATTAGGTAATCGAGTTAATAAGAAGAAACCTAAATTAAAGGTTTATTATTATTATTATTTATTATTCTTTTATACACTTTTGACAACAACGAATTTAGGATAAAATAAATAACAGTTAATAATTGCAATGATTGTTGGACAAAATGCAATATTGACTCTGACGCGACAAGTATTAGTGAGAAAAATCCGAAAGTAAATTGCATTCAACGCGACAATATAAAAAAAATCGTTAATATAAAGGCAATAAGACATCTAAGTATTATAATTTTTATAATATTTGTCACTGAATTAACCTCTTTACTGTCTGGAAACCGTAAAATCGTGGCCTCCATTCGACTACAAAAAATAAATTAAAATGTCAGTGAATAATCCAATTCTTTTGTTTTGTCTGTTTTTTCCACGTGGGATGAGACATATATTTTCAAGTATTACATGAACTTACCAACGACGTTTAAGTGAATCAAAATGCTAGTGGGCGGATGGGAAGACACTTGGCATTCGTACAGTCCTGCGTCCCTATTTTGTACGTATCTGATTTGTAGAGTCCAGTCCTGAAAACAAGATTACATGATGTTAAAAATATAATAAGTTATTAATTATTATTAAAAATTAAAAAAAATATACAGCTGAAATGATTTTTGTTTTAAGACAATGAACAATAGGTTAGTTGTACGACTCATCAAATTAATGAAAAACATTTTTGTTAAAAATTCACCGTGTGTACATGCCGCTTTAAACTTAACTACGAATTGTTCAAAATGACTTTCCTCCAGCTTAATGGTGCACTTTCACTCCGTGCGTTTCCTTCTTGTACGTAATCTCTGAAAAGATTTTGAGGCAACACCCTTAGCGCCTAAATTTAGTCTTTTAAATATTTAAAATTTTTAAATGGAATAAGACTTCACTTTTTTGCTACAATTTTCAGCATAGGTTGCATTAAGTCATACGTGAGGATGTTTTGATGGAGTGAGTATGCAGGTGACCTCTTAGAATATATGTAGCATAAAAATATTACATTTGTATGTATCGTATTTACAATAAGTATATTAACTGTATTTTCTAAGAAATCTATAACATAAGGTTAATGTTGATCAATGTATATATCTTCGTATAATTTGCAATTTCATTTAAATCATGCCACGGAAATGATTATATTTTTGTTCATAAAAAAAGTACCAGACCATTATTTTTGTTAAACTTTTTATTTTATTTAATTCCATTCTTATTTTCTTGCATGGGAGATTCTTAGCTCCTATCTCTTGAAAACATTCAGCCAAGTGTTATTCCACTTAATTGAATTTCCACACACCTGAATAGACCTTATCACCATCCTTCTTATGCAGTGTCACTAAGGCAGGCTCAAAGCACCATGTTGTAATGTATATAAAGCATGAGTCTAAAACGTTTTTAACTTACCCCATCAATCATAAAAAAATTTAAAAGCTTACGCGTTTCCATTGTCAAGTTGTAATACATATTCGTCCTCACCGAAAATAAGAAAAACAATGAAACAAAAATATTTCTTTATGCTAGTGGCGTTTAAATTCAACATTTTAAAAAGTTTATGAGCAACAAAAATGCAAAATAATATAAATTGTTTAAATAAGTAGTTTGCGTGTTTTTTTTAGTTTGTTTTGTTGCCACCAAATTATATTTACTTTTTTTGAGTTTGTTTTTGTTATTTTTGTATTAACTTATCTGTCTTTTGGTTCATTGTTACGGAAATAATGTAAGGTTCAATATAGGTTAGTTTTGTAAAAGGATAAAACTATCTGCAAAACATGTTTGTGTTTTTGTGTTTTGAAAATTTCAAAATAACTCAATAGGAAGTATATTAACAATTATAGTATATTAGCAATTTTTAAGACATGATTCCAAATTTAGAAAACGAGCGGCAAAGCCAAGAGTCTTATAAAAGATGAGTGTCTTAATAGCCTTACGAATGAGTTATTTTACAGTTTTTTTTCTACTTTGCAGCAAATTTTAGAAATTTTTAACAAAAATTTGAATTTTTAAAATATGGGGAATTATGTTATGGTTGGTATGCTGTAATGTCAGATTGCGACATCTGAGGTTTCAAATTTACATTTAAATAAGTTAGTAATGTTAAAAAAGAGTGTAAACAATCTAATCCCTCCAAAATTACGAAAAGTTGCTCGAAGCAGCATCAAAAATGAATTATCGAATTTGAAGAATGATATAACAATAAGAAAAAGAAAATTTATGAAATTTCGGAATTTGTTTTACTGACATATTTTGAACTAAAAAAAAACACAACGTGATCATGTTTAAATATCAACACGACTAAACTAAATTTTAGAAGATACGATATTTATAGATTTATAAGAAAGCTGATAAAGTGTATTTGTCAATGACGGGAAATACTATTTTTATGTATTTTGATGTTTATATTATTTGCTATTTGTCAGTGACATTTCAAATCGTTACCAACCTTAAAAACAAAAACTTTGATACAAAGTATCAAAAATACTTTTTAATACATGGAACATAATCGCTTTTTAGTATGCTTTAAAAATTACCAGATTTCGACACTTCGATTTTTTATATGCTTTGCATTTTAAATTCTTTATGTTTTGCTTGTGTTCTGTAAGTAGAGCTTCTAAATATTTTTTTTTTAAGTTTTTTTGGAGTGTTCGGATCTCTTTGATTTTCTACATTCTTTTAAATTCATTAGACACTTGAGATTTTCTGTAATTTTTTTTTGACTAATATTATTTCTTAGAATCTTAGAAATATTTTAAATTTTTTTCTTTTATTTGATCTTATTAACTATTTCAGTTTTAATTCTCCCGTTTTTTGCATTTTTAAAATTTTTCAAAACTTAGATGCTCTATGTTCTTCATCTTCTTCATCTTCAAATTTTTTTGAATTAATAAATTTACTAGATCCGGTTGGATTCTTTGATAAATTCTTAACAATCTTTAAACAGTTTAAAACTTCTAGGTTCTTGAAAATTTTCAAACAGTCTTTATGATGTTCGTTGCAATATTTTATTTTTAATTCTCTTATAATCATCCATTTGCTTAAATTTTTGTATTTTCTAGATAGTTTTCAGGAATTTTTTCACATAATAATATAATTTACTTTCGGTCAAGAAAATATTTAATTCTGTATATCTATTAGCTCTTTTCAATTTTTTTAAATTATCTAACTTTTTAGAAGTTGTGCACAAATGGTGTATTTTTGTATTTGTTGCAGACTTTAAATACTCTGTGTGATCGTATTTTAATTAATTATTTTAACTTCTTACAATAGGATTCATTTTGTATTCTCTAATTTTCTTCATTTTCTAGATTTTCAAAATTTCATACTGTTTTGCAAGTTTTTGTAAACTAGATGCATTTCTTTGAATTCATTACATCTTTTAAATATCTTGGATTTTATCCGTTTTAAATATGAAATTTAATTTCTTATTAAAATATTAAAATATTATCGACATTTTTTAAATTGTCCTTTTTGAAACTTAGAAATTTATTTATTTTAGTTTTATTATTATTTAAATTTCAGGAATTCGTTGTATTTTTTTAGACATCTCAAATATTCTAAATCCTTTGCTTTTTAAATTCTTTGAATTGTCTAGACTCCAAATTAATTTTAGGTTTTTTAAACATATTATATATAGTGTATGTTCTTGGCTTAGGTAATAAATATTGTATTGCTTAATTATTTAGTATCGTACCAAACCGATATTAAAATTACGAATAATATGCAAAATATACAAAATGTTGATAAAATATTCAGGTAACTTGTTAAATATGTGAATATTATGCTTAAAATACATAAATTTTCATTTAATGTAGCTGACCTACAGAAAAAAAAATAAAATAAATATATAACCTTTAATTAAGGCCAGTGCATTGTTAAATTAGTCACACTCTGTATCATTCTCTGTGTGTGTTTTAAAATCTCTACATTACATTGTAAGAGTCGTTAAAAGTTCAAGTCATTAAAATTTGTAACCCTGGCACCAACTAATCAGAAAGTTTATTTAAGGCAGACAGATTATTTTAGCATGGACTAGAACATGGAACAAATTATGCTAACTAAAATTCAGTAAGCATATTCGAGGAATATCGAGAATATCCTTGAGGAAAGAGTGCAACCATCCGCTCCGTTTAAAGGGTAAATATTTCCATGGAAAATAGCAGAAAACTTCACATTTGAGCACACATTAAAATTGTGAACAAAGAAAAGAAAAGTTCTCCTAAATCTGTGCAGCATTTTTGTTGTAGTCTTATGAAAAATGTATGTATGTCAAATAGTGTTTGAATTGAATTTTCATTAATTTGTTTATTCTATTAGACGTGTCAGAAAAAAAATTTAACAAACAAAATATTATTATATAAAAAACTCACACACCAAAAAGTCAGTTTATTAGCTTATGGCTAATAGCTAATAAACCTGATTTTTTGGAGTGTGGGTTTTTTTATATAATAATAATTTGTTTGTTTTTAGAAACATTAAGTTTTTGATCCAATTAATTTTCATTTATTATTTTTGTTACTTTTTTTAGTTTCTTTGACTAATAAGTTTGTTCAGAGTAAACTTGTGACTTTGTGATCAAACTTGATAGAGTAATACAAGAAGTGAATAATTAAGAACTTTGAATAAAATTGATTGTGATGATGAGACAGAAGCAGAAGTAAAACAAATCTTTAACGAAAATGATTATATAGTTATAATTTGGACAGAAGATTAATAAAAAAATCTAAATAAAAACGTTGTTTTTGTCATAAAATTTTTGCCTGCGACGCCTAAACTATTTATAAGAAGTATAAAGTGAATTACTGCAGAGAGACAATTATAGAAATTTTTGTGACGAATTCCATAAACAAATTTCAGCGCTGAGATCCATAACCACTCCTTAACACGAGGTGAGACACTGCAGCAATATTATTTTGTAATGAAGCATATTGCCAGCCAGAACCGCATTGATTTCAAAACCTTGAGTCAATATGTCATTGGTGGAATATTTATAACATGTCGAACAACAGATCTTTATGCAAAACTTTTTTGAACGAGGAATAGTTCTTAAGAGAAGTTCCTTAAGATAGATAGAAGATAGCTTTGCAAACGAGGTTGACAGAGTAAGAAGAGGAGAAATTGAAATTCCGTCTTTATTACAAAAATCCGTAAAAGAAATAAACAAAACAAGTGACGTATTGTGGCAGAGCAAATGAAAAAAAAGAAAGTAAGAATTTTGGAGTGAAAGAACAAACAATTTGAACGTGGATACGAAGTGCGTATGAATAAGAAAATGGAAATCAAAAAATTCACTTCTCCGAATAACCAAGACCGCAGAAGAGACAGTCCAAGATTAGAAAAATGCTCTCCGAACGTCAAAATTTATATAAAAAAGTACATATAGTTTGCTGTCCTAAGCAAAAAAGACTTATCAATAAAATTACTTTGTTTTGATTGTGTTAGTTTTGTAGTTATTTTTACACTTTTACGGATCAGTTTTTTTTATATAAAATTGTATATGTTATGGTTTTATATATACTTTTATGTACTTTGATTGTTATTAACGAACAAGATTATTAATTTAATAATTAATTAATTAATTAATTCACTGGGTGTATGAATAGTTGCCTGTATTAAATTCAATTTTTAATGAACGGGTACAAAACATGCATTAAATAATTAACGATCAGTAGAAAGCCTGATACAGATTTTGGTTTGTATATTTACCGTTATTTTTTAGCTTGGTGACTTTGTAGATGTAATATAGACGCGCACAAAAATAAATGAAATATTCAAAGTTTTAAGTATTCAGTAATGAAAAAATGTGCAGAATTCGAGCGTGAAACTTTTTACTCACCCCTGAATGTTGCAAATGTATAGCTTGAAACCTCTCGTCACTGCTGTATGTTGTTAATCCAACCGTGAGTAAATGGTAATCCTTTCTTCTAATCCACGAGACCTAAAACATTTGAATTTATCATTCACTTGAGAAAGCCTCAAGTACCTACTTGATTGTAAGAGTTATTGCTATTGTTTTGACGTGGCTTTCGCGTTTTTGCTTTCTTAGAGTGCCACTTAATCAATAGCGTGCTATTGGTGATGGAAGCGGTCTTATTTAAATGGATAACTATTCCACCAAAGTAATGAAGAGCACATTTGTTACTATGAATACATCCGATATTTTGGGGGTAAAAGATGAAAGGAAAATACATAATGTTAGAACTGACTTTAGAGTCATCTTTTACTGACTTATTTCAACATAAAAACTAATTAAACTAATTGACGCTTTCACATTACTTTGTAAAAATCGGAATATGGTTTTACTAGTTTACTGAGAATGGAAAGTTTCGACCGTTTGAAGGGATTGAAATTAAGTATCTATTCAGGCGTAGTAAGTTTCTATTTGGAGTATATATAATATACAATTTTTGTTTCCTTAAAAAGTTTTAAGAAATATTTGATCAAGATTTATTTTGTGTACAATCTAGTATTTGTGGAAATGGGCAATAGTGGTTACAATATTTCGTTCACAGGTTTTTGGAATACTATTATTATTAATTAAGTTAACAAAAAGTTAACAAGTTTTTTGAAAAAATTAGAGATAGATTTCATTTTATTAATACGTCGGAAAACATCTGTAAATTGTGAATGATTTTTATATAGTTGTGCATAGTATTTACTGTTTTTAGATCATTTAGCGAAAAAGCATATCTGCTCATTATTAAAAACTGAGCTTTAAGAAAAATTACTTTAACATTATGAAGCGTCTAAAAATGCAAAGTTTTGTACTCCACATTGATTTTAGCTATCTATTTTGTATAGGTCTAAGTATGTATAAAAGCAGGTTTGAAAAAAGATGTTTATGCCTTCCACTTTTTACATATTGGTAGCATAGCGATTTTGGTGTTTCAGAGCAGATGTTGACAAAATTATATTTAAATTATTGTCTATTAAATTCGATGTGTAGCTTTTTATCAAGATTTAAAAAAAAACTTTAATTTAATTTATAACCGTATTAGGCTAATATAGATCATATAACAGACGAGGATAAGTTTGGGCCCGAGGCGATAGCCGAGGCTCTAAATTATCCGAGACTGCTATATCAATATCGCCCGTATAGTTTTTGTAATACTAAAAGATTCATTAAATAAATATTCTGAAGCAATGTTTGTTAACAAGAACAAAAGTAAATTTAAAACATGGAAAGTAAAAGAGTTTCTCGATGAAGCGGTTACAGCAACTCAAGATTTACTGCCTTCAAAAACACAACATTGATACGAAAAAGAATATGAATAATTCATCATGGTTAAAAAAAGAATTGACGCTATTAACGAAAAGACTTTACTCTGTTATTTTTTAGGACTGCCAGAAATTTTTGCTCCGAATAGTTTATGGAATAAAATATCAATGCTGCAAAATTTTTGAAGCTCCAAGAATTTAAACTTGTCATTTGACAAGTATGGAAAAGTCTTTACCTTTCTGAAAAGAAAGTCGGAGTTTTACAAACCTAAGAAAGCAAATGTGTTAACAGCCGAATAAATTAAAACTTTTTCTTGTGGAAGCATCGGATGAAAGTTTTCTAATGGTAAAACTAATTTTATTGTTTGGGGTCTACAGAGCTTGTAGACGTAAGAACTCGCAAGAGTGTATATAATATCATTGAAGTTATTCGTAGAAGACACAAAATACAAAACTTCAAAGAGATTTACAATTACAGAAGATTCAAGAGCTGTGCTTTATACAGAAAATATGCAGCGCCCAAATTTTGAATTTTTATTTGCTTTTGTAGGAGTTTATTTAAATTTAGTGGTGGGTTTTAAAGCTAATGAGCAGATTTTGTATGGATCTCTTATCTGTATCGCTTGTGGAGAATTTGTCATAAAAAATATTTAGATAAAATGATACTATGAAAATGTCAATCGTGTTTTACGTACATAATAATAAACAAAAATACGCCTTGGGGTTTAAATTCAGCACAGCTTACGAAATTAAATAAACAGAAGCACAAATTTGTTAGCAAAAGTTAACAATATCTTCGACAATTTCGATTTGCTGAATAAAAAATGAAGGACTAATTATAGATGGTTCTCGAAAAAACAAGACTTGAAAATTCCTTATTTGTGTTTTATAGGGTCCACCCACTTGGAAAATTTTCGCTCGCATGCAAATATAACATCGTCCGTATTTTCTTTTAATTTAGCAATGGCGTCGAATGTTTAAAAAAATTTAAATTAACAATAGAAATTTAAATTGGAACAGTATAAATTGTAGAAAAAACGTTGTTTATATTTCGTACGTGAAGTGCGTTTCGAATCATTCTCATTTGCTCTTTAAAAAAAAGTGTCTTCTTTGCAGTTTTGTTCATGAATACTCTGTATAAGCAAGCAATGCAAATATTAACTATAACATCGCTGCTCTCTCAGAACTTCTTATGTTTAAATTTTAAGAATTAGTAATAACTACTAATATTATGAAGCGAAAAGATTGTTTAAAATGAGTTGTAACTTGTATTGTCAAAAAAACTAGGTAGGTACGTCATTAGACTTTAAGCTCTTTTTTCTTTTAAACAGTTCTATTAAACAGTCCTTTTAACAATTCTATTCGGTATTTCAGACTAACGAGGTTTTAAATACATTGAGGAAGTAACAAAGTTTGAAAACTTTTAACTATTATTTGTAATTAATGAAGATAGTGAAATAATTTATTTTATTCTAGCTACATAAAAGTAAGGAACTTTAAAATTACAAGTGATTGAATAACACAACTAAAGAGTGAAAATTATTAAACTTGTAAAAAATTTAAAAAGATATGCCATAGAATATTTACAGGATTTAAATATTTTAGAAATTGTATTCATAAAAAGAGTGTCTATGTACACAAATTCATAACCCATTCCAACTCTCTTTCCGTTTTTTTGACCTCCGTTTGAATTTGTGCCTGCTCGGTTAGTTTCTAGGAATTACTATTTGTAATAGTGTTTGTCCAATAAATTTTTATTATTCGGCTTGTATTTTTTATGCTCTTTTGGCAGTTTTTTCTGCTGTATCTACTCCAATTCTTATTTCTTTTGTTTTGTTGAAATTCATATAAAGCCCCAATTTACAATTCTTCCACAATATTTTAGAGCCAGTTTTTTATATAGTTCATGTTATTTGTTGTTGTTATTAGACATATGAGATCGGTATATTCTAGGTCAGGGGATTTTGTGTTTCTGGCGTATTTTTGCTTAATTCAAGTTCGTTTTGGTTATTTTGTAGGAGGTTACTATATTATTAGTCTTCTTCTAGATTCTCAATATTTTTAGATACATACTGTGTATCATTTGGATGCCTAATTGATATATTGTTAGAATTTTGAGAATCATAAGACTACTTGAATCCATTAGATTTTCTTTAGCTTTTTAAGATTCCTTTAAGAGTCCTTTTTTAGACCAATTATGCACTAATTAATGTTTGAGCAATTAGTAATCTTTGTTCTTATATTAAAGTTATAGCCGATCATAACTAATAACGTTATATGACTTGATTGATGAAGTTCTAGAGTTTAATTCTATTTGCATATTGATATAATGAAATTGAACTTAAAACGAATAAAATCATTTCTACAACAATAAAACTTCAAATTTGTTGTAAACTAAAAACCTAAAGTACATATCTATTAATTGACGGTATAAGATGTAATTAATTGTAACCCGTATATTAAGTTATTTAGTTTTCTTTCTTATAGAATGGATGACTTCCTTTCGAGTTACATTTTTTGCGTAAATTAAATAAATATTTGCTTTTATATTTTTGCTTATAAATTACGATTTAAAAATGCCAACGTTTTTGAGCGTTATTTCAAAAGACTAGTTTACGAGTTCAATAAATACGGCCGCTAACATAGTTACCCTCAAACACACCAACAGTTTTTTCCTTAAATTCTACTCAGCTGATAAATGGGATCCAACCGTTCCCACCAGTTATACTGAATGTTTAAGAAACATTGAACATCTGTAGATATTTATCAACTGAACTCGAACATTATTTAGAACACGATATTTCACACTGTAAACTTTTGAAGATTTTTTTTCACTATATCAAAGCAATATTAGGCAAAAAGTAAAACAGTTTTTTTAAAAACTCGATATTTCTAATTTATTAATAAAATTATGATTAAATTGTTCTCCTGTGCTGATTTAAGTTCGTCTTTGTTTTAAAATTGAGTAAAGATAAGAAATGGGCTATAAGAAAATTTAATAAAAATTGAGCTATGGCGTCACAAAGGCAGTAAATGCCGTGTGGCTTTTCATGGAGCAATTTTCCAATGCTACCTGAAAGTATTGCACGAATTCGTATTCACTACTGCGGACAGACGATTGAAAAAGATACATAAAATTACAACTAAAATAACGTTTGCCCATCTACATTAAAAGCAAGTGATATAGTCAATTTTAAGTGAAATGAGTGGATAAGAATGGAATGCATATTTAAACATGCAATAGCCTAAATGAAAAAAAGGGTAAACTGAATTGAAACGTAAAATATGATCAAAGCCTTGGTAATTTAAGCCGCTTTTATTTGTTTGAAAATCATAGATATGCTTTTATTTTACAGCACTCTCGTTGCTCAGATGTTTTGTTTGTTCAAAGGCTTTTTAACCTGTTACCGTTTGCGTGACAAATGTGACTGGAATATCCATAATTAAATAGTCTTACATTAAAAATATTTCATTTTAAAAAAATGTTGTGAGATATTTGTTAAGGCAATCGTATTTCGTCCATCATTTTATATAATCAAGCTATTTCTTACCATTCCATCTCCAATATTGTTGACTACACACGGT
Organism: Cynaeus angustus; assembly: GCA_030157275.1. NCBI lineage: Eukaryota > Metazoa > Arthropoda > Insecta > Coleoptera > Tenebrionidae > Cynaeus > Cynaeus angustus. The sequence goes on from CM058058.1 coordinate 19,965,257, forward strand.
ATCAGAGCAGTTGACCCTGTTTGAGATGTCACGACTGTGCTATTTTCGGTCGCAAAGTGAACTGGAGGACTCTCGACGGGAGAAAACGAAGCTCCTAGCTCATTTAGTTCATCTCCAAGATCTGCTTCAGATTCTGAAATCAATCATAATTCAACATAAGAAAGCAATTCGCCAAAAGAATTTGAAGAAAAACTTTGAATATTTCATTCGTTCAATGTTTTTGTCGTTAAAAATCTCACGAAGTGCCTTACATTTTTTCGAATTAATTAGATTAAAGCTGCTTTATTCCTTAACGACCACTTTAAATTCTATCTTTCGGAATAAGTAGTCCTTTGTCTAATTGAGAATGACTTCAGGTCTGTGGTCCGTCCTTTTTTGCCGATTAATATAATGCAAATGAAGATGTAGATGTTGGATTTCCTAGTCGTAGATATTAGTTTATTTTGCTGCCATTATAAATTAATGGTAGAAAATAATTTTTACACCCACCACATAGGCTAGAGTATTAGATTGAACCAATGTAAAATTAAATAAAACAATTAGATCTAAACAGAAGTCGTTAAAGTTTGTAGATTAATGTAAGTATATACAGTGATAGTGTGTGGTAAATTGTGCCCAGAATAACGCAGTTTGCAATAAAAGCGTAATCTTGGGATAACGACTTTTAACGTAATCTGATTAGAACTAGGTTTAGATAGAGTCAATTCAGATTTTGGCTCAAGCAATCACAGGCTGCAGTGGAATTAAAACAAGTAAGTTAATCTGTTACATATTTTAATACGTTTTATAGAATTTTAAATCAAACGCTAAACTTGTTATTTTAATGTGATTTTAGTAACATTTTCAAATGGATGGGATTATGAATTGCACGCTGTAGTATATAGAAAGAGTTTTAAAATTTATTGAATAAAAAAAAAAACAGTGTCGTTAAACATCAATCAATTTTGGAAACTGTATTTAAAGACTTTTTTTTAAGTCGGGAGGACTGCCAAAGAAGTGGGCTCGTTTTTAGGCACACTGTATCATAATAAATTATGACAAAATATGTAAAAGAATTATATAATTTAAAAACTATTAAAAATTTTGTCTTTTACTAACCATTTTTAAATAACTGTCAAGTAAATCGCTGTGTCGCAGAAAAGTTGATTAAAATATTATTGACTGAGACTAAGAAAATTATTAAACTTATTATTCTAATTATGCTTGATCAAAATTCATCATATTAAAGATGTAAGGGCTTATTGATATAAAATATGTTGCAGAATGGGAACCGTAGGAGTATAAAGGTAAACAAAGTTTTTGGTATGCTGTTGATGAAGATTTAAGTGCGACATCAAGTGTGTAGTTTGTCTCTTATTCGTAGAAGAAAACATTATAGTTCGCTTTTAAAGTAGGATTATTTATTACAATCCTCGGTTCAGTTTCTTTAGAAGTTTTCAGAGCTTGATTCGGGTCACTTATCTCTATAGAATTATGTCTGCTACTTAGTTTCACAGTTGGAGTATTTTAGTTAAACAATAAATTAATAAAATAAACGTTTTGCTTATCTTATAACTATTGAATTTTCCGTATTTTAGGTATTTTCTTGATAAATACGACGTAATTTTGTTATTTGATAAGTTAGAAAAAAAAATGTTACTCAAAATTTTAGTTGCAAAGTTAGAGAAGAAAGATTTTATCAATTTTTACTCTTGACATTTCTTTGCTAAGTCGATTCGTTTTCAAAAAAGATAAAAAATTGGAATGTCGAGAGCTCTGCTAATAGTGATTGGCAGTTACGCATTTTCACATTCGACAGCAACGCAACGCCTAACAAATACATTATAAACGATTAATTAAATAATTATAAGGTTCATTTGGTTAACAGGTGTTTGAAGTAAATGCCCAATAGTTTATAATCTAACGCAGCTTTATCTTAAGAAAAATGTTTTATATAAAAAAAAACTGTTTTAAGAAGTAACTTCTGCAAGCTTTTAAAAAATCTTTGCTACCTTATTCAAGTTTACATGTATAAACAAGTTCTCTAAAAACAACTTTATTTTCCGGTTTTTGCGCTCACCAATTCAATTGTAATCGGTTCTATAATCACTAGAAATGAAATTCCCTTTAAAGGCTGGTTCAGTAATGCAGGTCCACTGGACGTCCAATTTGATAAAAAGTAAATGGAATATCGACGTAAAAAGCCATTATAGGTCAGAATAAACGTCCGTAGCAGGTCCTTCCTCTATGTGGAGATGTAGAGATGAAACTTACACATTTTTGGAATATTCTAACATATATTTCAACATACCAATCGACGTACGAGACTTTTTAATTAATTTTTTTTTGTAGAGTTAAAAATTTATAATTTTGAAATTTTTTGATTTGGATTTTGTCTCAAACAGGTTCAGTGACTTAAGCAAGGAAAAACGGAAAATGTAGATGCAAAACGTAGCGAAGCGTTAATTTCGTAGTTTTCTTAAGGGCATGTTTGTAACAGCTGTAGACCATTTTAAATACGTTCTCACCCTTTTTATCTTAAACATTTAATAGCAGATTCAGTTGTATCTTGAAGCAAATCCACTAACCGTGACCTATATAAGAGCTAAGCGTTCAGAAATGGGATATGAAATGGATTTGTTAATACACCTGAGAAGTTTTCCCGTTTCTTCCTTCTTTCAAGAGAAGTTTTTGCCACCAATTCCACAATAAATTTGATAAGTTGGGTAATTTCGCAAAATAAAAAAACTTTAGGGCAGCTTAATGTTAGGGGTTAAAGGTTTATATTTCAATATAATTGATACTGTCTGTTCTAGTGTCTTTTACAGAATAAAAATTTTATGAATGAAAGAACGAGTGTGTTAAAACTGAACTGGATAAATTTATAAAAGTAAAAAAAAGTAATGACGATAGAAACCTTCCATAGTTAGCTTAACAAAGTTTCGTTTTTAAAATAAATTTCAATACGATAGATACGATTTGTGTTATCATTGCAGCGACTTCCAGGTGCAATTTTATGAATCGACATCGATAATACATAAAATTATAAATTTTTTCCTTCAAATTTGACATATGTCAAATTAGAAAGAAAAAAAGGTAATATGTTGTGTTCAGATAGACAATTCAATAAATAAAGCCACTTTTAATTGTTTGACCTTAAATTTAAAACACCTAAATCTGGTTGAAATTTATTCTCAGAAATAGATCTGTCAAAGTGACAGCAACATTGTTATCAAAAGTTGTATAGTATAATTGTGGGTGAATCAGAATCACATTTTTAAACTTGTGTTCATGGCGATAAGTGGAAATAAGTGCCGAATAGAACCCTAAATCTTGGTTATTGTGTGTTAACGATTCGAATACAGGGTTTGACTACACTTATGTACACTCCTAAAAAAATCTGCAATCCTAATGATATAAAAAAGTATTGTAGCAGATGACCACAATTAATAAATGTTCTAGCAAAAAAAAATCACGTTGCGATTCAAAAAGTATGTAAACTAAAAAAATATAGTCTCACAAACCGTTTACTCTGTTTTTATTAAACATGGTCGCATGTATGCATTTTAAATTTCATATAAATTTACTTAGAAGTTCATAAATTTTGTTTCTAATAATTTCCTATAATTAAGGACTTTCAATAAATAAATCAGGATATGATAACACTAGTATTTCTTTAACAGCTGTTATTCTTCGTAGGTAGTTAGCAAATCGTATTTATTTATTTGTATATTTTGTGAATAGCTGATTGACCAGTCAGTACTTGACTATAAATGTTATCAAAAGTTTAAGAAAATTTTAACAATTATTAAATTTCTCACTACTATGTTCTAATTCATGTTTCAATATCATAATTCTGTTTTTCGCTATAAAATAACAATGACAAATTGACTCTAGTAAGATATGACAATATTCAAAAAATTACATAAAGCGAGTTATCAAAGTCTATGTTGTAATTTTTTGGAAAAAGCTGTCGGCGATATCACTTAATGATATAGAAAATAAGACACCTTCAACTGTTCCCAAATTAAAGTTTTTCTACTAATAGTAAAATTGTTAATAGAAAAAAAAGGGTTAACAAAATTATTTAAGATCTTTAAATAAATATCAAATTTTGTATAAATATATGATTATTACTTATTACGGTAGGTACTACAACGCTAAGCATTTTTGTTGAGAAAGAGAAAGTGTACGATATTCGAAAAATCTGTTGGAGGGTAACAAATGTTTGATTTAAAAATGAAAATAAAAAAAAAGTGGTAACAGTGTATCTCAAAAATTAGAGCCAATGTAGCAAATTTAACTTTACTTTCAAATTCAGTAGATCAAAGTTTCCTAAACTTCGAGTAGTAGAACCGGCGTTCTCGGATGATATTCGAGATTTGAAGACTTTGAAGATCTGTTACAAACAGTTTCAATAAATCATTTTCAATAAATAGATACCAAAATAAATTAATAATGGTTTGGCAAAAGTAATCATGTTAACTTACATCTTTTGTTATGAAAAAACTGCTAGAATCAAACTCCAAACTTCTCAAAATTCAATCAACTAATAGCTCTCTGGCTATCTGCTAGTGCTGTTCTTGATTGTTCTTGTTCTTTCATTGATTTTAATTTAACTTAAAGGTAAAGTATTTAATAGTGAACCTAAATAAAGTTGAATAAATAATCTACCCAGCTGTAAAAAATGTACCCGAGCACCTGCTTTTCGTTAAACAATTATTATTTCTTACAGTTTGCTAACTATCAACCAAAAACCATTGGGAAAAAAAGATAGAGATGAAATAACTATTAATATGCCTAGATCATTCTCGTATGGTGTTATTAGACTCAGAGACAACGATAAAAAACTAAACCTGCAATAAATAGTAAGTCAGGAAAATGTGGAAAACATGGCAATAGTTAAAAATGAACTAATGACCTGCTAATCAACAAGCACTTTGAAAGTTTTGTGTATTTGAGTCTGAATCTCAATAGTTCAATAGCCACGTTTGTTGAATGATATATTTGCAGTAAAGAACATATTAGCTAGCTTAAGGCTAGGTGCTGTAAGTGCTAGAGTTATTCAAAAGGAAAATGTGTAACAAAGTTTCAAAACCAACAAGGTGTTTATTTAATCTTGCACAAAGTGTTTTCCCTTTGTATAGATAAAGAGCTACTCACAATAATTAACTTTCAACATTAAGTGTGTACTCTATAATATTTGAAAAATTAATGCATAAAAATCTGGGAACCTAATTATTTTGATATTATTGCTAAATCTTAACATAGATCCCATGCTAGTGGATCTACAACTCTGCGACATATCAACTTTTTGATTACGTCGACGTAAAAATAGCCAAATTTTTTTCTCAAATACGAAAATATAAGTTATATACAAATTTGACAAAACATCGGCCACAAAATTTGGTACTAAAACCTTACTTGTCTTTTTTATGAATAAAATGTCAGTTCATAGTTTAAAAACCCAAAAAATATATAGAAAGTCCAAGTACATTTCTGTTTCAAACTTAATGTTGTGTACAATTATAAATTTATATACATTTTAAGAGAATATAATAAAACATTACAACTAAGCGCTTGAGTAAGCTTAATATTTTTATATAAGTTTTATCAGAATTTCGTCAATATATTTCCTTAATAACTGTAAATTCAAAAATAATTCGAAAATGTCTACTTCAAAAGGGTATTGAAACTTTTGTCTGTCAGAATCAATATTTTGTTCTACTCATTATGTTAAATGCAGTTTTAGTAAAGTTTACTTTACTGCAGGATGGTGTTTTGATAATTGACCAAAATGGATTCTAATAGCTATCAACACAATACAGATTAATTTACCACAGGCAATTAGTATGCTTTCCAACATACAAGATAGGAACATCCAGTCCAACAACAACCATATCCATATGCATGTGAGTAGTGTAATAGAGTTGATGAATTTCTGTTTTGAAGAATAAATCATGAACAGTGGCCGAAAACCTTGTCAGATAATAATCGATAAACTGCGCAATAAACTTCTTCACTCTTACTTCAGTCCATTAGATCTAAACTTTTACTTAATCTGGAGATATCTGCTCTAGCAGGATTGTATTAATTCTGCTCACCCCACATCGGCGGTGGCGGCTGTTGCATCTTAATAACTATACCACGCCTTGTCACAGCCTCTTTTGTCCAATATAAACAGTCCTCATGGCCTCAAACACTTTTAATTTGGTAAATATTCCTTACTTTTTATTACATTTTTTGTTATACAGTGTGACCTACAATCACAGTCCGTTTGCTGATTCTATGAGAAAAACCACCTTTGTATAATCAATTCCTTGGTGGTTTTGCATAACTGCACTACTTTTTTGTCTGTAGCAATACTTTATCATACCACTTTCATTATATTCATCTTAGACTGACACTTTAATACCAGGGAAGAGGAAGTTAATTTAAATTTGGTTAATTATGTCATTATAAAAGTTTTGTAAATCTTCTTCCTGGCTCATTACTTAAATGCTTCTACAATAAGAATTGTCTTAGGCAATGGAATTGTGTACAGAAAATGTAACGCTTTTACTTTGCAAAATGAAACAGATCTTTAGAGGTGTAATATAACTTAACTAACAAAATTAAATTATCCTTTTACGTTTCAGCGAAACGGGCTTTTAAAATCTCCAAAATCCTGAAAGTTTATGTGGTCGTAAATCCAAGTTGGATAAATGTAGATGATTTGGTTTTTTAATGGAGTTGCTTACATTTTAAGACGATATACTAGCATGAACGACATCCTAAGTAGACGCATTCGTTTCGATCATCTAACAATCTTTTTTAAATTTTTGCTGTGTTCGGCCACAGAAAGTGTCCTTCCGTGCATATTCTTTTAGAGTTGATGTAAAAACATTTAAATGTGTTTAACTCCCAGTTTAAATATTCGTATAATTTCGAGAATCACCTGTATTTCTACCCAGAAAATTTCTTAATAAATGATGACAAATACTACGTACGTAACCACTGAAATATTTTGTATGTGTATTTGTACGGCCAAACATTTTTTGTGCCTGATATGTGCGACTTCTAAAAAAAATTAGGTTACTGGTGCAAATGATTGAAATTTTCAACTTTCTTTAGTTATTACGTTGTTGTTAAAGCTACAAAATTAACTTATAAAGAGTACTGGAACAAGCTGTCATCACACGTTGGTAAAAATTGTTTAAGGGAGTCGCTAGGGATGAAACTGACGAGGGTAACCTGTTGTGTCTTTCAATAATTATATTAATTATTTATGTAGAGCCATTAGAGAAATTAAAAGACAGTGGAGTAGCGGTTCTCTACTTTTCATCTTATAACAGTCACAAAACTATAATAGTTTGATCGATTGATGTTTGAGCCCTTGAACAATACGCCAACAAACTTTGTAATGACTAGATCACAAATAATAATCCCAAATGCCCACTGCTCATTTACAATATTCCTGTTGTTATTGAGAGCATCCTGCAATTACAATTGTCGCTTATGTTTTGGCTGCTTTTCGATAACGGCCGAATTCCATCAATTGGTAAATATTTTAGCAACTGATTAAATGTTAATATTTGAGTATAGCTTTAAAAATGTAATAAAAAAACTTTGGACATTTTGATCTCTTTTTAAGTTTCCAAGGTTTTGAGGAATTAGGACAATGGCACAAAAAATTTTAATAGCCGTTTTTACAGTGTAAACTATAGAATAACTATTCTGTGTATAACTTGACACTTCTTTAATGTTACATGTCAGCTTATCTATAAGTATTTTATACTTGGAATAATGCGAGACGTTGACGTTAACTAGTTTTATTATCAATATCGAAGCAAATTAAAAACTACTAAAATATCAGAATTTCGAGAGGGAATTTCAGAGGTTATAAAAGGGACAGTTTACGTTGGAGGGTGATCACGTCCGAACCCGTAGAAAAATAAAAATCAACAAAGCGTCACTCTTAAACTTTTCGCCATTTTAGTAAAAATAACTGCTCGTAATTCCAGTCTTAAGTTTTATCGATAAATAAAAGGCATTAAATTATAAGTAAAGAAGAAAAATCTAATGCAGTTAAATTTGTACTCTCTACTAAGGTGAAAAATCAATACTTCATATTTGTGCACATTTTGTTATTTAGTATAATAGTTAAATAAACTAATAGTATTTTGTTATAATAGTAACAAAAAAATGGTTAAAAAGTGATCTACAAATAATTAGTATTTAAAAATTTCAGAATTTTATTTATATATTCATTAGTTTGTCATTTAAACTACAAACAATTTTAAAGCAAAAATTTTGAGTTAATAGCTAAAATTGCATTGATACCTACAGTTGTTGAGGTCGTATCAAGTTGACTGATGTTGCTACAGCGCAACTCTGATTTTTGTAATGGCGCTAATGAAATTTAAATCTGGCCTTAAGTAAGTAAATAAATAACACCAAATTTTTGTTAACACTACGTAGTCTTTAGTAGAAATTTGTAAACATAATTTATCAAAAATGACAATTTCAAAAATGTAAAGAATTTCTGATAATTTTCTCTGTATTAACAGCAAAATGCTTGTCGTTTTTTGATTGTTGTCAAATCTTAAGACGTGAGCATATACGAGCCTAAAATACAAAATTAAGAGGTAATCGAAACACTAACGGTAGAAAAACTACAAACTATCCAAAACATCTAAGAATATAAACTGTTTTGAAAAATGTGATATCTGGGAACCCAAGAATCTTGAATTCTGGATATTTGAAATTTTTGAACTTGTTATATGAGTATCAAAAAATTTGCAAAATGAGTTCTATGTTTTATGAACCTTCTAAATTTGAATTTTTAAATTTTAAATGCAATAAAGAAGCATGTTATTTTTCATTCCGATAAAGAACATTTTTTTAACAACTTTTAAACGAGTGCTAGGTGATAACGTGAAATAGCTTTCTAACTTTTAAAAAGTCAAAAATGGAAACATTAATTTTTCTGTAGAAGTTTTTTAAAGTTTTTTTGTAGCTAATGGGATATTTTCAAGTTCATATCTTGTTAAGTTAAAAATAAATCGAGAAACCCGTAGAGAAACGTGTTACTCGATTTCATCCTCTTTACAGGTTGAACTTTTAACGATCGTTACTTAGTAAGCTTCTATCTTACGAAAGAAATACGCATTTCAAGTTTTATATTCCGAAATCAAAATATTATGTCCGCTTTTTTCGGATATTTTTGATTTAACTATTTTCAGATTTATTTGATTTAACTGCCTATTAACAAGTACATGATCTTAAGTACAAGTGAGTGGCTTAGGACGAGCCTAAAATAAGACGATTTTCTGATTTTTAAACGAAGAAAAAAGTTATTTAGGCTAGGGTTCAATCTACAGTACAAGAAAGGTTGTAAATAAATACAAAGAATTAGAATCAAATCGAACTCGACGTGAACAGAGTGTGAGCGCTACAATCAGAAAACTTCACTTTATTTTTTGTTAATTGTGACTTGAAATTAAATGATGAAAATTTAATTTTGGCGTGGATTAAAATGGATACAATTATTGTTGATTTATTGCTGGAAAAGCTATTTATTATAAAGATCTTGAACGTGTTCGTATCGACACTTGTGGCAGACCAGAGCTTTATTATCAGCGTTGAAATTCAAAGAAAAATATGAAAAATATTCGACATAAGGTGCGAAACGGAATGTGTTCGTGGTCTAGGTGAGAATATTTTGGGATCACTTTGAGAGTGTATGAAAATGCAAATGTTTCTACTAAGGTAAAAATGTCAATATAAATTTTAAATTTCTTTGTGACGCTCTAAAAATTGTAGACGTAAGAAATTGAGATTTCGCCACTCATCTTCCATCTATATTGGAGGTGATCTATTGACTCTTAACGCTTTAAGTCGTATAACGTGACTGAGAGACACGTTGAAGTTTCACCGGCGACAATAATCAATAATTTCAAATTTTGGAAAGAGGAGCTTTTGAAGTTATTCATATGGTTTCGACAGAGAGTTTTAACAGCGTCATTGACGTGTAAATAAGTTTATACTTCTATTCAAATGTTCTAAATCAAGCCTTGGATTATGAGTAATTAGTTTGACAGTAGTGCAGAACTTCAATTTTACGTTCGTGATGACTAACATTTATATGCTCCACGATGTTTCAAATATGGCGCACTAAATGTACAAAGCTCTTCCAACACTAATTTGCAGCACTAAAAAAAGAAATTTCAACCTATGAATATACTAGCATTTTATAATTTAACATATGGTAACAATAGAAAAATGTGATCAGTTTAGTTTAAAGGGCTACAATGATAAAAAAACCTCTATATCTAATAATCATTATCATATATATAAATTATCACTATTATAAATACATTAGTGGTAGCAAATCTTGCATATTACGCTGTAGAACGGACAACCGAAAATAGCAGATAAATATGTATTTAAAAAATTCTATTATACTATGTTTTGTTCTATTAGTTTTTTGAAGGTAGCAGAAAAAAGTCGATTAAATAAAACTATATTCATTTAATATCTTTTAAAGTTACTTTAAATCGTGCATATCATCACAAACAACAACATTACTTTGTGAAAATAACCAAAAAGCTCTTGAAGTATTTGAAATTAACTGTAAATTTACAACGTCAATAATGCAAATAAAGATTAAGCATTTTAATCACACAAATCCAAGTTTAAAAACAGTGGCGAAGCCGCAAGATAAAGAATAAGTGTCTTAACAAATTATGAATTTTTAAAATTTTTAAATCTGGGGAATTATGATGTGTTTGGTATGCTAAATGTCAGATTAAGACAATGTTATTAAAAATGAGTATAAACAATCTTATCCCTCTCAAATACAAGAAATTGCCCTAAGTAGCACCAGAAATTTATTGCCTCATTTTGTGCATAAAAAAACGATTTAAAATTTTTTAAGATTGGTCTACGAACAAAGAAATTCGCTGGCATACCACCATTGGATTACAAAGAATTAAGTCTAGAGTATTTACTTTAGGTGCAAAGTATTCACAATTGAGGCCTTGCTTAAATATTAATAAAAATTTCGACATCTCAAAGTACAGCAAAGTGAGAGCTTTTCTTAATCAGAGATTTAACGATATCTCTCCGTAAAGTTTAAAATTTTACAAGAAAAGAAGATATTAATTAGTCCAATCAAAATAGACAAAAAAAGCATAAATTTCGAAAAAATTGTGGTCAAAGATCGAAATACGGTACTCTAACAAAAATTTTCCTAGTTGGCCCAATTTTTTATAGGTGCAGTCAGATGAACCATGTGATAATGGAATGGTTAGCGGCCAAAGTAATTTGCAGCAAAATATTATGATAAGCATTCTACCTAGTATTAACCTAAATGCCCAAGACAGAACTAATGCTTCAATTAATATTTAAAAAATTTGTACATTCATGGTAGAAATAAATTTTATTAAAACCATTATTTCGTTTTTTTTTGATGCATATAAATGCGAAGTAAACAAAATTCTATTTATGGGATAAGATAGAGAAAAATGACTACCAATTTGGTCATTGATTATGCTCAAGTTAGTTAGGACATGTTCCCATGTTGTCAGTTGTATAAAAGACAAATTACCAAATTTTAATATACAAAAACTCTTTTCTTTTTCTCGAAAATGTGGATTTTATTGAATGTTAAACTTTAAGTACGCTGTCTTGCCCCATCTTCCCCCAGGAAGTGCATCATTTTTGATTCACCTATACATTTATAAATTTATAAACAAAGTTTTTTAGAAGAACGTCAATTATAAGTTAACAATTTCATATTAAATAACTAGTGCTAGATAACAGATATTTATGCATTAAAAACATTATGCTCTTTTGAAGACGACATGGCGACTTGTAAAGATTATTTAAAATTACCCGTTTGCGTACAGTAGGTATTTTGTATCTAGTTTGTCGAATAAAATTTAAATTACAAGGGCATTTGTAATATCTATAAATAAAATAAAAAATAAATAAAATAAAAACAAATTTTTAAAATGTTGTAAGGGTGATTAATAATAAAATAAAATATTTTAATAATTTGTTAATTAATATGGAAATTGATTTTGGTCAAAAAAAGGACCAAAGTTGATTTTTTTTCTCTATTCGAAGTCATTTAAATTTTAAGATCACAATAGCAGAAGATTCGAGACCTTATATTATGGATACTGTAGATTTAAGGATGTATAATCTGTAACTCGACTGCTCTAATAATTCAAGTGCTAGAATTTAAGATTCACCCAATAAACTTTTCAAATACTATTGAATTTAAAACTTATCATCTTATAATTTATAACACAGGCGTAAGTTCTAAGGTTGTATCTGATTAAAGGAATTAACACGTTCAGCTTGTACAAAAGGATTCAGGCAATTTAGCTAAAACAAAGAATTTTATTAGTGATTAACGTCTATAAATTCAAGACCTTTTTTTCCTAATTACAAATAGAAAAGTTTAAGGTTTTTTTTTTTTAATAATAAAGTTCAAAACGGATTTTTTTATGATTATAGTCCAGAATTTTAATTGTAAGCAAGCAGTAGGTTAGCATTTCGGTTCTAGAATTGAAATGAGTTTTGTGTTGTGAGCCTTATTTACTTGAATAATTCGATTTTGCTCATAATACAAAAACGAAAACGTTTTGCTTGTTGTAATCACGTGTCATTACAGCTTTTAGTTAGTACTATGATAATAAATTTAAAGTAGATCAAGATGAAACACATTTTTTAATACTTAATAAATTAAAGTCCAACGTCAGAGAAAAGTAAATAGCATTTTCAAAAAGTAAATGAATTAAACTTTCCCGACTTAGAGAAGTATATCTAACTCGTACACGTGGAGAATTTTAAAAGTGTCATATCAACGTCCTGAATTCCAAGTAGAATCCTTTTCGTCAACGTTAGTTTGAAAGAAATGTTTTATTGTATTCGCCAGCGCAAACATCATTGCTAAGAACTTCATGAAGAGGTTTTGTTGGTTTAGTAGGTAGAAAGGGAATGCACGTCGAGCACGTCAGTAATAAAGATCCCGCTGAGGCCCGAGATGTTGTATAATTCCTAAACTGATTAGGCACGGCAATTGGGCACATTTAGCAATAAAACCCAGGCAGTCATTTTGTAGTTAATTGGTGACGAGCGCAGGTTAGCCACAGGTCTATGTATTCCTGAGCCCGTTAACAACTCCCGGGCCGATCCTCAACCGACAGATGTGCGGTTCTCTCCTCTGTTTAGTTATTTACTCAACACTTTAGAGTCCACGCGGATTGCAACATGGTGAATTGCTTATGCAAATAAATCTTTATTATGGTCAGCGCAATTTTAGACCTGTTTGTGTATGTATTATTCAATATTGATTTTTCCAAATTGGGAATTATTAATAGAAATAATAATAATAATTGGGAATCTGGATATATCAGCAAGAAAGGTGGAATGAGGTGTAGCGAGTGCAACAGACACACGAGTGTTTTTTTCAAAAAGTTTTGCGCACTGTTTTTATCATGCTCTTTAAATGAACAAGTGTGTTATCAGAATTTTTTTTTATCAGGACACTACCGTTGACTTCCTATTTTAATATATTGTTGGAAGAGGTCGACATTTCCAACCTTTACATTGAGAGGTCTACATTTAGACACCGCTAATCAACAAAAATAAAATCCAAATTACAGATTTAATACAAAATGTGGAAAATATCAAAAACCATTAGACCAAAGAGTAGCTGGAAAGTAGATTGTGCAGGCTAATTTATTTCGAAATTTTATTGAAATTACCAAAACATTAACGAGTAGTTCCATACTGTAACCAAACCATAGGTTTTGAGTAGTTGTCTACAATATCTATTCCTCAGTCTTAACTATAAACATTACAAAAGCTAATGGAAAACAAGGCCATAAAGTAATCAAGATCTTTAATAGTAAACAAAAACAAATAAAAAAACTTGTTATCCTTACAGAACAATAAGCTCAAGCTTTCGACAGAGGTTAGCATCAAGAATTTTCTTTCAAACTGCACAAAAATCTGAATACAAGAACCAAACTCCAGACAAATCAGGTGTACCACATGGTGACATCTTGGGACCAATCTTATATTTATTTTTACGTGTGACGTATCCAGGATTGTATAACGTTTACTGATTATTCTGCGATACCAAACAGCTGTACTTCATACAAATTTTATAGACCGAAAATAAAAAGAAGTATAACCAGATGAGTTTAAAGGTATTGTGGTAACATATGCTAATGTCGCAAAATACCTAGTCACGTGAATCTTAAGCGGGAATGAAAAACGTAAAGAAGAAGCATGAACAACTCGATATGAGATTTCGCCAGATGTATTGGGTCAAAGCACTGTAGTTTACGATGTCAGAACAAAATAAACTATTGATCTTCAACCAGATCCTTAACCCGATCTGGACCTATGATGTTCAAAAACAAGTATGCACAAGCGACAGCTATCTTAAGATTATTCAAATGTACAACATAAGTTTCAAACTTTCGTTGTTGCTCCGTGGAACGTGTCACAATTCGACTTTTACAGAGATTTACTTTTTTTAATGAAAGAAGGAGTCTAACGATTCGACGTCTCAACTTTAAAGTATCACATTTCTTTGACAACGTTAATCTGCACCGCCGCGATTAATTATTTTCACAGTGTTCATGCAAAAATGCATTAAACTATTAACTGCGCTAATTTCCACGAAAATCATCTGGCTTTAACTATCGAACTGCAGTGTTCTTACAGATCAGAAAAGAAAGTTTCTACTATGTTAAAAATGAAATAATCATGTTCTGAGACTATTCAACTTATCACCTATGCAGATGTAACTGAAAGACACAATTCCTTGAACACAACCATCTCAAATTTTTATGACATCCACCCCATACAGTCCTTGCTGAAGCACACATGACCCAATAAATTTATTTCCAAAAAGTTTCTAAAAAACGCAAAAGAGAGGAAAAAATTAATGTTCTTTTCAATAAATTGTGATGTTGCAACTTTTGAAAACACAAAATTATTAATTATAATTAAATTAAGTCTTGGGAACTCTTGCGTTGTAATGTTTTGTGATACACTTGCTTGCAAGATGTGCGAGCTTATAAGAGTCAAGCAACCTTACTATAAATAGCAGGTGCTTCGGCAACTTAAAAACAGTTAAAATTTTCGGTTATTATTATATAAAATTAATAAATCAATAAATTAACAAAACTAGGGTTCTCAAATAATGTAAAGCAAAGAGAGTTTTTGATTAATTAGTTATTAATTGATTAGCAATAATCCTTTCAGCAGCTCCTTTTGCTAGAAGCTATTTTTTTTCTCGTTTCGGAGCGCATGTAACTTGTCATTCTTTCGGCACAATTGTTAATTGATCATTTAGGTCAATAATTAATTAATTAGATTAAGATTAGGAGAAACTGACTGTTAATTATATGCATCAAAGTCCACGTAAAATTTGTGTGTCTTAATGTGCTATTCAGAAGAACTGATTTATTAAGATCAAATCATAAACTTTATGATTTTTGAGTTTTGGTGATTCCTCAATTCGTAAAAAAAAAAATAAGGTGCTTCGTAACAACCTAACATTTCTTCCTATCAGGAAACAACCTGAACGGTTGACATCAATCTGATAATTGTATTAAATAAAACAAAAGTTTGAATAAATCATGTTTGTCATAGATATTGATAAATAAAACAAAAAGTAAAAGTCCAAGTATTGAACCTTGAGCTACAGCGAAGTTTAACTTATCACAGTAGACTTCAAGTCAAGATAAATCCTTTCTCATAACTTTCAAATAAATTCATCATTTAAAACTTAAAAATATACTGTACACTAAAGATTTGAAGATGATTCGTGATATTTCTTGACATGTAGCTTTCTAAACAATTTACAAAAGAAAGTCACAGAACGATATTTTGTTACACTGTTGTAAAAGGATGTTTGTTTGTGTTATTGTCACCCAGTTTGAAAATGGAACGTTTCATATAGAATGAATAAGACTAGTTTTTAACTGTGAGTAGAAAAGAGTGAGAGAGAGCAGAAGAACAATCTTTTAATAAATATTATCAAGGCTTGTACTCACTTCCCATCTTTCACGTATTGGACACTTAAATTTTATTGAGAAAGTTGATAGATGCAATAAGAAACATCAAAAGAGTAATTAATATTTACTCTGCATAGGTAACAAGGTATACATAATGAAAAAAAAATGACAAAAATAATTAAATTTAATTAACAATTTTTTGTCTGAATTTTTATTTTATTGTTCTAAATAAAATATTAAAAATGCTTATCAAGATATCCCTAATGATGTTAATGCAGAATCAAAAATCATAAAAGAATGGTATTGAAAATATCTCGTTATCTTATGGCAAAACTGCAAACTCGTAGGTTATGTAGTTTCTCAAGTCTTAAAAAGTTCGTTTGTAAGAGTGACAGTCTTTTAGATGTAAAGAAACACAACACTGATTATTTTGTACTTTTAAAAAATGACATGACACAATTTCCTTTCACACCGGCTACAACTTAGAGGTACGTTTTGCTTCACCCAAATTTAAACTGCAATTTTTGTTTAAAGATGAACTTAATGTTCTTTAGATTCTATTATTTCTTTGCCCGTGATATTTTTCTTCTGTATCCACAAAGTGTTGTAAAAAGTTCTGCTCTAACATTTTGTGGTGCTTAACAGTATTTCTAACGTATGTACTGCCAGTTTAACTAAGTTAAGTTCTAAGACTGAGGGTGGAGATTAAAGGAAACGTTTCGGAGCAAATTAAATCTCTGCTTTCATCTCTTCAATTAAATACAATTTTTGCAATTTTAGTGAGGGCTTTAATTTTAATTGTAGATGTCGAAAAGGTAGTTTGTCTTGTTTGAATGCCAATGTAAATGGTGGCACTTTGACTTTTTTATAAATTATTTATTTATTCCTAGAAATAAAGTTTTTATTCTACGCTAACAGTGTTCCAGCGAGAATTTGCAAAAAATTAAACTTATATTGCTAAAAAAATTAATAAATTTGTCCGGTTTATTGTGTCCAGTACAGAGACCAAAAGTGTCGTCACTTTCTAATGAACCCAATAAATCCTAAAATTCTCTACTTAAAAGAAAATAAAAAGTTCTTCTAGAACTTTTAGTTCTCTAAAATTGACCAAATATTTAATTTATAGAGTATAAATTAACATCTTAAAACATCAAGCGGAATTGCTAAGAAAGAACAACTGCCCGTAAATGTTTACATTATAAAAATCTTTTCTTACAAAGGGTAGAGCACAAGGAAAGATTGTTCTTTAACCTTTTAAAACAGAAGTCGTAACAAAGCACTACATTAAAATAAGCTACTAAAGAAAATTGTCGATGTTTTCTGTAAACAATAAATTTACAAGAAATCTGTGAGTTTATTACACTCATTTTTCTCCATTACATGTAACTATGTTGGAGATAGTTTGGTATTTTACTACCTTACATTCCAATAATAGAAAGACATGATCGATAAACCATTCTCATATAAAATAAATTCGAAATGTTCCACTTTCAGTAAAACGAAACACACAAAAATAGACTAGACTGCCACTGTGGCAATGATGATGAGCGACATGAATTTGACATGAATGTTAAATAATTTTCTGCTTTTTAACGACTATAAATTGCAATAGAAACTTTTAAAATTCAGTATAAAATGCAGCTAACAAATATTTTACATGTTTCTGAACCGTTGTAGTCCATAAATTTACATGAAACATGGACAGATTTAAGTTTTAACTTTGAAAAATAAAAAATCCAATTCAAGATAGTTACAAATTTTTCAATAATGTTCATAGCATCAAAAAAAAATAAACATAATATAAAATTTACAACCAAAGAATGTTCAGTAAAAATATGTTAGGTATATTCACTACAAAATATTCAAACATTCACATCTCACACATTTGGAGAAAATAATTTTAATAGAGGCTACGGAAGAGACCGATTTCCTCCGCAGTGAAATCGGAATAAGACGTCCTGAATGATTCACTGACTTTCTTCATGGCCGTGCTCCTGCAAGCTGGAGGCACTAACGTTCCCAGGAAAGATGTATCTAGGACAACAAGATATAGGAGTATACGAAGTCATTACCGAAACAGGTAAGTTGGTAGCGCAATGTGATTACCCAGCTTTAGATTCTATTTAGAAAACAAAATAGACATTGCCAAATCCGCTTTTACAGCACCTAGTTTACAGCAGGAACAATAAAATTACGGACGTGATTTATTCTACACACCTTATATGTGCACGTTCCTTATTCGGGAAACAAAATTTCGGCTCTATTATTAAATAGACGGAATAATGTGAGCATTTTTTTGTGAAATTTAGTTTACGACAGCGGTAAACATTAACGTGAAAAATTTGAAGCTTTGATAAATTTTTTGGTTAAAATATTAAATTTCAAGACGATTTTATCAATCATACTTGTGTTTTCTTTTCAATTTTTTGTGTAAAACAATTTTAATTACAGATTTTACTGGTAAACATAGAATCGCTTTATGTTTACCAAAGTAATATCGTTTAATGGCTACACGGTATACAGTATTTTTTCTTTTAACAGTATCTAATTTATAGACTGCGAAATCTCACAAACTCGACATAATGTCAAATTCTTCATTATGCTTTATTTTAAGTAAAATTTTCTTTAACACAAAAGCGGTAATCTCGTTTAAGTTTGTTAACGAGGCGAGAAAGGTGAGCAAGAGAATATGAAATTATTCTCAGTTGCAGAAATATTATTTCTGCTGCGCCCTTAAATGAAAACGGTACATATTTGTATTAATCTTAAAAAGTGCACCACTTTAGTTCATGACATGAAGTCATTTTAAAACAACGATTCCCGCAAAAATAAACATTTATTTAATTAAAATTCTTGAAAACCAACAGCAATAGTGGAAATCTTAAGACGTGATATAAAGTTTCCACTATTTCGCTAATTTAACCAAATCTCTAACTATAACAGTAACAAAGATAGCAATGGCAAGCAATTAAAATTCCCAGTCCGTAATTCTCAACCCTTTGCCCTTTGTCCTTATCATTAATAGAAGGGTAGATACAGCTGTTGTCAACGCCCAAATTTTTATTTACAGTTAAATTAAATCCGTTGTAGTTCGGTCATGCTCTTCGACGCGATCGAAAATGGTTCATGTTAAAATGATCAAAAAGCTAAACTCATTTCAAGATGCAAATTTAACACGAAATTAAATTATAACGGAATTTTTGTTCTATCACATCGTTTGTGTCCATGAGGATATGCTTACTAAGAATTAATGTTTCAATTTGGTTTTAATCTCTAATTATACGTTTCGAATTATTGGACATTGTCATCAGTGAGAATAAGAGCCGTGATATATGCGTGTCAATGACATTTTAATCTCGGCGCCGATAATTAACATTGATATTTCTGCTCGAGCAATTTGGATAGATCGTATGAATGGGAATTAGGTTGGTAAATAAATGACTTTTGTTATTGTGTATGGAAATTATTGATTGCCTGAACATAAGATTTCTGTTATATTTCTAACACAAAGTTGACAACTCAATATTAATGCATATAAAATGAATATAAATTAACTTCAAACTAATAAGAGAATTTTGGTGAATATCAGAGAATTTAGGTAAATTAAGTAAAGCTTTGTCACTGCAGAAACTAGGCAACAAAAAAAAAATCATATTCTACTAATGCGTTATTATGTTTAATAGTTATTATTATAATCATCATTTTTGGAAACATTAGGAATTCATTTTGTTCGTTGATTACTCACTCATATCAAAAAATTACTTTAAAAACAGTTGTTTTTTTAACTAGATTAACCTTTTAATGTAGGTATTAAAACTTTATAATAAAGAACGGCTACGAAGATGAGATATTTAACAAAAATGGTACCGCTTATAATAGGTATTTATTTTGCGTGAAAGGTCACAGATTTTGCCTGCAAAATTGAGAGCAAATTAAACAAAATAATTCGAAGTTTTTGTCGAATGGAAGCTGAAAAATGCAATTATCGTCGTGGATAAAATGACGCTATTTGGATATTTTTATAAACCGGTGTTATTAGTGTATTACCTATTTACATGATTAATTTATAATATAAAATATATATACTAAAATATAGTTTTAACTCAGTGTTAATGAAATATTTTATTTCAAACCAACATTACTAGTAGTTAATGACAACATTGACATTTTCCTTTGCAGTCACAAATCTAAAGGTTGTATCATCGGAAAGCCCAGAGTATCAACAGGAAATTAGGTTTGGCCGTTATATAAAATGCTTCTGATGAGTTTTATTTAAGTATTGCACTACATGAAATAGGTGCTTTGAAGTTGGTACGACAATATTCAGCATTGAGATTATCGAGATTAAGAAAAAGAAGTTTTTTCCTGACAGAAAAATCTTCGCACAGCTCAGGCACATCGAAAAATACTTTAAAAAGTATACCATTAATAACTGCAGATAATCTGAAATTAAAGAATGGAAACTAGTATAAAAACTATTGTCTGCGTCGTACATCTTTTTTATTCGAAGCAAGTGCTTCGCTCGAAACATCAAGGATAATATAGAAAATGCAAAAATGCTACCGAAGAAATACATAGCCAAGAGCGTGTTTTTTTTTTAAAAAACGGGTTGCCTGTCTAACTTCAAATTTTGTAGATTTATCTAGAGAAAACAAAGCAGAATACTCAAAACAAAGTATGAAAAAAAAATACATCCATGGACTTTTTTAGTATTGGGTCGTTTAGTAGAGCAGGATCGTCATCAAGGAACAGTTTTGTGTCCGGTCTGCGTCAAAATTGCCAATTTAATTTAGCTAGTAATGTTTGGTATGCTTTGTTGTTTTTATTATGTTAAAATAATGTTGATAATCAGCGGACATTATGATCATAACGCCCGCTCATAATACTCCGTTGTTGTAGTCCTGTTTATACATAATTTGGTATCAGTAGTAGTAACAACAGTAATAGCTAAGTCAAAAATTAAAATGTAAACTGTACTGTTTAATGATTAGAATTGAATGTAATTTAACCATCCATAAAGGTATAGCTGTATTTTCATCGATCAATGATACCCTTAAAAACGAATCGAACCTTTTATTGTGGTGAAATATTATCTTCAGATCATGTAGAACTCGTTGGATGGAACGAATGAAATAAAAATTGTAAAACGAGATCGTTCAAACTGTCGAGTTTATCTATACAATTTTAGTTTTTCAATTCATGTTTTTGATACTAATGAGACTTTAATTATTCCAAAAAAACAGTGTTTTCCCTTCTCAAAACTATCATTTTCATTTCAGTAATGCGTATTTGCAAACATTGCGGATATTTTCTGTCTATGGATAAAGACAACAAAGACGTACTTGTGATCTGCACATAGATTCTAACGGATAAAATGTTTGCAGTCACTGAAAACTTTAAGCTAATGTGCTGCACATTTGCCAAGGGCACATCCTTATCAACCATAGTTACAAAACTGCTGAAATGTAATGACTAATGATAGAAGGGCTATAAGATAAGTGTACAATAGAGTAAATCCGGAATACCCCAAGTTTCATTCCTTTAAGTATCAAAAAAGTCGCGTTTATATTTGAACTACCCTCGTAGTTTGTTTAGATGATATTTTGCTACCATGCTATAAAATAATTATCAAGAGAATTGCTTTCTATCAGACAAGGTGTGATAACATCTCTTGTTAAATAACGTTCTACACTGATTTTCAGAATGAGATTGTGAAATGTAGCTCCAACGAACTTTAATGAAAACAGAAGCCTTGAAAGGTATGTAAATAATTGAATTAAAAATGATTAAATAATTAATCAAAAGTGTTTTATGTTCATTTAAGATTTCTGGAGTTTCCTCGTGTCTAATAAATCATCTTAATAATAAGTGACATTTTAAAAAATGAGATCGTTTTTTACGAAAATTGAAAATTTGAACAACAACTCTATCTATCTTTCATTTAATTTTTTGTGAGTACACCCACGAAAATACGCAGGTTGTGGTAATAGATAATTTTTATATTGATTACGCCTATAACTACCATTGTGAAATATACCTACTACATCACGTTTAATTAAAAAAGTAATGATAAAACTTTATTAAGAAGTATCTATAAACTTTTAGCGACCTTATTTTGCGATTCATTAATTGAGATGCAGGAGTGAATTATAACGAAATTACCATATCAAAGTAGTAAAATAGTTCAGCGTAAATAATTCAATTTAAAACTTTAAAAAACTGCCTTGCCAAGTTAAGAAAATATGGTACGAAGTTGGAACGAAACTCGCAGATGTTTAGATTATATCTAAAACAGATTTGAAAACTTCCGTGCAAGGATCGAAATGACTAGTCAGAGAGCAATCAAACAAACCTACAGACCATGCACCAGCCACAAAAAGGTAATCCCCTTTTACAACGGTTTGGTCGTGTAAACCTATATAAACAGGAAAGAAATCTGGACCAATAGAAGATGTCCACTTTGAATTGATCTAGTTTATGCTGTATAAGCAAATAATAACGATGTATTTTCAAACTTGATTGATGGTGTAGGTTTGGCAATTTTACGCATGGAAAAATGCAGACAATAATGTACTTGTTTAGTGAACGTTCAAACAAAATAAGATCAAAGTGAATTTTTACTTACTGAATTAACTTATGATAGACGTGAACGATGTTCAATACTAGTCTAATTAGATACGCACCTGTAACAAAGAAAAAGGGAGTTAGCAAACAATTTATTCTCTCAACGTTATCGCAAAGCGTGCTACTCTGCTAATTAGATGGTTACAACCCACGATATGAGTATAAATGCAGTTGAACCTTCCAGAAAATCCTCGAACTCGAGCGTTTGTTCTGATCAGTTGAAGCAGTTTACGCTCGCCTTTCTGGAAATAAATTTAACTAAAACTTTAATTCTTTCACGCCGAATAAAAGAGAGAAAAAATGGAACAAGACATTCAGAGCAACCGCTAGGGGTGCGAATTGGGGTGAAACACGACTGCGCAATAAAGTTAGGAATTCGCCTTGTCACCAATGTCACCTTTGTTTCTTCCGTTTCTATATTACGATGACCTTAATCATTAAGTTTCTCAGCTTGTTTCGTAGTTTGTTGAATAAACTCGTAACAATAAGCCGTGGAATAAATTTAATATTTTCAACGATGTTGCTTCCAACGTTAGGGCGTTGTCACTGTGCTCAGTTTGTTGGCTCAAATTAGCATTCATACGGTTTTCCACGAGTGCGAGACAAACTTTCTCGTTTTAATTTGGGAAAAAATGACTTGAATGCTGTTAAGTGTAGAGACAGAAGTGATTCTGTACACTTGATTACATCACATGAAATATGCAATATCTTTTGTAAAAGGCTAGCGCAATTTGACTTCGTGTTTGTGAATTGTTGACTACGCTTTGTGTGTTTTATGTAGCGGTGAATGCTTCCTCTATTTCTACAGGTGTGAACAATATATGCAATGTTCTCTGTGAATAATAAGGCTAAAAAACTATATAAGTGCTTTTTTTGCTTGAACGAGATGAACATGAAAAACGATACATGAGATTTTTATTTATTACCGGAAAAAGATCCTACGTTTTTCTACGATTAATTATGAGTTTTCAGAAGTTGTGTGAGTGATTTGTTGGTCTCCATGGCTAAGAAAACGTCACGAGAGACGAGGAAGGCTCGTTACTGATCGTTACTTTGTAACTGAGTATGGCATTTACCTTCAATATTGGAGTATCTTCCAAGAATTTTAAATCCAAAGCTGTGGGTTATTTGCGATAGTTTCTTGTGAAAACTTTGATGTCATACGAGAAGGTATCAAAAAATAACGATGCTAAACCACAATATTAAAATAAAATAATTGATTTACGTTTTTATAAAGCATTTATTCCTTTGCACCCTCACGACTCACAAAATCTTACATGTGCCATAAGAATAATTGATAAAACATTCATGACTATCCACTGAGATGTAATGGTGGCAGAGTTTGCGTTATCTACCGATAAAGCAGTAAACCTTTAAGAAAATAATTATTTGAGCAGCAATTAAATTCATGAGGCGGCAAAACAGTATTTAGGAACAAAGTTTAAAGAATTTTCAAATAACAATTTTAAAAAAGCAAATATATGTGTCTATATAATGTTGTAACCGAACCAATACGAAATATACAAAGAGTTCTACAGTTCACCCCCAAATTCAATATTCGCTTTTTAAGGATTGATTCACTTCATCTCCGAACTGATATTTTTCTCTTTAGAGATTATTCAGAACAAAATTTTCCACCCACCAAGTTTATTTGCAAGAGGAAATCAAGTCGAACAAGCCCTGTAGTGATGAAGAAATATTGAGAAATCGGTGAAAATTCCTTGCCCCTTGTCACCTTCTTAAGGAATATATTAATAAAGATCTCGTCTTTGTGAGCACCTACAAAACGGAGATAATACCCTCTCTAAATTTCATATCTCTAAGCCTGTGGGTTTCAACTTGGCATTGATATGTCAGTCAGAATAAGCTTTTTTTCAAAATGTAGATTAAAACTGCAAAATTGGCTTATGGCGAACCAGATCTGGAACATTTAAAGTTATTACTTGTTGCCAACAACTTTCAGTTTTTTTGCAAGTCGTGTACAATGTTGTTTCTTGAGTGATCTAGTTAAATGAAATTTAGATACCTACCATCTAGCTCAAAATTTTACAAAAAAAACAGTTCTTGGAATAAAGTTAGTGTCTTACGCTTACCGATTTCGGTACAAAATTGATAAAAGAAAACTGAAATAATCTTGCACCCAAAATTTAACTTTTTTGGTTCATTCTAATTAGTGTCGATAACTTAAAATATTGATGCTATTTTCTTGAATTATTTAACGGCACAAAGCCATTGGGTTTTCTTCAGTAACGAAACAATCAATTTTTCGATCTTTTTTAAGGAATGTATGGTATCTCCAGAGTTTTCAGGAGGCTAAGCTCTCAGAATTGTTCGTCAATCTGGATGTGGCTCCTAAAATAAGCGGTGAGTCAGGATGCTTTGGCGGAAAAGTTCTATCACCACGAACTGAATTCTACATCTGTCTTTAAATCCAGCCATTATTAAAAATTCAATTTGGAAACTTACTACAACAAGACTGTGTTTAAAACTTTTAATTTTGTGCAAAAAAATATTTACCTAAGGTACAAGTAAGATTTTAGAATAAAACACATTAGTTCAACGTTGACTTTTATAAAATAATGAGAATAACAACTTCAACGGTCGGATCTTTGTCAACAAATAAATCAGCCAATATCGCTATTTGTGCTATCTGGACAAGGTTTAAAACATTTATCTAGACTAAGTAGAAGTACTAAATTACAGACAAAAATATTGAATTCAAGTGTCGAATGTCGAAGAGAAGTTTTATTACTACAAAGTTGAACCATTCATATTGGGCAAGATTGCTAATATAAATTAGTTGGTACATAATTTAGAATTAAATTTGGCACTGTTCTATCATAAAATAAAATTGTCAGTCTTTATCTTCTTACGCGTGATTTAAAGAGGATGGCAAAGTCTATTAATTTTTCATCCCTCTGTTTGTAGCGATAATTCATAAATAAAATAGGTACATCTTAAGGTTAAAACATTATATCTGTTCTCAGTAGATTGGTGCAAAAATAATCTCTTAAGAAAAATATAAAGCGACAGCAAAAACAATGATCTTAAACATGTTTTCCATTTTCTGAAACAAGCACTAGGCGTTTTACCTGTCAGAAGGTGCCCCATCCCGCAGCGGTATTTTGTAACAAAGTAATTTATTCCATTTGTTTCGTGATTTCGTTTGGGTTTTGCTTCATTGCGTTGGTGAAACATTAGACGAATTATTGGTTGGTAGCGATCTCTGCTTCCAACTCAAGAATGGTATCGGAATTGTTGGAAACGAAGATTAATCTATTATCAGGAAGACACAAGTTATTAAGTATGGTCTGAAATACTTTGATAATAGTTTTTGAACTTATGTTCTGGTGGTTTTGTTGAATTCAATAAATGTGTTTCATGATTGATTTTTGTTAACAGCCTCAAGTTTATTAGAGGACAGTTTTTATAATTATTGGTTTAAATTAAAGGCATTTTACTGCTCGTGTTTTACGTTTTAGAAATTTTGTAGATTTTATTTTTTAGTTTTATCAGTTTTTATGGCATTATTAAATGTTTTAATTTTACAAACGTTTGCTTTTTTAATCTTTAAACAATTTAAACTGTACGAATCTTGAGTATGTAAAAAAAATTTAGTTTAAAAAATTCGTAGGATTTTTTTTAAGTATAGGAAAATTTTGTATTTAAAAATGCAGATATTTTAAGAATTTTATAGTTTATCATCTTATGACATAGGCAAAAAATTTGAACATAACTGAACGATAAACTCCGACTAACCCACTAGATCAACTATTTTATTTTAAAGAAATTGGAAACATGCATACAATCAAAAAGTCATCTGAGAAGTTCAGAAAATTGTTTGAAATCTTTTTGATCATTCCCAAAGGTAAAAGGGATTGCGTACAAAATAAAAAAAATCGTAAAAATTGACACATAACTTTGTTAGACGTATCCGTATTATTTTATGTCCGTAGGGTCTATCTGCGTAGTATAGGGATTTAGCTACATCAGCAACGGAACGGTAGGTACGCATCATTTATATTATTTTAGCAAAAAATAAAATTGACGAATATATTTTACTATAGTCGCCTGTCAAAGTTGTGTCCTGGGATTTTCTGAGCACAAAAAATCGCCGTTTGTCGAGGATTACCATTTAGTCCAATATATAGACAAAGTAAAATAATTATTGAGCTCTTAAAGGACTTTGCACTTTGTGTTTGTAATAAAATTTTATCGCAAACTCGGAAATTTGAGGGTTTTTAAACTTTGCGAAATAAAAAAAAAGTGCTTTTAAAACAAAAATATTTTTTTAAATTATACCTTAAATAATACATAATAAATTTTAGAAATTTTAGATGATCTTATGTAACTATTGCACAATTTCCTGTTTTTTTTTTGTGGCATATTCACAAAAAAACAGTTTCACTGTTTCATCAAAAAATCTACCTTAATGGATTAATGCGATATTTTATGTTTTTCTTTTAATTAAGCAGCTTTGTAGAGTAACCTCATAACATAGTTGCAGAATAATTATATAACTTTCAGCGCTCTACAAAAACAAGCTTATTTTTTACCTAAAAATGCAGATAAAAGTGTGAAAAACGAACTATGTAGCGTGATTATGTCGTCTAAGTATTAGTAAATTTCAGCACTAGATGGATTAATCTAGTAAATTTATGATCGATTACTGTATTTACTTTATTATCCAAACCATTTTCTGTTTTAGAGAACCACGTTTGTTGGCACAGTCACTCTAGTTGGCGTGACTTCAAAACATTATCAGTAAAAGTCGGTTGTAGAGTTTTTTTAATCTTAGACTTTTAAATCTTTCTTGCAGATTCTTCCAATGTTCGTGTTTTTCGGTTTTTTGCTCCAACAAATCTTAAAATCCAAACATCACCAGATGTCTGAATCAAAGATTCTGAGAAACCTCAAAGATCAAAAGATTAGAATTTTATATTATTCAGTGAAAATATTCTGTAACAAAATCGTTAAATGTAAAAAACTGCTTAAATATGATCCAGTAGCAATAAAGAGTCAGAAAATTGTTATGTTGTAAACATTAATAAAACTGCTGTAAAGTTACAGAATATTTTTTTAATACAAAAATAATTTTTAAAAATGTAAAATCGTCAAGATCTGAACAGAAATTAGATAAAAATAGTTACAATTTAGCGTCAATCAAATTGCTAGTTTAACAATTGAGTTGTTTATCTAGGTATCTAAACAACACCAACAGTCTAAGAACTTGAGTAAAAACAGCCTAAAAATACTAATAATAAGAAAAATTGATATACACAGATATGTATGTCCGTCCACAAGCAACGTGAAAAGAGTGAACAAATATTCACAATTGCTCTCTAATAATGCGACTAAACCTAACAAACCAATCCTTATTTTTTTAACACCGGTATCAGTGCAGAAAATCTAGCGAAATATAAGAATAAAATCTAATCGAAAAATCCAAATGACGAGTTTTGTTAGAAAAAGCAGGCACGTAACACTTCTGGGAACTGATTACATTAAGCACCTTAGACTAATTATCGATCCTGCTCGGAAAACATTCAACTTCCGACTTAACCTCTGCAGGTCTTTTCACTAATTTAGAATTACGTAGGAGAGAAATAAATTATCACGATTTAATCACGATAGGACAAAATGTACCACAATGGCCGCTGTGTTACCATAAGGATACCTGTATGAAGAAAATCTCGTCAAAGTTTTTGAGAAAGAGATTATTAAACTGTTATTATATGACATCTGAAGTTAATATGTGTACTGAAGATTTGTTTTTCTTTTGTTACTTTTAGGTTTAATTGTTAAAAGTCATTAAATATGCTTACTTAATTTTTCCACTATTTTACAATTCGTCTGGTAAAAGGACAATGCACTGCGACGGTTTCCGAGAGCTCATAAATTAAACACGATTATCTCAGAACGATTTAGGGATGATTAGAACAACATGTAAATCGCTAAAATTGGTTTGTAATACTTGCAGTGGTAATATCAACCAATTTACAAACATCAAAGCGCTTATTGATTCATACAGTAAATTTCAACGATGCGTTAACAAAGTTATGTCAATAGTAAACGTATCAGATTATTGCTAAAAAACACTGCTGCAGCTCAAATTTGGCATCACATAATTTAAAATTAGGTATTTTTATTAAGTAATCTTTTTTTTGTGCAAAATTTTTTTTATTAATAAGTGGTCAATAATATATGGCTCCACCTTTTTTAAAGGTTGAGAATTGGACTTAACAGCTCGACAATTTGCGAAAATTTACTTCTCAACTGATAAAGAAACGCCCATTTCTCGTCGTCCAGACGCTAGATAGTCCGATTACATAATAAAAATATAAGCAATTTTACAGGAATTTTTCTTTTTTCTTTGAGAATAATGGTACGTTCAATTTTGCCCATGTTTGTGAATTAAATTGTATACAAACCTCAGTGGAATTTTCTTGTCTCTGGAGAAATTGTTTATATATTTCTTTAGAGAAACATGGTGAACTTTCTGCCTCTGGATGTAATCTACTATTAAATAATTTTCTGATATTTACAGTTATCTGCTCTTTTTCGTCGTACACAATTAAACCGCTATTTTCAGTACACTGTGTATATGTCAATTTACAAAAAGGTAATCGCAAACAGTTCACCGAATAACAATTGACAGAAAATCTGTAAAGGATTTGATCGCAATGTAGTTTGCCTAAATCTATACTAAAGAACTTATATCCTCTTTAACGCCCAGAGATGTAGCGATTATATTTTTGCTAGACCTTTTTTAAATACAACAAAAACAGAAAAAAGAAACAAATTATTTAAAAAGGACATTTGTGTCCACGTACACTTTTCTCTAACTTTCACACAATTGGACCGAAAATAATTTCCTATTTAGAATGTCTCGGGTGTTTTATATTTTATCTTGATTACCCAACAATATCTATGAGTAAGCATGCAAGTAGCCAAAATATTCCAAAAAAATATCATTGACAAGAAAACTCTTAACACCTAATTTTCTGAATAATCTGAATTTCTTAATTAAAAAGATACATGGACAATATTTTTTGCAGTTTATTATGGTTATTTAAAGTTTGCTTTGTTGACCTACCGGTTACAATCAGAACTGTGAAGAAAACAAGCGATATTTTAGTGGTTTTTAAAGTGGATTTATTTTTTTATAAAGTTGAAATAAGGTGGAATTTCATTATAAATTTAAAATAAAAGGGCTATGCAAAATTTTAGTTTCCTTGACGCAAAGGATTTTTCATAAAATATGTCTGCTTTGATGTGTACTAATTGGTCGATTGGAGTTTTTTATGAGTATATTAGCTAAAATATCCAGCATTACATGTGTAAACTATTTACGCATTAGGGAAACCTGTTCAACAGTCTATGACATATTTATTTATTTGAAACTCGTATGTAAGTAAAGAAACATTCCAAAAAATAGACATTTTAAAATTATTTTGCCAGGTGCTGGTGCAAAAAATCTGTGTTTCCATAATCTAGTTTTTAACTTTGATCTACCCGTTTTTTAGTAATCTAAATAACAAGTGCCAGTCTCTTCGATTTAAATAAATTTTGTTCCGTAGGTCATGCTAGATCTCAGAGGTGTGAAGATTGTATTCCTGTCGTTCTTCTTTGCTAATGTAATTATTTCGCTTTCAGTCTATAGCACATTAGTAGGTGTGTCAATGGTAATTAGAGTGTTATATCAAACATACTGATGATTCCATGTGACGGGTGCTATTTGTCCATTCGCTCACAATGTGATGACTGGAAGTTGATAAAATAAGATATAATGATCAGTCATCGCGGCTCACAATATGTAAATATAAATACATCAGAACGATGTGCAACTTGTGTCAACGTAAAAGCTCTTTTACTATTGAAAACGTTTGAATCGCCAATGACCACTAAAAGTTTTATATCATAGCACCGAGCAAATAACAGGAGATAAAAATCAAAATAATTAGGGACGACTAGAGTAAAGCAATGTCGTTGAAAGTTCCAACGGTAATTAAAATGAAATACTAGGTAACTATTCAAGACTGGTTAGTCTAGAAAAAGGAATCCCGAAGGTTAAAAAAAACTTAAAAAAAAACACATTATTTCATTATTATATTGTTTGTGTCGTCCGATCTACTCCAGAAAGCTGATCTAAAAAAAAGAAAAATGAGCCCAGAGAATGAAAAAATATGGCTCGATAAAGGAAAATATTATCTAACGAACAACTATTGTAACAAAAGAGTTGATTGTTTCTTGATGAAATTAATAAAAAATAAAGAAGCAAAATAAAGTGAATTATTAAATTCCGACATTATTTCATTTAGTTCATCCCAGCTAATGGAAGCTACGAATAAATAAATAAATTTAACTACAAAACATAAACCTAATAAAATAAAAAACTTCTTTTTAATGTCATTTTTGCACCTCGTGCTACCTTTGGAACAGTTAAAGTGGCATTTTTAGCTTTTATTTTCATTATCTTGATTTGCGAAAATATAGATTTGATAGTTTGTAAACGTCACGTTTACCAAATGTGAAACTTGTTATCTATAATAACTCATTAAATCATTCATTACTAGCGCTCTGTGTACAATTTTGTACACAAATCATGTATAAATCAAACTCGATAATAAACGATCAACGGAAAAGGTAATTTAAACACACTTGAAAAGAACATTTCAAAAACATGCTAAACATATTTATAATTTTGAAGATATTTAGAGGTTTTCGAATTCTACAAAGTCGTGTGGATTAAAAAAGTCAAATAACTGCGATTTTTAAAGATCAGATAGATGTTCAACAAAAAACGTAGTCTAGTGTACGTTGAAAAAGATTGAACGTTGTGTCGTTTGTGTTATTGTTAGTTCAATTCGACTACCTGTAACTGACATCAACTGATAATGACATTGAATACCAAATCGTAATGCAACAAGAATTTGATTTCAAATTCTAATACCTCTCAAACTTTTCACATCCAACGTACCCGATTTTTTTCATAGGCTATGTGACTGCGTTTCTTTTGTTGAACACCTGTGACATAAATATACAGAACTTCTAAATGAATATAAAGCGATATTAAAACTTGGTAATTTGTTAACTTTGGTATCTTTTGCATTGTCCTGCTGAGCACTTGTTCGCTAGATGTAGCAAAAGCAGCCTTTACGATTGCCTGCGTTGAACGGTCAAGAAACCCTTCTACAAACAGCAGGTAGGTACTTGTGCATCTCAAAAGCTTGAACTTTTCATCTCTCGTTCCTTCAGTAAATATTGAAGCGTAGAATTTTCCATACAATTTAAATCTTGGTTTATTCATATTTGAAATTAATTAAGAAACAGAATGAATTACGTGAGATTTTTTCTTTCTTAATTGTCGAAAAATCAATTAATTATAATGAGATTCCATGCGAAATAGTGATCACTGTGAATGTGTACGTTTAATAAAAGCGACCATTAAAATATTTATCGTAACCAAAAAAATAAACAAACACCTCAAGGAAGTGGCAATGTATATTTGATGCTTAAGCAACACTCATATTTTAATTTCTAATAAAGGCTAATGACTATGAAAGCCCCCGTTGGGCACTGACTCATAAGGCAGAAGCTTCGCCAAATTTTACATTAGCGCGCAACGCAAAGCCTTAATTTTGCTAATATTTAAACATTTGTATCATTGATAGGTAACTCATTTACCGACCACAAAAAATGCAACCCTCTTGGTTACTCTTTTGTAGAGGTCTACCCAAAGCTAAATTACGAAATTAACATTTGTTTCCGATACAGACGGCGATATGACAGTAAGTCGTGTCATTTCATTTATCAAAATTTAGGATTTATACTAATTACGGGGAAATGCTGATCGTGAACCGCCCGAGTTACTTACAAAATTGTTAATTCTACCTAACGTCGAATCCGTAATTAATCAATAAACTGTCCCCTTAACGCAAAGTTCTGAAGAAGTTGTTTAAGGAGCCTCAGAGCGCCAACAACAAGACACCGACTTTGGAAAAATTGCTGGTCACGATGAAACTAATACTTCCAATTTACGGTGTGATGGATTACTCACTTCTGTATCAGATTTGTTAAAGCCGTTTGAAAAAATAAAAATACTTGTTTTCAGTTTAAAAAAATTGTAAAGCAAAGAAAACAAAAATGCAAAACTGTTCGTCATTTGCCGATTTATTGTCAAAAAAAAAATTATGTAAATAGAGAGTTTGAATCAAATCGAAGAAACTTTAAAACCTATTATTATTTTTAAAGTAGTTTTAAAGAGTATTATTTCTGGTGTTGGTAATAACAGAATATATCAAACTTACAGTCACAAAGTTAGAGAATTATAGCTGCAAATAATACTTTGAGCTAAATTACTTGAACATTTTGCACCGTGCGTACAACCTATTCATAAATCTCTGGAGCAATATTGAGACAATTTATGCTGATAAAGTTATCATTGTCAGCGATTTCAGTGTTCCACACTACTGTAAAAATTTAAACGAGGGATTCTCTGCCCTGTCGAAAAACCTCGTTAAACTTTTGCACTTTGTTCTGTGGAACATATTCGTATGTCTAGTCACGCTTTCGATTTGTGTTTTTCTAATTCAATAACTACCGTTGACAAGCAGCGGAGTTATACTATTGATTTCAATCTAAATCTTATTAACTTTCATATGAATCTAAATTTCAAACCGACCCAGATTCTTTTTGTATCGTATAATTTTTCAATGGTTTACGTTCTATCTAATTTAAATTTTACACTTTTTGCAATTATTTGGCAATTTTAATTGTTAACCAGCAGATGAGAAAAACTATTTAATATTGCAAATGTAGAAATAGTGTTTAGTTAATAAAATTATGTTAATTTACTATTCCTAAGAGAGTTGCCTTGAGAACTATAACCGACAGATGATTTACTGCATAGTTTTGTTCAGTTTTCGCTTTGTACTCACTTTCCTCACCTAACTTTTAAATATTAAAACTCTGAAACAGGGAGGTAGCAATGACAAGAAAAATTGGTTACGGAACTTATCAAACAGGAAGAAATAATTTCCTTCGCTTGTTACATTTATCATTGTGCCAACGAATGTATAATTGCAACAAACCTTACCAGAAAATTGTAGAACACAACCTTGGTGAAAAAATTTAAAATAAAATACTTTAAGTTCATTTGTCAACGCAATTTACGTTTAGTATGGTCAAGACCTACATTTTTTAACAGTTTTTCTAAAATATTTTTGTTATTATGAGCTATAAAAGTACACACCACTATTCAATATGTTCAGTGCGACCAAAATAACCATAATGAGCAAAAAAAAAACAAAAATTGACATGTTCAGATAATTCAAGGCGACACAATGTTTTTTGTTAATGCAAATTCAATAAAAAAATTGAAAACTTTTGGTAAAGAATGATTAGACGTCCCCCTCCAACTTTAAATACATATTGTATGTATTTAAATATATAATTTATTATATATTAAATACATTTATTATATATATATCATTTATATATAATGATATATGTTTAGGACTAATAATATCTGCCCCCGTGAACGTTTCCTTAAAATCTTTTTTGTCTCTACAAAATTCTTATTATTTTTTTTCAACTTAATCTTATATGAAATAACTCAGATTTGGTTGAAGAGCTATAAACAACAGGATTTAACAACATCAGTAGTAAAATAACTTTAGAATTAGATGACATTTGTTACTTGAAGTAGTTGTATATTTAGTTGATTTATCCATCTCATGGTGCGGTAGTAAAGTTTAGAATAAATGGTTGCAGCGTTGACAAATATGATGTAAGGTGTTTGTGAAGAGTAAAATTTTCTGGTTTCTTAACATAAACAATAAGTTTTTGATTTCTCAAGTGTTTCATTTTTAATATTAATAAAAAAAATTCTCTTTTCTAATACTAATACATTTTTAGCAGAAGTTGTTGAAGCTTATAAATTTTGTAGTGGCGACATGTAGCAATCAAATCAATATTTATTCACATATCTTTGACTATTAACTATATTTGTATAATTTTTCAACGAGAGTGAAAAAAGTCTTATAATTTTTTTACTACATTAACGAATAATGTATTTTTTGAATAAGCACCATAAAGAGATCAGTTTAATTACCCACAGCAATATTCTAGTTTCTATTGCTATAGTCTCCCATTTATCAACATTGTGATTATAGTGTAAACATTTTGCCGCAATATCGTAGAGGGTACGAAGGTATATCTTCACAATATCGTCGACCATTTCTTTCAGGAAATCGGATGAATTCGTCTTTGTGAAAACAACTGGAAAAAAGATTGTTTCATTTTCCAAAGTTACGTTAGTTTGAAGAGCAAAAGAAAATAACACAAAATAAAATTTAATACTCCCGAGTGGCACAAAGCAAAACTCATAAAGCCGTTCGATTTCACAATTCATTCTAAGCCGAAGTTTTCACCATACTTTATCTCCCAGCTTGATACCGATGAGATAGAGCAAACTACCACACCACAACTATGAATTTTTGTACGGCGTATCTTCCGACAAACTTTGGAATTATTTTTTAATCAATGCAGATGAAATCTATTTTACATACAAAAATGTAATAATATTTCACAACACTATTGGGGACGTTTTTTATTGCGGTGTGAAGTAAACCCGAGAGTAAACAACAAATTAATTTTTCCCTGGTTTTGCCTTGTTGAAAACTTTGAGAGTATACCCCCTGCATGTGAAATAATTCACTTTTCCGTAATGGCCTTGATAGGTGCAGCTCGCGACAAAATTAATGACACACTTAGGGTCTACACGACGATTTATGATGACTCGTCTGCTTTGGCGGGTGGTTATTATGAGGGACGGAAGTACAACATGGATCATCCTTGAATATCTTCTAGCTGATTTTGAAGCTGGATCGATGGTCGCGTTGTTGCTAACTTAATAAATTTTGCGAATTGCTTTGTGTTATGACGCACGTTAGTATATAATTAATGTGCGTGAGTTTAAACTGCCAACTGTCAAGCCATTTTTAATGAAATAATGTTTAAAACGGTTATTATCAGGGTGACATGTGAATCGAACCGCTGTGTGTGTGACCAACTTTGTTGTCGAATTTCAAAGACATCGTGTTATCTTCTAACTGATGGAACCTACCAGCCATTCGTTTTTCCTTCATTTCCGACTACATTGAGTGTTAGGAAATTTATATTTGATATATTTTATTCTTTCGTTTCGCTACACTTGTTAGGTCATGTTCAGTATAAAAAATTACAGTTTGGATGTTTGGTTGGAGTCGATAGTTTTTTCACTCTTGGCTGCTCCTATTTGTTTTCCTTTCCTCTAAATTGGTAAATAATATTACATTTATATTATTATATTATTATTATTATTATATTACATTCGTCAGGTTAATTGCGTCTCCTGAACCAGTTCAAAATTTGATTTTTAATAAGACGATTGTGATTTTTGTCATTTTTGACTTTAGTGTAGCAGAACTAGATCAACTAGTGACGTGGCTGTTTTATATTTACTTCTAAAAATTCTACGTATTAATCTTAATCTGGTTCAAGTCACAAAAAATTTGACAACTAAGTGTTATTTGCGGTTTCATCTCGAATAACGTCTTGACCCAGATCCAGTTGTGATAAACAATCCAACCCTAATTAGTTAATTAATGCCAAATTGATATAAATTGATACTAAACTTATATAAAATATTTTATGTCGAGACTTGTTCGTTTACATAAGTTTCTTGTCACTGTTACACTATAGAAGTGAAATTTAACTTTTGACTTTTTGTAATACCACTTTAACCACTAAACCAGTTGAAACAGTTAATTAAGACTTCGAGGATTGATAGGAAACAAATCTACCCAATTTCATCTTTCTATACATTGATTTTACGTAGGTCTAAGAGCGATGGGACACAAGTTGTTATGATAGGGTTAAAAGGGTACACAGAAGTTTGGCACAATATACAAGTTTCGCGAAGTCTAATAACAAGTCCTCCTTTAACATTAATTCTTCTATACGATTAACGGTAACTTACATAAAGTGAGCTCTTAGAAGTAAGTATTAGAAAAAGTGTTAAATGGTTGACAATTAAAATGCAGATTAAATAATTTAATATTTTTTAATTATTATTAAAGTAATATACTTAATTAATTAAATATCTTGAGAATGCATTTATGACAATAAGTATTAAATTTTAATAAATATTCACTAAAAGCTCTCACTCACTAGAACATTAATAATGTATTGAAGTGAGTATCTACAGCACATGTTAGACATTTCTCATTAGTTTACGGTAGTCATTAACTAAACTTGATCTTACATATGAAAAGTAGCTGTTACACTGAATAAACAGGTTGTAACATACCATATTCTTGTGGCTTTTTAACTTGGGAAGTATTGATTTTATTCGCAAAGTGTATGCAGACTAACATCACCCAGTTTTAGGTAGTCACACCAATTTTCGTTTAAAATTTTTCTTTATATATATTATTTATATCTTCTTTCATAAAAATACTGTTAAAATGATAATAATACTTTCTTGTTGGCGTTGTAATATTGTTGGCAAAATCGTGCAACTACATGGGCTTATGTAATTTCCGCTGCAACCACATCACTTTGTCGTAATTAATGATAAGTATTCTCGAAACGAATCTGACGTATTTTCGTAGAATGACAATTCAATTTATTTTTAACCAAGCACTGGAAACTATTTGAAAGTTTCTAATTTACTGTTAATAACCCATTAAAAATTTCTTTTGATGACAAGAAGATTAATTATAACGTAATTCTCCAAGTCTTATCGAACATGCTAGACTTCGTTAAAAATACAACGAAAACCACAAAAGTCGACAGGTCGGAGCAAAATTCGTGTTAGGTAAAAATGCTTATTCCCAGTCATATTATGTAGATTATCGGCTTAAGTAAAGCGATATTTATGGATCACTCGTATAAAAACGTAAAAAGTATAAAACAAAGTCATTAAAAAATCATAATATGTTGTATTATTGCGTACTGTAAAATTCGGTACAAGAGTTAAAAGCGTATGCAGTTATATGTTAAACTTTAAACAATATTTTTTGTCACCATTTTCTTAATTTTCTTTTCTATTTTAAAGCCTTCAGATTTTTCTAATTTATTAAAATAGCTTATTTATTTAAATTAACTGAATGTTTAAATCATTTCGATTTTATGTATTCTTTTACATTTTTTTTAAATAATTTTTGTATTCCTTAAACTGTCTAAATGGTGCTCTAAATTCTTCTTGATTTTAATAATTTTTTTAATTTTTCATATTTTCTTCATTTTCTTAATTATTCTTTAGATTTTAATTCCATACATTCTACCCTCTCCACTCTATACATTTGCCTTTTTTCAGAATTTTAAAATTTAGTATACATTCAGATTTTTTAGTTGTTTTTATTGCTTCTACAATGTACGATACATGGAGGATCGTTTAAATTGTTAAATTTTTTATAATTACTTATGATCTTTACTTAATCACTTATGATCGATTTTTTTTTGGTTCACTAGCTTTATGGTATAGTGTGATGTAAGTCTTGTTTTCTTTTAAGTTTTTAAATTTTTTTTTCAGTTTTTCTAAGCTTAAGTTTTCTATATTTTTTCTAATTTATTAGATTCTTTTCTCGATGGTTTAATTTTTTAAACACCTTTGTATTCTTTTTTCAGTTCTTTGAATAATTTCTATTGTTAGACTCTATACTTCCTCTGGATTTTTTGCATTGATTAAAGTATGCAGAAGGTTTAAATAAATAATAATTTTTAAAATTTGTCAGTTTGATAAAACTGTTTTTAGAATATTCATACTGCTGCAATTATTTGATTTTCTAAGATTTGTAGATGCTCACTAAATCGTTCTAGAGATTCTTTCAATTTCTTATTTTAGAATTGTTTTTTTTTTATACATTTGTCTTTTGTATGTTATGTACTCTCTAATTTTCATATGTACGTACATTAGACATTCATAATTTTTTGTGGATTAATTTATCTAATATGCCTTAAATATGTTTCCCTTCTTTTTAGTTTTGTCGAAACTTTGTTACTATCGACATTATAGTTCATTTTCTAAAAACTGTTTCAAAAATTGTACATGATGTATAAAATAAGCCCTAGGCATTTTTAATTAAAGTAATTGAATGACAAACTGAAAATAGAAATGTATAAATATGCAAAAGTTAACGCATACACATTTCTCATAAAAGTTTTTCTTTACCCATGTATGCTCTGACAGTTTTACGGTGCAACTTTTTTCGAAACCCTATAAACTGCTACTCCTCGAACTATTGGTAAAAGTGAATTCTGTAGGAAATGGTTTGATATAAATAGTCTCCACGAAAGCACCTTAAATTCCAACGTTAATGATTTTTAAAAAACTCTGATTGCTTGAGTGTGAACAAAATTGCTATATTTATTTTTGTCTGTAGAATCCGTACGTCTCTCTAAAGCATTGTAAATTTAGTTTCAACAACAACTTTCTTCATTTATATCAAGATAAATACACTCCTTGTTCCTCTAAGACCATGATTAATTAATTATGTAACCTCCATATGTACAGAAACACCCGTTTAACGGAGATAAATAGGAAGGAAGGTAAGTTTAATTAATTTCCGCTTGGTCTGTGAAAGTTGCTTCTTTGCATTCCAACGTTTGCTGTAAGTATGGACGAGTAAACAGCGAAGCGAACATTTGCTTGTAAATGACACGTCCATCCGAAATCGGCTGGCAGGTTTTTGGGGCGATGCCGCCAGCATGTGTCTCGTTAATCTGAATTGCGATAACTTTTTCCAAAGCTTCGTTATATGAGAGAGACGTGCACGAGATACTAAATTTTTTAATTCAAACCAACCCGGAAGTGAGAAA
The DNA here is from genome assembly GCA_030157275.1 of Cynaeus angustus. Classification (NCBI taxonomy): domain Eukaryota; kingdom Metazoa; phylum Arthropoda; class Insecta; order Coleoptera; family Tenebrionidae; genus Cynaeus; species Cynaeus angustus. Next base: position 20,004,754 of record CM058058.1, read on the forward strand.
AATGAGATACAGAGGATCGTACGAATGAAATTATTTTGCGTTTTTACCATTATGACTCTTAAATGTGGTTGCAATGCAAATTTGTTCAACGTGGAAAAGGTGACAAGAAAATCAAATTTTTCTTATAAAGAATATCTTTATTTACATCCTGCTGTGTTTGATATTGCTTAGATGAGTGAACGAAGTCGGCTCAGCTTCAAACAGCTGACAAAGTTTTCAACTTACCTACTCACATTAATTTCCGTCGTACATTGTAATTTTAGTAAAGCGAAAATCGGAGCGTTATGAATTGTTAGGGAAATAAAGCGCAAAGGCTTTGCTGAATTAACTGACTATATTTTTGCAATATTCCACTGTTGCACAATATGTCACACGTGCCGGTGTCATCATTTCGTTCGACTGCATTTAGAAAAAAGAAACACATACGCTTTTTCCGAATTAGTGTTGAAATACTGGTTTCATCTACTTGTTGGAAAGTGTAATAAATTAATAGTTTAGCAATTGATTAAAAGTTGGAAAACTTTGAAACTCGAGAAGAGTGTCAATTATCTTTGCCGTAATCCTAATTTTACAGTCGTGAGGGAGGATAAATTAGTATTATTTTAGCACAGTTTTAAGGGTTGGTTTTAGGTGACAAATTATAAGATATTAATTGAACTAACATTTTTTAACCAATTATCTAACTTTAGTTTTCCCCCAATTGAGTGAAGATTAAATATGACTTTAATTTTTTTCTTTCCTGGTCTAAAGGAAGTGCAGTTTTGACATCATAAAGACAGCACAAAGTTTGTTATTTCGTGTTTTAATTTGTATACCACAAAGACTAACTATATTTTGACAATAAATTGTTGGTGAATTCCTTTTTGGTAGTAAAATACTTACGATTTAGTAAAATACTATTAAAGTACTCAGATACTTAGAAACTCAGAAATAGACCGTAAAGTAATTTATTATTGTACTATTTTTACGACTTTTGTGATGTCAACAAATATTAAAATAACCTTTAATTTTTGAATTACCCCATTTCGAAAAAACTCGTCTTGTTAGATACACTACTTTTTCTGCTTTCCCGTGTTTCGAAACTAAAAGTCATAAATTTGATAAATATTGTCATTTAAAAGCTTAAAACTTGGTACAAACGCAGACATAACACTGTGTTATCGATTTAATAACACACAAATTAATTATGTCATAATGTGATCGCACAAGAAAAAAACTATAACTTTGGCTGTATAAGCTACCCGATTGTCCCAACCTAATAAAAATACACAAAAAGTTTCACGATAGTTTTTTTTGCGAGACTGTATTCAATGCGACAATAAAGCTGTTGTAAACGCAAAGTAGAAAGAAGTATTTAGGATAGTGCCTTGAATATTTTACAATTCAGGAGAGATTGAAATCCTAAAACTGGGAGCGAGTAATTTACAATTTGTAATTTTCGCGTTTTTATACGCAACTGTGCAACATTTGCGGCTCTTCGAACAAAACCAATTTATAATCATGTTCTTCTGAAAATCAATCAAATACTTCATCTAGAGAACGAATTCTGAAGTGGTTTAAAGAAAATTCGACAATAAAGCCTGGTATATTGTGAAAACTTGAGCTTTTCAAGATGTTGTTAAATATATTCCTTAAATTCACTGATAATTAGAAAATACAAAGTCTGTTTTGTAGCCATCGATTGCTATTTGCATTTTAAGAAGAGTTTGAAGCAATTTTGTTCTACACGGATTTTCAATTTCTTTTCTTAAAATTATGTGTTGTAATCACTGTAGTTTAGATGGCTGAAATTAACAGAGTAATTTCTTTAACATCTAATACACAATTTATACTTTTTATTCAGACATGTTACCGAATTTTGACAATTATAAATATAGCATGACTTTCTCTTTTTAAATTTTTACAATACATTTCCAAATACAAATTCACATAAAGTTTAATCTTAAACTAATATCATGTGCGTCGTAAGTTACGGACATTGCCACAACATAAAACCTTTTTTGTTGGGCTTATTCTAGGCTTTGAAATCGAATTTCTACGTATATTAAACTTTTCAAAGCTGAGTCTAGTATTGACTTTCAAATATCATTAATTTGTTATATTTACTGATTTATAACTTAAAAGAAAAATTATAGATAATTTATTGAAACCCTCAAGGAGTTTAAAAAGTTGCGCTATATTTTAAAACTTCGCAGATTTAAATTTAAGATAAATAAAGCTGAATTGGTTAACTAAGTTACGGACTGATTTTTATCTTTCCAGAAAGTCTTATGTTAAAGTTGCAACTTTATGTTCATGATAACGGTAATAACTAGATATTCGTAATAAATCTGTCCAATAAAAATGGTTCTTCTCTCAGTTAAACCAGTTATTAGATACCAGCATAATCCGAAGTCTAACACCAAATTGATATTTATTTCTTAAATTAAAGCAATTAATAAGCAATAATTAATCATTCTTAATTAAAAAAATATTTTTCTTTAACAAACAGTTTAAAATTAAAGACAGTTTTTCCATTACCCGCGTTCTTTTCGGTATCAAATATCGTAGAGCGCTGATTATTCAAATTTCCATTTTCCTTATTTCTGTTCACAGTGTTCGTTTAACCTGATTTGTTTGGTTTGAAATAATGCATATTTGCGTTATTATTTATAACTGTTTGAACGTGTTAGATACATACATATATTAATCAAAATTGCATTAGACAATAACTGATATGTTGTGAACGGCCAAAGTTAAATAGCATCCTCAAACTCACTGACAGATTTAACTAAATATGTATGAACCCACATTTATCAAAAAGTCATGATGTTTTTGAAGAGTACCAGCTGAGGCTTTGTCTAAGGGTGAATAAACCGATTCATATATTGTAAATAAATTATATAAAGGGCAAACATTGCACATATGTGGCACGATGCTGAAAAAACCGTTATCGACAATACTTACAAATGGTAATTATTATTATTTGAAGAGTTTATAATTACTTGTCTTTAGTTTAATAAAACAGACGAAAACTCAAGCCGTCCTTCTTTGAATATTCTTGAAACAGTATTAAGTGGAGTCTTATAAAAAGATGTTGAACTTTATTTTATGAAATTGAAAAATATGAAATTTTCTCCAACTTCAAAATTGTAATTAAGGTGTAAGATTCTTATCAAAAATTAAAATTCCACTTTATGTCAATATTGAGTTCGCTCTAGGGCGCAAGTCGCAGTAAAAAACAACACCCTTTCTTGTTCAAGTTTTTATGTCTCTGCTTGTTACGCAATGAATCAAGTAAAGCGAGGAGATTTTATAGTCGAACATAGTTATTCTCTAATAGAATTTTGATTTATAAATTTATGATAGCCAAACGTGATTATTATAATGAAATTTAACACAAATAAAAACATCTTAAAGACACAACAGTTATTTACATTAGTGGGGTAGAGGTATGTTTATAATACATTAAAATAACACTATATTAGAATACAGGTTATGTACAAACAGCAATGTAATACAGCTAATATTGTTCTATGGTTAGAATACAATATTTCATTTACAATGTAAGTTTATAAAAATATAACCAATAATAATAATGATATCAATTAAAAATTTCTATGAAAACTAAACATTTCAGTTGTGTATTTAGTACATCGACAATTTTTTCTAGAATCAAAGAATTTGAAAAATGGAAAAAATCTGTAACATATTAAAAATGAACACAGAATACAGAAAACTTATAGTAACGAAAAATCCAAGTAATAAAAAAAAATATAAATTCGCAAAGATCCAGGAAGATTCGAAAAAGAACTGTAGAAGTTTAAGAATTTTAGAAAATATCAAAAAAATTATGCATGAACAGATTTCAAAACAGAAATCAAAGAGTAGAAAAAATACAAAATGTATAGCAACGACATATAATCAGTTAATAAAGCATACAAAGAAATAGAAAAATCAACATAATCTAAGAAAATCCAAAATCATAATGGTTGGATTGCTTGGATTAATTTTTTATCAATTCTAAGGATTCTTTAAAATGATGATGTAAACGTAAACATTTTTGTGTGTTTTGCAGTTTACTCTTGTTTCAAGGGTGTCTGTTGATAAATAGATTGATAAATAATTCTGAAGAAGCGCATCTGATATGAGGCCTTTTGCCATCTATAGAAATAACACGTTAAGGACTTCTGTGATTTTAAAAAAAAATATCTATAAAAAAAATAGAAAAACTAGGTACTGCATACGAATATTTTGAAATTACAATATATAAAGATTTTATTTAAAGTCATAAGTCATACCGCAGCTGAGATTGTAGCAAAACGTTTTGGCAGATACTATTTATGCAGACAGAGATTTATCTTTTACGATGGGACCATTTTATGTCGCCTCGTGGCAACAACCAAATGTAATTTGCTTTAGAAGGTAAATTAAATATTTAGTGAGTGAAACGTTATATGATCATTCTTTACGCTCTCCGGAGAATGAACAGGTAGACGCACATTTCAACCTGTGAAACTTAAGAAAAAAGATGGTAGTTAAGAGTGAAGAAGATGTCAATAATAGTAATTTGAGCCATCCTTGAGGGACACACTACAGCCGTGAAAACGCTCACTTTAATAGGAACGTTTAACGGAGATAATGTGAGTGTCTTTATTTTCAGTGATGCGTGACATTCTTGTTGTGATAAGGTCAGACCTGTCCAGATCGTTATAGGAATATGGAAAGCCCATTCATGATTTTGGTAGGTCAGAAGTTTTTGTAGGATTTTGCTAAAGCTTTTCTTTACTTCATTGTACAGACTTTTGCTTTATGACTAGTTGTAAAGTTAGTTAATAATAAAAAGATCTACGATTCTACAAAACTCAGTACAACATTTTATAATAATAAACGTGTGCTTTGCTTCCTTCGTTAAAACTCCAATGTCTTTCCAACGTTTACTGATATTTCGTGTCGTAACCTGCTTCTCGTAGTTTTGAAAATACCACGGAACAAAACCAACAAGACTTTAAGAGCGCAAATTAGTAGAGATTTTACCAACACATTCTCTGACTCGTAAGAATTCAAATCGTGCTAACAACGCTGTTCAAATACAAAAACAAAACAACAAATATTCAATAGAATGTGAATCTTGAGCTTAATCAGAAAATTTCTATGCAAATGTTTACCGCAAGTTAGATTTAAAAAAACAAGGTGTGTGATCACCTACTGTTCTTTCGAACACGTTTCCTTTGAGAAAATTGGTTTCATTTTCTTTACGTCTAGTTGTGTCAGACAAGCAAATATTTTTTCGTTGAGAACGTTTCTTGTTTTATTTATACCACCTTAGAGGCAAGGTGTGCGATATTATTGGGGCCATTGCAATTTGTCAAGCTTTGCATCTTATCATGCGGACGGTTGGTGGCTGTAAGCAGTGCGTGTCTAGAAGAATTTAAGGGATATTTACTGTTATCCAATGCAACTGATGTTTTTGCACCCAATAAAGTACTTGTTATCGTTTCTTTCACCATTTTGTCGTTTCCTGGTATTAACACACTCAAAAAGAGTGCTGTTTTGAAAAGTTTAGAGCAAGGCTCAATTTTTGTAAAATATTAAATATGTTTTAGTTTTTAGATATTTGACTATATGTTTAATGATTATCGAAAATAACCGTTAGTAGCGTCTCCAAAGTATTTGTTTTAAAAGAGAAAATAGTGCATTACTTAGTAAGAGACTAACTAACTAACTTTCCAATAATTGTTTTTAAGCGTATTGAAAACGACATCTACATAATAAAATATCATGAAAAAAAAAAACGTTTTATAAATACATATTACAATTTCTAGTTGGATCAATTATGAGGCAAGTATGACTCTTGTAGCGACTAAGTTAGAGCTAGTTGTATTTAAAATTTGTATAATTTTTTCATAATAATAATCGTAAAATACATTAAAGACATCAACGCGTTGAGAGAGCTCGCTAATGTCTGGAGCTAAATGAAAGACTGATAAAAAACTGTGTGACATTATTAGAATTAAATCCATAAAATTCTCATGTTTTAGAAAGATTCTTATAAATAAATTTTAATTAAACCTTAAAAGCCGCGTTACGAATACTGCTCGGATTAAAATTTGTTAAACAATAGTGAGAATCTGGGAATACAACGTTTATGCTCTCATAAATTTACCTCCACCGTTTTTCTAAAACGTGAGTTGTTTTTAGTATAAAAAGAATTACAACTTGTATGTCAATAACAGCAATGTCCAAGGTTTAATGCTTTTCGCCAATAAAAATTCTAAAGCTATATTGTTAAAAAATGTACAAAGCAAAGCTTGTAACTTTTATAATGTTATCCCTGCGGAGATAAAGACGTTTTTCAGTTTTGATGTCTTAAAGATGTTTCAAATTAATTAAAAAACTTTTCAGGCATCATGTTTTCAAACCATCAAATTAACGTAATAATGTGAAATTGCGTGTCGTATCAATAATTATAAATTTTGGGTTACTTTATATTTTTGATCCAAACTGAAATAATGTGGGAATATAAACGGTACATTACGCAATATTTAAATCAAACTTTTTCCAGGAAACATTACATTAGCCTACACTACGCTACATTGCAAATTTTAAATTTTGCATCTTAGAATTCTTGAATATAGTCGAATCATTTATAATCGATACACATGATTAGGTTGTTTGGATTTTTTGTTAACGTCGTACCTGAAAAAGAAAAATTTTAACAACTAGTGCCTTATAAACTACAGCTTTTAGACCAAAAGTTGAAGAAAAAATAATTGCTGGATGCCTTGTCACTTGAAATGATTTATTGAATTTAATTAATTAATTATTATTGTAAATGGTTCATACCACATATTTTATGCTACATTAAATTTTAAAATCCTAAAATGTTTTCACGAGTTTTAATTAAGATAAAACAATGCCGACAAAAAAAAATAAAAATAGCAACAGTAATAAAACAACTAGACATTTATTTTGCTTAAAAAAATCGTATTAATCTATGCAGTCAGTGTAGTATTTACAAAAAATTGAAAAAACTCAAAAATCGGAGTTAAACTAAAAAATCAGAAGATTTGCAGAATTAACAGTTAGCAATAGATCTGTATCACGGTTTTCACGACAGTTTGTAAAGTCTTAAGTTAATAGAAAAAAATAAAAAAACTTAACCATTCGAGAAAACCTTAACAGATTAAAAAGTCAAAACATTTTAAATGGAAAATAGAAGGTAAAAGAAACCAAAACTGACTAGCAGCTAAAATTTTTTTCTAGCATATTCTAAAAAAAATAATATTTATGGTGTTTGAAGTTTTATAGAAATTTCAGAACACAAATATCGTAATTACGAAAGGATTTCTGTCGTGTTATTTAGTTTAGAAAATTTTCATCAAGAAGACCAGATGATTTATAACGATTTTAAGAGGTAATCACCAAAGCAGATGAATATGGCGCAAAGAATTAATTTTTTTATTTGGCACTTAGATATCTTAATGAACCCCATTAATAGATGATCAAAAAATGAAAAAATCAAAAAAAGTGTATTCTAAACTCGAAAATATTGGTATCTTTGTAAATATAAGTTTGACAACGCACGCTATAATCAATACCATTGGTACTTGAATTTGTTCAAAATCAGTGAAGTTCAAGTGAAATTGATAGTTTTTTGAATTTGTTGTAAATAAATTTAGAAATGCTAAAATTTATATTCCAATAGTTTTTAAAAATGAATTTGTTAAATCTTTTCAGTAATAATTCAATAATTGCATGTGTACTTTAAAAATTTTATTAATTTTTTTTCAATCAAAGACAGATTTTTTCAAACTGCTCCATTGTTTCTGAATAACGAAGTCTTGAGCGAACCCACGAATTCATACAAAAGAAAGATATCCAGAATATAAAGTTCATTTTGCAGTGGGATACACAAAACCACAATCCAAGTGCTTTAATGTTGTTTCTGGCAAGTTAGATTCACTATCTTCATGTTATTAAAACCTAAGAATAAACCAAAATTTCATTTGAAAATTGGTGACTACTAGACAACCCTAAAGTCGAACTAGTCCTGCCCAAACTATTCGTTTATTCATTTATTCGTAAAATATCACAAAAATATCTGAAAAAGAAAACGATGGTCTAGTACGTACTCCTTTTTACATGCGCTTAAAATAAAAATGGCAACGAAACGATCGAACTCTTTCTGAAATAAGGTTCCAGACAGCATATCAAATGCACAGATGAAAATTTGAATGACATTTTGTTCAGTTCAGATGTTATTTTCTTTAATAATATGGAAAAGAATGTGAAATATTCACGGAGTGAGATTGCTTTAGTATAATACTATGATATCTACGAAAATACACGTGCAAGCTCACACCTAAATCTACATTCTTGCCAGCGCTTATTTTAGATTTAAAGTTGTCATCAGTGTGTGGTTTCATAAAATTCTTGTTGAATGCTCCTGAAGGAATAGAAAATGGAAAATTTCACAACCATTAGTAGTATTCAACGTTCGGAAACAATATAATCAAAGTTTTAAAAGTAAAGCAACAGGTTATAAAAAATTTATAACTGCTATATTTTATTGTGGGCAGCTAAAAAAACATTTTTTTAAGTTTTTTTTTCATTAATTAAGAAACACATTGTTATCACTCCTAATGATCAATATGTAACATCTACCACAACTTAAAGTTAGTTTTTGCTTATGAAGCAGTAGTTTGTGTAAATAGAAAGAAATAAAAATTATCTACTGTGCCAGTATATCTTTCTGCGTTGCGTTGAGCCGATTGTTTCGCAGCAATAAAGCTATCGAAACAAGTTTAGGCAATTTAAATTTGATTAAAAACGGTAGATTACGCTGACAAGGAATTTAACGTGACGTGGTAAATTTGTATCACAATGGGTAGTTTTGTAAATATTCAACCTAATATAGAAAACATCTGGATTGACAGAAGTGGCATAGTCGTGTAAATTAATTACGCAGTCTAAATACGTGTGATTGTTCATTGTGTAATCAAACGAAACAGTTGGTATACACGAGTTCGTGGATTGCTACCACAAAAGAATTCGTAACTAATACCGACGGTGCTCCTATGCCAACAGAGAATGTGCCTGCAAAGTGTGCATCCAAATATCAATAGGTTGAAGGGCTCAGGTGTGTATTGAATGGAGGAAACCCTGTATCTGGTAATTAATTTAAGTTTAACAGTTTGCGGGAAGTTTCTGTGGTAATGTTTGAGTTTTTGTTGCATTGAGCGTTGAGACTACAAGTAGTTTGTTTCTGAAAAATGCTAAATATAAATGAAAAGTACTCTGTCTTTAATGAAATAAGGTTGAATTTCCTGCTAATGGTATTGTTAGATATTTTATTAAAACACAAAACGAAACATCAAAAACTCGTGATTTCAATTGATAAATTACTAATTGCAAGAATTTAATTAAAACTATATTATAAAATATAAATTCACCCAAGCGACAATTCCGGGAAGCATAGTTCAATCAGCTGATCAGACGCATGTAAATTATAACCTGTGAAATTTAATAACTTTGTTGGCTGTCATTATTACTGTAATAGCTGTGTTTTTACTATGTGCTTTAATTGTGTGTTGGTTTTGTTTTATAATTGACTGAAATTACAAAGCCAGGTAATTGGCACTAACAAAAAGTTGGCGAATGGCATGTGGTCTTTAGCGATATACATGCATACAGAGTGTTTCACGAAGATGTACATTACTTCAAACTTATAACAAATCCATATTATGTATTCATTTAGGAAAAAAATCTGTGGTTAAATTTGACCACAAAATTAATTTGTAAATTTCGTGAAAACCGTGTAAGAACCTTTAGAAGTAACTGGAAAAAGTGGGAAGTATTATCGCTAGACTAAGAGACAAAATCTTTAGACCATTTTCTGTAGTATTATTGCATGATTTATCGACAGTTTCGTTTGTAAACCGGTCCTGTTGTGATCTATGGAAACATGATGCTCTTTAGTGGATAAAGGCAGGGTAAAATGACCGCGGCGTGAACACTATCGGCCCAACACACCGTAGACTGGATATCGAGTTTTGGACCTAGTGGCAGCCACTTTCTCGATCGATGGATTAGGGAATTTTTACATGATCATGGTTTACATCTTCATCATGTATAATAAAATTTTTCTACAGGCAAAGAATTTGCTATATTTTGAAAACCAATGGATAAAAATGTAATACTCAACTCTACAAATTTTGGAAAAAACATTGTCCTGCTGAAGTGGGCAGTCATTTCAGTCCATGATTTCAGTGCCGACGTTGTTTTTAAAAAGGTTTTTCTAGAAACTAATTAATATTTTTTTGCGTCAGTTTAAAAGCGTACAAAATCTTGAGATTGTTCGTTAATTAAAAATGTAATTAAATTTGATGACAACGACTAAAATACTCATCGCTGATTGCAACCATTTCTAGAATAATTGAGAAGATAGCTTTTAATTTTCTAAAAATATATTTTTATTTTATTGAATTGACTTTTACTGTGACACATCTTTTGGTTTGAATTTTGCCTACCTTACGCTTATAACACCTTGATCAGAATCGACGTTTTCATTAAATGAATAATTTTGAGCGTGGTAGTAATAAAGGAATGAGAAGATGATTCTTTTAAGAAATTTCAATTTTACTGTAAAATACAATGCAAACATTATGTTATGCCATTGGTCTGAAAAAGGACGTTTTGTGCCTCGTAAAGCCTGTGGACCAACGATCGTAAAAAATGCCGCTACGATTTTTTGCCCTCAGAGACAGGTTTTCCACGACACGAGCGATTGGAAACGGACGGAAGAAAGATTTAACTGCAAGGATGTCGATTACGTTTGTATATCAGCGCGTATAAAGTTTTGGCCTCCATATGTATAGGCCATCATGGCGAAACACATTTCGAGTAACGGTCTATGGTTCCATACTAAAGCAACATATGGCAACTTTTGTGTTTTTGTTGCGTGTTTATTAAAATGTTTCTGAAAGTTCCAATGAGTCGCTTCTTGTTACCGCAACAAATACCAAATGTTGCAATGTGTTCCATGTTTCCATTATAAGCGGCAAAAATCAAAGAATAGAAAGGAACCCCTAGTTGTACTGCGAGGTTTTGTTGTTTTGGTGTGCATAAGTTGTACATTTAGTGAACAAGTACATTATTCAAAAAATCAAAAATACAAATGCAGATGAAACAAAGGTAAGCATGGTAGTTTTGAAAAATCTGGAAGCTGGAGCTGTTTTTGTGGCAAAATGATTTACACATAATAACATCTTGTTTTTTGTTTTTTTGGGTCGCATTCAATATTTGCGTTTTTTATTATTTTTTTACTTAAAATGATATAAGTTGCTGGTGTTACTGCAAGGCACTCTTCATCAGTGAACATTTTTTAACCTTTTTGGCTCAGTGGCAACTCTACTCGCGCTACCCGAACCAAACTGAACGGTTAGTTTTTGTGTTTTGGTGTACACAAAATGTTTATTTATGTTGCCTACCGTTTCTATACTTTGAAACAACCGGCAACATACAACAACTACAAAGTTGGTTTATATTGCTTATCACTTATGGTAGGAGGTTCGTTTTAGTTTTATGGGGGAAGTTGGTTGCCCACTTTTGTGTCGTTGACATACTACAGCTGAATTTCTATTCTTACAGAAATTGGCAAAAGCTATCGTATCAATACTTACGATCACCAGACTGTCGCCCAGTTAACATTTCTGGAATACAATTAGGACAAGGCTACAGAAATTATCCTATTCTCCAGACACCTTATAGGATTTTGAGATGAAATACCATAACCTTTACATCAAGGCCCAAATTCGTTTCGAACTGTTATATTAAACTCTCTTATAACTCTCATCTCAACCAAGGTGCATACGATTTTTTTGACTAGTAGACGTTTTCTTCAGTTTATCTTGTTGATATTTAAAATGTTCTAAACAATGCAATATGATTTGATAGACATGCTTTTTATAAAACCTTGGCCTTTAATACGAAAGAGGGTATCTAGATATATGATGTACCCCTTTTGTTTTTTATTCGACTTGCGATATTTTTAAAAATTCTGTGTTCCATACCTTTTTTCTAAAAATGACCGACAATATCTATACTCCACCGCAATTTAAACAAAATGCAAAAGTTAAAGACAACTTGTTGCTCTAAAAATCAAGAACTGTTCGAAAGCTTAATACATTTTTAAACAGTGGCGCAACGTAAATAAGGTCAGAAGAAGGCCCGAAAGTGTAATGCTCGTGTATTTCGAGGAGCAAGCACAAACAAAAAGGACTTCAAGTTTCTGAGTTTTGTATTATATACAAACTTATAAAACATGTGGGCATTAGAAAATTTCCAAAACTTATAGCGTTTTTAAAACGAAAAAATATCACCTACAAAGCAAAAAAGCTATTGTTTTTTTCTAGAAAGGAAATTTGCATGTTACATAAACGCTCCTGATGAGGCATTCTTATTAAGTAAAGTAATTTTTATTATTTGTTATACATTTCTATACCGCAGGGTCATGTAGAACTGACGAACTCTGCAATATGCATTTAACAGACGTTGATATACGTGATGATATAATTAATATCAACTTACCAAACAGTAAAAATAGAACCTCTTGAAAACACATTTTAACAGGTTCCTTATGGATTATGTCTTTTTTCCTGACGTGTTTTTATTGGTGCCTACAGTAATAGTTTCATGCCTACAGTAATAGTTTCCTTCCTAAAACTTTTCCACCCTAGCCATTCATTCTGCTGCAGTTCTGCCACAATTTTAGTAGAGAGTGTGGTAGATCTACTATCTTTGAAGCATCACGGAGAATGGAAGATCGCGAAGGTGGCGGGGGATATATTAAAGAATTTCTCACCGGCAAAAAAAAAAGATTGTAGCAACGTTTCGAGAAGGTATACCAGCTGCTGACATCGATGACAATTCCATTCCTTCAACATCTATTTGTTAGAGTTCTATACCTGAAGTAATGAGAATGACAGAAAGTATTCTTGATAGAACTATTAACATTCCAATTAGCACAAATGCTTTGAATACAGAAAATTAAATTGCTTTAAACACTGGAATTAATATTAAGTGTTAAAATGCAACTTTTCTTATAAACAAACTTAGAACTGTTAGGTAATAAATGTTTATTGTATATCGTTTGTAAATAAAATGTCAAAGTATGAACATGCGCCGTTAAGCGTTCAGTTACTCTGCTTCAACCTAGGTAATACAAAATCTTCCACTTTTGTAATAAATTAGATTGTTGTACTTTAATAGATTTATGCATCATATCCAAATATGTACTTCCCATCCTACCCAGAATTTTTACTGAAATTAAATGCCATCAAGTGTTAAATGCGATGGTCCCTCTTTTAAACAGTTAAAAAATTATCTGTAAGATCCAGTTTAGTAATAGTTATGCATCCCCGAGTGAGGTTAAAATTCTTAAACTTTAATCATGATATTAAGAGAGTAGAATTACCAAATTTTGTTGTAATTAACAGCATCCCTAAAAAAATTATAAATCGTAAAATTCTATTAACACTGCTTTTGTCATTACGCTCTCGTTTGTCAGCAAGTTGAATGCTAATAAACAAGTCGTAAAAATATCTCTAGGCGGTACAGTCCAACGCATAAGTTTTGTTAAATTTTGTGTAGAGTCCCAAAAATTTGGATCTCAGGTTCAACATAAATAAAAAAAATTTAGGTAAATACTATTTTTTACTTTTCAATGGAAAAATAGGGCTGATAACGATAAGTTTATTTACTACTAATCAAAAAATATATAAAAGTTTACATGAGCTCATGAAGGGGGATATATTATTTAGGAGTACACAGATGAGAGAACATATCTACTTTAAAGTGATATGGTGGAGATGTTCTAACGTGCCGAAAGGCATTATGAGAGATTCCAGTAAAAACAAAAGTGCGATCGCAAATCGAGTCCTTCTGGGAGAACTGCCGTTGTAATTAAGAACCCAAAGAAATGTGGAATTTAATCCAGATTTTATCCGAACAATTTTACAAACGGTGACATCTTACGAAAGTGCTACTTATTTAATACTTGAACTTTAATACTAATTGACGAACATGCACAAATAGTGCTGGCAAAATGGGTTGTTTATTCATGTTAATTGGGTATAATCAAATGTTTTAAATTTGTTGCGGGTACAGGTTATATCTAGATCTCGTAAGTGAATTGACGTATTAAGCAACCCACCTCGCTGTTTACACCAGAAGGACTGAAATCATACTAAAATACATTAAGTGGAATTTAGTGTTGAAGTCGTAGACTACAACTTCGTGTTAATGTAGTCAGTGAAGTTGATTGGGACGTATTTTACGTACCATAAACTGGAAGAGCAAAATTGAGGTTGCTGGTGTGAAAAATAATCGGGTAAACGTAACAAAAAAATAATTGTAAATTAACTTGTTTTAATAGGAGTTTTTAATAAGGGTTTTTATCAAAGTACTTAAAAGAATTACTTAATTATCAAACTTAAGCCTGTAGCAATGTTGCCGACATCCAATTATTTCCCAAAAACGTTTATTATTTGAGTTAATGTTTCCCTGTATTGCTTAGGTTGGCTTAATAACGAGATTATTAAGGTAGCGTAAAAATGTTTGAGTTTCCGACCCGTTGAAAAAATCAGGAAAAGAAAACTGTTCTTGTCCATCAAAAAAATAAAATTTAAACCACAAAAATGTATAGACCACAGCGTCGTTAATTTCCACATGCCAACTTTCTTAGCGTCAAAACTTCAAATTGTTTAAGTTGTTTATTGTTTTATGTACAATTACACCTAGAACAAAGGAACAATTCGAAACTGTACCAAAGTAAACGACACTTGAAATATGAATAGAATCTAAGGGAACAAAGGCTGCGCCACATTTACCCATGTAAATACTCCCTGTATTTTAAAAAAAGTTAGTTGAATTCTTAACGACTCCACTAGCATCAATTTTGCGATATTTCCTAGCTCTGGAACTGGAAGCCAAAAAAAAAAAATTGAATTGGTCCATCTTTAACAAATCTTGGAATATCCGGTACGAATAATGTGTTGTTCGTAACAGGATTTGGCCGAACCCAAAGCTAAAGTAAAATTCTATCGTGTCATGTGTGAAATGAATAAAACGTCACAAGAAATAAGTCATGTTCAATGCCTGGATTTTGCGTCTTTGCCTGAGATCCATAAAATCTACTCTCACAAAAGTGGAGTGTTGCCCGGAAAAACCAATTGTATTCCAAGTTGACAAACATAGGCGACCGAAAAATGAACAAAAGCGCAGTAGTATTCTAATGAAAAATGCTGAAAATAGACAATAACGTCAGTATGTATTAAAAATTTTTAATTAAAATTGTTTCGATTGCACGAAAAAACACGAATGATATGTGTTAAAATTTAGAGTATAGAGACTTTTTATTGAATTTTAGTAGTAAAGTTATTTTTATTAATCAAGATGAACAAACATGGTTCTAACTACTATAGTTCTAATCCTCAACGATAAAGACGGATAAACATGAAAATGCATCTCGTACATAAAATCCTCGACGTGAAAACTTTCATCAACACTGTTCAGCACTTGTGAGATTTTGGTACGTTTACATTGCAAGTCCAAGATTGCAGCAAAAATAGAACTCAAGGAATCTGGGGTTATAAATCAGAAATTTCAGACGTTGTTGAAGTTAAACTTTCAATCAGCAGGAAAAGACTGGCATCGATGAAGGTTTCGTATTCTATCATTCATTAAAATTTAAAATTGGCTTGGAGCCAACCCATATTCAATGTGTGTAAGCATATAACATGAAAATTCTATTCATCATCAAGTTATCATGAATCCTGAATTTTAATAGAGTTTTTTTTAACGAAAATCGTAATTTTAAATAAAAATTGTAAACTAAATTTAATGCTAGAACATGGCAAACAAATCGCTCTAATGCTATTTTCAAAGTTCGGGAACGAAAATGAGTTCTGTGTTGGTTCAAAATAAAAGTCGATAAAAGTCTTCAGCTGATTGAAAATAAACACAGCACATCAGTACTTGTTAAATAATAGCAAATTGCAATTAATTCTGTAACATGTGTCAATTCGTTCAGCTTCAACGTTTGTTTATGTTATTCAAAACTTGGTACAATAGCTTGCTAACAGGATTAGCTATAACTCACAAAAACTCTTGAACTTTTTCTAAAATCGCTTTAAAAGCAGATTTTGTATGTTTATTAACAGGATCTGTATACAATATTTAACCCACCCTTGCCACAAAACGTTTCATTTAACACACAATGTTAGATTTCCGTGACAGTTGATTTATAACAGTCTACTCGTTTGGTTGGCACCCAGAAATGTGCAATATTGCATCAGGCTTGATTTGCGGTTTTAAATTATCTACTTAATTTGCATTCTGAATGTTTCACGTTGAAGTAATGAAAAAGCGAATATCAACGGTCTGGTGGCTTATATATAATAAGATATCCCATGTATTTCAGAAACATTAAAAGTTTGAAATTTTGCACACACAAATATTTAAACATGAACGATCCAACGAAAGTATTCACAGTTTTGTTATTTTGTTATTATTTTGAACAATGTGTTTTTTACACTTTTGAAATACACATAAAACTTGATAATCATCACCTATAAAATTATTAATGACGAACTTACTGAATATAAACAATAATTAATAATTTGTTAGACATTTTTGGACAAGATGTCTCTTTTACAAAGTCGTTTGATAAAAATTAGGATGTCTTATTTACAATACACAATAAATGAAAATCTAATTTTTATCTGACTTTGATCCTAAGCTCAGGATGTTTTTTGGAATATTTGGGCTGTAACCTATATGTTAGAGAACTTCTGTGTCAAATTTTAGAGTGCTAAATTAGAGTATCTAAATTTTTGCTTAGATACGCACAATTCCCCGAATAATTTCCAATTTAATTTTTAATAATAAAATAACAGACTTGTAACTGAACATAAATACTCTCGCATTAGCTCCTAAGTTGAAGTAAACTGACCATAAATTTTGTCGTCAAAGGTTATAAGCAAAGTAAAACCAAGTACAGCGGAATCGTATAATCTTGCGCTTTACGATATTTTATAGCATGCTCTTGGGAACAAATAAAAAATGACATTTACGTGCAAAATTTGTCATTGGCTCTGGCACTGAATTCGTTTACAAAAAGGAAAATATGTAATTATTATTATATGCATCGTAACAAAATTTGGTGCCGTTTTATTCAAAATCTATAAAATTTATAAATAATATTTTCATTTTTTTTTTTGGTAAAGTACTGACCATAAAAAATATACCAGAGCCCATTTTTATTCTTTTGAAGTAATGTCACAGATTTATTATTTTTTGTATAGTCTTTATAGAATCGATTGAAATGGAAACTGAACAATGAAGAAAAAGAACGCTTTTAAAGTGTTTTTTGGACTTTTGTAGTTGTGACAAAGTTAAAGTTGGAGCGTCCATCTTTATTATTTATATTTATTATTTGTGGTAGGGTAAACATCGACAAACATTAAATTACTAGACATCGCTGCCGCCTTAAACAGATAAAAATACCAATTAAAAATTGATCAAAGGGCTAGTTACACGTTCTTAAATAATAAAGTGGCTAAATAGCAAAAATAGTTACAAATACACGTAAACCTGAAAACCGGTTTTATTATCGTAGAACGCTGTAGTTTATTAATGCACGATCGATTTTGAAATACTTTTAAAAGTATGGTACCAAAAATACAAGCAGCTTAAAATTTTTAACACTTCTTGAAAGTCGGTTGGTAACTTTCAGAATGTTAATTTTTTCTCGACAATTTAAACAAAATTATGCCTCCAGGAATTAAGAAAGTTTCTATCCACGCAACTAAACAGACTCTGTACACCGACTTTTATAAACTTTTCAGCTAAGCCTCGATAAAAGAGTAATTTTTGCTACAAAGTTTCGAGACTGGCTTTGTCCAGATAGGTACATTAAATTGTGCAGATTATAATCTTGTTGTGCGATGCAAATTTTGACTACCACACTTAGAAACGGAAGTATAGCAAACACATTTAACGGAGCCAAATTTTGTTCTTTTGATAACTGAATTTAAAAACTAATCCGTTTATATTTTGTGCTAAAATCAAAAGACGTGGAAAATTAACTAATCTCAACTTTTATAGATCACGTTGTAACAAACTTTCCTTGGATTTCAGATAGTGGTTGGTCTAGTTTTATTTAGTTTTTTAATTATTTGTAATTTTTTTAGACGTGAGCTCACTATTAGTTAACGATTTTTTCTCATCGTGTAGAAAACGCTGAATATCTGCTTTTGCTCCGAACAACACGTTATTAAATAAACTGCGTATCGCTACGAAGCTTCCAATTAATATTCAATGACACACTTTTTTTCGTGGCACGTTGACCTTTCTCGAAGCGACTCCACTTTTTACATAAATGACAAATTAACGTTGTGCTTGCATCTTTGTATAAAAAAATCAATAAAAAACATATTGTCCTTCTATGCTTTCTTATCAAAAGCAGTGCCAAAAGCTGCGTGGTCATTTTTCGTTATCTGACAACACACCAGAGTCCCTTTACGGCTTGATGCCAATCACAGTCATAACATTTCTTACCAATTTGAGGGTTGTATACGAAAAGTCTCCGAGGCGTTCATTCCGTTCGATTTTTATTAATTTAGTGCTGCTGGTTTATTCAGTCCGAGCGCTTCGAGTATCAGTTGCGATAAAAACGTGACTGGGGGTATATGTATATCCGTGAAAAGCCCTAGAGGAAACTGCCAACTTGGGGTGGTGGTCTTTTATTCGACCGATGAGATTTACTGTCTGGGCTTCCGACTAAACGTAATACTTTATAAAGAGAGGCCAAACAGAAGACACAAATTTAACAGCTTACATCAACTTAATCCGTTGATTTATCTAGGGCTGCATTAAAGTATTAAACTTTACATAACCACCGATCTGGTTTTGTTAGCACTAGATACATAATACGTTAACGTATAGGGTGTTAAAAAATATTTTGGCAAGTGTCCAGCATGTGATAGGGTATAAATAAACAAGAAATAGATTTCATTATTGAAGAGAATTGTTTCTAAAATTTCGTATTTTTTTTACTTCATTTTCTTTACGGAGACGCTTCAAACAACAATGTTTTATATTTCTATTTTTGTCGTGTATACATGTACAAGAAGTTTGAGCTCATAAATAACTTAGACACTTTTGCAGTTTTCAGAAAAAAACGGTTTAAAATTTCATAGTTTTATATCAGCAGAGTTCGTAAGGTCGAGCTGTTCTTCGCATTTGAGTAAATTCCTTTTATAAAAAATAAAAATTTTTAAAACCTGAAGATAGTTGCCTGAGATAAGCTGAGAAAACTTCTTATATGAGGTTGCTGAAGTATCCCAGATAAAAAAGATTGCTATCACCTGTTTAAATTTGTTTCTCCTACTCAACTACATAAGTTAAATTTGTTTTGTGCCATTGATGCCTTTACCTAAATAGTTTTAATTTTGCTCAACCCTAAATGTGGGGTGGATAAGTATATATATATATATATATATAAGAATATAGAGTATATAAGAATATAAGTTTTTACAGTTTTAAACTTGGTCGTTGCAGTACAAGCATGCAATTTTTCCAGAACTGTAGTATAACAATTATTTCATTTCCACTTTTAGTTAATATAACTAAATTAAAATAAAACAAAAATGTTAATTGACACTATCAATGATGTACCAAAAAGAGGAGGACCTGTTTCCGTTCACTGGTATTTCGGAGACCCGGAATGCGAAGCTTCAACGAGGTCAGAACGAGGTCAGAATTGAAACACAGTCCGCCTACACACCGAGAGATGGCTATAGCTGCTGTCTTTTTTGACCATATATGTATATGCCAATTCCAGTTTAAATGGGATAAACCATTTGCATGCCTATTCTGTACTTTAAATGTGCTGACGACCTCGTAACAAGGGAGAAAACCGACCACTCTTCTCCATGAAACCAGTCTCTAAATGTATAAATACCTATGGATTTTACCAAGCCACGATAAAAGTATTTTATATTTATAGATATAATTTTTTATCATCATCATTAAATTTAACCAAGTTTCCTCAAGCAATATTCAACTTTTTAAAAGTGATAATTGTAATATTGCATGGAAGTGCTTTCAGATCTGACAAAATATCAAATTGAAACATACAAATATTTTGTCTTTTATACTAGCAAGAATCACTGTTATTATTATTATATAAATATTATTAGATAAATGTCAGATATAAACATACTGTAATGAAGTCCATTATGTCAGTGGTGTACCGACAATTTTTTGTCAATTTTATCTTGAAAATGCTTTTTATTTATTTTTCACCTCTACTTATCTTGGACTATTAGCATCTTCATTTTGTTTATAAATTTGAAACCACCTTATATATGTATAAATATCTACCTACCGCAAATAATGCAAGACTTTGGAAAAAATTGTTATCTGTTTGAAAGTGTACGATTACCCACTTCAGCCTAGAAAACTAAAATCAATTTTCCTTTATATGCGAAAGTAGAACACATTCCTTTCCTTTACTCATTCCGCTAAAGTGAAATACACTTCAAAGATTATCTCTGTTATTACATCCGCGACTTGAATACTAAAGTGTGAAAATATTACGTCATGAATATTACAGTTTACGTTAATTTAGAACTTGCAGATTACTCTTTAGGACATATCATACATATTTCCCTCCACATTAACGTAACTCTATTAAAATCTTTTACTTAGTACCGTAAGAAAATGTATATGAAATAAATTTTTGCAGTAACTACTAAATATACCGAATTAGGGTATTATGGCATTGTGTTTTTAATTCTAATATAAAACCAAGTTTTAATGACATTCGGAATATTGAAACTAATATCATGAATGTGTTTAGAAGCTCTTTAATTGTGAATTGTACAAAAGTTCTACAAAAAATCTCAATGCATTTTTCACAATAGTCAAACTTGAATTAAAAGCCGTTTCTCTAATGGAAGCAGCAAGAAGCAGAAAAATAAAATTTTCCTGCCGCTTTTGTCTCTGTCAAACGCTTAGTTCATGCTCCTGAAACTCCAGCTTTCATCAAATTCAATTGAAAATGAATGGTGGAGGAATGACTTTTATCTACTTTCATTGCGTAATCTCAATTTCAAAACTAAAAATCGTTTGAGTTTTATCATTAAATTTATTCTTACTCTATGTAAATAATAAAACAGGCAAGCTCTAAGGTTAATTATCAATAACGCTTTGTGTTCTGAAGTATTAATTAAAATGAAAGTTAAAAAAAATGCGGATGCATATAAATAGATTAAAATTTTGTTTTGGGCGGAATTTCAATTAAATAAGAATTTTTTTTTAAATTTAAAGATATCTAGCGCATTATAATAAGATCTATTTTAAATATTCTGTTTCTAAGCAAAAGAAACTCTTTCAATTTTGCATAAATCTCTTATTTCATTTTGTGCTCCAAAATTCATATCTGTCAATAAATGTAACAGATCAAGTTTTCGAGGCATGTCAAGTAGCTTCATTTATATTCAGTTGTTTATATTGATTGATTGGTAGATTTTGCTATTAACCTCGAAAAGTTTTGTAGGTAACATTTTCATTTTTTAATATTTAAAAATACTTAAATTTGTTTAGATTCTATGTGCTTAGATGTTGACCCGTCAAAATCTAGATATTTTTATTTTGTGATTCTAAATGCTAAGGTTCTAGCTTTTGATAGGCTTTTAAAATTAATCTAAATCCAATTTGTTCGGGCCATTTCTGTTCGGCCCTATTCGTCCTCTTTCGCAACAACCACCTCTTCCTGTTGATGGGGGTGGTACTTTGCTAAGAGGGCACACGAGAGGAATCTCGACACTTCGTTTCTAACGCCAGAACCCTCAATACATCCTTGTACATAATCGTAGTGAACGTAGTACTGTTGTTGTAGTTTTAATAGTGTAAATAAATAGTGTTACAACCGTTGCACTCATTTTGATGCACCCCTAAACATCCGTTGGGAACAAGCACAAGTTACCCCAGCATTTTATGGTCCTTCGAGCCGGATACGACGGCGACATCAACAAGCAAAGAAACAACTTTAACAACGGTACTTCACGATCACCTCAACGGATCAAGCCTCTACGAGTAAAGCTAGAGGTTCAGCATCCATCAACCGAGAGCAACCGACACCATCCTCATCAGGAACACCAGGTTAGTCCGGCCATTTCCTCTCTCACCAAACTCATTCAATTATCGTTTCACGTTCGGTTAGAAAGATACATATCTTCAGCGAAGTTCAGATATCAAACACTCATTGTTAATCATGCCTGAGAACGAAATGAAAACGCTAAAACTCAAACGTGGACAGATCAAAAGCCGCCTCACGAGGTTTGAAACCTTTCTGAATAATGCGGAAAATAACAACAAACTTGATGAAATCAAATCGCGACTAAATTCATTACGTTCCAATCTCCAAGAATTTGAAGAAGTGCATTTACAGTTACAATTACTCGATAACAATATAAATGACGATGATCTTATTCAATTTGAAAATGCATTTCATAAAATCGTCGGCAATGCGGAACACTTAATAGCCAAAGGTACCATTAATTCAGGAAATTCATCCTGGCCAACTTCTCAGGTATCTGGACCTTATAATCAAATCCGTTTACCAGAAATAGAGCTACCTGTTTTCACTGGTTTGGTTACTGATTGGATAGCATATCGGGATAACTTCAAATTACTCATTCACGATAAGCAAGACCTGAATGAAATACTAAAATTTCATTATTTACGTTCTAGTCTAAAGGACGAAGCGCGACAAACAATTGACCATCTCATTGCCACTAAGGAAAATTACGTTTCCGCCTGGGAGTTGCTTGAAGAACGTTACGAAAATCCTCGGTTAATTATTCAACACCATGTTAACGCGATTTTTTCAATCCCCGCGATCAACAACCGCGACGGTAAAGGCTTTCGGCATATGTTGCAAGTGTTAACATCTAACCTTAAATCGTTAAACTCGCTCAACAGACCGACTGAATCGTGGGATGATCTCCTGGTACACATAATTACATCTAAATTTGACAAAGTTACCCTGAACGCGTGGGAAATGTCTTTAACCAAAACACCTCCAACTATCAAAAATCTCACGGATTTTCTAACGCAAAAATCTCAATCGCTAGAGGCAATGGAGGCCAACCCTTTTCACAAAAGCTCCAATTTTATCACCCAATATAAATCCGCTAAAAATAATCACACGTGTCGTCAAGCAGCTAACATCACTATCAAAAGTCAAACGAGATGCCTTTTATGTAACCAACTTCACCAATTATATCATTGTTCCAAATTTACTTCCATGTCAGTTGAGCAGCGTATTAAGGAAATTAAACGGCATAAATTATGCGAAAACTGTCTGCGGAACAATCACAAGGTTGATTCCTGTCAATCGGGAGCATGTAAAAAATGTAATAAGAGGCACCACACCTTGTTACACATAAACGAAGCCACTGGGGACCAGGTAGTCGAACCTTCCACATCCACGTCAACACTTACAGTTAACGTAAATAATAAGATAATCCTGTTATCAACCGCAGTAGTTCATGTTTTTGATGCGAACGGTCAAAAACAACAACTAAGAGCTTTGTTAGACAGCGGGTCACAAAGCAACTTTATTACGGAACGAGCCTGTAAACTATTACAAGCGCATTTTGAAAAAACAAATATCTCGGTCTTTGGCTTGAACCAAGGAGAAACCTTTATAAAACGAGTTACGAAACTTAAAATACACTCAAATCAAAACCGTTTCAAAACCATTTTATCATGTTTGGTCATTCCTAAAATAACGGAAAACCTACCGTCAATCCCAATTTCTTCAAAGGGTCTTAACATTCCGCAAAATATCAGATTAGCGGACGAATCCTTTGACAAACCGGGACCTATTGATCTTTTAATTGGCAGCGAGCTATTTTGGAAATTACTTTGCATCGGCCAAATACAGATTAACGCCATTGGTACTATATTACAAAAAACACAACTCGGGTGGATAATCAGTGGACCAATTCCCCAAAGGTATAATTCATCTGTTTGCAATTTATCCCACATTTCGTCTATTGACAGTAACCTACGTAAATTTTGGGAAATCAACGAATTGGACCCTAATAAAACAATTTCGTCAAAAACAGATGTTGATCCTTGTGAAAGCTTTTTCAAGGAAACTACCCGACGCGATCCATTGTCCGGAAGATTTGTTGTAAAACTTCCCTTCCGTAATGACCCTCCTAATTTGGGCAATTCCCAAGAACTAGCACTTAAACGTTTCAAATCTGCCGAAAGAAAGCTCCTTAAGAATGACAAATTACGCTTGGAATATTGTAAATTTATGAGGGAGTACTTGGAACTCGGACACATGGAACCGATCGCACCACGGGACATCGAGCCTTCCCAAACCTATTACTTTGCTCATCATCCTGTCATAAAAGAAAGTAGTTTAACAACAAAATTAAGGGTCGTTTTCGACGGTTCCATGAAAACGACTAACGGTCAAAGTCTGAATGATAATTTGTTCACGGGACCCACCTTACAACAAGACCTGTTCTCGATATTAATAAGATTTCGAACGCATCAATATGTTATGTCCGCAGACATCGAAAAAATGTATCGACAAATACTTATTGACGAAAGTCACCGGAATTATCAACTCATTCTTTGGCGCGACGAACCCGAAAAACCGATCGAAACCTTTCGTTTAAAGACTGTAACATATGGCTGCGCATCGTCGTCTTATCTTGCTATCAAATGCTTACAAGAATTAGCTAAATCCGAAGCAACTAACTTTCAAGACACATATCAAACAATAATTCGCGATTTTTATGTCGACGATTTGTTAACCGGTAGCGACTCAATCGAAAACTTGTTGAAAATTCGGGAAGATATCACCAACATTCTTCAAAAGGGCGGATTCAAACTACATAAATTTGCGTCCAATTGTCCGCTTGTAATTCCCTCAAATGATTCCTCTACTGCAAATGACAAAATTTCTTTAGATCGGCAATCAGAGACAAAAACTTTAGGAATTTTGTGGAACTGCTCATCAGATACTGTAAGATATTCTGTCAACGCTAATAACATTAATCCCAACAAAACAAAACGCGGCATTTTAAGTACGATCGCTCGTCTGTTTGACCCAATAGGTTTAGTGGGGCCGGTAACAATTACGGCAAAAATCATCCTTCAAAAGATTTGGTCATTAAACTTGAATTGGGATGAATCGCTACCAAACGATCTGTTCACTGCCTGGTCGAAGTTTATTCAAACCTTTTCGGAATTGAGCGCTCTTAGCACGTCGCGAAAGGTAATCTTTGGATCAAACTTGATCAAGATCGAAATTTACGGTTTTAGCGATGCCAGTCAATACTCATATGGAGCTTGCGTATACATCCGTACCAAAAACGTTACCGGAAAATATCACACTCAGCTACTCTGTGCAAAGGGTAGAGTGGCTCCGTTAAAATCAATTAGTATTCCCCGATTAGAATTATGCGGAGCTCTGTTATTGACTCAATTAATGACAAAGGTAAAACAAGCGTTGGAACTACCAAACGTTGAGTATTTTTTTTGGACCGATTCAACAATCGTACTTGCATGGTTGCGAA
Source organism: Cynaeus angustus (assembly GCA_030157275.1). NCBI lineage: Eukaryota > Metazoa > Arthropoda > Insecta > Coleoptera > Tenebrionidae > Cynaeus > Cynaeus angustus. The sequence continues at coordinate 20,030,406 of CM058058.1, forward strand.
TACATCCAACTTTGCTTAAAAGCTTCGTTTCGCATCGAGTCGCAGAAATTCAAAATTCAACGTCAATATCAAATTGGCGACACATCAGATCTGATCAAAATCCTGCAGATATACTTTCTCGCGGAGCCACACCGAATCAGTTACGCGAATCCCGTCTATGGTGGCACGGACCCCAATTCTTGACTGATAACGAGTTATCAAACGACACATCATTCACACCCATACCATCAGTAGAAGTCCCAGAAGTTAAATCTTCTTGTTGTTTGAGTATTGCGTCAAAACACACTCAAAACAAAAATGATTTCAACCTTTTATCTAAATTTTCGACCTTTTCGAAGCTCGTTCGAATTACGGCGTATTTGTTACGTTTTATCAAAAACACACGCAATCCGCAACAAAAAACTAACGGAGTATTAACGGTAGAAGAAATAAAAAATGCACAAAATTGCTTAATCAAAATAGCTCAAAATGAAGCATTCCCGGAAGAATTGCACAATATTAAAAAACATGGAGAATTACACAAAACTAGTAGCTTAAACCAATTGCATCCTTTCATTGATAAGGACGGTTTATTACGTGTAGGTGGAAGATTAAGGCATGCGTCCATCGCTTACAGCTGTAAGCATCAAATCATTCTACCGAAAAAACATGCTCTCACTAAGGTACTAATCACGCAATTTCATTTTCAAAATTTACACGCCGGGACCCAAGCGACTTTATCGGCTGTGAGACAAAAATTTTGGCCTATGTCAGGTTACGTAACGACCAGACAAATCGTCCGCTCATGTATAACATGTCGCCGCGTAAAACCAAGGCCATACGAACAATTAATGGGCGATCTGCCGGCACATCGCGTTACGCCCTCCAGACCCTTTTTAAATACCGGAGTAGATTACGCAGGTCCTTACATTTTAAAAAACGGCTATGGTCGCACCAACAAAACTCTCAAATCTTACATCGCATTATTCATTTGCCTAAGTACACGAGCGGTACATATTGAGCTTGTGTGTGACTGCACATCTTCGACGTTCTTGAACGCCCTGAAAAGGTTCATGTCAAGGCGTGGCAAGGTTCTAAATTTATATTCAGATAATGGTTCAAACTTCATAGGCGCGAATCGCGAATTGAAAGAATTAAGAGAGCTCTTTCAATCAGAGTCATTCGCTTCTCAGGTGATTAAACCATTAACTAACGAGGAAATTTCTTGGCATTTTATTCCGCCCCGCTCTCCACATATGGGAGGTCTATGGGAAGCCGCGATCAAGTCCATGAAATACCATTTAAAAAGAGTCGTAGGCAAAACCATTTTAAATATTGAAGAAATGTACACCCTTTTAACCGAAATTGAAGCATGCCTTAACTCTCGTCCTCTTTCCCCCTTGTCCAACGACCCTGCCGATTTTGAACCTTTAACCCCCGGCCACTTTCTAATCGGTGGTCCACTACGAGCTCCCGCTGAACCAGACGTCACTGGACTTCGAATCAATCGTCTCTCGCGATACCAACTCATCGAGCGGCTCAGGCAAGATTTTTGGACAAGATGGTCAAAGGAAGTCTTGCATCACCATCAGCAGCGACACAAGTGGTCAACTGTGTCAGATCCACCAGAAATTGGAACCTTAGTGGTGCTGAAGGAAGAACACACCAATCCGCTTTGCTGGCCCATGGGAAGAATCAAGGAACTCCACCCAGGAAAAGACGGCAAGGTGCGTGTAGTGACTGTGAAAACCGCTAATGGTGAGGTGAAACGTGCCATAACTAAAGTGTGCGCCATAATGAAAAACTAACATACAGACTTATTGTTGTAAACTTTGTTGACTTATTGTTAATAATAATTGAAAATTCACTTTTCAAGGCGGGGAGTATGTTCGGGCCATTTCTGTTCGGCCCTATTCGTCCTCTTTCGCAACAACCACCTCTTCCTGTTGATGGGGGTGGTACTTTGCTAAGAGGGCACACGAGAGGAATCTCGACACTTCGTTTCTAACGCCAGAACCCTCAATACATCCTTGTACATAATCGTGGTGAACGTAGTACTGTTGTTGTAGTTTTAATAGTGTAAATAAATAGTGTTACAACCGTTGCACTCATTTTGATGCACCCCTAAACATCCGTTGGGAACAAGCACAAGTTACCCCAACACAATTTTTCTACATTTTTTTAAATTTTAGGTTTCATAGTATTGTGTCTCTAAAGTGGTTTCTTCAAATTCTAGATTCCTAAACTCTAGATCTTGTTCGTTTGTTAGGTTTTTAGATATAGATTTTTCATTTCTAGATTTTTTTAGAGTCTATAATGAAATATTTGCCAGTGCATACTTTTTAATGTTGACGTGAAACTAAAATTAAAAAACAAATTTAAAATCGGATAAAAAATTACAAATGTTGCACTATACTACTTTTGCTCTAATTTTCTGTTAATTATTAATACAAAATAAAGAAAAAAAATCTTAAAACGTCTAACATTTGTTGAAACCTTTTTTTACGTTGCTACCACAAATTTACCATTAGACTTTAAACAACAGCCCTTTTAGTAGGTTATATAAAAATTTTATGCTCATTGTAATTCTTCTTACTTCCAAAGAAAGGAAGCTAAGACGTTGTAAAATATGAGAGTTATCAAAATCCCGTTCTGGATAAATCCCATAAAAATAACATAAAAATTTTAAAAACGTCTTAAAAGGATTCCACGGACAAAGCATGTGTTTTATGAACGGGAAACCGCATAAACGCATTGTATTCTAATCAGAATGTAATTAGGAAAGGGTGGAAAAGTAAGAGTGTAATAATTGTCATATAATGTATAAATCAATACGATTTATATGCTTTATGTTTGTTTTTCCACTATTTAGAACGAAAGTGAATCCGCTAACAGACATCACTATGGAGTTTTTGATTGTGTCAGCGCGGTATAAATTGATTCTCTGTAATTATTCAAGATAAGAGTCAGTTTCCGTCTAAAGGAAACAACATAACATTTAGTGAAAGTGAATTCAACACATTATGTCAAGGCCACACGCAAATTTAGTTGAAGTTATTAATAATTCTTTCCAACAATAAAAGTTATAACTTTTAAAGTAGTCTACAAATTAATTAATTGTGATAACGGTATGGCCTTTGTTAAATACAATGGAATTATGTTATGCTTTCATGGTACCTACTATCTATTATACAGTTTGTACTGCATATTGAGTTACACCTCACAAACAGGAAGAAAGTAGAATATGTATAACGTATGAGATTCTCTACATCATGTAGAGATTATTAATAAACATTTAAACAGTTTAACAATATTTACCGAGTCTTCAGTTACAGCATTATAAATTAAACAAATAGCTCAACAACAGCGATTTATTGGACAAGTTTGTACATATTCCAAAAATTAAGGGACAAACTGACAAATTAGTGGTGTTTATGTACGAAATACATACAAAAATTCTGTGTCCAGTCAGTTTTTTGAAACGGACAATAGACTATTTGAATTAATCGTTTCAGTAATGGGTGGTTATTTTACTTTATCGTTCTAATCTAGACCATAAAAAACTACATAATGGCTGAAAAATTATGTCATAAAAAATACTTTGTAATGCAAGCGCACAAAATACTGAAATTTACTGAAATCAGAGATGAGCAAATTATTGTGTGTGAATAAAAACTAATTTTAAACAAGTTTAGTAAATAAAAAGCGTATCTACCATGTCGCACTGCAACCGCAACGATACATTCTTTATTTGAGCATATTTTTGCTTTTACTGATATTTGAATTTGATACCAGTGGTTTAATGTCGACTTTTCAGATAAAACGCTTAAGTAAACAGAAAACCGTAAACCTATAAAACAAGAACTTTTGTGGAGGATTAAGAAGATTAAAACTCCACTGTTGTTAAATTACTTAGATATTCTTCACACTAAAGTTTGTGTCCAATTAATTTGTGTTTTTTGTAAGGGTTTTAGTGAAATGTGGCGTGCAAATATAGTAAATTTTCTTACACGTGTCCTTATTGTAGAACGAGGCAAAGAATTCTGTAAGCACACAAGTAAGAAAATCTTTTAATTTGACACGTGTTACATACAAAATTTTATCCACTTTCCCAAATATTTGAAAAATGTGACACCGTTTTAAATAATTTTTAAAAATTTAAATAACTGTTTATAGTACATGTTTGTCTTCAGTTTTAGTATAATCTAAAAACTCTTAATATACCAAATAATAATTAAACCTAATGAAAAGTTACTAAATAGCAATTCCTAACTAGCATTTTTAGTAAAAGTAGCCTTTTTCACACGAAAATAGATAATTGATATGTCTTTAATGAGATTTTATTGACTTTGACTTAACCAAAATTTATACATGTGGCTTACTAGCAATATTTCCATTAAGTATTACCAAAGTATTTTCGAGCAACTATAACGCCCTTATTCCGTCAAGAGGGAATATTTGAAGACATCAATATTTCAAGAAAAGGAGGAGTTCTGTTGGCCATTAATAACGGATTGGTTTCAACCAGTGTTGATATATCGCACAAAACATCTTTTGTTCTTATTATTTATTTGCTGGGTGTACAAACTAGTACAAATTTGAAAAAAGCAAATTTGTTTTGTTTTTTGTTAGAAATTTGTTTAAAATAATTGTACAAAATTGTCTTACTTAATTCAACGATAAATTACAAATACACTGATCTTGCTCGGTCAGACGTTAATATTAACAGTCGCGGTGCTTAAATGTTCCTTAATGTCTTTAATACAGAATATATTATTCTTTGTTTTCAATATTAATACGGTAATATTAAAACGTTTTTAGGACTAAAAATTTCAAATACGTATCGTTTTTTGAGATGAATAGAGAATGGGAACTTAGCGCGGATCCGCATCTCGACGTAAACGAAATGCACGAAAATCGTTATAACATGGCTACTTGAAGCGGTTTTAGGTATTTCTATTCGAAATAGGACGTAACTTCTGCATTTGTGACTGAACAAATTTCACTTATAACATTTTTTTATTACAACGTACTATTTCAAGATGATGTCCAAAATAGGAATTTAGGAACATTCTCGTTGATAAATGTTATGTATTACATTTCAAAGTATATTGCATATCCACGAGATTAATAGAGAGAGAACAATGATTTTATTGCATCTAATCTTTTGATAAGAGAGGAAGCTAAATGTGACATTTGTTTAAATTCTGACGAAATATCTCTTATTATTTTCCGGATGAAATGAAAGCACATGAAGCTTTAAATTTACAAGTCAAAGTATGAAATTAATGTCTTTTGATAATAACTGAAAAAACGGTTTCGCGCTTCATTCAATTAATTTTAATGAACAATTAAATAAATTAGCTCATCCTGTTCTGACGTTAAAATAATTTTAAAAGATATTTCACAGCCGTTTTTTTTCACTGGCATCTTACAACTCATTTACATTTTGCAATTTTTCATATCGCTCCAAGTAGATACTGCTAAGAAAAGAAATTTAAAGAGAAAAAGTACGTTCATCATCATCTTTCTTGAAAAGTAAACAGTAAATTGCACCATACTACGACAGAAGGCAGATATCCATTAATCTATATTTGAAGTTTTCGTGAAGAGAATAAATTGCTGCAATAATAAGAAGTCCAAAAATTTGTCATTTTTTATGCTTAGTTTCTAAAATCGATTAAGAATGCGCAAGTGAAATCGTTTCAATTTACATGAAATTGTATAAATTCCGGCATCCGAAATGTTTAATTAAAGAGATCTACGGAATCAAAAATAACGTCGATTTAATTGGGGAAATACAAAGAAGCGCATTATTCGGGAATTAATTGTCCGTATCTTAGTGGAAAAGAATGACACACTTTCTTCCAAGTTTTTTCTGAGAGTTGGACTTAAATGGCAAGATCAATTACTGGAAGGAAAAGGCATTTTAAGGGTGTGCTTAAATTATAAATGAGTTTTCGTACAGAATTGATTCGAAATGTATGCGTAAAACTTATTGAAAATTCTCGATCTGGATTAAATTTAAGAAGGATCGATTGAAAATGTAGATCTGAGTGTGGCAACATGTGATCGAGATAAATCGGTTCATTACATACTGATACGATCTGGAATGTGTGAAGTTTCCTTAACAATGAGAGTTACGCATAATATGTGAAGCAAGAGGAAAACATATTAATCTAATAGATATGAACAGATTTTGTTCCAAAGTACCAAATTTTACTCATTTAACATGTACACACTTACAAATGTAAAATTAAATTTGACCCTTGTCTTCCTGAACTCTTCTATTTTATTTGTACGAGATTTTTTGTCAATCTGGTGGAAAAGTTAACAAAAAATTTCTGCGAGTGCTATTGCCAGCGAAACTCTAATCTAATGGAATCTAATTGGAAATTCAGAAACCCTTATTTAAATTTTGCAAAAACAGAAACGTTCCGCCTTTAATTTTAAAGAAGCGCATTCATTACTCACCGAATTTATCACATGAGTCAAGCCAAAAAAATGGTTTTCAACATTTAAGTTTGGTATCGCTGACTTCAATTGAAAAATAGGCACTTATTTATGAAGAAATATTTGCCACAAACTCACCAACAGCTTTTTTCTCGAGTTTTCATAATGGCAAACATGTATAAGTTTTGGTGCCCGGAGGGCTTGTTCATTTATAAATACTTTTGACGGTGATGCGCTTTCTAAAGATGAACCGAAATACGACACCAAATGTTTTACAAACAGCGAAAACTTACTTGTTAAACCAAGAAACTTTTTGAATATATAAGAAGAGTTTCTACATTTCAGTATAATACGTAGTAAAATTATTAGTCACAAATTATGAAAAGACTCAACAGGTTGCCTAATAATTTATTTAATACCCATTTTGAAATGCTTAATTTCTTATTTTTTAAACGAAAATCTAATTGTATCAGCGTAAATGTTGAAACTTTGCTTTAATTTAATTTACTACATTTGGTTCGCTTATCTTATTGTAACTTGAGGTAGTTTGCTTAATTGACTTTGGCTAAAATAATGCTTGCCCATATGTACGACATTTGGCTCGGTTATACTGCAGCAATACATAAACACCTTAAGATGAGATCAGGTTAACCACATTTATGTAAAATGTGTAAACATTTATGCTATATTTTGTTCTGTTAAAAAGTGTAATCGACCAAAGACAATTTACAAGAATTGTGTTTGTGGTCTTGCCTGTAGCTCAAAATGTCAGTCTTCAGATTTTTAAGTTTCTAACGTCATCTACGTTGAAAATGTACTAGTTCTTTTACTGTTTACATATCACTAGTGCAATTCCCACATTTCAAGTTTGACTAATATAAACAAGGGCTGATCTATTTTTTGCAACTGTATTTATTATTGTTAAAGTTAAAATGGTATTATTCCTTAAGCATCTTCAGCTTTTAATATGTCAATATTATTTTTCTCAACTACTAAACCATTCTTTAAGACTGATATCGTCTGAGCTGAAAGTCGTACAGGAAATTAAAAATTCAAGCAAGGAAATTTGTGGAGAAGTGTACTTAACAGCCACTAAGATAATCCTTGTATAAATATTGATTTAGGGTTACTGCTTTGCAATTAAGGACAGAACTGAATATAAAATTAAGAATATTTTAAGTGGAATATTGCAGACACGGTATTATATAAATGAGTGTGTAATTTTTCAACAATGTTTGACTTTGCGTTTATGCAATTTATGTGTAAATTTGTTTAAATGACAACTAATTACTTGGTATAACTTTAATAAAATTTCTTATCGTCAAGTACCATCGTCTAGCTTATTAACTAAGAGATAATTAAGTTAAATGAAACTAGTTTCATAAGAAAAAGTAGCTTACTTAGATTGATGTAGATTTACTAATAATTATAAGTTATTTATTAAATATAGAACAGTTATAGTTATCAATATTTAAAGCACATAATTTTGAGTTTCAAGCAGTTTTAAACATCGAAACATTGTATGTCCCAATAAGGGCAAAAGTAATGGGCAGTTTGCAATCTATGAGTCCATACCATAAATACAATGAGATTGAAGAAACTTTTAGATTTTATTAAATTTCTTGGTACCACATGTTTTAGTTCGTAAGATGAGTTTTATTGAATTTACCACCATTTTATGATTTTTGAAAAAAAGAATTATGTCACATATGTTTAACAATAGAGAAAAATTGATAAGGTCAATTTCGAGGTATACCTTAATGATGGCAGACCCTGCATGTACATTTAGATGGTGGCATACCGTCCTGACTATTCTATTTTATAAGTTGTTAGAATACTTCTAGTATGATTTTGAACAATAGTAGACGTTCAGAAATTGTTACTTAAATCAACAAAATACGCAAATCACGGGTGGCACGATATTTTCGTAACAAAAGATATTGAAATCTGTCTTATTGAAGATTAATAATGAAGGTGGAATAACCTACTAAAGAAATTCCACTACCCCATAACCCATCTTCGATCTTACACCTTCCTGGCACCGGTTTCCTTCTGTGAGGGTGCATTCTTTTGATGCGCTTCCGTCTGGGCATTCTCCAAAAGTAACTCCTAGAAAAACCCACATACTGACAAGATGAAATCATGATCTGTTACACTTGTTTGCGACCGAGGAACTAGCTTACCAACACATCAGTCAAGTACTCAAGAACAGATCTGTACGTGAATAAAGATTTTACGCATCGTTGGATGCAAGGTCTTTTTGGTTAAATTTTTCCTATACTGATAAATTTTGCAATCGTTTCTTTGTCATATGCAAAATATCGTCCAGGTAATTTTGCACCGCTACACGGACTTTATTTGTTGCGATCCAATTTTTTAACTTTTAAGCTGTTTTGGCTTTTTTACCATAAAGAGAATGTTATTTCTTAATTGTTTTTAGTATATTCCGGTGCTCATATTTTTTCTATAACATACTGTTAGGCTTGTTTGAAAGACACTAATAATTTTTTTCAATTTTCACAATTTAATGTGCTTAATGTGACGTGGTCATCAACATTTTGACATTCCATAGCTTGGTGCTCTAGATTTGTGATGTTTATTAATGCTAAATACTGAACTTTGGAAAAGTCTTTTATTTCTGTTGACCGGTGGCCACTAGCGAAGTAAACACGTCGCCCTAAATGATTTTGTTAACTACGAGTAATTGATATTAAATACAATATTTTACTTCAATTTAGACTAACAATTAGGCATACTTACTGGCTTGCAGGGAAGCAATTTAATTAAGCAATTAATCTAAATCTTGTCTTGTAATATGTCACATTCATGTTTTTTTATTAAATGTGTATCCACTTTGATGGTGAAATTACTGTTTAAGTTCCCATTCTCTAATTTACATTTTGACTTGACGAGATGTTAAACAGATTATTTGATATTTAGAAGGAAGTATGTATAAATAAGTACGAGAGAGAACTTAATTGAAACAAAAGATTTACAAGGATATGCAATTTTTTTTACCTTTTAGATACTTTAATGTTATTTTAATTTTCATGAAATATTTAGATTCACCGAATTCTCAAAATTCAGGTTGAAAAAAAATTTAGTTCTGACCTAACTGATCCTGAGTTTGATAGATCCATTAGGCCCCAACTGTATAATTTGTCTAAAGTTTATCGGCTACATCTGAGTTAATTGAATTTCTAATACCTATTCTACAAAAGTAAAAATTTAGTAAATTTGCAAAATGAAGAAAATTTATACCACTATGTTGTATTAATTAATTTAAATTTTATGAGCTAAAAACAAATTAATTTATTTAAATGACTCGTAACGTTTAAACTATGTTGTCTTATATCAAAGGACAACACGCATTCAAGTCTTCAGGCGTATTTGCACCTTTTTGAAGTTGTTCTTATTGGCAAAGTATTGCCAAAATAAATAGATTAAAAATCTATTGTGCGGCTTTATTGTTAATACTTTCTCAGTTTGCACTAATCCAGGAACTAAGAGGCGCTTTTTAAACATGCAAGTTATAAATAGACAATATTAAAAAACTTCATGTTCACAGTCTAAAACGGTAATTGCACGTCTTTCGCCGGACGTCGGCAACAATTTTAATTGATGCGGAAGGAGACATCAAAGTCTTAAAACGCCACGGGAGCTGGAAGTTTATGTCGGTAGCCGACAGGTATATTGGTAATTCTCTCAACAATAAAATAAATACGGCCCATAAAATTTCAAAAAAAAAAAAAATCGGACAACTATGCTCACCAGCAGCAATCAATGTCAAACTCTAACACCATTCACCTGTATTGAACAAAAACACATAAATTCAAACTTAAACCGAATTCAGTTATTTCTATTAATTAGGATACCACGACCCCAAATTTTGCCAGTAGTTAAAAAGAAATACAGTTTTTTGAATTTGTTTGTTGTATTTAAATACGCACTTGTTAAATTTTAATGAATGCATTTTTTTATTAACAAAATGTATTTTTTTTTTAAATCATGTGTTAGTATTACACTTGGATGTTACGGCCCTTATTCATAAAGATGATGTTTACACACGAACGAGCTTGCATAACATGCTCGTATAATAAATATACTATTACTACCTTTTATGCTTACGACCCACCGTGTTTTTTATGATCATACATTAATGAACAAGATCTAATGTTCTGCTACAGAAAGTACATTTGTAAAACCTACCCCAATACCTATTACTGACTAATGAATTTGAACCTTTCACACTCCGATGTCTTTTTTGTCACAGGTTAAAATAATTGCATCACTTTGTATATCACTTTATCATAGATTTACAATAGAGCTATTCACTTGTGTAAATCAGCAGAGCCAACTCAAAATTCGATTTCTAACATTCCGATGATGCTTGTCAGTTTCTAATTTCTAAAAAATAAAGTTACTATACTTACAATTTTGATAAATTAAAATCCAATTTTTCAGAAGGCATTTTGATTACGTTTTCGATTAGTTGTAGTAATTAAAGAGGTTTTATTTGATAATAAAAATGTATTAACTTTTTTACATTTTTTCATTCTAGAATAATCAACACTGTTTATGTATGCTTATGTTTGTTTACAGCTGTGTATCACTGAAGATACTCCGTCTGACTAACATTTTCTAATTAATTTTTTTAATTAGAAAAAAGTTTTTGGTACTTTGGTTTTGAAGCCTTTATTAACTTGTATAATAATACGACAATATTACGTAGTATTATTTACTTTATTCTTCACTGAAAATTATGTGATTGGGAACGCGGATAATCAAAACTTTAATGACAGTTTTTAAAATGTAAGAATAAATTGACAAATATGCTAAAAGTTTCTTACTAAATGTATAAGCTTTGTGGTGATATTATAACAACGTTTAATTTCCTTTGAAATCTGTAATATGCTGAAATTTATACAAACAACTAAGTAAATAGATTTCAAAACCGTCTTAAAATGGATTATGTCAAAGTAACAAAAATTAAGCATTTGATAAAATACTTGCTAATTTGTCTTACCCTAGTAGAAAAAAAATGTTACAAACTAAGTTCTAAAATGCTTTATTTCCCGTTCAATACAAAAATAAATCTCTAAGTTGCCAAAGCCAAGGATGTATAAAATTTATAATGTTTCATATTATTGCTATTAATTACGAGATATGATTTTAAAATGCTTTGGTTACTTTACATTGCTGCTGTCTATGTCCTATTAATACACCGTGAATTATTTATTATCCTTTACATCCATTTTTAGAAAATCTTGCAAGCGGCTGGAAAAATGGCGCAATAAAACAAATGTGCAAACATGTCGCAAAGGACTGAGTCCGACGACGGACAAGATCTCTAGTAATAAATTGTTTTTAGTGAAAAGGAAACTTCTCGAATAAATGAAAATAATGTTTTTATGTACAAGAGCTAAACTTTCATTTTGTGTGGAACTTTTTATGAGCAGACCATTGTCACTGGATACAAGGAACATCGATAGCTGGGTTCTACCTTTTCCATAATAATTTATTCCAAGCAATTCAGTAGATAGTATATCTGATTTAACCAAGTTTTGGTTAGTAATGTTATTTTACGATCACAAGACAATAAATTGGTGGAAAAACATCTATTTTCTTGTTAACATCTCGCACGTACTGATAAAGAATACTGTACTGAAATAAATCTTGACTCATCCTTGGTTTACTTAAAAGTTTTTTGTGTTGAAGCTTACCATGTTTGACGCGTTACGATTGATTATTTTATATTGTTTTCACCATTTATCTTTCTGCCTTCAGACGTCTTGCGAACGAGATAGGCCTGATTATGTTGTAGTTTTTGTGAAATCTTTCTTTTCATATTTAAATATTTACTGATTGTAGCCGGGAAACAGACGAATGAGTTTGGTAAACTTTTTATTATTCCTTTTCCTCACGTATTCCGTTTTCATAGTAATTACCTGGCAAAAAAAGGGCGACGTTACGCTCTAACTTGTCTCACTTTCATGCAAAATCTTATCTTCAGTGTTTTACTGGCAGACTGCTGCTGACCCTGTGAATGGCACTTACATTGAATTGTTTCAAATTAATCTAATCTTCCTAGCAAGTTAACTAAATTTGCATGGAGAACAAAAGAAATACACTATTTGGACGTTTTCATTAAAGACAATTCCTCGCCCTCACAAAAAATGATTTAAGAAATTTTAAGAGTGAATATGTGACCGAAAAGTTGACATGACAATCTATTTTACAACATCTCATTGTTTAAAATATAAAAATTATTTGAATTGTTGTCTAAATACATTTCAAGATATCGACTTGTTTTCTTCTTACACAAATTATCCAATAAAAGCCTAAAAAGAAAATTACGAATGTAAAAGGTTCGCAAACAAAAGAGTATAAATTAGGGTTGATCGATATCAGAAAAATTACTTAAATTAAAAAAAATAATAAAATTTACTAATTTCCAGGAGTTACTAATAAAGTCGAGTAAAATTACTAAGACAACATTTTTATATTAATTTGGAGATTTTTCGGGTTTGGTATATTTATTCTTTTTTAATGTTTATAGAATCAAAATACTTTTGTCAAATGTTCAAACGAAGTACAAATTCAAAATCTGGCACAGTATGCTTGCGCGCCCTCTTTTTGATAGAAGCTGAATAATTGTACTACCATATTCGACCACGAACGCCACTCTAAGCAATTCTATCCGAAAAAAATATAAGAGACTTTTTCAGAGGCAAACATGGCAAAACCGTTACATTAATCACTTAAAACTTTACAGCAAAATGTTGCAGAAACTTGGGAAAAGGTCTTCTATATCTCAGTTTTTTTTTATTTACTTCTATCTTATGCGTTAATAAAAACATTGAAATGAAAACAATTTAAACCTCAAGACTAACCAAAATGTCACAGTTTTTAACCATTAGACTTATTATTTTGCACACATTCTTTATCTTTCCAACATTACCCAACTATTGTCATTTTATCAAATACCTTGCCCATGTTTAGGTCCGAAAAATAGTCATGCAAAATCGTGATGCCACTCCCCGTTTACATGGACTTTTTCCCGCCTCTCTTAGCGCAAGATCGCACCCTTAATAAGTTTAAAATTTTAAACAACAAAAGGGCATTTGCACCGCTTGTTGTTATGTTATACAAATTATGTCGTAAGTAGCGGATAAACTCTGCACTATGATGTTAAGGAAGCATATTATTTTGTTGTTAATGCTCCCACATTTTCGTTAGTGTGAAAGGTTTTATCTAAGTGATTAATTTACTAAGCCACCGGAAATAATATTTTTAGTTACCTTAACTGTGTATTACAAACTTTATGTGTAGGTTTTAAGAGTTTTTTTAAGACTTGCGATACCTTTTTTAAAAATTGTACAGGCTGCACCAACACTTATATCCCGGTCTATAAATTCATGTAACTATTAAGTTACAAATACGATTTTTTTTTACGGAGCGCTAAACTGGACCTATCACATTTACTCTATTGTTAATCATGTGAGATATAAAAGAAAAAGTTCTCTTTTTCAAAAATCAAAAGCAATAAAATGGAGACAACCTTACTTTTGTTCTTTTTATAGTAGAAACCATAAAAATGATATTGAAACAATAATTACAACATGTGGTACCAAGAAATTAATTTATATATCATTTACTGGTAAAACTTATGGTATTGACTGGTAAACTACAAAGTGCCCCAAAAGTGGTTTATAGTACCTATACCAATACCATTGCTTTTTAGATGTACATAAAACTAATTTATAACTTAATTAAATGAGCTTATGGACCAGGACATAAGTGTTGGCCGACTCTATACGTAAATAAAAATACGCAAAATCAATTAATCAAAAATGTGTACCATTTAGGATACAACATTTGGGAAAAAATAAAATAAATTACATTTAAAAAATGCACACTGTTTTATATTCTCCGTATATTTAGTAACAGTTAACACACTAAACATGGTCAGTTTTACAAAATACACAGACACAACAGTCTCGTAGAAGATTGGTAAACACTATAAAAGATAGGTCAATAAAAGAATATTATTTACGGTGAGAGCATTTATACGTACGACTGCTTTGTAGCTAGCTATATTACGGTAACGATAACCTTTTTATTAGTATTTTATATGTATCTAGTATTTTACGAAGAACTGTTATTTATACTATTTTCCTCTGAATAAAATGGATTTGTCAAGTACTGGAACATCACATGTTTTTATATCAACTTCTCATCTTTTTTGTAGTGTACCATTTAATAGACCACGAATATATTAAAAAACAAGTTTGGTAGAAATAAAAAATGAAAACTTGACCTTTTATACGTTGGAAACTTCAATTTAAATTACAGCTGGATTGTATAATAGTATATTAAAATACAAGTTTGAGAAAACATTGATACTAGCACGCGTTTGAACAAACGAGTGCTGGAAGAGCTTTCTGAACGCGTGTTTTATATTATTTTTTCTATTTTGCAGCACTTAATTTCTTTTTATATAAAAGAAATAAAATTTTTAAATTTAGGGAATTTTATCAAGGTTGGGTACAATGATTTGATATTATTTATTTCGTAACAATTGAGGTTAAGTTATTAAACACGTCGTAGTGAATCATTCAAATTCTCAGTAACGAACCCAAACGGGTGCTTTACTGGCTCTAGTAACGAGGCAGAATAGAAAAAAATCCTTATATACAATTCTTTTTGATCAGTAAGATGGATGTTGGTTGTTCTCAATATACGCTTTACATAATCTATTACGAATCTAATGTTCCACTTCTGTTAAACAAAAACAAGGAGATTTGTAAAGAAATCGGATCGGTTTTATATTACAGCAGACAGTTTTATTAAAAAAGGGTGTAACAAATTAAATACACAAAATTTTGTATTAAGAACTAGGAAAAAATTAATTAATTATTGATTAACTGGTAATTGCTTGCACGTAGTTTCTTCTTTTATTGTTTACAGAATCATTTAAAACTGATGTCACTATTTTTATGTCTTTTTTAAATTGAAAATAGTAGACACATTTTGTGCTTTAGCGTAAGCCGATTCGCAATCCGATTTAAACGAATACAATATTTCTCAACTTTTCAAGATAATCTAGAAAGTATTCTTAATAGTTCTTCAGGTGTAAAAAGGTGATTAACGTCACAAACTCTGATTTATTGTTATTTAAATTAGTAATTAGTTATCTGTCAACTTGTTCTAACATATTTTTTATTCTGAAGCTTTAGGGTGAATGATTTATGAGATAGAACCTTTCCGTATCCTTACTTGGATATCCGGTATAACTTGAAAAAGAGTAATAGCAGCATCTGACGCTTTTGATTTTTTTTTTATTTTTATCACCCTTTTATGTAACAAGTGACTTATCAATTTTCAAGCAGTTTTGTGATGTGTTAGACTAAATATTTTCTGTTCGTTATAACACTTATCTACTAAGAATAATAATAATTTATTAGTTTTGTTTAGGAAGTTCAATTATCCTTCAAGTTTATAGATATCCCACGCCAGTGATAAAATCTTGTTATAAAATAATAAAGAATTTAGACTGAACTTACACAACTTTATAGCGATGTTGAATGCCGACAATGTTATTAACAAGTTTTCAAATTTTTCGTGCAAAATATCAGTGTCAACTACAAGATATTAGACAACTCTATAAGTGTGTAAGTGAACTTAGAATAACTTATTGTTATTTTTTCGTTTTCCCGTAAATCAAAATTAAATTGTTTGTAAATTCTTATAATCTAGAGTTTACATTAAATTTAATTTTTATTTTTTTTTTGTCTTCAATTTATAGTGCAATAAATAACTGTATGTTCCTACATTTTTCCTGATATTTTCTTTTCTTTTTTGTGTTCTCTCTTGCTTTCTATACTTATTTTACTATTTTTGACTATAATTTCAGTTGTTTTTTTTTACATTTTATTTTCTTTTCTTGTTTAACTTTGTTTCTTTTTAAAAACCTTGTTATTTTTTTTTTGTTGTCCACGATTCACGTTGACTTAAGAACTTTGTTTCCGACTTCCGATTGGGCTTTTTTTGTATACCTTTTTGTTTGCATTTGTCTCGTCCTTCATGTTTTGTTATTGGTTTCATACAGATCTGAAATACTTGTTTTACTTGTTCTTCTATTGTGATATTATGTTTATGTTATTATTTTATGCTATTATTTTCATCTTTATTTTGTGGAGTTTTCGTTTATATCGAGTATATTTTTATATCGTCCGCATAACAGTTCCGTAATTTCAATTTTTTACTTTGTCCAATACTCTACATTCAAAGGTTCGACGCCTTTTCGTTTCGTTTCTGTGATATTGTGTTAATTCATTCTTTGCATTACTTTTATAGTTTCTAAGCTTTTTGCCTTTTAACAGTTCCCATATTACTTTTTTAACCGTGTACTTTGTCTTTGCTTTTTGGTTGCTGTAGTTCTCTTTTGTGTTGTTTTTCGTTCAGTAGATCAGTAGCATCTTGTTTTTCTATAAGCTTATTTTCCCCATATCTACTTCATGTCATTTATGCTTTGTTTTTGCATATATTTGAATCATGCTTTTATTTTTTCTTTTCGGAAAAGTATTTTTACCCTCTTTCATCACTTTTTTCTTTTATTCATATTTTTTTTATTACATCAAATGGTTACAATTCATTATATTGTTTTGCGGTTAATTGGTGATCTATCGTTCGCTTGCTGGTTCTTAAAATCCTGGAAACTTCATACA
This sequence comes from Cynaeus angustus, assembly GCA_030157275.1. Lineage (NCBI taxonomy): Eukaryota > Metazoa > Arthropoda > Insecta > Coleoptera > Tenebrionidae > Cynaeus > Cynaeus angustus. The sequence goes on from CM058058.1 coordinate 20,047,568, forward strand.
CTCCTTTAATCTCTTTATTTTTCATTCTCTTGCTTGCTGCTGTCAAGTTTCATGTTTCATGTTGTATCGCTGTTCTTTTTAAATTCTGGTCATTTTGTTCTTCGATATGTATCTGTTTCCTGTTTACTTGTTTATCTTAATTTACTTCTTTTTATTGTGGTTTTATCCAGATGTTTAGTTTAGATGTTATTCAGTTGCTGAAACTTTAATGGAAAAATAATCTCATTGTATAACTCGCTCATAATTATTGCCTAATTAATAATTACGTTTATGAGTTTAAACTACAATTTCTACTGTCTGTAATTTATAAGCTGTTGAATTATTTCATTTAGTTTTGATTTTACTAATAAAAAGCTTTTAAATTGAACTCCAGGTTTTTGATGACAATTTATCAAAACCAATCAAAACAATACTTCACAAAACTAATACTAATACTAATAAAAATGTATTCTAATTACAAGTTTCTCCCTTAAAACCTGGTGCAATTTAAAGTCAAGTTTTATTTTTTTAGATTCCATTGCGAGCTAATTAAAAAATTTTCGTCTGTTCTCAAGGGAAACTAAGCTCAATAAATTTAAAAATCTCTACTTAATTGAAAATGTTCCTTAATTTAGCAGAACTTTTTGTTATTTTGCGTTAAGTGTAAATTCCAAGTTTTTAAAATTTTTCAAGGTTATAATTATTGATTTGTACACTTTTTATGTATATTACTAAATTTTAATTAAAACTTTTCAACGTTATTGATCAAAAAAGTTTTAAATTTGTTTCCAACAACATATAATACTTTACTCGAAGAAAATTACAAAGCAGTTATAATACCTACTTTATGCATAATGTTAAAATGGTTTATTTTATATAACTGTGACGTTTTACCGGAGTTTTTTAAATATATTATTTCTATTCCAGTCAAAGTTGAAAACCGTTTAATAAGTAAACCTACGATGTGGAAAAACTTCCTTTCGAATAAAACGCGTAGTGCAGTTATTAATTATTTTACGCTACTGATGTTTCTCGAGATTAATTTGATCGCTGGAAAATGAGGAAAACGCTTTCTGCGATTTCCTGTTAATGTTAGCGTGAATGCACTGCGAGCACTATCTGCATAACGCAACTCTAGCAATTTTTAACTCAGTTTTCGTTATTGGTCGAAGATTTTTAAATATTTTATCTGTTTTCTGTCACCGCGATTTTGATGATTCACTGTTCTGGTTAACTTTGTCTGCCTCATTTATTTTTCCATCAGGAGCAACTTTGCTGTTGTATTTTAAAATCGATAGCCAGTGGCGTTCGTACCTACGCGTGTATTTCCAATGCACATTGACGTTTGGTTCACATTCTTTTTTCATATGCTAAGCGTATAATGGTCATTTTTCTGTTTCAAATAGTTGAACAGGTTTTCAATACACAAACACAGAAAGCTGACCTTAAACTTTTCCTCATATGGATTTTAAAACAAAAGCATCAGTAGTTCATTATGTGTACATTGTTTTATAACAATAAAGCTCTGAAAATGACTTAACATTTTATATGTGTTAGAGTTTAAGTAAAAAATGACTAGAAGAAACGTAATATTGTAATGAAAGCAAGCAAAATAAAATAAACTTTTCTATTCATTATAACACGTTAATACTTCAGACTGTAACTATAATATATTTTGTAAATGCCTTTAAGGGATATCTTTACTAATTACAGTAAAAGTGGTTTGATATGTTTTTAAATATAATAACTTACATATTTTGTACTTTTAGTTCCAGATTTTTTAATATGACGGCTTCCACATACCTGCATAATATAAAATCCCAAGTTGAAATATATCTAGGTTTGTATTTTATGTGACTATTCAAAACACCCTTAAGACCTCCTTATTGAAATTTCATGTATAACTTCAACATTTCCGTTACGCCATTCTTTGATACACGACACTGATAATACGTTACCTAAAGTACACTGTCTTCTCAATTTTTGCTCAAAATGAATGGTAAACTCAACGTCATCCATCGATTTTGTAACGTTCCCTCAAGTCACGAACTTTTCACTTTTAACATTCTTGAATTTTGAATTAACAGATTCTAACAAAAAATATTTGATTGATCAACGTTTACATTAAACAAACTGTTCTAATTTTTGTTAAAGCAAAAATATGCTCTGAGAAACGTAGATTTTTTTTAAAAACATCAATAAGTTTCATTTTTAAAACATGTTGAAATAGAATTAAGGAACTTCAGTTAAAAATTCGCTATCTCAACTTTTTTAAATAAAAAATACTTTATTTTTCAGTTTATATATTTCTGAATATTATAAATTTCTCAAAGTATTTAAAAAAATTGTAATTCAAATATTTAGAAAAAAATTTTGGAATTTTAATAGCAAATGTTTCTATTTTTGTAGTGTTTATAAAAGTGAATATTAGTGATTATAGAAGTTTTAATATTTTTTAAATTTCTGAATGTATAAAAAGTTTTACGATTCTAAGAAATCCAAATAGAAAGTGAATATTAGCGATTATAGAAGTTATAATATTTTTCAAATTTCTGAATGTATAAAACGTTTTACGGTTCTAAGAAATCCAAATAGATTAAAATATTTTAAGTCTTAATAAAGAGATTAATAATAATCTGTTTAGCTTTTTTTATAAAGCAAAATATCTAAAAGCCCTCAAAATTTATAAAAAATGCAATTTTTAAAAATTATAGGTACAGTAAATAAATTCTTAAATTTCTAAAGAAGTTTTAATTTTCTAAACACAAAAAACGAGTAAACTAATATAGTAACTTGACCATAAATCTTAAAAATCCTTTACTTACAATTTTATTAAAATGAACTAAACACAATCTAACCATTGGTTAAAAATTCTAGAAATTAAAAAATTCTCTTTTAGTATAAATAATTTAAAAATGTACTTAAATATTAATTTTTAATTAAAAAATGTTTTAAAAACATTTGAACAGGAACGTATGAGTATTCTGTAAAACCTACAAAACCTTATATAATAAAAGTTTTTAAAATTTCAAAAGAATACAGAACTCTTTAGAAGAAATTTCAATATTCTAAACATTTTCAAAATTTGATTTTTAATATTAAATGTTAAACGATTATTGCAAACTTTTCTCTTTTTCTTAATCGAGAGTCTCTCGGTTAAAATTATAACCTTTGATTACCAGGATATCCGAAAGTTTAGAATCAAGGCTCTTTTATTTAAGCTTCTCAAATCCTACTGATTCTACAATCTTATAATTTATAATGCAATTCTTTACAATTTTCAAATCTAAAATATTTATAATCTAAGAAGCTCATAATTATTGCTTAATTACTTTAAAACTGGAGCTAAGATACAATTTTAATTTTCTAGTGATATTTTAATTTACATACTAAAAAAAAATTAGCAAATTTTTGAAAAAAAAAATCTGTGACGTTCAACCGTGTTATAATTAAAAACAAGTGTTAAAAATATTTATTTTACACTATGAGTTACAATTTCTGACTGGGAATAATACTCACATTGTGAGAACTATAAATGTTGAGCACCTACAAAGCAAGGTAATTAAAATCTAACATATTACACCGCAGTAACAATAAACAAACATAACAAGAGAACTTCTTTACTGCAGGTATGAACGTTGTATAATAGGAGATACTGGTCCGCGGACATGCTTATAATTACTTAATAACGTAAGGTAAAGCAAAAAAAAATGCACGAGAAAGAGAGAAAATAGGAGAAATATTAATGGTTTCTAATATTGATTTTATACAACGTGCTATATCGAAACTCGCAATTTAGAAAAGTACACTTACTGTACTGGTAAAATTTAGTTCTTCCAGTTTCAAAACATTGTACACAAAAAAAAATGTAATTAAAAAAAAACTCTGTTTTAATTTGAGTGAAAACTTATAAATAAATATTTAAACCTATTCAATATTGAACCCAATTTGCTACTTACCACGCATACTACCAATAAGTAAATATGATTTTACAGTATGTAACTGTTACAATGATCTAAATTTCCATGTGTACTGTGAAATCTGTTTCCCATCGTTTTTACAGTATTCAGACAATTTTGACAACTAGTGGGTGTGAGATTAGATTTATGTGCGGGTATACCACAACAAAAACCTTTACAAGGAGCATTTAACAGGCGCCGGTTTAGTCGCTTTATGAGTTACGTGTCCTGACGAATCCTTCAGTTGCGTCGATATACTAACTTAGCTTAAACCCTTCTCCACTCTGCACAATCCGACTCAAGATTTATTTTCTCATTTTGTCGTTTTTCCATTATCGCTCTTATTCCTCCCCTTTATTGGATCCTATACTCAATTTACTGGTAAAACTGCAGACACCCTACATCTAAATGTTTGTAAACGTCATTATTAACGTTAATTCTGACGAAACGTTCATTCTTTTACGCAGAAAAGATAAGAAAAAGTACGTCACCTATGAACATTATCCCGTTTTTGTGATCTACTCCGTTGTTACACTTGCTATCGATTGATTTTCGAACCAACCTTAAATATTTTATTTCAGTAGAGATTCTTGGATAAACTCTGCAAATTTAACGATTTAATTTAAATCGATTCGAAGAGTATTAACAAATACCATCCAATATTTGCAATTTAGGACTAGTTTTAAGATGGAATGCCCAGTAGAGAGTGGGAGAATCACATTCAGGCAACCACTAACTTGGCTGTGCTGGCTTCATTTCAGATTGTTTACTATTGATTGGTTAGAAGAGAACCGATCCGAAACAACTACTGCCCTGGCTCAGTGCCACGTTTTTTAAATGTAAGGTTAATTTTGAAGTAAACGACAAAGCTCTATTATTACAAAAACTATTGTTGATCTTGATTTTCAATTATGTATGAACGAACATCGAAACTTTGTTGCGATCTTTAAAAGTTCAAAATTGAAAAATTAATTGATTGGTAAAGTCTTATCCTTATTCATATCAATAAAAACTTATTTCAGCATAATGATAAAACAAATTGTAGCACATTTTATTGAACTGTGAAAGGTACGTGTTCTTATTTGATCTCGACAAAATTAATGAGTTTTGTGTTTTCATTATTTACTTTGGTCTCATGCCATAACAGTCACTTCAAATTGATGAAAGTGAAGACATGAAATTCATATGGATACAGTGCTTCTAAAAGGCAATAATTTTCTTAAGAGGCATGTTGCTGCGACGTTAAGCTTCCGGTTGCCTTCAAATGTGGTGTATGAGAATTGAGCGCCGTGTAAGTAAAAATGTATAAAGTTTAGCCAGCCACTTTAAAGAGTTTAATAGAAAACCCTTCAAATATTGACAATACATACCGCATATTGTGAAAGCTGTTATTGATACGTTTGGTACACATTTTACAAAAAAATTAATATTGTAAAAGTGTCATTCTCCGCAATGACAGGTCAGTATAGTCAAATAAAATTAATAATTTATTACAACCATTGGCGCATTTAGTGTAAAATATATGTATTTTGCTTCACTTATAATAATGTGTTTTTTATAAAGTCTTATTAACCCGGCGCATCCACCATTTATATTAAGTGGAAAGATCGTATTAACCTACCTCCCACCGTCTTTTTATTGCTTATTTTACTGTATTCTGGAGTAAGAGAAAAATTTGAACAAATATTTTTATAACTTTGTATGTAAAAATATTCACGACATAATATCATAAAGTTTCATATCATGATAGCAATGGAAAGATTCTTCGACGAGATCGTAAACATCAGACAATCGGTTTAAGGTTTGGACAATCCATAAAGTATCAAAAGTATAAAGTTACAATTTCCTACAGCGATTTACGGTTCATCGTAAAATTATAAAACAATTGTTAATATTTCACCTCGTGGAAGCTACTTTTCTTTTTCTAAAATAAATGACTGTACTCGTAGTCTTTCTTAAATTATATTTCACCCATTCACAAAATCAAAAAAATGATCTTAATGCAAATAATGTAAATCTCATATTAACGCAATTTGGATTCTAATGTACAAAATATGGTTAGTTTGATGTAAGCACTCTAAAAAAATCATGAATACTGAAATTTATGACTTTAGGTTATTGCTTACATATTTTTTATACGATGTTCTAGTTTCTTAAATTGTTAATTGTCCTTATAAACGTCAGTGTAATAAAATATGCTCATTAACTTTAATAATGAGCGTAGCCGTTTTAAAAATAAATATTGTAGTTTAGATTACTGATAAATAATTTTATTAAGCAATTTTTATCTACTGTAAAATTTTACGCAAATTGAATAAGTACCTAATTTTTGCTCATTCATTAGCAACAATTTTATTCTCTAGTAATCAACAATAATACGTGAAATGATTACCACTTGCGTAATTTTATAAAACTTTTAGTCAGGATAACATGTTAGAATAAGTTACCGAAAACCGTTATGTCAAAATTGTGTGACAGTGGTGTCGCACTTGGGTATAAAGTTTATAATAACATAACGTTGACAATGTTGCAAATATCTGTAGTTTCAATATTTGAAATTCACGCAGTATAATTAATTATTCAGTATTGTTTGAGACTACGAGTTGTCGGCGCCTATGAATTTGCAGGGTTTGTTCAACGAAAATTTACAACGCCTGCTCTGATTCTTTTGATCACTCTCCTTTATTTTGGCAGTGTTAGCTTTTTTTGTTCCTAAGTTTTGTGCAATTTTTTTTGTGTTTGTTATAATAATATTCTGTTCATTTAAAGTTATTACATCCATAACATTGCTTGTTACATTATTTCAATTTGCACATCAACACGGATTTTCTATATTATTTGACGACCAAAATCACTTTGTGACAACTTTAGTTCTAATAATAACTATAATGATTGGTCAACAGCAAGCAAACGTCAACTTTTTCGCAACATTAATTCCTCAAGAATGACTAAATGTGTAAAATTTACATCATATTTTATAACAATTCCTAATTTCGATCTTCGTATTTTCCCACCTGAAAAATATCTTCAACTAAATAAAAGGCCTCAATAGAAAATATTTAACCGTTTTTATTTATTTAATCTTTATTCGTGTAAAATATCATTGTGGTGACTGCAGCAATTACAAATTCGTCACATTTAAAACAACGTTAATCTGAAATTATTCTATATTATTTATTATTTATATCGTTATTTTAAAATTTACGTGAAACTATTTAGAGCTATATAGCTCTATCTCAACTTATATACCATTAAAAAATAGTTGAACATCAAAAGTTATCTAAAATGGCACTTTGCAATAAATAAGAATCAAAATTTGATATGTAGAATGACAGAAGTACTAAGAACAAAATTTAAGTTTTTTTGTATGCAGTTGAAAAAAAATATTTGATGCTAAGTAATTGTGTTTTACGTACACTACATGTCATTACAGTTTATGTAGGGTGGAATCAATCTAAAATCTGTGAACGTATTGGTATTTTCAGATGCCACAAATGCGGGAATTTGATCATTATAGTAATGATTGCAAAGAGAAGCTTTCATCATGCCTAAATTGTACAAGTAATGGCCACAAAGAAGAGGAGTCTGAAACTAAACCTGTTTGTCTCAACTGCATTAAGACAAACAAGGAGTCTGCAGACCTTAATTTAGATATATATCACAGAATATTTGACAGCTCTTGCGAGGCCTGTAAAAACATGTCGCGTTGGCTAGGAAAAACTGCGATACGATATATATCAACTACATTGAGAAATATAAACTGAAGAATACTAAAAATTACCAAAAAATGCAAAACTTTTAAAAACTGCAATAATGCATCAAAACGTAATCTCTATTAAAAATACTTTAGATCTACTGCTATTACTGTTGAACTAAAATATGAATTGTGTATGTTTATGTGTCAGTAAGGAATGTAAGGTTTATAAACAACTTAACCATTCAACCTCATTTCTAACCTATGCTCCAATAAAAATTCCTTTATAGGAACTGCAGTATATGTCCGTGACAGTGAAGTAGCTAAAAAAACGTAGATATCAGAGGATTTTAAGGTCTTTTATCTTTAAATTTACTTCCTGTGAGTTTACAATGAGTGATGTCAAGAATATTTTGGTCAGTTTGTATCGTACTATTGATTCGAACAATAATGAATTCATGAACTAGTTGAGCTCACTTCTGGACAAACCACACGAAGTATGTGAAAACTGCAATACTTTTATAGCAGATGACTTTGACATCAATGTTGCAGCAGACAGGTATATCTATAAAAGAGTTATATCTAAGTTGCAATTTTATAGATATCCTCTTCTCAATCATAACTAGCTAGAAGTCTAGGAATCTCCTTCTCCGTATTTCTAATTACTGTGTTCTAAAATTAGCTTTTACATGTGAAAACCTTGTTGACAATATATATAAAAGTATTAATAACATACACAAGAAACTGTTATATTATTTTAATTAAATAAGTTGTTAAAAAGATGAGTAAAAGTGCGTAGAATCTTATTAAAAATATCAATAGCGGTAAAAAATCTAAGAACACTAAAATTAAAAGTGATCGTCAACCAGCAGCCGATCAATTTAATAATTATTTGTTAAACTTTGCATCTAAATAAATTGTTAGACAATATTCATATGTCCTAAAAATATTAATTGTAATAGTTCTGTGTTTTTAGAGCCAGTGATTAAAGTTGGGATTGATTGTACAATTCAAAATCGAAAAGGCTCTAAGTACTGGACAAAATGAAGTGTGTTGTTATAGTTTGTGCGCTACAAAATATTTGTATTTTAACTTAAATTACTAATGGAAACAATATTCCCTAGCAACTGAGCAAATGAAAATTGCAGTTGTAAAACTACTATTCAAACAAAGTGATCCCACTGTAATGTCCATCTTTTGATAACTTAGCCATTCTTTTCAAAATATTTGAAATCGTTATCAGTAATCGTCTAATAATAAGTTTCTTTATAATCTGTAACCTTCTCAGTCCTATCGACAAAGCAGTTTTCAATTTTATGAACAACATACTGTCGGCTTTTGAAATAGAGAATGTGCCTTACAGCTATTTATTGATTTATTAAAAGCTTATGACTCTTTTAACTAGAATATTCAATTTAATAAGCTTGAAAGTTGTGAAGTTAAAAGACAATTTTAACTCGTGTTTTTATAAAAAAAATGAAGTGTTTCATGTACTTAAAAAAGCAGCAAGTTATTTTTTAGATTATAAGAATATTACAGTGAAAATTCCTAAAGATGGTTTTTTTTAACCTTTACGATATGGTTATTTATATTAATGATTTACCCATTTTCTAACACTACTTACTTAAAGCCTTGTATTCATTCAACAACTACCGCGCGACATGTTACTCAAAACATAATCCAACATATTGACCGACGACGCAAAATCTTTTTTAAGCAACCTTCTCTATATGTTTTTATACTCAGCCGTTGACAACATGTTGCCGTGCGCTGTAAAGCAACGTTCCTAAACATGTTGCGCGACAATTGTTGCCTAATCAATAGTAGGCTAATTCTAATTTATGCTAATGACACAAATTTGTTGATAATTGCTAAAAATTTCGTAAAAAGTTATTAAAGATTGTAGCGTTTTAACCAGTGTTATATCAAGATATTTTAATTTCAATAACAAGCATAAACATTTTGCTATTCTAGTTCCTAGGTTAGCGGTTTTTGAGAGAAAATGTTGTTACGATTGTTGTATACCAAACTTTGATTTAATATTAAAATAACCTTAATGTATGCAAAAAGCTGATCTAAGTTATATCTAAGATGTCGAATTGATACTGCTGTTGAATTCAGTGTTGAATGACAGACGTCTATTTTTGGTATTTTAACTTGGTCCAATTTACACTATCAAAATCTGATTTGCACTTTACTATGTTTATAATGTATCTAACTTGATTAGAAATTTTGATATGTCTTTTATTCTATTCTGTTTTTCTCAAAAAAGTGCTTTTAACGCATTGCACAAAGTTACAGCATTTTTTAGTTTGTTATTTATTCATATTCTCTGTCACCCTTGCACTCAAACATTGACCCCAAGTACTTCATGATGTTAGTCTATTGTATTATTTATTCATTATTATCTTACTCCTTCATCTTTGTAGTGTGTTGCTCTTACTACCACCTTCGTTTTTTTTAAGTTCATACCGTACTCTTCTGCAGAGCAGCAAATCATCCACATACGAACATTTTTAATAATTATGTACTGTAGTTTGCGTACACTTAATTTGAAAATATCTTACTCCACTTGCTGTTTTTCTTGGTATCTGGTCTAATACCATTAGCAACAGTAATGGGCTTAGTATTCCTCCCTGACTGACTTCTTTATCTGCAGTAAACTTTTTAGTCTTTCCAACCCTTGTTCTCACAATGTTTACTGCGTTCCTATACAAGCCTTCCATAACCTGCTCTAAGTTTACCCCCAGATATATAAAATTATATTAACGTCATCCTCATTTCATAAAGTAGACGGATTATTTAAATTTCAATTTGGTTTTTCGTAAGGTTAAATTCTTTGTTTTCAGGTAGAGAATAAACATCTGACCGGAATGGTTTCAAAACATATTTATTAATTTGTTATTCATAAATACTTTTAAATAACCTTGAAGCAAAATACTTACGTTCGTATAGTAAGTTAAATGATAAGGTTTCTGATTCGGTTGTTGAGAACAAAAAAAAACCAATGCAAATATAATTCAAGGAGTCGAAGGAAATAAGTTTGTAACTACATAGTTATGCAAGCAATTACGTGTAGTGTTTCATGCAATGACAGTAATACTACTAAGATGAAATTTTCTAATAAAGTGCTACCGCATGATGGAATAAAATTTCAACTGTTCGTCAAAAAAAAACACGCAATCTGAAATGAATTGGTCGCTTTGTACTATATCTGGTGTGATATTACAAAGCTGCCATGAAAATTATGACAACAGATTTCAAATTTACAAATTCGCTTAAACTTCATTTTTATTTGGTTATAGTGGTACTATAACTACGTATTTTTTTATATGAACGCTACAACACTAATTGTCTTGCTCTCATATGGCTGATAGGTAGGTACACTTTTCTAAACTTACCTTGTAATAAACTATTATTTGCTGCTTGGTCATGTAGCTATTTGTTTTCAAACCTTTTCCACAACGCTTATTTCTTAAATGCCTTTATTTAAAAAAAGGTTTCAACTGAACCCACTAGTGTAACGTACAATTGAGTTGACCCTCTTCTACAACTCTTCAATTTGGTGTTAAATTTCTTATCTCTTCTTATTTGATAATTTTTCTTTACCCTTTTCTGACATGTTTTTGTGGATGTTCTGCTGTTTATTACCTACTCTTCTAGTAATCTGTAATCTATGTGTCAAGTTTTGTTAAAACATTCTTCTTTTTCTAAATTTGTAATTCATTCTTTCTAGAAATCTTATTGTCGTCGAATTTATGCTGTTTCTTTTTATAGCTGAGTTTATCGTGTATTTAACCACCTCCATTTTTCCTCTTTGTAAGTTTTGTTTTTCCCGTTTCGAGGTGCTGTCACTATCGTTTCCTTCTGTTGTATGTTAACTTTTATATTTATTTTCTTTATGATGTAGGTTTTTAAGTTGTGTTGTTGGCATCCTTTTGACTCTGTTATTATTGCAATGTCGTCTTTTAACAAGAGCTTATATCAGTCCACTTTGAAGTCAAAACCTCGCTTACAACGTGCGTTTACGTATCTTAAAAAATTAACTATAGGTAGGTACATTAAAAAACAATTAATTAATTACTCACTTAAAATTAGATACTTTTTTTTGACACAATAGAGTATAAACTGGAATTTGATTTATACAAGAGGTTGTTGTGTTATTTTAGCTAACTATTTTGTAATAACTAAATTACGTTTCAATATTTGCTACAAAATAATATAAAAGTTAACATCAGTTTGGACTTCTGTATATTAAGTTTTGATTGACAAGTATGGCGACAAAATCGTTATAAACACACATCATTTAATGGTTTTGATTTCTACGTTCAAACATAATGATTATTGATTTTATCACTATCATAACCTAAGTAAACTTACTTTCTTAACATTTGGTAAAATTAAAATTCATTTCAGTGTTGGATAATTGCGTTTTTTTTACTACGTGTATATTAAAATTTTATTAAAGTTTCAACGGTGTTAGAACAGAAATTTTATCTATTGTAAGTATTACAACACAACTGGAGCGATGTGTGGCGCATAAATATAAAATTTTCGCCTACAAATGGGCCGTAAAGCAGCGCATGAGATTCTATAATATTACGGACACATGGCGCACTTGTTAAAGGCATTCTTGGGAACGCCACAATATTGGTGTAACTACTTTGCAGTCTGTCACCGCTGACAGTAATCACACAAAACTGAAGTAAATGGTTTAAAAATAAGCATTTGCAATTTCCACTTTTTAAATTGAAACGAGAAATCTATTGATTCACGAAGAAAGCAGCCACGATTGTTCACTCAGCAATAAAAAACTTGACCTACGTGTAGCAGAGAGCAGAAACAAATAAAAGAAAAATTAATATTGGATTGGTCTAACTTCACAGAATCTCGAAACACCTGGGGCCAAATTCATAAGTCCAGGGACTTCAGAGTTGAAGCTTTGGGAAGTGAAGAGTAAAGAATCGCCACGAGAGGCAAGTCAGGATTCTGTTTTATAAAATTCTCATTTACATTTTTTTTAAAATGATTGGAAAGTTAAAGCATGATCGGTGAAATCGGAAGACTCATTTTAAAAATTTTTATTTCGAAACTAATGAGCACATTAAAATATTACCTAATGTACATAGTAATTATAATTTTTTTTAAATAGCATAATTTTTTTTTCTCCAGATCTTGCAAAGTTTTCGTCGCATGTGTTTCATCAACTGCTCACCACTCTCTTGAGCCACTTGCTTATTTTCTTGTTTTCGTTTAAATAATCTTAAGTTCCTGGCTGCATTTTGTTGGATGGAATATTTTTTTTAATAAGCGCCTAAATTTTTTTGATAGGTCTGGCTTGAAGAATAATAGGGTCATCATTTCCTTTTTCCACAAAGTCGCCCTTTTACGTTTTTAAAAATTTAATATTTTGACTTATATAGAGGCACGTTTGCTAAATCAAGCGAGAAAACAACATCTCTTCCAGCATTAGACGGAAGTAATCTCTTTTTAATGCACCTATATAAATAAATTTTCTTGTTAATGGTATCTTGAGAAATGAAAGGTTCTGACACGTAGCTGGATTCATCCACGGCTTGTTATATTAAAAACTTAAAAAAAAGTTCTTCTGTAGTTTGGTTTTAACCTTTGTTGGAATATCATTTTTATCACTATAGTGATAAATGGTATTTTATTCCTGGTACGTCAAGCAGAATCGAAAGGTGTGTCTCGTAATAAATTGTTCTTCCAAAATTCGTCAAAGCTTTTTTTTCTACAATCTTATGACATGCTGTTTTTGTCTGCGCAAGGTGTACAATAAGGAACTTACATCCATGTGCTTTAATACCCTATTTTCATATTTTTAACTCATGTGAATAAGATTGACTTATACTAAGCTTGGCAGCAGCAGCAAGCTCGGATATGTGCCATGGACAACCTAGTATTTTGGTCTAATCAGTTTTTCTAATTTGCTCTTATTTTAATATTTTATTATAGAATGATCTTCTGTTATGACCTTCTTCCACAAAATGACAGCGTTTGATATTTGCTCTTGTCACAAACAATTTCATAGTCGTGGCGTAACATTTTTTTTTGTAAACAATTTAGTACTAATTTGTCTAATAAGTCTAATGATGCATAATTTACACTTTGATAACTACTTAACAGTTTAACGTATTCAGTCAGTCAGCACGCTTACTTGGTTTATACTTACGTATATATGTATTTATTTTTCTTGCCAGATATTGACAAAAATTCGAGATCCTACAAAACATTCTAACTTTTATCTAGCTTAACTCCATTTCTTTCCATCAAAATATGATCGTAGAAAACAATTCCTGTTCACAAATTAGATTGAAATGCAGGGTAGAAGGTTATTTTGAAAATATTTAGTATGAAAATCTGATAATGTAAAAACTTGTTATGAAACAAAAGTTATGAACAAAACTGAAAACCATATTAGGCATTTTATTTTACAAGACCACAAACAATCAACTTTTTCTCTACAATAGGAAACTACTTGCGAATTCGCGGACTTATAAAATAAGTTCTTAACAATTGTGTATTATTTTGATGTTTATTATGTACTGTCGTTTTGCCTAATGAGGAAAATAAAATGATATTTATCTGAAGGCAGACGAGCAGAAAAAACTTAATATAATGATCAATTATGGATTGACTTGAATTTAAAAATCGTCGAACAAACGATGCAGATACTATTTAAAATATAATCGCTGCTATTTTCTTAATAAAATTCTATCTCTGATGAACTCAGTCTATTATAAAAGAAATATGAAACAAAACTTTTTTTTGTTACTCAATCTTAGAACATAAAATCATTTATAAAAAAATGCACAATAACGTGATTGACCTTTTTACATTTTACATTTTTAGACTTCCACATAAATTGTTAAATCCATTTTTTTTGTTCCTACTACCCATGAGGATAAATATAGAACTTTGTTTTTACCTGAAAAGGTTAAAAGTTTGAATAGACCCACCAAAATGCATTTTTCATTTAACATATAATTTTTCCTTTATATGAAAATAAAAGAAGAGAATTGAAGATATAATTAAAAAAATAAATAAAATGTCACTAACTACTACAAGAACTTGAAAATTAAACCCGGTTTGTAAGCTTCTAGTTAAATTAGCATTCAAAATCTGCACGTTTGAAGTTAAATCAAACTGACAAGTGTTCTGTAACCGCAAATTATTCAGAAACTATCATTGAATCAATACCCAAGTCAATTCTCCATTGGGACCTAATTATTTATTCGATAATTGAGCGTTTCTGGCCGCAGTGCGGATGTTTAAGAGGTTGAAATCCGACTAAGATAAATTTTTCCGGCGTTGGATTTTGGCACGACAAAGGAAAAACTTATAAAACGAATATAAATTTAAACCATAGAGACCATCAATCGTATTGGTACGTGCTTGATTTTATATAGATAAACTAAAAAATTTGTTTTTTCTTTGACGCTTCTAAGTTCGATTCCACTTATAGCCGATGAATTCAACAAAATTGTGCACCTCTGGTGGACCCTTAAACTTGTTCGGCCTTAGGGATCTATTTATCCAAGAGAATCAGCGGGCTGAATAATTTTCGTAACTTTCCTGAACCTGGTTTATGTTGACACAAACTTTTTGAAAAAAACGAAAATTTCTGTGTGAATATTTTAATTTTTTACAAGATATTCTGGTGGTTTCTCTTTTGTGAAAAATAAAAAATAACAACTTTTTCTAAAGAAAGAAATTTTTAGGTTGTTTGTGTTACGAGATATTGTATTTTATATTTGTAATTCTTATACTGAGTATAATGTAGATATGTTCTTAACTCCAAATGGGTTGAAAATCCTTGTTTATTATCTCGTAAATTTGTGTAATTATTAAAACCATACACATAATATTTCTTTATTTTCCTTAATAGATTTTTTTATTAATCTAAATACACAATTATAAACAGAAAATAAGCACTAAGAGCCAGAGCATGTTACTTTTCAATAAGGTGATACTGCGTATCCTTAAAACAATACCAAAAGAAAAAACGAAATAAATATTGAAATAATCAATCCTCACATATTTGAGGTACGTCGAAGAACAAAGGTCAAATTATTACGGGCACATTGGTAAATTTTCGTAATTAATAATAGAATATACATCTTTCTTTTCTGTCATTTTTGTCTTATAAAGAACATTTTGATATTAGTTTGAAGCTCATAATATAACTTTATCCATTATTTTTATAAGTAAGTACACAATTTGATTGTTTACAGCAGCTTAAAATGGCACGAATGTTTATAACAATAATGTTGCAGAAACACTTAATTTTAAATATATTATAAAAAAACTCATTGACTTTTGTATTGGAGGCATCACACTTTGAAAGCACATATTTTTTATCTCTTTTTATACAGAACATATTTGAAATGACTCCCTAGAGAATCATATAAAAACTCGTTTGTTTTTTTACTACGTTAATGTATTTTTTATACACTGAATAATTGTCTCGATATTGTTTAATTTTCACATATGAACAGAACAAGGTTTTAAAAAATACAATTAGAATTTTGCACGATAATGAAGACGCATATTGCTAGTAAAAATATCTACTAAAATTATATTAAATTGATTTTTAAATGGGAACTAAAACTTGTTCAAATTATGCAATTACTAGTCAGTGAACGTAGAAAGTAGCGAATAGCTTAGTCGTTTTGTAAGCACTCTAGCGGTTTCGAGTAACTGTAATAATCACCCAATTCATTAGTCTTTTTCCTTGACATATAGCATCTCATTTGTCAGTTTGATAAAATGAAAATTTCCTTCAAGAAATGTTGCCCAATAGGAAAGTTTTATTCTATCCTAGTCAAATTGTGTTTCCAACGAGAAGTGGACAAGTAGTCCAATAGACAAAATGTCCCTAAAAGATGTACGTTATTGCTGAGAAAAACCCTGTCTAACAAGAACTAAAAGTTTCATATTTTGGGACACTTAACGTCCGCGGTTCGTTCCATTTCTGAAAAAATGTATGATCAAAATGAGAATTGAAATTTTGGAGTCATCTGTTCCTAGCTCATGTAGCTGCAGTTTGGCAAATACTTGTAAAAAATTATAATACTAGTGACGCTATTAGTCCATTGTGATGGATTTTTAAAAAAAGTTACAAACTTATTGATCAGATTATTACAACCAACTTTAAGTTCTGTGGCTGAGCTAGCTCAGATATGGCTCCACAATTTCAACGCTCGCTTTAATCACACATTTTCTTGCTCGAGTTTTAGGAGTTGGTGGTAGTTTATGCGAGAGGAAAGTCCCAAAAAGCATGACCTGAGAACGGTCTTTGTCCCATTTGTCTCTACATTTATATACAGTCCCAAAAAAATCTTATTTTGTTCTTACATTTTAAGTACAATTGTTTGAATTTGCTGACAAATCGAAACAGTTGATTTATTTACTTATTTTGCAATGTTCCGAATGAAAAGCACTTGCTAAGTTTAATTTTTTGAACTAGACTTATTTTCCTCCCATTTGCGCAACATTTGAAAACACATATCCATAGAAAATAAAGTAGACAACTATACTTTATCATAAAATTATTAAAAGAATGATTATAAAATAACAAAAAATTGATATATTTACCACTCTCTCTCTGCAACTACTGATTCTGATATCCACAGGAATTCTCAACTTTTCATTCATTCATATTTTATTACCTGTATGACAAATAGGCAAAACACAAGATACACAATGAATATATGGAGCAATTCTTTTTCATTCTTTTTTTTTTTAAATCATTGTATTCCCTGTGTCTTTACGTTTACGTTACGTTTCTAGTGTTGTGTTCATCATATAAAAATGGACAAAGCATATTGTATTGACTTACCTACTGTTTTTTTCAATACTTTAAAGGTTGTAAGTTTATAACATTTTATAACTTAGGAAGCGTTCAGAACATGGGAATCAAATTTAAATTATAGAGATACCTTCTTGTTATTGCAAACCATAAAATGCAGAATTGACAGTTCCTAACAAAAGACATGACAGAACGCAAAAATGACGTAATAACAATCCCTGTGGTAGTAACAGCATTGGGAATAACAACCCGAGCAGTAAAGGTGAATGTCAATAATCTCGCTTCCGAATGTCGGAAAAAAGGAAATTCGAAAATTGTGCTGTTAGAACTTCTCACAACATAATTCAACCAATCGTATTTACTAAACAAAACTTGAAATCAATAATAATGTTAACAAAGTTACAAAGCATAAAAATTGTCTGAAAGGTCTAGCCAATATGTTAGACGAGATGGTAACAATGTTACTGCAGCAAAAATTATCACGTTCCTTTTAAGATTCCTTTTGATTCTGAATTTAACCAAATCGGCCTCGGTTCATTGTTATCGTCTACTATAACACTATTTAAAAATCAAACCACGTACATACTGAATATCTGAATACAGAAATTTTAAACAAATAAGTCCGTCCGCAATATTTGTTTGATCAGAATGGAAATTATTCACTATATTAAATAGCATTAGTTTTGTATTCTCTGTAAGTCATCAAATGTCAAGTAACAACCAAATGAACAGTTGGAACTTGTTGAACAAAATGTAGTACACTAAAGTCACGAACTTAATACTATGAAATTTATGAAATGAGTGGGTTACGAGATGGATGATATTTTTCCAAACATATCAATACACAAAAGTACATAAATAGGTACAAGCTCTCATAAATAACTTTACTTTTCAAAAGTTCTTCGAAAATAATTTACCGCTTACTATATTTTGCAATGACTGCACTAAAACTTCTAGGTGGCCTAAACATACGTTACACAAAAAGAGACTTAAAATCAGAAGATGGTGATAAAATAGTTTTGATTGTAAATTTTTATATGCAAAAACCTAAGTACTTTTATTATCAATCATATTCTGTTACCAGGAGTTTATTAACTGCATCATTGTTGAGTTTCTGCCAGCTGCTGTGGTACATTTTGGACTATATTATTGAAAATTTCCAAACAAATTATTTTTGACTGATAAAAGGTTGCAATGTTTAACTATTGTCTATATCTTTTTTTTGTCATCTTTCTGTTGCAAAAGATGAGTTTTAACATACATATATAATATTTAGCAAACAGAAACCGGATACGATGCTTATATTTTCAATTGGCTTGTTGCCTAGTCTAGGAACATAAACTTTGGGGGGAAGCGTATTCTCTTTGTTTCTCAATTTCTTTTAGACTTAACACATTCAACTGAGATCTTACAAAAATTACCCATCAGATACTAAAGAAGTGCTTTAAGATTTAATTGCAAAAATTCCTAAACAAATCAAAATCATAAAGTGAATATTAAAATCAGAAATTCTTTCTTCTCTTATGTTGTTTCATTTATTTTTTACGTGTGTTTTTGCTTGGAGATAAAGGAAAAAAGTACAAACAGAGTCTGATATCCAAACAGCTCAAAACTTTCGTCTATCTAAATCTGCACTGGAAACAGACAACTTGCCTTATCTTTAGATAAGGTGCCATAAGAATTCCAAGCAGAAGAAGTGAAAACTTCAAAAGTACACACATACGAATTTTACAGTTGAAAGTTCAGGTTCGTATTTAAAGGCATTTAACCACATCTGGAAATGGTGTGGTATTAGATTTGATTCCAGGGCATGAAAACGCACCAAAGAAAAACTGATTGCCTAGCAAAGAAAAAATCGAGACCGTATAAATTACGCAATACACTTTTTTTTGGTATCTACATTTCAAAGAAAAAGTCAAAAAGCTTTCTCTTTGAGCAGAAGAGTCACAGAGCACTATAATCTGAATCAGCACTTCTACACTATCGGGCTCGGATAATCAAACTTTCGTTCAAATTTTCAAGTCTTAGCACTTTAAGACGGGTAGGGTAATGACTAAGGGACGACTATAAACCAAAAAGGCAGAAAGTGTATTTCTTATGTCACAAAGCTAACTACATAAAAACAACACTTGTCTTAAGATTGAACTTACACTAACAAACCAAACTCAAAGCAGTTTTGAGTTTACACATTATAACTTATTTTGATATTGATATTTAATTTAACATAATTAGATAAAAATAGGTCCTTCAATATGACAATAACTTAACTATTGTAGCTATTAGAACTTAGCCACCTTTTATACTTAAAATTTCAACTATCGATAAAAAAAATATACTTTTCGTTTTAAAATAAAGCAGTAAATAAGACGCTTCCATTATTTGTAACCCATGAAAATATAATCTCCACAAAGTAATTAATGGCTTGAACCTTGTGTTTTACTTCGGCTGGAACAGTAACCTAAATCCGCCTTCCAGCCTTTGAAAGATTCCTTAACAACTAAGCTTATTAGTTTTACGAAAAATTGCCAATAATAAGTTGTTAGGTAAATGCGGTTAGAACATAAAAAAATAAATATCCAATCAATATTCTGAAATCTACTTTCTTCGGTTTTTCAATCGTTAATTAGCACTGTTTAGAAGTTCAGTGTGATAGTTACCTCAGTTGTTACAATTGTTGTTATATAATAGCTATTAATTTACAATATAAATCTATATAAATATAAATCCTAAATATATTTAACAATAATAAAAACTACATATCTTGTATTGGTTTGATCCTCATGCTCAATCTTTAAGATCTTCAACGAAAGGAGTCTTAGTCAAAATCACAAATATCTACATATAACAATCTATTCACAACTTGCCTCCACCACTCTGCATTGCAAGTACCAGATCTCTCTCTTTTACACTTCTATATAGTACTACTCTATCTCGTATTATTATCTATTTACTTTCTGTTAGATTCTAGTAAGATAAATCACCATTTACGGTTTTAGGTATTGTACAATTTATTAAACCGTTTTAAATTTTCGTTTATGTCCATAAACAAAAAAAGGTGTTTGAATATTTATTGATTTGTGATTTATGGAAAATTTACATAATAAAACACATGAAATGTAATCAGTGAGAACTTAGTTTATACTGTGTTTTTTGTGAGTCAGTAAACTTTTTGAATTGTTAATTCGACGCACTCATTATCGACCAAATTTATTCATTAAATTGTTATTAGTGAATTTTTAGGAAACGTTCGATATTGAGATCCTTTATATTCATAATTAATGGCTTTTTTTGTAGTATAATATAATAATATTTATTTTTTCATAAATAAATATTAAACATTTTTTAAATTCTTCAAAACTACAAATTAATTTATTACTTTTTCTTTTAGTTTTTAAATATTATTTTTATGATTATAATTAAATTTTAATGTTTTAAGGTGCAAAAAAATAAATAAATAAAGGTTGCTTCAATTAAACGCCCAAAATAGATATCGAATTTGCGTTATTAGTCGTGCAAAAACTAATAAAATTAAATAGTAATGTACCTGTGTATCTCTATTAAAATAAGTACCTACAAAAAAATATAAAATCCAAACACTCAGCTGATTTGACTTCAATATTATAAGCTGTAAAATCGTAAAGATGAGACGTTTTAGCACAGAAACAAAAATATTGCTAATATTGTAAAAAAAATTGTAGTGGTGCGATGTATGCATGCAAAATCTAGCAAAGCTTGAGTTTTTGCTGACAAGCCTGTGCACGTTTGAACACATAAAAAAGATCGAGACTATAGTACAAGACCTATGGCGCCTTCTTTTGCCAGCATTTTTTTATAATAGAATTTTTTTATGTGTTGTTATGTAAGGTGATTCTTAAATGAAGCACTTTAAAAGGAGACGCGACTACGAGTGTAGATGATGGAAAATGCAGAAAAATTTTGATCGAACGTTGTCTAAATTAAAACATAATTGTAAATATAAACAAATTGAGGGGCGCCTGTGGACCTATAGCTAACAAATGTCGTGCTCAAATAATTATTATTGTATTATAATACAATATTGAAAGCTGTATAATAACTTATCTAAAACAAAAATCTCGATTTTTAAATAGTTGGATAGACCTGATTGTGAGATAGCTGAAAATTGAATGATTTCAAACGTAATAACACTCTTTTGTTCAAGATATCAGATTTTTCTATAAGCAAATAACTTCAAAAATCTTAAATTGCCAATGATACAAGGATTAAAATTAAGCGTTTAGGACTCGTGTTATAAGATCCTGGATATCTGGTAAACTAAATGCATCTAAGAACTCTATAATTACTTCCCACTGCCAACCGCATGTGGATTTTGAATTAAACCAACAAGGTGTGTTGTAACACAAGTGATATCGATTTTGAACTTTCAGTATTTTCAGAATTTTAATTTTAAGAACACAATGTTTCAGTTTTTTACTAGGGTGGAAATTTCATTGATTTAATTAATATAAACGAAATGTATCTTTAGTTTTCGTTTTTGTTTTGCTTTTTATGACAAAATTTTTGTGTTAGTTAAAAAACTTTTTCAAAACAATCATCCATAAAATTTTGTATGTGATTCACACAAAAACAGACTATAAATTTGTCCTGTTATATAATATATATTAACTACTCAAATATCTAAAGTGAGTAATTTTTTGGAACACTTGAATTATTTCCTTAATTAATTAATTATGTATTCACAGTTTAAAAGCAGAAGCAAAATATAGAGGATAATAAATTATTTAAAACAAACTATTTATGTTTATGGCCAATAATTCGGCATGTGGTGTAATGTGTTGATCTAATCAATATAAAACTAACAGATAATTTAGTACTTTATGAATCTGTTCTATATTTCCTCACATAGTGGCCATAAACCAGGCCATAATGAGAAACACTGTTATATGCAAATGATAAAATTTTAACCAATTTTAACGAAGGTATTTCATTAACACCCTGTATCTTAAAAATGCAAGAAAGCTTTAACTGCTTATCTATTTTCACAGATTTTATCGGCTCAAGTCATTTAGTTACTAATAGTAGCATTAAACTTTAGTAAACGCCTTAAACACTTTAAAGTACTTTTGGTAATGAATTTGTATTTTTTGTAGCCCTTTTAAGCTTTTAAAAAGATTATTTTCTTAAATAACGTACTGATGTAATAACATTTCATTATAGTTTAAAAGCTGTTTAGAACAATTTAAAAATATGTAATATTTTAAAATAAAACGTTTTTTTTTAATTAAAATAGTGCAAATTATATACAAAATACAGGTTATCAAAGTACATGGCTTTCAAGGGTTTAACAGAATATAATCAAATAAAAAAATGTGAAATATATTTTTATTTGTTTTGAAGCTTTCGGTTAAATAAACCATTTTTTCAAACGTATAAAACTCGAAATAATTGATAATAAAAGAAAAAATAGCTATTTCTATAGATATTTATATATTTAGTGTGTGATAAAATAAAATAAATAAAACTGTAGTTTCTTGTTCCTGCATCTGCTTAAGATACCTATACCACTTATGACAGACAAATTAGTGGAATAAATAAGGATTTAATATATTTCAAAGGGGTAGCAGACATGAATAAAGACAAAAAGTTCTCCCTTGCTGTCCGCTGCTTAAACATAAATTTTTCACACTTATAAACATGTGATTTTTTATACGAATATGTCAATTTGTATTATTCATGATGCAATCTGCAATTTCACATAAGTTTACACTTTATTTTACTTGCATAATCCCAGTTCCTTAAATAAGCTTAACAATTGTAATATAATTTAGGGCAGGAGAAATCTATTAATTAACTGTCACCATTTAGGAGCATCAAGGAAATTAAATTTCAAAATTTCTTTACAAACCACATTGTCTGATAATAGTCTCTAAAAGTGCTTCTTTCTTTTTTGACAGCAATTCCGCTTGGAGTAAAGCCTTTGTTATATTCCACAACACAATTTTAATGAAACCGACAGCAGAGAATAAAAAATGTACTTGGGCGTTCCCGTTTCAGGGATTATAACTATTATAAAGCATTCTTATTTAAAGATAAATAATTCCGTAAAATAAATAAAATTAAATTAATAACGTTTTCTATACAAGCTTTATTCAAAATAATTGATAAAATGAAATATTAATGATCCTACATGCGATATAATTTATTTGTTTGAAGTGGATAATTACAACTGTGCAGCAATTCATGAGTAATTAAATTTGTAGTGCGATTAAAAATAACAAGCAAAATGAGATAACCCTGTTTGGCATATATATAGAAAAACATAAATATTTTGACATTTTAATTTTTACTTTACAATCGTGTTGGATGATTAGGGTAACAGATCCAAACATGATTCCATCATTTCGTGGCTTGCTGCGATCCTAATCGCTTGCTGTTAAAGCTCAAATAATCTCGATATTGTTTACATTTATTCAAAAGAAAAGTGAAATTAATGTTTAACACAAATATCTTAGGCAAAATCTCATTAACTTTTAATTAACTAGTTCTGCAATCGAACTACAAGTTTAGCTATCAAAATACACCACAACCACAACACTAAAAAACATCCACAAACAATATTGTTGCCGTAGTGGCCTGGCAAGTTAATATAACAAATCTTGCAGTTAAAGAATTTTTCGACTGAAAAACCACCTAAATTATATCAGTTAAAAGAAAAACTCTGCAAACTTGTTAAATAAATACGAACGATAACTGGTTAATTATAAATAAACAGTATACTAGATGTAGGCTGAACAAACTGGAAGCACTTGTTTATGAGGATGATTTTGCGGCAGCTGGAATCAATGAGCACACGCCAAGACTGAATGTAAGTCTAAAAGAATATCCAATCTTATTCCTACCGGAAAATGTTAGCTTTTAAATCTTAAAGTTTATGACTTTTCTAGTGAACAGTAAATTTAAATCGGAGTGTAGAAATTAATCTGTGAATAGAATCAACGATAGAAATGATCAGAAATTAATTCGGTGCGTCTCGGGGCTTATTCTCTAGAAGAAATTAATACGAAAACCAATATCCTCCACAAAAAATGGCTTCTGTAATTTGACCAGCTGTATCATCTACGTTCTTTAATACTAAACCTACCATATTCGATTTTTTTGTTTTATCCATTTTTTGTGCTCTTTTTCTGTTGTTAAATTAAGAGAAATTATTTTCAAACTTCAAACAATGGTTATACCGCAAGCAAAAAAATCACAAAAATTTATATTGGAAAAAGTATCAACGGATAAGTTTCAAGATCACTCAACTTGACTATACCTTTTCACAAAAAAAATGTAATCACTATTTGATTATCAATAAGATTTTCTAAATTGAATTGCAAGTAAATACTTTGTCGCATTAAAGAAAGACCTTTACTTATTTTTAATAATACCTTCCCACAGAACTTGACCGGTTCAAGGATTCTAGGATTGTGAGTAAACGAAGGATTTCTGATGCGAAAAGAAAGCAATTACAAGGACGCACCTCAAAACGGAAGCAAAAGCTCTTCAGTACTTTCTCAAGAGGAGTATGAGAAAATAATTAATTTGTTGGATGGACTACAGCGAAAATTTTATCACACCGGGAAAAATAATTAAGTTGTTATTGAAGAAAAACTGTTAACTAAAATGTACCAGCGCAATAAGTGATTGCAACAATAACAGAATTATGTATTGGAGAGATGAAACTATAACTATAATTTTTGCTCTAAATCCATTAATATACAGAAATTTTCTATTGAATAACTAATCCTAAAACAAAACAAATAGGAACTCATATAAAACGCTCTAAGTTCGGTAATCACTCCAATCGGTCTTCAGCTGTCACTAGTCTTAATAAAGCTGACCTTAATGAACATCAAACAAAACTATAACAGTCGTTATAGATTATCAAATCAGATTTATAACTACAGGGCTCAACATTGCAATTTATTTGCTAACAAAAACAATCAATATCACAATTATGATTCTAAGTAGTAATTTTGCTAAAAATTGGTTCTACTTATAGTTTCCAAAGAAATTTTGTTTGCCAACTGGATAATTTATTTTATAATTTGGAATTTAATGAAAGTTTTGGCACCCTGTAAATATATTAGCCAATCGTCGTGTGTTCGCTTTTTCCAAAATAAATACGAATTTTAAACTAATTCCGCATCATTAATAAATCTATCAAATTGACCTCATTAAAACATTTATTAAGCGCATTACTTCTGTATTAAGTTTCTGTACATATTTAAATTTTCAGTTGATAGGGGCTACTCGCTTTTATTCGTGATAACATTTTATTGTCATTTTGACGCCATAAAAGTAGACTGCATACTACAATAGTTACAACCATATTATTATAGTGTTTGTATAGAGTGATATAGAATTGTTTATTACATTAACAATGATGTAACGATTTAAAAAGCCATGGCTTTAAATGTATATAAACCAAAACAGTTATGCATATTATTAAATAGTAATAATTTTAATTTAATATCAAAGGAAATTATTATTGCATTTTTTTTAACTCATAACTAATGCGACCGATATTGAATCGTAGAGTCAAATGCTTAAAATTAATAAAAATACATGTAATTGTTGAACATTGTCATCGGAATTCTGATTAAATTGGTTTCAATTTTGTTCCAAAACAGAATAAAACTGAATATTTTACAAAGTTTATAGCTCTGTGATTGCTACTGCTTGCAACATGTCGAAATCCTCTGATAGCTACAACAAAGAACATACACCTTCTGAAATTACTGAGAAAGCAGCTGCTGCTCTTAATAATTTGTTTTCTTTGAAATCAAAGGTAGAATACGAATATACGTGAATTTATCACCTAGTGTAAAAGAAAAAGCACAGTACACAATAATAAAATTGACGACTTTTTAACACATCGTAGAAAAAGTGTAGTACAAAACTCAAATTATCGGATCCGCTTTAGCTTCTGACACTTCTCATTGTGTTGGTAGATCTCATTTTCTTATCGACACGTGGAAATGGATTGGTATACTAAAAGCATATAAAGATATCTTAAAATTTACAAGTTGTCTTAAGATTTTCATAAATATCAGAAGTTTGTGGTGTTTACAATACTCTATTCTATTTTTATCTAATGAATTGGTAAAGTAAATGTAATTTAAAATAAAGACAATACCAATTTCACATATTATTTTTGCTATTGCCGTTTCAACTACCTCAGCAAGAATAAGAAAGTGGCAATATCAGTTTTTGTCTTACTATTATCACAGTATCCAATGCACTAGGGTCGTATGCACTACATAATGTAATGTAATTTAGAATCCTTGCCTACCCTAGAAAAGCACATAGTGACCAACTCGTTTGGAATACAATACCAACGAAATTAGATTCGACCGATCCTTACGAATTATATGAAACGTGTCCGCAATGTTCAAAATGATACTTCTCGAATTTTAACATCGTTTCTCCATGCGAATTTTGTTTTTGTTTTTATTAAATTCAACATCTGAGAACATTATTTTTTCATCAATTCTATGTTATCCCTTAATATTCATATAAAATTAAAACATAATTTTGACGATTTATTAAATTTATTATGTTTTATGTATATTGAGACATCTGTCATAAAAACTCGTATTTATAATACAAATAGTATATATTAAGAAAATTTCTGCAAGCGTTTACTTTTTAATTCAACGTTTGAGTGGTTTTCTATTCTCTATTTTCCTACTTCCACATAAATTGAATAATTAAAAATTCTTACCTTTAAAGTGGATTATGTGAGTTTCAGGAAACGCAGTACTATCTGAAAACAACACATTTATTTAAACTTTTTTTAAACTTATCAAGTAAGATGTTTTATTTTTACTAAACTAATGTTAAGTAAGTATATTACAGAGAAAGACTACAAGTTACTCTTGTTAAAAATAATGAGATAATACTGAAAAAACTATTTATATAATGGCAAGCATATTACATCCAAGTGACTAATTATGATTTATAATTGAAAGTAATTACGAAACAAAAATAATAATGCATTTTCCACCCTTTTCAAAATTGTCATCAATCATCTACTATTAGCGAGGCTTTTCATGTTTCACATAATCAAAGCGTGTTTACGCCTGAATTCATGCCGGTGTTTTTGTTGAGTTATGGTTTAACAACATGTAGTAGGTTGAAATTTGCAGAATTACACTTTCTTGTTTTTATGTAACTGTTATAAAGATCACACAAAACCTTGGATGATATGCGACAATTACAAAGAATTATTTCTAAAGGAATTTCACTCGAAGTATGAAACAAGAAGTCAGACCTTTGTTCTGCGAGAGTCTTTTATGTGTAAAAAAAGAATATTCCTCGTTTTAAAAATCCTATTATATGTTTTCTAACTAGTTCATTAACATTGCAGGAACTACTTGATGTTAATTTTTTAAGCAAATTGAAGAACTGTTAAAATAATTAAGTTAATAAATACGCTTAACGAGCTACCCTCCAATCTTAATTTCGCCCATTATCCTAAGACAGCTGTTTGTAATATTGATTAAAGAGGAATATTAAAAACTGAAATAAATTCAAAAGCTAATTTTTCAACCCGATGATGTAAAGTTATGCTCTTTTCACACCACTTATACTACTTAAAATGTTTTACTAATTGTAAGACAAACCTAATAAAATAGCAGTTTCTAAAATATTAAACAACAAAAAACGAAAAATATATGAGTAGAATCACATTTTGATGACTGTTTTACCAGCTTATATTGTGAAAAATATGTACGTATTTAAGCATCATCTGAATTTTGATACATATTTGAATAGTAATTAAATTTTTTAACATTAAAATCTGCAAAATTATACAGCGTAAAATATATATGGCAATGAACATTTAACTCTATCTATCCTCATTCTATCAATAGTACCCGCGTTGACAAACCTTATCATAAATTTTTAAAGCACTTAAGAATTTTTTTTCTTGCCACACAATCATTTTTCGTTTGTCAATAGAAGTTGCTTCCATAGCAAAAATCAGAAACGAGGAAGTTTGCGAAAAAGTTCTCAAACTATAGAAAAAATACATAAACTAAAAAATTGTCCTCAGAAAGCAGAAATGAAGCCGCGAGACATTGCTCAATTTCGATTGGACCTAACAAAGGAGCGGCAGGACCAAACTTATCTCACCACGAACAACCCAATTCAGATAACGTTGAAACGACTGACGACATCGTATCAGACCGTACAGATCAATCAACAACAAATTGTAAATAGTACTCCAACAGCCATGATCTAGAATTTTATTTGCTTTCAGAGTTTCCAGACATACTAAAGTTCTATCAATTACGAGAGTATTTTCAATCCTAAAAGTTTAATAAAACTCACTTCAGATATCAATGAGTTTTAAATTCTCAGAATTCCAAAAGGAATCAAAATGGTGGAAGGTTTAGAACCTTTAAGATTACAAATTCTTTAAAGGTCTCAAAGTTTCCTAAAACTAGGATTTTGCTTGAGGTATGCATAACAATTGTGGAAATTATGAAACTGTAAAATTCATTTTATTTATTATTTTTTCATTAAAAGTGAAATTCTTGGTTTTAGTGCTTTTGAAATTTCTAAAATTTGGAAACTTTAAGATGCTTAAGAAACTAAAAAATTTCAGCACTTTATTAAAACAGTTAAAATTAATTAGTTTTAGTTGTACGTATTTTTTTAAAACTAAAATATTTTTAGAAAGTTTAAATTCATTAAACATTTATATAATAAATACTGAATATTAAATAAATTGTGTGTTAAATTTGTTAAATGTCTTGTGAACAAAATTTCACATTGCAATTGCGTCTTACAAAAAAAAAAACAAAAACGAAGAGATATTATGTTAACTTACATAGTTTTCTTATTTTTTCTACTTTTAAGTAAATAGCTTCTTACACTTGTTTAAATATTTCACTACTTTTTAGTTTCCAGAAATTTGAAAGTATTTTAAATTAGGTAGTAGCTCCTGTAGAATTTTAAATTCAAGAAGATTTTTAGAATATTTGACAATACAAAATTTGAGTCTCTTATATCACCGATCTTTGCAACCCCAAAATAATTTGTAGGCAACAAATTTATACTAGAGCAAATTTACTGATACACTGGTAATAGTGGCTAGAGAATTCCAATTTGGTAACAGACTGTAATTTTTACAGTAACAGAGCTTTAACTGAATGTTAAGAATTAGAGAATAGCAGCATTAGTTTCATTATTGTTTTTGTTGAAAAAAATATTCCTGATAACTTACTGCTAGCTTTGGAGACAAATAGTTATAAACATAAAAAAAATGGAATTTTAGTACATAGAAAAAATAGAATTTTTAGCCGTAATAAACTTCTTAACAAAAGAAAGGTTTGGGTCAGAGGAGATAAGAGACAGAATAATTGCTGTGTAGGAAGAAACTTGTACTCATGCCTCCATAAAGAAGTTGTTAAAAAGAGTTCGCCTGAGCTATGATTTCCTTAAAGATGATTCACAACCCCGTTGACCAACTGGGATGGGCACTCAAGAATAAATTGACATTGTCTAGCATTTTATCTTACCTAATCAGACTATAAAAATCGGAGAAAATTGAGCATGTGTCTTAGCTTTCCGTTGAGAAAAAATCCAAGTAGTGGTTTCTCAATCACATCAAAAGTTAAAAAATAGCTTTAAGCATAACTGTTTTTTCTAAATTTCAAACCATTAAAAAATATTATTGTTGTCAGTCTCCTTTTTCTCAGTACTACTAATACTTCAAAGAAAATTGTGTTTTTATTTTCAATTTCGTTTGATTCGATACTACTTAAACACAGAGCTTGAAATTGTTAGTGAAATAATGGAAACCTTAAATCCTCTTCACAATTACTTTCTAAGGTATTACTTTTTGTTAAGATTTAAAGAGAAATAATAATAATAATCCTTGTTTTACTTTTTACTGGCATTTCGGGAATTTTTATATATTTTCCATATAAAGCTCTAAGATTAACTGGGATTGACTCATTTCGTTCTTGCTCTTTTAATGCTAATTATTGTTACGTTCCAACAAGAACTGTATAAAATTTAATCTTAAAATATCGCTCTTATTATTTTTACTTGCTTTTACTATCTATATACGTTGGACGTCTGCACGGATCACCATATAAAATATTTCTTATCATATCAATCTTTACTAAAAACTCAGGTTTTATCTATGAAACCGTACTTGAGCTGTGAAGGTATTATTTCATTCTTTTCGTATTCTGTGAAAAATCTATTTCTTTTTGTGGAATGTAGAGCTGCTCCATCAAATGTTTTCTCTCACTTGATCCTTCCTTTTTGAAGCCAATCTTTTAACACTGTTGACATACTCCGGAATGAAAATAAAGAAAATTTTCATTATTAGTAAAACCCATAGTTACATATGTAGAAATTATTGACAAGTGCTACTTGCTTTTTTTATACATATGCATTAATCTATTCAACCAAATGTTTTAGAGGGCTATTTTCCTTTTTTTAATACATTTTATCTTCGATATTTATTATGATTCAACGGTTCAAATATTCTATCTTTCAATAAAAAGCAACGATTTTACGTACTGTTTGTACATTTTTTTTTAATAAGGTACACATAAATTATTAAACGGTTGCGATTTGAACATTTTTGTAAAAGTGTAATTTTTTTAGGGCTTTCTAAATTAATTAATGTGAAATGTATTATATGCATATTATATTATAGGCGACAACATGGTTTTGAGTTATTTAGTTATTGTAATTTATAATTTATAATTTATATTATATAAAAATATTCGCCTATTATCCCAGCTGGCTCGGGTATTTTATTATTATAAATTAATTAAAATATTGAAAAGCGAACTGTAAACAATATTTGTTATAACTGGTAATTTTAATAACAGTTACTTTTGAATTATTTGAAATCACAATAAATAAAAAAATATATTCTCACAACAACTTTCGATGCTTTCATCTACATTCAGATTTAATTTTAAGGCTATTTTGAACCAGTTTGATTCGTTCCGCCTATAAACTTAAAATGCATCTCTACTTAAAAATTCTAAACACGCTTTACTAAACGTGTTTAAAATTTAAAATGGTTTCATTTTTATGATATTTTAACTTTAACAGGGCGATGAAATTAGACGAGCTTCCGCTGAAGTTAATTAGATATAATTTTATGATCAAGTTTGAAACTTACAGTACACAACTTTTGCAGAAAGTTGAACCAACTTTATATATTCGTAGTTCATAGTATTAGTAAAAAAGTATGCTTCATGCACTAAAAAAGAAAATTCTAGCTTGGCGGTTAATAATGGTGCAGTAAATAGCGCAATAAAGCTCCATTTTCCGTTTCACAGCTTCCCTGTTACAAGTAACCGCCTCAAAGGAATAAAGAATAAAGGAATAAATCTTTTGTTTGATCGCCACTTGGTCAATTTTATTAGTGAGATAAATATTTTTGGTGGCAGGTTTGAGCTGAAAGACGAATCCTGATTGCGGAACAAAAACACATAAAAAAACTAATTTCACGTATCTTTTATCATCAGAAGATAAATTATTTTAACTTTTGTATTTAGAGTGAAGATTTTTATTTCAAGAGAATGTAGCTACAAATGTGATCTTGGTTTTACGCCTTGTCCGTTTTACGAGTTAACATTTTATAGTTTGATTATAGTGTTACGGTTCGATAAGACTGAAAAGGAAACTGGCCAAAAGAAAATATTCTTATTACAATTCATCGATCGCTTAATTGTGATACTGATTACTTTTAAAATCGGGGATATTGAATTAAGGTGATATATGAATAAAGAGCGGTTTTTATAAAAAATGCGTACCCATACGTTAATTTTTGCAAATATTGTCTAATTTTAGTTTAAGCTCATTTTTTTTAATTATTTTTAGACACTATAGCTGAGCGAGATAAAAAGCTAGAAATTTGGAAAAAATAGAGTAGTGAATAAATAAATATTTTTCTTGGAAAAAATCACAACATCGAAAACAACAAAGATTAATTCCAAAGACAATGTTAAATCTTAAAAAATTGAAAATTCCATAAAATTTTTGATTTGCTAGAATATTTAAAACTCGAAATAATTTTAGAAGAATCCGATTTAGAAGATTTTAACAGTTTTTATAACTTTAAAAAAAATTGGAATTTAAAGAACAAATTAACATCACTTTTTATTTTGCGAATGATTTTCAGAACTTCAAAGACTTGTAACTTTACGTTTTATTTAAAAAAAAAAAACATTTTCAAAACTTATATTTTTTAGAACCATCATGGCTCTCAGAGAACTGAATTTTTGGTTCAAGTATTATAATTAATTATTTTATATGAATTTTCAAGTTATATATTTGTTTTGTATTTTAAAAGTTATAAGACATCCGAGAATCTTTAAAAATTTTGATTTCGCATTTTTAAAATTTTCAGAATTTCTTGACATTTTACAAGTTTTTTAAAACTATTGTAAGTTTTCTATTTTTAAAATTTTTCAGCATATTTTATCTTACTTAAAAAAATTTAGAATTTTCAAAGTTTATTTATACGTTTAGAGTTTTTAATATTTATCTACATTTTGAATAAGATTTTTGAAATCACTACAATTTTTTTATTTTATCATATTATCATATAATCTTTAGGTAGGAACTTTCACAAATTTTTATACATTTCAGTATTTTTTTCCTGTATTTTTTTTAAATATTTAAACTTTGAAACAACATTAATTTGTGCTTGTTAATATCTTGACGATGCGTATTTAGATTTTTGTTCTTAAAATAATTTTAGACCTTTTTCCACACTTTAAAAACAAGAAAGGTGTATAGAAAAATCTATAGGATTTAGCAAAAAAGAGAATTTCAAAAATGTGAAAGAATTCTAAGATTCAAACCTTTAAAAAAAATAAAAATTTGTGAAAACACAAAAAAAATTTAAAAGAAATTTAAAGTAATTGACCATCAAGCAATTTCCAAAAACCAACGATATGTATACTGCATAGCATGAAAATCTTATACAAAATTGTAAAACTGAAAAGTAAAACTGCATAATTAGAGTATCTAGATCAATTTAACAAAATTTTAAAACCAACAGAAAAAAGATTGAAAATGAATTGAAAGGGTTGAATTGAAATACAAAAATAAACTGAAAAATCTAAAATTCTAAAAATCCAAGAATTTTAAATTTTTGAATATGCTAAAAAATATTTTTTTTACATATTATGCAATAATTTACTGCATGTGTAGAATGTTGTGATCGTAAGTTTTATAATCTCTCCGGAACAGCTGTAAACTGAAACCACCAAAAAAATTGCCATAAATCAATAAGTAAAACACCTTGAGGGTTATAGACGTTCTAGTGCTGAACAAATACAAAAACATCCTAAAGTAGAAAGTTCTCCGGATAATTTGGAAACGCAATTTCCTGATACACTTTAAGCCAAAGTACGACACAAAGCTTACAAAAACCATTTTATGTTTCAACTTAATTTACGTAAAAGGAAGGATATATCTAAGTAATTACAACTCTAGTTTACAGTGTTAATAGACATTTAGCAACATCAATGATTAGGCTAGAAACAACAAATCCTCGGAAACAGTTTTCGATTAAAAAAAGTTTCAGTTTTACAACTAACATCTTGTGAAAATATTTTTTAAATATTGGAAATTATGATGCAAATACTAGTTGTGATGTGGAAGTTCTTAACGGATTTCCTATCATTTCACATTTTAGGTAACTTACTGACTGTAATTAAACGTTTATTGTTTATATAATGCAGTGTTTACAACATTTCGTAATGTATTTAGAATTTGTGCTTAATGGGTGTTCGATATCTTCTGACAACCACATTATAACATGAAGGAAGGAGAAATTAAGGTATCTACGAGTATTTCTACCGTAAAATTTGTCGGTCCCAATCCTCTGTCGTAAAGGAAAACTTGTAATTAATATCTGACCGCAACTGTAAGTCTCGAAGAGGTATCTAATTTACTTAATACCCCAAGATGCGATGAAATTTTGGAAAGGAAACTATAACATTAATAAAAGCCAATTAGCTATAATCAGCATTTTGACGCCGATTTTGTTAGCTCAACTGTATCTACAATTTATTAATATTTCTAAAATGTACTTAATAAAATAATACCAAACCCTTTGTATATTTAATTGTGAAATTAAGTTATCTTATAATAACTTCTTTGTTGTTTAAGTATTTTAATTAATTGTTTACTAGCTTTGAAGAAAAAGTTTACATCCCGTCCGTTCAATTAGTTTTTACCACGTAGAAAGTAGAACTAATTCTGTAGATTTTTTCTACTTTTACCTCAAACTGACCGTCATTAGGGAACTCTGTTCGTTCCTTTAGAATTCTTTCTTTTTACGTTATAGAAAAACGTAATTTACACTGTTATCGCGAAAATGTAGGCTCGGACATAAAGATATATATAATACAAACTACGGGGTAAAAAATCTCTTTGACGCTTCTGTGAATAGGAAGCGTGGAATTTATCTGAGGCCGGGATAATAAATTAAAGGCTGAACTCTCCTCAAACTCATTGCTCTGCCAATACGGGTCTACAGGCACTTTATAATTAAGTTGTGGTACGTTAAAAAATTACCTTGGTTTTTACAATCGGAAACTACAAATCGGTTTTCCACAAATTCCACGCAAAGGTTTAAAATAAAATATGTGATAGGCTTCAGAAATAATGTTATATTCAAGTAGAGGAAAATCAATACGAAAAATGCTTACAGCAAGTTTTATTAAAGTATGGAAAAATTATTATCAATGTTTTTTCGAGCTTA
Organism: Cynaeus angustus; assembly: GCA_030157275.1. NCBI lineage: Eukaryota > Metazoa > Arthropoda > Insecta > Coleoptera > Tenebrionidae > Cynaeus > Cynaeus angustus. The sequence goes on from CM058058.1 coordinate 20,082,814, forward strand.
GCACATGTCAATTCTGCCATTGCTAATCTTTCTTTTCTCTTATTATTTTCAATATTAGAAAAAGACGATACAAGTAGTAAATTAAAAAGCTTAAGCCACACTTCGCTCTATAATTCCAACAAATTGAGTTCTATGTGTTTTATAAATACCATTGCTTTTGCATATACGCTTTAAGATTTTTGGTTTTATCTGTGTCAGGAGAGACAGAAGTTTATAGCTTTACAAAAAATCCGACTTGAGACACTTAATATCTTAGCGTTTTAATATTGGATTAAACTTACAATGGATAATGCATAATCGACGAAATCGACTGTAATCGTTTTTACGTAAAATAATGGTTATTATCCAATTGACAAATAACGAGAAGTGGAAGAGTAACCATTAAAAGTTCGACGAGAGCCGAGTAGAAGATTAAATTGTGAACGGACGCTGCCGTCGGTTAAGGATTTTTATCTTAATCCTGTGCTGATTAATAAAGAAGTTCTGCTACTCGGTATGTAATTTAGAACTTTTTTTGCAATCAGCTTCGGAAAATACAGTGGAATAGGTATTTGTATCTAAAATAAAAATTCAATACCTACTTTACAAAAAATAAAATATATAAATAACCGGCAAGCAGTGTAGCGTAACTGTATTGTGTGACACCAAATTTTGTCGCATGCACTATAGTACCTTTTGTCTAGGATAAAGTTATTGTTGTTGATAAAACTATATTTGCTCAAATTGATTTTGTAGGTTCTGCATGAAATTGGTAATTATTACCACACGTTGTTGTTTTTTTAGAAACTCAAAATGTAAAAATCACATTCAATTATAATTAAAAATGTCATCATAAAAAGACAAAAACCATTGACCAAAATTGGCACATCAGATTTTTGTCAGTCCGTAAATCGGTTTGTTTCAAATATCCTTTCGAGAGAATTTTCATATCTCAAACGAATGACGGTTTCTCATCTAAATCGAGTATAATGTAAAAAAAATGTTACTTCATAATGGAATAAAATTGTACTGGTAATAAAGTGTTTTCAACTTCAAATTCAATATCAAGCCGCAAAGTGAAAGTTCAAAAGCCGTCACTTCACCATCACACAACTTTACACAGAACGGGTGAAACTATGTAGCTCAAATTCAAATAAAAAACATTGCTAGATTTAACGGATACAAGTAACACCTTTATAATAATTTGACGTACATATAAGAAACTTGACCCAACTCAAACATCAAAGCATAGCTCAAAACCCTGAGTAAGATAAAATATTTTTAAATACCTGTTCAACACGATAAAATATCGATTTGATTTTCTTTTACAAATTTTTATTGTAAACAGTTTCTAAACAGAAATACTTGAGCTCAAAAAGAAACTGTAATTTTTTATATTTGTATCTCCGGTGTTTATCGAGTTAAAATAAATATTTGAACAAATTACGCTCTTTTGAAATTCAGTATCTAAAACAGAGAAGTATGTTTTTATGGATCAATAGCTATCTATAATTAGATTTGATTTCGAAAGACTATTCAAGTAAGGGATGAAAAAAATATTTAGAGAAAGTATGTCTTAGTTAAAGACGAAATAAAAATAATATACCTACATTATAATGATTCGGATAAAACATTAAATTTTAAATTTTAAAGATACACATTAACATTTTATGAATGCTTTAAATCTTACTTCCCATAGAATGTTTTTTTTTTAACTAAACTAGAAATTTTATTTACTGAGCAACAAAATATTTGTTTGAGCAACAAAAAATTTAAACGAGCACTAGGATGTGAACTGCAAGATACTAGCGTTTATTAAATTATTATACAAAACTATATATTCTAAAAAAAAAATATATGGAAAAACTCAGAAGTATACATCTCTTTGCTAGACCCCAAAGTTTTATTGCGTCAGATTGGAAATAATTATTATAAGTAATATTATAATGTCATTATATTACTATAATAAATTATATTATTAATTATTAGAAATATTATAAGGTTTAAAAAAATTGTTTTTTAAAATTGACCTCTATTGACAGTCTATTCGCGTAAACGTGTGTTATCTCTTTAGAAAAATCAAAGAATATTAAACACAACTTTCGAACCCTCTTAAAGTAGTGCAGCTTTTGAAGGGATTCCATTTATGTAAGTATATTTTCGGAATGACGAGAACGATAGAGGACGATGTTGGGTCGTCCGATCTGTGCTCTGTATGCAAAATTACTTTGGCGGAAATTCCGATAGTTTTAAAGTGTACTGGTGTGTGCGATTTCGTATCGCATGGTGAGTATTGAAAGATAGAAAAAGAGAACTCTGATTCTATTAATTTTGATAGAAACAATTCCGTCAAGTTTACTGAGAAATAATCCATTAATTTATATCAAACACACAACCAAATCCACAGTTTGTAATTGGTTTCTAAAATTTGATATTACAACTAATGGTTATTATTGATAAACAGAGTAAGCGCACTGCTTTGCTTACGATAGAAGTTAATCTTCTTAAACCTTGCTAGTATTCCATCCACGCATCCGAAGGTGATCTAACTGCCTATTGATTTGAGTTCCCCGTTTAACAAAAAAGCATTTTTGAAAGTAGTTAGGGCAGATTTCAATGGTAGCAATTTCCATTAAAAGAAACAGTTGGAGACGCACAAATGCTCCGTTCAGGAGAAAGCTTATCTTTTAATGAAGAAAAAAAAAAAGAAAAATAAATACGAGCCAAAACACCACATAATTGAAACTTACAAAAAAGACGCCCCTTCGTTTCATTCATGGCCATCAATGAAAGTTCTATTTCCACCAAGAAATCGAAAATGTCACATTCATACTATTAGTTCGAAAATAAAAAAAGGCATTTTAATTCCAACTGACGAAATTAGATTTCAATTTTAGGAGAAACATTCACGCATGTATGCCGGATGTGTCGTGAATCAAATATTAACTCAGGAAATCCTTAATTAATGTAATAAATAAACCCCAAAAAGTGTTTTGCATGTTATTTTAAAACAAAAAACTTAGAAAATAAAATATGAACAACACTGTAATCACAAGGCAACTAAGTTGTTAAACGATCGTGTTGCTGAGGAAGGTATAGTAGAACTCTAATAATACTGTACATTAAAGAAATGACTCTTTTCATCCCAACAGTAGCGTTGTTATATCAGCTCAAAGTATACTCCTTCACATTGCAAAACGTGGATGTAGAAAATATTGGTTTTTACTCAGATTCTCCAACATTCTGGTGGAAAATTTATACCTATAAGATGGCTAGGATTATTAGCTTTCAAGTATAAAGATGGAATGACAACTGATGAAAGATATTTTGTCACAGCAAGATTTTGATGGGATAAAATGTTAACCCTGTGGTAAGTTTTGTAGGTAAAGAAATAAAAACTTTAAGCTTGATGTTTGCCTACTAGACGGTATGTTTATTTCTGATATCGTCTTACCACTTAGTTACAAAAAGAGCACAAAAAATCTAAACTGATTTTTAGATCTTGTTTTTAGTAGGAAAGGTTAAATTAAAAAAGTCGACACATCCCTGTCGTTAATATCGTTCGATAAGTGTTTGTAAATATTTTCATTGTGAAATAATTAACAGCAAAATTCAAAGCTATGTGTGTATGGCAGAATTTAAAATTTAAAATTTATCCTAACCAAAATTAATAAATAAAATTTCCAGTGTTAAAAAACTTTAAATTTTAATATTTTACACAGTTGGAAAGCTTTCTGTTTGTATCATAATTAAGTAATACCTGAATAATTCCTCATGTCAATAAACCAATGTATTGACATACATAAATTACTCAAAATTATGTCTTTTTAGAATAGATGAAATTGGGTATTAACTTAATTCACCTAGTAATCCATCGAATTTATTAAAGTTATCAAAAGTAAAATATATAAAAAAAATATTTAACATAGATTCAAAAATATATCGTGCATAATATCATCATATTTTTTTTTAGGAATCCTCTTAATACTGATATTTTATTCTAATGCTTACCAGTTTCAAATTTATTTGTATTTACAAAATATGTAAACAATAATATTGATTGCGGTCGTGAGGTTGATTGTATTTATACAGATATTCAGAAGCTTTCAACAAATTTTGCACAAAACCTTATTGTTTAGAAATTTGTTATTTTTATCTGATAATGTACAACATGTAATTTGAAATTGTAAAGCACCACATGAAATTTTTCGATAATATGAATACTACATAACAAGGAAACAGCGAAATGTAAACAAAACTCACACAAACATAACACTGTCATCTTTAAAATCGAAACAATGTTTTCGATCGCTATTGCTTCAAGCGGTACTTTCATATGCGAGTATGCAATGTATATCGGTTCATCCACGTGAACGAATATTTACGGTATTTTCGTCAAATTTTTGCTTATTTTTAAAGGTATTTATGTTAAATTGATATATATGTAGTATTCACTAGTATAATAAATAAAGTTAACTGCAATGATCTTGATAGTTTAATTGTTCTAATTAGTTGGTTAAAATCTTCGAATTTGACAAGCTGTAATATGACAGTTGAGAATTTAATTAAAGCACCCAACCGATGATGGAATTTAATAATATTCCAGTTTCTGAAAAGGAATAATAAAAAACAATACACATCAATTCTGTTAGATGTTGGTAGCAGCTTAACAATAATTAAAGAACGAAACGAAAATATGATCATACATTTATAAGCTTCAAATGTTCTTTCGCAAAATAAATATTGATTGATCATAGATAGATAGGTAAACCATAAAATCTTTCATTCTATGAAATTGTTTGTACCTTTTGAAAGTTTAACTATTTAGATTCATTGGCTATTTCAGAATAAATTGTTTTCTGAATCTTGTTTGCCATTTTTCTATCGATTGGATAGTTCGGAACCTTCAAGTTTTAAGATTCTTTGACAAATTATCTGTTCAGTTTTCTACATCTACAAGATTCAAGAAATCTTTTGTAGTCTCTAGATTTTTGATAGTTTAGATATTTATATTTTTTGCACATTTCAATTGTTTGTATCTCTTGGGTGTATCGTATCCTCTATTCAGCCTCGATTTATTTAGCAAAATTCTAGAGATTTTATTATACATCAATAAATGTTTGTTATATGTCCGTTATTTATATCAAAACTATAAGCCTCAACACAACAAAACTGTGTTATGTTGTTTAAGTAACATCGACCAATATTTATTTTTTCACTACTTGTTAAGCTTGGGAACCTCTCGAAGTACTGGATTTATTTGTTTTTAATTAATGGCAAGCTGTGTTTTTTTTAGTAAAATACATTTAAAAAAATGTCAAAGCGAAAAATTAACGAGTTTACATTATAAATCCCATACATTTATATAAAAACAACACACAAAATCTATGTTTAATGGAAACATTTTTAATTATTAAGCTCTTTAACTTTTTAAAAGGTTTTTTTCGTTCTATTTAACATTTTTGTCATTTCGATTTGACACTTTTGTTTTATTTAGCATTACTAACTGCAGAACAAACTTGTTCAAACTAATTATTAAATGAGCGCACTGTATTAGGAGCGCGAAAGTTTACGGTTCTAATGTTTACGTATCGGCTTCAAGAACTGTTGATAATTTATAATGATAGACATCTTTTGTGATTCCCTCCATGGTACGATTGTCTTAAAAGGATAGGTTACACTTTTATTTCTTCAAGTTCTCATTTTGACTAAGATAATTACAAGAACAAAGAAACGCTTTACCGAAAAGAGCTTCTGCTGTAAATAAAGGTAGACCGCGACCAACGTAATTAATAATAAGAAAGGGTAAGACAAAGTCACCAGTTTACGAAAGAGCGTTTGTTCTTTCTACGTTGAATTTAGAGGCAAAACAATCTGTCAGTTTTAGCGTCAGTCCTTCGTTCCCTGATAAGCGTATAAAAAAGTAAGGTAAAAATATTTTATGAATATTAATTAGCTATTTTGCGCCGTGAATACAGGATAATCTATATTGAGTGTCTATCAACTTTTTAGTATCGGCACGTTTATACGAACCTACGTATTATAACGTTTTATTAAACACAAGGTTATGCTCACGACGTCGGTTGTCTTGTTGGTTTCCTGCTGTTGCCTATTTATTTTTTAATGTGCTGCAGTAAAGTAAACGCCTTCACCACTGCGTCAGACTAATTCGTCAGCGTATAAACTGAATTTCCGCTACAATCAGTCCAATAATTTTTTTTTCGTTGGTATAATTCAGGAATTCTACGTTAAGACTTTTAAAGTGTAAATATTTTTGTTTAGTTGTGACACTTAAAACGGCATTTGTTTTCTGATTTCTAAAGTTAGGTATTACAATAAGTTTGTCATAATTTTTTTAAATGACTGAACTTCGACTATAATACATCTCTTCTATAACAAACAAAAATTTTAATTTTACCAAAATTCATATCCTTTAAACTATAACTATATTATTCTCCCCACAACGAGGCTTATTCAGTTATTCTGAGGAAAATGCTACAAGTTTCCCAAAAATCGTCTTGGCCATGTCGGACGAGAAAAAAATATTTTTGACAGTATAACAAACTAATATTTGTAAAAAAAAATTACATTAGCCCACATAAAAGTTTTCGAACATACATCAAATTGACACAAACAAGTTTTGACTATTTTTACTCAAGATCGAATTAATAAAGTTTATTTAAAAATTTAATTTTTCTTCAAATTTTTCCGCCGCTGTTGTATTACATAATTTTAGTTTTTCACATGCTTACAACAAGACGGTATCTGTCTTTATTATTTCAAACATAATTTGTTTGGGAGTTTTAAAAGCTCGTAAATATCACTAAAGTTTGAAATATTTACGTCTCCGTTTACGGGAGAAAAAGCTTCTTTATTTCCTTGGTTATTAACACACTATTTAATATATGTTTTACACGTGCTCTAGTTATAGGTTACTTGAAATGCTCAAAACATGAGCTAAAACAGCACTTTTTCTGCATATAGGAAAAAAGAATATTTTAGGCAGTTTAGTTTAGTTCTTAAGTTTCTCTGAGTCACGAATGATTCTCAAGAAACTTTGGATCTTTCAACTGTTTGAATTTTTTAATAATTTGAGATTCTTTAAAAAGTAATAATTTTTGATAATTATAGACAAAAAAATGGTTCCGTAAGGTTTTGATTAAGATCTTCTAAACTTTTAAAAACTTCTCAAAAAATATTATTGTATATAGATCTTTTTGGGTTTAAAAAACTGTCAATTTATAAATTTTATTGAATTTTTTAAAGATTAAGCAAATGTTAATTTTTCTTTATTTTTTAAATTTTGAAGCCATAAAATCTACTGATATATTTAAAATATTGTATGCAGGTAACGTTAAAACTTGTTTTACATTTTTAATTATTGTTTTTGTGGCTTATTCTAATTAACATGTAGGCTTTGAAAAATAATTTAATTTAATTTGTAAATTGTCAACATTTTGACCATGTATATTTGGATCTTAACCATTTCAACTATTTTCCTAATCCGAAAAACCGAAGGAACTCTAATGACTGCAGGCATCATTCATTCTGGAACAAAATTTTGCAACAAAAACAAAAAACCAAAAACTATCCAATAAATATTAAAAGTTATGATGGTCTAAAGAATTTCAGAAATCTAAAAGACATCAAATCTAGAAATCGTAAAAAATTAAAAAAAGCTAAAACATGGTTTAAATTTAAAGAATGTTAAAAATACAGATAATCTAAAAAACTGCCAAAGATGAGTTCTAAAAAAAGTTTGATAACTTTAGAAAGTTTACAAAATCTGAAGAAACCTAAGTGTCTATAAAACTCATGCAAATCAAAAAAAAATAAAATTAAATACTGAATAAAATTTCTAAAATGCATAGGAATCTAAGAACCGCAAAGTTCATGCCGTACAAAGAGTACCAAAATGTGAATTTTAAGAATCTAAAAATTCTGGCTAATCATTAAAATAACCCACTGAATCTAAACCTTTTAAACCTGTTACATATTTTGAAATATTTTTGTTGCATGTATCTAATTAATATTACATTAGATTTTGCTTTTTAAATGTGACAAATGCAACTAAAGACTAAAAACTGTGTAATTTTTAGTGTCTCTTGTAAAATATCTAAATTTAGACGAGTTTGTTATATGACAGGGACAATATTCTAATTATCTCGGACTGGACATACTATGTTCTAACCAATAATAAAATCAATATCATCGTTAGAAACACAACATAACAATTACCGTTTTAACCTTCTTATAACTCTGGGATCGTCACCCAAACTGCATTACAAATCGTTAAACTATCTTTTTATCGATCTTAGGAAGCTCTTCATTATGAATTCAGCAACGTATTTTGTCTTTTAATAACTCCCTTGACATGCTGCACGTTCTCATTTGTATGCAATGAATGTTCTTCGTCATTTTTTCTTGTTCATCCTCACAAGGTTCTTGGACACATAAATAAATGCTCAATAACACAAGTTTAATATACTTGCAAGAACAAAATATTTAATTTGTTGGAACATAATACAAAAACCGTTTCGCTGAATTCTCAATAATATCGCATAATTGACTTCTAGAAACTGGCAAATGACGGGAAAATAATGATGAACGTTCACGACACGCCCTATGTTGTAATCAGTTGCAAATGTCCGTTTAGAGACAGTTTACATTATACAGTTTAAAATGAGGGTACTTATCGGCATAACAGGAAAAAAGATTGAATGCAGATTGAGTAGATGCTGAGGGACTGAAAGGAACATAATTTATTTTGAGTTTCATAGAAAAAAACGAAAGATATGTTTCATGGTCGTTTGAGCTTTGTCACTTATAAAAATGGTCGATGCTTGAGGATGACTGTTGGAATATTATTATACCTGTCATGTAATATCCTAGCTCTATTACTGCAAAATAGAGAACAATAATACTTATTGCTTGTTTTTATGTGATTGGTTGACTTTCATGTTCAAGAAGAATCAGACGAAAAGAAAGGTCAAAAAATATGTTCCATTTTATTTTAATTCGGAGAGTTTTTGCTTCACAGCTTGGCCCCATATAAAATGACCTTAACTTTAAGAGCTCGTTAACAAAATCTTTATGCAAATAAATTAATCTGTTTTTCCATCAACTGTCGTTTCGGATAGGAAAGCTGGCAGTAAAATTAAAAGCATTTTTTGTTGTTTCACGTAAAATGTATTTCACATGCAGTACAGTACTTATACAGCATAAAGAGCAACATCATTATATTTATTTGTTACACTGCGATTATGCACTAGTTAATCGAACAATAGGTACTGCAATTTTAATTAATTACGTCAATAATATTTTCCCAAAAAAATAACATGGGATACTATTTAAATCCTTATCACATAAATAAATTTTGTTAATAAAGGGAGACTCTTACCCTTTAATCTGCAAGGGTCAAACCCGAAATTTATAGCCACTTTATTACCCTCTAATGACTCAAGTGAGCGAAAAAGTAAAGGCAGACATAACAAATTGTTATTAAATGAAAAAATAATTACATCTCTTCTGTCTCCTCCTGGTGGGCTTAATTATAAAAGTAATTTTTTCTTTAAAACGATGTCATTATAAGAAAATAGTAATAAATTAAACATTCCGCTTCTTTAAGATGCCATGTAATTAATGTCAATAAATTTGTTAACTTAAAGATACCAATCGTATTTAGATTAGTACAAATTTTCACAAATCTCCTCCAAAGCTTCCTGTTTATATGTAGTGAGATTCAAATAAATCATTTAACTAATCGAAATTTTCTATTCTAATTAAATTGTTTATTCTCATCAAATACAAGCCATTAATTTTTAACAAAGCTTCAACTATATTTTCAACTTCGAAATTGAAATAAACAAATAGAATTTAAAAATTATTGACACTTGAAATAAATATGTCGTAGACTGTTGACTCAAACTGGAGTTTCATGAGAAATCTAGATACTTTTGTGCTTCTGTTGAAAACTATACAAAGTTGTCTTTAGCTCGTTTATGTTTTTCACTGATATTGTCGGTCATATTTGGGTAAAGAAACAGTTGGCCATCGTTATTACATTTATCAAAGTGATAATAATAAAAAAGATATTGCTCCATAACTGTAAGCATTTCTTGTTTCGCCTACTTCTTATATAGATTACTATACTAAAATGTGTAGAAAACCATTCATGACCAAAATTTAAAATTCCAGCAAATAATTCCAAAAAGAACTACTTTCTCAAGTTTACAGGTTTCAATTTTTTTAAGTTCTGAGATGTCTAAATTTTTAAATTTTTCGACTTATAAAGTTCAAGTTATGAAGTTTTTAGGCTCCTAAATATAGATTATAAAATTTTTACATTCTTAGATACTTTAGGTTGCAGATTTTTAAATTCTGTAATTTTCAAGCCCTCAAGTTTTCCAAGTATGTATTTTTTCTTCAGTTCTTTCCCAAAATTTTAGATCAGAATATTTTTAAATTATCAAATTTTTAGTTTCCCAAGCATAAAATAGCTTAGATTCTTAAATTCTCAGATTCTCAGATTCTCAGATTCTCAGATTCTCAGATTCTCAGATTCTCAGATTCTCAGATTCTCAGATTCTCAGATTCCCAGATTTCCAGATTCTCAAATTCTTAGATTCTTAGATTCTTAGATTCTTATATTCTTAGATTCTCAGATTCTCAGATTCTCAGATTCTCAGATTCTCAGATTCTCAGATTCTCAGATTCTCAGATTCTCTGATTCTCAGATTCTCAGATTCTCAGATTCTTAGATTCTTAGATTCTCCGATTCTCCGATTCTCAGATTCTCAGATTCCCAGATTCCCAGATTCTCAGATTCTCAGATTCGGAGATTCTTATATTCTTAGATTTTTAGATTCTTGGATTCTTGGATTCTTGGATTCTTGGATTCTTGGATTCTCGGATTCTCGGATTCTCGAATTCTCAGATTCTCAGATTCTCAGATTCTCAGATTCCCAGATTCTCAGATTCTCAGATTCTCAGATTCTCAGATTCTCAGATTCTCAGATTCTCAGATTCTCAGATTCTCAGATTCTCAGATTCTGAGATTCTTAGATTCTTAGATTCTTAGATTCTTAGATTCTTAGATTCTTAGATTCTTAGATTCCTAGATTCTTAGATTCTTAGATTCTTAGATTCTTAGATTCTTAGATTCTTAGATTTTTAAATTCTTAGATTCTTAGATTCTTAGATTCTTAGATTCTTAGATTCTTAGATTCTTAGATTCTTAGATTCTTAGATTCTTAGATTCTTAGATTCTTAGATTCTTAGATTCTTAGATTCTTAGATTCTTAGATTCTTAGATTCTTAGATTCTTAGATTCTTAGATTCTTAGATTCTTAGATTCTTAGATTCTTAGATTCTTAGATTCTTAGATTCTTAGATTCTTAGATTTTTAGATTCCTAAATACTTAAATTCTCATTATTCTAACAATTCTACCTATTGTATTTTAACTAGCGTGGGCGTTTCGACTTTTATTTATTTATTTTCTTATAGAGATTATTTCTAATGTGACTGAAAAAATGGTGTAAAATACCAATAATTTTACAATTTTTTTATTACTGGACTGAACATGTGTGAATCTTGTACTTAAAAATTAACCAGTCTAATACTAAAGAAAATTTCTCCCGAATGTTACATTATTTAGTAATCTTTTAACATTTAGAAGGTTTTAGGTTCATTTAGAAAATTCTAGTTTTTTAACTCTCTGAAATGTGTTAGTATACAACAGGTGCAATAAATTTTATCACATATCAGAAATGTAGAATTTGAAGTATAGTCTTATTCACATTCACTATCCGATTTTGACCAACTTCATTTTGTAAATGCAACCCGACATGCAATTTCGATAAGTTACTTCATATCTTTAGTAACCAAAGATGAAAAGATATGTCAACAGTTGCGTAGTTGGTTTAATTTTATTGTATTGTGACCCTTTTATCTGTTTACTAAAAATATTTTTTTATCGATGTCAGATACGTTACTTGATTTTTTTTTTTAAAGTCAAACAAAAATGTACGTTTCTTAATGTTTATGAATCAAGTTATACATGAATAACGTGTTAAAGGTTGTATTCAAAGTTTGTTGAGGTCGGAAAGTTTTGTGAATCAGCTTGTATAACAGATTTGTGTGATTCTGTCACAAACCAGTACTTCAGCATTAGTTTTTCAAAACATTTTTTACACATTATATAAAGTCCTTATTGCAATATTCATCCGGCGATATTAGAAACTATCCAAAGAAAATCTGGTAATATCTCTATATAAAAACGAGGGTTATTATGCAGCGTAACGCTACCCTCATCATCAGCTTTTGTCCGAATTTAATTTAGTCGTCCTGAATCGAAGAAGAGAATATTTTTCACATGTATAGAATTTTGTATAATGTAATAGACAACAATAGCATCCTTGAAGGACTTTGTATTCCCATTCCATCTTTTAGTTCTCTCAGCTCGGTAGTTTTTTTATAGTGGAAAAGCGAGCAATCTCTAATATCAGCCGCCGTTTAATATGAACATCTTTATGACTTATAGTATTAGTGACAATGCATTTTTCAAAAAATTTATGTGATATTATATAAAAAATCTCCAGTATCTTGAAACTAGCATTCAGTGTTAAGTATTAAAACAATGGGCACATATTAGAACATAAAGCACATATTGCTTTACATCAACTTATTTTCGTAAATTTATTGAGATTCATATCTTCAAAAAAATAAAGGAGTTGTGACCCCAAAAACCTGTGAACGTCAAGTAACAAGAATCGGTCGATAGTAACTAGTTAGTGCACAGTACTCACTGTAAAGAGGAGTTTTATAGTGAAATCTCGACGGATGAGCTGAATATCCAAAATTTGAATTTATAAAGATATGTTTGGATCTTTCATCACTGCGCTAGTAGTAGATTGTCGGAACCCATTGCAATTTTGTTTGTGTTGAGATTTTAAATAAGCTGTTGAATTCAATGTAAACAAAGTGTTCATAACATATAAGCAAATTATAGTTCATTGTAAGTAGTTAAACTTGTAGTAATATATATAGAATATAGGGAAAAAATTCTACAACAACAAACCTATATTAAGTATATAAAAAAGTGTTATTTCAATTATACAGCTAAAGCAGTGTAAAATGAACTTACCTTGAGCATCCACTACATCGAGAACGTGAAAGATAGAAATAAACAAGAGCAGGTGCCATTTTTCTATTCCCATGACGATTGTTGTCCCGACTACCCTTTATTTAACGTGAAACAACAGTACAGGATTTCATCTCGTGCGAATGTGATCTTGTTCATGTCGGAATCGTTGTTAACACCCGTTTCATTTCCATGCGGCTCGCTTGATTTTACTGTTATTGTTACATTTTTATGTTCACTGGCTTAACGGATTAACGAATTTCCAATCAATTGTTAGAAAATATTTTCTTTTGAGATACAGTGTTAAGTGGCCCTAAGGAAAAAACACGAATCTAACTCAAATAAATATTTAATGCTGTGTTACATGGACATAATTTCATCGATTTTACGTGCCATGAATGGAACTGCTTTAGTGACAGTAATATAAAAGTAAATGTAGTGCAATGTAAGCTGTTAAGCATTGGACGCAATGGGATACGTCCAACGTTAATATCAACCTCAAACATTAAATAAAATAAAGACTCTGACTTCAGTTTATCACAGAGATCAAATCTTATATTTTCTAAAAGGAAGCTCGAATAAATATGTGTACTCGTTTTTTAATGCTTTAAAAAAAACACTTATTTGATCCTAATGATAAATATCTTTCTGTCAGGTTTTCCAATAGTTGAAATTTAGAGCGTTCAAATTGAGCAGAAAACAGTGTTAATATTAAACAGTATTACAAAGTATTCACTTAATTGCAATATTGCAAATTACTGAAATTAATATGTTTGGACCTGTCATTACTACTAGATTTTTGTTATAACATTTCAACAATAAAACAATTTAAACAATAACGGTAATATGATGTAATTAATTAACTTACTATAAACTCAGTAACGTACTTTCAACAGTTTTCAAAAAAATGTAAAATCAAAAGAACACATATTGTGCGTTTTTTTAACTCACTGTTTGTCTATAAAATACTCAAACAAATTGTTATTTAAAAAAACTCTTCGATAAATTTTAAAATTCATTTGTCCAAAGAAGTTTGTATAAAAACATAAATTTGAATATTTTAACAATTCAACTTACCTTATGTTGAAGACAAAAAAATAACATTACCCTATTTTGATAAACAAAAAACAGAATTATTACCCATTTAGTAGTTGTTCAAATTATAAATATATAATTAAATCTTAAATTCGTACAAAAAGTTGAGACAGTAATATCCAGCTTGGGCAATTTACACACATCACAACATTTTTTAAGAGTGGACGAATTCCGTTATTCATTGTTGTTGATGTTGGAAAATATTTACGCTGGTTTGGTCAACTCCTGTAAAATTATATTTTGATGAACAGCAACAACAGCGCTAAAAGTGTGTTCTCCACAATAATGAAATGAATCAAGTAGTTTTAAAACTCTGTAAAAACATGTGGATCAAATGGCAAATTAATTATCTGTTGTCGATTTCATGCAAGGTCTGGATGAATCTTTTTTTGAAATAAAAGATGTCACAGATTTAAAAAAAATGTTTATATAAAAATATAGAAATAAATTGAAAGTCAACTACGGAAACTGATGTTTTGTTAGGTGTATTGAATATAAAAAAAGACGATAAAAGAAGAGATTTTTAAACAAGGTAAGTAAGAGTTTTTATCACGTTACACACAACACGTAAAAAATGGTAAATTTATTTTCGAAGCTTAGTGGTTACAAAATACATATTTTCCAAATTAAAACACTTTTGACCTCATGCGACCACAAAAATTGCGACGGAAGCAAACATTGCAACGGCTGAAATGACAGATTACGCTAATAAGCAGGGACAAAGTGCAACGTCACACTATGCGTTTTTGCCACAATGCTCAATAGTTGACTCCTAACTTCACTGAAATTAAAACTGGTTCTAACGATTTAGACAATTGTTCTGATCAAAAAAGTGTTTGACCAAAAATCGATTAATATTAAATGTTAAGTTAAAATAAAGCAAATAATAAAGTTGAGATTACCGTTTTGGTTTAGACAGACAGACAAATGAGCACGGTTTTAAAATTTGCTTCGATTTCTTATTTTGTTTGTTGCTCCAAAGTCCAAAATCAAAACGATTTTATGAATAGTGTAATCCAATTTATAATTTTGTATTATAAGTAACACTAGTCGACAACAAAAGCAACATTTTTTTTATACATAAATAAATCAGAAAATCGTCAGTCATTTTTTCAGTTTTGATGTTTTTGACCAGCCTGTTACTATGTTAATTGATGGAAAAATAAAACAAATCAAAGCGAGAAAATAGTGTTTCAATAAAAATAAATTTTCCAGAACTCATTATTCTACATTTAATTGTTGGAACGTGATCGAGCTGACCCTTTGTCAACATGATACCACCTGTATAGCGATAAATATGGAAATAAAAACAAACGAGCCTTTCAATCAAATTCCTCAAAGATCAGTACTGGATACAACCTATTATCGATTTATGTTAAGTCGAGTAGATATGCAAAAACATTAAAAAATACATATGCCATTACGTAATTCGTATAAGTACATTCGGTAGTTTACTAATGTAAACTGAACTAAACATTCCCTTTGTAACTTGGGGGTTTAAGCAATTATTTATTTAATTTGTATTTTCTCTTTACAATTGTATTCGTAAAACATGAGATCTTTGTGAAAACAGATTTAAGGTGTGTTGTTTCACAAAGGCAGTAAAACATCATGTTATATTTTGCTCAATTTTTAACGTCCAAAAATTTCGAGAATTCACACAATGACTTTATTGTGCAATGACTAAAAAACTCGAAAAAAGCTAAAAAAATTAAGTATGTTTTTTAAATTCCTAATTAGACAATATGTTGGATAAGCGTTTTTAGACAAATTTGTATCTATAAAAATGAAATAGTAATATTAAGTTAATGTTAATTTGTTAATTGATGCTCAAAATTCGTATTCCAATGGTTTATCAAGTAAAATTTGTAAAATCTTTACAGTCACTTAGTTAATGTCGGGAAAAGGTAAACATAACGACCACCCTAAGGTTTAACGCAACGACGTGGTTTTGAACTTTTATTTTTTCTGTTGCAAGTATTTATGTCATGCACAGTATCACTCTCCCTAAAGGATGGAGACTTTTTGATAGACTGGTTTTAAAATTGTACATCCCGGTTGATTAAAGCCGTAACGTGTCATATTTTACCGCAATTATGACAATTGAAACGTAATTTTAAACTAGAATATCAAATAGATCAGAAAATAAATTATAATAAACGAATTTTATACACCCAGGAATATTTCCAACATCCTAGTATTTAATTCGGAATAAATCTGAAATGAATGAGTAGTTCAAGTAAGAGAAATTCAATTTTAACAAAATATTTCTCTTGTGGATTATGTCCTTGTCCAGATTTGAGAACTCACAAGAGAAAAAGTGAGTAGCTCAGTCTCAGAGTGGACCAACACACTGGTGGATAACGTGGAATAAGTTACTTGTAGCATCAACTATCAGCGATTAGAACAGTTATCATATTGTTAGAAATATAA
Organism: Cynaeus angustus; assembly: GCA_030157275.1. Taxonomy (NCBI): domain Eukaryota; kingdom Metazoa; phylum Arthropoda; class Insecta; order Coleoptera; family Tenebrionidae; genus Cynaeus; species Cynaeus angustus. The sequence continues at coordinate 20,099,463 of CM058058.1, forward strand.
CGTTATTAATTTTATAGATTACCGTAGATTGATATTACTACCTTTATTTCATTAACAAGTCTTTGAGATTGCCTGCTGAGAGAAATGGTTTACTCTTACTTTGAACTCTTCATTTAAGAGCAACATCTTATGATTTCTGCTCATGAAATGTTTAACGAAAACGAAATAGAACGCTTACAAAACATAATTTGAAATTTACAATAAAAATATTTTGAAGACAATATAGTGCAAATCAAAAAGTCAAACTTATCTTAAGTAAATTAAAGTTTGTAATTTTGATAGTTATAAGTGAAGCAGATGAATGAAAAAATTAAGAGACCTGTTTGTGTTTTTGAACTGAACCAGCTTGATAAATTCTTTTTTGTTCGTTTCATTTCTTGATTTCCCTTCATGGTGTAATCTAAGATTAATATACGTAGTGGCTGGATTTTTCATAAAATTGCTTTCAACGTAGTTGAGTGTGTTCGCAATAGCTGCAGTACTAATAATTGGGTTACGTTTTCGTGGAAAGGAAAATTTGAAATTTTTCTTCTTGAAATGACTTCTAACTTTTTGCAGATTTCTATAACACTTTTGCTAGGTTGCAGTAAACCTCCCCTGTTCGTTAGATTCAACAATAAGCTGTTCGATTTGCTGGCATACATCTCTTTGTTACAAATTTCACATTTAATTTTTGACGCCAATTTTTGGACAACAAAGCCACTTATGTACTGAATTGCATGATCTAGATATATAGAGACATTAATAATCTCTGAAAAGTGTTTTGTTCTCCCATTACGTCACATTGCCTCGCTTTTGACATGCAATATGGGTATGGCATTCAAAGTACTTCAGTTTGAATTTTTCGAAGCCCTAACGAGATTTTTGACTAGTAAGCTCTCGTTCGCAGATCGGAACTGAAGAGGTGATAGATTATTATTTAATCCTCTACGACGTCTAATGGTACTAAAATTAAATTATTTTGTATAAAAGTAATAGAGTTTGCAAACTTGATACATGTTTTTCGGTTTTTTTTTGCTATTAATTATTAATTGTTGTCTTTTACCAACATCATATAGTTAAGATAAAGTTCAATGTGTGCCCTAAACGCATGAATTTTTTTTGAGCAAAGACCTCAGCTTAGCCATAAAATATTTAGAATTTAATATACCAAAAATATTGTTTATGATTAAACAAAACTCTGCCGTTCCATCACAGTCTTCCCCTTAATTCCTTTACAAAACAGTAACACATTACTAACATTGCTGCTTAAATTTTGAACTGCTAAAAACACTTTTATTGTTCTATTTTCGTAGTTTATATGTCTTGAACTCAATTTACTTCCTGTGTAAAGACCTTTTATTTTTGCTGTCTTTCTTCGAGCTTGACAGTATACTTCAATTGAATTTCACTTTGATTTGAGTCATATAATTTTTTTTATCTGCCAAAAGATTTCGTCCAAGTTTCACCCATATAACATGCATCGAAGAAAGTATAAGTCTTGTAAACTATAAGTGAAGCCTATTTTAGCGCACATTCCTTCATTTGTGGGTGGTCTATTGAATGTCAAAGATTTACAAGTGGCCCCATTTCCGTGCAATAACATTAAACATTCCTTTGACAATTTTATTCTCTCGCCTGTTTCAAGCTCATCGATTAAAAAATAACCTAAAGGAATTTTCTAATACGAACTTAAAAACACAGTCACAACATTTTTAGCTTGTTTAAGTTGCACAATTTTTGTGTTTGAACTATTTTCTGTTCCATTAAATGGTAATTATAATTATATAAATTTGCATTAAAATGCTGACCACTGTCAACAAATCCATAATATTTTCCATTAACATATTGAAGATTTTGAGAAATCGACATCTCCTCTGTTGTTAAAATGTCGATAATATTTTGTCCGGTTTCAATTTTGTATTCCAAAGCTGCGAACCTTTTTTTTCGTAAAGCCATAATTCTTGCCGTAGAAGATTATATGTGGTTACCAAACAGTAATGTAAAATGATAACAAAAGATATTTTTGCTGTTTAGCCAAACAATGATCGCTCAAGAATGTTTTTTATACAATGCGGAAAATTGTTCTAAAAAACAATTATTTTAAGGATATGATGCAATTTAGAGATCCGTCGTTACTGCAATGGCAACTGAAGCGTCCAGCGACAAAAGTTATCTTTCTCACAAAAACTTGGACAAACCAGTTAGAGGTAATATTTCTTTTTTTACTATCCTGTTTTCATTTTCCAATGTTTTAATTTTTTTTCCTTGACTTTCAAAAGCATTTCTTATATATTCTAGACTCCGTTTACTTCTTGTTTGAGAAGTGACATTTTTTGAACTTCTGGTAAAGATTTAGTCAAGGAAACTGTAAAAATGTAAAGGAATTATAAATTACACGGTGTAAAAGAAAGCATGAGGTATTTTCTGATTTATCGATCAATTACTTCAAGTGCTTATTATCAGCTTAAAATATTTTGGAAATTGTTATACTTAACATTAATGCATTTAGGTTGCAGAAGCAAGGCTAAGAGTAAACATTTCATATTTTGAGGATTCATTTAAGTTAACGCGATAAATTGAGAAATTGCATATTTCAACAATTTTTTTTGACAAACTATACATCTAGATCTTCAAAATGTCGTGAGCAAATATAAGACGACTTTTTTGATACTTCCTGTTTTATTTTACAACCGTCAATCTGTTTTTATTTTCTAAGATTATCTCTCGAAAATCTTTAAAATTCCAAAATCAAAACTTGATTTTTTTTACAAATTTTCTGCTCGTGAAAGTTTACCGAGAGCTTTTGTGAAATCGCATGGCAAACAATGTTAACAACGTAACTCCTACTTATTATTTTTTATCAAATAAAACAAACCGCTTCGAACAAATCCAACGAGAAACTTTGATTTGTAACTGGAATCTTAATAACATACAACGAAATTCAATTTGGTACTGAAAAGATTTATCGACATTGATAATAACAATTAACAATTAGAATTTGGCGCTAATTCAAGTATGGACGTACGTAACGTTCATTGATTAGCTCCATCGTTACGAAAAAGAGAATATAGTACATGAATTTGCTTAAGTAAGGGCTTACTTTAGTTTAGACAGTCGTAAAATATTTAAAAATGCGACTATGAGAAAATGCGATCTTCTAGCTTCTTCAAGTGACTGACGGGGTTTCGGTGACACTTTTATGCAGTTGTTGTGCGATTGCAGCACTGTACAGACCTACAGACTCAAATGGCATTATTCCCTCACTGGCCATTATGCCGCTTTTGCAAATAAAGATAATTTTTTATCATTTTTTAAATTGCGCGATTATTCCTTAATAGCAAATTTTGGAACACTGCAGTGTTTGCCAGATTTAGACAGAAAAGAATCATATTTTCATATTCAGTATAGTAACATAGTTTTTCAGGACTATAAAACAAAGAATTGCAGTAGTAAATAGCACAAGCACGACAATAATACGTTGTATACCGAAATGGAGTCTTTCATTCATTTCGAGAGATGAGGTACTCGAAACAAAAATTAAACTTACCAAAGTTTGTATACTTTTTTATTTACAACTATTTTTATTATTAATATCAAGCCAAATTAAAGGCTACTACCAATTTTCAGACCGGGTGGTAATTGACAGATAAAGTTTAAAGGTGATATCGGAGGTTCGAAGTGGGAAAGTGGTCACCTTTCAATCCGTAGAAAAGTATAAGTCAACAAAACGTTACTGTCAAAGGTCAGAAATGTTAACAGCACGTAATGGATGGTTGTTCAAACTAAGCTGTTGCGGTTGCGTACAAAATTTTGGTGTTGTTTCGTATTAAAAATTTTATTAAACGGATGTATTTTTAAGTTTCCAAAATTCCAAACAGATAATTTTACAATCGATCATACCGAAAACACCATTTAGGCATCAGATTTTGTTTTTTTAAAAGCTAAACACGACTTAAAAAGGATTCAATTAAATGTTCAACCTAAAAGACAACACAGGTGATGAAAAAACGAACCGTATTTTCCTGATTGTTATTGTAGAAGATTGTTTTATTATCAATAGCACTTTTTGGAACAAATCTGGGAAGTAGAGTCTCAAATGATGGAATAATACAGACTACTTTCTCTCATAACGGCATCAAAAAACATTGCTATTGCTAAATTTTATAACACATAAATTAATTTACACGCGAAATACGTTGCGCAATTAAATCCAAACCGTGAGCGGCATTTAAGTACTTTTAGTGCCTAAGCGTTAAAGTAAAGCTTTGGGCGTGTTGACTGAATTGCTCACTAGTTTCATTCCATCATGCTTGTAAATTTGGAAAATTAATATTTTCGTTTTAAAATAGACTAACAAAAATCTCTTGTGATAAATAATGAAAATAAATGATTCATTTTATTATTTATTATTATGTTAATGTCATATTATAATCGATAGAGCTTTAATTTTAAAATTTTAACGCAAAAGTTATTCAACGGGGGTTTGCATGCATGTTCTGGTAAATAAATATTTAATGTCTACCAATATATTTCAGAAATAAAAATACTCATAAATTTTCTCATAATTGCGTTATTATGTTACTAACGTCACAATATTTTAAGCGATTGATTCATAAAATGGTTATGAACAAAAAACAGTATTACCCATTTGGCAGCCATGCAAAAGGATTATTTCCAAAATGCGGCATAAATATGACCTCATAAAAACTACATTCAGTAGACTTTAAGTACCTACACATTTTTATATGTTGGTAGCGCATCTGCCGCCTCTGACAGTTTTAAAACTGTCATAGCAACATACATATGTATATACGATAAAATTGACACCTTTTAAAGTAGACCGACCCAGCTACTAACCCAGATTTAAAATTCCAGCAGTAGCTTCGACGCCATTTTATACGATCATATGGTATTTTTTATTCACCTGTACAGACAGAACATAGATAATTTTAATTTGTGCAACCAGAATTTAAATTTGTGTGTTTAAAGTCGAGCAACCAGTGAAATGGTGTAAAACGAGTCGTTACACTAAATCCCCATTTATTGCTGCAACCTTTTACAAAACCGTTGCTTTTTCTAATTGATTTTGGAAAACTTTGTAGATATTTGAAAGAACTTTGGATGAAAGAGATTGGCCTCTCGAAAAACCTTGATACTCTCGTATAAACAGCCCCATTTAAACGTATGGAGCGATCGTGTTGAGCTAAACAAATACCATCATTTTTAGTGGCCACGTGCAAATAGGTTCTAAGTTTCTAATGTGGGTGGTTTGAATAAAATGGGTTAACATAAAATAATTATATTTTCAAATATTCAGGAGTATGTCCTCCATCTCTGGATTTCTTGGGTAGAACTGTTTAACCGGTAAATGTAACGTTATTTGAAATTTGTGAAATTTGCAGCAAGAAATATTTTATTTATTAAAGTTAAAAATCGTTCTTAAGTATCTGAAGCATGTGGAAAAAAGTAGACAACAAAGTAAAAGAAAGTGAAAATTTAATTAAGGGCGTTAATAACAAATGTACGGTTTGTTGTCTTTGTGCTTTAATGGACTTGCTAACTCGACCTGAATTACTAAAGCTTGCAACCACCTCAAACCTGACGGTTTGCCGGTTTCAGCTCTACATTTAATTTGATGACATTTACCAAAAAAAGCATTTATTTGTCTACAGCAAAATGATCGCTCTGTACACGATAAAACGCTTTTAGTGTTATTTAAACAAAAAAATAGGGACAAGTTTGAATAGTAAAATATAAATGCAAATGTATGCTAGTAGCAAATGTAGTCTTGAAAGAGTTATTTTTATAGACGTTGTTTCTGTAAATTAGTATGCGTCGGTAATCAAAGTGGCAAAATTATTATCAAAGTTTAGTACACAGTATTCAAATTAATTTATGTAGTAGGTCACTTACGATCAAAAGCATCGTAACTACATAGAATATTGTGTTAATTTGCCAAGATCCCTGATCTTATTGTGTAGTATGAGAAACGTACAACTATGCGAGAACACCGAATACATAATACAACATAAATTACATGGTCATAATTGATTTTTCTTATTACTTTATACACAAACGTTCCAAATTCAAAAAATGTTTTGCAAATGTTTTATTTGTCGCAATTATACAAAAGCGGCATAAAAACCAAATTGAAACGGAGCAAAACAGTAGTCAACTTCACACAGTTAGTATAAAAAGCGACAGTTATGGGTGTATAACAAACAGTTGCTTGTTATTTATATAAAATAATGATGAAGCAGTGTGAAAGTATTTGTTTTTTCAGTATATAATCTAACTTAAATTTAATGGATGTAATTTTTTTAGTAATCTATCTTCTTCAACGAATTGTTAATTAAATATAATACTTACATAATAAAACAGATTGTCTCGACTGAAATTTGAAACAGCAAATTTAGAAAGCGGTTCTCTTTCACTAAATAGATAGGTGCTCATTAAGAAAAGATTTCCGAAATTCAAGTCTTAACAAAGGAAATTGCTTTTACGGTCGGTTTTTATTGATTCAACCCATAAAAAAATAATTAATTTAATTCTAAACAATCTTCTAATTCAAACAATTACAAATATACGAAGTACTCAAACGTTTTTAAATTTAAAAAAACTTGTAAAAACACCCAAAAATCTAGAAAATTAAACTATAAAAACACTCATAAATCATTAGTACCCAAAATTTAATCAAAAATAAAAAAATTACAAAGTTCCTGTAAACCTCCAACATTTTTTTTTAAACAAAAGTTTCTTAGAACCAACAGCGTTTGTAAAATTTATTAGATTGGATTTGGTTAGCTTAGATTAGATTAGAATTAGACTGAAAATATTTAACAGTATAAGTACAAAAACGAATCAAACAACTGAAACCTTGAAAAACCCTAAGATTTTGATAAGTTAACATTATCTTAAGCTAAATCTGAATATATAAACGTCAGACTAAAATATGTAATGTTTGACGAAGATCTAAAAAATTCAAGAATTTCTAAAACTTACTTTTTTATTTTATTCAGCAAATTGTATTTTTTTTGGCAAATCGAATGGTTTTGAATTGTATACCCACATCTAAGTGATTTTTTTTTGGCAGACTACTGTAAACATTAATTTTATGTGATCTAGTAAAGACAATTTTTATAGACTCATCTGTCCAAATATACTTTACGGAGTGAAGGACTCTTTTGTTGATTATTCAAACGTGCAGGATATTCTCCAGTATTTTATAGGAGACATTTAATATATCCATACATAAATAAATCAATATGAATTATTATTTTATTAGCTAATAACGAAAGTTACTTAGGCGGACTTCATAGCAATAATCCTCTAGAGACGATTTAACAAAAAGTGTAACTAATAGAGATATAGTTTTCAATTTTTTGTGAAACAAATGGAACCATATTTAAACCAACTATGTCAGAATATTTCACCTATTAATTCAACTGGAACACATGTCTCTTTGGGGATATATGTTTATATGAAAATGGTTGGTAAAGATTCTTATCACGTTTTTGTGTCTCCCGAGAGAAATATTTCTGAAAAGTGTTCAGGGACTGGCCGGTAAGGATCATGCCTCAGAATTTAAATACAGCACTTTGCTGCCACCACAGATGCGGCTCAGAGGAACGCTTGTTAATAAAGATTTAAAGTTGTCAGTATTTAAAAAAGTTTCATATAAACTTGTTTGAATTTCAAATTGAAACAAAATTTTAACCATTTTAAATTAAAATGTTTAAAGTAACAATGCTAGTTTGCCAAAATGAAGACGAACAAAGCTGTTGCATTGTGCTTCAGTGCCTTAAAAAGTTTATACCAAAACTCACATTGTGTTTTGATTAAAAATAAAATATTAGGCATTTAAATACTTTTAAAATTTAATTTTTTTAGATAGTAAGTGATTACAAATTTATGTGGTCGAACAGGTTTTCTGTTTCTAGAATAGGGTTAAATAGTTCGATCAGAGTAAAGTTTCTTTATTCGAAAAACTAACCTATCAAAGTAGAGTGAGAAATACAATCAAAGTAATAGCTTCGGTCAAAGAGATAGGAGACATGGTCCAATAATGCGGTTTGAGGTTTGCGCTCTGCCCAAATACAGCAACCAGAGATGTAACAGTTGCAGAACTCCTGTCAATTCTTCAAATGATATTGACGAACAACTTATTCAGTTTAACCTCTTAGTAGGAAAATACATTAGATATATGATTCGTAAAAAATCTTCGCAGGGCTTTTCAGGCATCTCCCAAAATCGAAAGTAAATTAAGCTTTACTGTCATCGCAATTGCTAACCAATTTTAACGCGAGGTTACCGAAAATTAAGCCTGTTTTAAAAAGTTCATTAATTGGTGTTTAGAATTATTTGCTCTCAATTATAATTGTTTTATTTTGTTTAACTTTACCTAATTTGTCGTAAATCACAGTACCCATTTCAAACGTTGTACAATTGAATGTAAAACTTTAATGAACATTGTTATTAAACTCTCTAAAAACCGAACAAAATAACTAAATTCCAGGGTCTATTTCGCTAGATGTATTTTGGATCAATTCTAAATATTTGTGCATTAAAATTTATAAGCGTCAGTGATAATTTTTGCATTATTCTATGTTGAAATCCCAAGTTCGAAATCCTTATTATAGCTGACTAAATATAATATAACAATGCTTCTGTGAACGACAGATTTATTTGTCATATCAGCATGGAAAATGCTTGCGGCATTTTTTTTTTGTGATTATGCGACGTGTTTTTATAATCATATCTCACGTTTCCACGTTTTGAAGGAACTTCCGTGCTGTTCGATGGTTTTTGAATGCACCAGTAACGTTTGCCATGTCTGAAGAACCTTCAATTTTTATTTTCTTGCGCTGCCTCCACTGAATTTCTTGAACAAAGTGAATTTTACATTACGTTACGTTACGAGTTGAGAATCTTTTGTGGATTTAAAGCAAGATATTTTTGATTTGGACAATCCAATACGATGAAAGTCATGTTTATTGCTTTAAATGAACCAATCATGAGCAGAGCAAATCATATATTTTATTTCAACGTCAAGCACTGGAAAATGTACGTCACTAGATTAGAACATAAGTTTTCAAGCAAAATCGACTCACTAGTAAACGACAACAAAGAACAATTTTATGAGGTGTTGTATTCAGCCAGACATTTTTGCTTTAAAAAGTAGAGTGTTATTTACCTGCATCAATAATGATTCTGTTGTTCGACTTATTATTAACCTATATTAATTATGTAGGTATAAAAACCCCGTTACATTTTTATAAAGGTTCAGATTTCAAAGCCTAATTCGATTAGGGCAGAATTGCTTTCAGAATGCAATGGTAGAAATTACAATGATCTCTGTAATGCGCACGCATTTAAGAATTTTATGTCGCCTGCGTTAAAAAATGCCAACTAAAAACCAAATATGTACACGAGGTATTTAGATGCTCGCTTTCTTTCTATTGCAAGGCAAGATCGTAATGAAAGTTATGTCTGTCAAGCATTTTTTACTGCTAAATATAAAATTACCTTTTTACTGGTTCAATGACGGTAAATTTGAATGCTTCCATTTAAATAATCAAAAATTAGTTGGATTGTCATCGAAATAACAGTTTTACTTATTCATTAACAGAAAAGTGATGTTAATTCAGATTGTTTGATTAAAAATTTGTTAATTTGTCGATGAAATAGAGATACGAAAACTGATCTATCATAATTTTCATTCCTTGTCATATTATTTTAAATCAGACTGATTAATGGAACAGGATATCTACTAAATGTAATCAAAAGATGTTTCCATTAAAAGTTATTAAATTGTTTTTTTTGTGTTAAGTTAATTGACACTTACTAATTAAACAAAATTTAATATTTAAGTTATCGAGCGTTTTTCAATGATTTATTTAGTTTTTAATCAGTCGACACTCAATTAATCAAATTAAAGTTAGTTAGATCAAATAAAACGTTGGAAACAGACAGTTTATTACTCCAGAATTATTTTTTAACATTTGACAGTGTAAGTACCAGATATTGCAACAACAAATTAAAACTGAGTTAACAGAAATCTTTGAGTTGGTAAACAGAACACAATGCGTTCATTATTTTCAACTTATTATAGTTGTATAAAAAGATCTATTTTAACTCGTCTTCTCTTTTTTCTTCAAAATCCGCCATTTTCTCTTAAAACATTACTCTCTTAATTAACATAAGGTAGTCACTTCGCATAAAGTGTAAAAAAATAGTGTACAGTTTTTTAGCTGCTTAACTGTTTTATACTCCAACATACGAGCTTTTTGATCAACCTAATAAATATTGAATTTGCTTCCTTGACGTTAAGAAAGACTTTTTATCTGAAAGCAAATTTTCACAATTATCATTTTCAAAACGCTCGCCAACATAATTATAATGATAATTTGATATGTTAGTATTATAAACAACAAGTTTTATTTTAATTACAACCACAGTTGTAATGTTGAATTTGCAAGTGAAGTATTGTTGGCTTTTACTTTCCTTCTGGTTGAAAAAGTGATCACTGTCATTTCAAAACCTGCATTGTCGCATGTTAATCAGTCAAAAAGTCAAAAAAAAAAGTTGATAGTTTTTAATTTGGATTGATACTGATAATGCTACTGATTGTAAATAAAAATGTTCAGAAAATTCGCCGAAATGTTTCATTTGTTACAAACTGAAATAACTACCTTATCTCTTGATTGAAAATAAAATTTATATAAACTGATAGCACTGATGGAGAAATTTTAAGAAAAAATTTAAAGAGTCATTTCTATATTAGAATTGACCCCCACTTTTGAATTTTCTTTGGGATTACTATATGAATAATAAAATTAATTAGAAGGATGTACGAGATAATAGGTTCCTGATGTTCAGTGAGTGCTTCAAAAGTTTGGAAGCTTAGTAGACTTTTTAACAAGAGTTGCGAACTAGTTTTTTTCTGTCGAGACCATGACTTCGTATCTACACCAGGTCTAAAATTTCTTCCCGAGTAGTTAAACCAAACTTCTCTTAAATATTATACTGTTTAGTCTACTGGCTGATTTTGTAGAAACCAAACATAAACAGTGTTCATAAAACTAGAATGCACTAAAAAAATTGTTTGACATTGTCTTAACTTGTTTTAAGGAACTGTCATCAACTTTTTTGTGAATGATAATGACTTGTAGGTAGCTTTTAATACTCAAATGAAATCAGGCTCAGCAGATTAATATTTAGTCGAACAATGACGATATAACTTATATTAAATTGTTTAGTTTTCCGTTACCTTTCCGTTTTGTGATTTTTCTGATGAACTACTTAACTGTATCAGTTTTTAAACACCTGTTATATATTTAACAATATCAACATGGTTTGGCCATAATAACTATATTTTCTATATTTAAATTTTAGATTAGAAACGTGGATACTTATTTGCATCTATTTTCTTGTAAAATTGAGCAAAAATTAGTGTTTTTAGCTCAATAAAAGGTGAGATTTTTAACTTTTCTAGCATCTATTATATCACAATAACAATCGATACATTCATACGTGAAATATATGCGAAACGTATACTTGAAAAACAGTTTTTTTTGATGAAATATTAAAGAGTTTGCAGATATATTGACCAGACAATTAAAGCTCGTTGTAAAACAAACAATCCTTTCCTTTTAGAGTTATGATATCACAATTATGTCACATTTTAAGCTGTAGCAAAGAAAAAATGGCTCTGAAACCTGACGAGAGAGCAAAAAGAATCAGTTTTACTACAGTATTGACTACCCACTTCACCAACACAAAACCTTGTTGACTAGTGTAGTTATGGCGCTTCTAAAGATATAATGTGGTAATCTATATAAACACAATAACTCCTAAATGGGTGGAAATTTTTGCCGAAATGAACCGTAATAAATATTTCAGACGTCCGGCCTAAATACTTGGAGTTATCTTTATGAGGTTTTGGGGTAAGACTGTTCTAAACAATTTTGAATCAAAGACGCATTATATCTTTTAAAGTGCTATAACTTATTACTTCTGTAAGAACATTAGAAGATGTGAAGTTGAAAATAACAAAAATTCAACAGTAGTTCAGAAGATTATAAATTACTTATCTGTTATGTGCTGTGTTACAATTTCTGTAGTTACAGCAGCCTGTATTATTAAAAAGCTATATACACTATACCAAAATACTGTGACAGACGAGATACTAAATCACTTGGATTTAATTAACGTAGAGTTTGCACTTGCAAAATCATTAAAGACTGAGAATGCTGTCAGTGAACCCGATGCTGCTCATAATAACTGTCGAATAAGTGAGTAATCTTCCCAGTCAACTGACATAGATACTTGTCAATTAGATAGTTTATAACCTGGAACAATAAGCATATTTCTCTGTTGTTTACACGGATATGGCTGAAATTCATATATTAACTTAAAAAACTGCTTATGTATAAAAATTAAGCAATATATTTCATGTAGGCAAAATCGTTTCCACGTGAGTCCTACTATAAAAGATAATACTAAAAATTTTAATTAAATAAACATTATTTATATTAATGTTGCTAATTAACGATATTATTAATAATTATCTTTATTCTCCCATTTGCTGGTTATTGTGTAGATAAATTTAAGTAAAGATATGTTTAACGTTTCCCAAAGTCTCCGTAATAGAGTGGTTGTGGTATGAGTGTGTAATATTCTGTTTTAATTAACCGTTTCAGGGTTAAATTACGATTTTTGTTTCATTATTAATTGTAGTATAAAATTTCAATTAATTCATCAAAAAAAAACTCCAACGTTTAACACGTCGGTTACAAGACGTTGTAGTACAATAAATTCAAAAACAAACTAAAGACGAGCAGTTAGTTGAAATTATTGTAGAACAGCTTGTTGGTGAGGTCGTAAATTTACAGTGTGGCATATAAATTTTTCTTCAATAAACGTAAATAAATTGCCTTGTCGTAAGGCCCGTTTTAGTGAAAGCAGATGGGACTTCTAAACTATGATTACAGAAACTGCCACAAGAGCGTACACTAGGCGTTCTAGTTAGTTTTGTGCCATTAACATAATGCCACACTCCAGTCGTACTTACCGGAGTGGTGTTAGTGTTGTTGGCTTGAAAATTATATCCCCGAATTTGCTGAAGTAACATTAATTTACAAGTATTTAAAAGTTCCGAACGAGAGTTTTACTTGGAAGTTATTTAAAGACGGTAACAGTGTCGCAAATTCTCACCTAATTATGCGAAATGTACAATATAAGACAACTACTGCAGTAAAGTTTGGAAAATTGTTTCACAAGAGATTTGTTCTCAAAATGTTTATTATTCATAAAGGCTTAAGCAACTAACTTTAACATAAGTAAGCAGTATGTTTGCATATGTGTTTTATAAAACGTCAATGTTAGAAAGAAGCATGAGTTGCCCAAAATTGCTGAGTAGTTTTAGAGAACATTTAGTCGGCGTTTTACCTAAATAAGTATCGTGTGATGTATTATTTAAAATACTATATGCAGGTTCTTCTTTTAGTTTTCTCCGTTGTTAACCATATTATTTTTTAAAAAATCAAAATTGGGACACACCGGATAAAATTGAATCTTTAAAACCGAAACAGAGGATAGTGGTTACATGTTTCCCAAATTACCCGAGATCAACTTTTTGAAAATCGCTGTCTCGGTATAGACGGCGTTTTATTAGCCAACGCGCTGATCAAATTTAACACCTTTGAATTTTTTCCACGTGGAGCGCTGTCAAAGAATAACTTTTCACACATTAAACAAATAAAATAGGGCCGCTAAAATAATGCACTGCAAAAGCGTTTAGAAATATAAAGATATCGTTTTATAAATTAATAAATTTATTTATATCGAGCGTTCAAAAAAAGAGAATCAGGTCACCTATAATCTTTTTTGTAATGTACCTAAGTCGTAAAGCTCATGTTGAAATCCACATAACTTATTCTATTTCTAACTTAACCTAATTTGTGGACTTAAAAAACTTATTAAATGCAATTTCAAAAAGAATTTTTTAACTACAAATAATGCTGAAAATGCTACTTGCCTGTTATTGTATATACGCCTCTTTGCTTTGCTCTTTGCTAATGAAAATGTGACTAAGGGACTTTTATTTTAATATTTTTTTGAACCCATAATATAAAATTTCATGATGGCACTTGTGTTTAAACAAATTGAAGTAAACAGCCTGCAGGTTCATATTTGCAGAAATTTGTGTAAATAACATTCGTTTTTATATCTTATAAATTGTGAATTTTTTTAAGGGTGGACATTAATGTTGGTGGACCCTCTACATTCCTAGAGAACGTTAACGAAACAGAGTATGTTACTTGCGTGTGCTAATGTGGTCTGAAACATTAGCACACGCAAGTAATTGGTTTAATGTTAACTATTTGAATGTGGGTATACAATTGTAGCGATTTTATCTGTATTCATCTCATTGTTTTTGCAGCCACTAAGATATTATGTGAGTCGTGGAATTATGCCTTCCTAGTACAATTAAATTTTCATTGAATTTCTACTATTACTTTTCGACAGTTAATGTTCTGAGTGGGTTTTTCGAAGAGTCTAGTTTCTAATTTAAACTAACTTCTTTGTTCTTCTACAAAACAATTTTGTCAAACTTTACTTACTCGCAGTATGTAGAGTGACAACTTGTTTTAACTTTGTTCATTAAAAATCACAGTTACTTAGAGGTACCTATGAGTGACCGATGTTGGTCCTTTTTTGTGTTTATTTTGGTATTTTTTGTGCTTATTGGAAATTACTAGGATGTTTACGTCAATCACGTTACTTTACATTTTCACATAAAAACCAAACAATTTAAGGCGAAGATCTAAAAGATTGGGTGCGAAATGAAGATAAAAACTTTCTGATTTCCGACTGCAGTAAAAGGTCAGGTATTTTTAATTGATTTTTTAATACTTTCTAGATCTAATAAAATTTTTGGGCAGTTTCCAGTTGCAAATTTTGCACCAATCAAATCATAACAGTGTAATTCTCAATTTGACTAAACTGAACAAATTTTAAATCACTAAAAAACGTGAAAATGCCCACAAAAGATTAAACTAATTTTCAGAAGTTCTAAGAATCTTTTTTTTTTGAAGCACACTTAAAGTTAAAAAAAAATTGAAAGGCTGAAAAATCGCATAAATATTTAGAACTTGTCCTATTCAAATTTTTAATTCTAAATTGGATAATGTGTACGCATAAACATTTCTGCGAAAAAAATTTAAAAAAATTGATAATTTTTTTTATCAAGTAATTTGTAATCAAGTAAATTTTTAATCAAAAAAAAAGAACACTTTAAGTTTTGTTATGGTTTTTAGTCTCTTATAAAACCTACGGCACTGCAAACCTAGACAGGTAAGTTAAATTTAAAGTAGTTAAAATTAATCTGAAAATGAGAATCTATGGTTCACTGAGTCAAAAAAATATTTGTACAAAAACAATTGGTGTATATACTGATAAACCTGCTCCCTCTACTCCCAATAAGCAATCTAACGAGGTCTATAACAATTGTTTTAATTGTTTATACTTTTAAACATTATTCATAAAAAAATGTTTTTCTGAGAATACATTAAAAAATATTTTTGTTAATAATAATATTAAGAAACTCACTGGTTTGCTCGTAAAAGATGATACCGAATTTACCGGAGGCAAAGATTACACTAAAAAAGATAATATTTGGTTTAACTTTGCTAAACTTCGCTTGTTCACTACTATTTTAGAATTTCTCATAATTTACCAACCTGAAAAAAAAAAACTACAACTTTCTCCTAAACTAAGTCGAATAATGCAGCTAATACATAAAAACTTGTTCTTATATGTACCACTCTTAACTTTTATACAGTAACCACTACCTTGACAACTGTATTATAGAAGTGAATCAAACAGTGGTGAGGTAAGCGTCTCCGACGGTTAAACCATGTACAAACAAAAATTATATCTTATAAAAGGCCAATTCAGTTATAAACAAAATCAAACTTAACGTGTTTCCCCGGCTTCTAAAAAGTTTCACTTCCAACTTAAATTTGTGGCGCATAAGAAGACTAAATTATGTTGGACCTATTGTTAAACGTTCAGTCGTTAAGAACAGTTAAAATAACTGATAAAGTTTTATGTGGCTAAGACTTCCATACAAATTTAAATTTCCTTTCAGTCGTAGAGTTAATTAAATTAGTATCTGCTGGATTTGCGACTGTTTAAACACAATGAACACTTAGATGTTTTTTTTGTTCTCAGAACGTCTAAAAACAGAAACTAAAATTTCAGAACTGTCAGCTAAGTAACAAAGATTTTCGTTAGTTCTTACAAAAAGTTTAGAATACAGAGCAATTATTTAAAGCGATATAATCTCTAATACTTTATTGCAGAAAGGTAGATCAAGTAATTAATTCAAGACTAAGCGGTTAGCTTAGAATTATACGTCAAATCTGTTTCGACAAAAACTTGCTTAAGTATACATAGGTAGAAACTTAATTTCAGTTTAGTGGTTTAGAATAGATTAAATAATATTTTAATGCTCAAACGGGTTTTACTCTTTTAAAATTTTGTGTTTAATATCCACTAAACTTTTGGTTTTAAATGGTCGTATTCAGCGCATATTTTTCTCATAACAAAAATTTATATCCCCCTATTTCGATTACGTTAAAATAGGTATCAAACTTACCAATTTTATATCCGAGGTTTAAAACTGCGTGATTAACGGGGTATATATCCTTTGCAGGTGACAGGGTAAATTTCCCTTTAAAGTCAGAAATAGAATTTTTGCACCTTTAAAGCTCATTTTAACGTAGCTACTTAACGGTGTTAAATATAAAATTCTATGACAGAAATTCTAATCTACGCGGTGCAAAAAATATTGTAGTTAAATACTACAAAGGTAATACAAATTTTTGTAAGAAACAGATAAAAATAAACATATTTTATTAAAAAAATGTTATCTAACAAATGAATGTAAATCAAGATATTGAAATGAAGTTACATGACGTATTGCCTCTTCCTAAGTATACATAAAGAACACCTAATTTGGCCTCATTTCCGGGTTTATTTATTTTGTATCTAAAAAACGGAATTTTATTAACGAAATAGCTTAACAATGATTTTCGTGTTCGGTGAATTGATACTAATAGGCGGTTTTGGAGCCTGTGCGATCGTAAAGCCCCTGAGACTTTTGTTTATGCGACCACAGGAAACACTTGATGTACTCTTCTACTGTGCGAAATGATTCGTCAAAAAACTAACGTTTTGTTGTCTATCTGTACCTCATTTTTGTGCTCAGTTTATTATCTGAACAATAACTTGTTGTGCTTGCATGTTGTTTATTTATTGTTGCGTGTACAGGGAACCGAAATTTTGCTTCAATTTAGTAATTCATTGATTTCATTTGTTCTTTTTCACAAACGTTTTATAACCAGGTAGGCAAAATTCAACTGGACAGAACGTAACAAGACGTTCTATTATTGATCTAGATTTTCCAATGTAATTTCTGTTTTCGTAAAGAACGCCGATCAGAACAAATTTAAACTTATACTAAACAGTTACTTTAATCAACACGCATTCCACTCTTTTTATAAACATTTGTACAAAATTATTAATGTTAACAAATCTAAACATTTTGAATCCTACAATTATCAGAAATTGTTGAAAAAATTTTGTAAATCTTACTTCCGTTTTTAAAAACCAAAATAGTTTAAAACGCTCAAAATTCAAAAAGTTCTTAAACATTCCAGCTTAAGATTTTTAGATTTTTAATTAGACAAAAAAAATTAAATTAATAAGAAATTTAATTTAAGTTTGATTTGAAAAATTGTTTTCTTTTATCTCTCTAAAATTCCAAAAATTTAAAATCTTTAAATTAAATACCTATTAAAAACAACTGAAAAGTTCCAAATAGCAAATTACTTCAAAATCCTAAAAATACTTTTTTGTCTCGATCGATTTGTAGGTCGTGCTGCACTCTTCCTCCAAACCACAGGTTTCTCAAAAAATCATAGTCTTTACGGCCTTGTTACATAAATAGCTATTAAAAATATTTAAAAATAAAGTTTTTTAAAAACAACAAAAAACATTTGAGCATAAAATTCAAGAAACATCACAGAACTCCTAAAACTAGATATTCTATAAATTTGACAATTTGTAAAAAAAATATAATGTAGGAATTAACACTTTCTGATATAAATATTTAGAATGATTTTTGAAACACAAAATTTAATCATTTAAAAACTAAAAAATGATAAAGTACTATAAATTTAAAATCTAATATTATAAAAATTTAAGACTTAAATTATCCAAAAATGTAAGTTAAGTATAAATTTTAAACTTCATCATTAACATAGTAATATCTGTCATGCAAACATATTTAAAAGCTTCTGACATTAACTTTACAAATATTAAATTAATTAATATTAAATATTGTTGTATTCACGTCCGTGATTTTGAAAATAGGTTATTCAAGAATCTAGAATTCTAAATTTTCAAATCCGTGATTTAAACATAATCGAAAATTTTGTGAGAATTTTAATTACAATAAAAATGTAGGTAAGTTACGACTTTTAAGTTTCTACAGTCGTTTGAAATCCACAATAAAGTAAGATTTAGTCAAGAGAGATTCGTTGTAGACAGTATAATAAAATTTTATTGTCCAATGGAAAAACACAAATAAATTAAAAAATGAAACGACACATTGTTACACATTAAGGAACCTTTTGTTACTGAAAACTTTAATTGAGAGAATTGTATTTTTTAGTTTGTTCTTTTAGTAAATTACTTTCTACTTTTCTTTCAACAGCAAATACTTCTAATGTAACACATTTAAAAAAAAATACTGTTTAATTATACATCTTTATATTTTATGACTTATTAATTTCAGGTAAATTGGCTAAAAGCGCACTTTATTTTTGTAATTTCGGAGTCGTGCTTTTATTTCATATTTTAAGTCATTTAAAAGTATAAACAAGTTGCGTAGCGTAATTATGCAGTATTTAATTTTGCTATCGATTTATTAGTCTGTTTTTATTTTGTACTTTAGCTTTTTTTCGATATTGAAGCTTCTGAAAAGAAATGTCTCATCTGAAAATCAGATAATTTATCTTCGCAGCTTGTCAATAAAAATTTATTATTGTATAAATATATTATCGTTGAACCCTTAACATTAACCATTCATTTTAATTTGAATATTTTTTTTTAATGTGTTTATAATTACTATACAATTTTCTTTGCTAATACTGTCAATACATTTTTGATTGGCTAATTTTGTTTTCATTTTAATTAGATCCGGGTTTTATGTCAGTTCTCGTTTGATCCACTGCCAAACTCAGTAATAAAAAATACTTTAACTAATTCAATCCAAAATATAAGTCTCATGAATTTACCGAACTCATAGCTTCGTTTAAAAACAGTAAATGCACCGGGATATTTTTTCTAATCTCTGACTTTTGTTATCGTAATTACCTTGAAGGTATTTTTTTTAAATTAGTAAAAACTTAAATTTACCTGCTTACTTCTGAATAGACTGTCAACTAAATAAATCAAAAATTTAGTTAATGAAAGGTTAGATTGCTCTGCACTTTTGTCCACTTTATGTTAACTCACCGTCATTTTACTTTAAAAACGTACACTGAAACTGTTAATTGCATCTTCAAAAAAAAGCAATTCTGCAAATAGTCTTGCATCGAATCTTGAATAAGCAATTAACGAGCTATTTTCACGCTTACAGAAACTAAATTGAAAATTAAGGACACGTGAACTGAGGAATGAAAAGTTCTAAAGTGATACTACAGAAGAAGCTAGCTATATCTTTGATGAAAAGTTTGTCTTAATCTTAATGATGAAAACGATATTTCATTTCGTCGTTTTGTATTATTATTTGATAAAAGTCATAAATTTTGAAACTTAAATGAGACAACACTTTGTTCAACGTGTAGACGATTTTTGTCCAGAAGAGCAATTAAAAAATTGTATAAAATTTTAAAGAGAAATAAAAATAATGAAGTTCCTGGGAGTAATACCTTGCCATGATCCATAGAATCACATTTATTTCATTTTTATTTCTTGGAGAGCGACTTTGTCTTATAAGCAGTATTTAATGTCAGTTAAGTTTTTTATCGCTGTTGGTAATACTTACTACTTCGCATCAATACCAAAAAACAATAAATTTAATAAATTGATTTATCAGAATAATCTTCCCTTTTTTTGATATTTGATGACAAGAACAAACTTTCATACAAAATTGTAATAAACTCGATTAATTTAGTAATTTAGTTCAGTTCAGTTTACAGTAACGCTGATTTTTGGTAAAGTTATTAATGCGTATGGAGAGTTATTGTTCTGTCAATGGGAAAATTAATGGGAATTTTGTGGTCTACGAATATCAATAGAAAGGGAAAAAAAAGAGGTGATTTATAACGGTCGACGAAGTGCTTTTAGGTTGACAATCGGGAAGGAAATCACTAAGGCGTTTCGTCTTAATTTTCAAAGTGTTGGTGCATATCTTAGATGGAAAGATCAGTTACTTCGATTTTTATTTATTTAGAGAAAACTTTGCCACGAATCTGCAACCAAAAGTTTCAAGTTAAACATTTATTTAAAGGAATCCCTTAGTACATTACCAGTATATTTCTGAGTAAATATTTTTTTATGAACCCATTTCGAACGAAGGTGCGTGAAATGAGATATAGGTCATGCATAATCTTGAAATGCTATGTATTCTGTACATAAAAAAGGATTTTGAAATACTGGTCTAAAATAAAATCCTAGCGTTTTAAGGGCAAATGTGATGTTTCTTCGCCCTTACAAAAATAAAATCCTATTGTCCATTCTATTGTCTACGTTTTGAATGAGACGTCGGCGTCGTCATAAAATGTGGGATACAATAAAAACTCACCGAGTTATCAGTCCAAGTCAAGTTTACGTTTATCGGTCCACAAATCACGTTTTTGATCAGTCCACCCTAACAATTATCACTCAGACAAATACCCTAAATAAATTGGACCGTATTCTACCAACGCGAATCTTGAACAAGCTAATTTCCAGCCGAATCTAAAAAATAATTACCAATTTGTTTTATTTTAAGCATTTCATATCTCATTTCGCATAAATGTTACAAACGTAAATGACATTTTGACTTTGCTTTTGGTGCAGCATTATTAGCTCACCGGCTAGGAAATCAAACTAACTAGATTTCGAGAATATTACAGTTCAGAGAGTAGTTTATTTAATGTCAAAGTAAAACGTTATTCTTTATTAGAAGAAAAGATAGAAAATTTTAAATCTACCTTTAATAAAAACAGTGTTTATACAAAAAAATTAATGTAAATTCTTCTAAAAATGCCCAAAGATAAAGTAGTGTATTTTTCAGTAAAACTTCTGTGAAATTCAATTGCTTTTGAATGTATTAATTTGTAACTACTTTCTGAATAAGGTATACAAATACTCTCATGTATTCTATAAATATCAAAAATAATCTACGTAATAGTTACTTACATAAGAGTCAGGAAAATGTATGGTTACTGCCGAAGAGATGTTGAAAGACGAGGCACTTTGTGCAGTTTCAACATTTTCCTGACGAGAAATGTATTAATTTTTTTCTGAAACCGTTGATTTTAATACAAAATCACTAATTTTTAATTTACGAAATAATTTTCACAAATGTCAAGCACGTCAATTTTTTTCGTTTCCAGGGCAAAGTCATATTTTTCCTTGACGACGGCAGGGAATGAACTTTACCTGACGACGGCAGGGAAATTGACTTTCCCTGCCGCAGTTTTCGCAGGGAAATGATCAAGAAGCTTCGATTTCAGAAAAAAGTTTTTTTACTTACAACCTGATTTCCATAAAGAAAAAAACAAACAACCTAAAAAAAAACAAAATTAAATTAAACTGGCTGTACTACTATCCCGCTCAGCAAGTATCTGTAATTATTGTTTTAGTTCTTTGGCCTACCTGTTCGACATTTATGAGTTGCCACATCAAAACGTGCTCTTGTACGTCAGTTGGCAATGGCAGCAGAAGCATTTCATACAAATGAAATAAATACTTCGAGGACGCCACGAGGCATATAGCATTGTCGAATAATTTCAAGCATATTTTCTCTTCAATTACTTTAACGTCCGTAAAATTAGTCCACCGTCAGTTTTAAAATTGTATACAAATTGTTTAGAACGATACTGAACTGAAAAGGTGTGCTATAAACATCCGTGACAATCAAAATCATTGTTTGTACAGCTGAATTCGCTCTTTATCATAATTTCACAAAATTGGACACTTAGATCTTCTCAGCCCGTCAAAGTGACAATTCAAAAAACTTTGTATCTTAGTGCTCACAAAGATCCAATAATAATAAACCAAAAAATACACAAACAAGTGTAAATGACCATATCATTTACATTGGCCGTGTTCATGTATTAGAACGAATAAACAAACCCCAAAAATCGTGATTCATTTCAGATCGAATACATGGCAACGTTTAGTTGCAAAAAATTTGGTAAATATGCGTTCAAATCATAAAAAGGATGCACCACAACAAGATAACATAGTTGTATACGTGAAACCTCGTTAATTAGGGTAGAAGTATTTAACGAACTTTCCATTCTGAATATAATTTGAAATCAAACCCACGTAGGTTTGGACAACTATTTTATTAATTGTTTTCTAGCAAAAATTCTTTCATTGTGATTAAAATTCATTTTTTATAGGTAGAAATTGGTATCGGTTTGTAGCAGAATGTTCGCTACTGACAAAAGAAGTCAAAAGTTTTTATTAATAACGAATATTGATTTATAATCAGTTGATTAGCTACAAATAACTGTTTAGTAAAGCTACGATCACATTATTTAGTAATCTGGAAGTTGAAATGTTAACTACTTGCAGATATTAATAAGATCTCTCACTACAAATCGTACGACATTCAATGTATTTGATGTTTGCTATCATCGCACCAAGTTTGAATTAAGTGCTCCAGTAATCGAAATAATGGCTCCTACTAATGAATGGTAAACGATAAAACTGTACATTATTACGTTTTTGGTTTTCCATGAACTGAAATCAGTCATCTATACTTTGAACCTTTATCAAACCGTTCAGTCCTTACAATTACAAGGTGATAAAAAAAAATCTACTAGGATCTGATTTATGAACAGTGGGTAAAATATTTAATGCCAAATGTAATTAAGTGCTCTACTGTAAAAAAAAAACGTGATTTTCTTTTATAATTAAAACTTAATTGAAATCCAATCCTAATCTGAAATCCAATTTAGTGCCTTAAAATAAATGAAGTAATCAATGAAAAACGAATGTCCACGAATAATAAATAAACAAATTTGAAGCACATGTACTTTCAATCTTAAGGTGGATATTATCATGAATAAGAGAAACATTTAAATGTAAAAACAAACATCAAAAATTTGTATGATGCACAAAAACAAGTTTTACACTCAATATTATAATGTTTTGTTTTTCTTATAATTTTTTGTATTTTATATAATTTTGTCCCCATCGGTGTAAAATTTAATTAAATATAAAAAAAAGAAATAAAAAAAGAAAATCTTTATTAAATATTTCTATACACAATATAAACGAAAAAAAATTTAAACAGTTACTTTGTTTCAGTAAAACATAATAAATTTCTTGTTACCTAGAGACACAATAAAATCTATAGTAGAATTGCATTTGTTCAATGTGTTAATATTATGGAATTGTTACTTGACAATAGCTGAATAGATAATAAACTGTTTGTTATTTTTAATTGTATACAAACATTGTTTGGAAAATTAATCTACAAAAGTTAATTAAAGAAATAGTCCAAACGTTTACATTTTATAAGTAATGTAAATGCATGATCAAGTTTAGACTACTGTTGTTTTGAAACGCAAAATTCCCGTAATTAAAAACTTTTTCGTTCCGTAATTAACCTGGCAAAAATAATTGCCATTAGAGTCAACCCTTAAAATGGATTATTTTAAAGCAACTTAGTTTGTGAACAAAATAAAAGATGTGTTGAAGCGCAAAAACTAGATACATGGCGGTCATTGAACAAAAAACTTGTCGACTCCTATCTGATCGAACCGTGAAGATAAAAGCTTTTATCAACTTCGTCGCCCAAATAATAATTAAAGATAAATTGAAATTGAAGTAAAAATAATAAAACAAGTTTGGAATTCGTAGAGTTAGATACACATATGTATTAATTAGTAATTACGTATAATTTTTGTTATCAGTTACTTGAATGTAGCTGTGAATAATTCTGCATAATTTGAATCGCTTTAATCCGTTAATTTTTTGAAGTAAATATTTTTAAATATTCAAATAATGTTCTCAAAATAAAATCTCATGAATATTTAGCTCCGTGGAGAAAACCGAGAAAATTGCACCACTTTACTTAAATATCTGCTGTCACCTTAAACACTGAAACACATTTTTTATAGTTCGAATAAATTTTTAAATTAGCAGCACCTCAAAGTCAATTTAAATTAGTTTTTCCAAGCGCTTTCACCAAAGTCGCACATTTCTTAATTAACCGACGACGACAGAAGTAATTTTCGTATTGACACGCAGATCACTCAGAAGTTCTTCTACATGAACGCGACGATGGTCCACGAGGTACTGGAACAGCCCAGCCTCAACGCTAAAAGCGCCCCAGCGATGCGCGGCAAACGTTTGAACTAAACGAGCTTTGGGCACTACTGGAAAAGCTTTTGTCTGTTATTGCGAATATTATAAGTGCGCATTTAGATTTAGAACAGAAATGTCTTCGTCTCTATTCATGAGATAATACGATTTTTTTCGCATTTAATTTGTCGAATGTGGTAGAACGTTTAGAAATTTTATTTTAAATTTGCAGAGAGATTGTTTCAACTAAAGGAGATGCGGAAATAATGTTTTTGTATTTACCTCTATTTAAAAACAAATTTTGATTTTAAAAACAGATTAGGTCAAGTAGCTAGTAGCAATGCGATAACGCCTGTCGAATTTAAACGGTTTGACACATATCATAATTGATTACTATTCGAATTTTCAATAAATGCTGTTATGCTGTGCTAGATGTCACTTATCTGTAAAATTAATAACACAAGCTTCTTCGAACGTAAGCCAATATTTAACGCCATCCATCTAGGTGTTTAATGGAATAAAATAATATCAGAAATTTGATGGAGCGCTATTAAATTTGTACAATTCACACTTAATGGAATCTCATAAATAAGTAAATGTTTAATACTCAATTTGAAAGATGAACAACCACTCAAGCTTTTCGTCAAGACATCCTGTATTTTATTACTGACTTACTTACAGTATTTACGTTACTGAATTATTCATAGAAAATTAGGGTCACTTTGTGTACATAATGTTCAATAAATTAAAATTTGCTGTTTCAGAGATACTTTAACTTTTATGAAAAAAATATCGTTTACATATCAAACAAATATCATCATCTAAAACAAAATGTAAAAAGAGTTTTTCCTTTGATGCAGCTGTAACAAATTTTTCTTAAAAATTAATTTGTTTAAAATTTGATCCTGAACAATTAGTCCCCAGATAATTCGTCTCCGAGAAAATTTACTCTTCTTTGGATTAACTAAAAAGATATTATTTTGCATCCATTTATACTTTCAACACTGGATTTAAGTATATTCGCAAAATTTGAAAATTTTGATAATCAAAAGTTCCTTACAGCAAGTAAGCTTACAAATCTTTTTTAAATTTTGCAACTAGTTTTATATGACATCAAAAAAGGTAACACCAAAAATCTAAATTTTAGTATACCTAATAAAAATCTCTGAAAAATAGTGTTTTTTGATTTTTTAATTTGTAGTTTTCGTAATGCATATAATGTATAACTCCTTCTAAACTATCTATAGATAATATAAACACATTACGACCTATTTATGAAGTTATAGACGATTTAGATAATTTAGAAAGTTTTATATTCTATTTTAAGGTTTTAAATAATTTAGATAATTTTAGATCATTCTTTCTGTAATAGCAGAAAAAAAATGTAATTTTAAAACTTCGTATTTCAGTTTCTGATTTTGTGAGCTCTTACGTGCTTTTAAAACCAGTCCTGTTCTTTTGTCAGTGAATGGAGTAATGAAATGGTTTCTTTTCAAACGAGCTTTATCTGATTAAGTTTTATGATTTACAGCGTTTGAATTATTACCCTAGTGTTTTCAACATAACTGTAAGAGCCCGTCTAATTTCTAGAACCAACGATTTCAAAGTCGATAATTTACCACACAAAATTTATTTAATAGTACTAGCTTGATTTACATTATTTATGCTTGTTAGGTTTAATTTTGATAAGATTATATTTCGGAATGTTTATATAATGGAAATCTTGGAAATACCTGTAAGACTGTGAACGGCGTTTTAATTTTTATTTTTTCATTATTGTTTTAAAGCTGTTTTATATCTAGAATCCCCAAGGTGAGTACTAGCTACACAAAAACGCTGTCAGTGATTTTAAATTGCCATTATTGGTACAACAAACGCTAAGTACTTAATACAAACAGCTTTTCCATTATCGTATTTAATCAAAATGTATTCACGAATTATGTGCATTTTTAGTTCCAAACAAAATCAAGCTTTCAGAATAAAAAAAATAACTTTTGCGTAAAACACGAACCAACTTTTTTAAAAAAATTGCTATTAATAAATAATAAAACGGATTATTTGGTTTATGGTTTCGACCAAAACAATTTCTTTAAATAATTATGTCACCTCTACAATAGATAGTTGCAAATTTAGTCAAGTTTAAGTACGGTAGAAACTATACAATCATAACTCACCATAATTCAATTAATTTTTACATTTCGTCTCCTTTAATTTCTCTTATCACTTTACTAATTATCTCCTACTTTCTAATTTTGAAGTTTGAAATTTTACACGTGCAATTATTTGCTTCTTTGAATAATTATTATAATTTAATTTTTCCGAAGATTATCACATTTCCTTTTTAGTATATAATGTTTATAATAAATTGTTGTTTACTTATATGCAAACCTTACGGCATACACATTTGTCACTTAGCAGTTCTATTAACTTTCTATAGATACTACTACGTTTAAACTCGAGTTTTGAAGTTTTGATTTGCCAAGTCTCATCTAAAGCTTCGTCTCTATCAGTTAACGTTTTCTAATAGTAAAGTTATGTTATCCTCTAATTTCTCGATTCATCTCGCTTAGGAGATTTTTGATTGAACATCGCAAGTGTACTTATAAAAGTTTTTACTTTAATTTTGTAATTTGCTCTAGGTGAGCTTTCATTGTTAACTCTATAAAACTTAGTGTGGTCTTGTGGTGTGTCCGTTATAAGACAAAGAGATATTTTTTTTAATAATTCTATTTATTCTGTGAAATACTCTTAATTGTAAAAACTACATTTTTCATTTTAAATTATATCTTCGTAATTCGTAAGTTTTTTTCTGCAAAAATTTCTTCTTGGGGAATAACAATTCATCTTATCGTTTAACTTTATTATTGATTTTTTAAAATCAAATCAAGTCGTTTAGATTTATACCATTGACGTAACCAATTCAATACTTTAATCAAAACTACTAGTTCTATAAAGTCTACGTTTTCTCGGATTTTCTGAAAAAAAAATTGTTGATAAAAATCTGTCGAGTTAGAATGCTTTTCAATAAATGAGCTTAATTTTTCGTCGTGAAATTAGATATGTATTATGTATGTATTTAGATTTTGAAGGCTTACAAATTGCAACATTATGGAAAGTTTATTTTTATTGTTAAAGTTTGCAACTTTTTCTGTTTTCGTTTCATTCCTATCATTTTTACATTTTATCAAGATAATCCAGTTGACGGCTTTGTCTTAATAATTCTTACAGATTTTGAAAGGACTAAACCATCCATCTGTATTGCTTTGAAGTGTTTTAATACCGTTACCTTTGTTTGTGTTTGTATTATTCTCAGCAACACGTTCTGTCAATATGCATCAGGTTCTGCAGCACAATCTGTTGCCACATTAGTATGTCGGTATTTAAGCAGATTTATAATTGTTGTTTTTCCAGTTAATAAACCGTACTTTTTTTCAATTTTTTTTCTTCTAACGGTAAAATATGGGTACTCAAAGTAGAAGGTAATAAAAAAATTAATAGAATATAATCATGATCACATATTTTAGATTTTTTGAAAAAAATCTCTGGTTTTTAATGAACGCATTTGGCGGTCATGAACTGTATTGCCAAATCACCTCAAAAACAACTTCCAGTGTCTCCAAATGTAGATATAAGAAAAATTTTGTTTTTTCAAAAGTTTTTCCTTGGCTTGTCATAATACTGTGGCATAGAGTTTATCCGCGACTTATGACCCTCGCTGTATTTGTTACTTGAATTTTTGTATTAGTGATTTGTCGTGACCAAACTAAAAGTCATTGATCATTCATTGACTCATTGATAAAACTTTATAATTTACAAATGAAGGACGAATAAAAATATAAAACTTTCTAGTAATAATCAATAAGATAGAAAAACGGGCTGTAATTGTTACAAAATGTCACACTAATACCATACCCTTTTTATAAACTTGTAAGCAAATTTGCATTTTAAATTTTAATACTTCACCTTTTTGATGGTATGTCTTAAGCGGGAAATAAATTTTGAACCACCATGTAAGGGAAGTTGTGTGAACTCAAATATAGAAAAGTTTATTTTAAGTTGATTTGGTAACACTGTTATTAGTTTGATTCTTTAATGTACGCAGGCATCACTACCTACTGTATCTTTCCGACCTCTTGAAAATTTCATTAACCCCTAAAATAATTTTCGCGAAAATCGATTTTTTTCGGAGAAAAATAAAAATGTGTTTTATTTTTGACAAATCCAATTGTAATCTAGTCCAGCAAATGCAGTTTAATTTGTCAAAATAATTTTTGCCAGCCCGGCTAATCAGAAACATGGACACTAGAAATTACGAGAATTATTATTATATTATAATCTTTTACACTTGGGTGGCCAACTACAGAAAAAGAAATTTTGCCACAAGTTTGTTTTTAAGAAAAATGGTCCGAAATATTTTATTTTAATTGTTATAGAAAATATTTTATAACGTTTTGGTGGTCCGATTTTATTTTCACTTTTTAAAAAACTGAATTCAACTTTCTGAGTGGCTAATAAGTACCACGATGAATACTAATTATTTTAGCAGCGCCTAAAAATAAATCGACCCAATTTCACGTTATTTAGTTTCTGAAAGTCGTTTGTCGTGCTAGTTTATCTAAATAATCAAAAGTCTTGTAATAATAAAAATTATTTCTCCGCGACTTACGACCCACCTGTGTATTAAATGAGCTTTTAGACTGGTTAGTGCAAGATTATACAGGATTCCTAAATGATGCAACCAATTTTAACCAGTTAATGTATACGAGCGTTATTCAAAATATTTTTTTCGTAAAAACAAGAACGAAAGATTCCCGCTCCCGCTTTGTTTCTTAAAGGACGAACTGCACTGAACCATACAAAAAAACGTTACGTGAACAAAGGTTTGATGATTATTTGATCTGATTAATGTTCTTAACACCCGTAATATTATACTTTCGCGTCACTATTTGTAATCCATGGTTTATAGTAGATTAATAAATAATTCTTAAGTCTTTGGCAAAATCACAGTAACATCAAAGACGAGGAGCAGTGATATCTCTTTTACTTTTTGCCTCGTAAGTGCTTCCTCAATTGATGTTACAGCACTTTCTATTTTGGAGTCTGTTTGTTCTTTTTATCGCTCGGAAAAAAGCTTTTGACAAGATTTGAGCCGTTTGCTGAGATTTTCTGTACCCTTCCAATCAGCGGTGCGTACGTCTTTGTAAAATAATTCTAATATTTTTTCTTCACTTTTATCTGTTTGTAGAACTGTCTAGATTATTTTTTAATGTAATTACTTTCTATGCCCTTTTTTTTGGTCTGATTTATTTCTTTTTTCAGCATATTTTGTTCGGTCTTTTTAACAAATTTTGTACTTCACTTTGTGTTACATTTTTGTTCAGGCTTTCCTTCCTTGTATTGTAATATTTTGGTTTCTATAATTCCCTTGTTTCCTCTCTCCACACTTGCACTGTGTTTTTTATTGTTTCTTTAACATTTTTCTCTGTGTTCATGTCATTATTGAATAATCATATTCTATTAATTACTCCCTCAAACTGCTCTCTGAGATTTTTATCTGATAGTTTGCTCGTAGAGTATTTTTCCGATCTAGTCCTTCTAAGTGACTTTTCTAATGAAAATTATTAATTTATTTTTTTAATTTTTGCTATGGCCAAGATATTATCATTATTATTTGAATTGGATATAATGAATCGTAAGCAAAAAAGCCTTCTTAATTTGATACGTATTTACAGTTCTGTTATTAGGCCCCTCATGATGTATGGTGCACCAACCTAGAACCAAATAGAAATAGAAGATCCTAAAGACTGGCATCGACGTCCCACGGTACATGACGAACGTACGTACCCACAACGAACTGAAGATCCCATCCATTAAAGAAGTCGTCAGAAATATTGCCAGCAAGCACTTCTAAAAGGCTACAAATCATAAAAATCCCAGTCAAAGAACAAACGAAAGAAACCACAATGAGAAGATTTAAGAGGTCAAGACTCGCGATGGAAGAAGGATAGAAACAGGAGATGAAAACGGAGGCATCCTACACGAATGCAACACCAAAACAAGTATCACCGACAAAGAAAGAAGAAAAACACCACAAAACCAACGACCAACAATAAAAAGGGAAAAAAATAACAACGAAGAAAAGGACCACCACGATTGCGGAAAAAGATTGAAAGATGAAGAAACCGGGAAAAACTAACCAACGAGAGAGGAGGCGACCTGATTTCAAGCTGAACTGGTTTTGTGGAGGCTAAACTAGTTCATACGAGATGTATTAAGATAAACTAGTTTAAACAAAAATAGCTTGTCCTGATAGTAAAATTCACATTTGAGGCCCATCTAGTATTATCTAGGCTAAACTGATTTTCATAATTATTAGTTTAAAAAATTATAATACAAAATAAAAATAAATATATGAAAATTAAGCGCAGTTTTATGGAAATCTGCATTTGTAAAAATTAAAACATTATTTGATGATGAATTAAACATTTATTTACCTTTTTCATTTGTTTTTGTAGGATTTGCTTCGTTAGCATTTGGAATTGCAAATTTTTTTTTCTTCTTGCACTGGCATCTATTTATAGCACAGTTTTGATACAAGTGTACCTCACAGAACCCTGTTTAGGTTAAATTGAATATTTTGTAGCTGCAGTATTTAATGAGATTTCAATATGGTGATCAAAAAAATTGTCAAGTGTAAACGTCGTATTTTTTTATTTTATTTTTTCATTATTATTATTATCATAAATTCATAGCCTATTAATTAAAATCAGTTTTAATTTAGCTTTAAGTGTGAAGTTTGCTAATAGGACAAACTGATATTGCTTACGTTAACTTAGTGTATCTTAACACACGTTTGGCCTAAACAAAACTAGTTTAGCCTAAATTCAGGTTTGACCGGTAACATATACAACAACATAATGTTACAATAAACCTATTCGTTACTAAATTTTGATATGGTCAAAACAAAATATTTTATTTTGGTTATTAAAATTTATCAATTTTATCATACATATTTTTTTACAGCCTCGTTTTTGGATATTTAAGAGCCTATACCTAAAAGATCTGCATTTTTATATTCTTGTAAGTGCTGAAAGTAGAAATTATCTAGTTATAAAACAATTTCTGTAAATATTTAATTTAAATATTTCAAAATTTCTGCTCTTAAAATAAAAATGAATAATTTAAGTTCTTATTACATTATTATTACATTACTATTCAGCAACTTCCTTAATACTGCGCAAAATTTACTAAAGTTTCCACACTACGGCCTGCGAGTAGTGATTAAAGTTCACATCAAAATAGTTATTATTGGATATAATAAGGTTACAGCAGAGTTGAGTGATGAGTTTAATAGTATGTTACGTAACGAGAAGTGTAACAAGCATATTACGTGTGGATTGGAAAAATTACTAACGAGTCGCTCAGCAACGAGAGAATTAATTCAACTTACCCGTAATTATTTTACAATTCACGTTGTGTACTATACTTTTTCCATGAGACTTTCTAGAAAGGTGGTGGCCAGACTGTGCGGAAAAAACAACTGACGATAAAACGAGGGGAAAATAGCATTTTATATTTAATATTTAAAAAAGAAAAAATTGTTCAAGAAAAGAACAAATTTAACAACAGTCGGTTACTTACTGTCATTTGTAGAATGTCATTTTCTGACTTACTGTAGAATTGTAACCAGTTTTATGGTTTGTGGCGTAACAATGTCATTTAAAGACAAAATGATATACACTGGCGGTAAAAGTTTAGGGATATTTCAAAATAGATAGCACAGCTACTATCATGGCTACTACTTTTTGTAGCAGCACTTCAGATAGGTCTAGTTAATTCATAATTATAAAAACATGTTCAGCTTGTTTACGTGAAATTGCAGGTGAGACCAAAGCTTAGTTACTTAAAAATTTACATAACTTAGCAAATTACCCTCTATAAATGTCAGTACAAAACAAAAATAGTGGACTTCCAAAATTAAAATATTAACGTTTCATGATATACTCGTTAAATGTGTAGCGTATTTATTATTTAGAAAGTTATGTGGAATTTACAAATTCATGGAAAGCATTAATTAAAAGCTTGAAAGTTGGAGTTATTTTGAAATCCAAATTATTTCAACCGAAATAATAGTACTTACTATTTAATGAAGTAAATTAGTAATTAATAAATTGTCATAGAAGTTAAAGTTAAAATATCCAGGTTATAACCACTACGGTACGTATCTGTAGGAAACAACACATTAAGTTCGTTTTACACAGACCTCGCAATAAAGAGTTCAGTTAATTGGAAAACAGTAGGCTGGCTCCCTTATTGATTATCGGCTGTTTTAGCAAGCAAATGCCCAACGTAAACTGTACACTATTTTTTCTCTTAACTTCATTTATGATTACGGAATGTTTGATCACCCGGATAATTTTTGTTCCACTCTGGTAGGTAAATTCATACTTGTTACTCGCTAAACTTACAGATGCGTAATTAATACGTCCCGCCTGTATTATTTACGTATAATTAACCAAGGTTCGATAATAGACGTCATCAGCCTTTAACTCTTATTAGAAGGATTAACTGTCACACTATTAATGCAAAGGATTTTTTTCAATTCGTTTGCGACACATCTCCAAAGCTGAAATACTTTTGTAGCAGCTGCCAAATTAAAACTTGTGCTGAAATGTGTAAAATGATTAAGTATACTATAAATTTTCGTATTGCCAGTCGTGTGAAACTTCCTTCAAAGATATGAGTTTTGCCTCATATTTCAGTGTTGGTTTATGTTATGTAACGTGAAGCTGAGTTTTAAATTGTCATTTTTTACGAAGCTTAAAATGTATTCTAGTGACAGGTTGTACGTCGATTTACAAGTAGAAATTTTGCTTGGTGTTATAATGTTCTTTACCTTTACCTTTAATCTAAGTATATCCCTTAGTTTTATGTTTTTCATTATTTTAGTAATTTAGATTTATTTATCTTATACTGAGCCTTCTCAACAAGTAAATGGAGAATTTTGGCGAAACGCAGCAAGATACAAAACTAACCTTTAAGAGCAGCCATCTCAACCCACATAAAAAGTGCTTTCGCCACAGGTAAGAGTTAATATTAATAATAGCCATAACGTTAGTGTCTTAAGTCAAATTATGAAAAGCTGAATGTAAGCAGTGAACTGGGAAATAACGGAAGCCTCCAAGAGTTTCAATTAAAGCCAAGCAGATAGTAGAGTTGAAGACATAAATCTCATTTTCCACAAACACAGGTTAAAATGGTTTTTGAGGTAAACGCTCGTTAATTCTCATACATAATAAAATATTGCTGGAGTTTCTTAGGTTAAAAAAAAACTTTTTGTATTATGTAACCGATATTAGAATAATTAGGTTCATAGCTAAATTAACTCGATTATCGACCTACTATCTCCCAAGGCCTGTTGGTTGATGTTTGAGCTTTGAAATTTAATATTACCGTCATCTGCGTTTAGACAGATAAGACAGCTTTATATTACGGTAGATTGTAGCAAACAATTTCAAGAAACTCATGAAAACTTGTAACGAAGCTGAAATTAAGCAATTCAAAAAAAATTAATATAATAACATAACGCTGCTTTTACATTACCACATAATAAAAATTGTTTGTCACAGACTTCCGTAATTTGCACCGGTTACAAAATTGGAAAACCCAGTAAAATTGCATTTTGTACTCTCGTTTATATTTATTTTGGACGCGTGTCGTGTAGCGCGGAAGGTGTTCATCGACCGAGGTTAATTTTATGGGTAGTTATTTGCTAAAAAGTAAAAATTTTTGAGCCTAACAAAATGAGCTGTAAAACGTAAGTTAGAACGTTTCATTTCAATTTATTTAGTGCGAGACGTCTGTAGAAAACTGAAAAAAAATTCTCGTTATTTATTAAATGAAATGTAGCATCTAAATACATACCTGGATTTACAGTATGGTGTATACGGTACTAGAATGATAAGCGACTTGTAACAGGTTGTGGAAAAGGCCGGGAAATAAACAAGCACTGTTCCCACGCGCTAAAATAACAGCTTAATTTTTTAAGGACTATTACATCAACTTTAAATTTAAAATTTTCGTTGGTACTAAGAGGAAACTGTGTTCTTAGATGTACTTATTCCAAACCTTAATTTTCCACTTATTTAAACTAAATAAAATTAGTTTCTAACAGGTAATTGCAGCTTGTGGAACCAACCTGACACGCGATATGTGATGCACATCAATCAGTTGATTTACACAACGTGCGCTGAATGCGATTTAACTGAGCAGAACATTATAATTACTAAATAGAAGTTTGACTACTGAAGCTGTATGCAATCCCTATCAAGTATTGCTCTGATATTGACTTGGAATTTATAAGGTGAGAAAACCTCAAAACTAAATTTCAGCACTTCGTATAACTAGTAATAAAATTGAGACATTTGGTTTTCTACTAGAACTCTAAAAAAGAACTTGTGATAGAAATTTTAATAATCTAATAATGTACAATAATAATAATTTACAATGTCTTCTGGAGTTACAAGTTACAATCAAATATGAACTTTTTGATATTGATCTAAAATAATTGTCTTCTGAACAGAAAATATGACAAGTATGCAGACAACCTGCACATTCAACTAGATCTATTTTTGACAAATGATCTGGAAATTGGTGGGTTAGCCCATGATAGCATCGTTGTCATATTATGTTGTAATCTGAAAACAAATAGTTCTACAACATATCTATTCATTACAACTGGGCGTTTTAATATTAACAATTCTAAATATTTTATTCCGATTATTATATTTCGAAATAGTGATCAAAATGCTGAAAGCAAAGTGTAACAGTTACTAAAGAAAATTTATAAATCAAATAATAGTTTAAAAAAAAAGAAACTCCTAAGATAATGGACCAAGTTTTTTCTAATGAATTTGTTATTTTTTGTTTATAAAAGCAAATTTTAACACCGATTGCTATACTTGTATTCTGTGACTTATAATTTTTAGTATTTGTCAATCTGCTTTTAAACAAGTCCTAAAATTACTACTTTGTTTTACTGTTAAATCAGTATTTTTATTGAGAGCGTGTTTCCGTCCAATTTTTTGAAGCATTGCTGTTCGTGGTGGTTGCATGCTTGTTCTCAAACATTTTAAATTTTAAAAAATGCAAATGACTGCCGAAGAAGTTACGGGAGTGATGGCTCTAGTGTTCGATATGCTGCTCTTGCTATTGAGAAATCGATAACTGTATGTCGAGCAGTTCAGAGGGTACACCCGACGTCTTCGTCCAGATCGCCCGCGACTACATCTGCAAGAGATGATACGTTTTTGGCGCAGCAGTGTCTTCGAAATCGTCACCAAATCGTAGTTAAACTAACTCAGAGACTCAGAACTACGGATAGAATAGGTGTATGCGCTCAGACTCACACGACAGCATCAGCAACTTGAGAAGAGCGTGATTGGAGTCGAGTTCTCTCCTCGGTGGACTCACGAATTGGTGCGTCAGAAACGCTACGAAAACTAAGAGTGGCTCTTCTATGAAGTGATCCAAAAGTCTTTCTATCAAGTGGGTCATGAAAGTAAAAACGTATGTCGTCTTAATAATTGATCTTGCTAATATTTTGGCACTTTAATATTTTTTAGTCTGTTATTTCCAATTTATGGTGTATTAAGACGACATACGTTTTTACCTTCATGACTCACTTGACAGAAAGATCTTTGGATCCTTCGGTAGAAGAATAAGACAGCATTAATCAAAATACAATTAAACGTAAAGGAAGGTATGCTTAGACAAATTTAGGTATTGCTGGATGTTCAAGGAGGTAGCGCTTGTTACTTATATCAGAAAACCTTGATTAATTGAGGATAATCTGGAGTTTTTGGTTTATCGTTGTTGGTTTATGTATTGCGTGTTTTCCTATTTCTGCTTGTTGTTAAAACCTTTTCTTGTTTCAGTTTATTGTTTGTGGAGCAACTAAAGCAATCAAAGCAAAAAAATGTTTTCTAAAAATTCAAGTACTAATAATTCCCATTTAGTTAATGCGCCACTTGTTGTGTAAATTAATGTATTTAATATCTCCTATGCTCAAACCAGGATATAAGCTAACCTCTGTGTGTTAGCCTGGATTTAAAAAAAAAAACTTGTTAGTAATGAATCAGTTCTTTTTAAAAAAAATTCAAACCACATATTATAAGTTGATTTATTGTCTCTTAATTTTAAGTGATAGAATAAACAGAAAAGAAAAATATCAATCACTACTCTATATAGGAGTCCTTACCAAATTAATTTGAAGCTCAAAGACTGCATTAAAATGCACAGAAAACGAAGTAGAAGAAGAAAATAGCACAAAGCACAGACGTTCGAAATAAATTGAAGTTTCAGACATGGTGATCCGCTGTGCTTTTCAACTACGTTCTTAAAGTAATATTAGGAAAAGCCAGACATAAAGTAGGAAAGATAATATATAACAATGAATCGTCAAGGTTCAGCCAACACAGGTGATCTAACGTAATAAGTAAAATGAAGAAAGAGTAAAAAAGACACACAAAAGTAGAACACCAAATGAAGACTAAATATATGATACATGATAACATGTAAGAGGAAGAAAAAGACTAGCTGACACTTGCGTCCTTGGAGAAAAAACTGATAAAGTTTGTGAGAGTAAAAATTTTTACATACTTAGATGTCATACTAGATGAGAATCTTGAAATTTAGAACTAAACGCTAGATTTTAAACAAGGCCGATAGTAAGACATGCAGATGAAGAAGCGCTGGTAGAACTAAGATATTACAAGTCATCTATGGGAGACTCTAGACTAAAAAATGTGAAGAAGAAATACAAATAAAAAAATTAAGCTACTTACTACACAGACACGATTATAAGTGGACAGAGAATGAAATTAATGGGTCACATGAAAGGAATGTAAAAGAAATTAATGATCAAAATGATGTAGTCATGAAGCTCAATAAAAAAAGGAAAAGAAGACACTTCAAGCAAAGCCGCCATAAAAGTTCGCGGCTGGGGGATCAGTGAAGATCAAACACAGTGAAGAAAAATAATTAAAAAACAATTACGAAAAAAAATAGTGAACAATTTATGTATAACTGTAAATTAATTAATTTCCTTGATCTCGACACTGCGCCTACCTCGCTACTTTAACCAGTTAAGAAATTTATATAATTTGTAACAGAAGAACATTAACTCCATTTGATTTTGTTTGTAGTTTTAGTCAATATAATAAAAAAGGATTATTAATTTTTTTATTTCTGTTTAACAAAATTCATAATTTTTCTAATTTTAATACTTTTAATGTCTATATTTAAATACCATTATAAAAATAAAGCAACTAGCAAGTAAATACCAACGACAAACTTTAAAAACCTTTAAACCTAATCAAATCAATGTTTATTAAAACGCTAATAAATTATAATCGGTTTGTTTATTTGTTTACAAAACACTTAAAATAGACTTGAGTTTTTATTAATCGGATTTCGTGAATGACTCCCCTAGATCCTAGATGCTCTTTTCACAAACTGTCAAGTTCTAAAATCTAAACTACCACAGCCCTCTCAAATATCATATTTTTAAAGTTGAGACTCCTAGAAGCAACTTTAAATTTTACTATTTTTTCACCTGCGTCAATTATTTGTACCCCCATTTTAGAAACTAAAAATAACATTTAAAGTTGTTCATATCAAAATTTTTGGTTTTTAGACTCGTAGATTTGTTAGTTCTAAATTGTTCAAGTTATACATCGAAAAATCATAAAATATATAAAATCATACTTTTTGGACATAGTTTTATAGATCTAGTAAACATCGAAATAAAAAAACTGCTATAAGCGTACTGGAACAAAATATAACCGATTTCAACCAAAAATTATGTAAACCGCTAGTATTTAACCCTGCAATGCTTGAGATTTTTAAATAAATTTACCGCGCGTTTGTGGTAGTTCACTAAATCTCGACGTCTACTATATTCCGACTTTATTAAAAAAATAAATTTATATATAAGAAACGTGTAGAATTTTTTTTTAATATCTAAATTCTAAGGGCATAGAAATAATTAAATCAAAAACAGATATCTTGTACTTGTATCCTTGGTACAAGGTAACTTGTATCCTTGGCAATTTATTCATATTTTTTTTTAAATTTATTCAGAGATATCGAGATACACCTGTTTCATTTTTTTAGAGAACTTTAGTTTATTTTTGATACATACTTTCTGAATTTTATTAGATATTATTAGATTTCCATCTAAAATTAATGCTGAGCTAAAATAAATAAGAAAAAATTTATTACTCTAAAGTTAAGAAGTTATTTGCTAAAACAATCAATATTTGCCACTATGCTTTTCCATTAGCCAAGCTATTACTCTGCATCAATCAGCTTATTTGTTACACAACAATTTGTTTTTCTATAAACAGTATTGTGTCTCAAATAATTTATTCCCACGTGCATAACCAACCCCAGCAACTGAAATTTGCAAATTTCTTTCACGGAGGTGGTCTTGATTAAATTTGCAGAAACATTTAAAAAGACTTAAGTGTTCGAATTCGCCAACGGCAGCGCTAGCGGGGAGAAAAACAGGAAGTAACAAATTCAATAAAAAACAATGCAATCGGCAGCAAACAAAAAACAAGAGTTGGTTTCATACAGCCGTTGAACTAACTGGCTGAAAGAGGGTAGGTATAATTAAAGAACTGGGTAATTAACAAATCCATTATAAATTTAATATTGCTCTTTTAGGCTAGTCGGTGAGAACATAAAAAAATCAAAAATATCAATAATTTTATTCTACCCTTTATGAAAACTCTAAAGCGTGGAATTTTCCATGTAATCTAAATCTTTTGTTAATCAATATTCCGAATTAATTAACTAAATTAGGGTTAGCATGCAATGTAAATCAAATGAAGCCATAAAGACAGTAGCCTGATTGCATAAGCTAGCGACTTAACAATTGATTCATAATTAATTCTAGTACCACTAACTAAACTTTGGCATTTAGGTAGCAATCATCTAGTCTAGAACTTCAAAGAATATCGTAAGTAAATATGTAAGATAAGTAAGTAAGTAAGATAAACAGGTGGCCTACCATAATAACTGTTAAGTTAATTAGTAATTAATTTATGAAACTAATTATTGTTTGTAGCAATTTCTTTATCAAGATATTTCTTCTATTTTAGAAATGATATTTATTAAATCTTTTGATATAAAAGTACCACTACTGTTGAGTAATCGTTTCAAATAGTTCTTAATTAATTAGAATAAGATTAGAGAGAATCAAGAGTTAGTATATCTATCTCATTAAACTAAAAGTATCATAGCATACGAAGAAGATAATTAATTAGAACAAAATTTCGCAAC
The DNA here is from genome assembly GCA_030157275.1 of Cynaeus angustus. Classification (NCBI taxonomy): domain Eukaryota; kingdom Metazoa; phylum Arthropoda; class Insecta; order Coleoptera; family Tenebrionidae; genus Cynaeus; species Cynaeus angustus. Next base: position 20,139,393 of record CM058058.1, read on the forward strand.
AACAATTTGTAAAAGACATCAAGCGGGCTTAAGATTTAGTTTGGAGAATTAGTAGAAAAAAACGGTAGGTAGCATTCCCTTTAAGAGGTACTGTTGATATTGCTAAATTAAACAAAACAGCAACTGGAACTTACATTATGGAAAAAAAACAAACTCCAAAGTTATTAAACTTGTTGCTATTTAGTGTTATTGTATGTAAGCAGTGTGTTATTTTGTATTGATTTTAATAACAGTTTTTTCACATATGAAATAACTGGTCTATTTTTTTCCGCCAGAATTTTTGTAATAAATTAACGAGCATCTATTTCAACGCAAATGATTTTTAAGGCAACAGATACACGTTAATTTTTTTACTAATTTTAAAGAAAACATTGAAATGAGAAAATGTCATTGATAATAACTGTACTACAAGTACTTTTCGAGTAAATCTAGATATTTTTTTTTGTAATGCACCGATATTAATTGTATTGAAGCTGATAGTGATAAATTTATTTAATAGAAAAAAAAATCGTTGAAAAGCCGTGTTACTTGGGACGTTTCATGTTTTTACACTGAATAGCAAATTCTATTGAAAGAAATTTAAATTATTTAGTCGTTTTATTGGCTAAATATATTTGTGTTGAATTGTCTTTTAAAAACTTCTGTGTAGTTAACCAATTTTCTCAGCCCATTTTTTATTCAGCAGTGTAATAAATCCAATTCGCCAATTCTCGCCGGACATTGAACACGGTAAAATTAAAAGTCGCCATGCCTATCGTTAAAATGTTTAAGGCAAGTTTAAACAAACATTAATTTAAAATTTCTTATCCAAGAATGAGGCAGTACATTTTGGGTCCGTGATTCAAAAATCACTACCACGAAAATCACATTAAAGACATTATGGAAAGTATGTCCGGTAAATCCAGTTTTAGTACTTATTCAAATCATTTTAAGCTTAATTTTGTCAATAAATTGTTTTATTTTTGATGCACGTCAATAACGAAGTGAAAAGTTTTTATCTAAAACCTTCTTTATTTTACTTTAGGAGCGAAAACACAACATATAAGTTTCAGTCTTTGTTAACAGTAAAGTCCGCAAAGATAATAAGCACATCATTGCCTGGAAGAAGCGTCAGAACGGTCAACATAATTTTACACCCACACCAGGATTGAGATTCTTTACATGTCGTGCCACAACGGAAGGATAAAGTTGCCGTGTTGGATACATTATGTATAGTACCTTCTTGAACATTATTTAGCTTACAATTCTAGATATAATCATGATATAAAAAAAAAAAACATAAAATATTAAAAAAAGATTATCGCTAACATAATAAAACGAGTTACATTCGATTAACCGTCCTACCAAAAGGAGAAAAATCAAAACAAAAATTCAAATTTGCCTTCACATACTAAATGTGTTGATATATATATTATTTACCTAGTGATTTATACAGGCTGGTTTTTAAAAGTTCTAACTTAGACTAAGAGTAACAAAAGAGACAATTACGTCCAGTGACCACAAAGATACTTCATTATTCCCGATATTTCAAAAACATCGTATCGGTTATTGTTCCTCTGCCAAAATAAACTGTGTAGCTTCTGTGGACGCTTTAATTTTTTTTTTATACAATTTTTGTAATTTAAGACTCCTAATGAGTAATTGACATTTCAGTAAATCACAAAACAACTATTTACATATATCATAACTTTATTTACGCAAAGTTACAGTCAAAAAAAAAAAGCCTGTCAATGCTTTTACCGAGTGTTGAAATTTTAATTTTTTTTAGTGCACATGCCATAAATAAATAGTTTATCCGCGACTTATAACACATTCTACAGAAAAAAAACACCTCCAGATCAATTGAGAAAATGTGCCAATTTTGAGACAACAGGTTAAAGTTACATGTTTTGCATTCGCAACCGCGAAAACATACGTATTTATATATAACCTTAGAATGGAAATATTCTTGTTCTGACTCGTTATTTTCTTTAGTAAATACCTACTTCTACTAAACTATAAAAGTATACCTACTTGGTTAAGTTATGCATGGAGACACAACTTTTAAAAATTTTCATGCCGTTCCTAAGACCACATTATGTTTTGATTCTACATCTAATTTTCATAAGATCACTTCAGAAGATTTTATCACAAAATTTGATGCAACATTCTTGCTATTACGCTTTACACTATATAACGTGATAGAGTTTTTTACTGGCTTTATTGGGGTTTTGTACTCACTTTCATAATAATTTAGATTATCTTGTTAAGCAGACCAAACAGAGTAGAAATAAACAGTACCTTATAACAGGTGAAAAAAGAAAACACCAATCGTAAAAGATAATTAAAAAGTAAAAAATTATTACGAATTTAACAGATTTTATAGTTTTTGGTTACGTAATCCCTTTGCAACATTTATAAAGGGTACAACAGAACTGTGCGAACAGTTAAATGTAGTAAATTGTTTGAATTCAATAAATAACATCGAAGCATTAAAGTTTCAAATCTCTTATGCTGGTGTATATAAGATATTATAGCGGCAAGTTTGGATTGTGTAGATTACCGTTAAATACCAGGCTGTCCGGTCAACCGCCAGTTCTCCCAGCACGGAACGGATGCATTTCCCATTTCCGGTGCGCAGGGATTTATGAAGCGTCATTTATTCCGTGCTGATCCTATATACCGCTTCGTAACTAACCGATCGAACACCTACTTTCAGAATAATGGCAGGTATTATGGCACATCTCTTTTTAACTCCATAATTAATAGAAAGCGGTTCTACCATTAACATCCGTTAACGTTTATACTATAGACTTAGATAGAAATCCCAACGTTATAATAATAAAGAAAACCAGTCATAAAGATTAGGATAAGTCCACAACGTAACTCTAGGTAATCATAAATTGAAACATTACAGCTACTACAGCTTTGTGTCTTTATTGGTTATTTTGAAGTCCAACTTTGAGCTTTCAAACATCAGAACGATGTACTCTTTTAATTTTATAGGCTAAAGAACATTTTTCAAAACGACTGAATAAAATTTAGAATTGCTGCCAAATTTACGCAATTAACTATTTTTGTTGATGATAAATAGACACATGCAACTAATAGCGTGTAATAAAAATTTGAACTATGACCATTAGCCATTGTATGCACAACTGATACTGTAGAATTAATTTTTTACTGGCAAACCGTTTACATTGAATGCATACAAGCTGATTAATTATCAATTGCAAAACGATTGCTATTAGTCAAACATAAAATCTTCGTGCTTTTTATTGTTTATTCAAACACCAATCAAACTATTCAATTAGTCAATTAAAATTGCAAGAATGGCAAACCGCAACATGTTTTCAGGTACTATTTAATTTAGTCGACTAAAAATGGTAAATGAAGTAACCGATTTTCAAAATAGTTTTCCGAATTTCTTTTTCTATAAAATAAAAGTAAAAATAGGAAGTTCCCAAAATATTCCGTTCTGCATATCTCCAATTACAACGCTTTACCAATTATCCAACAATGCGGTATGCTGGAAATTCCGAACTGTCGAATTTATAAAACCTAATGTGTAGGATTCAAATAAATTACGACAGAAGCTGAGGGAGTCCTATTCTCTTGGAAGCGGGGATTTCGACCACGAGATTGTCCGTCCTTGTCATTTACATATGCAGTGTGAACAGTGTAAAACTTCTTAACGTAAGCAAGATTGTTGAATTAAAATATACTTTTTGTTTGAAAAACATCATTTTGATTATTTAGGAATTTCGAGTTTTACTAAACACTAATAGAATTCGTTGTTAGAAAATTACTAACATAAAAAAACAACCTAAAAAATTTCCAAGAAGTAAAATGCTTTTTTATAGTTTTTCCGACGTCTTTTAGTAACCTATTAAAACACAAGCGTTACACTTGTTTTATTTTGTAAGATTAAAGTCAAATTTTTCAAAATTTTATTAACAAAAATAATAGATAAATTTTGCTTTTAACAACGCTGACATGATAATAATTATTAATAAGATTTTCAACTGTCAATTTTAGTTTTTCAACTAATTTATTAAAAAAAAATATATTTTCTGTCGATACATCAGCACCATTTTCGTATAAAATTAGTCACTATAGGTATATCTGTATAAAAGTGTAGAAAATATGCAACCTAAAAATGATCAAATAATTGCAAAATATGCAAAAATATGCAAAATATGCAACAATATGCAAATATTCTATTCTTTTAATTTCTCATTTTTCTTCTGTTTTAGATTTTTATTTATTTTTACAACATTTGTATTTGTTACAGTTTTTCGATTTTATTGATTGTTTAGACAGTTCAGAAACATCATTCGTTTAAATTGTTTACATACTTTGAATTATTCATATTATTCGCATTCTCTTCAACTTTCAAATTGTTTTTAGAGCTTTCAAATTCTTTGCTTTTTATATTTTTTCGGTACTTGTCTTTTTTACAACCTTTACATTTTGAACCGTCAACCGCTGAATGTTTTAAATCCTTTCTGAAAGTTTTTCTTCTTTTTAACACGATCCTGTCTATCTTTCAAGTTTTATATTTTTTTAACAATATATACATTACTCTTTGTTATCGTATTACAAACATCTAGATACAATAAATCGGGCAAACCATGTTCATTGTTTTTGATGTCAATATCTAGAAAACTTAAGGTACCTGTTCCGTCTCGAATTTCCGATGAAAATGTTACGTGATACCTAATATATAGAGGACGTTACAACATTCGATCGCCTTGCTCCAAAACAATATAAAATTTATATCTCTAACAATATTAGATATAACGTGATTGATTAAATTTCAGTTACTAAATAATGGGTTTTCACACCAATCCATGCTAATTATTTGTTGTATTTTTCTCGACGATCAGATTGTTCATTCCGATTTCCGTTGTGGAGTTATTGGTATAGTTTGCATTAATATCAAACCATCATTAGATTTTGAAGTCACAGAATAAAACCTTCAGTTGACTTTTCAACCTTTAACCTCTTATCACTGGGTTGCTCTAAAAACAATTTTCTTGACTTGACTGATTTTCCTAAATATTGTTTTTACAATAAGAGAGTTTATCTGAGTGCAAGATGACTGTATGGTAACACATCCAGAAATTTCCCAATCCAGGTTGCAAATTTCATTTTTTTTTATTGTGAAATTGAATATTGTTGTAAATGTTACAATAGAGGTGTTGTGTAAATTGAACTCTAGCGCACAAATATCAATTGTGTCATTTCATCAGTATCTACAATACTTGTCAAAATTATTAATTTCGTTTAAACAAAATTGAAACCATTTTTTTTTTTGTATTATATTTGGAACAGGTTTTAACATAAAGCAAAGCAAACATTTTTTGCTGTCAAGTTTTATTTCTGCCTTACACACACAGAAAAGAGATTTAATATATAAAATTTATAATAGTATTACATGAATGCACAAAGTAAAAAATAAAAAACCGCTAATCGTACATATGACTCTATCAAAAACTAAAAGAGAGCAATTTGTAAGTGAATCAAGTAATACCGACATTTTGTTGATTTTCATAAAATACATTAAAAAACATTAGCAAAACAAATGTGTCTCTGATTATAAAGGAGATTATAAAAGATAAGTCGCAGATAAGTTTAAACCGATAAAAATGCAATTTGCACTCGTGCAAAGCTTTTAAGTCTTGGAATATGACTAATAAATTAATTTAGTTTTTCAGACAAAGCAAAAACTAAATTAAACAAATTTTATAAACTGACCAACTAATGAGAACATTACAGTTGGTTTATTATTTCTTTGAGCGAGTGACACCTATATAGCATCAACTTGCCTAATATGTACTTGATTGGACACATCTTGTGTGTACATAAACTCAAAACAAAATACTCATCTAAAGTAATAGTTAGTTACAAATTAACTGATAATTGCGGGAATCAGGCAAGGAGACAGCTCAAGCCCACTTCAATCTGGTAAGAATCTGGCAGAAAATGTAAGGACAATGGATGGATATTCTCTAGGAAATATAAATTTTAACATAATATGATATATAGATTGAAAAAATGATTATCTATTCTATTCTCAAGAGTTTAAATTTAGATCTATGTGCTGTAAGAAGAAAAAAAGGATGGCATACCGTGAGGGTCCCCACTGCTAAATTAAAATCTATTTTTTGTGTTTGATAGTTAATTCATTCAGTATTTTTTTTGATTTTTAGAACTAATGTTATTTGGATATTTTGTTTTTATACAGAATTTTTATAATGCACAGAATCCAACAAAAGTAAAGAGTTTGAAAAGCAAAAAATTCAAATAACTGAAAGAATTTTAAAATTATAGAAATACACTACGTTTTATTATACCTGAACTACAACGTCAAAATTAAAACAACACCAATAAACATAGTTTTTTAGGAGGTAGCGCCTCCACATAATTGTTTACATGGAGATCGTTACCAATAATTACTGTTGGCGGTTACGATCTGCATATGTATTTCATTAGTATTTGTGTATTATTGTTGTTCAAATTATTATTATTATTATTAGAGATACTGATTATTACGTAATCAATTTCAAAACACGGCATGCTTTAAAGACCTAATTTTGCACGCTTTTGCCTATTTTAATAGAGAATTCTAATGCAGGTAATAAAAAATTATTAATTTTGGTAACACAATATGTCACTGAAACTATTTTCGGCTGGTGTTAACTAACAAATTTTTTTATTTAAAAATATCTAGGATCCCAGCTTTGGAAAAACAACATTTTTGTAAATTTGCTTGCAGGTTTTCCGTTTTTTACTCATTAGTTTAAAAAAGAAAAAATAAGAAAAATAATACATGTATGTGTAAAAATAAAATTGAAATTAATAAAAAACAGACTTAAAAAAAACATTACCGATGTCTGCAGATAAAACTAGATAAAACTAGTGTCAACTTTAAAATAAAAATGTCACAAAATTCCATTAAAAACCAAAATTGTTTTTATTTGTAAAATAGTGTATTTAAAGTGTAAATTAGAAAAAATAGAATAAAAAACCAGATTTATAGAACTTCATTCGTTCTTGCCTATGGCTATCCTTTCAGAAAAAACCAAAACGATCTCGTCGGCCAAAATGCACACAATATTCTTTGTCGTTGCAGTTTGAGACAGACCTTTGCTTTAATTTCCATACAAAAGACTCAATTGTGAAGTAAAAAAATATGAGACTTTGGTTATTTTTGGAAGCGTAAAACAAGTAATTTCTAATAGTCCTTTTAAAAATTTCTAACACAAAAACAGTCATTCAATTTAGCAAAGAAAAAGTAGTTTGAACTGTGACAACAATCGATTTTTTCGTTTAAGCTAGTTTAATTTTATTACCTATAAGCACAACGACTGGACAAGTAATTAATAACAAAAAATATGAAATGGTTGTGAAATCATCTCTCTTGAGAATGAAGCAATACAAATGTTGATTTTATTTCTTTGATTATAAAGCGGTTTTGCCTCTCAAAACAATTGTTATTCCAGGAATATTAAGTCAAAAATGAGTTAGTGGCAATGAGTGTTCCCGATTGCATCAAATGTTAAATGTAATTTGGTGGAGCTTAATTTATACACCATTTGCATATAAATGAGAGTCCATCTCCGCTGTCTAGAAAGTGACCATTTATTCACCGAAATAATTATATCACAGAGACTTTGCATACATTTTATTTTGTTTGTCCTGTTTCTGGAATGAATTATGCAAATTAATCTGAAGGATATAATGTTAAACTTATTTAGCTCATGTAAAATTCTCTGAATAAAGCGTTTTCATACGCCGAAAATTATACTGTGACCACATTAATATTGATCATCCAGTTTTAAAGTCAACATTCAGTATCAAAACATGGTTAAAAAGAACGTTACAAAAAAACTAATAACCTCTAATAATCCTTTAATTATTGTCATTTGTATTTTGGAATTTTCATTAGAAAACGAAAATATCTTTGTGACGTAATATCTGTTTTATTTATTTTTTGAATATGCAATATAAATTCCAGAATAGCGACCAGAAATGCTCGAACATATCATAAGGTTATTACATGACCCTTAGCCTTTAAGCTTGGAGAGTTGACTTACTTGCTTTACGTGCCTCTTGGAAAACGCTTTATAAATATTCAAGCCACGAAAGGTGGTGTAACTAACATGACTGGTGCTTTTTAGTTACTGCGCTTCCCACCGAAAACTAATTAATTTTGCTTCCAACAATTATTTCCCATGTTTACGTCTCGCAGCAATACTATCGCGATGTTTATAACACAATAAAGTATCGGTTAATTTTTTGTACAACAAACTTCAACATGCGGACCTCAACTAGAAAAGAATCATTAAATGATGATAAAGAAGTGGCAATATTTGCTTATTTACTGTTTCAGTTTTATTTAGATCAAAATTAATAACTCCCTTTCCGCGTTCAGTATTAAGCTTGTATCATTCACCTGACCTGGTCTGACCCTACGAGATATCGGGTGTTCATTTAATAATCTGGTCACATTACTTGTGAAAATCGACATGTCTTCACATAAACAAAAATATTCCATAGGTAATACTACCATAAGATTAAATGAACACCCGGTATGAAGTAAAATTATTTTGCGATACAAACGCTGGACGCAATAACAATTGAGTTAATATATATAGTTGATTTGATATTCTATGCTTCAGAAAAGAGTTATACAAGTGTATCACTAACTGGAAAAATAAAATAGTAAAATATATGGGTTGTTCTACAGATATAAAAATTTGATTGGGCTCATATTTCAATAGTTTTTATAAATATTCTAAATATACAATCAGGTAATCGGTTTGAATCTGCGCATTGATAGTCAGCTTAGTCTAAAAAAAATTTCAGGCACAGTTATTCCATCAATCGTCAAAATTCTCACTTCTCTATGAGTTAATTTTTTTGAATGCAAGTCTGAACTCAAAATAATAACGTTTAACAATTTTGGTTCATTTATAAACTATGATAGATATGATAACCAAACCAGTAGCTAGTAAGCCTTGGTTGGATCTTCAAATTAAATCGTCTTAATACAAAATTAAATCACAGTTTGACTCTAAACTTTCCTCAACTTAAATGGGCCATAACTCCCAAAATATTCAAACGCCCTGGGAACGGTTCTAGGTTTTTATCAAGTAAACCATCCTTTATCATACGCACCTGATCATATTTCGATCTGAGCTAGACAAGTTGAAAAGTTCCCCGCATAAGACAACACTTACATGGAAGTTACGATTAGTGCAACTTTACTATAACTTAAATAATTATTAAATAAATCTCTACTTTTATCAGATTTTATCCCACTGAATAGAGGCTAACTAATTTTTTAACACTTCCCTGTTAAATAAAAATACATTAAAATCAACTCTAAAACAATTAGTAAGAACCGTTTTCGTTGTTACAACTCAAAGTATTAAGTGAAGTTTGATTTATAACGCCCGTGCATAGGCCGACTTGCTTGTCGGTGAGCCGTCACAGTGCTTTTATTGACTGCTGTCGCATCCAAATCAGACAACTTCTCACTCACCTGGCGTCTATTTAATGTCATTACATATGTTTAAAAAGAGTAAAAATGTTAATTAAAGTTGTTTAATTAGCTTATATAAATGAATGGAACTTTCAATTTCATTGTAACTTTTTTGTACGTATTCACTTTTCTATGTCAAATCTTGACATAAAATACGACAAAAAAAATGTATCTCATTTTATTCCATCGGTTGAACTAGCCATATAGGAAAAATAAATAAAAAAAAAACGAAAATATTGTCTATTGGAAAAGAGGAGTATGATTTGCAACTTTATATCGATAAAATGAAGGTGCAACAAGTGGACAAAATCAATTACTTGGGTTCGCTAATAGGCGGCAGGGGAGACTTAGAAACGGAAATTAATAATAGAATAAACATGACAAACAAATTATACTTACTATGTGTTAGTGAAACATTTCATAAGCAAGAGAGATGAAAGTCGATAAAACAATGTTTATTGCGACCTTACTATATGGTAACGAGTCTTGCATCTTAACAGAGACACAGAAAAGTATACCGAGCACTTGCGAACTAAAGTTTCTTAAAAACATTTTAGAGATTTCAAAAGTTAATAGTAAAAAAATGTGAAAAGGAAAAGGTTGAAGAACAGGAAAAAAAACGGAAAGGAAACATTTTAATTGGTTAGGGTTATGGGAAGAATCCCCGAAACAAGCGTGGCAAAGACGATTTGCAGGGAAGAAATTACATAATTGTATAAGAAATTGTAAGTAGAACAAAATTGATAAGTTCGCTTTAGCTAAAAAAATTCGCTAATTATTATCTAAGAAACGAAATCTTTATTTTCACAAACACATCAACTGCAGTTCGCTTCATAAACAATTCGCCAACAAATGAAGCGAAATGAGAGAGTACAAGAATATTTTTTTGTAATGAAGAACATTGCTAGCCAGCAGCGTATTGATTTTAAAGCCACGAGCTCAATACGTCATTGATAAAATCATAATTAATGACAAATGGAACAAAAGTATTTGGATGTTGCAAAACCTCAAAAAAAATTCAGAACTAGGTATTTATTTTAATTTTAAATTAAAATCATATGCTAATAACTTTAATAAAAAAGATATAACTAAATACAGTAAAACCTTACTGTAATATCCACAGTTTCAAAAAGCAACTAGACCAAAAAAAATCTGTGTTATAATAAATCACAGATTGTTTACACAAAAATAAAATTTAAAACAAGTAGTAACACGAAAGATGGTAGCTTTAAAAACTTGAAACAGTTAGAACAAAAAAAAATAGACTTTCAATACGAAAAATCTGTAAAAGAAATAAACGAAACAAAAGAGAATCAAATAAGAAATGAAAAATAGTAAGAAAGTCGTGATCAAAGTAAAATAAAATGTGAAAACTTCTGGTAATCAAGACGAAAGAAACTAAAAAAAAATACAGAATATGGAATTAAAATCACAAAATTCTAATTTAAAATGGCAACTATAAAAAAATTAGCTGAAACTGTAAAAAAACAAGTGATGCAAATTTAAAAAAAATCTTTGAGAACAAGTCGTACGTTTAACTGGAAGTTCTCCGTTGAAAAAGACCAAAAGATTTTACATTACGATTTTTAGAGTGAAGGATAAATTCAAACATAATCAAAAAGAAGTACGCAAAAAATATGGAAACAAAGGTTAAGATGAAAACAGAAGTATTAACGAAAAAAAAGAATATTTTATCGAATATTAGAGTAATTTAATTAGGTCACAAAAAACGGTTTATAGTACAATCGAACATATACAGGGTCTGTCAACACTTATGTTTCGGCCTTTTTTTTAATTCCTTGGGAAGATGAGAAAGTGGCTCATCTTGTACAAAATTATGCATTGTTAAATAGTTAGTGCATATAACATTAAACGTGAGAAAAAGTAGACACATTTGAGCCTAACTTTCATAGCTAAGACAAATGAAAAAAAAAAAGATAAGCAATAAAAAGAAAATATTAAATAATGCCTTGTATTTATGGTTTGTGCAAAAACACAAATGAGAATTTCTGGTATCCTACTGTGTAAGAGGCACTTGAATTGAACAGCAGACTTGATTGTTCTCCTCATTATAAAACTGCAACCTACTGGCTGTTTGGTCTACATAGTGATGCAAATGTCGATGAAAAATTCAAATATACATTTTGGAGCCTTATGGATAATAATTACAATGCTGAAGAAACTGGTTTAACATGGAAAGCTTTGGCTTGAAAGTCACTTCGATCTTAACAAGGGAGTGCAGCGCCTAGTCAACGAAGAAAGAGAAATAATTATGGTAGGTGTAAGTGATTCGAAAGTTATTTATTATGTTTATTAAATTAATAATGTCCTTCTTCCATTAGGTAATGCACAATCGCATTTATTTGCCTCCAAATGTCACATAATCACTGATTCAAACCATTGAGTTACTGAAAATCTTAAACCCACGTACAAGCATTACTGCTCGTAAAAACTGAAGAAAATATTGCTTTAATAGTGCTGTTACTTGATTGAACCACAATTTTACAAATTATTTTTTAAATGATTGTCATGCTCTTAATCAAAAATCAACAAAATGAACCAATTTCCGACCGGATAAACGTTTATAATAATCTTGTTAACGATTGTGAAAAAATTGTGAATTGTGTAAAATATATTATTTCATAAAGAGACCTTGGTAAGTGCTTGTCTCTATGACAAAAAGAAGAGGAAAACTTACTTAAAAGAATACATGTTTTGGCAGCAGAGAAAAGAGGATCTGTTATTACAAACTGTATACTAAATAAATATACATATTTCTCTATAATGATACAAGCATCTAACAAAAGATATGCCCGAGTAAACACAATATCGACAAAGCTTTTGAAATTTGAAATAAGTTGGTAGCCCTTTGCTTATCACGTTTGACATTTCAGAACTCTTCATGTAAACGCATATCAACTACACTCCATTTAGAACCTATAAAAGGTGCCAATTTTTAGTGGCACAGGGTGCATATGAGAGCTCAGTGGGTGGACATTTTTAGGGTTATTAATGAATGTTGGTTGTAAATTTAGAGAGTAAAGGACTTGTCAAAACTGATTTGTTTACATTAGCACAATAACAAAATCAGAAACAAATATTTAGTTTCTTGGTATCAAGACACGATTTACATCTCATTTAATAAATTGGTAAATAACCTTTTACTGTCTACTAAAACATTTTGGCCAAATGGCTGTCAACTGCCTATAAAACAATGCATGCAACTCATGATTTATAAAATATCCCTAGCCGGTAGTCTCAAAATTAGGCCGAGTTTTAACATTTGGGCTTCAGGTTATATATTATATAATAATCAAAATATATTTCACGGTTTAACCACATATTATCAAAGACATTGTGTAAACCACATTTCTATCCGATTAATATCTACATGTCTGATGGTCCGAGTTAATTGTACACGTTTATTTGTCCACAAAAAAAATAGCAACTTCAGTTTTAGGCGGACAGCCCCAAGAAAGTAATGCTTTGACCTTATAATGAAACGAAGGTAACTTGTCATCCTGAATCATTTATTTACAACGTCGTTTCCTGCTAGTACAAAATTTCTGTCAGTTCCCACATTCTACGAAGCAAACCGCAATACACAACAACAAAAAACTTTATGTGTTTGTTTTCAAAAGAACATAAAGAAACAGTCAAAATGAACAACATCAATTAACAATAACGTACTCCGTAATAAACTAAATAAAACGGTGAGATCCCAATGTTTTTACATTTTATCTTATTATTATTTTTTTAAGTGAAATATACCAAAACTAATTTCACGGCACATCCGCTCATTTTAATTAAGAGCTTCTGATGTGGAAAATTTTGAAATAATTTGTTCGGTTCGACTTGAGCTTGTGTTCGAAATTTTTCAAGAACTACAACTTTTCATATAGTAGTCATAACCTATAATCGTAATAATCGCACATACAGGGTGTTTCACGAAGTCATAGCTACGTTCACTTGCCTTAAACGTAAACAGCTTATCTTGTACAAATCAGAATAACATTTTTTTTGAAAAATTGTTTGAAATTGTTCACTTCTTTCAACCAATTGCTCACTGCTATCCACAGGAGTACACTTTTGTGCCCCCCCACAAAAAAATCATAAGATTTAAGTCCACGGAACGAAAAGCCCACAACACTGGTCTTTGTTCAGAAGGCAGATTTAACACCGTCATGTTAGGGTAGTAACCACTGGCAAACTTACATCCGACGTGTCATATCTTCGAGCTTCAAGGCCTGGACGTGTTGGACATGACAAAGATGTAAAATCATCTAAACCATCTGTCGAGAAAGATCTGTTTGCATGGGCACAGGGTCATCACTGCATCACCGTTGTGTTGGGGTAGTAAATACTGGCAAAATTGTACCAGAAATCAAATTTGGATACGTTGGACATGATGAAGATGTAAATGTTGATCATGTAAAATCCTCTAAACCATCGAACGAGAAAACGTTTGGTTGCCATCATGTCCAAAATTTCGGGCTTGACGTCCAGTCTACAGTCACTGTGTGTTGGGCTATAGGCCAATATCGCGGGTATCCATTTTTGAACTTACGGTGTTTGAAAACATGGCACAGAGCGTTGAAAATTGCAGGGATATAGCAGATATCGATGAGGATCTCAATACCCGGCATTTCTTCGTAGAGGAGCACCATTTACATAGATTAAAACCGGCCGATATGCAAAACAAAACTAACAATATATTATGCATTTGTATCACAAAAAATTATCTGAAGTTTTGGTCTCTTGTTTCCTACTTTTTCCAGTTTTCGTCTCTGGTAATTAGACAGTCACCTACTTCCAGCGGTTTTCAAACGATTTTTATGAAATTTTCAAATTAAATTTGTGGCCAAAGGATGTCACCAATTTTTTTTTACGGAGTACATGAGTATCTATTACACGTCTGAAGGATTGTACATCTTTGTGAAACACCCTGTACATATTTATACTATTTAATTTCACTACAGAAAATATTATATCACCTTGAAATTAAGTTCGCAGTCCAAAAATCGAAAAAGTATAATTTTAGAAATTTTAAGAAAAATTATGTTTATATTGTATTTATCACAAATCCGAAGAATTTAATTAAATTCAATCGTTTCAATCATTTATTAACTTAATTATTTGCCCTCTGAGACCGATAAAAACTTAAAAAATAAATAGGTACCTCTTTTTTGAGGTTATTTGTGGAGATTTTTATTTATATATTTTAAAACGTTCTACGTTAGGTACTGTCCCTGGATTAGCGCACTTGCAAAGCAATTTAGTTCGATTGATTTTTAATAAATTGTATCCAAACCTTGACAATACCAACTGTACCATTAACAGTATTAAGACTGATTGATCCATGTGTATAGAAACCTTTAGAATTAACGGATGTTCCTCGCTTTGTTCTCATTTGATTATGTAATGTATTTAGAGCAAATCTTGTACTTAAGCTCGTCGTTTGCAGAATACCTTGACGTCGTATCCTTTTCAAAGTCAACGAATATATTTTGTTAGTTATTTCCATTAAAGGTCGAACTTTATTTCAATCAATCAATTTTATTATAATACACAATTATAATATACAACAGTTTTTACTTTTATCTTCAATTTTACTTTTCTATATCGTGAATTAAAAAATGTTAATAGCAAGCAAAATACGTTAAATAATATAAGAATAAACAAATTAGCATTTTTGGATGGTAAGAGCTCAAGATTTGAGAAAAAAATGTGGCAAAATAAATAATTCCAGAAAGCTTATGTAGTTTAATTTTTTTTATACACTTATAACTTTATTCGAAGAAGGGCAAAATAAATCAAAAATCCGCTCTAATGTAAAAATCTTTTTGCTTACTTATATACAGCGTGATTCACAAAGTTGTGTAAATAATTAGACTGCAAACAGTACATGCTTTATATATCTAATTGGAACCGAAATTATTTTGTCTACATCTTCAAAATCGTGCAAGACGACGAAAATTTTTAACATCGTTTAGTACAGTGGTATTTGTGTACGAAACAAAATGTGGTGTTTACGATTTTTTTTTATCCAAACAGCAAGTCAAATTCCGCCTAATGAAACTTAGTCTACAGAAAGCAAGAAATCATCCAAAGTAAAACGTTAGCAAAGTCTCGTGGGAAAGCGTTCATTTCCATTTGAGTCACCTTGGTCGAAAAATAACATATATCACACCCCTGCGATTTTTCTTAACACACAGCGAACCTGTTCAACATTTTCCTAACGCACAGCCAACCCGTGCGATGTAAACAACTTATTCAGAGTTTGTCCAGTCTTAAGGTTGTCTTCCAGAGTCGTCTGGACAGAATTGTTTGACAATCAATTTTAAAATGATGTTTTGGTTTTGTAGAAGGGTTTTGCGAAAGACGAGTAAGTCCCCAGGTGAAATAGTAAACCTAACTCTCGCTAAAAATAACCTAATAGGACTCGTGGGATTGCTGCAGGAAGCTACAGAGTGATGTTTTTACTCATAATATACCATTAGTTATTAAAAAAAAAACATTTTTTTTTAAATGTGTTCTTGTGAACAAAGCTGTATTAGCTTTTTCGCGGACACAAATATAAAGATTAGGATAGTTCAAAAATTTGCAATTTAATTACATGTCATAATAGACATTCCAGTCAATAAACATTTATTAAATTATTATTATTTATTAAATAAAATTTTAATAAAAAAAATTTTTCTTTACATGTAAATTACAAAAATCCGACTTGTTCGTATAATAAATCATTTACCATTTACAATACAAAAAGAATTTCTAAAGTTATTAATGAACAAATGATGTTTAAAAATAAAGTTTGTTAAAAAAAATATTACATACATTTTGCTTTGGCATTAAAATAGACATAGAGAATAAAATAGAATAATGTTTGTACGAAAGAGTTTTACGAATTGCCCATCAAGAGAGAAACGTTGCTGCCATAAAAAATATGTATAAAATTAAGATTTAACTACAATGAATTTTCTTAAATCTTGGTATGTACAACACTTTATAATCATCAAATTTGTCAGAAAATTGCTGACGCGCGTTTTGACAGCAAAGCTACCATCATGAGTAAACAGCTACTACTAAACTAAAAAAAAATAAGATTTAACTTAGCATGCAAGAATATTAGACACATGTAAAGACACCAAAAATTATAAACACTACAAAAATTTTCAAAGAAACTAGCTAATAAGAAAAAAAATTGGAAATTTCCTAAGATCTCAAAATAATAATCCAAGAATCTTAGAATCTCAACTCAACTCTCATATCTTATTTAGTGTTCGTCATAAAGATTCAAGAACCACTATGATAAAAATTACCAGTAAGGGTTTTTTAATAAAATTTAACATACTTTTGGATTTAGTCATTTAAATAAATATCAACTAGTTTTACATTATTAAATCCAAAATTTAAAGATAAAAAAAGTGTTTATTGCCCCATTATTATTGGGTTATCAAAAATCATAAAGTTGTGTTGTCATTATGAAACCAATGAAACGTTACAAAAGCAACTTTAAAAAATCTGTTTTATCCTAGTTTAAGCTGATTTAAATTAATTTAGAATAACTATAATAACGTTTTTACCACGCAAATTCTTACGACCATCAATAAAAAAGCACCGTATAATAATTAACAAATCTAAAAACTTACGTACGTACGATAACCTGGCTCTGAGAAATTGGGACCCTGATACAGTAAAAATTTCAAAACCTAACAATTTAAAATCTTTAATATGCAAAATCTGAGAGCGGTATGTTATAAAAATTTTAGATTATAACAATTCTGTATTATAACCTGAAAAATTTAAGGTTTGATAGGCTTTAAACCATAAAAACTTAGTTTTGAAAAACTGAAAATTTAAACACTTAAGACTTAGAAAACTGAGGTCATTAGACTGCTAATATTAGACCTAAATTTTGAAATCTTGAAAATACAAAGCTGAGCATCATCTTAGAACTTCAGAATATAAGAACTTAAGACTAAAAAAATTAAGACTAAGCTCAAAATCTGAAAATATGAAAAACTAAGAACTTAGGCGTCCGCGAGAAAACTAAGAGCGCTCGAGAGAGACATTAAACTGCAGTTTTGCGTGCAATTTTGTAAACATTTACACAATAATTCGTAAAACTTAAAATCCTAAGTATTAGCCAAGTTACTAATTGCCAGTTTATCACAAACAGATAACCAGCTTTGCTAAAATATAGGCTAAGATCCGAAGTATGAAATTCATCTTGCATTACTTTCTGCACGAATTTGCTTTTTTACCATACACTGACAAGAACTAAGTTTCAGAGGGATTCCATAAAACGTTTGATAGATCCATTAATGCAATATCTCTTATAAACTTTATGGATTTTTCTCCATTATTGGAAAACTCATTAAAAACACTTCAGTATAATACAGCTTTACACACTCATATAAATATTTCAAGTATTTTTTTAATACTTGATCTATAGACCACATAGTAAACTAAAAAACAAATCTAGAGATTTTCACGTTTCCGTGCGTCTCAATCTCAAATATTCCTTCCTTTATATAACCCTTGTGAGAAATTCTTAAATTGTCGTCTCTCTGTAATTTGCTTTCTAAAGGAACAACTGTCTGAATCCTCTTCTTGTGAATCAGCCAAATTAAATTGGCTTTTTAACGATAAATAGACCTTAAATTTACCCTAATTTTCAAACGTGTCTGGTCAAAAATCAAGCCAGGAAACTCAATTTTTGACCAACGAGCAATTCAAACAATTTAATTGTTAAAAAAAATACTTATTTACATACCAAGTTTTAAACCGATTTTTTTTATAGTGGACAAAAAGTTATTGATTGATTTGTGTTGATTTAAGTCTAATTATTATAAATATAAGAATATACGCTTTAATCCAACAACTACATATTAAGCTAAGTTTATATGAGGGATAAGCCGTCGAGGGACGAATTTTCTAGATGAATCGTCCAGAGACAAACCGTCCAAGGCCGAGTTGTCATAAACCCTTCTGAACATTGATCCAGAGGCGCGCGACAGAAAACCGAGATAACGAATTTGTCACCTATCAATGGTTTCCGCAGTTGATAAAAGAACTTGACAAGAAAAATGACTACATTTTTTTTTTTGTCATTTTAACCATTGACACATCACCACGTCATGTGCAATGAACAAGCCACCAAAGGTGAACCAATTACTGTAGCTTCCACCGAAGGCAGGTAGCGGATAAAGTTTTAGATAAATGGAGTTATTCGTTGAGTCTGCCGCGTTTCGTGTTATGTTAATTATGGTTTGCTGCGGCACAACTCTCTAGACGACTCCGCTTAAATTTTGGTTTTATTTATATTCGCAACTTAGTCTTAATGTCATCACATCAATTATTTTATGCTACTAGATTTCAACTATAGAAAGTTGTATAATCGCTGTGGTGAAAGACTTAACAAGCAGTGTTTCCTTTCCTTTAGGAAGCGCTTTCTACTTTAAGTTTATATACCATTAAGAGTTTGATTTTGGTCTGGATTAACTGTGTGGGGATTTCATTTTCTCTTTTACTTTTTATTTTTATTCAATTTCCTTAGGCATCTTTTCTGATATTTTGACTACGAGGTTGTCTAATCTTGTATTTCGATTAGATTTGAAGAGAAATTACACAATCTCACAACCCACACACTAAAACTGCACTAAAACAAAGACTTGCTAACCCACGTTACGTTGGCAAAGCTGCCATCACCACAGACGCAACAAAACTAAACCTAAAGCAGACTAATAACTTTCATGGTTATATATTTGCGTCAGTTCCTTTATTCTTCATTACCGAATTATTCTGAGTAATTTGTCAAGCTTTAAATAGTTAATATGCAAAAATTGTAGAACCGTTTTTAAATAAATAATGCTTAAAAATAACATAAGAAAAAATTTTGTAGACCTCCACTATTAAATAAATAATATTTTTTAGATTATAAAAGTAATTTTCAAAGATTACATAACATGTATTTTTTTTTCAGTCGTATATTATTATTAGTTGTTAAGTAATCAAACATTTTATAATACAATTTTTTAATATAACATAATTTTCTTATTAGTAGTATCCTTTTTTAGTTTAATTTCATTTTTTTGTTTCTTTCTGCTCTTATTCTTTCAAAAGTTCCCAATATTTACATGTTTTATTTTTAGATCCACCATTTGTCCTGCAATTTGTAACCAGAACGTGTTTATTTTTGTTTGCTACAAATTGTAGCTGACGTTGCGTTGGATATAAAAAATGACAAATTTGCAATTTTTAGGTACCACAAAAGTTACACACCCAATCTCTCTTTTTTTCCAGTTTTATTTGTTCAATGTTTTTTTATTGTGTTTTAACTCCAACCCGCACTATCATGTTGTTTAATTTTAACACACTTATTTTCCATTTTTTGCTTAAATGTGTAATAAAGCACATAAACCCTACATTTAAACAGGTGCTACTTCTTTTACATTTATTCTATTAAACGCAGTTACTTTCTTTCTTTAGAAAGACTCGGATCTCTACAAATTTTGTGTTGTGTTTCTCAAACCGCCTGTCTATCTTCACCACTTAAATCTATTGAAGGTTGGAACGGTTTTATCGGTTTAGTCTCTTTTTCGAACCTCTTTGCATTACCTGATTAACGCCACAATCTTCTGAAGGAGTTCTTCCCATTTTTATTTCTTATTGTTTTCTTGTATGAGACTGTTTTTTGGCGCATTTTATTGATTTTTTATTTTATTCTACAGTAGATTAAAATTAAGACATTGGAATTAAGACAACGGAATGGTCAGTTGATGTCTCTAAATATTTTTCCACTTTGTACAAGTTGTTACTGCAACTTACTCGTTATTTAATTTTAACCGTTGTTGAACCTTTATGGTTACTTCAAAGCATCTCATTAAGCGTGTTCCGCCATTTCTCTGCTGCTCGTCCAACTGATAACAATATTTGCCCGGCGCATCCACCATATGACATAACAGATTTTAAATTTTAACAACAGAAAATATTTGAAATAATGCTAAATTACTACCGAAATTACTACCCACTATTATTATTTATAACTGTAAAACTGTTTCAAGCTATTTCTTATATTTCAATAGTTGTTTATATGCAAGTCCAATGTTTTGGAAACTTTTACTGAAGAATCAATTATACACTCTACCAAGGTTGAGATGAGAAATTACAAATTAATAAAAAATTTAAAATTTAAAATAATGAATAAATCCAAAATAAAGATACTTGGGGACCTGAATAAGCGTCAGCTAGTTGATAATTTTCTGAAGCGGAACAGAAAATTATTAATATTAAAATATAATTAAACAAGTTGAAAGACAACAACCTGATTTTTCTCGGAAGCCTTAGAACCTGAAAATCTAAATAATTGTCTCTCATTTTTTCACAACTGATAAGAATGGAGCGTGGTCAAAATGTGATAAGTATTAAAAAGTGGCTAACAATGAAAATTTTCAGAAACCCAAAAGTAACTGAAAAATATGTAATAAAAATTTTAACGCAACAATAAAATAATTATTGTTTTAAAACCCTTAAATAATGCAATTCAATAAAAAATGGTATGATTTAAAAAAAAATAAAAACTGTATTGTCCCAAAAGTCCGCGAAAGGGAGAATTACAACTGTCACCTTAATCAAGGTGGATATATTAATTTTTTGACTAATAAATGTTTTCCGTCAATTTATGTTTCGTTCATATTTAAATTTATTATAAATAATGCAATATAATTTTATAGATATACCTTTCATAGATACACCGCTTACATCCTTTGTTTTTTTTTACCTAAGCAAAACAAAATTTCTAAGGGTATTTTTTGCAAAGATCTGACTAATTTCGACCATTGTATTCTAAAATCAATTTTTTCTTAATAATTATGAACCTACGAAACCTATGTTAATAATACTCTACATTTCAATACAAAGTGATTAGTTTATTTGCTACTTTTCAATAAACTAAATTAATGGATATTTAATAAAAAGTTTGTAATAAAGACAATTAATAAATCAAAGTTTACAAATAAAATTTTATCGTTGGTAGAAGAAAGAATCTTATAAGGCTCCTAGTGTATTCTAACAGTAATAAATCTAGAGGAAAAACCTTCCGTAACAGCTGTACACTTTCACTCGCCAAGCTTTTGATTGTTGGTCTGCATGGGCATCAGAAAGTGTGGAAGCCGAAGAGCATCAATAACTATGTTCACTATCCTGGTACAGCTGATTTAATTTTAAAAGTGTCTATATTTGTGATGATTATCAAAAATATTATTAAATAATAATAATATTAATAATAATAATAATAATAATAATAATAATAATAATAATAATAATAATAATAATAATAATAATAGTGTTATTGAAGTATTAAAATCAAATGGTTCTATTAATCATTTATAATTTCTATTAAAAAAAAAATGGTCATTTATTGTTACAAACAGTTTTGACTTTGTAAATGTTTTCATTTCCTAGTTTAGTGCACCAGTCACGCCAAAAATAAAAGCAATCTTGGAATCGAAATAATTATTGTAATTTTTACTTTAACAATTGTTTACTCTTGTAATAAAGATGAGATCGTTAGAAGCATCGGAAAGGATTTTTTAAGTAAGCATGATAAAAATATATTCCTAATTTTGTCTCTTGTTAAACAAGAATAATTTAGTAAATTTAGTTATGTTTAAATCTTGTAAGCACTTGAACAAATCTTAGCATAGAATAGTTTGACCATAAGCTAGATATTAAGCCTTTTTGTGCTATCTCCGAGATGTATGCCGACAATGCTGACTCAGAATATCTTGTGACTTGTTCCTCACCGCACTATGACATAAATTCATCGCATATTTTCTTGTAAATAACTCTGTTTTTGTGAAAGTAGACTTATTGATGCCACCTTCGCACTTTGTGTTACTTACGGAGGAGTTAAAGTGACATCATCAACATCCATCTCCATCATCTTGATTTGTAAAGTTTGACTTTTACCTGATGAATAAGTGATTGTCTGTGACAAACTCATGAAATCGTTTATTGATAGACATCATTACAAAACTTATGTATAAATAACACTCAATCAAAAATGATCAAAGAAAAAGACTATCATTTAGTTTAAAATCTCCTTGCATAAAGTTGTATAACTTAATAACTGCATAGGATTTAAATATTCAGGAACTGATTTGCCGCAGTTATGTTCGCGCTATAAAAGACACTAAAATTTATAAGTTTATATGAGGCAGATCGAGTCAACTAGTAAGAACATAATCCCATTAGGGTGACCCGGAGTGGCGAATCCCCTAAACCACTTTGCATCTTTGTCCCTGCTTTTTCTGTCCGGTCGCAGCTTTACTTAATCAAGGGAAATGGTCGCCATACATCAGCCTTACTTTATAACAAACACACATTTAGATATATGCTGAAAACTTTATTCGACAAATAATTCCCACGAATTATGTCCAATATTTCTCGGCAAATTCGTTTATTCTAACAGTTTGTTTGGCCATTTACAAACGTTGTTTACCGTTAAAGCAAATGTGTCATAAACATAAAGTGAAGTAATTTATATGTATACACTTTAAATATACTGATTGATTTTTTAAAGTTCAGATCTAGCTAATTGTGATTATTTACAGAAATAGTAACTGTTGGGACAGTTTTGTCACTCTTCTATCTTTTGTGTTATGATTTTAATAGGGCCGAGCTGATGTTTTCAACTCAAACAAAAGACAGATTTTTAAATTAATTATTAAAATTTAAATGAATTCGGAGATTTTCGTTTCTATTTAACATGTATGAAATGACATTCACATCGCTCAAATGTGACTGGTATTTTTATAGAGGCTTCAAGCGAAATGCAATAGACTTTTTATACTTTTGGAATGACGTGACGTCTCCGTTTTTTACTAAATAGAGAGCAATGGATTAAATGCACACAGTGTGCTTTTAATTGTTACTTTACTTTATGTTAATGTTAATCCAATTTCGGTAATAAATATAATAAGATCTGTTCTGTGGATTTAGGTCATTCAATACCCACTTCAGCTAATGATATAAATAACATTTTTATGCCTTCGACCAGACACACTAACTTCCCATTCGTCTAAGTCGTCCAGAAAGCGATTCTTTGAGAGGTCTAGACTTGGAATAAATATTTCTATCACTAGGTTTAAAACACTAACTTTTCATTCCTCTAAATCGTACAAAAAAGATTCTTTGAGGCTTCGAAAATCGAGGGGCTAAAAAACCAAAAATCCAAACATCTAAAGAAGTTTAAAGCAGATAGAAAGACAAAATGTATTTTTGCCACTGCCAAAAGTACATCATTTAACACAAATTTCTGTTGAAATTGTAATTTTTTTTAGAATTCTGAAACGATTAATTTATTAATAAAAACGGGCTTTCACTCGATTGAAAAGTTGAGGTCTTGTTACGAAGCAAATGTGTTTAATTATTTAAAAACGTTGCAACTGTATCTCGTTAGTCTTTAAACACATCAACACATGAGTAACAAATCAATAACGCAGCATTTGTTTGTTTTCTTGTTGCAAAAAAAATTACTTAAAGATTATTCATTAAGCGTTAAAAAAAATTATGTTGACAACTATATCTTTAGGAACGCTAAGATTAAAAAAACCTAATTTAAGTGGTTTAAATGATTTCAAAAAGTTTTTTCTTTACTTTGGAATGTTAAAACTTTTGGATTGTTATAGCATGGTTCGTTTCCTTCTCATACTGTAAAAAAATCAAGTTTAAACGAATTTCGAATTTTAATTTTAAAACTCTTAAAAATTGGTGTTTATAGAAAAGTTTTCATTTTTTTTTTTGAATTGTATGTTTTTGTATTTTTCTATGTAAATATGTAAATTTTGAAACTGTGATTTTAATTCTTAAATTATTATCAATAACTAAAAATTGTGACTTTCTAAATATAACGAGTTTATTAAAGATATGCAGAATTAAATGTAGAAGAATAAGAATTTGTTACAAAGTTAATCTGACAAAAAATGCATGTTATTAAAACTCCAAAAAATATAAAAAATATTTGAATCTTTGGAAAACATTAATTTTTTATTATTATTTTCACTCTTTTAAGTTATTTAAATCTGTTGGTAATTAAAAAAAGGCGACAGATATTAGAGACAACAATAAAAAAGCTAAGCCTATACACATTTATAAACACTCTTCTAATGCACTTATGTACATGTTTATTAATTTAGTAAAATAACTGAATATAACACCAAGTTTTACTTCCAAAGATTTAGTTCTTATTTTGATCATTTACATGCAGCTTTATTTTCCTTTTATGTCTGAAATCTGTGGTTTATATCATGAATCTGTGTACCTACTTCCACAGATTTTTAATATTTTTCTTTCAATATTTTATTGTTATTCCAAATGTCACTTATCTAGAAACCTTAGATTGATATCTACTGTTGGTTAAAGGTACGTGAAGCACTCAACTTCTATAATCTGGAAAAACTGGAATTTTTTCCTGAACAGACATCTTAATTTCGAGTGGTCGGTATACAAGCACGATATAGTTTATTGGACAGCTGGGGACCACGACCGACCAAATATTGACTTGAATTCAAGAATAAAAATCTATGTTTGATATTCGTAGCACTTCCCAGTTGCAAGAGATACAATAAAACGTTATTATAGGCAGTGCCACCGACACGAGATAGGTTAGACGTGAACAGATTCCTTTTCCTTTGAAATCCAATAGTTCGATTAAATATTCTTAAGTATGCATAAATTCTATATGAGATCTGATAAAGGGGTTTTCTATTATTGAGAAACGATAAAATCTGAAAAGTGTGTCACATTTATAAAAAGACTCTTATGTAGAAAAGACCTAACATAAATAGTTATAAAAGGAAAATAACTGACTTTTTTTTAATAAAAAAAGTTTCTTTCCTTTTATATTCTTGACTTCTGTAATTTAATCATTCTCCCACAAATTGCAGCATAATTAGAATTGATAGAAAATGATGTTCTTGTAAATGAGACAGCCCGAAATTGTACAAAGTGAAACACAAAAAAGCAAGTTGATTCTTAACCGGCTGTTTGGTAATTAAGTTACGTTTGTATGCCTCTAATGAAGGGTCTATGCCGGATTTCCAACAAAGAACCAAAATTTACGAAACGGTTCGTAAACTAGGTGAACAATAATTTTATGTAAAGTAGTTGAGAGGGAGAGCTCGGAAACAAAACGCTTTACAAGGTGAAATGCTAATATGTCATTCTTTAGCCAAGATTAATATCTGACAATGTCGTAATCTGTTGTCTGAAACTCGTTAATCTTCACGATAAGAAACAAAGTCATTAAATTCCTTATAGTAGATCGGCTTGCACTGGAATAGCCCAAGTTTTAATCAGAAAACTTTACTCTCTTCAAGTTGCGATTTCTTTCTTTTTAATAAATAGGTTGTAGCAATTTTTACAACTTTACATTTCGCATAATTTTTCCATTAAGCATTGTGTCCTCGCAAACAATAAATTTTTACCAAGAAAACTTAGAGAATTAGCTGATTATCTATCTTTATGTATAAAAACAACTAAAACTAATGCAAAAAAAAAAATTATTATGATTGAGGGAACTACAACCTTCTTCAAATGCAACCACATTTACATCGCTTATATTAACAAAATTGTTGTGTTTCAACAAATTAATAAATTGCAAAAAAAAGGGACTGAGCTCTTTAAAACTTTTGATATTTTGCACCAAATAAAAAATTTTAAAAATTAAAATTCTAAATTTCATATAGTTGCAGGAATATAAATCAAGATAACGATGTTCATTATTGAACTCATCAAAATGTAAAATTTCGTTATAATGAGATGCAAATAAAGCTTAAATTATTAGTATTTGCTTCTACTGATTCTGTACAGCAACCAACTCAAATGTCAACAGTGTCGTTAAATGTCAACTGATGTTTTTATTATTAATTTTTTGATAACTGTTTATAAATAACTTTTGACAATAAACATTTATGTTTGAAATTCAAATACTATATTTGCATTTTCAAAGTACAAATTGTACAATATCAAATTTAACGTAGATATTTTTGATTTATTACAGAAAAGATCGATTACTTCCAAACAAAAACCTCTTTTCACACAGTTATGATGTAATTTTTTTTCCCTAAGCAATTTACCAGTACATTAACAATAAACTCTTCAAGCGAATATGTATTAAGTGCTTTTGAATCTAATAATCTTACATTAGCTTTATGTTAATCTATTTAAAGCTTTCAGTTGTGTTTAGCACAAAATACTATTAGATAAACTGAATTATTTCTCGTTAAATGATAAAATCTGTTTCTTCATCAAATCAGAGCAATTAGTAAATGCTAATGAATACAGAGTTTTTTGGAATACATGTAATTTTAAGTTTATTTTTTCTGCTCTTTCGTACATGAAAATTATGACATTTACGCCTCATTTATTCTGAAAGTCATTCTTTAGCAAACAATTAACTTTGTAAATATAACAACAAAATACAAACAACCGGGCAGGAATTTTTCGATATATTACTCTAAAAACAGATGTTTTTTGTCTGCCTTTTAAACTAAATTGGAATAAATGTAGATGCTGCATAAATAAATATATACAAAATTTAAATTTAATTTTAAGAAATTAATTTTTAAAATTGTGTTCGTATAATAAGCATTCTTATCGAGTTTTAGACCGCTTTGACATGAAATTCGTTATTAAAAATTGAGAAAAGCTACGTGAGAACATTTTCTAAGTTTCTATATATCAAAAACCATCTTCTCACTGTACTTACATACTCGTAAGTGTTTACCAACCATGCGGAAAAAATATGATCGAGAACAACGAGGTAATTCCAAAACAAAACAAACCAAGAAAGTCGACTCCAATAATAATATGCTAAGAGGAGCAAACGCGCGGCAGGAACAGTAAAGAATTAAAGTAAATTACTTTGAAAAATACACAAACTAAATTCAAGACTAAAGAATTGAAAACAGAAACTAAAGGTTGATAAAAAACGTGCGTCGCATACCAAAAATAATAAACAGAAACAGCATAATAGAAAAACTGAACCTGAGTGTAAGTAAGGTCATATTGAGTAACCGAAATAAAGCACTAAATTTTATAAATATACAAGAATAGGAACATGGAATGCGTGAATGATGTTAAATTCGACCAAATTAAATCAGATCATAAAAAGTGAATTTGTTAAGTAGGTATAAAAATTTTAAAACTATGCGAGACAAAATGGGTGGGAAAGAAAGAGCAAATAAATAATTACTTACTTCTATACTCAGAGAAAAAAAGAAAATTGAGTAAAATAAAGAAGGATAAGAATCCTATTTAATCGTGCAGCAAAAAAAAGGTTTACTTTAATGAAACCCAAAATCAGATAAAACAATATCGATAATAATAAAATGTGTAGTTAGAAGTATTACCATTATTTAATGCTACGTACTCATAGAACCAAATAATATCAAAAATAGCTTCTATCAATAATTATATCATATTTTTTGCAAGAAGATATAACAATGGTTATGGATGATCCTAACTCAAATACCATGCAAAACTAATAAAGGTAAACAGGGTGGTAATATGAAATAGCAACGGACAACTATTAATACAATAATTTTGCTTAGAAAAACAAACTAACTTTAGAACCCAGCCAAACAACACAGAATCAGATTAAACACATAATGGTTAGTAACTAGTATAAGAGAAATAGTTATACAAATTAACCTATCAATCATCACTTATTGAATGGTTAAATAAGAATCAAAATGTTAGGTAAAGTAAGAGGAATAAAATAGGAAAGAAAAACAGTAATTGGCGAAAACTAAAACAGAGTAAGTAGATCACGATATAGAAAAAAAATAAAAAATAAAATTAAAAATTAACAAACAAAATGGAATGTTAAGAAAGAAAAATTAAAGAGTTGATAAGTGAAAACACGTAAAAGTTATTTGTAAAAAACAAAAGACATGAAAACCACACTGAATAAAATAGACAGCGCCTAAAGAAAAACAACAATAGAACTGGAAAACGAAAAACTTAATAAAATAATGCAAAAAGAGGGACACGGCGAGAGTTATTTAGAATAAGTAATGAGTCAGCTAATAAGACACAAAATAGTGAAGAAGAACGAATTTCCAGGGAATGGAACAATGAAATACGAATAAAGCTGCTCATAGTTAAAGATACAAAAACTAAAACAGAGTAACTTTATTGTGTACAATAAACAAGGTCTTGACATACATAGTGCAGCAACAAATTAATGAAAAGATGGAAAAAATAAGACTAGAACAAGCATAGTTTAGAAAAATAAATTCTATGTAGCCATATAGTAGCAGTAATGACCTTTAGTGATTTTGCCAAAGCTTCCGAGAACATCAATTAAATGCTATGAGAAGCCTTGAAAACCTAAGACATCCTCCAAAAAATTACACGTAATTTTGAAAATCTCCCATAAACAATAAGTTTTAGTAAAAAGAACCAAACAAGAACCAAAATTGAAACGACACTACAAGACATGCGCTATACAATAAACTATAACATGAAAGAGAAAAGGAGAGAAAATACGAATAAGCTGAAAAAAAGAGAAGCGCAAAAAAGTAGAAAAGTGGGAAAGAACTGACTAAAGACCAGTTGGAAGATGACAATGTAAGTTCGAAAGTGTAAAAGTCGAAAGTGACAGTACAGGTTAGAAAGTGGTAATATAGTTTGGAAAGTTTTGACAGTCAAAAGAGTGTCATTTTCAAAATTTCTGCTTTTTTAAATACATATAGTTGGTACCAAGAAAAGTTTTCATCCCAACCCTGGACATCGGCCAATAATTCAAGACTCCTTGTCTTAAAGAGGAAAAAATTTTAAGTAAGTTATTAGTATTAATACTAATACCAAAACCATAAAACTAATTAAAAACTGAAGGGATTTTTAAATATTAGTCCTACATTTCTCGATACCACATCTCAACATCATTATTATGCTTCTCACTATATCAAAAAAAAACGATAGATTAAGTTTGGCCCTATTTTATTGTTTATAATTTTTAGAAAATAAAGTTTTTTCTTATACATATGTCACATATACTTAACAAAATACAAAAAAATGATCAGCTAAATCTCAAGCGCATACTTTTAACTTAATAGATGATAGAGTTTTAGGGGGTGAACATAAGTGTTGCCAGGCCATGTACCTGCCAAAACAATGCATCTTATAAATTTATTAAAAAAAAAGAAATTTAATTAAGTAGATGTAAATCAACCGAATGAATATTAGCCATACATTGAAAGTGTAATAGTATGCTTTATCTACGACCCACTTGTAAAAAAATAATAATAATTCAAAATATATTTTAATATTAACCAAAAATACGTTAAATAGTAAATAAGTATTTAAAAAAAGAAAACAAGTTTTTGAACCTGTCCTCGGCAGCTGGATGAGGAAGACGCAGTAACAAACTCAATAAACAAAATGTAATCCGCGACGAATAAAAAACGAAAACTGATTTCTCACAAGCCTGAAGTAAGTGACTGAAAGATGGTAAAATTAAATAAGTAAATATATATTTATTGTAACGACTTAAATAGCAAACGCGCAATGAGTTCAATATCTAGCTGCTGGAAAAACCAATAATTGTATTGTTAAACATATTTTATCTGTACTTTAAAAGTGCAGCCGATGATGGTGGACTGTACAACACTAGGTAACCGCTTGATGATCCAAGAACGAATTCAGCAAGTTACAGTGGCGACAACAAATTTTCAGAAATCAACGGTACCGAGGCGATTTTACAAACAACTTTTTCACCATCTTGTTAACTATTACTTCTGTTCCAATTTCGCAGAGTTAAAAAAGAGAGTGAGGCAGCAGGTGACAAATTACTTTTAGCGTTTAACGAAGATTTGTCGATCACTAGCACGCATTTCAAATTCTTATAAATTCAAAGGAAAAAAAACTTTCAGACAAAACTTCACTTACAACCAGTCTATAGTACATCAAAAAATCTGACACTGACTAATCGTAAGAACAAACAGCTGAAATAACTATTTTTGTTTGAGGAGTTTTTTTTTTAACATTGTCGTGTCCTGAAAGGTAAAATTTAATTCTTTTAAATAATAATAATATAATATTATATTATAATATTATAATATAATAATATTTATTTTAATATTTATATTATAATAATATTTAACTTTTTAAGTCGAAATTACTAAGTATCACGATTTCCTAATTACTATCTAAACCAATTGGACAAGTCCTTACATAAAAGTATTAATTTTTAAACTTTCAGTTACAACATTGTTAAATTAGTTTTCTTTAACATAGGCGGGTAGCAAAACTTTAATAGAATTAAATTAAATAACACCCTGATCGTCAACACTACCATTTTTATAATGCGCTCTGTAAATTCAATACAAGTTTGACAACGAGATTCTAAATTTCAAAAATTTTCTATTGGTTCGATCGAAATATCCTTACTTCACTTATAGCTCCACCGTGTTAAAACATGCAGTAAGCTCGGATATTGTCAGGGATTGTTATTTTTGTAACATTAGAATTTTAAATGACGCCGCGTGGTGACGGTAACACGTGTACAAATTCCGACAAGTTAGGCCGGCTGCGAATATTGTACTATGATAATATAAATTCTTTTCTGAAGTTTGCACGACAGTTACTTGCGCTATTCAAATTAGTTGCTACCACAGTCCCAATTTCAATAGCCACAAAAATCTATCGAATTTTTAAGTACCTACAACAATTTCAGTAAGAGGCAGTTGTTACAGAATGGTGCACAAATGTATCGACAGAAAATATTGAGCTGCGAAATTTATACGAATAAGGAAAATTTCAGTCATAATGAAATCTTTTATTGAAAATTTTGTAATTAGAAACGGCAGAAATGCAGAAACGGAGTTTAGATTTCTCTTTTGTCACAACTTCATAAGCATTCAAAATCTTTTGAAATACAGAATATATTTTACAATAATCAATCATTTTAAAAAGTGAGATTATTAAGCCGTAATTTTTTTTTACATTTTACTTATACCATTTTGTAAAGAAGCCAGGGAATGGGATCTAAGATAAATGTAGTTTGAACTAGTTAGTTAGTTTTATAACATCACAATATCGTTTTGCTAATCTTCGATCTTTGTTCTATTTATTTGAAGAGTTAAAGGTTTTGAAATTCAACTTTGGTAAAGAATGAAATATTTTTAACGATTTTTTATTGTTTTTTAGCTCTAATAAAATATTGAGATATTTTCCAGTAGCCACTCTTAAATAGAAAATATTGAATTTATATCTTTTACCCTATCTCCAAGAACCTCCAAAAGCAATTTTTGAACAAAACAATTCCCCCCTCATTTAGCACAAGCCACCATAAACTTTTTGAAAATTTTAATGTCAATCTATTATCACGGTCTCCTAGATGTCCCCCACTTATCCCTTATTGCACCTGTAAGGAATATGATTTTTAGTTGTAAAAAGATAACTTGTGTTTTTTTGTTGAAAATTTTATCATTTTCAAACAATCATTATTACTTGGTGCACTTTTGCGTACCTTAGTATATAAAAGCTGAAAGTCGCAATTTTAATATAAATGAATTCATTCGTTTTTACTGCAAAGATTGTACTAATTTTTCTTCACCGACCATTGAGATAGCAATTTGGAATTTCAAGCACTAAAAGGTAGTTGAAATTTTGTGTAAAGTTAAAAGACAATAGAAAAACTAGAAAAAAACTAGAACTCGACTTTATGGCGTTTAATTGTAGAAATCAAGTTATGTAATTACTGTGACTTAAAATGTTGTCATACAGTGGAAGCCAATGAAAATGCAGAATAAACTTTACAATTTGATTTTTCTCATAGTACAAACAATTGGAAACCGACACAGTCAGTGTAAATAATTATCACTTACTTCTTGTTTTGATTTTCATTGCTCTTTCAACACTGAAGAATAAATAAATTTTTTATTGAACGAAGCGCCAATGATGTTTCAATAAACGCAGAAAAAGCACATTTAGAAAGGAAAAGCTTTGGTGTTATCATCTTTTCGTAACCGTAATATATGTTAAAAGTTATATAATAAATTTATGAAGTAATTGTAGTTACGAGGATTTCTAGATACTTATACGCATGTAATAAAAAAATATATAAAAAATATAAATTATATTAACATTTACAAAAAATTAGTAAAAAAGAAATACTACTAAACAAAAAACAAACAGGTTAAAAACAACAGGTTGCACAAAAAAGAACTGCTTCCAAACATTTTTAACATAAAACATAACGATGGTGTCATCCAACCAAATTCCTATTGCCATTTTCAGTTATTTATATCTTTCCGTTTGTTCTAATTTATATGTCTTGAAAGTAGCTCAGGAAAAAAGAACAATGAATTATTATGTTATACTGCAACTTTATTTTTATCGATCCCAGCAGAGAATACGATTGAAAGTTCAGCTGATAAATGTTTTTTTTCGATTAACAGTTCGTTTTTTTGCACATTGAATATAACTGACTATTGAATTCATAAATAACGGCCACCACCGGTTCTTTCCGGGTACAACAATTCGATAGTTGACAATCCACTTTCCTCATAAATTTTTTGTAAATGTTAATGACTTGTGGTTAGTCGATTTTTGTTTTGTTTTACAATTGTGTCGATTTTGTGGGATAATCTACAGCCGTAATGACAATGACATAAATGCTATTTCATTTTACGAGTACAGTGCTAATAAAGTATTTCCTATTTCATGCGGTAAAAAATTTTTTAATGAATTTGATTTTTTCTTTGATGGGCAACAGATTTTAATATTCATATTCATGGTAATATGCTTGATTATCATGTTTAAATCTGTAGTTGTAAAGTCAAATCAAATAAAGTCGATATTCTGATTTTCCTAGAACTTATTGATAACAACCAGTGGGATAACTACGTACCTGCGAAATGACGCAATGTGACAAGGGCACCCAAAAGCAAAAAAAAAACATTTAGACATAGTTTTAATAACGTTGGGCAAAATAGACGTAAGGGAAAGGATGCATTTTTCATTTTCCCACACACATGTGTGGGAACTGGCCGTTGTAGACTTTTCAGAGTCTTTTCAGTCAATTGACGGGATATGTAAAGATGGGCACGGTTTAAGAATGGGTTCGGAAGGATGGTGTAGGTGTCTGAGAGAATTATTACTGACCCAGCATTCGCCTACGAAATCCATTGAATTCACTCCGCTAGGAAAACCTCAAATAGGCGTATTAACTAGAAAAAATATATAAGCGTCCTGGTAAAAATTCTGTTTAGCACCCTGAAAAGTACGCGTGCGCAAACTAGCACCGATCTGTTTCCACGTTCTTTAAACATCAAATTCGACCCTTGGCCATAATGGATTGCCTGATCTTTGCATAATCCTAGCTGTGCTAATAGAACAATCTACTATAAATTATGAAATACAGCATAAATATTTTCCCATCGCTGAACTGCATTGTAACAAACAAGCTTTATTTTAAATAAAGATATATATTAATGCATTTCAAAAAAAAGGCATACAGTAAGTACAATAAGTTAGCTAGTTAGCCCCTCAACCAGATTATTATATCTTTATTATAATATAAAAAATGTAGTTGTAATGAGAATGCTAAAACAAAATTTAATAACAAGCGTTCAAAAGAAGGAAATTAGGTCTTTTCTTTCATAGTCGGAGGTAATTTAAGTAGTTTTTGGTATTGTTAGCATACGATTTCATTTCTGTTTTTTTTTTTGTACACTTAATCTGGTAGCCGATTAATTTATAACCAATGTTTGTTTTTTTGTGCTTCATAAGATAACATTTATCTTTAATAACTCAAGAAAATTAAAGCAAATAAAACTAAAATTTTAAGACAAGGATTACGTCGACTATATCACATCAATCTTTACCAATTAAGTTATCTATATTTTAAGTTATTTTATAAAAATGTATTCATAAATAATAAAAATATTAGGCCCAAAAGGCTTAGGTCAGCCTGCTTGTATATATAACGAGCATTAAAAAAAAAGAATCAGGTCATCTTTAATTTTTAGTATAAGGTTGGGCTCATCTTAAAATTTCACTTAATCATAACTATGTTCTTAACTTCACTTTCAGACTATAATTTAAAAAAAAAACATATTTATAATAAACTATGTACAAAAATAACTACTACTGAATGTCATTTTCAATAAATTTAAAATATACTTGCACAATAACAAAAATTGGCCCAGGTCTTCTTAGTTCTTCTTTTTAAAAAAACTTGAGAGAATAAATGTAATCATCCTTTTGTCTTATCTTCTTGCTTTCAAATCTTGTTCTTATTTTAGCACACTATTTTATAGAAGCAAATACTAATGATTTTTTGTTTGCTTGGTATTCGATTATAAAGTTACTCGTTTAATAAAAAAAAACGTTATGTTAATGTTGGGAAACCATTGTTGTGCACATGTATTGAAATCAAAACAAAACAAACGCGGCCAAAATGGAATTGTTGAAATTTGTTACTTGATTATGTATTGGGTTTGGCTTTGGTAGGGTGCTAAACTGCATTTTTACCAGCGTCATAAATCCAAGAGGCGTTTCATAAAAAAAATTAATTTGATTTTGGAGATTTTATTGGTATTATGTAAATCCTTTTTTGGTTTGGGTTGCTTTTTGGTTCGAAAATTGCAGCTATAAACATATCTGAAGAACTAATAAAATACATTGTTTCTTAAAATTCCTACGATAACTATCGAACTGAAGTGCTTTTTTTTGATAGGTTTTTAGTATTTGTGTAAACTAATTCTGTCATGGTCCCAATAAACACCTTAACTGCAGAGAGGTAAAATTTTCACAACAACCGCCTTTTTGTATCCAATATTGAGCAAACAAACATGTGAGTGAAGAACACATTATAGAAAAAACAGCTTTTTTTAATTCTGACGTACCCACAGTATGTTAAAATGTACTGCAACATACATAATACAATACGATAACACTTTATATTCTTGATACTCTTTTCAGTACAGTAAGAACTTTTGATGTATTTATATATTTTAGAATTAAAATCTGAAATAGAATACAACATACGTACCATATAAAGCTGTTATAAATATTTCAAGTCGACGTATCTTACAATGAATGAATAATCAATTCGTCAATAGATTTAGAAATATTGTCCCTTAAAACAATAAATTAAATAATAATACAAAAAATTAAAATAAATAAAAACGCCTAGCAAATTTTATAAAAAGTTTAATTACATAAAATTAAACCCGTATAAACATTTTTCCAATATTGGGTATTTAAACCTCTCACTTGTATAATTCCTCAAATATGTCGAAGCATACTCCGAATAAAGTTATCCAATTTCTCTTATAAGATTTGATGCCATAACACTGGCAAACTTCCCTAAAATTCACTATGTTCTAACGGATTGTGCAGGTGATTGTTTAGTTTATAGTGCTGAACCAAGCACATCTATGGAATTGAACTCTAGGAAAAGTACAAGAAGTGGTAAATGTCGGTATCTATGAATATCAAAGGTTGACAATACCAAGCGAGTTCGACGCAATCGAGTATTTTTATCAAGATAATATAAAAAAATTTAAAGTACTTACCTCAAAAACTTTTTACTTATTAATTATGGTTTTTTAATTTCTTTATGTTGACAATTTCTTCTGTTATTCCGTTATCAATAAATGTAAAGTTCTGTGCGTTCTTCAACATAAATACCTGCATTTCTCATTAAGAACTACCTTGAAATGAGACCAACCATACATTGGATAAATAGCTGCAGATACCATTCGCCCGCTCTTAATCATGTTCGAACATGTCCAATTTAAAACAAGATTCATCCCCAAACAGGACAAAGATCCAAAGTTTTGATAATCTGTTGCCCATCTCAAACTTGCTGCATACTCCAGACCTATAAAGCGGAACCGATATGTACGAAGATCAGTCAGTCCAACATTCCTTAGTCGATTTCTAACAGTAGGGAATGATTCAATAGACCACAAGCTTCTAGTAGAACATTTTGTGTGTCGTCTGCCTGTTAACACCATATAACGGACTTGCTCGGCCGTGTCACTTCTCGAAGTACCAGTTGTGGGGTGTACGCTAACAGGATTAACAGAATTTCAGTTCCTTGAAAGCATCTTCAAAGCTTACTTTTTAGATGAAAGTGATAGATGACTTTGATCTGCAAGCGTCCTGCTTGAAGCATTTTGATCGGCTATTAACTTAATCTTCACATAAATAAGGTATTAGTTTCATTGATTACAACTGACTACTCAGTCATTGACTACATGTTGACCCTCGCTGTTGTGCAACGTTACTAAACATGTTGTGCGTTAATTGTTGCCTAATGATGACGACACTTGATAAACTGTTGTTCGCTGAAAGTAAAATTTGATAAAGAAAAAGAAATATTTTTTATAAGTGAAGTTACAATGAGCAGCCTACCTACCTTAAATTACTGGTAACATATCTAAAAAATATAAACAACAAAATTGAAAGAAAACACTTCATTTATTTTTGTTTTTTCTTAGAAATCTCACAACATTCCCAACTTTATTGGTATTACATTTATATCGTTCTGAGCACCACATATGCAAGTTACACTTAAAATAATAAAAATTATATGTATTCCGATAACGATCTTTATGTACACTGAATTCGTTATATGTTTGTACCTCATAAAATTTTATGACTTATTTTCACAAGAGGGTCGGTAGGGCGACTTAACCGCAGTGTCCGCAAAAAATAATTTATTGCAGTGCAGAAACTGTCTTTCCGCAACCGGGTTAAGATCATTTGAGTACAAAACACAATAGTAGCCATAGCTTAGGGTAGAATGGCAGGTAGCCATCGTGGTAACACTTGAACAATGAACGTATGAACAATAGCTTGTTTCCCCACCTTTTACACCCTCATAATTATCAAATATTGGCAATAAATTTTTTATGGATATAATGAATTTACAGGAGGTACCATGCGCAGTTGTGATACATTACATTACGAAAATTATAAAAGGCATTCACACGAGTTGAAATTAATTTAACAAGAACGTAATTGTTTTACAATTTATGTTGTGGACAATACTTTTTCTATCTGATCAAAAACATTTATTCTCACAAAATTAGCTAAACACCGTGTAAAATTAACGATTTAAGCTGAAACAAGTAGACAATCTAAAATCTTGCAAAAATTTCATTATTGCGGCAACCAAAATTGTTTCCAATTGACGCTATAAATTTACACTTTAGTAACTTGATATGTAAATACCTATTACAGCCTTCGTGGGTAGATACCTCAAAATCCCACAAACGTCATGATTTATAAATAGGTAGGTGTTACAAAATAAACTTGTGAAAAAACAGCTATATATTTTTACAGCGAACTACGGTTTCTACTTAATTTATCAATGACCAATTTTTGAATTAGAAATATTAAAAAACAAGCCACTATACCCAAACAAAGCAAAAAACCTAAAACCGACAGCAAAATTATAACTATTTATATTTAGCAGAAAAGAAAAGGTGACAAAAACTCTTCAGTCTCTTTTGTCCCTGTTTGATGCACAAGTAATTCAGCTGATTGTGTTCACTTAGTGACAAATTTTTATCCGTCAAGGTATTTTCAGGTGTCTTTATCTATTAGTTTATTAAACATACTTACTTTCTTTTGTTCTGTCCTTCTGTTTCTTTTTTGACCTAATTCAAGATGTTTTTATTTCCCTACAAACGTTTTCCTCATCATGTTTCATCATTCTTTCTCTTATTTATCTCCAAATCTTCTTTGCTTTTGTTTAATTATTAGCCCCAAATATTTATAGTTCTTCACTTGTTTGAATGTTTTATTCATCTTCTATCTTAGAATTTCAATATTTATAAATGGAAACAAATTCCTGTTTGACTCACATTCTTGTTTCTTGAACTTTTTACTATGTTGCATTGCAACCAGGCCAAGCGACAAGAAGTTTAGACTATTTAGACTACAACTTCGTGAAACACCGTGTATATGGTACATATATTGTTTTTTGTGGTTTACTATTTTGTTCATATTGTTATGTTCTTGTTATTTTTACACTTCTACAGTTCTCCATTCTTGCTTCTAATAGACAATTTTAAAATTTATCCCATTTCTCGTCTGTTCTACGTCCTTCTAGTTCTTTTTTTATTTAACATTTCTCTATATTCTGTTTTCTTTAAGGATTTTTGCCTTTGTTTTTTCGAATGCTTCTTAAAATATTGATTATGTAGGTATAACTTAGTTTTTGTATTGTTGAAGTACTAACCTACTTTATTCTCTCGAAATAAGAACTACTAGATCAATAATATTTTAATAATAGTATGTTGAGTGTCACTGACAACCGAAATTATTAAAATATTTTTAATAATTCCTCGCGCAATATTTTTGAGCACGTGCAAAAAATTGCATATTACCCTCGACCCTAAAGTATTATCGTTCTTCTAATTGGTTATTGCCTTCGTTAACGCTTAGGATAAAAATATCCGTTGAGGAACAAAAACAGCCAAGCGCTAGTAACATTAAACTCTCCTCGTTGTAAAAGAAACGATATGTTCAAATAATTTTGGTATTCTTGTACTGTTCACTTAGGTTTTTCCCACGAACATTGATAGTTACCTGAAATTAACCATTTTGTATACGTGATATGAATAAAGCTGCAATTTGCAATTTATTTTTTATCAATAGTAATGAACGTAGATATTTGATGGTTTAAAATTGTCAAATAAAAAGAAGCACCTGTGTGGAAACTTAAGAACTGCTTAGAAACCATTCTAACTACAAAACTAAGACTGTTGTATAAAAATGTTTTGATAAACAAAATTATGCACAATCAGTTTCCAGGACCGCTTGTACACACACCGATAATTATCGGTTGTCAAAGTCTGATACTTGCAAATTGCATTATTTTATATTAGTGCCGTGTACACGACGCCCAATATTGTCAGTTCTGATATTTCGAAATGTCGGACGGTCTGCTTGGTCGGACTGATACAATGCAGAATTGCTGTTGTTTTCTCTGATGAAAATCGGACGCAATGTCCACAAAATACGAACATCCGATAATTACCGTCTCCGACATCCGATTATTATCAGCGTGTGTACAAATGGTCTTAAAACAAGCCATAAAGGTAACCTTGACAACCACCCCAAGATTTTTTTGTTTGCATTATTTTTGTAGAAATGCATTTTTTTTGAGTTGGAAAACTAATCAACTACAAAACAATTTTACTTTTGTATGCACATTAATTTTAACAAATTTGTTTACATATTTATAGTCAACAGGCTACTGTCAACTAGGAAAAGCAAATTAGTCGAATTAAAGGAGCTTTTCGAACTAGTTGTATATCTCTGCAGAGTTTGACGCAAAAAATGCCTAAGCCATATTTTGTCCAATTTATAATATTTTCCACTGTTTCTAGTGTGAAATTTTAAGTGATGTCTTTAGATCAGTGTACAATAACATTAGGAGTATCATAGTCATTTAATTCAATCTTAGATAATTCTAATTTTGGTGATGTTTTACTAAATATCTTATAAATCTACTCTAGAAACTTTTATAAGTGAAATCTCATCGGTTTTTTTTTATAATTACCGTGTCAATAAGAGTTAACAATCAAATCGGGTTAATATTTAAAATATTACTGTGTGTAAAACTATGAAACAATTATCCCATCGCGTACCTCAACATCAAAAAAAAGTTTTATATATACATACTTACCTACATTTTTTTTTAAATCAATTTTTTGTTTCAAATCTAATCCCGGCAAGGCCAATTACCTTGATTTTTGCATTTTCTTTATCTTTTTCTGGTTGAGATTCGATTTATTTCTTTAATATCATGTTAAAATCATAAAAAAACATTTTTACCAAACAGTATATATTTGTACTATAACAATTACTGTACATTCACCTTATTTACGAATAAATAAATAAAAATTAAGAACTTATACATAAAACAGTTTATAAAAATTACAATCAAATATCGCAGGAATGTTGACAAGTACAAAACGGAAGCTCATTCCTCATGTTGCACCGAATTTTTGGCCTTAAAATACGGTACCCTATCCAAAATTCCATACAAAATACTACCCGGTATCCTTTGATGTCTTTTAATAAGTTCATTTAAGGAAGCTTCCACCTTGGCTTGCAGATCCTCTGGTGTTAAATTAGGATCATACGCTATGGGTTTTCCGACATGACTAACCATTTTAACTGGAAACCCGCCATATATAGGAGCAAAAGGAAACTTGAAAAGAGCGTATAACCGTAGGAATACTCGTCGTCCAATACTCAAAGTTCTAAAAGCTTCCCTTAGGTTCTCCGTG
The DNA here is from genome assembly GCA_030157275.1 of Cynaeus angustus. Lineage (NCBI taxonomy): Eukaryota > Metazoa > Arthropoda > Insecta > Coleoptera > Tenebrionidae > Cynaeus > Cynaeus angustus. The sequence continues at coordinate 20,180,259 of CM058058.1, forward strand.
AACATGGGAATAATCGGCTAAAATAGTTACAAATTAATTTAAACTTACATCGGTTGTAAGCTACCTACGACTTTAGCATCCAGAGCGACTTTTGCAAAACCAAGACGCCGCTTCCACATTAAGTTGTAATGATGGCTAAATTGAGCTTCGTAGACACCTCCTGGGGAAATAGCTAGTAGATTGCCTTCTTTTAAAATATTAGAACACGTCTGGATAGTACCCGGTATAACTTTCATGCAATCTGCAATAATACTGAAACCTAAAAATCATTACTGAAATTAGTCTGGCGTAAAAACTACACTGACCTGGAATTCTAAACAGAAAATAATCCGCGACGGTGTGGACAAGTCGATTTTTCAAAACTAACGTTTTCGCCAAAAAATAGTAGATATCTATTGGTATAGCCCCATGGTAATAGATGATAAGTGCGGGACCAGTGTCAGGAATATTCTCTAAACCTTGTATTTCATATCCTGAAACAGAAAGTTTAATTAATAGAAGTGTTAGCAATTCGATGTAAGACAAAAGGAAACTATCGGTAATAAATAACATAAAGTAGAAAAGATCTTGGTTTGGACGCAACAGGCTGAACTATTTAGTGGTCATTTATGGCTTGTCTTTGAACCTATTGTACCTAAGCCTAATAAAACAAATGTGCATCTCATCCCTTTACATGTCATGTTATCCAACGAATTGGAAGTCTTTGAAAAAGTCGAAGAGTCTAGGTCGCAGCAGGTCAGATCTCCCCCAGTATGAATCTCTTCTAAGTGGAGCGTGTCAGACATTCAAAAAGAAAATATATTCTGCTATTTCCTTTTATTCCGCAGATCCACAAGAAAGTGAGTGTCGATTTTTTTTCAGTATAGACACGTTCGCACATTTTTAAAATAGTGTTTTATTTATCAAGTACGCAAAATAAAATTTTAGCCAACTCGAATTATGGAGGTCTAGTTGAGGTCGCTAAAACTATTTGCGTACGTAGTGCAGAATTTTTTTTTTTATAACAATTCTGCACCTATCAACGACATCGAAAAAATGGAAATTATTTTTGATCTAAATCGTGAGATGTAAAATTAGGTGCATGCATCGTCTATGACAAATTCTATTCAAGTGATTGCGTCAACATCGATTTCAGCCTTATTATCTAGAGATAGTTGTGTGGTCCTGTGTTAACACTTTTTAAAAATTGTTTTGCTCAATTAGCTCTCACTTTGTTATAATCTGTTAAGATACTACTCTGCAAAAGTAGCATTTTGCAGATTCAAACGAGTCCGCTAAAGTATGTTTGCGGACCGAGTCCCAGAAATTAAATTTGCATATTGTAAAAAAAAACAAAAACAAACAGATTCTCCAATCAATTAACACCAAAACTTAAAACAGGCAACAGGTAGCATAAGTTTCATTATAAAAATATAAAGTCCATGATTTGTTTATATTGTTTTTGAAAAATTTAAGAGTCTAAAACTTTAACACTTAATATGATAATTATCTACTTACAAGAGTCGGCAACATAAGCAGATTCATGATGTGCATTGTTTATTTCTAAATAAAGGAAAAACGACTCTGTAATTCAGCAGGTAGGTAGAACAGGTCAGGATAAAAAAAAGGTTCGGTTTTAGGGCGCTATTTTCGGTTGAATTACATGTGTAAATGTGCGGGTATTATGAGAAAGTTATCCTGTTATTGGTTAGACGGTAACGACGTTCCTAGCTTGCAATTAAGGTTAAATATGCTGAGGAGATTGTCCAATCGATTAACAATATTCCGCAAAATTAATACCAGGCGACTTTGTAGAAATCCCAGAAGCTTAGATAGCAACTCTGAACTTTTTATTAAAAAAAAACTTACTGTAATTTTGATACACCTAGGTAAAATTAGCAACTGTAATATAAATGCTTACAAAGTTATCAGAAGTTACGAGTATACCAAATATTGAGTGCCTGTCGACACAGAAAAAGAAATTGATAAAGCTACAGTTTTCGTTGTTAAATTGTTCAGATTACTTCATGCAACTTTTAAATCTGCAAAATAAAAATTTTGTTTTCCGTTATTATGGCAACAGTGTAATTGGGGTAATTACCATTTAACATTTAACTGATTAAAAAGTGAAACTGTGCATAACAACAGGTAAGAGAAAAACTTTAAAAAAAGCGCAAACTATTAATGATATCGCTTCAACAATAATTAAAATGGGAACTGAGAAATTCACATGTTCCCATTTCAAATATAAGATAAATGCGATCTTGGTTATGTCTTTGGTCCACTTGACAACTACGATTCACTTCTTGGTTAATCGTAAATCATCATCCAAGATCAAACAAGGGAGTCGTATAATGATTATCGCTTTATAACATTCTATTATATTCTCTTAGAAACAAAGGGACCTTGATAGTTTGGCATCCAAAGCTTATCTTTGGTGTAGAACTGTCCCAATACAAGCCTCAGTTGGTTAAAAAAGAATAAAATCTGCAGGTTTTACAAATGTTTACAAAAAATATCTACTTTTATGATGAAATGTCACCGTCGCTACTTTATTTGTAAGAAAACGTTTTATTCAGGTTTGAGTTGGTATACCTGAAGTAGGTATTTTTTTAGCACAAGTTTGTCACGTAAATCCAGTTTTAAGAATAATTTGTATACACATAAGAGGCAAAGAAACAATTCTCCCGTAAGATAATCCCTCAACAAGTAAGATAAATAAGTTGTGCAGCAGCTATTGTAGCTATTCCCACACTACTGTTGGGTTTAATGTAGCAGCTCTATCAAAAGCAGTTGCCAACAATGCGACAAAATGAATTAACTTAAACTAGATTGGATTTATTATAGGATTAATTGCAATATAGCGTAACAAAATTAACTAAACTGCTAATGGCAATTTCTGTTTACTATTCGATCAAATAGTACTTGACCATTTAATGATCATTAAATAAGCTTCTATAAATAATGATAATTATTCCACAAGACCAAAAACATAAATTTTAAATTACTAAAATTGTAAAGTTAAAAATTCAGAATCATGTGTTATTATGCTGCTCAGAACATATTCTTCTACATATAAGCGAATAGTGATTCAAAATCTGGTAACAAATTTGTGACCCCTCATGTATCGTATCTGTTGGCTAGCAATTATTTATAGGAAAATTACCGAACAAACTATAACGTATAGCACCCATTAGCCGTAACCGATCGCACTGCACGCACCGAATCAGCAGACATTTGTCGGAGGCTGCACCTATCGAACCAGCATAGAACCGAACGATACTTCAGCAAAATTTGATCAGGTAGAGATGGAGAACGTCCGAACGATACGCACTTTCGCAACATAAATTGCGGCTTCAGCAGCAAACAGTAGCAATTTCCGAGACGATTTCGGTTAGTGGAAGCACTCTCATTTAATACCATGGTAAAGATCCACAAGTCCGGCGCGTACTGTACTCCGGCTAATGAATCAGCTTTATCTGAAACTGTAATAAATATCCTCAAAATCATGAAGTGGGTCAAATATAGAATTTAAAAAATATAATTGAAATAAACACCTTTCTCTAGAGCCTTCCTTCCTTTTATAAAGCCTTAATCTCTGCGAAAAAAACATCATAACTTTGGTATTCCACATGCCAAGAATTTGTAAATCTATTTAACACCATTCTCACCTATATTAGGGTAATAAATCCTAAAAATTCGTTTTGGTCGTTTGTCCCGCTTGTGAGATAAAAAAATAAAAAACTAACAAAATGACATCTTGTAGGATCGGATTTTTTTCCAAATAAAAACATTGTCCACTGAATTAAGTTTATCATCACAATTTCCTTTTATTTTCCGTGAGGGGTTCAACATGGTCATTATATAAAGACAGTCGTCTAAAAATACTAAGCTTTATTTTTTTTTATTTTTCAATTATTGAATTAAGCTATAGTCGATTACATTCCGAGTTAAAAAGTGTAAATAGAAAGTGTACAAAAATCGGTCAAGTTTCATTTTTGTTGAGAGATTAAGTATTATAGTTAACTAATTGTAAGATGCGAAGCTAAGTTTGTGTATTTTTTTTATTTACAATCAGTTCTATTATCAAACTAAAATTACAAATATAACAGCTAACTGCGTGAATACTGCCATAAGGCAGTATTTTCCCGACCAGTTTCAAAGTGACAGTTCGAGTTGAACAATTTCCAACCCGTACGAAAATAAAAGTCAGAAAGCTTTTCATTAGTCACAGTTGTCAAGACCGTAAGTAAAAATAATTTCTTTATTGATTTTCAAAAAAATTATATAAATCATAAACTCCAAATTAAATTTAATTGAACTTCTAGTATTCCAAAAAGAAATAAGTTTATACCAAGTATTAGTTGAGGTAAAAATGAAACATATTAACTGCATACATAAATGCTTGTTTTTGTAATATATTATTATGTTACCATGATTAGAACCAAAAACTGCTGTCATGGTACTATGGTGACCGCATTCGCCTTAGATATTATTACACGAATTTCACATCTAATGCAGTAAACGCGTTCACTTTCAACTCGCAAATGTAGTATCTTATAATGCATTAGAAATTTTATGAGTTTTATTATTAACATCCAAAATTTCATTAAATTGGCTTTGTGACTAAAAAGCCTAGAACTTTGACTAAAAGACGCTACACAATGTCACCAGACTGACGACTCTGCAAAACATTTTGGCATAAAAAACTGATTTCTCACGTTTTTTCTTATAAAAAAAACTGAAGGTTTAGAATTAAGTGGCAAATTTCAAATTTAGATATACCAAAACTTTGCAACAAATTAGCTTTCATTTTAAAGAGCAGCAACAATATTCAAAATTTGGTAAAAATGAAAACAAAATTGTGCAGTAAAGTTTAAATTACAAAATTACTACGAAGAGGTCAGCTTTCTGCCACAATTTTGAAGGAAAAATCGAAATAACGAGAGGCAGTCCCCAAAGTCTTTCGTTAAATTCACACAACTTAGCACTTTTACATTAAATACCACGTTAAATTCAAGATTTATGTCCATAGAACTGGGCACAAATTACACAAAAAACTTTAACTTGAAAAATACCGTTAGCGACTAGAATAACGGCACGAAAAACAAAAATTAATTAAAGTGTTTATTAGCTTAAACTATGGTTTAAATAGCCAGATGCTTTACGCATCCAAACCCTCAAAATGTCATCCGTGATAATCTTGCAGGCACTTACAACATATCATTTTGATGAATAGTTTCGTTTCGTGTTTGCAACCTAAATTCTAATTGTTCTATTTTGCAGAGAACTGACGAAATAACTTAAACCTTTTTGTCATTTTTTTCTTGGCTTCCTTTTAGTGAACACTTTCACAGGATAAAATATATGCATAACTACGTGAATCTATCTGTATACGCGTATTGTTTGCTTTGCAGGCAACATTGACGCTTATACTAAATTTAGTAGATTCGAAAAATCCAGTGCTACCCAACATGTTTTTGGGTTGATAAAAAAAATAATCAATTTTAAAATTTCTAAATGTTTACAGAAAAGCACAAATAAAATCATGAACTCCGACATCCCCATCCCCCCTCCTCTCTGTTCACCCTCCTAAAATCTCTCAATAAGGGAAAGGTGCTAGCAGACTTAGGTTAATTGTTGTAATTTATCGAATCGCGCGTCAGCAAAAAAGCCCAGTTTTGGTGTGAAGGGGAAACGAGCGACTTTGTTAATATTTTGTGATTTTTAATTTTAAAGGCTTAATTTCTGCCCAAGTCATTATATTTTGCCGCGGATTTAACTTTTTGCTCCAATAGCTATTTTGTACTCAATAAATTAAAATGTGATACAAATCGAATAATTCTGCACACTTTTCAGTTGATATATTTGACTCCACATTCCCCTTAAAAATTTAAAATGATCGAGCGACCTTTGGGTGTTTTCCGATGGAATTCCCAATCCACTTATTAATTATCAGCAGAATATAAACTTTCAAGGTTAATAAAGTGATTATCTATATAATTTTTAAAAAATGTCTTATGGAGATTCTTTTCCTATAATTTTGAAAAAGTTTAATCCACTGTATATCATATTACACAGTATTGAATAAGTTAAAATGTGAATGACGCAAGTGTAATTACAACACAAATGTAGCCACTACGTTAATTACCCAGAAATATTGATAGCGATTGGAAATACGTGTATACAACACATCACTTAAAAAGTAAACCTACCAGTTTTTTCAATTTAGCACTAACCAAACCTACCCACCTTGTGCGAAATTAAAACTAAGTTTTCGGGTCAAGTTTATATTTATTATCATTTAGATATTGATAGAATTGTATGAATCCTTATCCTATCTGGACAACTTCATCCTACGATAAATTCTAGTTACTAATATTAAAATTTATATTCCTGAAATGTCAAAAAAAACTTATGCTAATGTCATTTTACGAAATGTTATTTTAACTACGTAAACATGAACGAAAACGACTTTGGTTTTGATCATCGCTTGGACCCTTTTTTGCTGCTTGTTTACCTCAGCATTAAAGTGTAAAGGTGAACTTATCAGACTTTATCAATTTGCAGCAAAATACACAGAAGAAAGGCGAAGATGTTTTAATGAGTTTATTTGGGTAACTACTTTCAAACTGAGTCGTAATAAAATCATAAAAGAATACTTGCAATTCAGTAAGAGCAACAGAAAGAGGAAAACACATTCCATTTTTTTCTACATAACTATAAACGACTTTTAAGAATATATTGCTCACTGAGACAAGTGCAGTGCTAACGCAGAAACAACTTTGTTCAAAACATTTTTTTGTTTGTAGTAAATAACTACATTATGTATGAACATTAATTTTTAATGACTCTTAGTTTTATAGGGTTTGCAAATCATCAAATTATATTGTAATGTTAAGGATTAAAAAATACAAAATCATGGTAAGTTATTAAGATAACGACTCAACTATGACAGAATTCTTCCATTAGCAAAGTTTTAAAAAATACAAAACCTAAAGACTGAACGTCATAAATACTGCTTGCAAACTATATATGAGACAAACCAGTAATATTTAGAACTATGATCTGTATGTATTTACCGTGCCAAATCCAGCCATGTGCATCCCAGACGGCCGCCGCTGTTCTTCTTGCCGCCTCCCACTTATCACCTGTTTGTAACGTAATCCGAATACTTCTCCAATGTAGTTTGTAAATATACAAAATAAAAGCAGTGAGATACAACAAAAGAGCTATCACCATTGGAAGTAAAAACGATATTAGCAAGGGGGTCAAGCACCATGTTAACCATAAGGAGTAATCAATGTCAATATATTCAACTAAAACAGAAACCATGACTTAATAACGTTTAGTGACACTTTAGGAACATAGTCCAAATATTTAAGCGACATAACATACGTAATAATTAAGCGCAAACATCTTACCCACATGTTCCTGGACTAGATTTAAGTACGATTGAATCGTCATCGTAAAAAAATGACTGATTAGGATACAAAGTCAATCTTTATAAATTTTACTTATTCTTCTCATTTATCATTTACCACTTCTATTACGTTGTACTCAAACAACATTGTCTGCATTCTTAGCTGTTCTGAGCTGCTGTCACCTGTCAGCGTCACCTGTTTTGCAGAGTAGGGTAGTGAAGTGGGGCGTAGGGCTTCCTCATGGAAAATCACTAGAGGGCGCAGCACTAACAATGTTTTGAGACAACGACCACATTTTTCTATCTAATTTTAAAATATTAGATCACAATTCAAATTGCTCAGTTATTTGTCAAAACTGACGTTTATAATGCAACCAAAACAATCAAAAATGTAGGGATTTTAGTTTTGTTGGTGTGTAGTATGAATGTAAACAATGAGTTTAAACTAGTGGCGCCAACAGTTTCAACAAATTCATACAAACAGAAAACTAAATACTGAGGATTCGGATCGTCTTTAATCTATTTATTTAGCAAATTACATGTTTCCTTCTGTAATTGCGTTAGCATGCACATAAAATGGTTCATTATCGACCGGCTTCTGTCAACTGTCAATTAAACGCCATAGTTAACCTCCAAATTGAAATGCTGATTTCAAACTTTTTATTTCTGTGACAATGTTCCTTTATTATTTAATCGCAACATTATCGGTTCTTTTATATTTACATGGTTTTTTTCCAATTCCAGCAAGACCGTCACACCAAGGACCTTTAAACAATGTTACGGCGGCCCACCCTAGGTTCCAAAAAGCTGTCTTGATAGTAATTGATGCCCTGAGATTGGACTTTATCACCGATTCAGAGACTCCATTCGTGGCGAAAACGTATAAAGAAACTGGTTGTTTCATTCACGTTAAAGTTGAGACTCCAACTGTTACTTTGCCCCGAATTAAAGCTTTGACCACTGGAAATGTGCCTCAGTTTGTTGACATCATTCTCAATTTGGCAAGTCCGACGAAAGTTGAGGACAGTTTCATTCATCGGGCGCATGCTAACGGCAAAAAGATTGTTTTCTATGGGGACGATATTTGGGTGAAGTTATTTCCAGAAGAGTTTTTGAGGAGCGAAGGAACGTCGTCTTTTTTTGTGAACGATTTTACAGAGGTTGATCATAATGTGACTAGAAATGTAAGAATAGAGAAGAACAAAAAAGACTGGGATATTATGATTTTACACTACTTAGGTCAGTACTGGCGGTTAGTTTTGTTTGTAAAACTGTTGATTTTGTAATCGTTATAGGTCTAGATCATATAGGACACGTGTACGGCCCTAAATCACCACTTATTCTAGACAAGCTAAAAGAGATGGACTCAATTATTGAAGAAATCTACAAATCCCAAGAAAACGCCCTCATCTTAATAACCGGTGACCATGGAATGAGAGACAGTGGAGGTCATGGGGGTTCCACTTACCCAGAAACTAACGTCCCTCTCATAGTATTAGGAATGCCCTGCGAAAACGCCACTTTTGCACAAATCGACATTCCCGTAAATCTCGCAGTTTTGCTTGGTTTCGACATCCCAGCCACAAGCATTGGCCAACTTCAAGACACTTTGCTCATGCAACTCTCAGAAGCTGAATATCTGCAGGCGTTAAAATACAACACTATTCTGTTGAGAACAAAAATTGATCTATGTGAAGAAAAAATGCAGACCGCCGACCACTTTTCTGAACTATTTTTACTAAACAACGACAAGACTTTGAAAGATAACGCGGCTCGGATGTACAAAAAATGCGCTAAAGACATCAGTGAGAGGCTGCAAAAGACGTCTGTTCAACAAAAACTCGATTCTTTGATTGTCGCCACGATAACAGCAGTGGTCGTCGTAACAAAAATTCTTCAGGATTCTTGTGTGTTGAAGCAGAGAAATAGTTTGGAACAGGTTTTTATGTTGGCTTCATTAATTTTACAATTTTGGGAGTTCCAATCAGCATACATTAGTCTTACTATTGTCAGTTTGACTGTGTTGAATCTTGTGAGGAATCTGGCCCATTTTAGCTTGAAAAACTTAAAAATGATGGACTTGTCTTATCTAACGGTGCTCTCATGTTTGCACCCCATAATATTTTTGTCGTCTAGTTTTTTGGAAGAAGAGCACCAGTACTGGTATTTTTTCACCAACACGTTTATCGCCTTAAATGTTTTAAAACGTAAGGGGTGGGTAACTGGTTGGGTGATTTTGTCAGTGGCTGTTAGATTAATTAGAACTATTAATCAAGTGGGAGATAAATGGGCAGCAGAACCGGATTTGGCAGATTGGTTGCTAAAAATCGATAACTATATTTTTTTACAATTGATTTTTATCGTCGGTTTATGTCTTTCTTTCTATGGAAATATGTTATTTTCTAGAACCAAAATTGGTAAATGTTTGGATGTTATAATTTTTCTTTTAGTTTATATTTTAAGGACTGTTGGTAAAGAACACTTTTTGTTGGGCCAAATAATATGGTTACTCATCGTCTTAAAATTATTAATTTCTATTACAATGAAGGAAGAATTTTTGCCAATCTGGGTGCTTATTACTGTTTTATTACTAAAACCATATAATGTGATACTAGTCCCCGTTTGTATTTTTGCTAGTCAACTCTTCCATAAAACTTTAAAAAACCAAAATTTAATACTGTCACATTGGTGGTTGGGTAATTTATTGTTTTTTGCACAAGGTCATGACAACAGCTTAGCTAGTGTGGATATCTCTTCAGGTTACATAGGTTTACAAGAGTACAACCCTTTGTTTGTATTCCCACAAGTATTATCACACACTTACTGTTTTCCAGTATTAAGTCATCTGCTACTCTTTAGCAGTAAAACTGTGAGTGTCCAAAAAAGTCTTTCCATTTTTGTATTCTTTCGTTTGTACATTGTCATAGTTGTATTTCTAGTCACATTCTTACACAGACATCATTTATTCATTTGGTCTGTGTTTGCCCCAAAAATGTTTGTAGAAGCCAGTCATTTTGGATTTTTGTTTATTGAAATTTGTTGTTACTATACAAAAGATTTAATAAAGAAATATTTTTGATACCTATTTATTAAGTATACATATTAATCCTCTGGTTTGTCAGGTGGTGGACCACAAGGTTGTAACATTTTCTCCATCAAATTAAACCTGACGCGAGCTTTGGATTCGTTTTCACACACTGCGAAATAACTTAGTAAATCTGGATGTCCCAAGTAACTAGAATAGCTGTCCCGATGCTGATTAACCAGCCATTCATATTTAGTGATTTCAGAATGTCCCGTTCCTATGTATTTTGACTGTAAGTGTTCCAGTTGACTGTGAATGTTGTAACGATCACCCATTTTCACTATAATTGTAAAAAAAATAGATTAAATTCGTTAAAACTAAAGAAATAACAAACCTAAACTTAACCTCACTTATTTCACAATCGCAAACGAAAAACAAACGGTTCGCATGTGAGCGCATGCGTGAAGATGCAACTTTGGTTGCTGTTGTTTAGGGCCACAAATATCGGAGGCCTCGGATGTTCTACAAATTTCGGAAAGCTAATTACAATTAGGTAACAGTATTTCAAATGAAGCTGCTGCAGTGACCGAAACTTTACAATACATATGAAAAAATCTGACAGAATAAAAAACTGTTTTGAAACCTGCAATTTTAATTCGCAAAAACCAAGTTTGGTTCAAAAACTAAAAATATTTTGGCAAAATTCTACGCAAATGAAAACTGTTAAATTTATAATTTATCTTTCTAATTCACATTAATTTTGATATTGTTTATAAAGAAATATGTATAATTTGGTTAAAATTATTTTCTAATCTGTGCTATACAGTTAAAACTGACTTGAATTAACGAATAAATAAATAAACCTTTTGGAAACAAAAAAAAAACAAATTAACGAAGCTAAAAGAGGCATTTATTATCTCCCTCCAACCATAAATTTTTACTATTTGTACCAGTACAAAAATAATTCGGTTTTTCATGTTCTAAAATAAGTTGTGAATTTTAACATACGTAGATGTTTATTAAATATTGCTTATTTTATAAACAAAGGACTAAAATAAATGCTTTCCTGCGTGTGAACTAGTAGCAAAAGTTATAAGTTAAAAACCAATAAATAAATATAATACATGATTTTAGTCCACTGCCGTTTGTGAAAACAATTTTAGGTCAATAATATCATGCTATATTTAACGCTTTTTTATATGTACAACAAATAAACAGACTAAAATTAAATAACACAAACTACATATTGTATTTAAGAAAATACAACTTGAATGGGATCAAACAAAAAAAATGTAATATAAAAAAAGAATTGAGAATAAAAAGTGTCCCATGCAATATGTGATCAACACATAAAATAAATATTACCAGGAAATTGTTTGTTCAAATACTCGGTTCATCTTATACAGAATTATTACGAATTAAAACAAACCTTACTGCTGTAAAAATGCATTCTAATATACAGGCTGAGTCAATATCGATCCTGTTTTTCATGACTTCAATACGTCATGTCATGAAACATAAAGCAAAGATGCATAAAAAATATTTTACATTGAAGATGTTTCAATAATCCAGGACCGTACACAACTTTATTATGTAAAATGAAATGCTATTAATTTTTTTACATATTCTGATTTGTTAAATACTTTAAATGCATATTTGGTTTTCAAATTTTGAATGCAAGATTGCCAAACTACTCAATTTTTTTTTACAAAATTTTGAAAACACATATGTTCCATTAAGATACATTTTTAGCATTATTATTAGCAATTAATTATTGAAATTTGATATTAAACAAAAAAAAGCATTGCTCTTTCGTATGGCACTAATCTTAATAGTTCAATTACTGTTTTCAATGATCTTTTCGACAAACAAATACCTATATCGAACAAGTTGATAAAGAGAAATTTATAATTACAAATATAAATTTGTTAATATTTGACAAATATTAAACATGAATACGTCATGTGCACATGTATTTTATGTATTTTTCTGCACGTTTAATTGAGCACACAATAATTTAAATTGTTTGAGGATTAGACGAACACCGGTTGTAAACCAAATAAACAAAGAAATTATAAGAAAGCAAGTGACTCATTTTTAATCGCAACTTGAAACTTAAATATTTCAATAAAATAATAATAAATTAGTCTGACTCGGAATGAATAAACAATATGTTGATGTTTTGATGGTTTTCATAGCCAAAAATTTTTTCCAATTACTTTTTTTATTTAGGAATAAAAGACCATAGCGCATCAACAGTAAATGTTGAACTTTTGAAATCAGAATCTAAGCAGCAACACCTCCTTTCAATTTACGGTTCCAAAATTTATGTTCGTTTTCTTGTGGCAAATATAGTTTTTAGGTACTGGTAACCTGGCCAACAGGAATGCAAAAGTCTCAGCATTTCACATCTAATGGCACTACGAGAACTAAGTGGCCCCAACGATTCGTTCCTGTTTACTCATTTTTTTTATACGTCGTAGTTTAGAGGCAGAGGCTTTAAGAGGGTCGCTCAGAAGTTTGTGTATCTTCGTCTCGACGGGTAAACTTCGGACTTGACCGTTTGGGCATCCAATTGCTTGCAAGGGTAAGAGTTTGGATATAATTCTCATCTACCAAAACATTTGAAGCAGACTGTTATGCTGATATTATCACGTAACATGGAATTAAACATACGGTCCTCCAAGAAACGTCAAAATGCGAGAATTGGCTTCCGCGCTAGGACAACGAAATCCTGTGTCTCTCAAATTAAAATCAAATTAAACCGCAAGTCCAAAAAAAGGGAATTGCATAAGTATTGTCATTAATTTAACAATTATTGTCGTTTTCGTTCGGCGAACACTGAGATAAATTGATCCATTTGATTTACAAACTGATATCAGTTACCCTCAAACTGGTTTCAGTAGCTTTAATGTCACCATTAATTTTTAAAGTGATCGTTAGAATTTTTTTTAAACATTTTTCCTGTTATGCTTGTGGGTTGTAAAATTCGAAGTTTAAATTTCTGTACAACTTCGTTAAACACTCTGTATGTATATTGTTTCCAGTATTAAACCTCATGTCTTTGACATCAGATATCTAAGCTGGATAACGAGATTAACAGTCATGTGAGTGAAATAAAAATATGTAAATTTAAGTACAAAAAGATCTTGCAATGCATTTTTTTTACCACATTAATACTAAAGGTTATTTGTATATTGGTTAGAAAAGATGTGGTGCTAAAGAGCACTTTGGAATAATTAGATATCTTAAGTGTTGTGGGTAACTATAGCCATTCCAAAACAATTTGCAAAAGTGAATAATGGTTTGTCATATAAGTATTTTGATTACCATAAACAATACGATCTCGAATTCTCAACATATCAAATGCGCTAAATGTGAGTTTTTTAATAAAAATTTAAAACTCAAGTTATTTACAAACCATACTATTTTTGATTTATACTGCTCTTCTTACATGAGTCAGAATTAAAAAAAGTAGAATTAGTTATGAATTTGACGCACAAAATTTATCAAAAGATTTATTTTTTTAAATACGCGCACGCTAATTACGGGTTTAACGAGTATTTTTTTATTATGGATAATAATTTTGATACAATAAAAGTCTCAAAAACTTTGTTATCTGAAGAAAGACGAGTACCCTATTAGAAGGTATTGCTGGAAGTAGTGACGGTGTATGTATTTATTTCAAGAATTCTATCATCGTAAATATCGTCTTGGACAACTTCTACCGTATTTCGAATCTCGCGCATATGTGGATAAATATTAAGCTAATTTATTTATTGGCATTCCTTACATGAAGTCTGCTATTACTACTAGTATTTTGATGATTTAGATTGTTATCCTTCATAACACCTCAGTTTAATAATAACATTATTTTGGGAGATCTATATGACAATCAGCTCAACAATAACAAGTTAAATAATTATATAAACAGTTATTATTTTAAATAGCATATTAATGATTAATGAGCCAATCCGTATAACACATAAGAGTGAGTCTTTAATTGATGTTATTCTATCAATACAAAATTAATTTCTGACGATAATGCCGATTATTAGAATCTCTCAATTAGTTCAAGAATGTTTTCACAAATTATAAATTACCGTCATCTTAAATACTTTATTGATTAAAACATCTATTAGATTTAAATAAAATTCTACTACTCTACTTAAATAATATTAAGCTGTTAAATAAATATACTAGTTATACGTTTAATTTTCATGCTCCTTTCACTAAGTCGAAGATATCAAACCCTGCGTCCTATAAATTAAACGTTTAATTATAGTCAACCAACCCACTTGCGGCAGCTTAATATAGTCTTAATACAGTTATTTAGCCAACGAGTTGGTAAACTTAATTTTCTGCAATTAGTGCGAATGTGGGAAATTTTTTTCCGAAAGAGTTAGGTACATTTTTTTTTGTAACGAATATCGCATTAAAAAAAAGTATTTTTTTTATTTTAATGGTAGGTTGGTAACGTGATCTATCTACTGTAACTGCCTACTAGATTTTTAAAATTTAAATCATCTGTCATATTTTTTTAAATTATTAACCAAAATTGTAAGAATGAGTGACAGCGAAGAATGTATGTGTACCCCTCCCGAAGTACAACGATGTGTCAAAGGGGCCGTTTTGCTTCTGCTGCCCGAGAAAAGTCGCGAGCGGTATGAATGCACTTATCAAAAATTCATTGACTGGTCGTCAAAAAGTCGCAATACCAACCGTATCCCATGCCGCTAAGCGGAAACTAAAAAACACCGGGATACGGGAAAACCGTTTTTACGTGCATCGGATTCTGTTTCCATATAATGAGTACAAAAAAAATTGGAACTTATTATTGACATTGATCGTACAGTTAAATATAAATTCACGTAAGACAAACTGCTGAAATTAATTAAAACTAGTAGATAATATTAAACTCATCACTTTAATTTTTAGTAAAATTGGTATCTGCTCAGTCTTCAGTTTAATGTCAAGCTCGGTTTTAGTAGTTTTAGTAAATTATGACTAAAGTTAAGTTAGCTATAATGCCGTGCTAAGGTAGAGAGCACTAACTCTAATTTTATGATAACATTACTAAGCGATATTTAGCGCGTTTTATTATGTGTATAGTAAACTAACAGACTAATGTTCAATAAATCAAAACTTACTTTTGCACTTTAGAAAATTAAACTTAAATGAAGGCAAAAAAAATCAAAATATTTAATTGTGCACAAATTTACCAAAAATGTGTTACTGCTAAGCTTGACATGGCAGTTTAATGTTATTTTTTATTTTCGTATCTAGTCAAATATAAAAATATTTACGTGATTATTAAAAAATACAAACGTAATCGTAGTAACAAAAATGATGGAAATGGTCCTAATTTTTGCATTCGCAATCTACATTTTGGCATTTGTGGTATCTGAAATTGAAATCTGAATTTTTAAAACACAAATAAAACCAGCTACATAACTTAATGATTAAAATATTATCTTGTTTTCAGATGTTTGTGACAACTTGATCAACCAACAACTTATTTGATATGATTATATGCTTAAATTCGGAATTTTTCTGTTATTTATGCTGTTGATATTTATAAGGTACAAATATGGAAAAGTTGCTGTTAATGCAAGATTTACATTAATTAATTGTTGTATGCTTTTTTACATAATGTCTAAATATAGTACCTAATGCAATAAAATTATAACAATAGAAAATGGTCGAAGATATAAACAAGACAAGCGACAAGTGATAAGAACACTGACTCCAGTTAAATTGCTACCTACTACCATAGCTACTTAATAATAAAATACACAGTATACCAAAATGCTTACACTTTCTTTTGATAATAAATTCTTAGTCAAATTAGGGGACGAATGGTGATTTGCGCATTTTTGAGAAACTATTACGAGCGATTGAAGTTAATAGTCACAGCGTATCTACCTTAATATATCGCAAAGTAGTATTATTTAGTTATCAATTTACCTTCAAAAAGTTTTACATGCAATAATATTTTAGTCCGCAGAGTTAAAACAAAATTCGAAAGTGGCGCAGTATTTTAAATACTAAATTTAAATTACTCATATTAACATAATAATTAATTATTTTCAATTATTAAATTAAATTTTGAACTTTTAGAAAAAAATTGCTCCATTTTTTACATGGATCATATAAATGATATTTTATGACCGTCTTTGGCCACTGGCATTACTTATAGCGGAACAATTTTTATTGGTGAATTTAAAATGTTTGTATTTGATTCTTTTCTGCAACTGTCGTTTTTTATGTTTAGACTATAGAGCTATTTTCCTACTGTAAAATTCGGATACTTTTCTAGAATAATATTGTCCCACTTATGTTTTAAAAAAAATTATAGTAATAATCTAACACACTGACATTTGGATTATATGTAGTGAAACAATAATAATTTCAATTAAGTAAAATTATGAAAAAAAAAAACGTATTAAGGGCGAAGTGAATTTAATAGGAGTTAATTATTTATTTATATACGAAGGGTACTCAGATTTTTTAAGGTACGGGAATAATCCCCAACGTCGAATAATCAAACTGTATGAGTCTTCAAAGTACTCTCCTCCGATTTCGAAAGTCCTTCTCCGATGAGTAATTTTTTTGTAAAATATGAATGAAACAGATGCTTACGTCAATCTTTAATTTTATGACTAATGTTGAGTTAGCTATAATGTTGATTCTTTTTGATTTTCTGTTTAGTCTAACATGAAAATATTTACAAAGTTGTGATAAATTAAAAATTATAAAATTAGGAATAGTGATAACAGCATTACTATAGCCCTTATTGTAACTTTCACACCTACAGCCTTATTTGGTGGTGGTTGTGTAGAACTTTGTGTGCCTGAAATAAAACCAAAACAGTAACAAAAATTAAATAAAGCTAATTAACTTACTGTTGGTAACTGTAGTCTCTGTATTATTATTTGTTTCCAAAGGAGTGGAATTAGAAGAACTCGTTGTTGTTTCTGTTTAAAATCAATTACAGTTTTAGAAATTTATTGCAACCTCAAATATACGTACCATTTATTATTGATCCATTATTATTATTATTTTGTTCCATGTTTGCAGTCGTAGAAGTATTTGTTTCCAAAGTAGTGAGTGTAGTGGCGACATCAGAAGAGTTCGTTGCGTTTGCTGTTTCTGTTTAAAATCATTTAAAATCTTAGAAACTTAATGCAATTTCTAGCATACGTACCATTTATTGACGGATTGTCAGAATTATTTTGTCCTACGACTAAAATGACTACTTCACAAAAGATCTAAAACGAAACTTATAAATACGCAAACACAGTCACTAGAAGTTTTCATTTACCACCAAAAGAAGGTTGTACTTCATCTTGCAGCCTTAAAGTTCTAAAAATGGCAACATTTTGCGTCTTTTATAAGGCATGAATTTTTGTTTTAATCACTGTTTGCAAGAAAAGATAAGGTACTTAGCTCAGAAATGAGCTGCAAATTAACTTGCATCTTAAGTTTTGTGCAAGTATTACTCACAGCATCACCATAAGTAAATTAATTTTATGACAATCGCATTGTTTGGATAATAAAAGATTATATACATTCTTTTAATTCTTGTTTAAATTTTATTCAATAAAATTGATAAAAAGAACAATGAGGATTATAAGCGATGTTAATGGCCAACATTTTTTAGTAAGTCCACCATTTAATGGATTTTTAGTCGATGTTTCTGAAATTTCATGAATTAAAGAGATGAGATTTTAAATATTTATGAAATAGTTGTTACAATACCTGCAGTCGACTCAGTTGATTCAGAAGTTATTGCTGGAAGTGTACTGGTAGGTGTCATTATAGCCGCTGCCGAAGCTGTTATACAGGGTATTATATTTAAATTACAGTATTGTAAACTAAATACTATTTTAACACTTTACAAATTCTGCTAACAATATTAGTGCATTTGAATAAGTGAACGAAGCAATATCGAGGAATATTTAAGCACATATTTATGTAATATAAGTTTATACAATTACTCCTTGCAAAACTAAAATGTGCCAATGTGTAATGAGCTGTACACTTTGATACTCTTCAATTTAAATTATAATTTACCAATTTCTATATTTTTAAATTTTTGGATTATCTTTTTCTTAAATTGTAATTTTTTTGAATTTTTTGTGTTTTAAGTGCTGCGCTTTTTAGGTTGCTATGTTTACCGGCTGATACCAGATAAAGAGGCCCCTTACAGGGACTCTCATGCTAACAAAACCGAGATAAAGCAAAGAAAAACAAAGTTGGTGAAAAAATAGAACTTGTGAAGACAATTAAGTGACGTAAGTTTGTTTTCAGACCAGAAAATCTCACAGCTCAGAAGAGGTCAGTTTTTTGGTGTAGAGGAAGCAACTTGACATTTGATGATGAACCATTACAATGCCTAACAAACTTTGTTTAACTCTTCCAAGGTAATGGTAAATAAGTCTGGCTCAATTAATCTTACGTGGGATGAAGAAAATTGTATATCGATAAAAAGATCACAAAAATTCGTTTCTCTATAAACTAAAATGCAAAAGAATGTTAATGAAAACGAAAGCGAATGGAGAGGAAGTTTCCGAAATTGAGAACCTAATTAGTATAATAAAAGAACTTCAAAAATTAACTGAAGTACTACAGATCCAAATATGAGAGAAAAAAACAGGAACTTGAAAATAGGATCAAGAAGTGGAAAAATTTTGGGAAGTCGCCTAAGCCATGTAGAAAAATGTAGCAAAACGTGATAACACAACGTTCCGATTAACAGTAGAACAAAAACTAAAAACGATTATATATTTATCAAAATAAAATGAAAGGAAGAGGGAAGAGACGCAAAAACGACTTTCAGAGAAGACGTGTCAAACAAAATTGAAAACTTTATAGAAAGATGGAAAAAACGTTTTACTTCCAGATGTAGACGCTATTAAAAAGGTGCGATCTGCGCATCACCCGTTATCCCTACTTAGGACTCTACTTTTTCTTACCCTAGACAGGTTAGTCAGAAAGCTATAAACAATAATTTAACACCAAGAACTGATCTATCTTCGTTTATAAATAAGAAAATTATAAGAAATGGATGAAGAATAAAATAAATAATTATGATCCCTCAATGTTACAGATGCAAAAAAATAGGCAAGCGGCTAGGAAATGTACGGAAATCGTGAGAAAAGGTGTGCTGCAATGTGTGCTGAAGACAAGATAAAAGACAAAAAAAAGAGTAAAAATAAAAGGGTTTGCAAGCTATTTTTGCAAATGTTAAGATATATAGAGCACAATCTATTATATCCCCGAGGAACAAACGGTCATTTAAGATGACAGGCAAACTGGAGCCGTTTTTGTATGAAAGTGAAAGTCATCTATACAGAACTGAGCAGGGTCAAAAGGACAATAGAAATATTTGGATAGACCTATATCGATCAGCGTACAAATAGTCTAGAATTGGAACCTAAACGAAGCAGATTATGGATAGGAAAGACGTCGCAAAACTCAAACATGAAAATCAAGATATATAAGGTCTATGAATGCTTTATATGAGCTAAAACCGATGAGCTCATGTTTGGTATTTGTAGCTGGCTACAAAAAAATTAAAAATAAGATTTAGATATTGTGTACGACTTTAAAAAATCTAAGTTATGAGGGTGTGAACGTAAATACAGAAAAGGATTAATGCCGACGATTAATGTCACATATTGATAGCGCCTTTTGTTGTGAATACAAGATATAAAACTAGCAAGCCGCAAATAAAATAATTAACATTATTAGAACGAACCTAAAATACAACACGAAAGAACTAAAACTAATTCCACTGAAGTCTTCCTGAAGACTTTTAAGCCGGGCTCAGACCACTGGTGTAGTTGCCAAGTGAACCGGCTCACAAGGACCAGTAGCAAATAAAGACGACTTGTGCAATACGCCAACATTGCTACAATGAGGTAGAATGAATAGACGAGAGTTGACCATACTTGGAATATTTTTGACTTGTGCTATTTTTAGCGACAGACGATGGGACAGAGACCCATCGTCTGTCGCTGTTTTTTTTTGTAGAACACTCATTTATTTGCATGTTATTCTTGAGCATATTTTCTTCTCCCTCCCTGTTTTTAACCGCTACGATTGATAATTTAGTTTTGGGTGAAGTCTTAAGATTCAGTGTCTCAGACAGTTAAGTTTTTTTTTGTTAAAATTACCAGAAACGTAATAATTTTTAGATTTTATCAGAAATTGTGAAAAAGGAAAAGTGATTTTTTAATTAACTATGTTTGCTTTCCTATTTTACTGAACAGCTGAATTAATTGACTTGTGCTAAATTATAATTGTGTTTTCAACTCTTTCTCAACAAGAATTAGAAGTGAACACCAATTATTATAATTGTTTAAATATATCAGTAGCTAATAGGAAAGTAGAAAGTTACTTACTTGCTTCTATTTTCGTGGTTGTGGTTAAAATATTTGAGCTTGTGATACCTGAATGAAAATTTTATTAAATAAAAATTGTTGATCACATTTTGGACTTACTTGAAATTGTTATCTTAGTAGCACTTGAACTTATGTCACCTGAAACAAAAGTACAGTAAAAGCGAGACTTTTTTTGTTGTGAATTAAGATAATTCACTCACTTGGTTCTGTATTTTTGCTTTCTTTTTCTCTTGTGGTCTTCTGTGTAGCACTTTGATATACTGAAATTATAGGAATTATAACACAAAGCACTAAAGTTATATTCAGTTATGATAATAACTTTTTAATTAGAATAATGTCCTTACTTATTGATGATGATGGTGGAGCGGCGGTAGTTTGAGGCACTATCATTGAGTCAGTATTCGTATCTGTTTAATGACATACATGTTTTTAAGAATTATCGATATTCAATTATGGATAAAAAACTTACCAGTATTTGCAATACTACTGAATTTTTATTTGTAATTTTTAAAAAAGGATGTAATATATTGTGAATTAAGATAAATGTTTGATATTATTATTATTAAAAACTAAAGTTAAATTTGGTTTCCATCGCCAATGTAAAAATATTTATTAGTATGGAATGTGTATATTTATTTATATCTTTTTATGGGTATGAAGAAAAATAATAAATGAGTAACATTATTTAAAACTTACTCACCTAATTCCGTAGCTGAAGTCGTTTTTATGACGGTAGTTGGTCTTGTAATAGCTAAAATAAATCTCAACGTTTAGTAAAAAAATAGTACAAACTGAACTTTTATTTACGCACTTGTTGGTAATTCTGTGATTGTTCTATGATTTGATGTTGTAGTGACCTTTGTTACATCTTTTTGAGTTACTGAAATTATAATAACTGCAAAATAATAATGAATGTTACAGATTTCTGTATTAAATATTTCTAAGTTTTTTTTTATTTTTTTTTTAATTTTCTTAGATATTAGCTCTCCAAAAAAAAAGGCTATGTTAGTTTACTAAAAATTTCGTTCTAACCATTGTTAGCGTAAACAAACATTTAGCAATATGGTAAGTAATAAACAAGTATTTGATAGTGTGAAATGAGTTAAAATGTTGCATTAAATATTTACTAATTTACTTACTAGCTGCTGGTTCTGTACTCGATAGCGATGTTGTTGTGGTACTTGGGCTCGTAGTATCACTACCTTTAATAAACGTAACATAAATTTGTAGAAAACACATGTGTTATTTCTCACTTTGTGCGAATTCCGTGAATGTATTGTGGCTTTCGGTTGTTTCCGGTGGAACATTTTTTGCTACTGAAATTATAGTGCCAAAACATATTAAAGCATCACCTTAAGCTTAACTAAATTTCAACGTAGTTTTTTTTTTAATAATGTTATATGTATTGAACATATTTTTTGCTTATTGTCAACTCTACTTACTTGTGTTTACTTCCGTAGTTGAAGTTAATATTTCTAATGTAGAGAAACCTGCAAATGTATCTGGACAATAATACGGTTTGAGAGAAAATTTTGAGAGATACTGAATTATTTGGATTAAAAGAGTCATTTTTAAGTAATATTGCTTTGTTTTTATGAATTTAAAAATTCACTGTATAAAACACATTTTAAAATAAATTTCAAATGTAGGAGGGTTCTATTCTTTTTTCTTTCTTAAATTAATATTTTATGAATATTGTTCTATTATTACATATTATATTATATATTCTATTATTATATAGTTCTATAAATACTCTGTTATTTTTGTGATATTCTGATATTCTTGATATTCTTGAAAGCAAATGTTTGTTATAATTTAACACTTGGTGTTCAAAACTCATGTTATATTTATGATTTTAAAAAGTCTGATGACAGCCCAATATATTCTAACAGGGTAGTATTTTTGACAAAAATGGCTACAATTTTTGGTAATGATCAATCAATCAATCGATTTAGATATAGAAAAACGCAGATTAATTATTACAAAACCAAATTATAACTTCAGATTTATGATGTACATTGTTGTATAGCTGACAACTTTCACTCAATAATATTTTCTTATTAAATTTACTAAAACTTAAATATTTCTGAAGAAATTTTCAATTATTCTACACTACTTTACGAGATACTAGCAACCCACTGGAACTAACTGAAGCTGGATTCATAAAGACTTTCTACCAGTGGCGGCTCGTGACATTTTTAGAAGAGGAGGCTACTATTATATACTTATTTATACATAAATACCTAAAATGTTGTAATTTCCAATTTCTCGTTATTTGCCGAATCCAATTGATTTATAATATTATTTTGTTTACCAAGTATCTCAAATCTGATACAACTCGATAAATGTTCGTGATTATGTCTTTCAATGATTCTGATCATAACTAAAACTATTAAAATTGTTTTTCAAAATATAATTGACCAAATCTGTACAAGACGTCAAATTTCTTAATTCATTCCTTACCACCCATCAAACTGCAACTGACGAAATTTAAATTCTTAAAACATATAAATGAAAGAGAAAAGGAAATAAATAGAAAGTTTGCACATGCCAGACAAAAACAGAGCATCGGAAGCTAGCGGCAAAGACGGAGAAAAAAGAGAAAAGTGCAACAGAGATTTCTTCGCGTTGGAGAGAAATAAAGCAATGATAGAAGACCGAACTTTTCGCTAGAGTGGTAACAGAGAAGATACTATGCATCGATTTCAGTATGTAAAACAAAGATACAAGAGGCCGCTAGTCTCCTCGGCCTCCCACTCTCGGGCGATTTTCAAGCACGAACTGAAGTCGAATTGGGTGGTAAAGATAAAGAGAGGGCATATGGGATTGCTTTATATTGAAACGAAAGGGAAATCATAGTAAAAAAAATTTACAAAATAATTAGCAAAACATTAGAGGAGGCTTAGCCTCCCTTGCCTCCCCTGAGGAGCCGCCACTGCTTTCTACTGTTCAATATCTTATTAATGAGTTAGAGTTTCATATGAATGATGCACACCGAACTTCAGCTATTCCTATTCATTAAATAGTCATGTGTAAACTCAATTTTCTTAGACATGGTGGTTATTGACAGGAAACTATGCAATGACCCAACCGAGTGTTAGGAAAGCAATAAATGTAGAACGCCGCAGCATTAACCGATTTTATGAATACTTGAATTATATTTGCTACAGACAATATAAATTTGAATAAAATTATTGCGGAAAAATTATACACCCATAAAACAGACAGATAGAACTTAACAACTTAGCAACATAGCAAGTTGTAACAACAACGTTATATGATTAAATTTTAAAGGTATTTTTAAAACTGAAACTACAGAATAGGTTACAAACTTGATTCCTGTTCTATAATATAATACTGTATATCTTTATACTGAAGTTATTTTTATTTTAAAATTATTTATAAGTAATTTGTACTTATTTAACGTAGGAACTTATTAATTGATAGTATTAAAGAACTCTCAGAAGTTCTGATTTCTGTTAAATTAGAAAATAGTGCATCTAAAAAATTTTAGTTTTTATAAAATTTAGCAGTACTAGTCTAAAAGAAAACAAAACAGGATAACATTTTTAAGTAGTATAACGTATATATAAATGAAGAAAAAAACGGTTTACTTACTTGATTCCAGTTCTGTAAGTATTGTGTTATCGTTTGGTAATGTGGGCTCTGTTAAAAGTGTTGCTATTATAATTTTTAAATCATTCATTAGTAATATGCACTTGTTTAATGTAAAAACTTACTTATTGGTATTAAAGAAGTTTCAAAAGCTTTTACAGTTGTCACTGCATTGGTTTCTGTAAAGTTAAAGAATATCACTATTATATAAGTCTACTTAGGACAAAATGAATTTTGGGTGTAAACTCCATCGATTATATAATTATTAAAATGTACTTAAAAAATTAAATTTACAAAAATTTTGCCGTTTTTAAAGCATATTAAAAAAGTTAAAATCTTAAAGCTTTTTGGTCCGTTTTTGGGTTTACACCATATGTGAATTTTTGGCCGATTGTAAGGTATATAAATAGAAGTAGCGAACAAATCACAAATTGTGGTATGAAAGGCCTACTGAAAGACTTTTCTTTTTATAAATAGCGGAGATGGAGAAAACTAATACATCTCTGAGAGCCTGACAAAGTCCGTCCAGACTCCAAGGCGATGGGACCACCGAAGTTATTTCATTACCAAATAATAAATTAAGGTTATTTCTTTTTGATTTAGAGTCGAGAAGCAATACCAATACATTTATTTACCAATACAACAACTAGAAACAAAACAAACAAATAATGTAAAAAAACCTACAGAAAAAATGTAAAATTATAACATGACGAATTTCTGGACTCATGAAGCTAGTGCCAGCTAGTTCTAGATGATACGTTTTTTATTGATTTTACAATAACTTTTTGGAGCTGTATTTTATTAATGATAGAATTAATATATTTTACACCTAAAAAACATTTTTTCCTGACCAGACCTCTATAGTGGTAATAATACAAATAAAAATTATAGTTTTTACAGAACTTACCAGTGTTTGTTCCAAGTTCAGGTGAGGTTTCAGAAAATTCTAAAACAGGACAAGATGACATTGTAAAACTGATATCACCTCTTCAAGAAAAAAAATCTAATTTGTTATGATGGTTCAGATTTAAGCTAACATCTCGAACAGTTGCACATTTGCCAAATTTTTCAAAATCTTTGTAATTTTTGTCATTGTTAGAATTTTAAATGTTCTTACTAGATAGCCTATTACTTTTAAAAGATTTCTGTAAAAAAATAGTTTACTCACTTGATTCTAGTTCTGTAAGTCCTGTAGTATCATTTGCTAAGGTGGTATTCGCTGTTGAATCCTGATATACTGAAGTTGCTATTTTTATTTTATAATCATTTTATAACTATTTTTTATTTATTTTAATGTAAGAACTTACTTATTGATGGTATTAAAGAAGTCTCAGAAAGTTTTACAGTTGTCGCAGCACTGGTTTCTGTTAAATTTTAAAATACGACATGAGTATAAAAAACATCACTTTCCACAGAACTTACCCGTACTAGTCCCAGATTCGGTAGTTGTTTCAGAAAATTCTAAAACAGAATACGTTTCATTTCTTAAAGAAAAAACTGCTAAAGCAACGTTTCAACATCTCTTAATGCACATGAAAAACTACTGGTCAGCAGGTTTCTTTTGTAACATAAGGATTGTTGAAAATTCATCCCCTAGGAAATTATGTAAAATTTTTGCATAAAAATTTAAAATCTCTGAAGTTTTCGTTTTTAAACTTTTTAATGTGAATTAACAAACATGTGTTTTATCTTTTTTGGAAGAACAACTCCTAAGGGGGTAAAAAGAGTGTAAAACCGAAGTTTGAAACCTTTAAAGTCAGATACGTGAAAATTCGGGTTTAGACTCTAACAGAAATTAATTAATGAACACGTATTTCAAGAGAATGAAATAAGGAATGGAATTTTGTAACAATGTTTCATCATTTTTGAAGTTAGAGATGTAAAAATTTGTATTTAAATTCCCGGTTAGAAATCAAGAAAATTATGAATTAACTTTTTTGGAAAAACAACCTCTAAAGGAGTGAAAAGAAAACTATGTATAAACATTCGAAACCTCCAAAGTCGTATATAAAAATTTGTATTTCGACTTTCTATTAAAAATAAATTAATATTATTTTATTTATTTTTTAAATCAACTACTAGGAGGTGGAGTAGGAAATAAAAATGTATATGAGTGTCTTATCATCTAGAATTAGAGACATGTAAATTGGTATTTAAGCACTCGGATACAAATTAAGAAACAATTCGGGCCCTAAGAAGGTAATATAGGTAGTCAAAGTATATACGAAAATTCGTCATATGAAAATGGATATAAGTTTATAGATTCAAACGGAACGAGTAATAAAAATTGAAATCAAAAGTTGAGAAAAAAAAAACAGGAGACCTCATCTTCCATTGGTGGTCAATCAATCAATCAATCTTAAAATACCCTCAAAACTACAGTTGAAATCAGATAGACTATCAAAAAGTTCCTTTCAAAAATTATTTTGCCACATTTCAAAATTTACGAGAAAAAATATATATATAATTAAAACCGGTGAATAAAAATTCAGTTATTATAAAATTATAACTGAATTTTTACAGACGACGGTTTTTTCGAAAAAATTACAAAAATACAGAAAACGGGTAATTTGCTATTCTTGTTACTATGTGTTCCATCGCATTATAATATATATATATATATATATAATATATAATATAAATATAAAATAACTCACCTGTGACATTCTGTGCTCCCACAAAAGCTATCGCACAACACGCTAATGTTAGCAACATCTATAAAACGTATAAGTGTGTAAGTGATTACTATACGCATATGTTACCTTAATTACCATCACAACAAATTTCATCTTTTGTTCGTCTCAAGAAAACAAGTTTGTTTCTAGGTTTCAAAATAAAAAGAAGAAAACGACGAGAAAAATTTAACAATGGTTTAAATGTTTACTTTTCTGAGGAAGAGACAATGGAGGAAAACCCAGCGTAACTTTCAGGTTGCATGTACAGGATGTAGACATTTGCAATGTGGGTTATCGGGGGCTGTTTGTTCAAGTTTATAATATAATTAATGGTCAATATTTAGAGAGAAAATGCAGTCATCATTTACATTTCTACATCATTGGCGCCAATAATGCTAAACTGTTTCTTACCTATCTCAGTGTATTAATGACTTTTTGTAATGATTCTACAGTTTTTTTATTTATTATAATTTATTATATTTTTTTTATTTTATGGGAAACTTACCTGTAAGTTAAATAAATTGGACCTACCGTCAACGCTAGAACATTTATTTTACAATGTATGTTATTAGTAACGGTAATTTCAGTTAATTTATTTTTAGTAATTTCTTTTGTCGCCTCCTGCAAAACAATAGCAACATTTTTATTATGTAGTATTGCTGAGGAAACATTTGTTTTAGAGATGGTTAATGTAACTTGAATGTAACATAGTGTCCAAAACTATAAACCACAAAAATAAAATATTAAGAAAAATAAAACCCAAAAGATAGGAAAAAAATTTAAAGAAGAAAATTCAGGTGAAAACGATGCTTGAATGGGAGGGAAAGAATAGAAGAAATATTCAACTAAATCAATAATAAATTTGAAATAATGAATGGCAAAATAAAAAATTTCTATTAGAAAACAGAGAGTGAAAGAGGCAAATGAGCAATTGGAAACAAAAATATCAAATTCTGGTCATTAAAGAAATTTAAAAAAAAGTGGAGACAAGAAAAAATACGTAAAAAACTAGAGAACGCAAAACTACAACAAATCTCAGTATAGATTCAGGACGACACAAAAAATGAAAATTCTATTGGTACCACAAATGAAAAAAGGGACAAAAAAATGCATATATAAAATAAATACAACAAGCTTATAGCTGATAAAATCGTTTCAAAGATACTGCAGACTTGGAAACCACTGCACTGGGTCTATTATTGCAAACGTCTTTATTTAGACCAGATTGGAAAATTAGTCAAACTTATGAAATATTTTACATTTCCGAAAACGTCTTTTTACTAAATTATATATAAAACATAGAGGTTTACATAAACAGCTTGTACAATCTTATAAAAATTATGGTACACTATTAGGCTCAAACTGAAAAATAACAAGGCAAAGGATAAAAAGTTGTGCACTTTATTAATGTCACTTTAAGTAAAAAATAAATGACGTGTAATTATACTTCTGTACGCCGGATGCATTTAAAACAGGTAAAAAGATAGTTAGAGACTGTTTTTATTCATGCAAGGAAATTAATGGTATTTTATTTTAATTAAAATAATTACATTTGGTAATTATAAAACATATTGAGCTGGGTCATTTAAACAATGTAAGAGTACATCCTCTACATCAGTTGGTCCATCTGCAAAATACAAATAAAAACTGCAAAGAATTTGAAAATAAACTGTTAATACCAATGCGATACCACGGTTCATTACTCTCTGCTCCATCTGTTCTAGCTGAAGCTACTGCATTTCTTATAGCCAAAGCGATAGTGATACCTGAGCACATAGCAGGTTCACCAACTCCTGCAATCAAACAAAACTTATTAATATGTTCGCATGTTTCCTTTTGCGAATTTTCAAATTGATTAAATGTTGGATAGAATCTCGATTTGCACTTGCAATAAAATTGTAGATACAAATTGTATAAAGATTTTCCTACCTTTCGTTTTCAGTGCACCTACAGGATTAGGATTATTCTTTGGAAACTTAATATTAAAATTTAATGGAATATCCAAAGGACCGGGAACATAATAATTCCAAGTCCTGTTAGTCAAAATTTTTCCTTCATAATTAAAAACAATTTTTTCCATAGTGTAGTATCCGAGACCCATGATAAAAGCACCTTCGACTTGACCAACATCTACCATTGGACTTAAAGAAATTCCAGTATCTTCTATTAAATCGACTCTGGTCACTATATGTTGACCCGTTAGCACATCTAATAAAACTTCAGTTGCACACATTCCATACACTTGATAGTTGGCTAAACCAGGTTCTTTATCACTGAATCTAAAACAACAACTTTAAGATTTGTTCTTGTTGTCGGATAACGATTTCATACTCTCCAGTTTCTTTCAAATTAACCATGTTCTGATGGGAGTTCTTTATCGCATCTTCCCAGCTTGTGCCTTCTGGTCGATAAGGTTTTATACGTTGTAACAGTTTATCGCAAGCTTGAGCAACACTCTAAATACATAAATTGTAGATATTGTAAAAACATGAGGAAGAGAAACGTACATAACAAACTGCTTCTGAACAAAAGCTACCTCCAGTGGCCATATCATTTGGAGAAATAAAACTAGTGCTTGGCATCACGGTGACTTTTTCTAAAGGTATGCCAAATTTGAATGCACAGACTTGAGCAGCCTTAAATTTATGTCAACAAAGTGATCTTAAAATAAATTTGATGTCAGTACCTTTGTGTTTATTCCTTGGCCAATTTCGATTCCTCCGTGGGAAATCTGTACTGATCCGTCATTGTGAAAGATGGAAACTGTTGCCAAAATAGGTCCCACGATAAATATGTCGAAAAACATAGGAATTGCGGCTAAACCTTTCTTTTTCCAACGATTTGCCTGAAATTTTTTTTTTTAGTTCAACACAACATTGAAAATAATTTTTCAAGTAGTCAAAAGTATTATAATCTGAAACATGTTTCTAAATAGATATGTTTTACTTCTTGAATATTTTAAATGTTTAAAATTAAACAAATTTTTAAATAGATTAGTTTTACATCAAGTGCAATTAAAAAATAAAAAAAAATCTAAATTTAAAATAAAATTATAATTAGATAATACCTTTTAATGTTTGCAGCAAAAATTCTTTAGATTTTTTCAGTTATTCCGATTTTCTATATTTTCTGCATCTTTTAATGCTTTGGATATTAAATATTCTTTGTTTTTTTTTAATAATGTAAATATACAAATTATTTTATCAATTATAATTATAGCAAAATGACCTGCGTCTTTCATTTTAGATCACAATTATGAGCTTGACTTTGAACAAGTTCCATCATTTTAATTAGGGATATAAAATGATTAGACAAGCGTTGTTAAAACTTAAACACGTATTAAAACATTTGCTTCGTTGAACCATAAATTGTTAATATTTAAATGGGAAATATTTGTTAATTTTGTTGATCTCAGCAAAGTCTGGTTTTTATGATTTCCTGATTTGCAGACCAAATATTTCTCTAACAATAAGATTATTAAGCATTTTTTGACGTACACTTTTATTAGACACGTCCAGAGTAAGGGTATTCACCGAATTTTTATGTTTGTCCGTTTTTGAAACAAACGGTCATTTTTCTAATCTCTTTACAAATTAAAATAGTAAAAAAAAATTGGGGAAACCTCACTACAATCGTTTACTTTGTAGATTTTTTTGCGATCGTAAAGAAAAATTTTATGAACCCATCTGACAAAATATTGTATATTTTATTAGTTTCTTGTGATCGTTCAAAAAATATTGTGTGCACTTTTGCTATAAGAAGATTTTTTGCTTTAGACAATTTGTAAGTCTCGCTCGCTCATCCTCCAAACGTCGGCTTTTTCAAAAAATCATCATTTTTACGGCTTCGTACCATAAATAGAAGTTAATTAGTAAAATAAAGCTGGTGACAAGCAACTTGGAATGTCTTAGGTTTAAATAAATAGAAAAAAAATACGATTTGAAAAGAATAAGTCGGTTGTCACTTGAACCGTTTTATTCTGCCGCTCATTAAATGAAATAATCGCTCAAATATACCTATACTATATTTTGCTGTCTAATAAATTTAATTGATGTTTGAATAGTTTATTTTTCCTTTTATGCATTTCTAATAGTTCCGAGTGTACCCGGTTTCAAATGAGCTTCCGAAATTAACAAAATATTTTATCTCAAAAATAGTAAATTTTATATAATTCCAAAATTATAAGAAAGAATTCCGAAACTACGTAGTGCTAAATCTAGAAAATATTTTTTCGTGTAATACCTATCTATGATTCAAAAATTTATAAAAATGTGCAATTTTTAAAGTAACAAGGTTGACCTTTTCCTCTAATTTACATAGAACAAATAAATGAATCCTCACTTCGCTTTTCATTAAACTTAAAAAACTACAAACCTTATTGAATGCAGCAATTTCAGTTTTGCGCTGCTCAATGTTAGCCCATGCTTTCATCTCATTTATGTACTTAGCAGCTTGTGTTTTGTTCGATAAATTTGCTAATCTAACTTGCAAAGGATCCAAATTGACAGCATACGCAATGTGTTCTAAAATCGATTCAATTGCGGCGACCCCTTCTGCGGACCCTATGAAAAACCAAAGTTCAGAAAAATATATATAATTTAGATGTTCTACCTGGTGCTCTGGTCCATGTGTTGACATGTGTATCAGTCGTAACTAAATTAAATTTGACTTTAAATGTATCAGATTGGTATACAGTCATAAAACTACTTTCAAACCATCTTAGAATATTTTCGACTATTTGATACCCCTCGTCTGTGTAATGATCACAATTCATATATTGTATGACACCTTTATCATCAACGCCAATTTCGTAGTTTGTGGTCAAGGGAAATCGTTTACCAATTGCTGCCATGTTAGTGGTTAAAGGTAGCCACATTCTCACAGGCTTCTTCAACTTCCATGCAGCTAAGGACGCAGCACATGCTATCATATTTCCACGTGTGAGTTTAGCACCGAACGCTCCTCCACATCTTCGTACAAATATATGGATTTTATTTTGTGAAACATTTAACATTCTGGAGATGGCTATTTGCGTGAGGTCCATCCACTGCGTGGACGAATAAACAGTAAGACCGTTTTCTGTAGGGACAACCTGACACGTTTGCGTTTCCATGTGGAAATGGTACTGTTGGTAGATGTCAAATGTACCCGTAATAACATGCTTAACGTCGTTTCCTTTACGCTTAGGTTCAATAGTTTTAAATAACTGAATTCTATCGGTACGATTTTCTTTGATTACTTGACGAGAGGTAAGCAAGGGTTGAACAGTAGGAGGGTCGTATTTTACAAGGACTAAAGAAATAGCTGCTTCTACAGAAGATTGAGACGTTCCAACAAGAATTCCTATTGGTTGTTCGTAGTACTTAACAACTCCACTGCAAAAGATTTCTTCTTCGGACGACGTCAGGAAGCTTGAAGGAGTAAAACTATTGATACCTGGGATGTCATCCTTTGTGTAAAATGCAACGATGTCGGTCATTTTCTAAATAACATATTATCATCAACAGTAACTGTAATTTGAGTGACATTTAGTCTTTAAAGAAACTTATCTCAACACGTTCGCCTCTCCAGGTAGTACGTAGTATCAAATTTTTGTCTTATGCCAATAATGTCAAAAATTAAGTAATTTTACTTAAAAATTGATCATTCGAATAATTCAACATACCAATGCTTCACTGGCGTCGATTTTTGTGATTTTTGAATTTGGAGCCGCCGCCGCCAAAACCAAAGATCCAAACAATTGATGTGGTAAATCTGGCAGGTCTATAATATACTCCGCTTCTCCTACAGTTTTTTATTCAAGCTGTGACTAATTTACCATGTTGCCTTACCGCTAGATTGAGCTAAAGCTTCTAGTTTTGGAATAGCTTGAGTCAATGGATACATCGATTTATTCGTTTCGTAATCCTGAGCT
This sequence comes from Cynaeus angustus, assembly GCA_030157275.1. Taxonomy (NCBI): domain Eukaryota; kingdom Metazoa; phylum Arthropoda; class Insecta; order Coleoptera; family Tenebrionidae; genus Cynaeus; species Cynaeus angustus. The sequence continues at coordinate 20,213,299 of CM058058.1, forward strand.
CCTTTAGATATCGTTCTTTTCAACAAATCAGCTCCTGATAAGTTCTTTGGTGAGATTTGAGCCTTTGGAGCAATACTGAGTACAGCCTAAAATTAATTTTAGGCTAAAATTATGCAATAGCAACCGTAATACCTTATAGAAAAGATTTATAGCGAGATTTTTGCGCAGTTTTGGTGAGGCTTCCGGAGGTGCAAAATTTGGTTTCAGCTCGGTTTTTAAGCTATTATATACCTCTTGCAACACTGAATTATCAAGTAAGTTTTTTCCTTTCAGGAATTTTTCAGTTATTGCAGCATGGACAAATGAGGGGTTGATGTTGCCGTAAACTATTGTGGAGCTTTGCAGAGTAAAATTGGTGGTAAACTTGAAGAGAAATCCGGCGTTAACAAGAGCATGTGTGTTTTGAGCACGTGGCATTATCTACAAAAACTTGTTAGTTATCTAAATTATAATTAGGAAACTCACTTTATAGCTGACATATTTATATGTGTCGGGAAATGCTGTCAAACTTATGGTCTTTAATACAATGCGTTTTTTTTGCTTATAGTTTATAAATTCTTGGGGGCTGAGCACCATTTCAGAACTTTCCATGTTAACTAGAAATAAAATTTGTTTCATTTAAACACAAATCAAAAGAGTTGGGCGTATAAATAAATATCAATAGTTAAAACCCTGCATTTTTACACCTGTATTAGACTCTTCGATTAAAACACGCAAAAGTGTGCAAAATGGAACGTTTAAATCACCCCGCATTATTAAGTTACCGAGATAATAAGATACATATGTCTAACATCTTTGAACGACAAAAATACAGAAGTGGCAACAAATGTGCATAACAACGTAAGCGACAACAATTACTAACCATCTTCTTATTAAAAATCAGAAACACCTGCTACTTCCTAAAGAGTGTTTTTATAATTTTTGTTATTTTGTTTCGCGTATTTGTATGTAGTTATTCAAAAATTTTAAAAACAATATCTAGAATTTGAATTAAAAATTAAAGAACCCAAGAAAAACAGAAGATCTAAAGAAAATGAACAGACGTAGAATATCTATAATTCAAAAAAAAAATAAGAATACTAAACAAAATTTCGAAAATTGGAGAATATAGATTGGAAGTTTCGAAAATCTAAAAGATACGAAAATCGGAATTTAAAAAATTTAAGACTTCACTCTTAGATATTAAAAGAATGCAAAAAACAAGCATAAAATTGAATCAGAACACATAAAGATTTTTAAAAAAAATCGGTGCTCTAAAAAAATAATAATCTAAGAAATTTAAAAAGTCTAAAAAAATAACTATAGGTTTAAAAGATCCAAAAAGTTCAAAGGTTATTTTTATGTCCTATGTATGTACAAAAAAAATAAAATTAACAAAAATTTTAATATGTTGTTTTAATCTTTTTGTCTAAAAAATTTACATATTTTAATGCATGTATTCTCATATTTTATAAAATTATTTGTATATTTTGCAATAATGGGATACATACGTATGTTTGATCGTTGTTTCTTAAATCTTGTTGTAGTTATTTTTCCTTATTTAATTTTATTTCTTGCGGAGGTTTACTAAGAGCGTCGACAGCCAATAAATAACAATTTAGAAAAATAACAGTATGGTTCTTATTAGTAACTGACAGAAACCAAATTAAAAATAAGGTTTATCTAAAATAGTAAATTGTCATTTGTCATTATCAGAATTTACAATTTTGCTATATATCTGATAAAAATAACTTTCTGATTCTACAATAGATATTTTAATTAAGTGTATAATTGGGTATAGAATTTTCATAATCTTTGGTTCTAGACGGAATAGAAGAAGTTATCACAGATTGTAGGAGTAGAATACACGCCTTGAATAATAAAAAAAAAAAAATTAGTTTTTAACTATTAACGGTTTTAAATGGCGAGCTTAACAACGAGAAACGCCTTAAATAAGTACTAACAGGTTGTTCAAGATCACAACAAAAAATATGACAGATATTTCGCGTGTAAAGAATGTTCCCAAAAATTTTTCAACTTCAAAATTCTAAACTTACCAATTGTAATTTTAGCACCCACAGTCTCCAGAATCAAAAAAATATCTGATGGGAAATCATTGTGCTCTTTTTTTATCGTTAAATTTCCAGCTATGGTTGCCCTCTAAAATCAAAAGTACATTAAGCCAAGTTGGTAAAATTTAGTCTAGTTACATTTCGAACGGGGACATTTGCAATTAGAGAAATGTGATCAGCAACAGCTTTCAAGTACGCAAACTTGGAGTTTGTCTTTGCAACTTCGGTGAAAAACTCTATAGTATTATTTAAGGTTATATTCGCTCCCAAAATACATAAGTCGCCGACAATGGTGTGTACCTTCAGTTCAGGAATATCACTTATGTCTATATATAATTCAACTTCTTCTTTGTATTCTGGATACACTCCTTGCGCTGTATTTCCAGCCACTAATCTGTAACTCACTTGTGGGTTAGAATTTAATATTTTTAATAATTCTCCGAGACTGTGAACTTTAAACCATCGATTCTTTGCAAATTGTAAATAGAAGGCTTGATTAGTTGCCAGCGACTTTTTAACACATTTGTTTTTGCATTTTTCTTTGTAGCACATCACAAAATCTTCTACATCAGGACATTCACCAAGAATTTCACTGGTAGCATCAGTACATAACGATTTAAAAGCGGACAAAATCGGTCGATAACCAGTACAGCGACAAATGTTTCCTCCAAAGGAGTTTTCCACTTGTTCCATGGTGAGTTTTTCTGATTGACACAAAGAGTACATATTCATAACCATTCCCGGAGAACAAAACCCGCATTGTGTGCCATTAAAATTAGCTAAGACTTCTTGAATCGGGTGGTAGCCTTTAATCGCATCTCCAATACCTTCGACGGTGTAGATTGACCAGCCATTGCAAGATAATAGTGGTACCAAACACTACAAAATGTGGTTTAGTTTGAGGGATTCATTTAAGAAAATGTTACCGAGTTGATGGCTAAATAAACGTCTTTTCCTGTTATGGGATCTTTCTTTTGGAGAACGACAACACAGGATCCACAACCGCCCTCAAAACACATACCCTTTGTTCCTTTCATGTTTAAGATGTTTCGGAGGTAATGGTTCAAACTTGTATTTGGGGTTATGTCTTCGCATTTTGCTGAAAAAGTAAAGAAGAAAACATAAAAATAATTCCGTGAAAGTAAAAGATTTGATATAGGATCTAAAAATTAAGACACCAATTTTTTAACTCAATTTTGATTTTGGTTCAGTAAAATTTTTGTCGAAGAATGTGACCAAATTTAACCGCTTTATATATTAAACTAAATAGTTCATATATTAATTCAACCCTGCTATAAATTGCAAAAAATTAACATTAGGAACAATTATTAACGACTTAATCTTACTTGACATGTCTTAGAAAACAGCGCACGCCAAATATTTTGTTTTATAACTTTATAATGTAGACTTTCTGACTTTTTAGAAAGTGGCGCTTTGTGTACTTTTACTTCAAATTAACTGCAATGTGATTACTGTTACTCTCAAACCTGCGCTGGTAAGTAGAAAACTGCTTGTTTTTTCCCATTATGAAGTGCTATTTTAGATAAATACACCCATAATAAAAATGTTTTGTAAATAAAATAGTATACAAATCAAGGAAAAAAAATACATTTTCGTCTAAAGTTAATCTCAAAGTTTCGTGTCTTGGATATCTAACTAATCTTTCGACAGAAATGGAACATTTTTCACCGGGTAGTTGATATACTATACATCTTGCTTTCCCTTCTGGTAACCATATTGATAAATTATAATTACTTTATGGTAGCAGTGCGTCTTTCTTTTTGAAGTAGACTTGTTTTCTTGCTACAAGTGTACACGTACATCGCACTTTGAAATGAAAACATGTCTCAACTGACTGCGCTGACTGTTTTAAAAACATTGAAGTGAACAAAATTGAAAAACTGCACGGAGTAGAAAACTAAAGCATCTGAAGGCGTATTTGAAGTTTGCATCCACAGAATTGAAAAGCTGTCGGTATTGGAAAATGCTGTTACTCTCACGCAGAAAGCAGCAGATTGCCAGTTTATTATCAAATTTCTAAATGTTTAAAACATGATATTGACAAAGATGTGTCAAACAGGATAGCTAAAAATTTGAGCTTTTATTTGTACGCTTTCTACGTGAGCGAGTCCAGAACGAAGATTAACAACGTCTTCAGCGAGAAAAATCAATTCATCCAGAAAATTTCCACTTTCAACGCGTTAGGAAAAAATTAGGCATGGTTGAACTTGCTTAACATAGAGCCAGTTTATCAATCGTTAATTAGCACTAATTAGAAGTTATAGTTACTATTGTTGTTATGGCTACTCATTTACAATTGGGAGTTAACTAACGATTGAGAAGCCGGCCCCTAAAAGCAAATATTTAATTTAATCTCACTGCAATATCTAAGTCAAATTGCTTTGATCCACAAATTAAACAATTTGACATTTGACTTTGGTTGTTTTGCTTTATGCAAAGACTATCAGAGTGATAATTTTAATTACTAAACAAAATCCATAATGACTTCTTCTAAGTACATATAATTATATTAATACGACCTTTAACTGCTTATTGATACTAATATTTTATCTGTAAAAAATTATAATAACGCTGTTTAAAATTCTTTTATATAATATATAAAAAATTGGTTAGTTGCAAAAAATGTATTTTTATAACAATTATTATTTGTTATTTTATTTTATTGACATTTTGTATTAACATTAATTTTAAACAACGTACATGAAAATTATTGTTAAATGTTAAATACAAAAATTACATACATTTTATACAAAATTTCACTTACCTACGTGTTCCTTATCTTGCAAATAAAACTTAATTTCTTTAGTCCTAAAATACAAAAAAAAAAATCATTAACGATAACTGCCAGACGTTTACCTACTTTTCTATTTTTGTGAGAGACGTTTTATCAGTAGGGGAGGATTGTTCCGCCCCCATGTTTATTTAACAACTACTTGTTTTGTAATGAGAAAAAATGAAGAGTTTAATGATTATATTGTTTATTCGATATATGTAAATGGTGACTTTTTCTGATAATTTCGTTGAACATAATTGCTGCTGCATTTATCAGATAACCTTTTGGTTAGAATATGTAGTCTTATTTATAATAATTTACAGAATAAATTATTAGCTGCACATAGAATACACAGTCTTTTGTTTACCACATTTATTCTGAAAATATAGACTTTCGTCACACTGCTCAAAACTTATAACATCAGATAAATAAAATAAGAAATAACACTTAGAATTACTATGTCTCTTTTCCGTCGATTTTTGTGATGCTTTCGGTGGCATCCCCTTGTTTCGTCGTGCCTCCTTCTATATCCCTCACATATTTGATGTGAAAACTTTGAGAGGAATTTGATTCGTGTTCTAAGGAAGTACTGAGATCTGTTATTTTGTATTCTTCATCCTGTAAGAAAATCATAACGTGATATTTTTAATATCAAGCGATCAAATAAAATTCATCCTCAGTTACCTTGGAAGTTTCAATCTATCTTCGATTAGAAATGTTTTATTGTCAATTAATCAACCAAACGCAAAGAATTTCTTTCAACAAGTGTAATTATCAAGAACACAAACAATACTACCGTGCTAAGCTAAGGAGCAGGAAGTAACATTATTTCAGAAAATTTGTGGAAAATTAAATATTTTGCTTTTTTCTTTATTTTCACTTAATTTTTATTTTCCACAATAAAACTTAAAAATAAGGTTTATATTATTGAATTTTAGTCTGTTAATCTTCAAACTATACATATAATAAGACGCGTTAAATAACTTAACACAAAATTGAAATTACTGCCCTTTCGCTTAATACTGTAGAACAGGTGTTTACTTAATAAGACCACAAATTAATAGGTTTTCGGACGAGTGAGAAACCTAACAGTTAATCAAACTTTACGCTCAAATTGCGAAATTGTTTTTATAACTTTGTTTATGTTAACTTCTATAAACAATTGCACAATTCATTTTCGATTCGGTAGGTTACTGAGAATGAACATGTATTACTTAGTAGCACTACTAAATACCATAGTACAAATTTGTTCTTCAGCTGCCATTATTTCATATTCATCAAAATCTTTTTCTGGTAAAATCATAAGTTTGACTTCTACAGGATTCGAAATATTGTACAAACTGCTCCTAGGAAAGATAAGTTTTTGAACAGCCCTGAAAAAAAAATTGCCAATTTTGTTGACGAACAGGTTTGCCTATTAGTGACCTGGGAATGTAACAGGGTGCTGTATACACTTTTCGAGTGTTAAAGTCTATGACAATTCCGTGTACTAGAATGATATCGTGCATCATATTATTCACCACGAATATCTTGTAGCTGGATAAAACTGGTACAAAGGCACGCTCTAACTTCGCAATAATCTTGTCATAAGTGAAAACACGATATGCAGGTACGTTTAACAAAACCATTAATGCAATGTTAAACATACAGCCCTTCCACATCCGGCACTCTAAACTAAAATTTTATTGAAAGTTTTAATTAGGAATTATTAATTATTAAATACACTGCGCTAATAATGTTACAAATATTGTGAAATTTCCAAAAAGATGACACAAAAATTAATAAAATATTTTTTTCAATATTATTTTTTATATTTTTATATTTTAATTTTAGACGTTATCTTAAATAAACTAGCGAAATCATACATAATACTTACAAAAGTAGTTTGTTATCTATTAAAAATTGAATTTAATGTAATAACTTACCCTCCAACCAGATTTGTATCTCTTCTCAGTGCTTCTTTCACCAAATTTAAACTTAAAAAAAGTGCTTCACCGTGAGTTTCCGCCACAATTTGTCCGTCATAAGCTCTCCCAGTGAGAACTGAAAGTTCCCCAACAGAATTTCCAGCAGTCTTATATTCTGTAGCTGGGGTATCAAATTGGGATCCGCATAAGTAGTCTACGACTGGCAAAGCACCTTTTTCTTTTAGCAACTGCAGTACGAATTCATTTGGGAGATAAGTCGCGATAAATGATCCTAATAAAAAGAGTTTTAATGTTTTTTTTTTCTTTTGTTATCAACCGATTTTGAGCACACGTATTAGCTTAGCGGCAAAATAAATAGGATTTAGTAAACACAAAAAACTAATTAAGAGACGAAATAAAAATCTTAAGCTTTAGGCATACTAATTTGCTAGTAACATATATACTTATTATATATACACTTATTCAGTGGCGGCTCCTCAGGGGAGGCAAGGGAGGCTAAGCCTCCTCTAATGTTTTGCTAATTATTTTGTAAATTTTTTTGACTATGATTCCCCTTTCGTTTCAATATAAAGCAATCCCATATGCCCTCTCTTTCTCTTTACCACTCCATTTCGACTTCAGTTCGTGCTTGAAAATCGTCCGAGAGTGGGAGGCCGAGGAGACTAGCGGCCTCTTGTATCTTTGTTTTACATACTGAAATCGATGCATAGTATCTTCTCTGTTACCACTCTAGCGAAAAGTTCGGTCTTCTATCATTGCTTTATTTCTCTCCAACACGAAGAAATCTCGGTTGCACTTTTCTCTTTTTTCTTCGTCTTCGCCGCTAGCTTCCGATGCTCTGTTTTTGTCTGGCATGTGCAAACTTTCTATTTATTTCCTTTTCTCTTTCATTTATATGTTTTAAGAATTTAAATTTCGTCAGTTGCAGTTTGATGAGTGGTAAGGAATGAATTAAGAAATTTCACGTCTTGTACAGATTTGGTCGATTATATTTTGAAAAACAATTTTAAGAGTTTTAGATATGATCAGAATCATTGAAAGACATAATCAAGAACATTTATCGACTTGTATCAGATTTGAGATGCTTGGCAAACAAAATAATATTATAAATCAATTGGATTCGGCAAATAACGAGAAATTGGAAACTACATGTTAGGTATTTATGTATAAATAAGTATATAATAGTAGCCTCCTCTTCTAAAAATGTCACGAGCCGCCACTGCACTTATTACGTCAAAAGACTTTGTCAATTTTAAATATTGAATTAAAAAAATCTCGCATTTTATCGTGAAATATGTGAAATATTCTTATTAGAATTATCTAATACTGTTTTCAAACCTGTAAATTCTCAATTTTATAAAAAAAATAATAATACTGACATATGTCATAGAAATAAGTCACAAAGTCGATATTGCAGTGTTCACACAGTATCTACACCAAAAAGTTTTAGTAAGTGTATACACAAAAACGTAGAACTTTTTTAATGTAATCTTGCGTAATTAATTTGGACCCATTTTTAGTCAGAAACATTACTAATTACATAAACTACTAACATCTACGTGCTGAACTTAGATCAGGATTTGACTGATAAATAATGGTAACCAACCATAGTTTTTTTTTTAGACTCTAATAGTTACACTCCTATGAGATATTTGTACTATTCGAAAGAAAAAATAGCTTATTGCAAGAACGGTCGTATGTTATTGAAATTGCGTGGTGAATAAGGTCACTCTGTTGCCCTTTGCTCGCCTGCAACCTTTACATAAAAAAAAACGGTTCAGGAAAGTTTGAGGACCTGCAATATTATATAAAATAAAATAATATAATATAAAAAAACTTTTTGCTCGAAGATTACCTTAGACTTGACTCAAACAGTGAGAATGATGATAAGTTACAAAATGTTTTTATTTTTGTTTTAAGTTACTTAACCAAAAAAAAAAGTTTAATTTTGATATACCTAAGAATTTTTGTTAATTTTTGAGATACTTACCTAGTGTTAATTTTTTAATTTAATTAATTAATTAATTATTTAATATTTTTTTTTTATTAAGTATGATAAAAAAAAGTTAGATTTTTATACTTTGTCATTGCATTTTGACTCAAGTAACTGAAGATATTAAGGTAGTAGAATAATTTTTGTTGTGAATTATGTAGGTAGCTTCTCACAAGTTTAATAATGTTAAATTAAATATTCAACCATTTTAATTTTGCCTACTTATGTTTTCTTATGAGATCAAAGAATTATCCTAACATGATTAATTGATTATAACATAAAACTACCACCTACTAAACTTTCAAAAAAATCCTGCTAACTTCTTTTTAATATATAAAATTCGTTTAAGAGAACCAAAGTTACAAAAATGTCCATAAAAATGTAATTATTGATGTCTGTTTTTTTTTTCAGAGGTAAATATAAAAAAAATACTTTTTGTTTTCAAGCAATACGAATAAATTTTATGAAAAGTTTTGTTTGTTCTGTAAAGTATTTAAATATTGAGTTTAGTTGACGATTTGTACATTTTATGTATATCCTAAAAATAAGTTTTTTTTTCAACAACAGTATTTTGAAAAATTTTTGGTAACAATGCAATATGTATACTAACTATGTATTATCTATTATATATATCGCATTTGGAAACGCAACTTAAAATAAAATGAGTAAAAGTAGACGAGTTATTAAAAATGTTTCACCTGTAATAAAAATGTAAATTCCATCAACGATTTCACCTTCTGCAAGAACTACACCACCAGGATCATATCTTCTGCTAGAAAGGTTCGAGTACAAAAACTGGTTCAGTTCTTGATCATCACCCATATAACCTAATCCTTCAAAGATGAGTTTTGGTGAGCATGGCTCAATGACTTTAATAGTGTTGACGAATCTATGGCGCTCTTCTAATGATGCTACGAGTTTGTTGTATTCAACGTCGTCAACCCAACCTGTAAAAAAAATGTTGCTGAACACTGTTAAAAAATACAAATAAAAAATATCAACTGTGTAAAATTCAATTCTGTAATTACATTTTACCAATCTCGAAAATTTAGCAAGGTAAGCCAAGAAATTATCTAAAAATAAATAATAATAAATAATAATAATAAATACTTAGTAGAAATAATTATTAAACCTAATTATGATTAAATGATGATGACGTTTTTTCAACTACAAAAAGCGTTTGAAACTCATTTGTAGTTGCAAAATTAAACAGTAAAAACAAAATAGTTTCATTAAATGTAAATATGCCAATGTTACCTGAAACTTTCAACTCTGTCAACTCATCTTTCATGCTATTTAAAACAGCATTAACTGCCACCTTCGTCTTCAAAGTGCTAGTGACCCAGGGTTGTTCTTTATGAAACTGAACTATTCTTCTGTTAAGTTCTTTTCGATCATTCTCTATTTTATATTTGATCTTGTTCCTTACTTTTTCGTTATCAACGATTTGTTTAAAGTTTTGTAAAATTTCTGTTTCGGTGAAACTAGAATTTATCGCAATGTGAAGTGCCAGAGCCTTGTGACTGTTGACTTGTATATCCAAATAAATCGAAATTGCTTTCAACATCGAGTGTGTACAAGAAAGTGTTTTGGTATACGACAATAGTCCAAGAATCCTCAATAGGAGAAAAATTGTTGTCAATACCTCTAAAATTAAATGCGAATCTAGCAGCGGGTTCAAACAATTTAACATGGTTTCGCAGAAAGTGCAACATAGTATCAAAAACTGCACAATATTGATAGGAGATCTAAAATAATCAAATTGATAAAATGTTTCGTTTATAAAATAAACAAATCATTTACTTAAAGTATGCAAACAGTCCTTTTCTCAAGTTGAAAGAAGTTGACTTGGCCAAGATTTTGATTACAAATTCAAAAAGAAATGCACCAAGAAGTATAAAGTTGGAAATGAAGATCACTGTTTTGGAGGTTTCATCTAGTGCTTTAAACATCTTATAAAAATGCAAACTAATACTGTATAAAACCAGCGTAGTCATTAGAATAATAAATGCTAAATGCTTCAGCGTTGCATAGCTCCAATGGTTCCAACATTTTTCAGGTAATAAACTTTTTTTTTTACTCTTTTCTGAGAATATGTGGTTTATTCGGGTTTGGAAGTATCGCAGGATTTTGTTCTGAAAAATAGTTTTATTAAAATTGCAACTTAATAAAATTATGCAACTTATTGTTGCTTTTGCTTATAAAAATACTGCATTGTTATAGTAGGTATCTATATAGGTCTTAGAACCGTACTTCTAAAAAAAAACAAGCTGCCGATGTAAGATTGACAAATCTGGAATGCTATCTAATAAAATATCTTTGCTTTAAATTTGCTTAAATCTATTTGATAAATCATATTAGTCGTTACAAAATGTTATTGCAAAATTCTATAAGAACAACTTTATAATAAACAAATAATACGATTATTCAAAGGAACTAAATTCAGCATTGCAACGAAAACGAAGATCCTAAAAACTGTTTCAAAATTATAAAAATAAAACTAAATAATAAAGGATATAAAAATTTCAAAAAACATATAAAAAAACAGAATTTAAACAAAGAAAAATTAAAATTTAATGTAAGAGTAAGACATTCTTACAATAATAATAGAACTCGAAAGAATATAGAGAATATAAAAACTCCATTTAATTCTAAATAGCTGAAAGATTCCAACAATACAAGTGCAACAATGCATATCTTGTATAACTCGATGTGTCGTAAATTGCAAATAAACTCAGTGACCCCTGAAATTGCATTGAATTTAAAGTCGAATGACATTTTTGCCACTTTTATTTAGTCTACTTTACATTATCAAAATTTAGTTGTTTAGTTTTTCATGAATACGATAGTACGTATAAATTGTTGCATATATTCCACTCTATAAAAATATTATATGTCTCCAAAAAGAATAAAATAAGGAATTGTAATCAATATACTTTTTTTAGCGTCGTGTGTGACCTATGCACCAAACAATAAGTGCTTAAAAGACCCCACATATAAAATTATTACATTCTCATTGTTACACACGACGCGGGCATCTTTAAAGTTTGACGATTTTTTTAGCTAAGTTTTAATCGATCTAGAAACTTCAAAATTATAGCGTATTCGGTCGAACTATTTTACTACATATTTGAATTTTTCATTTGTAAAAATAAGTACCTAAATTATCAATAATCTGAAAATTATCCAAGTGGCCATTGCGCTCGATGGGGTAGGGTATAATGGCCATATAGCTAAAAAGAGCTAAGTCAATTAAGAAAATCTGTTTTAAGTTTGACAAAGTGTACTTAGAGAAATATTTAGGATATGATATTAATGTAATAAAGATATTTAATATTTAACTATTATTTAGGACGTGTACGTGTACGTGTTGCGTGCGGTGAGCGATAAATTTTGAACAGTTTTTGTAAAAATAAGTTATTCTGATTTGTACAAGGTAAACTGTATACGTAGTTTTTACCACTCTAAATAAAAAGTGCTTTTTGATATGACTTTATTTATTTTATTTTTAAAGTAAGCGTTAGAATTTTTAAACATTTTTCAACATTGTATAAAATTTCTATCATCTTGTTATCATTGCCATTATCAAATACAGATAAACTTCAATCTGTAGACAACAGTGGTAAATAAAAAAAGAGTGTGTGTGTCTTCAGGGTGTTCACTAATTACCCACACGCAATTTTTTATTTCAATTTTCATTTTTTTTAAATTGTTTAATTGGCATCGTCTCCCCATATTACTAAATTTTACAAAAAATGACAGCAAAGTTTATAATAAAAATCAAAAACTATTTTTTGACCACCTAAAATCGATAAAGGGTGAGAAAACATGACAACATAAAACATTTTGTAGAACAAAAAACTAATCTGACTATGTACGTTACCTCTTTCTTAAACATATTTAGCAGATTTTGTATATTTATTGTGAAGTGGTCGCTATCTGATGCTTGCTCTAAAGCTTGATGCAAAAACCGAAAACCTTTCTTATTTAGGAGTCCACTCTCAAACAGTCTTGAATAAATACACTTTCGCATTTTAAGAATCCGTAATTTTGCTGCTTTAGTTATCTCTTTCGTTTCTTTTGGCGTTAATTCTGTAGGAATATGTTTCTGGCAGTATGAACAATAAGTAAACCTATTTCCAAAAAGAAAGTCATCTTCATCTTCATTAATCAAATCGTCAAAAAGATTGAATTTTCGATATGGGTGTTTTAGAGATGTCGTGGTGAGCACTAAAGGCCAATTAGCATCAGCCAGAAACCTAAACATATCTTAGATAATAATTTTCTAATTATATTATTATTATACCTGTCCATTTTTAAAACGGCTATGGTTCGAGCTCGTGTGTCATAAATATATTTCATGCAGTTGTTCATGTTGGTTTGACTAGTGATCGAAATATCTGACATACCCAACGCTCTCATCAATACTGGTACAAATGACCAATTGATTAGCAGCGTAAGGAAGTAGACTCCAAGAATATGCAAAAAGATTATTTTTTGTCTTGGAGAATTTTGTATAGGCTCGAAGGCATTAACTCCCATTAGCAGACATATAGGGCTCTTTATTCCGCACCAGACGCAAATTATTAAATTTTTAAATGTCATACCATGTCCTGTTCGACTCAAAATTGGTGAAAACAGAGCGAAACCCAAGAATCGTGTCACGTTTGATACCAAATATACCACAAAGATGAAGATGTAATCTTGGAAGTCCACTTCTACTAAGAGAAGTGATGGTGCGCGTATGCTGACGGTTAGCAAAATAATACCCATAAAGATGTGGTTTAACATCTTCCACAAGATGTCCAGTCTTTCTTGGATGTTGTTGGAAAGCGAAGTGCGTTCGCGAGCCATTATAAGTCCAGTTATCATACATGTCACTAGACCGGCAGAACCAATCCAAGAACCGAAATAAAACGAAATGTAGGCCGAAGAAATAGTAAAGGGCATGAGAAGAGAAGATTTGTTGTAGATAAACTTGATCATGCAAGTACCGAAACAACCAAAAAGGTAACCTAGTGGTAAACCTAAAAAAAAACTGAATACTCATATGATTACATACAAGTGAATCTCGTATATTCTAAATTATTCAACAATTCAGCTCTAACACTATATTATTTGTAAAAAGTCAGCTTACCCATTATAACGACTCTTACTGAGTTGCAAATGTACTGATACCAGTGCACTGCCCACCCATTTAAATGTCCACGTAAAAGTTGCTGCATGTTCACTATAACACATGTAGCTAATACACATTCCCCATGTAACAGAGTACCCAAATATTTAGATTTTACATTAGAATTATTGAACCATTTTAAAACCTCCATCGGATAAATGCAGGAAGTGATTGAACCAAATACTAGAGCTTCAAGTAAATTCCAAGAAAAGTCTGAAACTAGCTCCATCATTATTCCAGTTAGAACACCAGATAAAATTGTAACTAAAATCCCAAGTATTGGTGACAAGTTAAAATAGAATTATTAACTTACTTGGTATTGAGATAATCAGTATTTGAACCAAACCTTTGTAAAATATGTTAATGTCTACAAAAAACGCAGTAGAAAAAACAAGAAGCGGCATGTAAGCATCTGGTAAAGCATTCACAACTTTATCAACTTGTGTACTTTTTGTTATGCAGTACATCCAGTAAGAAAACAAAGAAGCGATTCCCCAGATGACACCAAAACATACAAGAATAACTCCAGGTGCGATTGGAACATCAATAAACTAAATTTTAATAGTTACTTCAAAATAATTTAAGGTCTTACATTAACAGTGTAGTTTACAACCACCATCAGGACAATGGAGCCTGACCAGAACAAAAATTTTTCTTCAAAATGCATATATAGTAAATAAGGATCTTCATCAGTCATCAAATAATCATAATTATAAACCTGATGGCAAAGAATGAAGAGCACTATTATAAAAAGAGCTTTTTTAAACATTTTGACGTTTTTACTAAACTGTCATAAACTGTAAACAAACAAATGCAAATGAATCAAACTGTCTTTTCTTGTTTGCAAATTACTTACTGTATAAAAAACAAAATTGAGTACTTTTTCAGAAAAAAAGCCCCATATCCCCAAATTAAATTAAACATTACCTTTCATTTTATTATTACTTTAGTAAATCAATATAATTACTTTGGAGATTTTTTTCTTTATGAATTAAGTAACAAGTAACTAAAAAAATATATCTTTTGCCAGCGAAGCGAGTAAGTTTTATGCATCAAAGTCAAACGTAATGACGAATTGCTAAAAAAATATTTAATGACATAAAACACATGAAAAATGTTGGAAATACGAAACAAAATTTTGTTTGGTATAGTAGCTAGGTTGTTTTATACAAGGTTTGGATAGATTTATCTACTAACATATTCTTAGTGAACTAATCGAATATTAAGAAATGATGTTTTTTGGGAAATTATTTGATATTTAATTGTAGAAAACTAATATTTAATAACAACGTATAAAATATTGTAAAAAATTGTGTCATGTTACCACTACCTTATCTACCTACTACCACTACCTACTGATATAGTAACGCTTAATTAGTATCAATTAATTAATTCAACAATCGTACTTGACTGTTTGGTGTGTTTTTCTCTAAAATGCGCAAATCACAATGTAATAAAAACGACTTCTTTTGACGTTCTAAGTTTTATATCTTACTTATCGAGATTTAAGATAATTATTAAGCAAATATTTATTTTTGAGTAAAACCTCATATTACAATAAATGTTTCATGATCTTCTTCATACACAAAGTCATATAATTTAACGATATGAAGTTTGATCCATTGGTAAAAATTTGCTCTCACGATTGTATCAATATTAATTAATTTTTATTTCTTATAGCTGACTACATTTGTATTTCTTTATCTCAAAAGCAGCAATGCATTTAACGCTTGCAACACCACTCCAAAATCTCCGATACGACTATGCATGGAAATTGGCAAAGATGGATTGTTGCAAGGACGAATGGTTACTTGCAAAAACAATGATTGCAACGATCCGGAACGTTACCCGTAAGTAAAAAAGTTAAGAAGGTTGTACCTACTTTATTGAAATTTTGTGAAAGATGTGAAGTGCAATCAACGGACCAACCACAACGTACCGAAGAGAGTGAGATAAATAATTGTCACAAAACGATATTTTGTCTCTGCGTCTTTTAGATATGACCAAAGAAAAAATAGAACATACCTTGCAGGTTTCACAATATGCTTTACTTACACATACAACAACGCCACCAAATGAAGAAGCTAACTCTAGTTGGACTACAGATCAATCGAAGATCAAAAGTGATTTGCAAAAGCCCAATTTTTTCGCTCATGATTTATCAGATGCAACCTCTGCCCCTGGAAATTCAGAACTAGCAGAAATTGTAAATTTTACAAATGCTACCAATACGACTAACACCACGTCTACTACTCTTACAGAGACAGATACCTAATGAAATTTTTACTTCCGATTTACCAATAAATGGTACTATAGGATTAGAACAAGAACAAAGCTCAGGAACTAATGTCTGGATAATTCAGAGTAAACTTATTGATTTAACGTTCGCTGTAATACATTTTTCATATCATTTTCAGATCTACAACAACCATGCAACACCACTAAAAAGTATCCAGGACCGCTTTGCAATGAATATTTTACTTGTGTTTTAACACCAAAAGAAGAATATATTCTACAAACTTGTCCAAATAATTTAGTTTTTGATGAAGAAACGGAAGAATGTCGTTTGGAAGATATTTTTAATTGCAATAAATCAAGAGAAGCTCCTACTTTCAGTGGCTCTAGTTCAAGCACTGAATCCATATTAGTTGATTCAAATAATACCAATGGCTTTAAACTGAACAAAGAATCAGCAGAGGGTGATACTACTACTACTCTGAGCATTTCCAACTTATCTACTGAATCAACGACAGATGGTGCTATTACACTCAATAGCTCTGATCTAGTTACAGATTTAACGGCTATCAGTACTTCTACTTCTAGCAACTTTAATCTATTTAACCCAATTATTAACGGTGGTAGCGTAATTTTTACAGCTATAACTACTCTATTAATAATTATAAGCAGTTTTATTCTTATTGATTTTATTTTTTAAAAAATTCGAATATATTTTTACTGATAATTAAGTTTTACCCAAAATCACGAATCGTCATCGAGACGGTTTTTATACTTTTAAATTATAATAGATATAGATAAACATATTCCGTTCTAAATTTTGTGTGTTCAACAAATTTTAAAAATACCACCTACTAGATAACCTAATTCCATTAATCTTAATATTTTCATAAAACGGCAGAAAGAGATAAATCAACCTATTTAGTTTAATAAAAAATAAAATTATGATTCGTATTTTGTTTATTAGTTCTTTAAATTAGGGTGTGGGTAAAATATGCTCTAGTTGAGAAACAAAACCATCCAATACGTTATTAATATTCAATGGTATTCCGAATAATACCGGTGAAGACACCGATGAGGATACCGGGGAGGATATGGGTGAAGGTACCGGCGATGATACCGGTGACGAAGGTCCTACCACCTCCGACAATCCTTTCACAGTGTTCACACATTGTGCTACTCCCACATCAAAGTTTTGTCCATCCGGACAAGTTCTCAGCTGTGGTTGCCATTGGAACCAAATTAACTGACATTCATAGTACTGATTAGGACTTGGTCCCGGTAACAAACCAGCACCATTACATTGGGTTTCTACAAAAAAATAAAATAAAATCACAATTACCAACAAGAATTATAACTTCACGTGGAGCAACTGTTGTGACTGCAGTACCACATTTATAAAGTTCAGCAGATACACATTGACTTTCTAATGGACTGAAATTTTGACCATCTGGGCACGTTTTAATCACCGGTTCAAACCACCAAAAAGTAGGTACGCACTGGAAATACGTGTTGCAGGACTCTGTTGAAAAGTTGCTGGGGCCAGAGCAGGGAGGTAAAGTAGCTGAAATTTTGATGACAATGTTAAAACGTTAAAACCGGGCACTTACTCGGAGATGGTGGCGCTGTAGGAATGGGAACTGTACCAACTTTACATCTAAAACAGGTTTAATTTAAGTTAAAAGTTGACTCATTTTTCGACAAATAAATTCTATTCCTTCTGGAGATTTGACATTATTTACTCACGGGAAATTTCCTTGGTCAGTACAAATAGTGCCATCTGGACAGATTTTTGGACTTGTGGCACCAACAGCATAGTCACTCATATTGACACAAAACTGGTAAGTGTTTGAGTCTAGGCACCTTATACCAGAATCCTTACATTCATTTTTACAGAAAATGCCCACAGTCGGTGAAGGAATTAATGCCGCAATAGCCGTCTGAAATTTGAGAAATTATTCTTCGTGACAGTGTGAAATCGCATTTTACAGTTAGTAATAGCTTGGGCAACATTCTGGAAACGTAACAATGTAATATATGAAAAAAATCGCATATCTTTATACTTTCAACGTATGTGTAAATATTTGGTAGGATTTACGTTTTACATCACTATTCTTATCAAACATGTTGACCATCAAGTACTTATAGTTTTTTTTATCTTCGAAGAATTCTTTTGTCTTCTCAACACCATAATATTGCACAAATTCTCCACAATATCTTTACTTCGAAATTGTTAAAAGATAAGTTAATTAAATACAGAAATAATCACAAGTGAAGTTTAAAGAATGTTCTAATATAGAGAGTTTTAGACAAGTATTCGTTCAGTACAAAACTATTTTAGTAAACTGGAGTAATAGAAGTAACTAAATTTTTCACCAACTCTATTAAAGTTAGAGCACGTCATGAAAATATTCTAGATGTGATTAATAAATGCGTCAAATCTTAAATAACACTTTGAGCACATAATGATGGGTGATAAATGCGCGTGTTATTAATGATAGCACAATACTTAATTTTGTAATAATTTCAGAAGGTTAGCGAATGTGGATATTTGTGGAACGAGCGAAACGAAGTCGAAATCCACATAAACCACAAAACGTGTATGTTAGGAACAATGTTTTTTTCTACTAGCGACGTTGTTTAGGCTTTCGTTTTTTAGTTCTAGTTAAACTAGCATTAAACAATAATTAAATGAAGCTTTTTTTTAATTATAAACATATTTAAATACTTGTTCACTTACATCATTCTAACGAATCGGCGCTTTAATGAAGCATTTTACGCGCACTTTGCGAACTCCTGTTTTGTTTTTTTTTGTAATTTGTATTTGCCTGAAATGTAAATACAAACAAGATTATTTTTAAATCCTTCTACATTCATTAAATTGTTAGATATGACTCGTGAAACCAAAGTAGAACATTCAACTCGTTTTCCGAACTTTTGTCTCCAGTTCAATTTCGCCTATCAATATAATTGGTGATAAATTAAATCACTTGTACAGTTATTATTATTGAAAACACCACTGTAAGGTTTAAGTGTTCATATGGTATAAAAGAAAAGAAAAAGAACACACTAATTCCAGAACTTTGCTACTCAAGATCACGTTATGGAAATTGACGAAAGAAATGGTAATTATCAAGAAATATCTGTAGAGAAAATTGCAAAAAAGTGTAGTTGGGTGGTGTTGAAAAGAATATTCATAAGGAACTAAAATATAGAAAAATTTGTGCGAAGTGTATTCCAAGACTGCTTTCTCTAAAACAGAAAACGAAGCATTCAAGTTTCTACTGAACCCATCTGAAACTATGACTGCAGTATTGTTTCGAAGGTATGGATGTTGAATGGACAGAAGTCAGCGGACAATCAAAAACTTAAATATAAAAGTTGTTCTGAGAACTCAAAAAGATGGATAAAGTGCATAGAGGTAGAAAGGAAATATTTAAAAAAATACCGTATGTTGTTTTGTAAGTATATTATTTGAATAAATCTTTAAAACAATTTTTTTTATTAAAATCTGAATGATATTTGCATTAACAATTTGTTTTATTATTACACATTATTGCAAATATATCTTCTTAGATGATTTGTTTTAATATAAAATCGTCTTCAGAAATTACTTTTCTAAAAAAAATCAAACTTAAACTTGATACTGAATACTTTTCTAAATTGTCTTACCGGTCAAGTCACAATCAAAACCATTGTTTACACACTGCATCACTGACGTCGCAAAACCTTGTCCATTAGGACACGTCTTCAACACAGGAGCCCACCACCACAGTGTTTGATCGCATTCATAGTACTGGTTGCACTGAGCAGCTGGAAACTTTCCATCATTACCAGAACATTGTGGCACCCCTACTGTAAAGATAAAAAAATATATATATTTAGGTATCAGTCATTAAAAATATTTACTAGGCACTCTACAGCCAATAGTCTCAGCACAGACACATCTTTCTTTGGAATCGTCATATCCTTGTCCATCCGGGCAAGTGTTTAACGAAAGTTGCCACCACCAAAGCTGCTGACTACATTCGTAATATTGATGGCAAAGAGGTGCCCTATATCTACCCGGTCCTACACATGTGGGCACTTCCGGTGGTGGCAAATGAGTTGTTGGAACTAATGTTGTAGATTCGCGGTTTTGACAATTTACAACAGATAGAAGTTGACATTCAGCCGTTTCTATATCAAAGGCATGACCTTCTTTGCATGTCAGCAATCTTGGTTCAAACCACCACCAGACTGCTACGCACTCGTAGTATTCGTAACAACTTTGAGCTGGATGTTTACTGATCCCATAACAAGCTGGCTCTATAATAGGTGTTACAGAAGATGTTGGAGCTATGGTTGAGACGGTTGTCGTTTGTCTATGTTGACAATCAACAACAGCAAGCAATTGACAAGTTAAAGTCTCAGTATCAAAGGCAAAACCTACTTCACACGATAGCAATCTAGGTTCAAACCACCACCAATTTGCCACACATTCGTAATATTGATAACAACTTTCAGCTGGATGCGTGCTGGGTCCTGTGCAAGTAGGTACTACTATTGGCGGCGGTAAAGTGATTGGTGTTGTCGGACGTTCAGTTGACACTGTTGTCGTTTGGCGATGTTGACAGTCAACAATTTCAATAGGTTGACAAGCTAATGTTGCAGTATCAAATGCCCAGCCCACTTCGCACGATAAAAGTTTAGGTTCATACCACCATAAATTGGCCACACATTCGTAGTATTGATAACAACTTTCAGCTGTATGTTTGCTAGGTCCTGTACAGCTCGGTACTACAATTGGTGGAGGTAGAGTTGTTGGCGTTGTCGGACTTACAGTTGACACTGTTGTCGTTTGACGATGTTGACAATCAACATTTGTAATTGGTTGACAAGTTAATGTTACAGTATCAAATGCCCAGCCCGCTTCGCACGACAGCAATTTCGGTTCATACCACCACAAATTGGCCACACATTCGTAGTATTGATGACAACTTTCAGCTGGATGTTTGCTAGGTCCTGTACAAGAAGGTACAGCATTAGATGTTATGGTTGATGTTGTTACAGAAAAATCTCTTTTTGTCAAACGTCCTTGACAGTCAACAAGGTACACGGCTTTACATTCGACAACACCCACGTCTAAAGCATATCCACTGGGGCAAGTCTGAAGTAGGGCAACCCACGATGATAATCCAGCTATCACGCATTCGTAGTACTGATAACATGATGAAGCTGGGTATTTATTGTATCCAGTGCACGTGGGAACTGTTGGAGTAACAGCTGTTGTTGATGTAGTGGGAGGTGTTAGTGTTGTTTGGCGTTGTCCACAGTTGACAACAGCGATAAGTTTGCAAGTTAACGTTACAGTATCAAACGCATAACCTACTTGGCACGCTAGCAGTCTAGGCTCGTACATCAACCCAGATAGTACACATTCGTAATATTGATAACAGCTTTGAGCAGGATGTTTACTGGGGCCCGTACAGGCCGGCATAACAATGGGCGTCACAGCAGTTGTTGCCGAGGATGTGCTTGGTAAATTGTTTGTTGTTAAACGTCCTTGACAGTTAACGAGATAAACGGCTCTACATTCAATAACACCTGCATCAAAAGCATATCCATTGGGACAAGTTTGTAATAAAGCAACCCATGACGATAATCCAGCTAACACACATTCATAGTACTGGTAACACGATGAAGCTGGAAATTTATTATATCCAATACACGTAGGAACGGTTGGAGTAACAGCTGTTGTTAATGCAGTCGAAGGTGCTAATGTTGTTTGCCTTTGTGCACAATCGACAACAGCGGTAGGCTGACATTGGCCTGTTAAAGTATCAAATGCAAAACCTACACTGCATGAGAGCAATGTGACTTCATACCACCACAACATTGGTGTACATTCATAATACTGGTAGCAACTTGACGCTGGGTGTTTACCAGGACCCGTACAAGAAGGTGGTCCAATTGTTGTTGAGGTTGTTGGTAGATTTCCGGTTGTCAAAAATTGATCGCAAGTGACAAGATAATCAGCTCTACATTCAATGGTTCTGGTATCAAAAGAATATCCACTGGGACAAGTTTGAAGTTGGGCAATCCATGATAACCCAGATGGTACACATTCATAGTATTGATTACATAACGAAGCTGGGTATTTATTATAACCAGTACATTGAGGGGCGCTAAGGAGTGCTGGTGTTACAATTGTTGGAGTTGCTTTGATTCTGGAGATAATTACCAACTTCAAAAAAAGGCACTGAAAGTCAAACGAAAAAGTAAATAAAACTAATACCAGAAGAGTAAAAGTAACTATTGTTGACTGCCGTAATGTAAAATTGTCCACGACGATTTTTAAACGATCTAACAAACTTTAGCAGGACAATTGATGCGATTGTCGGTGATAGAAAGTGAGTCTGATTGTTTTAGTAGTTATAATAAATTTTAATGAAGTAATGTGTCATCAAAAATTTCATTAATTTACAGTCACTCAGTAGTTGCTCAAAGCCCATAAAAAAATGAAAATTTTTACTCAACAAGGAAAAGTTTCTTTTTTTAAATTTGGCACCATAAACCATAAACGTTTTGCACCAATGCATACATTGTTTAAAGTCATTAATCATTATAATGATAATTTATTATTTTCCACATAAACATTAATAAAGATTAAAAAGCTAAATTCATTACCAAAAGGTAAATATTACAGATTTTTTTGATATAGGACAAAAATCATTTTTTTAAGAAATGGGTTACTTACAGTAAATATCGTTTTTCTGGTCATTTTTGATCAAGTATTAAATTTTATTTTATGCACCGCACACTTCTTAAACTTTTTCATGCGCTCTTCCATTTATATAGATAGATCAAAGAAAAAAAAATCGCAATTATATCCTTTATTATACCAGATAATCTAAATCCAAAACCAACATAGGGAATAATGCTCTAATTTCGTCGAAACTTACAGTTATAACCTAAATTAAACAATAAATAACAAATTATGTACAATAAACTAAAGTAAATAAATACTATTCTCGTGAATTTATATACTGCATTCCGTATAGTAAATTGACACACATTTTCGTTCCATAGGATCGAAGGCTGTCCCTAAGTTACAAGTTTTCAATTGCAAGGAAAACCACCAGAAAAACTTCACACATTCATAGTATTGAAAACATCTGATCGCCGAATAATTAACACCCAATATGCATTCAGGGGTTACAGTCACTGAAAATAAAAATAGAAACAATATTGACTAATCTTCTGTTTACCAGATGATTCAGTAGTGATCGGTGTTGTCGAGACTTCCACACATCTAAACACAACGTTTAAGCATCGTTAAACCGCAAATCACTGAAAATCGACTTACGGTACAAAAGGATCTCCTACACAAATGTGACCATCAGGACAAGTAAAAGACTCCGGTCCGAGAATGACTTGACCATCTATGATAGAGCAAAACGTAAATTCCGTAGAGTTGAGGCATTTAATGGTAGAAGAACATTCTTTTCCGATGTCTTGACCCAATGCTAAATTCGTTAAAAATACAAGTGAAAACAGCAGACAATGCTTCATTTTGTCAGTTGTGCGACTGTTACCTTTAATTTTTTGTTATCTTGTGCAAAATGGTAAATATTTTTGTCATTGAAAGGATTACATCGAGTCGATTAAACAGAAAAACAAAATTTTAGAAGCACTAGTTTATTCAAAAAATAACATTTTATTAACAAGTATTTCCAGGTAAATTCGAAAACAGGCTCGAAACGAACATTGTATACAGATCACATAACAATAGATAAAAATTGGTGTCTTTTATTGACATCAGCCGATAAACTAATAAATAAAAATAAATAAATTATATGCCTATATGTTGTAACGTGTTTGTTGTGCTTAATCTCACTCAAAACTTGTATAATTTTCTCGAGATTCTAAAACAATGGCGCGGCGGACCCAACAGGCGCCTATTTGCTGAAAATGCTGTAGTAGTTTAGGCATAACTTTTGGTTAAAATTGAACTAAAAGATTTCTCATGATTAACTAAAAATGGGATTCAATTGCTGCGTGCATCGAATAAAAGTGGCTCTTTTCGGCAACTCTTTAAGTTTGGCTGCACCTGTATAAGTGCATGCGCTTCTTAGGCCACCCAGTATGTCCAAAACGGTCGGTTCGACGTCACCTTTGTAAGGCACCTCAACGGTTTTTCCTTCGGAAGTCCTGTATTCAGCTACCCCTCCTAAAAAATATGATTAATAAATAAAAAAAACACATCACGAATATTTTAAGATCCTTATAAAAACACGAAATAAGCAGTAAAACTAGTTGTTCTTCTGTTTTTTTGTTGGTTTGGAAAAAAACAGGCTAATTCACTTCAAAAATGTGTGTACAGTCCGAAATATTAATCGTTAAAAATAAAAACCGAACGAAGTTCTTACATATTTATGAAAACTGGTTTTGTAAAATAGCAATAATTCAATACTGGAACAATTATCTATTATTTGTTCTAGTTGGTTAGTTTCAATGTTATTTTTGTTTTTATGTTTGGGTTCATTTATTATTTTTCTTTTATTTTTGATATTTCTTTTCACTGTGACTTGTCAGATATAAAATAGATACAATGTTTTTGTAAAATAAGAATAAAATTAAAAGTGCAAAAACAATGAAATTTGATGGCTAAAAAAAAAGAAAATACAATAGAAATGGGACTCTAATCGCCACAGTTGCCGATGAAATATTTTCATGTACGCTGACCATAAAGTCAGTCAATGGTAGAATCTAAATAGGACTGTTAATATAACAAATAATTTTGTTCTAAATTTTAATGTAACATCTCTAGCAAAAATAGCGTTTACAATCTCAACTTTCATATTTCAAGCTGTATGCATCAATTGAATAGCTCAACTTACTAAAGTAAGTTACTAAAATTAGAGTAATAAATATTGATATGATCGAAATATTATACTATTTCCCCAAGAAGTTTCTACTATAAGAAACATCGTTAATATACTATATTTACATGTTTTTAAGTCGAAAAATTTCGTCTTTGCCTTTGAGGTTAACAAATAGCTGGAAAATTAGGCACAGTAACATGTAACTGTAGATCGTGACAAACCCAACTAAAAATCACAATCATTCACAGTATTTGTAACTAAATAAGCAGCAAAACGTGATCGGCAAAATAAAAGGATTTGGGCGACAATTAAATTTATTTGGCGTCAAAAATATCAGCTAAAAAAGTATTTATATTGTTGCCCACTAAATTATCTGATTTGAGAGCATAACAAAAATTTTGTCAGTAGATGATTTATTAAACTGATACAGAAAGTAACCTTTTCCACTTGCCTTGCCGCTCAATTCAATTTTTTGCATATCAAATTTTGAATATGTATTTTGCTATACAATTAATTACATTGTTGCTCACATCGTTTTTTTTTTCGTCTCTCACATTTTGCTGCTAATATTCAATATTATGTCGCCTACTTAAATCTTTATTCTTCTCCGTTCTGTTCTGACATTTTTATTGCTTTATCCTCTGCTCCTTTAATAATTTACTTATTAATTCATTTTAGTTTTACCAGTAATATTTTTCAGTCAATTATGTATGTTTCACGCCCATAACTTATTATACGCATTATTTTTACTTTCCTATTTTTCCCTCTTTAATTTGGTATTTATTAAGTTTTTTAGTTATTAATTCAATCACCTGCATGTTTTTGCATAGCAGTTTCGGACGACATTCCATAAAACAATTTAAACTTCTTCCCATTCTTTTCTATTATCTCTCCTTCGCATTGGTCATGTCCCGAGAACATGGCACCCGCCATTACGAAGTCAGCACCACCTCCAAACGCCTTGGCAACGTCACCGGCGCACGTGCAACCACCGTCAGAAATAATGTGACCTCCTAGGCCGTGGGCGGCATCAGCGCACTCCAAAACAGCAGATAACTGTGGGTAACCGACGCCGGTCTTTAGACGCGTTGTGCAAATGGAACCAGGACCGATGCCCACTTTAATTAGGTCGGCGCCGGAAAGAATCAGCTCTTCGACCATTTCACCGGTTACGACGTTACCAGCCTGGAAATAAAGCGAATATTGTTTTTTGACCTATAATGACGTACTTTTCCATCTCGTAACATAACATACTAATCAGCGTGTTTATCTGGTCGCATACACACTGCTTAATTAAATCATTCTTAAACTTCGTCCCTGCGTTAATTTATCAGCCCGCTTATGCTATTATTCATTGCAAATTTGTACTTGTTGAATAAATTTCACGGTATCGTGGGATGATAAAAAACTGATAACGTTTTAATTAATACTTAAAGTAGTTTTTAACTGTATTAATGAAACATTAAAAACTATAAACTCAGAAATCGTTATAAACTACTTTTTTTTGATCATTTTTCAAATTTGCGCATTCAAAGGTCATTGATTTGTTTAATCATTCGAGGAAACGAGCCAAATCGCAACGAGGCCAGCAATTATCATCTACCAGAAAACCTTGAATACTGAACGATTAAGGTTAAATATTTACAAATTCAGTTATTGGGTTTCATTGTGACTTTGGATTATACATCATAAAAAAAAAACCTACAATGATGGTGTGCTTGGGGAAGGCCGTCCTCACTTTTCTGACGTACTCCACAAAATGTTGAGAATAACCATTAGCGACGTCTAAACAGATAAAAGTAATATCAGGGATGGAATTCAAGATTTCACTCAGCTTCTCAAAGTCTATATCAGTCATTCCCGCGCTGGCAGCTACGTGGGGCAACGCCTTAGGATTCTCTTGTGCAAATTTCCTCCACTGTTCTGGATTATAGTACTTGTGGACGCATGTAAACAAACCATGCTGTAAAAATATGAATCAGACGTGATTTTTCAAAGACCCAAGTCTTACTTTAGATAACGCTTGTGCCATTTCAAATGTTCCCACCGTGTCCATGTTGGATGCCATAACGGGAATACCATTGTACGTCTGTTTGGAGTTCCGGAACGTGATTTCCCGGAACAGGTTAACCTGAAACAGCCCCCTTGTGACAACACTTTACGACAGGACCTAGAAATAGTTGGAGGCCACATTGAATTACGCCGAAAATAGCTCAATGAAACCCTATTAAGCCAACCTTGGTCGTCACCCCAATTAATGTATTCTTTTCATCACTTGACGACAATTGATAAAACAATTACGACGTCACTTGTAACGATCGAGAAGACTTTGCCCCTGGTACACCCCAACCCTGACAAGCATTCCATCCAAAAATACAACCAAGTTTCATTTAGAAATGTTCCAAAAACCAAAATCAATACTCACATCACTGCGACTCTTCAGAGTTGATCTTTTCGGGCGTAACATTACATCTTTGAAATCCAGTTTTATTTCATAATTGATGTTCGGCATTTTGAGAGGGAAACACGCAGATTTCACGAGTGTCAATTAAAAATCTCCTAGTTAGAGGACTAACTAGTAAAAATAACTTTCAGCTGACTTTCGTTACGTCACTTTGACAAGTGGAGTTTGAATGACAGCGCGGAATGTCACGCGCCGACGCGAGGAAGTGGTCACGGTTACGTCCGCCATATTGACCTCAATAGAGTAATTAGCCAATTTTCACAGTCGAGACAAAAACATCCGACTCATTAACACTCAAAAATAAAGATAAATCAAATGTCTAAATTATTGCGTCTGCAATTATGATCAATTTCTCTCACAGGAATTTACAGAAATCATGTGACTTTTGACACGATCACGTGATCGAAACCATGTGGTTTTATTTTTGAATTATTGTTGACACGTTTTTTATTTCCTTCCAAAAGGGTGGCCATTATGGTACAAGAAGCAAAAAGTAATTTTGTTGACTTGATCCGAACTATTGATGAAGATCAAGAAATCGAAGACTTTTCGGAAGAATCAGACGTCGAAGTTGAGGTTAGAATCCCCCTCATCATTTTCTGTAATTTAGTTTTTCTTGTAGTTTCAACCTTCCAAGCAGAAGAACAAACGTAAAGCCGACTTTAACACCGATTTCCACTTTGTAAGTTCTGTTGAGGAATATAACAAAGACGCTTGGAATGATTTGACAAAGTATGTGAAACGAAAAGCTAAAACAAAAACTGATGATAAAATTAAGAAAGCATTGCAAAATAACCAAAATGAAAATGAACCTCCAGCAGATGAACTTGACTCTGACGTTTCATTGTCTGATGATGAGCTCAAACATGATAAAATTAGAGTTAAAGAGAAGAAAAAAAAGAAAGGTGAAGAGACTCAAGAAAAAGAGGATTTTTTTGAAAATCTCGACGTTGATATCGAATACGCAAGTTTTTATCAAATGAATTTGTCAAGGCCTTTACTCAAAGCAATTGGAGAGATGAAATTTGTACATCCAACACCTATACAAGCTTCTACTATTCCTGTAGCTTTGTTAGGACGCGATATTTGTGGGTGCGCCGCCACTGGCACGGGAAAGACAGCGGCTTACATGTTACCAACCTTAGAAAGACTTTTGTATAGACCTGCAAGTGGTACTTCTGTTACAAGGGTTCTAGTTTTGGTACCAACACGTGAATTAGGTGTTCAAGTAAGTATATTTTATTTGTAAAACAAGAACTCCTTCCATTTTTTATATAAAAATAATAGCGTCAAAACAAGCTAAATGCGACAACTATTTTTGGAAACTTAAATTAAACATTGCCACCCTATTTTTGTGTCCATTTCAAATTTTCGACATGTGGTGGATCCAATTGTTTGTTAAATTCCTAAAAGTTAAAAATAATTATTTTTGACTTCCAGGTCTATCAAGTAACTAAGCAGCTCTCTCAATTCACCGACGTTCAAATTGGTCTAGCTGTTGGTGGCCTCGACCTCAAAGCCCAAGAGACGGTTCTCCGAAAGAACCCAGACATTGTGATAGCTACACCAGGACGTTTAATCGATCATTTAAAGAGCACTCCAACTTTTAGTTTGGATTCCATCGAAGTCCTAATTCTAGACGAAGCCGATCGTATGTTAGATGAATATTTCGCCGAACAAATGAAAGAGATCATAAAACAATGTTCACGAACACGTCAAACAATGCTTTTTTCAGCCACTATGACCGACGAAGTAGAAAGTTTAGCAGCAGTTTCCCTCAATAAACCTGTTAGATTGTTCGTTGATAGTAATCGAGATGTAGCTTTTAATCTTAGACAAGAATTCGTGCGAATTCGGGCAGATAAAGATGGGGATCGAGAAGCCATGTTGGCTGCACTTGTTTGTCGAACATTCCGCGAACATTGTATGGTGTTCGTGCAGACAAAAAAACAAGCACATCGTTTACATATTTTGTTGGGACTTTTGGGGCTTAAAGTTGGAGAATTGCATGGGAACTTGACGCAACCGCAGCGATTGGATGCCCTGCAAAAATTTAAGGATAAAACTGTGGATATTTTAGTGGCCACTGATGTGGCAGCTAGAGGTTTAGATATACAGGGTGTACAAACTGTAATTAATTTTGTTATGCCAGCTACAATAGAGCACTATATTCACCGTGTGGGGCGTACAGCTCGAGCGGGACGCGCTGGGGTCTCCGTTAGTTTAGCAGGAGAACAAGAACGAAAAATGGTCAAAGAAGTAATAAAAAAAGCTAAAAATCCCGTGAAGAGTCGAGTTATTCCCCCCGATATTCTTGAAAAATATAAAACAAAGCTGGAGAAACTCGAACCTCAAATCGAGCAGATTCTTCAGGAAGAATACGAAGAAAGACAGTTAGCCAAAGTTGAAAACCAGGCGAATAAAGTAGAAAAGATGTTAAAAGGTGAAAAAGCACAGCACAGACCATGGTTTCAAACCAAGAAACAACGAAAGGAGGAACAAGATAGACTGTCATTGAAAATCGTAAAAAAACAGCCGGAGCCAAAAGGAAAAAACAAAGAAACGAAGAAACACAAGAAAGATTCACTAGAAGATCGCGCACAAAACGAAGTAGACAAAGTTGCTTTGCTCCAAGCCAAGTTCGCAAAGAAGAAAAACAAAATGAAAAAGATCAGTACAGTAGTTGAAGATACAAGAAGTCAGAAGGTTGGGGCGAAACGGAAGAAAACGAACTTCGGTGATGATTTATGGGATACGAAGAACGCGAAGAGGTTCCGCCATGAAGCCAACTCCGCTAAAAAAATGAAGAAAGGAGGAAAACAAAAAGGTGGTAAAAAAGCATTTGGGAAACCTCAAGCAAAGAAGAAGCGTTGAGAATGAAAGACATTAAAATTGTTGAAATGTTTATTTTGAATTGGAGTTATAAAAGAAATAAAAAAATGAAAGGAAGGTGGTGTTGTGTGTGTGCGCAAAATAAAAACAAATAGGATATAAATATTAAGATATTTCTATTTAACAATGTATAGTTTATAATCATCAACCTTTCCACAAATCTACAATTAAGAACATTACAAGTCATTGTATTTTACGTAAAGAAACAAGAAACATATCCTACAAGGCTTCGTGGTATAAATAATAATTAAAATCAATAATAATTAAAAAAAGAAAACAGATACAACTAAGCTAAACATAAACAATATGTCAACAACTTTACAATAATCATACAATGTACATACAATCGTGAGATATTTGATGTTTTTCTACGTAAAATGCAAACAATAGTAAAGAATAGTATGTAATATGTATAATATATGCGTTAGCTCGTATGGAAAATACCACATTATATTACATTTATATAAACGGGTGTGACTTTGTGACACTGCTTTATCTTTTTCTCTTCTATTTACAATAATTGATCCTAGCTATTTACAATATTATAGTGGGTATATCACATTCTGTACAGTAACGGTGACATGGCTGTGGCTGCTGATGTAACTTTTATTTTTTTTAATTAAATAAAGGTGTTCAAGGCTGGGGCTGCAATATGGGCACTGTTACGTATGGGGGCCTAGTTGAAGGCTCCTGTTCTAGCAGCTGCTGACCGTCCGTCGGGCGGTCGCTCTGAAAATGTCACTTGACCTCTTTCTTGCGTTTGCTGTCACCCTCCGACACTGTAAAAAAAACACTCTTTAGATATTACATCAAGAAAGGTCATTTGACATCTAAATAATTGAGAAAGAGATTACGTCAAGGATGTTTAATTCCGTGAACCTACAATGATAACTTAGCAACTGCGCCAATGTTTTTTTTTTCACCTTTAAGTCAACAATTTTTATTTTCTGATATAATTCGAAAGCCAAAATTATCTTATTTTGCTTTTATTTTTTCTTGGTTAGTCTGATTAATTTGATCTTTTCACTCACGTTAGCATTAATTTTGATATCAAGATGGATGGGAAATGAATACTGAAATAGTAAACATTGTCATTTTGGAATCTGAAGCTTTTAAATTTATGAAATAATACTAATTTTTATAACCACTTTAATACACTTTTCATTATAAATATTTTGACTTTTTATCACTATTTACCTCGATACTGAGCTGAAGAATGACTATAACAAGGCTTGTTTATAATTTGCACCATTGTTTATAAGTTGAAAATGTTGTAAACAGGTTAGAGAGTAAAAGTTCCATAAAAAAAAGTACAAAAACCATTTTCTGTAAAAATTATTAAATCTTAAATAAAATTGAAAAATATATTACTTAACCATATCAACCAATCTGCTAAATTTTAATTTTAGTTATAGAAGAAACTTTTTTTAATTATCTTTTTTTAGGGAGTCACCTTTCTCCCAGGAGCTCGATTTTTTGTTGACCAATCATTTTCACAATACTTTTCCAGATTTCTGATAGGAGCTTTTATATAAGGTATGACAAGCTGAAAATAGCCAACTAGGTTGAATCAAAGACGCGCCCCATTTAACCAATACGAACACAAAAAATCCTATCTAAAACTTTTTTTTTCTACGATCAAATTTTATGTAATCTCTTGAATATGGTTATGATAGATTTTTATTAAGATACAACTTTACAGCACTCTTTGGTCAACATTAATTATTGCCATAAAAATCTGACAGATCTAATATTTATCAGTATTGACAGTTTAATTACTGTTTGTGTTTTCTTGCAAATGCAAATGGCCAAATTATGCGACAATGAAAGTAAAAAATTCAACTCCACCAGACATTATGGAACTGGCTACAAAAACCGCAAATAATATTATCAGGAAAATCGGCAAAAACATACGAAAAATTTTATTCACAGTTTATGAATTAGAGGGACAAAAATAAGGTTTGCAGATTTTGAGAAAACGTTTTAATTGTCTATTTTGATGCGTTATCTAAAAAATTAAAATCTACAAATTTAGACACATTCAATTTTGAACTCTACATTATTTATTTAACATGAAATGTACATAATCAATAACCACAAATTACACGTCTTATTTAAAAGAAAATCTGAAGGGTATAAACCCAAAAAATCTAACACGTTTTCTACAAATGAAATAAAACAGTTTATAAGAGAAGCCCCAGATGTAAAATATTTATTGCCGAAGATAAGTGTTGGTTTGTATGTAATGTAATGTACATGATAGACTGTTTTTTTTTTTATAGGTGGCATGTATCTTTGGTATTTCGGGCGCTTATAGAAGGAATGAGTTGCATAAGTTGAAATTTAGAAATATAAATGAGTGGATCAACCTTTTTAGTCACAAATAAAGATATAAAAGTAAAATCAACGTGAAAATTCACAGGGACCGGAAAATATTATAAAATATGTAAAAAGTACATAAATCTTCGTCTTAACCCCATTATTTTATCAATTATGTAAACGAAAAATGCACCGTATAAATCACAGGAATGCACAAATTTGGAGATATGGGAACAGAAATTGTTAGCTACTCAACCTCCCAAATCCCATTTTATATACTGGGCAATGTTTTCGCCACAATTTTGTCACAATATTGGTTAATGGGGGATGGAAATCCACAGCAATAATGGAAAACTGTATTCACGAATCCATTCAAAATAAAGTCAACGTAGCCAATCAAATTTTGAATTCCACTGAATACAGCTTAAGCAACAATTCAAAAACCATTACTCCACCCACATTTTTTTGTTGTTAAACTTTGATTTTCAGACATGTTATATTTAGAATAAAGTTTATAGATATTTCCTTGTAACTTAAGAAATAACAAAATTTTGAAAATAAATTTATTGCTTTTTTTACATGACTGCTCGTAGAAAAAATAGTGTATGCATTCACATTTACTGGCCATTATAATAAGAATATGAGAACTTTCATTCCATCGTTACTATTCTACTAAATAGGGTGAAGCACCAATCAAATTGATGCCACCTTAACAATTATAACGACGCAACGTTACGTGATTCGCATGTAAATAGAAATTGGGAACTATATCTGGATAAGCAAATTTCTGTAAAAAGTTATGTAAATTTAGCGAAATATGCAATTTCCTATTTTATGCGATTTTGAGAAGAATTTTATACAGGCGTTTTTTTTTAATGAATGTCCAAAATGAAGATGGTAATAGTCTATTTATTCAACAATCAAAGTCTTAGTTTACAAGATAAAATTAAGAGAAAATGTCATCACAATTACCCTTGCGACACTGGGATAATAGAACTTAATTATAACTGAAAATAGGGATGCGAGTTGTTAAGCAACAGCCATGTCAGGTTTACCTAAGATTTAAAAAATCAGAAACAAATATAAAATGACGAACAGGGAAGAATTTCAGATGAAGAGCCCAAATTTTGGAGATTGTTAAAAAGGAGGATGATACCAACTAGGTTTGACGTGTTTTTTTTATTTTGTTGTAACTACTCGATGCAAAAGGTCTACACCATCACCAACGTATTCGGGGCTTGACTGCTCATTTTTCTTCGGAAAATTACGTTACAAATATCGTTTACAATGTTATTTTTACGCTCTCAAAGATTCAAGAATGTCATTTGCAGTTGAAAGACAACTTTACTCTGTCGGCAATGTGAGTCAGCTAGTTACATCTACTCTCACCGCGTAAGGTCATTTTCACTCGAAAGTACACGTTGGCAACGCTGATCAATACATTCGTCAATTTACAGATGTTAAGATTCAATAAAGAATTCATCAAGCATACCAATTTTGTTGTCAGTGTCGGAGAAAATGGAGTTATTTTTTCCGTAATAGATTTATGATTAAAAATGGTATTATATTACTTCACAGCACTTCCCAAATATGTAGTGTTAATTTAGTCAGACTTTTCAAAAACACCCACTATATGAATCATGGTTAAAAAATATCATCATTCAATTCTCCAGTCAGTCTCTACTCTAGTATTTTAATACATTTTCGTGACAAAAAGTCCACTTTTCCCATTAATCTCATTTGGGAAATGTAATTTTTTAACACTAAGTAAAAATGTGATTACGAACTTCGCTTAGTTCTGCAATAAGCACACGCGAAACAAAATCTTCTATTTTTCCCAGTTATTACATAAACAGCTATTTTTTGCTATACGAATCCTTACCGGCACTTCTCGTTTTCCTTCTCAACGCTTCCGAATCCGCCACCTTATCCCCTTTGCTCCTCGTATTCGGCGTCGGCGCCGTCCTCACCGACCTCCTCGTGTTGACTGTGCCTTTCAACCCAGTTCCGCTCTTCACTTTCTTCCCCACATTGTTAGCATTTGCCGCCGTTGTCTTCCTCACTTTTTCAATGAGCGGCTCATCGCTATCCGAACTTTCATCTTGCAACTTGCCCGTCGTCGATGCAGGCGGTGTCACTGTCACTTGTCCAGCTGACACCGTCTTCTTCACATTATTCACCTTTCCTACGTCAACCCCCATGCACGCCTTGATCAACTCAGCCGCATTCTCTGAACATTTTCTCGTCTTCTTGTTTCTCGTATCCTCCACACTGTTGTTCGAGCTATCCGACTCATGCCTTTTCCTCTTCGTCGTCGCCGTCGTCGTAATAGTCGTGGGAGCGGCAGCGGTTGTTGTTGCAGGAGTAACGGAACGCGTGGATTTCGTCGGTGGTTGAACCGACGACGCCGTCGACACTGGTGAATTCAATTCGGGACTACTCAATTTCGAGAGGGCTCTTGTACGAACGGACGAACGCGTTGCTGGACTTGGTAAACTAGTCGTTGAAGCGTCCGGAATTTCGATTAAAAGCTGTTCAAGAAGACTTTTTCCTTTACTGTTATGTATATTATTGGAGCAGGAGTTGCTGTCTTCGTCGGATAACGTCGGACTTTCGGAGTCTGCGCGGCCTTTGTCTGGGTTCGAGTAAGTATACAAAGGAGGCGTCACGCGTACGGGAAGAGGTTCCAGATCGTCTTCTTTCGTCTTCGACTTCACTGGGACCTTGAAAAAAATTACTGTAAATAAAGACGAAAGATACTGCGAAACAAAGTAGAGCAATAGATTTATTCTTACATTTATTAGTCCATCTGGCAAAATGTAAGTGGCGAAAAATTTCTTGAACCATATGAATCTTCCCCGTTCTTATTTTATGAAACAAAGTGGTACAACATACCTCCATTTTTGTAAAATTTTATCATCAGAAGTCGTTTGCAGAAATGTGTCAATTTTAAATAATCATACTCTTTATTAATTAACAGCGATTAAAGTCATTTTGGACTAGTTGATTTTTATTATTTCTATAACAAAAAGTCGCAACCGTTAACCTACCATTGTGACATCGGCCGTCTGTAAGGGTTCTTTCGCTGCCATCGGACTCGCTGTCACCGAAGATAAACTGACCGTCCCTTGCTTGAGACTATCCTGCAAGGCCGACGTTAATTCGCAACATTGTCCCAATTGTTTTGTCGGTTGTGTATTGTTATGGTTCTCATTAACGTCTTCAACACCATTGAGTCCTTCCATCTTAGCGAGTTGCGCTTCGATGTCAAGCATATCAGGCATTTCAGGCACTTGTGTTTTTGATTTGTTACCGTTGTTGTTTGTCGTGGATGTGATAGGGGGTGGTTCGGGAATGTCGGCGTGCGGACTTTGGCTAGCTTGATTCGGGGACTTCTCACTCAAAGCGTCCATGCTTTCGATACCACTGTCTTCGCCTTGAGCGCCTGAGTTTGGAGAACGACCAGATTGTTTATCAGTTAGGTCGGCCTGCTTGCGATCGGGAGTGTTACACTTATCCGGGTCTGGAGATTTTTCTTTTAAAGGAGGGGGATCCGATTCGACTTTTATGATCTGAAAATATTTAAATTAAAATAACCATGAAGTGGTTTTAATTAATTCATTTCAAACACAAATTAACGATTTATCTTTTCTACATATTCTTAAAATTTATACAAAACTTAATTCAAGATCTAACAATTTTTTTTATAGCTTTGCTCAAATTTATATAGAAGCGTTTCGCTATCCCACTGCAAATTTTCAAGACTGGTAACAAAAACGTTCATTTTCTCAAAAGAATAACCGATTCAACACAAATTTTAAACTAAACACAACGTTAAACATAAATTTAATGTAAAATTTGGGCGTAGAATATTTTTTCCCATTTTTTATTTGAAAATATTTACATAAAAATTAAACAAGAGATCAAATTTTAATTAAAAAGTAATGTGAATAGTTTTAATAATTGCCTCCACCAAACCAAAGTTTAATTAAAATTATTAAAGAATTTCAGTAGGCAATTTCAGCGACAGTCAAAGCTCACTTAAGGAATTTGTAAACAAATTTTTGGAGGGTAATTTCTGGAAATCCTGTTTGTGAGACCACAACAGCCAAGAATTAATAAAATAAAGTAATGTCAAAAAAAATGTTTTTTTCCTTTATCGTATCTCACCTGATCAGCCTTTTCTAACTGGGTATTTTCAGTCACAACCTGATGCACCGCTACTCCATCCGTCCTATGCGGTGGTCTAGGGATCCCCTTTTCTGTTCCTTCCATCAACCTCTGTTTGAATTTTGCTTCCATATCAATTTCGCCGGTAGGTAGCGCCACTTGTTTCGTAAACTTTTCACCTAAACCCTTGGTAAAACTTTTACTACTTCTCATAACGTCCTTGTTCTTGAACACATCCTTGACTTTTGTTTTATCCTTGCGCGGTTTCTGAGGCAGACCGGCTATCGTTCCGACGTTCGTAGAACCTAAAATGGGAGGATCGACTTCCATTCCGGGTTCAGATTGACTTAATCGTCTCTTCTTCTCGACGGAGATGATGCCGTTGCTGTCGACAAACTTGAGATTGGCTCTGGATAATTCCGAGTCGCTACCTCTTCGTTCCTTTTGTTTTTCTTTATAATGAGTTGAATTGTGTATTACCAATTTGGAGATGAGGTCTGAATCGTGCTCGTGATTCGATTTAAACTTTTTCATTTTCTTGTCTTCCACTTCTTCGTTCAACGTTATTGCACTGTTTGTATCCACATTCTTTTTTGTTTTATTTACATCTTGTGTCTTTCTGATTTTCGGTTTGTCAGGATTTATTTTTTTCTTTTTATTGGTAATAAAGGCGTGATGTCTGCCGCGTAAAGAGATATGCAACGGTGGTACTCGCAGTTCTTCACCTGGAGCAGCCGTTGCAACGACAGATGCCGACGCCTTTTTCGGCTGTTGAATAAAGCTGACGTCTACCTTATATGCGGAATTTATTGGTTCAGATTTTTCAAGTTTCAAGCGGAGTTTGATCTTTTCTGTGGGTTTTAGACCTGGTGAATCTCTTCCTCGTTCTCGTGCCACTTTGGATTTGACGCGAGAATGCTTGCCGCTGTCGCTATGTGAAGATCGCGTTTCGCTATCGCTTTGATCTGTGGTATCCGGTCGGATAGTCGAATTGGTGTCTTCATCTGATATGGCCGCTGGAGACGGTAAACCCGTGAAGACGTCCCCCAAGTCATCAGTGTCACTCTCACCGCTCGATTGCGGCTCCAACTCCCCCGTCAGAGGGTTGATAAGAAAGTTCCGTTTGTCATCTGAATGTGTCAATTCCTCTGGTATTTCTGGAGGGCTACGCGCCAAATCGCGCTCCAAAGTAGGAAGTAAATGCTCTAGGTCGTCGACTTTGAGGTCGGTTAGGGAAGGCGTCAAATCCAAGAATGGAGAAGTTTGTACTACAGAGTCCCACTGGCGATTCACCGCTACCGAGTAAGGCGGCGGAGGGGGCAGATGAGTGGAGCCCACCGCCGCGTTGTTGGGATACGCGGGCAAGGTCACATTGGACATTGTACTGTTTGGTTTACTATTCTGCCTAATGGAAGTATTTGATAAGGCGCTTGGTGATGACGTGCTTGCCGCCGCCTGAGGTTTGGTGTTCTTCTGCGCTGGCGCAGTCCGGTTGGCCACTATAGTTCGAGGCAAGTTGGGCTTTTGCACAAACGAGTTCACCGTCCTATTCACTTTCACTGCACTGTTGCTCACTGGAGTGTCCGTCGGCTTGGGGGGCGCAGTTCCATCATTCTGCAAGAGGTTGACGAGCAAGGGACTGGAAATCGTCACCGCCGGATGTTTGCCAGGATAAGGAGGAGGCGGCGTCGTGTAATTAACCTGGCTTTGGATGGCCTGGTTCATGCTGGTGAAGGGAAAAGGTCCTCCATAGCCTTTGGTGGTCGGCGAAGCGCTGCTGTTGACGTTGGTTCCCGTAACCGGTACTTTGGGCACTATACTGTCAGGAGGACACACCACGTTCGGCGACTTAAACTGCACCTTCTCCGGCTCACTGGACGTCGCCCCGAGGAAGCGCGACAAGGGGCCTTCCACTTGGCTGGTGCTACTTCCATCTAAGCAAACAGAAAAATTAGTTTAAGAAAGTTAATCAAGATTTCAAGGGTCGTACCTTGGGTGGTCTGGAGACGAATCTCTTGCGGCTCCGCGTTCACGGAGTTGGCGATTCGAAGAGAGATGACTTGATCGCCTTCAACTTGAACGCTAAGTATTCCTAGAGCCCTGAGCTGCGCTGAGCCCTCGCTGGCCAGCTTCCTGAGGCGTAACGCTGCTTCCCGAGGAATAGACAGCGTTACACGCACCGAATTCCAGGGCTCCAGTTTGCGTACTTTAACAACGTCACCCAGAATACCGTTCAGTATGCCGACAACAGCTTCAAAACGCTCAGCGAAGTCGGGATCTGAGAGATCTCCTTCGCACGTGACTACGGTTGTTAAATCGCAGCCATCACTGTCTGCTGCCATCTAAAATCGGCACAATTACAGTGTGATCGTGAGCCCCCATCTTTCTTCGGCGACTTACCCTTGGTGGCAATCACATTCCGAACGTCGCCTTTTCACAGCCACCTGAAATCAAAATGTGCCGCATTAGAGAAATCAAAGAAAAAACGTTGAAAAGCTTGCGAAAAGAAATCAAAAATTGGCGAAATAAAAGATGGATATGGTCGCAGCCATCTTGTGTGCTGGACGGGGGAGTGTTATTGCATGTGTTCGGACTGAAAATCCGCTC
Organism: Cynaeus angustus; assembly: GCA_030157275.1. Classification (NCBI taxonomy): domain Eukaryota; kingdom Metazoa; phylum Arthropoda; class Insecta; order Coleoptera; family Tenebrionidae; genus Cynaeus; species Cynaeus angustus. Next base: position 20,252,795 of record CM058058.1, read on the forward strand.
TTGTTGAGAGACAAATCCCTCCGAAGCGCCCCCAGAACGGCCCCAGGTCACAATACGCATCCAAGGGAGCCCCGCGGAGACGGCGACGTAGGCATTTTCTCGACGGAAATTGATTTGCTTACGGGCACATAACATTACATACCCGATTCTGTGTGACATACTTTTGACACTCTAACGTGCAATCCAGCCGGAAAGTTCCACCATGCACTTGAACTATTAAACTTTGTGATCACTAAATTGCAAAACGGCACGTAAAAACTTGGTAAAAACACTCATAATCTTGTTACAAATTATTAAACGCTTTCAACAATAACAACTCGACGCCATTCGAGATGCGCTCACTGGATGCGCACATGGTTCGAATCGAACATAGTGGAAATCTTTTGACATTTGACATCGGAAAGTTTGGAATAAAATCACCAAAAAATTACCAAAAATAAGAAAACGTTTTAATTGTTGAACATTTTATTTCGAATAAACAAAATTAACCTACAATCCAGATCTAAACTCCTTTAAACACTCATCGTGCCTATTGATCAGGTTCACATGACTCGAACAAACCCTTATTCCTGATCTTGTTGAACTCCTTGTTAATATCGTAATTCCTAGAAAAAGGTCATAAAAGTTTATTTTTCCAATAATAATGTGGAAAATACTTGTAAAATTCGGCATAAACGTTCTTCCGGTGATCATTAACGAAAATTTTCTGTCCCACCGCAGCAATTACACACAAACCACAAGCAAAGATGATGTTTTTCTTAATCTGGTTGTGCAGAAGACCTCGAAGTTGAGGTTTGGGGACTTTGCTGACTGAATCGGACATGGTCTCTGAAAAAACCAGAACTCCATGACTATTACATAATATCGATCGTGGATCATTAAACAAAAACGTCACAAACACCCCACCGAACACAACATTTGGATCAATCCCACCCTTAGAAACTGTTCAATTTCATCAATTCGGTTACCTTAATTGTTGTTAATTACGTTTCTGAAGAGTTGTGTTGCTGGGGTCTCAAGCTGTCAATCAACTGACATTGACAAGTTGCGCGACGCCTGTATTACCGACGGCGCATTGGACTTTTCTAATTATTTATTTATAAGTTATATCACAAAATTTTTAAAATGTGAACAAGTGCCGTCAAGTTTGAAACTAAATTATACTATAAATTTTACATAACTTGGGGAAAATGTAAACATATCTTATATCTTTCTGGTCGGAAATACCTACGCTGGAAACTTCATCATAGGCAGCGCTTATGGTGCTAATTTGAAAGAAAATTTTTATATTTTAAAGAATACGAATTGATATTGAATTATCAAATAACGAATAGATATTTTGAGAAAAAGTTTATTAAATGTTTATTACAAGTTCATGTACTGTTGAACAGAAGTTGGCATTCGTTTGGCGCCAAATAGATTTGGAGGACAAGGAGCGTTGTTAGCTCAAATAATGTTTAAAAAATTATTGGAATAAATTAATATTCTTATTTTTTTCCGTGAAACTTCTGCAGCTCGTTTTCCAAAAATTTTATTTTTAAAGATGTCAGAACTGTCAAAATTCTAAGTCGCTAACTTCTCAAACATTTGTCACTTAAATGTCAAAAATCAAAATCAGATCAAATTGTGAAAGTTAACCGTTTAAGAAACTGCGATAATAATGCTAGAATCAAACAAGATAAGATAACAGAGATTTGTTCGGAACACCGGTAAAGCTTTTTTCAACTTATGTCAGTCAAGCAGTCGCCTGTGAAGAAACTAAAGCAATAGTTGCTCTCTCTAGATTTTCTTAAAAATCTAATAAATATTTTTAGGATGTCTGAAGAAGTTAAACATTTGCCTGAAGTGGTGTCGTTGCCTCTCCCAGAGAAGCAGCTTCAAGAAATTGTTGAAAAATCTAAAGACTGGGCTTTAATGCATGGAGCAGCAATGCGTTCAAAAACGGCTTTCTCAGAGGACTCTCTCAGTTTTGCCCCCTTTGTTTTAATTCCCTCCGCTTTTCCAAGGAAGGAATTCATGAAAGCTTTGTATATCCAAGAAATTCTCAATGAACTGATGCACAAGGTGGCCCATAACCGCCATTTTCTCACAGAGAGCCTTAAAGAAACCATCAAAGTGGATGAGTTCACACGGAATCTTTTCCAAATCTTTGAGTTGGTGCACAATGAGGGAATAATTCAGGTACTGCTTTTTGCATATGTTGTAAATCAAGATTTTTTGCTTGAACATGCTGTTATACCATCAGCCAATTAGTTTGGGTCTAGTGAGATCAGATATCATGTTGGAAGGATCATGTAAGGGTCATGAAACCTCTACAGCTACCCCATACTGCTGCTGGAAACAGGTTGAATTCAACACTATTGCTTCAGGTTTTGGCTGGTTGGGCCCCTCTTCGCGGGCTATCCAGAGGTAAAGCAGAGACCTCTGTGTGCTACGCTTTGCGTTTTTTGGGGCAAATGAATGTAATAATGAAGGCGCTTTACCCTGTTTCCCCTTTCTTTGTAGATATTGTACATAGTTTGGATGTGTGAAAGTGGTTTTGCATTTCTGAATTTGATTTCAGCGCGCCTGTTTGGGACTGCTGCGATCTGATTATATGGTGCATTCAACGTCGACAGACAATATTAAACAAGTCGAAATAAATACGATTGCCTCGAGCTTCGGAGGCATAGCGACACACATTTCGCAATTCAATAGGTACGAATTTTAATATAACTATAGAGACATGATCTTTGAGCACTAATGCATTCCGTGTTGCATGCCACCTTACTAATTTCACACTAACTTTTTTTGTGCACTAATTTATTTATTTTTTGTCTCAGGATCCTTCATTATTTCATTCATTTCTGTGTTGCAACTTTTCAGATTTGCACCGTTATGCTTCTGATTAAGTCACAATCAAACAAGAAGATGACCATGTCTTCAAAAATATAAAAATCTTGCAATTCGGGTTTCTTTACACATTTCTCTCAAAAGCAAGTAAAAGTAAACAAAATAAGATAATTAATTAGTTTCTTTATATTCTTATATGAAAATAATAGCATTAAGTGTTGTGCAAAACATTTGGTCATGTGTGTAACGCATTTGTTCATGTTATCGCTTTATATTGAACAATGCGCATTTTTTAGAAGTCAAGTGTGCGACTTTTTGATTGCAACTTATAAATCAAATCAAACATAAACACTTAACTTTTTATTATCAGTAACACCAACGGGAAATATAAAAAACATATCCAGACAATGATGACAATTTATTTATATAAATCAAATCAAACATAAACACTCAACTTTTTATTATCAGAAAATGTAAAAATAATATCAAGACATTAATGATGTCAATCTATCCATTCTTAGATTCTTATGGCATTTATGATCAGATTAGATTAAAGGTACGAATTAAAAGCCAAGTTACAAGATTATAAAGTATCATAAGGAAAATGTGTTTGAAGCAGTCATGTCTTGCGGTAATACAACTCAAAGTAGCGTCATAGCAACACCAATTAGATTGCTGATAGCCCAGCAACTACATCGAGGCAACTGTTCGCTTATGACTTGGTCTTGAAATCGACTCAAATTGTGTTTTGTTTTGATATTGTATAATTAATTGTAAACTATAGTTTAATTAAATTGTTTTGAATTGTGAATTAACAGTGTCGTTTACAACTTTTATCCAAAAATTTATATTATGACGTTATAGTTTGACTGGCAGATTACAGTCGTAACAGTTAGAAGTAGACCTTTTTTTTTGTTTTCAATTTTTGCTCCTACGATGGTATAACGCTTATTTTTAGATATATTACAATTTTTCTGCAATATCTCGCAAAACTAAGCAGCTTTTGCTATACTACTGCGTTTTTTAGTGTAAATTAGTGTAAGGACAGCTCATTCTTACAGAATATCGCTAAAAGGTAGTGACAGATTCTAAAAAATTAAACGCATCATTAATCGCTCTTGTGGGAAAATCTTCAGTAACGAGACAGTTGTGTTATCCGCCGATGTCAATTGTTCGAATAGTTAAAATTAATAATGAAAATGTATTAATTTTGCAAACGTTTAAGAAAATAAGCTGTTTTTCATTGTCAGTGTTTCTTTTCTATGTTGTGATTGACAAAAGTTTTATCACTATCTTATACAGTTTTGAGATCTCATAATTGTTTTATACTATGTAAAATTTATGCTTCAGAAAAAATCGTAGGAGAGTAAAAGAAAACAACGCATCACTTTAAATCTTTTAAAATGACTAAAATATCTACATTATATAAATAGTTGTTAACGGAAATAAACGCTCCTGTTTTTGCATTTTACTCAAAAGAGACTTCGGAGCCTACACAGCGCGATTTCTCTGTGTTATTTTTTCTCAAATCTATTTACGACAATTCTGTGTTCTTATCATAAGTGTTTGCTCAATAATTCTGTAAACAGTAGAATTTAAAATATAAATTTGAAGTGTGTCAACATTAATAATGATCTAAAGTTTATAGACTCATTGAAGTAATTGAAATTATTGTGTTGTGTTAACGACAGATTAAAAATTTTGTGCTGTCGGATTGATCTTAAAATTAAATTCGACCAACAAAATCAAACAAACTGAAGTTGTCATTTTGCATTTCGACTACTACTGTTTTTATCGGTATTAATTCATATTTATTAAAATAATTAATCATTTCTTTTAAACACTAAACACGAGTATAAATTATTTAATAAAATACATAATTGTTACTAACAATCTGATTTTTACATATAGATTTTTCTCAACGTGCAAAGTGCCTTTCGAATTGACATGTCACAAATGATAAAGGCTGCTAGCATATAAAGAAAATTGTACTCGATACTACACTACCTTCCCTTTAAAAGGCAGTTTCTTTTTTTTTACATTTTTGTATAATCCATTATGACATTTGATTGCATTGATGTGTGTCAATTTATTTATTTTCTTATTTATTTATTCAAAGATTTATTATTATTCGAATTATATGTATTTTGTTGTATGTTTAGTCTTCTCATTTCTACATCTTGTTATATAGTATAAATAAATTCTATATCTATAAATTACTTTTTGGTTAGTTATTTGCTTTGTATTTACTTTATTTTTCTACTAGTTTGGACTTTTGTTTGAATGTGACGTTATACAGAATATGGGACAATAATTTTACTTCTTCAGTTAAATCCCCATAACACTGTTCTAACTTACCGTTGTATCCTGCTTAGAACTATTTTGACCACCTTTTCCATTGCCCCATTTTATTGATGTCTTTCAGGTACGTCCTCCAAGAGCTTGGATATGGCGACAAAATTAAAAATGTAAGAATTTCTATAAATTTTGAACAACTGAAAAAACAAAATTTTACAGTTACCAGAAAACAACGCCTTGGAAGGTCTTTGTAGTGGTATGATTGAAGCCTGGAAAATTTATGGCAATCCAAAAGCTGTCATCTTGTTCCTCATCGAAGATGTTACTTTTAATATCTGTGATCAACGATTTCATGAGTTCAAGATACGTGAATTGAACCCCCAGGTACGAGTAATCAGAAGAACATTGACAGAAATGGCGGATGGCGCCACATTGGGACCAAAGAAGCAATTACTTATGTATTGTATCAATTTGATATGATTTTTTTCTGAACTTGACATTTTAGAGACGACTACGAAGTGGCGGTTATATATTTCCGCGCTGGATACGAACCAGGTCATTACCGTAGCCAAAAAGAATGGGATGCGAGGCTTTTAATGGAAAGGTACTAAGTCTAAATGTTAAACACTGACATTTGACGTAATTTTTTAGATCATTGGCTATTAAGAGTCCTTCGATTCATTACCATCTTGCTGGAACGAAAAAAGTTCAACAAACTTTAGCTCGTCCTGGTGCTTTGGAACAGTTTTTGACGGAACCCGCTAAAGTCGAATGCATACGTAAAGTCTTTACCGGTTTGTACAGTCTTGATTTCGACGAGCTAGGCGAGCAAGCGATTCAGATGGCTATTGATGATCCAGAGAGGTTTGTCTTGAAACCGCAACGTGAAGGAGGCGGAAACAACGTCTATGGATTAGAGGTAAGAGAAGCTCTAAAGAAAATGAGAAATAGTGAAGAACGTACTGCTTGGATTTTGATGGAGAGAATCCATCCACCATTGAGCGTAGGATATATGGTGCGACCTGGAGGAAGTAAAACGCCAGAATTGGTGGAGATGATATCAGAATTGGGGATTTTTGGTGTTGTTCTTGGGTGAGTGGACTAAATTAAATCGTTATTATTGATGTTCTTATTGGTTTGTTTGGCAGGGATGGAGAGAATATATCTTATAATAAACAAGTGGGGCACATGCTGAGGACTAAAGTCTCTACTGCCAATGAAGGCGGAGTCGCAGCAGGGTTGGGAGCTCTTGATAGTCCATATTTGTTTGATTGATATATTTTGTATAATGCAGATTTTATGCAATAAACAGGAAGTTTGTATTTATCTACTTTTACTTCGATATATATATGTATGTACTTAATAAAATAAGGAATTACTGAAAGTCTGTGGAAAACATCAAACAAGAACGATATAAAGGAAAAGAAGAGTGGGAAAGGTTAATAATATGTCGAAAAGATATATAGAAAATGAAATAATTAGATGTAGCGGTTAAGCAAACGTATATTATAGTTGTAAGAGACTTAAGTGCTACTTTTGGAGAAAATGACACGAGAATGAAAGATGAAAAGAGAAAAAGAAAAGTTAAGAAAGGGGACAATGAAAGGAAAATATTAAGAGAGTAAATGGAGAAGCCTTAAGTGGTAACAAAGACGTTGATGCAGAAGGGGAAACTGCATAGAGAATGAAAAGAAATCCTATATAGTCAAGTGAAAATGACGTCAAAGCAGATTTTGAAATCTGAATTTGGTTGGTAGTTCCTATTATTATTTCAATACGCATCTCCCGGGGTTAAAAATTAATAACTGACACGCAGCTATTGATGTTTGATAACTGGATAACACACACGCTATTCAACTAAAGTATAAAAAAACGTTGAACAATGTAAAACATTAATACACGTTAAGGCGTTAGGTTCTACTCAAATTAGTCCTTTTTTTCTGCATTCCGATGATAATTTCGACCTATAATTTTTTTTTTTTAGGTTTTGCAACGAAGTATAGCTCGTCCCTTTCTAGGTTTGAGAACGCGCGGCCTTTTAATGCACAGTGCCCATTTGTTAAAGGTTGATGTATAGAGCAACGTTATTGTTCCGTGATCCCCATGACAATTCTGAAATTGGTAGATATCAGTGCTACCAACATGTTAAAATAATGCAGAGTTTACTAGACACTATTTTTTTTCCAGTGAGACTATAAAACAAATTCCGAAGGAAGAAAGATCTTATAAAGTGATAAAAAAACTAAGAAAATAAATTGGAAAACGAAAAATAATTAAGGCAATGTTGGAAGCATTGAACTGATGCAAGTATTAAGAAATATTACCAAAACACAAGAAAAAAAAACAATTGTTTTAACAAAGAACACAATGAACTGATAAAAAACTAAACATACCAAGCACATGAAGGATTCAAAATACAAATTGAACAAAAATTTTCGAAGACAAAACTTACAACAGATCTGGATCAAAAACTATATTGGTTTAGCTAGTTTGTTTAAAGTTGATTTGTCATGTTCTTATAGAAAAAATTAAACAAGGTAAAGGAACATGAAACAGAACTTATAGAAAAATGAATAAATAAGCAAAAATCTGTGCAACCAATTATATTTGAACAGCGGCCCATTTGTAGTTTTAAAATGTGTTAATTCTTAACTAACGTGAATCTCAGAGTGACCGTTTCTTTGTATTTTTTAATAGGTAGTATAAAGCAAGGAAAATTATGCAATGAATAACTTATTTCTTTAACGAAATAATTGTTAACAGGGCAAGAACTGATTACACCAATATATTTAACATCAGTGTCAAACAGCAATCTGTAATTAATAAATGATGAAATTCATGTCAAAAATGACAGTTAGAAGTTTTAAATAAATACATAAGATTAACAAAATGTTTTGCTTAATCTGTTCAAGAAATCATTAATTTTTGGTCAATATGCTTTGCAAATAACATTACATAACATCTGATACATTCTGATCATAACAGTTTTTGTTGTATTCTTCAAACGTAACATTTAGAGTTGATTAATTTGGTTATATATGTGGTAAAATTTAGTCTTTGAAAATTATTGAAAACAGACGATAGGCAACCAAACAAACGTAATGCCGTATCTAATGTCTTTTACTATTTAACTAGTTTAAAGCAACCTTGTCGCAATTCGCAATACTCTATAAACTATAAACACTCTTAAGTAATTTTTGCTTCACTGACTTGTAATAAAATATTTTTAGCGTATGTTCTCAACACTTGGGATTTATTGTGGTTATTGTCAAGAAAACAAACAGTGGAACTTTTAATATGAGAAATCAGCCGTTTTCTCAACTTAAATTCTCACATTTTGTTTCATTTTATTCATGTTCTGCATAAAAACTGTAAAGTCGCCAATGATCAATATCAAACTTTTAAAAATAATTTTGAATATTAAATAAATAAATGATTTTTATCTCGGGTATCAAAGTGTGCACTCGGCGCTCCAAAAGAGGAGTTTTTAGAAAAGTACTCAATAAATATTGAACAATTGTTAAACAGAACTGTGGAGAAATTTTATTGTAGTGGCAAACAATTGACTCGAATATTAAGGGAAAGACCTTCTTTTTGAAAAAAATTCGCGCTCTTTACTGGATGGAGCTACTCAATTAATGTTTAACAACTGACGTTATTTTTGCAATTTTTGTGCTTTCGTAATGCAAAATGAAAATTTTACTGATTCTAATGTAGTAAGAATTCCTGCTAATACATGTGAGGAAGCTTTTGTAGCGAAAAAACCTCTAAAAGAACATCAACGTTTCACTACATGGAGGAGAAACCGAAAGGTAAAAGTTTGGGGCAATTATAAAAGAACAATATTTTGAGACAAATGGAATATTTGTTATGACTGCCATGAATTATTTCGATATGTCCAGTTCCCCAAAGGGCAACAAGCATATAGCAGACGCTTTACGTGGAAATACAACCATTATAGACAAAGATTTAACAAACATAAATTTGAAGATATACAACTGCAACGACCAAAACAATGATAATGCAGGAGTAAAAAGTACATAACATTAAACTACAAGACTCAACAGCTGAAGAACTATAAATATTTGGAAACAATATTACACAACGGAAAAATCGATTACGAAATAAACACGTCGGCTATTACAACAAAGCCAACCATGTAAGTCCTAATTTTAAGAAGACTGTAATGATTTTAAAAATCAATCTACCTTTCTTTTAAATACATTATATTTATACCTATGATTGTGCAAATTAAAGAAAAACAGACTGTTACCTAACTGCACAAATAATACCAGTAGGTGTATTTATTTACACAATAGATCATAAAAGAACGCTTCTATCCTTGCCATATGCATTGCATTTGTCGAATGCGGTCTATTTTAGTCGATGTTTAATTTTCAGGAATTATCGACAAATTGTGGTACGTGACGCAATCTGTCAATATTTACTTGAAACGAACAGCGGTCAGTTTTTCATTAATCAACACTTTTTCATTTTTCTAAGCTGCTGGCCATCAATCAATTCGTGAAAAAATAAGTGGAAATTACTTAAGTGTGCGCAAACGTATCTTTATTTACCTAAAGATAAAGAGATAAACTGACTGAGACATCGACAGGTAAGTTTCCGCCATTTTATCCCAATCTTACATAAGTTTTTAGTAAGAAATGGCTGAAGAAATTGGAAGAGTTCCGAAGCCCGCAATGAGGGGGCTGCTTTATTCCCAAATTAGGAGAAATTTAATTTTGACGGGGATTAGTTGCACCATTGCTGGACTTTATATGAGGTTCGTGTTCGGTGATAATCAGAAACAAGCTTACGCTGATTTCTACAAGTAAGTAAATATATAAATAAATAAATGTTAATGGATTAAATAGAAATTCATCTTCAGTAAGCTCCGTAATTCCAAAGTATTAAAAAATGTTCGTTTGTTTATTTCCAACTAACTTAAAGTAACTAACTGCATAAAAGAATCACCTTGATTAATCTACAAATCTAAGTGAATTTTATTTTTGGTAAAGGGAATGTGAACAAGCATCAAAATAATTAACATTTTTAAAATGTTTACAAAATTAATAACATTTTCGTCAAACACAAGCATTTTGGCTCCAGAAATTACTGAAGATACGTTTTTATTAAATTCGTTGATATTATAGTAGTAGACAAACTAATTCTTAATTGTATGTACTGTAACTGCAGGATATTTTGCAAACATATTCTTTATATTTTCAATATTTTGGTTGATATTAGTAATAATAATGGTAAATGTAAGTTATAATTCAGAATGTGAATAATTGTCTTCGTCCACTTACAGAATTAAAAAAAATCCGAGAAAATCGATATAAATTTATTGCTTTTGAGCCAATGACAGCAGAAGTCTTCCAGGAAATCAATAACAATTCAAGTTTGTTAAGACAATTCAAATTCATTTGTGGCGAATTCTTCTGCGTCGTGACACTTTTACTTAACAAGTTGATAAATATTATGAATATCGTAAATATCGATTCTAAAATATTGATTTACAAGTCCGGAAACAAAGAGAGATATCTTGGTTATTTAATTTGGGATATCAAACGTCCGCAACTCGTTGTGTTCTGCCGCTGCTTAGTACAAACAGTAAGTTTGTTAATGTTAAGTCATGTTCAGATGAATGGTGCTATGTCGTTTGAGTAGTTTACTGGTGCAATTATTGGTCACTCGTGGGTACTGCCCATTGTTCCATCGTCTGTCGATCAAAGGAATCCTAAGTATGGTCTCGTTTATTCATTTTATCAACATTGTAGTAACGTTGGCGTATTGTACACGTCTTGTAAACGCCTTTACTTGTTACGCCGGTTTACTTGGCAAGTACACCAATATTGGTGAAAGAGAAAGCGCTAAAAACTCGAGTTGCGGACGGTTTTGCTCCATTGTCGTATGAAGTCACATTTCTCATTTTGTTCCTTGGTTCGATGATATTTTGTATGATCGAATAAAAACAGCTTATAAACAAGCTATGAAATTTAAAATTTGTTGGTAGCTCTGATAGTCTACCCTCTGGGAAAGTAAAAACTTAAAAATATTTTTTTTATCGTTAAACTACTGATTCATTAAAGATTTTTTGGAACAAGCATATATTTATGAGTCTTTGATTGGGTGAAAAATTGTGTCATAAAAGTTACGGAATAAGTTTTTAAGATAAAAAAATGACTAACAAGAAAGCGTATACCTATTACACAGCCCCACAAACGTCGTAATCAGACGGGGTCAGTTAATTTTCTCTTCAAGATATGAAACTGCGTTTTATATTTTTTATTCAATGGAGTATTTGATAAGAATTCGAAAATTAGGTTTAGGTTTCTCGTTTTTTTTTTTAAATTTATGTAACCCAACATGCACTGTTAAGTGTAAAATGTAATCAATTTTGTATTAATTGTGTCTGTCACTTTTGCTAAATATTCATTTCTAACTGTAAATCTTCATATTTTAATTTAATCTACATAATAACATGCCATGTCTTATTAATCTGAATATAGTTTTGACATTGCCAAAGTATATTTGGTTGCCTATATTAAAATTATTTCAAAAATTGACAAATTTTCAATCATGAGTAACATTAATTAACCAATCAAATTAAAAACTATTACTGAAAATTAGTTCTTTAAAACAAAAAAACCTAATAAAGGTTTTTAAAATAAAGGAGATTATCAATTAACATAACGTGAACACATTGAAATCGCTTACTACTTGTTTTAAAAAGCGTTATTCAATTAAGGATGTAAAAGGATTGAGATTTTATTTAAAATCTCAAGTTAATGGAATCCATTAGGCCGTGTTTTTTAAGCAAAATGTATCAAATGAATGATAATTAACTGAAAGGAACCTAACAAAATGTTAATTTTGTAACTAGATGAAACTTGTTTTCCACATAATTTCATATGTATTCACATTTACTAAAACGATTTTTTTTAGGACTTACGATATTAACAAAGAGTTTCACCGAATTCGCAGGAAGGGGTTGTTCGACTCTTGTGATCCTAACGATGACGATGAATAAACCATTGGATACAACTGTGTAGTACCTATAGTTTAATAAAATTAAAATTTGAAATGTAGGTTGTTTATATTTCAACAACCTAATTAAGAATATGACATAACTGCTTCAATTGACGATAGTTTGGATTTTAAATATATATAACTTATTTTATCTATCTGCTTCAATAATAATATTTATTATTTAAATTTAAAGGTAATCCGAATTAAAATGTTATGTCATACTTTTTAATCCTTTGTTTTTCGGATAACAACAATACATTTAATAACACACATTTCAGGGATGGATTCATATCGTTTTTAGTTTTGATTAGTATTTAGGAGTTTCTAAAATTTGTTTTCATTGTGGTTTTGACTAAGAATTGTTTACTTTACAATTTGTGAAAATTTTAATTTTATAATTTTATTTTTATTTTAAATTTTAATTTTATTTTTTAAAAAGGTCCAAACAGAAAGTTATGCTAAAAGTTACGTGAGACCCATTCCAAAAATATACATTTCAGAAAAACATTTTTATTAATTTCTTGGACCACGTAGATGTACGTAGGAATACTCCACTTAGCATTTTTTTCGCGTATATGAACTTTATTGCTTCTAAAATCTAATCAGAGCTTATTCTATAATATAGTGGGCGAAATAAGTGTTTCAAGTAAACACCCTGTATGATAGCATCAACTAATATTAGTGCCATCCGAGAGCAATGATTTTTTTAGATTTACACCAAATTTTAGTAACCAATTGCTAATTCTAATGCTAAAAATGTACATTAATCGAACATAGGCATTTTCAAAATTTTGAAAAAAAAAATGAATGACTCGGCAATCTTGCATTCAAAATTTAAAAACAAGATATGTATAGTCGTGGACTATTGAAACACCCCGCCTAAGGTAAAATATTTTTAGAACATGCACTTTGCTTCACATATCATAACGTATTGAAAAGTTTTTGTCAGGAATGCGAAAGGCAGCTTCGACCGATATCCCTTTATTGACTCATCCGGTATATACTTGGATCAGCTACTTAAGGTTGCATTTTCAGTTTTTTACCTTGCACTATTTTTGTTTAAAATTTGGATTTTTTTCTGATTAAGAATAGAATTGGCTGCTTAAGTTAGAATTGTTTGAACTACAAAAAATATCACGTTTTAGAAAATATTACAACTCAATTACACTCTATTTATGGTTATATTATAACAAAATTTCGCCAGAACTTGTTTCTGATATCGTAATGTCCAGTTGAATCATAATTATCAAATAGCTGACAATCATTCCACATAACTAAAACTGCATTTAAATACCGTTTACTTATCATACAAGTTTTATACCATTTGTACCATCTTGAAATCCAAAGGGAACAATCCACATACCATAAAGTTTACTTGGCGTTGTAACTCATGCATGGAAAAAGCCTTCAACTTTGCAAAAGAAAGGGTAAAATTTGTTTATCTCGTACCTCGTACTTGTAACTTACCAAAGCATCAAGATTCTGATTTTTTGATTTTAATTCAATTCTACTAATGATGTACTTTACACTACCAATATTCGTGACAGCATTATCGCAAAGATAAGCTAATAGAAAAACTTCTGATATTTGCAAAAAACTCCACTGAATAGAAAGATATAAGTCTAAAACATTTGCACTGTTAAATTCTTCATGATAGCAATAGTAAAATTGCGTGACGCAGATACAAAATGTCGACAGCACCATGCAAAAGTTTTGTAATCCATAGATATAGTTCGTCATGTGGCAAAGAAAACAAAGCTCATTTTGTATCCCATGGATTGTATCCACTACCATAACTTGATTAGGGCCTATTACTTGTTGCTGGACTACTTCTGCTTCTAGTCGTTCTAACGCCTTTTTTATAAGCTTCGTTCTTTGCAAAATAAGAAAAACACAGGTGGCAAACTGCATTTTAACAAACCCGGTTCCCAAAATGGGGCCGTATGAATAGAAAAGATACAACCAAGTCTCTTTTTCAACATAATAAAGGTACTCTGGTATAAACGTAATACACAATTCAAAAAGTGGAGTTGCAGTACCTAATAAACAAAAAACGTACACTGTTCTGTAGTCAACTTTTTCGTTCAATAGATCAAACTGCTTATCAAGAGCGTTGATTTTCGTGAAAAAGGCTGCCAATTTCTTTGAGTGGAAACAATTCAACAGAACACTTACTATGTGAAATAAGCTCCCTAAATAAAGATCTAACCAACCACTGGCGTCGGAAATTGACATATCATGATTAGAAGCAACATTTTTGGCCAAGTACAAAAACCCAATTGATAAAAGTGTAAGCACGGAGAGACTATAGCTTAAATAAAAAATTGAAATGTTGTATTTTTGAGAATTTTTGACTTTGACAATTGGGAACAAAGCAAAATATTTAGAAACTATTAACAAAGGCTTAGTAGCACCACAGAGATTAACAACCATGTTGGAAGTAAAATTATTAGAGTGGAAGTCGATGGTATTGATTCGATTATTGAAATATGCATGGTGGAAATAATAATTTTAATCAAAACATCAACAATGAAAGTAACTGTTATTTAAATAGGGTTCCAAAGTAATTTATTAAAATTGTTACAAATGAAAAAAAAAAAACACTTTGTTTCTATGGTGGTCTAAAAATACAACAAAAAATTCTGCTGCTAAAATTATGCATTACAAATTGTACATTTATCGTCTTTTTGAAAATTGTATGACGTAAGTTTTGCATCTATTTTATCATTAACTGTAAATAGTTTCAACATATCTGTATAAAATAAACTTAATTTTTGTTTAGTTTTTGTTTAAAACTTCTAATATATACAGCTCTAGTCAAGTAAGGGGTATTTCTAATTTTTTTATTACCGCAACCAGCAATACAATTTGCGACAACGACTAGTTCCCTCATTAAAAAAAATAACATTTTGAATCCACGATTGCTCTGTCTACTTAATTGTCTTGTCATACGAGTTTTTGGAAAAAGCACAAGACATTAAGAGATGTGCGACAATCATTTCTAAATATACTTAAGGCATGTCTTGAAGTTAATGGGCCACACTTTCAACATTTGTTGCGTAAGTTATTTGTTATATTGTTGTGGTTGAAAAAAATTAAAAATACATTAATCATCTTGACTCTTCAGCCGCGTTTAATACCTACTTTGATTACTAAATTAAATCACTTTTAATATGGTAGCAAGTGGTCAGAGTTATTTGTATTGTTGGTTGCGTACAAAATAAATTCAGAAATACCCCTTACGTGACTAGTCCTGTATAATGTTTTTTTCGGGTATGGTTTATTTTCTAATTTTTCCATACTATTATTATTATTTATTATACATAAGTACATTCGTACCTACTACAGATAATTACAGAAAACTCATTGCTAATTTCAAGTATTTTTTTATTTTATTTAAATTCAAAATGAATAAACTTTAAAAAATACATTTTTGAATGAAAAATTGAAATAATAGCTAGTTCTGTTGATGGTAAAAAAGAAAACTATAAGCATAAGCAGCTCTCATAAGAGTACACCCCGAAATAAAATAAAAAATATATTTAACTTATTTTAAGTCCATAATTGCTTTATGGACTTATATTCTATCAAAATCAGAATTTAGTTGGTGAACTACAAACCTATTACAAAGACGCGCATATGATTATCGATCTTAATTAACTCTTTTGAGTCAGTGGTATATACAATGTAGTTCAAAAAATTGTTAAAGAAAAACTATAATTTTCGTCTGATCAAAACTGTGTAATGCAATAGGTACTAATATATTAACCATACCACAACATTTTTATACACTAAATTCAATCAAAATTATGGCGTATGTAGTAATCGATGCAATCAACTGAAAATAGAAACTTTATTTAACTATAGTTGAACATTTTAATTAAGTAGTACTTACCAAGTGAGCGAACGTCCAGTCCAAAGCGAAAAGCTCTTTCGCAGTGAAACGAATTTTGGTATTTAAAAATTTAATAGCCACAAATTGAAGATGGCACACTCGTTGATCCACTTGTTCTTTCAAAGAGTACTTATTCCAAATGTCATGAACGAAACTGGCTGTCGTATTTGCCTAAAAAACATGTTCGACACATTTTGTTAAATAAAAAAGTTTGATACCTTTTTCTGTGTTTGCGTAAACATCTTTAAAAACAGATACAACCACAACATATGAAAACTTAGAAAGGATGTATTTGTAGCGTAGACATTCCAAGTTTTACTAACTTTCTTGTTGTAGTTGAATATATATAACAAACAATTATTAATTAGACAAAACCAGTTCAACATCGTGGCAATTGTAGTAATTTCAAATTGGTGAACAATTTTCTTAGTAAGATTCACTAATGTATAATGATAACGAGATAACTCATGAACGCGGTTTATGCAAAAATCGATTTCTTCATCTTTTAGTACTTGGATTTTCTTAATTTTAGTCAACGGGAAAATTTTTGTTAAATCAACAGAGTTGACTTGGCGTTGTAACAGGAAGTTAATGGTTTCAAATTTGCTGGATATCAAGTTGAATATGGTGTCAAGAAACAGGTGATCAAAAAGACTAATTACCTCTGGAATAATGTAAAATGTGATTGGTAAAACATTGTCAACGCTTATAACCACCAAAACAGTATATGCAAGCAGGGCAATAATTGTGCAACCTTTAAGAAAATTATTTTGTTTTGTTAAACCAATCTTAGCTGGCATTTTCATTTTGTCTAGTTTTATTAACAATGAAGAAAGTCGTTTACTTCTTTGATAGAAATAAAATGAACATGTGGCCATAGCTAGAGTATTACTACAAGAAGCTAGTAAACTCACAAATTTTATTAAATTAAAGTCAGAAAATGTGAAAAACCAGTTGTGGTATTTGATAACTAGATAAATAAAGAAGACATTGATAGGAAGAGACCACAAATGTGCGACAATGCTCGCGTCACATTTAGGATTACAAGAAAACTGTATAATTCCCATAATTTTAAAAAGATATTTTGTAACAAAAGGTAAGTTGTTTAAAGTGTGCATTTTTGTTAGTGAAGAGTAAATACTGGGTCAGCTATTATCGATCTATTTTTGTTTTTCTTGTTAGAAAGTAAAAAAAAATGTAGGATGTATTACTATAATGATTAAAGCGAGTCTACTATTAAAAATATTTGTTTCGTCAATAAAAGAGAAAATTCGATAGTGATAAGTTGATAACATTGCAAACAAGTTTTATAATGAGATAGATACGATTACAAATATTATAAGAAGTAATAGGTAGTTTATCTGCTTATTCTGCCCCGTTCAATTTAAAGTAGTTTTGGAATTTGCTTTGGAATACGTAGGTAGTTTTGTTTATCTCGGACTGTCCGCTTCACAGCTTCAGATTAAACATTAATTTTAAATTAATAATTTATATGCAATAGTTATATAATAGCTGACAACATTGAAAAGAAATGCGAGGCGTATTAGACGTTGTGTTTTATTATTATGGTTTTAGTGCAAATAAAACAAAAGATTAAACTAAAATGACCACTTACAATATCCATACACTTTAATTTAACTTTATAACATTATTTATTATTTTTTGGTGCTGAGCATTTATTTACGTACAACAGTTATGCTGAGAACACAAGCAACACATATTTTTGCAAATATATGGCAAATGCTTTATTTAGATAAAGTTCCACTAAACATTTAAACAATACAATTTTTTTTTTGAATTTATTCAGTTTTCTACGAATTCTAAACTCGGCATTTTCAAATTGTATCTTATTTATGACCTCTGACCTACGCGCTGTTTATGTGACTTGTATCAAATATGTTACTGAAATATATTATTTTTGAATATTTGGATACTTGGGCTTACTGTCAAGAATCGCGAACTTGTTTTGCAATTATTTCATGGCTGGTCTTCCTAATTCGGAATATATCTAAAAATGGTGACAACATTGTTTTTTCTACTTTGCTGGTTTGCGTGTACAGCAAAATCATTCTTGTTTACTTTTTATATTTTTACACCAGAAATAGTACATTTGCGACCATCTTTTTTGAGTGATATTTTAAACTGTATCCAGTGTAAATTTTATTTGAATAATTGGCAGCAAAAGGCTCAACGTAGCTTCAATGTGGAATTGATTCAAAATTTGTTTTATTATCATTACGACCTTGTAATTTTGCCCGAAAGAATTACTCGATTTTTTTGAAATATTTTAATCTTGGCATTACTTTTTAGTTTCGTTATATTAATAACATATTGTATTTAATTATCTATACAGCTGTTAACAAATCACCAAATAGCGGAATGGTGGTCTATTGCTGTTTCATCGGCTTGTTATGATATTGAATATGTTTACGTACACAAAAATGGAAGTGAGAAGTTAAATAAAATTTAAAATTAAATACACATGAAAAAATATTTTGTAGGTTAATGAAGTCTGGGTTTACTTACAGTTGAAGAAAAAATAATCATTATTTAGTTTTGAAGGAGAAACTTATCAAGTTGAAAAAAAACTTTTACCAAGTGTGGGACAATTACCCATAACAGTGCCAATGTATTGTTATTTTATAGTGTAACTGCCTGCAATTGAATTTTATATTGAAAACTAATAAAGTTGGAGTTCTAATTTTGTTAACACTAGTTATTTATTCGTCTATAATTTTAGATTAAATGTGACTTCGAATTTTGTGAAGAAGTTTTCTCGAAACTGAAGACATTTTATTATGAGACAATAGCCAATAATGCCTAACACATCTCTTTCGACCAATAACAATCTAACTTTTGTTAAATATAAATATTTGTATTGTCTTTTTTTTCGTATGTAAGTATTGCTCACTAACAACTACAGATAATTTTTTTTTGATTTTTTCTTTTGATTCGGTTGGACATTTTGCCATTTGATAATATGTACTAACATGTTTAACGTTAATTTTAATTGTATTATTTTTTATAGTTAATTGGTGCTGTATTCGTTAGTACTTATACCGTTATATTTATTATACCGTTATATATTGCAATTTTATATATAATTATACATAAATAAATATATATTAAATTATGTTGATTCAAAATATTTAATTTAAAAATTCGTAACGTAACCCAAGAGTTGCATTAAAAAAGAAAGACACAATTAGGATGTATGTTCTGTAGACAAATTGTGATTTGGTGTGCATAATTTTTTTAAGTTTGTTATCAATTATGGATGTAGTGTACTTTACGTACGAATTTGAAAAGCTTGAGACAAATACGTTTGTTTTTTTGATTTAGTCCTAATAACGTTCTACGTTTATGTTCACTGAATAAAGTCTCTAAAACTGCCCATTTCATCAGTTAGACTCTAAAAGACGTTGTTTAAATAAAGATATTAATTAATATTTTAAATTTGATTGACACATTATTTAAGCGGCTAAATATTTTTCATTTTTTCCAAACATCGAAAAAAGATCGAGGAGAATTAACCGTAAAGCACTTGTTGAAAATACTTAGTACTTTGAAAATCAAATAAATGAACTGGTAGAGTTTTTAAGGAATACACTGTGAAATTTTATTATAGGTAATAAATAAATAATGTAAAAATAAAATGAAAATCAGTAATTATTTTGACAATTAATTGCTTGCAACTCGCTGTAGGTTTTTTTTATATCGAATCTTCTGTAAATTGTGAATAATTGCTACCACAATTATTGATTGACAGTTTCAATCAATTGTCAAACGTAAAGATTCGTCTGTCATAACGTCGCATTCGTGGAAAATAATTAAGTAATGTAGATGATTAACTAAGTATGAACTTTGTTACTTTGGGTATTGTTTGTTTGTTAATTAAGATTCTTTAAACAAAGAGAGAGAGACATCTAATGGAAACTTCTCTAAGCTCTCAAATTAGGTATAAATAACACACGTGTCCTATGATCTATGACAAATTTCAATTTACTGTTAACCACAGAAACTGTAGATATGTTAAACGATAAATAAATTAGGTTTTATTGAGACAGAAATTTTTATTTTGAAAAGTTAAATTTGTATTTTTAAGAGCTTTTTTTAAGGATGTATGGTATACGCATACACATCCATTTCTTTTGTTTTCTTAATAATAATCGGATATAGCTATTTAATTAATGTGGACAATTTCACATTTTATATATATTTTACCACATGAATGATAAAGTAGCAATTTTTGCACCAAACAATGACTTTTATTTTAGAATTCGTATAATTATTTATAGTAGTCAGGGATTCACAGTAAATCAATATTGGTTGGTTACTGAATAAATTATATCCAATTACAGTAATGTAGGGAATATGTATAATTTATTGTAAACAAAACATTAATAAACTAATTCTTTGGTAAGGTGTTTTTAAATTGCTGATTACTAAAATCTACTCGTATAAAGTATGTGGACAGGCATCAACTAAATGTATTGTTAATAATTGCGAAGTTTTACTAGAAATAAACAAAATTAGTAATTTAATATAAGATTTTGAAATATGGGATTTCTTGAAGACATGCCGTTTTATAAAAAGTATCTTTATAAATTCATGGGAATTACGCAGTTTACTACAGGAACCCAAACGGGTTTACTAAAAATTGCCTCATATCTGTGGTCTTGTCCTCTTAATTTTTACTTCATTTATACTTGTATAGAATTTAACAAAAATCTATTTACAAAAGTACGTTTTAATTTTTTTGTTTATTTGGACTTGTTAGTCACCTTAGCCAGCACTTCTACTGTGTTTATATCGTGGTTTATTTTTATTCGTAGAGGTACTAGACTAGAAAAATTGCTTTCACAATTAGACCAAATAAAATCAAACGCATTGGGAGGTACATATCAACCCAATAAAAACTATATTAAAATTTTGACATTATTTATATTGTCTGTTTTTTTAAGTTGTATTATTATTTTACAGTTAAAATCAAAATCATTACTCAATATTTCTTTATACTTCATAATACCTGAAATGGTGACTTTTTGTGATCATCTTTTTTTAAATGACATTTTAAGTTCAATTCACGCTGAGTTCAATTTTATTAATCATAGGTTGAAACACCAGAAATTTTTTGACGTTAATCTTATTCAAAAACTCTCATATCATCACTACGACCTTGTAAATTTAACTAAAAAAATTACGCGAGATTTTGAAATTGTAACAATTCTAGCTATGTTTATGTGGTTTTGTTACAATAACAACTTGTTTTGCACCATTATATATCAAGTGAATATAAAAGAAGAAACTACTTTTTTTTTCTACCCAAAGTATGGTACATTATTATTATTTCATTATTTGTGGCTGGTTATGATGTTACAGGCGTTTACAGAAACTCAAAACGAGGTAAAAATAATATTTCAAATTTTTATTCGAATTAGATTTTCATTTTTAGGCCAATAAGATATGGATATATCTACATGATATTTGGAACAAAATTGTTCCGAAAAGAAAAATTGATAAGGAAATTAGACATCTTCAGTTAATATCGGTCAACCTGTTAAACAGTAAGTTGGAGTTTACAGCGAGAGATTTTTTTAAACTCGATTGGACTTTTTGCCATCTGGTGCAAACTTAAATACCTTATCGCTCATTTTTAATTGTGTTTTTTTAGTTGATTTCCGCTGTTAGTACATACATTGTGATATTGATGCAATTTACTATTTAAAGAATTTTTTTTTTGCTATTAGTCATCGGTGAAGCTTTTCGTCTTGTAAACCTAATTGTTCAACAATTATGAAATAAATGACTATGAAAACTTATCTTCCTCTTTATTTTAATTTAGCCCTTTTTGAGTAACTATTGCAGCTACCAATTTGTTGTCAACGTTGTTTTCATTAGGTACTTTTTTTTTCAATTAAGAGAAAACACATACAAAAGAAGGTATAGACTGGAACATGATTTCGTGATTTCTGAGTATATATATTTCAAATACAAATACAAGAATAAGTTAAATTGTAGTTAAGAAAAAAATGTCGTATAAGAAATGTCGTATAAATGATAACATAAATTGGACAGACCACACAATGAACACAATAATTTTTTTTTTTAAATGACTAAAAGAAATGGTAGAAGAAAAGTAAAACAAAAAAAGGTCAATACGAAGAAATAGAAATAGGAATCCCACAAGAAACACACCTCGCAGGTAACGGAAAATAAAATTAGGTATTCTTTTAAAAATGGAAGTAAAAAATGAAGGACCGCAAAATGAAATAAGTGGAATACGACTAAGAGGTCGGTGGAAAGATCTATTCATTTTAAATATGGATAGAAGAGACGTCTATCAAACCAATATGTTGCAATTATAATTGAGGGTCGCAATGCAAAAGCAGGAAACTAAGAAATACACAATGAGGTAATCGATAATAGACTAGCACTAAGATTAGCTGAATTAAGTACAAAGAGAAATATGAAAATAACAAATCTCTTCTTCCAATGAAAACATGAAATGGCCACCATAAAACAAACCACATTAATTACTTTTTTATTCACAAAAATTAGTACAAATTAATATTCACAGGAATATCGTATCTAAGCGTATGTAGTAATTTAGATCATATTTTGATAGTAATAAAGTTAAACAATGTAAAAGAGAAAAATAAAGCCAAAAAACCGACCATGCAATATAACGCAAAATCTAATAGAAAAGTGAATTGCAAGAAAATATATTGTGGACACATAAAAAACCTCAATAGACAAGAACTAAGCTAGCCAAAAAGTACAAAAGAAAAATGAGGAACCATAGAACAAATAATTTCAGAAGTCACAAAAAAACATAATCAAAAAAAATGTTAAAATGAATTAAATTGAAAGAAAATATTTACGATGAAAATGTTGCAATTAAGAAATGGAGAAATTACAAGGATCTATATATTACTAAGAGAATTCAAAACAATGTTCAGACCACATCTACTTTTGGATCTGAAACATGAATAATAGATATAATAAAAAAAAAAGTTTTAAAATTCGAAAACAAAGATAGTGGAAACGATTTTTGGGAAAGAGTAAACAGAATTGAACTAAAAAACACAGAGAAACAAAAAAAAAACCGTTGTCTTAATTTTCACGTTTAATATTTCAGTTTTTTTTTTAATGATAATCTCGTCAAATTAGCTCGAAAGTACATTACAGTCTTTTGTGTTTTACTTGGTAGTTCTATTGTATTATACTTCTGATTGTGAGTTGTCATAAATTAAAACTGCATGTTGCCATATCGTCATCTATTTTAACATACATTGCAAAAATTAAATTTTCAGACAGTGTTGAAAAATTCATACACGATTCTTTTTAGATTTTTTTTAGATTTTCAAAAAAGGTAAGAGTAGGTGGAAAAATACCGATAGTTAAAGTTACTTAGAATGAACTTTTTCTGTTTTTTTTTTCTATTTGTATATATATTAAAGTTAATTAATTTGCTGTCTGAATTTTATACTTAGTAATTAAATCATTAAATTATTTGTTCACGGTAGTTTTATATTTGCTCTAATTTTCAATAACACAAAAGCTAATCATGTTAATTTTGTTTATAGTTGTTGTCAGAGACAATTTTCTGTATTCTCAACAACTTTTCGTTAATGTAACTGCTCTAAGTGACTAGTTCAAATACTACTAAATTCATGAATATAGTACATTTCACTTTAATCCATATATTATTAAAAATCAATCTATAGCTGTAATTATTTTAATGTATTATAACATGTAATTTTTGTATTTATTTGTTGTAGTTTTTATCAATTAATTTTACTTCTTAAATAAATGAACCCATTCAAATTAACGAATAGATAACAAAATACAACTTTTTGTTTATTGCTTCGATACAAAATGAGTCTACTTGACAATATACCAGTTTGGTTAGAATACATTTACAGACTTATAGGAATTGTTCAGTTTTCTGTTTCGGATTCTAATATACCTAACATTGTTTATCGTTTTTATTGTATTCCATTTTATTCGTACATTATCTACATTTCTGTGTTGTTTCATATGGAAGAATTTAATGATAAAGACTCTTATGACACCATAGACAAGTTAGTCGATATTGGTAATGTCATTTGTATATTACTGTACGTTTCTCTGTTCTTCAAAAGAAATAACAACTTGAAACTACAAGTGCTAAAAATAAAAAATATTGATGTAATATTCAGAAAAGCGGAGCAGCAGCCGGCACTGATACATTTTCACAGAGTAAGCTTAATCTCTTCATTTATAGTTGCTGCTTCATTTTGTCCATTTTTAACAAAACCAGCTCAGATAGAGTTTTATCTCTTCTATTGTCCGATATTTATTGGTTGTTTTGAACTTCTTTTTTTGGATGACGTACTTGCTACAATTTCACAAAAATTTAAGAGTATTAATGAACACTTACAACGTCAAGAACACTCTGCTTATTTATCAGAGTTATTTCCTCTTACTGTCAAAAATAAAATTAAATCTCTTGAAGACAGAGAAACCCATTTTCGAATAAAAGAAATTGAAGATTTATCATATAGTCATTACTATTTAGTTCAATTGTCGTTAAAAGTAGTAGAGAATTTTGAACCTACTCTATTAATCGCACTGATAATGTGGTTTGCAAGTGTTATTGAAACAGCGTACTTTATTATGTATATTTTTCACAGTTCAAGTTATGCTTTGGTGCATTATGGAGATAATATAGCATATATAGTTTTGCAATTTTGTTGGTTATTGATTTTAATTCGAGCATTTAGTGGTGTTGAACGTGAAGCCAATAAGTCAGCAAGTTTTGTACACACAATTTGGAACAACTACACAGTCAAAAACAGAGCTGAATCAAAGATGAGGTGTCTTCAGTTGGTATCTTTGAGATTTCTTAATACAAAACTTCATTTTAATGCGATGGGATTTTTTAATTTTGATTGGACGCTTTGTCATATAGTAATTAAATTTTTATAACGCTTAGAAGTTTTAATGTTAAATAATGTTTTAGATGATTGCAGCAATTTCTACGTACATCGTTATTCTCATACAATTCCGCTTCGACTAATGGTCCCATCGAAACCTTAGAACTGGTTAATATAAACTTTAAAATTTGTTTAGTAAAATTGTAAACACAAATCATTTCCGATCAACCCCTACTCCACAATTTATACTCTTATTTTAATTTATGTTTGTTGAAAAATAAAAAATAATAAAAAAACCTAAAAAAGGACTCAAATTAGTCAACATTTAGGAACAAAATAGATTGACATTTGTACTTCTAAAGACATATTGTTACCTTTTTTTGTACTTGTATCTTTTAGTAACTTTGTGTTACAATAAGCACACGAGTAAGAAAATCTCTATTTATGCCACTTGTTACATAAGTAGCTACTATGTATTAAATAGGTAGGCTATAATAAAATGTTCAGAATATTTATTAAAATTTTATTTTCACCTGCATTATAGGAAATTATATCGCATTTTACTTATGTAAAAGTAACTCTAAAAAATGGATAATTGGATAAAATGAGTTATTATATTAAAAATTACTAAATGAAAACTGCGCCTCACTATTTGAAAACTACTAAATTTTAAAAAAGTCATATTTATATTAAATACATTTGATTCATTCAATTATGGTACATTTTTAGCATTATTATTAGTAATTGCTTAGTGAAATTTGGTAAGTTAAAAACATCATTGCTTTTTCGTATGGGACAAATATTAGTTGATGCTAAAAAAACAATATCAATTTTATAAAATTTTTATTTTATAAAAAAATGCTCCATCATCTCAAGCCCCTATCAAATTATTAGCAACCACTATAAAACTAAATTTAGGAAGAGAAGAAGTACAGGATGATAAAAAAAACAACAAACTGTGTGACAAAACTTACAAAATGTGTACGAATACTAGGAAACAATCTCAAATTCTAAACAATATTGAAACGATGTCATACAGACATTTCAAAAAACGGTAAATCAGGATTGCCAAAAAAAAGAAACTAAATCAATAAACAAAATTATAACCCTAATAAGGTTGGAACAAGGTAAGTTGTATGGCTGAAGGCAGGGATAGAGTTTATAATTTAAAACTGAAGAAAAATGTCTATCGGGGTTTTTAAATATAATCTGTCCTTTTATTTCTGAAATGTTTCGCTTTATAATTTTGGATACTACAGACATCTATCAATTTATCAATATATTTTGAAGCACTTTTAATACATGATTACAATTAGAATTAATTGTTTGTTTTTTATTGCTTTCGACTTTAGGTAAACACGTATTTAATAAATTATACAGTCTACAGTCCATCGTTCAAGTACCTACCAATTTTGGTAGCATATAATGTGTATTTTCGAAAATAATTCAGCTTGGCTAAAATATATTTACAAATTTCTTGGAATTGTTCAGTTTGCCACTTCTGGTCCGGATAATTCGAATACTCGTATACAGTCTATTTTTCATCGTTTATGCTGTTTACCTTTTTATTTTTTTTTACTTTATTTGTGCGTTGATTACCACCTTGTGCACTTCGATTCCGTAACTGTTATTGACCTTTTATGTGATGGAGGAAATATTATTTGCATTTCTGTTTATTTCTATTTCTTTTTGAAACGAAGTAATGAAATAAAGTGGCAGCTCCTTCAAATTCATGATATTCGTATTGAACAAAGCGCTTCAAAAAAGTCGTCAAAAAGTATACAATTTTGCAAAGTAACACTAATTGCATTGGTTATAATTAATATTATGTCATTTCCATTTATCAACTTTTCTTGGAACAGAACTTTTTATCTCTTTTACTCTCCTCTTCTCATTAGTTGTTTTGATGTTTTATTTTTAACCGACATTCTGACTTTAATTTTGAAGAAACTTAAAATAATCAACGATAGTCTTGAACAACAAATTAACTTTTTTAGCATGTTAGAAAAACTAACTTTTAGCAATCTGAGCAAAAAACAAACTTTCCAAAACGAAGAAAATAATTTTAAAATTACAAAAGTTGAAAGTCTTTCGCATTATCATCAAACATTGATTGATTTCAGTTTAAAAATTTTAAAAGATTTTCAAATCCCTTTAGTTCCAGCTATAATATTAAGCTTTTATAACATAGTACAAACTATATATTTTCTCCTGATTCGCACTTATCATGGTTCAGCAAGCATCTTGATTTACGGCTCCAATTTTTCCTATTTATTTTTGCATTTCTTCTGGTTTTTTGTTTTAATTCACATGTTTGTTTGCATAGAAAGTGAAGCTAATAAGTCGGCAACATTTGTGCATGATGTATGGAATAATTATTGTCACCACAATAGCTATCGCACAAGAGTAAAACATCTTCAGTTAGTGTCTGTAAGATTTCTCAGTACTAAAGTTCAGTACACTGTTATGGGTTTATTCAATTTGAACTGGAGTTTTGTTCACATAGTGAGTATTATAAATATTATGCAATCTTTGAAAAAATGTTTTAGATTCTTGCGGCAGTTACTACTTATGTTGTGATTCTTGTGCAGTTTAATTTCTGAAAAGTAATTGTATCATAAAATTATATCTTGTTAATAAATTACTGTACGAACTGTGTTATTGAGTTGCCGGGATTTGACGATATTACGAGAGGTTTAAGATAACTTTTTTGTGGTAAGATAAAATAAAAGGAACTTAGGATGAAAGTAGTAGATAGTACATAGTAATTTTTGCACGTTTTTCTGTTAAATTGATTTAGAGTGGTGCTTTGGCAACGTGGTTTTTAACACTCTTCCGGTATTTATAAATCTCGAGCTCAAACTGATAGAGAAACATGACATATCCAACAAGTCTGTTAGAAAAACGTTTTAGTAAATAGAACTGTAGTCGGTGAAAATAATGAAATGATAAGTCTTTAGAAATAATCGCATTTTCTCGATGCTCCAGATGATCACCAGATAAAATACGACGAAGCATATTTTCAGTACAACGAGAGAAGACCCAAAAGTTATGGATTTTCTGTATTAACCCAGATTTGTAACAAACAAAAAAATGTTCAACTGACAAAAAATGAAAGATCTAACCATTTGCTAGCTTTTTAGAACGTAAAACATTATTTACCGTGCAACAACATTTATAGGACTTGTCTTATGCTAAAGTATGATCAGTGAGAAGTTTTGAAAAGTTGTTTACATGCCAAGGTATATATTCAAGATTTTGCACTTTGCCGACAGCTTCTCGATTTGTCTAATAAAGATCTTTTAAAAAGCAAATTTTATATTATTCAACCATTATTACATGCGTTACTAAGTATTACTAAGTATCATTTTTTAATATTTAGAATTTTTTCCGTTTTTTCGTCGTGAGTTCTTTAAAAAATTTAAATAATCTTTATTGCGATTTAAGAGTTTGTGGTTGAAGTATCCAGCAAAAGAAATTTTTGATTTTTGTGTATTGTGTACTGAATTGTCGAGGAATACTTTTAGAACGATAATATCTTGTTCTTAAAACATTAATAACAAATTCGAGATGAAAGGTGGAGAGGTGTAGTTTTCGGTAACTCTCTCATTTTCTATGAGTCTGCGGTTAATTTAAGTTATTATGTAAATTACAAGTTGTAATTTTCTCTAAAAGAAAAGTTTTATACGTAGATGTTTTTTGGGAAATTTATAGTAGTGATTTATTCATACGTGATCTGTGTACCTACCTAAGTGCTTAATTGGCACTACATCGACATTTATTAATTATTACATTGTCATGATCAGGTCAGTTTTTTGCAAAGGTCTTATCATGGTTTATGATCTTTAATATTTTTATTTAGTATTTTAATCAATTTATTGCTTTATTTATAATTGAAAGCGTGGGAGTATATACCATTATACAATTTATTTTTATTTACGTTTTCTAAACATACATTTAATAACAGTAAAAGCTATTGACCACTGAACACGTTTATATTTGTTCCTTTAGTTCAGAATGTGTGTATTAGAAAACATACCAACATATTTCGAACACATTTACAGACTTTTAGGAATTGTTCAATTTTCTTTTGCTGATTCTAGTAATACATCAAACATTATTCATCGTTTATATTGTATTCCATTTTATTCTTATATTTTCTATCTCTGTGTTCTATTTCATATGAAGGAATTCAGCAGCTCCTCAAGTGTGTTAAACACTTTAGATTTATTAATTGATGTCTTAAATATAAGTTCTCTGTTAGTATTCGTAACTGTATTTTACAGAAGAAGTAATGATCTAAAACTACGACTGCATCAACTTAGGCAAGTAGCTGCAAATTTTAGCAAACCCATGAAACCTAATTTTTTTAACATTCATAGAGTTAGCCTAGTGGGGACACTTCTAGTTACTGTTTGTTTTATTCCCTTTTTGATAAATTCGCCGCAGTTAGTATTCTATCTTTATTTTTCTCCAATTTTCATATATTGTTTTGAATTACTCTTTCTAACTGACATACTTGATTTTATATCACACAGATTTCGATCCGTCAATACACAATTACAACGGCAAAATATTTCTCATATTTTTTTAGAACACTTGCCTTTAATTAACGCGAGGAAAATGAAAAATCTTAAATATGATGACACTGTTTTTTTAATCAATCATGTTGAAAAGTTATCACAATACCATTGTGCCTTGGTTGAGTTATCTTTAAAAATAATCAAAAATTTTGAACTCACTTTAATCGTATCTTTAATACTATTTTTTGTGAGTACCATTCAGACAATATATTATATTTTATTTATATCTTTTCAAAATAGATCGTTTAAGTTGACACTTTACGTGTGCAATATAATGTATACCGTTTTACAACTCTGTTGGTTCCTTGTTTTAATTGGAGCATTTAGCTGTGTAAAATATGAAGCTAACGAATCAGCGAATTTCATACACGAAATTTGGAATAAAAACATTTGTCAGAAGAAGATCAATTCTAAACTAAGATGTCTACAATTGATATCTCTGCGTTTTCTCAATACAAAAATCGACTTTACTCTGATGGGTTTTTTCAGTTTGAACTGGAATTTTGCCCATACGGTAAAATACCTAATTAAAAATATAAGATTCCAGTCGTGTAATAAATGTCTTTTAGATGACGGCAGCTGTTACTATATACATTATCCTTCTTGTTCAATTTAGATTTTGACTACTATAAATCATCTTTTCAGAAATAACCATTACAATAGTAAAATAAAAAATAAGATGTACTTTTGTAGTTTTCTTAATAATTCTAATAAAAAGTGACAAGACTGTTGAAACCGTGAAAAAATGTAGGCACTGTGAATATTCTGGAAAGAACTTATTTTAGAGGAGTCCCAAAGACTAAAGAAGAGAAATTTTTTAAAAGGAAAACCTTAAATAATCGATTTGAACCTTTCAAGTAAGAAGTTGATGTATAGTCAAAAATAAAAAAAAAATAAAAATCAAAGCTGGATAAGTAGCAACTGCATAACAGAAATATAGTACAACAGTTGAAAGAATAAAACTTTCGAAAGAAAGAGAAATAAGAAATCAATTTTAAAAAACAAAATTCAAAAGAATAAAAACTCTAAAATCTAATCATTCAAACAATTTTGTAAAAAAAATGTAAAATGAAAATCGAAACAACTAAAAACCTCAAGACTTAAAATATATTATGAGTTTATATTATGAATGTAAAAAGTTCAAGTTTGCAAAAAATCGAGTCAAAAACAAACTGAAAGAATGTTCAAAGTAAAGAATTATAGAAATCTAATAATTTTTGGAGATTGCGGTGTATCAAATTTTAGAAAAAACTGTTAATAAAATAATAATTAAAAGAAATGTTAAAAATGTAACCTATAGGTTTAAATTTAAAGGCTCGAAAAAACAAACAAAATTTATTAAAAAAAATAAAAAATATGAGAGCCAAAAAAATCTAAATTTACAAAATCAAAAAATATAAAAAAAATATATCATTAAAAAAATACATAAAATTTACACAATCGAACAATTGCAAAATTGAAGTCTATCAAAATAATCTAAAATAATTATTTTATCTTACAAGATCTTAAAATTTTAAATTTGAAAGTATGTCAAGTTTACAAGGTTTTGAACATGGAGTATGTAGTAGTAGTATATTTTGAAGTAATATACTTTGAAAACATTGTCGAAAATTTTGTTGCATTTTTTATTTTTTAATCATAAATAATATTTATCTTTCTCGGCATAATTCATATAGACAATAAATAAAATATGGTTCTGCTCTATTAATCCAGTAAGTTTACAAAGAAATGAAGTAAATTATATTACTTCGTTTATTTTCTTTAGTGATCAGACAGATAACCTATTTGTGTACATATTGATCTTCAATTTTAATACATTTCCAAGAGTTAATACATTGGATAATACTTTATGCTCATTCTAGTAGTTTATTATTTACACTTAACATGCTCGAGAATACATCAGTATACCTAATATATATTTACAAACTTCTAGGAATTCTTCAGTTCTCTATTTCTGAAAATAATAATGTACCAAATATTATTCATCGCATGGTGTGTTTGCCATTTTATTTTTCTTTTCTTTACTTAGGTATTTTGTATCATTCTCAACCTATAGTTCCAACAAGTTTATACGTATCTGTAGATAGAGCATTTGAAATGGGTAATATAATTTGCAATACTTTCTATATTATCTTTTTTATGAAACGAAGTAACGACTTAGAATATCAACTGCTTCAAATCCAAAACATTTTATTTCAACATTTAAACAAAAACAAAAAATTTAACAAAATTAGTTTCTACAAAATAGCGTTAATTTTTTTTTTAATTAGCGGCATTGGTTCTTTGATTATATGGCCCGACTTTGTATCAGCTTTTTATTTGTATTATTTTTTATTCACTATTTCTTGTTTTGAGCTTTTATTTTTAGTCGATATCTTAAATTTGGTTTTAGCTAAATTTGAAATAATAAATCATAATTTCGAACTTTTAGCAATTAATTCCGTAGCTCTTTTAAAACTTTCATCTTCAACCAATCACAACTTTCTTACGAAAGAACTAGAATTTAAGATAAACAACATCGATAAATTTTCGCAATGTCATATCGTGTTAATAGATGTGTCCTTAAAAATGTTACAACATTTTCAGACACCTCTAATACCAACTTTGATTTTGTGGTTCTATAACGTAGTTGGAACGATCTATTTGTTTTTATATTTTGGTGAACATGGAATAGAAGAAAACGTTTTGTTACTCTTTTGTAATAATGCATTCTATTTGTGTCTATTGCTCTTTTGGTTTTTCTTTTTGATTTACATTTTTACGTCTCTTGAAAACGAAATTAACAAAACAGTAACATTTGTTCATGAACTTTGGAACAATTGCACACGCCGTGAGAAGAAGATTCCTTTAATAAAACATCTTCAGTTAGTGTCTACAAGGTTTCTCAACACCAAGGTTAAATTTACGGCCTATGGGTTTTTTAATTTTGATTGGGGTTTTTTTCATATGGTAAGTTTTTTAGTCATTTTATTAAAAAATTATTAATGTTGTTTCAGGTTTTTGCAGCGATTTCTCCTTATGTTGTAATTTTGATACAGTTAAAGTTTTAAAAAGTACGAAAAAAATTGTATTGTTTTTAAGTCTATTATCATACCCAATAAAAGTTATTTATTTCAATTTAGAAGTAATTTATTCTATTATATTTTATTTTAATACAGGCTGGATCGTATGTAGCAAATAAACCCTGCATCATTATGGCAAAGGGATTTAGGGATTTTTGCTTTTTAAGAGTTTATTTAGGTACACATTTTTGGTGATCAATATTATTTACAGTTTTGGTTATGAAAAATTTGGAAATTTAATTTAAATATACTTAAAAATGATTTACTATGATAAAAGCAGCTTAAAGGGAGGATTTTTTTTTCAATACACACCAACAAATAGCAAATTAATTTAATTTTTTTGTTTTTTCATAACTTTTTAATGCTTGGGGCTTATTTAGATTTTTTTAATTATTTAGATTTTGTATCTAAAATATTTACAAATATTTTACATTTTAAATCTTTTTCTTGAAAGTCTTAGCATCTTAGGGTACAAACTGTTTGTATCATCGCTCTGATGATGGTGACTTTGCTACCGAAACGCGCGTCAGCTAATAAACTGACTTTTTGGTGTGTGGGTTAACTATAATTTTTATACCATGAGTAGTCAAAGTTTGTCGAATAGTTTTGAAATAATCACAATTGTTCGTTGCGTTTAAATATTATGAATAAGAAACATAAGTGGAATTAGCTTAAAAATATTTTACAAAACTTTGATTAAATTAAAGTTATAATAATATACATTATCCTTCTTGTTCAATTTAGATTTTGAATACTATAAATCATCTTTTCAGAAATAACCATTACAATAGTAAAATAAAAAATAAGATGTACTTTTGTAGTTTTCTTAATAATTCTAATAAAAAGTGACAATACTGTTGAAACCGTGAAAAAATGTAGGCACTGTGAATATTCTGGAAAGAACTTATTTTAGAGGAGTCCCAAAGACTAAAGAAGAGAAATCTTGTAAAAGGAAAACCTTAAATAATCGATTTGAACCTTTCAAGTAAGAAGTTGATGTATAGTCAAAAATAAAAAAATAAAAATCAAAGCTGGATAAGTAGCAACAGCATAACAGAAATATAGTACAACAGTTGAAAGAAGAAAACTTTCGAAAGAAAGAGAAATAAGAAATAAATTTTAAAAAACAAAATTTAAAAGAATAAAAACTCTAAAATCTAATCATTCCAACAATTTTGTAAAAAAAATGTAAAATGAAAATCGAAAAAACTAAAAAACCTCAAGACTTAAAATATATTATGAGTTTATATTATGAATGCAAAAAGTTCAAGATTGCAAAAAATCGAGTCAAAGACAAACTGAAAGAATGTTCAAAGTAAAGAAGATTCCTTTAATAAAACATCTTCAGTTAGTGTCTACAAGGTTTCTCAACACCAAGGTTAAATTTACGGCCTATGGTCAAAATTAAAAAACCTATGGCTTTTTTAATTTTGATTGGGATAATTTTGAAATAATCACAATTGTTCGTTGCGTTTAAATATTATGAATAAGAAACATAAGTGGAATTAGCTTAAAAATATTTTACAAAACTTTGATTAAATTATTTGAAATAGTATTCGAAAAACTATCGAAAAAATTGAACTGTATTATGTAATTAATTTTTGAAAAATCGGGAAAAAATATTCATAATTAAATTGTTTTTTATTTAGATTGTTTTAGAACTTTTGTATCTATTGCAAAAGTTGTATCTTTTAGATGCTTTAATTTTTTTCGAAATTTTTAAATTTTTTAAATGATGTATACATATTTTGTATATTATCGACAGATTTACTTGTACCATAAATCTTAATAGAAAATAAAATGTTTAATTATTTTTTTGGCACCGCATGCTTTAATTTGTGTTTTAGTCTAATTTTTATGCTTTTTAATATAAAAAAGGTAGATCAAATTTCCTTCTTTACTATAGCTTCTGATTTTTCAAAAATGAGATTTTTTGCATATGTTTTACATATGGTTACTAATAGAAAAAATGTAATCGGGTCAGTTTGTAGCGCCTACATTGTTAAAAACGTATACAAAACTTAATAATTAAATGCTTTTATAGGTCGAGACATAAGTGTTAGTGAAGCCTGTATAAAAGCGACGTGAACTGTTTTTTTAAGGTTGAAATACTTTTTATAAAAGCTGTTAATTTAGCATATCTTCCTATTTAGGTACCCTCATGTTGCCTCATTGTAGATTTTAACATTGAATATTTCGTCCATAGAGAAGAAGGCGTTACTTTTTTTGACATCTGCAGGAAATAAGCCAAGAAGATGTCTTCTTTTAAGTCGTTTGTCGCTACGTTTTGTTTCTCACACCATTTCTTGAATTCTTCATATTCTTTGACGTATAAGGCTTTCGATTTTGCGGGGATGATCCTCTCGCAGGCTGTGGCAGCGTCTTCTCGAATTTTTTCCATTTTAGCACGTTTAAAATTGCACCTTCTGCACAAATTTTCACTTTGTTTATGTTGCTATCAAAAATTTTCGTTGGTTACCGCACTTGCCTTCTTCGCAATAACGACAGGCAAATTTTTGAAATTTGTATCTGTTTCTTGGCCACGTCAATGCAATGCTTTTTTAAAATAACTATGGTTTAGAAGTGCAAGTTATTATGGTCCCTCGAAGATGTTTCTGTATGTACCTAACATGTGCTGGATAAAATACTATATGCAACTCGTGTGTTATGGCTATAAGTCACTTAAGAAAAACTTTTTCTTGCGTGTCTTATTTGTATTAGCCACATAACACACTGGTCTCATAAATTACTATTATAGCCATAGATAATATTATTATTATTTATTTTTGTTAGCTTAATTTATGTGGCTATAAAATAGTAGTATGTTGTTATGTTCTCTCGATTCAGTAACTTTCCAAAAACAAAAGTTTAATTACATTGATTCGTTTATTTTTATTGTTGATCAAACATAGGTAATTTTGTTGTGTATATATTTATCTTTAATAAAAATGATTACTTCTATTTTACGAAATAACAAATTGAATAATATTTCATGCTCATTTTAGTAGCTTATTATTTATACTAAAATGCTCGAAAATACACCACGATATCTACTTTACATTTATAAACTCGTAGGAATTCTTCAGTTCTCTGTTTCTAAAAATAATAATGTACCAAGCATTATTCATCGCATGTTGTGTTTTCCATTTTATTTTTGTTTTATTTACTTAGGTATTTTGTATCATTCACAACCTTTGGTTCTAAATTTATACGGAGTAGAAGAAAGGGCATTTGAAGTGCAAATCATTATCCATACTATATTTTGTTTTACCTTTTTTATCAAAAGAAGTAACGATTTGAAATATCAACTATTTCAAATACAAAAGATTTTATTTCAACATATAAACCCAAAAAAAAAAATTAACAAAATGGACTTCTATAGAGTAA
The DNA here is from genome assembly GCA_030157275.1 of Cynaeus angustus. Lineage (NCBI taxonomy): Eukaryota > Metazoa > Arthropoda > Insecta > Coleoptera > Tenebrionidae > Cynaeus > Cynaeus angustus. Next base: position 20,288,805 of record CM058058.1, read on the forward strand.
CCTTAATTCTTTTATTAATTATCAATCTGGCTCTTCTATTTCTCTGGTCTACTTTGGTAAGGGGGCTTTATCTTTATTTTTTTTCAATTATTATTGTATGTTTTGAACTTTTATTTTTAGTTGATATATTAAACTTGGTCTTATCTGAACTTACAGTAATAAATCACAATTTTGAACTTATAATTACTTCGCAACTTTCATCTTTTACCACTGTCACAAAAGAACAAAACAAAGTGAAAGAACTCGAGCTTAAGATAAACAACATTAATAAATTTTCTCTCTATCGTATCACGTTAATGGATTTGACTTTGAAAGTTTTACAACATTTTCTAATACCTCTAATACCAACTTTGATTTCGTGGTTCCATAACGTAGTTGGAACGATCTATTTGTTTCTATATTTTGCTGAACATAGAAATAATGGAAACGTTTTATTATCTTTTATTCTCAATTTGTCGTATTTGTGTCTACTGTTATTTTGGTTTTACTTTCTGATTTATGCTTTTACTTGTGTTGAAAGTGAAAGTAATAAAACTGTAACATTGGTCCATGAGTTCTGGAATAAAAGTACACGTCGTGAGAAGAAGATTCCTTTAATGAAACATCTCCAGTTAGTGTCCACAAGACTTCTCAACACCAAGGTCGAATTTACTGTCAATGGGTTTTTTAATGTTGACTGGAGTTTTTTTCACATGGTGAGTCTTTGTAGTGTCATTTTCTTAAAAATCTGTTAACGTCGTTTTAGGTTTTTGCAGCAATTACGACTTATGTTGTTATTTTGATACAGTTTAAGTTCTAAAGTGCATAATAAACTTTTTTTTTATTGTAACGTACTTTCAAAACTATTACTGTACTCAATAAAACTCATTTTAATGCAAAAGTGATTTAGTTCCATTATTCTTTATTTTTATACAGGCTGTGTCGTATGGGGCAAATAAACTCTGCACCAACATGTTAAAAAAATTTATTATTTATTTAATTTTTTTGATGTCCCAATTTTTGGTCATCCACAATGTTTTGAACATTTTTGGAGTGTCAAAAAATAAAAGAATTTCACAATGTGTTTTTATTTTTGCAATTTTTTTTAAATGCAAGTAGTATAAAAGATAAATGATAAAAATTAAACACGAACCAGTACTAGGGTAATAGAAAATAAACTGTTAAGATAGTATGGACACATAAAGAAAATAGACGAGTTTAGTTAAGTTTAGTTTTTTCTACTTTTGTGAACAACCGGAACAAAAAATAGAAGCCGAAAAAAAGTACTTTTGTGAGAGGTCAAATTTTCCTTTTTTTTTTATAATAAGTTTTTGTTTTCGTTTATTGTATTTGGTAGTCTTCGTTTGCGTTTTAAATTTTTTTATAGAGTTTCATTAATACACGATTTCTGTACTGAAATCATTTATTAAAGAAGATTAAAAAATAAATGTTAAACTTTACAAATTATAAAATCATTATTTTTATTAATTAAGATGATAGAAATAAAGACAGAAGATGTTACATTTAATCATCTAGAGGTAATCCAAAGTAATTGTTTCGTAATTTTCGTAATTTTAATGTCATGGTATTACGTAGTCAAATTTATTCCAAAACCTCTCAATTATTAATCATCTTCATCAATAAACTTGTTTGTTAAGTAACTACTTTATACATAGAATTTTGACCGTAATTGCCTGGATTATTATAATAATATGATATAACTATTCTAATTATAAATATTTATCAAACCATAACATGTAATTAGGTAATGAGCGTAATCAATCTAATCTCTAAAGTAAGTACTAGTATGGCCCCCTCAGAACACAATACATTTTTAATGCTTTTAGCCTGGTTTTCAAAGTAACTTGTAAAAAGATAAAATTTTTGAAGAATTTGCCCGGTTTTTCGAACTCACCCTTTATTAAAAAAGTCAAAATTTTAAGAAATATATCTTGTTTTATCAAACGTGAATGGTTTCGGCCAAGAAAAGTTACCATTTAAAAACACTTAAAATTCGTCTTTTAACCCTGTTTTTCTGTTGGGCTACTTCAGAACAAAAATTAATATGGTTTCGTCCAAAAAAAATCGGGCAACTTTTGCCCTGTTTTTAAAGGATATTAAAAAAGTTAAGATGTCTGGCAATTTCAATTTATTTGCGTGGTGTTTTATTTGTATGAAAAAACAAACACATGTGTAATTAAATTATTTATGATCCCATTCCAAGAGTAAAAACATCTCCACGTTTATAAATTCTTTCAATTGATAAAGTCTCCCATTTATGTGCATAAATATCGTATGGACCATTTGTTATAGATCTTTGATATGGGCTAGCAAAAGGTATTACTTCTGTAGCTTGTTCCTCTTCTTCCTTATATATTGTCATATATCCTTTACGGATGAAGTACAATAATTCGAGATATGTAATCGGCTCGCTGATTTCCATACAATTATTTTTAAATTATAAACTAACCTCTTCTTTCATTGGATAATTAAATTTAATTTCTATCATGTTATTATGACTAACTTTTTGATTAAATATTTTTTCATATCTCTTTAAATTATAAAGTGTACCTAAAGTAATAAAACCTGAAAATATTTATTGTTTGTCTTCACTCGAAATAAGTTCGTCTAGATCTTTTTGTAATTCTTGTATAAAATCTTGTGATAATTTTTGATAGCATAATATAATGAATAAATTTAGTTTGTGTTTGTTTTTTCTGATAAAATCTTCAGATAATTTTTGATAACGTGATATTTTGACCCAATCTAGTACATTGTGAAACTCTATAATAAAATCTTCAGATAATTCTTTATTAGCAGAAACATAAAACCAATCATCAATTTCATAACTGTTGTTTCTCCATTCTTTTTCTTTCACCCTAAGATAAGAGGAATTATCATCTGAGTCAGTTGAGTCACTTGAATAACTTATGTCAGAGTCAGTCATTTATTTAAAAAAAAATCATATGAAAATGATTACAAACGATTGATTAGTTTTATTATTTGATCGATAAGCCCACATTTAAATCCGAAAACTAGCAAGTCAAATTTATCAGATTTAACTAATGTATTCGAAATATCATCAAATTCATAATACATTTTATCTTTAAAGAAATATAAATTTCTATATCTGAATGCTCTGCTTATATTTGGAGGTATTCCAGCAAATAATTCTGAAATAAGGCCATTTTTCTTTGATCTAAACAAACACTCATCAAACTCAATGTACAAGACTTTATCATAAAATATATATGTTTTTCCAGAATAAGTTCTAAATATTGCATCAATTCTTTTTCCTTTTGGTATTCCTAAATTTTCAATAGATCGAGCATTATATCCACTTTTAACATTAAAACTTGGAAAATCAATTAAATAATAAAATTTTTTAACAACTATTAAAACATCACCTGAAGGTCTTTGATAAATATGTGAAATTTCTTGAAAATCATCTGACAAAAAATATAAATAATCTTTAATTAATTTCGGTTCTTTATCATAAGTCATGTCTTTTAAATTGACCAACCAAACATATTTCTTATAAAAAATATACATATGATGATTTGCAATTAAGAATGTATCAATTTCTTTATTAAAATCACATAAATTACCAAATATACCTTCGACTTCGGCTTCACCTCTAGGCTGGCCTTCAGGGACGCTTTGCCTTACATTAGGTTTAACTGTTGTTGTTGTTGGTATTAATTCATATTTTAATCGTTCAGGTCTTCCATATAAATATTGAATTGCCCACATATCGTCTTGAGTTAATTTATCAATATCACCTTTGTAATAGGCGTACATAATTGAATTATTATTTGCAGAATGTTCAATTCCTAATGTGTGTCCGATTTCATGTAATAATACTGTATAAAAATTAGTTTGGCCATCAGGTGTATTGCCTGATTCACCAAAATACCAATTTTTTGATTTATCAAAATGAATTCCAGGACATTCATCATTATTTGGAAAGAAGCCATGTGCTAAAACATTACCTTTTCCATCAAAACTGCTAGAACATATTCTTTTTTGACACCGTGAATTATGATTATGTTGAAACAGCGTATTAGAAAATGAAATAAGTATGTCCGGTTTAACGCTATTGTAATTAAACTTTAAATTTGAAACAGATTCCCATTGATCAAAGGCTTTGTGTGCTGATTCTTTCATTTCGTTTGTAGCTAACGAAAAATACCATTTAAGACTTGTTTTATTCCATTTTTGATAATAAACTCTATAAGCCGTTGGATTATCTTTGACACCACATCTAGGTTTACTGATCAAAGCAAGTGTTTCTTGATCTTTAATCTTTAATCAGTTGGTAAATTATAGAATTCTTGAAACCTTAATAATGCCTCGACTTCGCCTTCGTTTTGAGTTAATGATGAACTATTAGTAGACACAGATGCTAAGTAACCAAATTGTTCTAAATAACTTGTAATATTAACTTTTATCTTCGTCTTTGACTCTGGCTTGGTCCTACCAGACTTTACAGTAGGGAAAAATAACAAAATAATAATATATTTCGGCGAAGCCCTCATGCGCGAACCGTATTTCATTTATTAAAGTAAATTTTCTACACTTCCAAATTCAGGAAGTTTTCAAAAATATTTATATTGCAAATACAATCTTCATATCTAGATTTGAAGAGCATATGTTTTCTTTCCATGGTGATTTTTTCTTTTTTATCAAGAAAGTGTGAAATAGCGTCATATAGTTTATTAATTTTTTGTGAATCTGAAAATAAATCAACATCGGATAAATATAACTTCAACTTTTTATCCAAAATTAAGAATAATCCATTATCTGATTTACTTATAGCAGTTATATCATAGTACTTATTAGCCTTTAAATCAAATAATTTAATTTCTTTTGGTTCTGTCATTGTCCTTGACTCCGGGATTTTTAAATCTCCTCGTGAACCGTCTTTGACTTGTGCTCCGCACCCTTTGGTGAACTCTGGGCTGGCCTTGTCAGTCATTTATTACAATACAAAAAATCATCAATTACCGTTTAAGTGAACTTTTTCTAGGTATTTCTCTCTGGGAAAATAATTAAAATTATTGACAAATTCCTCTTCACGTATATTTATTTCTTTTTCATTTATTTTATCAGTCTTATATAAATGCAATAACTGTCTATAAAATTTATAAATCAACTTATATTCTTCAATTCTTTCTGATATTTTTAATCTCTTATCTAATATTTCTATAACCCCTGCACCAAGAGATAAACAAACTAGTGGAGAAAGGGCTAACGAAGATAATCCCGATGCACTAAATAATAATTTACTAATAGATAATCCGATTTCAATTTTATAAAAATATATGTAACTTTTTCTGTATACATACAAGCGTTTTTGTAGATATTTTTCCATTTATAATATACAAATATTGAAATAGCATTTCATTGAATTCGCCTTCGCCTCATGAGTGGACTATGTCTACGAATTTTTTCTCATTGAAGCTACACGGTATCTGTTTAAAAGAATATAATATATCATAAAAACCTTTGCCTCTGTTTACATTAATTATTACGTATATACAGTAATAACCACATAAAACAGAAGAATTCATTTGCAATTGTGTGCTGTTCCATGCAATATTTTTTCCGCTACTTAATAAATATGTTTTAATTTTTTCTGGTGGAGAAATACCAAAACTGTCAAAATATAAAATATTTCTTAAATATGGTTTGCTTACATAACATACCCAATGTGAGCCGTAACAATTAGAGGGTTGAAAATTAATTATGCCTGATTCATCTTTTCTAATTTTTTTTGGTAACATGTCAGTTGCAAAAACACCTCGAAAATTTCGCGTAGCTCATGAATTTTCTCATTTTTCATAATATCAGATATTTCTATATATTACTTAACCCCCTTTTCCTATCAATTTTATTCCTTGTCCATATGTCTCCGACTTGTTCGGCTTCTTCGGCTTTGCCTCTGGGCTGGCCCTGCCAGTCTTCGGTTTTTTTTAATTCTTTTTTAAACCATCTCCGAAGGCTTTTTGTGCTAATTTAGTACCTGCATATCCGACTGCACCTAATCCCAATGCTTTGGCTACAGCTATTGCTGCAGGAATTAAAGCAGGCAAAAATCCACCTATTTGTGTTGGAGAAAATTTGATATCACAGTATTTCTTCTTGTCTTTTTTACATTTTTTAATTTCATCAATCTGTTTTTGTATTAATTTAATAGTTTTATTAGCTCTTTCTGTTAAATCAAATCTTATATTACAATCTATTCTTTTCTCTTTGCAACTTTGGAGTTTCTTTATTTGATTAGGTGATAAATATACTTTATAATCAGTCATTTATTTAATTAAAAACTAAGCAAAGCGTGAGGCAGGCTACTTCATTTCCAAGTAAATCTTTTCATCTATGATATTCATATTTGCAATTCTTTGAGATTCAACTACAGCATATATATAGTAATTAACATTTTGATAATCTTTTAATGTCCAATTAACTTCTAGTTCAGAAGATTTTGTTTTACTAAATAAATTTTCATCATTTTCTTTTGTTACATCAAAAGTAACAATTAAATATCGACCATGATAATGGATAAGACTGAACAACATGATTTAATAAAGCTGGATAGGTACAGAAATTTAAATATTTCGGTTTAACACTATCAAAAAAATGAAGATTATAAGAGTAAATATAAAAGAACAATAGGAGAAGGGATATTATTTAACAGAACATAAAATATGTTTTTGGGAAAAAATGAAAAAGATAATAAAAAAATAATAGCCACAGCAAATGAAAATTGTAAGAAAAAAAAGAAATAAAATAAATATGGAAACATAACATTCAGGAAAGTTTGGAGAAAAATTTGAGAAAGCACAATTAAAATGATATGAACATGTGAAATAAATATCTTAACAAAGGATAGTTAAACAAATATTTGATGCTAATATAAGTGGGAAAAACAGTTAGAAAAACACAGTTAGAGCACGTAAAATGTGCCGGGGCTACTAGAAAAATAAACGTGGGAAGAAAGACTATTTTCAAACTTTTTTTTCGTCGCATAGCTATACAACTAACAGTTTTCAATAATTTATATTTTGGGTTGCTATTAATATTTAAACTGGTTGAAAGTGAAACATTCTATAAATCCTAATAATCGTATATTAAAAGACTAGTTTCTTAAAACCTATAAGTCACGAAATTTACAGCAGGACTGTCGTCCTGGAAAGGACGAGTACTCTTAAATTTTATAAAACGAGTTTTTTTCCGCTTTTTTTTCTTCAGTTTTTTTTATAAATGAAATTAAATTTGATAATTTAAAAAAAAGTGACAGTTGGTAAATCCTTTATTTCAAAATTTCCATTTTAAACTTGAATCAAGTACACTTTTCACTTTGTAACGTAACATACGTATTATTAATGTCAATTAATTATTAATTACAATTAATGTAAAAATATGTTTGGCTTTGTCGGTTAAATTCCGTTACCAGAATATGTGTAAAAACAGTTGGATACCGTCTGCACAAATAAATTATGTCTGGAGCTTCAAGCCAATTCTATAAAGTTTTAGTTTGTACCTTATCTGATATCATACACCATTGGAGCAACTGAAGATGGGCGGCAATTACTAGAATAAAGTATTTAATTTATAAAACAAATTCGCTGTAAGGAAAACTGCATACCTTATTTGAACCGAGCTGGTAGAAAAACGGTTTTTATAAATAATATGTCTAAAATGAGAGATTTATAAAACTCTACTACTGTAGTGGCCCGCCGCCAATGACCACTAAGTTTTTTCTTCGTCGCATTCATAAAAAAACTAGTAGAACAAAATGTCATAGTTATAAAAATTAAAAAAAATGTGGAAATGTTTCGACGTACAATATTAATGAAAAAAATAACAAATACTTGATAATTGCTTCTTCATGCAATTGGACATAGATAATTGTTTCTTGCCAATTATGTAGTTGTAGCATATTTTATATAATATTAGATTAAAAACTGACACTGCCTTTCAACTCAGTGCTGAATGACAGACGTCTATATTTAACATTTTAACTTAGTCTAATCTCTTTTATTGTTTTTTAATTTGGTTAACTAAATCTAAAACTTGGCCTTCTTTTTAATGTAACATGTATCCAATTTAACTGTTATATTTTACGCTTTATATAAATTAATGATTTGAAAGTCCTAATTTTAAATGCAAACATAAAATTTTATTTAAAGTATATAATAATAAAGCCTAGTGTAGTTTAATATTTTATATTAGGGGAGATGAGAGTTTATATATAATACATCAGCTTTTAATACAAAAGATTATATAAATTAAAAGTGTGTGTGATAAACACTTATTAATGGAAAAACTAGTTTTTTAAGTATAAATAATGAAATTGGGTACCAATTGTAAAAATTGTGAAAATGAAACATACAGTTAGATAACCAACTATACACCCGAGTTTATATTACGTATATTGTAGGCAATAAATTGTGAATTAAAAAGTTTTGTTTGTTTTTGTTTGCTGGTGGTAGTATTAAAGATTCAACTTAAAAAATTAGAAATTTTATTTTATCCTTCAATTGATGGTTTTTGTACACCAAGGTAAGTGTTCAAAATTATATTTATTACGTTAACAATACTATGTAAGAGATTTTTGAGGTTATGTTTATGTTTGAACCATTGCTTTATGATACCGGGTGATCATTTGATTATTAATTAGTACAGGGCTTTCATAAAAGAATATAGCATCCAAAGTGCTTTGAAAAACAATAGAATTGACCACATTGTCGTAATTTGCCGCTCACCTCAAATATCAACGTTTTTAGTCCTAAATGACATAAAGTGTCAGAAAATAAAAAAAATGAGGTTACAATATTTTAATCGAGATTATTCACGAATGTAAATACAAAGAAATGCTATTTAAAATTGGCGGAATTTGAAACTACTAATCGTCATCCAGCGTAGACGCTCAACCAGTTATTTCAAAGAGTTGCATTGCGAGTGGAGACGACAATTGTTAACAGTGTCAAATTATCCCTCGCTTTTTGTGTTTACGTTGCGTTTCCTTTTTCCTGTGCTCGATTTTTCAGTTACTGCTTCTTCATTTATTATAAACAAAACAGTTTTTTTCAAAACTCTACGTGTGTCGTTATTTCACAAGGTTAGTCTGAGTGGTCAAAAACAATTTAGAATATTTGGTTAGAATTTTTTTTTACATTTTAGCAATGGGTTACTCAGTTGAATACGTTTATCGTAAAAGCCTATTATCGCAATGGGTCTTTGGTAAACGGCGAATGGGTGTATTCAATTCAAGCCTCTAAGGATGAATACTTGGCAAGATACCCAGACATTGAAGTTCAAGAAGCTTCTCTGGTGGCTCATATTCACCATGTTCTAGACAGGTTTAATATCACTGGAGATGTGAAAAAAAGAGAAATTGACAGGAAGACCGCAAGTTTCAGACGAGATAGTTGACGATTTAAGGGTGCGTCTGGAACAAAATCCCCAAACATCTTTACCAAAGTTATCTTTACAATCTGGAGTACCTTTAACTACGTGCCACAAAATTGTTAAGAAGAGGTTGCATATGCATCCATATAAAGTTATGACTGTGCAAGAACTGTTACCAATTGATCCCCCTAGACGTGTTCAATTTTGCAATTGGTTTCAACAAAATATGAATGACAACAGGATGTTGGATCTAACCTTTTTTAGTGATGAGGCATGGTTCCACCTGTCCCGTTACGTCAATTCGCAAAACTGCAGATATTGGAGTACTGAAAACCCACATCTTTTTCTTGAGACGCCTTTACATCTTCAAAAAATTGGAGTTTGGTTGGCAGTTTCTCGTAGGCGGATCTATCTTCATGATTCGGTAACTGCAGACTTGTACCCAGAAACCATTTTAGAACCATTTATTGATCAATTGGATGACGAAGAGCTACAACAGGGTTACTTCCAACAAGATGGAGCCCCAGCGCATACGGCCCGGGCCACATTGAATTATTTGCAGCAATTTTATGATGATCGAATTATTAGTATCGGAGTTCCAACTGAATTTCCTCCACGTTCACCAGACCTCACACCTTTGGATTTCTCCATTTTTGGATATTTGAAGGACCGCGTGTTTAGACGCCAGTTGAACAATTTAGAAGAATTGCAGGATGAAATCATTCAACAATGTAATTTAATTAATGGACAAATGTTGCAAAATATTTTTGAGAACATGAAGAGAAGAGTTAGAAATTGTTTAAAAAATAATGGTGAACACTTTCAGCATCTTTTATAATCTTAGTTTTTCAAATATAAAATAAATAAATTTGTTCAATAATAAATTATTAGCCCCTTTAGAGTATGCAACCAAATTTACGTTTCATAAATAATCTAAATCCTGTTCTGCGAAAGGCGGCACATTTTTATTTGTTTTCAACGCCAACCACGATGCTATAAACATTTATGAAAACCCTGTATTAGTGTCTTGTAGTGTTAACGGTTTGAACTCAAAAATCGCAGTTATAACAACAAGTTTTATAAACATTATAAGAATCTTGCAGATTCAAATTAGTCTTTATACCTTGGTCATCATTTTCATCAGGTTTGGAAAAATCAAACAATAAAAATCCATTTGGTATTTGCTTTTCCTGAATATGACAAAATAATGATTAATTTTGATGAATACAAAATCAGCATTTTTAAAAATGTGTTAGACGTTAAAAGTAATTTTTTCTAAGTTAGTAACGTTAAGTCTTTATTAATTTTAAAAGTTCATTAAAAAAAGAAAAAATTATCCGATTTTTTAAAAATTATTCGGTTTGTTCGAATGTTGTAGAAAGAAAAACTGATATTTTTTTTCCACTAGATGGGGTCTTTAAAAGTGCGGGAAAATTAACAAATTAATGAGACATTGAAAAAGGGGTAAAGAGAGGATTAGAGGAAATGCAAGCAAAATAATTTTTGCTTCTAAAAACACTATATGTACTTTATTTAAGAACTATGTAGTATGTTTATTACATACAAAAACTATGTAAATGCATGTCAATAAATTGATTTTATTTCAAAACTTTCTGTTAAAAATACATAAAAAGAAAACTAAAGGAGGTATTTATTGTTTTTATACTGCTTTTCTCTTAAACTCATTCCTTGTACAGTTGTGAGCAATAAATTTTGAACACCTGTTGAGAGCTTAGAAAATATCCTTGTTGATGAAATGCATATAACTGTCAATCACATCGATAGTTCAACTTAATTTGAAATATGTATCGGGTGAAACTTTTTTGTTTACGTGGAGACATGTCATAATGTCATTCATTCATTCATGTCATTCTTTCTGTCAACTTTCATCTTACTCGTGTATATTTGTATTGTTTCTTGTGATCATAATCGTGTTGATTTCTGCGGTATGTTGGTTTTTTACAAAAATCACCTCTTCCTGGGAGCTATTTATAATGTTGTAACTACTTAAACCTTGCTGTCATTATTAACAGTAAGTTATGACTTTAATACTGCGACATACGTTTTCAAACAAATAATTTCCAATTGCTTTCGGATTATTTAATGCACACCTGATAGATTGAGGCGATAGAAAAATAATATCAAAAACTTATTATTACTCTTTAGTGTTCATTTTGTTTACAGTAGCAGAATATAACCGATTGAGTTTTTAGGCCATCTTGTTCCCACATATTCTTTGTCAACGGTAACTTAAAGAAAACAATTCGTTACCACATGAGTATGTAGGTGGTGGTGAAGAAAAATCCTTAGTTATTATTTTTGGAGTTTTGGTTTTTAGACTTTTATTTGAATAATACAAACTTTACCATTTGCTTTTTCTTATTGTTGGCACTCTAATAGTCCACTAACCACCTGTCTTGATATAAGTCATGGCTAATACAAAAATGATTCAAAGATATTGTAGTATGTAGTGAACCTAGTCTTTGAAATATTCGATAGTTGGTTATGATGGATTTGAGAACGTTTGGGACAGAATTATTACCTAAACATTCAGCAGAATGTTACTAAATGGTTTTAATTTCTCTATTGTTGTAGCTTTTCTGTTTTTGATATTACTTATTAAAATTATCGTTTTGCACGTCTACCATTTGTTAATTACCACTTTCCACTAGTAGATTGGGTCGTGTACTGATTAATTAGAACCTAACTGGAAACCTATCGCTACTCATGATACTTAATGAAAAATCGACAAAACAAACGCGAGCGGAAAAAAACATGTGATTCATTAGTGCGGAGTACGATTTTTCGATTTGACTTATATGAACTAACATTGGCACAACATTGTTTTGTATGTCTTTGCTATTATGGCTTTGTTTACTGCCTACTTCTTAAAAAAGGATCTTCTCAGTGTATGGAACATCTTATGTGCTTTTTTTAGTCTTTTATTTATATCGCACTCAACACCTTTCTTACTCTCAACAAGGATCCCAAATATTTCAATAAACTAGTCTGTTTTGCATTTTGTCCGTTAATATGAACATTTATGTTTTTGTGCTACCATAGCGATATCATTGTTACTCTTTCAAAGGAGCCTTCCATCTTTGAACTGCATTTTGTAAACGGCGTGAAAAAGCAGCTAATCGGCGATGTATAAAATTTAGTTTATGGTTATGTAGTGTAGCTTTCTCACGCTCATACTGAAAGCTTTGTTATTGTGGTAGCCTTCCTCGCCATTTGGCCGGGAGCGTTATGAGGAGTAATGGACTCACACTCTATTTTTAGTAAAAACGTTTTTTTGAGTCTTATCCTGACAATATTTGTCGTATTTCTATATAAATCTTGAATAACTTTTTGTAGCTCTGCGGTAACTCCATAGTCTCCTATATAGCTTCATATCCGCAACGTATCATACTTATTTTCGTACATCAATATTTGTTGTATAGATAGTATATTATTGTAGAGAAACTTTTATGTTTGATTGCCTTGAAAAGGCTCTGAAATTTTATCATTTAGTGGAACATATTACCTATTTATGCAATAAGCACATAGCTTTAGAGTTTATAATCGACAAGGCGGGTCCATGAATACAACAGTTATGTCTTTCTACTTATATTAATTACTGACCTCGATCATTATGTGTCACATAATGGACATAAAATAATGATCAACTTTTGTTACTGAAAAATTTTTTTCATTTTTTTACTATTTTTTGTGTATCTTTTTTTCTATGCTTAATTTTTTAACTGGTACAGACTAAATAAAGTAAAGTTTGAAAATGGCTTTTTAAAATTTTCTTTCTTCCAACTTTCATGTTTTACTATTAATTTCACCTTTTAATTTAGTTTTTTAATTTTGACTATCCACTTGCTACCTGCCCCCTGGGTTGAACAATCCAAGGGCGTAGTGGTGTCAAGGGGACTCGTGCCATTCATTGGAACTTTACTAATATATTATAGTTTTGCATTTCAATTGCTTTTTTTATAATAATGAATGAATCTGCAGATTCAACACTGCATTTGGTTTTTAATTAATTTTTTAAAATTAATATATAATGTATTCAAATTTTTTAGCTGGTGCTCATTTCTTTATGATCAGGTACATTCAAACTTGATATTGTTTTCTTCTCTTATCTCCAATAGCGTAGACTCTTCAAAACTTAAATTGCACTAAAATTATAACATGAGTTACTATGTGTGCAATAATCTACAACAAAACTGAAGTTAAAGAAAATATTTAATTAAACGGGATGTATACCTACCATATACAGAAAAGTCCAATTTAAAGGAGCTGTACCTTTTAGGGTTAAATGTAACTTTGTATTTATTATTCTCATTATGACCAGGTGTAGATGTTTTATTTCGTCGGTCATTCCATAGTTCATTACATAAATATTCCAGATGTCAAAGACGTAAGTTCCTATTTGGTTAGCCTGCAATAACGAATATTCAGTTAGTAATAACCAGTAAATACTTTTATACTCACTTCCTTTTGAACATCGTTCCAAATCTGGATTTGAAAGTAGATCCAAAAGCATTCAAAGAAAATAAGTGGAAATTGGGCAAAATAAAGCGCGTACATGATTGGAGATAAACGATGACTTACATAAACGAAAAAATAAATTTCGTCTGTGATCTGAGTTGACCACGCGATTATGTTCCAAAAAGTAGTACTTCCAAAAATTCCGTTTACTTCGAGGACAGTGCCTACTAAAGAAGAGTGCAGATGAGATATTTCTTCAGTAAGAGTGATCATATCCCGACTTGGTTGTTTTTGCAGAACTTCGATCACTCTTCTTTGATTTTTTAATTTTGTCCTTATGGCTTTAAATTGGATCTTCAAGTTCTCTAAAACTATTCCTATGAATATGTTTTCTAAGGTTATGACTAACATGGGAATGAAAAATAACAGCTGGTATTCCATATCTATCATAGCACCTGTGCAGAGAGTAATTATTAAATTCAAAATGACAAGGATTAGAAGAATTTTGCTTGTTTTGCGTAAAGAAGATCTTTGTCTGGTGGTGGACTCAATTTTTTCAAACAAGTCCTTTAGTTGTTTGTCTCGTCGAAAAAACAAGAATACATTTATGCACATGACCACAGTACTTGTTCCGAGAGCAACCTGATCGACGCATTTACTAACCTCAGTCAACTCCGCATATACTGCTGATTCAAAACCGATTATTGTTTTGATTAAGGTTGCGAAATAATAACACCAGAAGAGGATAGGAGCGATTTTTACAACTTGGCTTTTGGTGTCACATTGTACTATACCTATTAATCTGAATGACCAGCGGAGCCATGTTGGAACGTGTTTCAATATCTCCATTGTTATATATATTTAATTGTCGATTTTATGTCAGTTATTTTCATGTTGAAACAATATTTGTATTTGTTGGATGGAAAATTATAATTAGAACGTAGTCACATTAAGTAAGCTATTCATTATCTGTTTTATTTTAATATGTCAAGAAAACTATTGCTATAATGAAAAAGAGCAGTTTAATTAACATTGTTGTCTTTCTGTTTTGATAAAATATCATAAAACTCGCTTATTTATCAGTGTTTATTTAACTTTAAATGTAGAATAAATACTGTATTTAATATTTTATCATTTTATTTACTCTTTTTTTTTAAAGTGTATAAAGCTGGACAGTAGATTTTTCTGGGCACAACTCTATTTTTTGCTTGTGTTGCTACCAATAATGAACTGTTGTGTTGAATTATATAGTATGTCATATATGTATGTGCTTCAGTATGTCGAGAAGCTTCATCTTTTCATTTGTTTTCAGAACCTATCATAGTTGCACTAGTAAGTCGTTTAAGGTATTCATATGTATAACTACAACTACATTGCTAAATTACTAGAGATAGTGGGATGTGCACCCTTTTTTGATACTGGTCCCTTTTATTTCACTCTGTGTATTTGCAACCCTATTTTTTTTTGCAAAACATACTTGAACTATTCTTGAACTAGTCGAGTCGTCTCTTCGAATGCTTGTATAATCAAAATCACGGGAGTTTTCTTGGGAGTTTTGAGCTGGCTTTGGAAACCGCTTACCCTTCCCTATCTTCTTTTTACAGCTACTAGTTTTAGTTTGTTTTCTCTGTGTCCTTATTTCTGCTTTCTTCTACTCGTTCATTCCTTTCTTTTAAGCTTTCACGATTTAAAATGTAGCACTATTAAAGTTATGATGGTAGTTTAGGTCTTTTGGCTGCTAATAGAAAGCTCACTCCAGCCTCAATAATATTTATTAATTATTATTATTAAATCGTAAAAAAAAGAATACGAAAATGAAGTAAATATGTTTATTGTCAAAGCAATCTTAAATTTGTCCCACTAGTTTTTGAAATTATTGAGAGAAGGAGCCATTTTCTCAGGTAAATCGTTTCTTTCAAAAACAATGTGACACGGGAAAAAATATCCACCAATCCTAGTTCAACATTTTTTTATTTCAAATTAAACAAATGTATTAAGAGCGTGTTTTTATTTAGCACTATTTTTAGTTTCTAAAATCATGTTTTCCGAACACATAAAATTTAATTAAAAACTAAATAAAGTATAAAGCACTACATTTTTTTGGCATATGCAAATGGTCCTTTACGTACATTAAAATTTGACATTTTTGTCTTCCGTTTATTTCAATAGTTAACTTTTTAAAACTTAAACTGTATTAATATTATTACATGTGTTGCTACTTGTGCAATAATCTACAACAAAATTGAAATTAAAGAAAATAATTACAAGCAAGATATACGTATACCGTATATAACAAAGTCCAATTTAAAGGAACAACATTTTTCAGTTTTAAATCTAACTTTGTATTTAGCATTCTTATTATGATCAACTGTAGATGTTTTATTTCGTTGGTCATTCCATACTTGATTGTATAAATATTCCAGAGGTCAAAGACGTAAGTTCCTATTTGGTTGGCCTACGATAAGGATGGTTCGGCAAAAATAGTAATGACTTTTATACTTACTTCATTTTGAACATCAATCCATATCTGGATTTGAAAGTGGATCCAAAAGCATTCACTGACAATAAATGAAAATTGGGTGAAATAGAACAGGTATAAGCTTGGAGATAAACGATGAGTTATATAAACGAAAAAATAAATTATGTTGGTGATCTGAGCTGACCACGCTACTATATTCCAAAAAGTAGTACTTTCAAAAATTCTGTTAACTTCGAGGGTAGTGCTTACTAAAGAAGAGTGCAGATGAGATAGTTCTTCAGTCAAAGTGATCATTTCACGTCTTCTTTGTTGGTGCGAAACTTCGATCACTCTTCTTTGGTTTTTTAATTTTATTCTTATAGCTTTAAATTGGATCTTCAAATTTTCTAAAATTACTCCTACAAAGATGTTTTCGAAAGTGGCAACTATAACGGGAATGTAAAATAGTAGCTGGTATTCTAGATCCATGAAAGCATTTGTGAAGATAATGATTAAATTTAAGATAATAAGTGAAAGAAGAAGATTGCTTTTCCTTTGTGAAGAAGATCTTTTAATAGTAGTGGAGTCAATTTTTACCAACAAACTCTTTAGTTGTTTGTTTCTTTGAAAAAACAAGACTACATTGATGCACATGGCCATAGTATTTGCTCCGAGGGTGGCCTTATCGGCGTATTGAATAACGTAGGTCAATTCCGCATATACTATTGAGTCAAAACGGATCATTTTTTTGATTAGGATTGCGAAATAATAACACCAAAAAATGATAGGAGCGATTTTCACAACTTTGCTTTTTGTGTCGCATTGTGTTATACCTATGAATCTGAATGACCAGCGGAGCCATGTGGGAACATGTTTCAATATCTCCATTGTTATAGATATTATATTATTGATTTTATGTCATCTACTTTTGTATTGAAACAATATTTCTATTTGTCGTATGAAAAATCCTAATTAGAACGTATTTACGTTAAGTGATCTATTCATTATCTATCTGATATTAATATGCTAACTTCAAAATATGTTGAGAAAGTTGAATGAAATTCAGTGACATGTAACTATCATTATAGTAAGAAAAAGAGCCGTTTAACATTGTTTTTCTTTTTTTATCTTATCATTAAATTATTTAGACGTCCAATTTATAAGACAGCAAAATTAGTTACTATTAAAATACAAGTCTAATTATATTAAAATTAGGCAAATTTGGAAAGTAGATCTTTCTGCAACACCAGCGTTTCATTTGGTTTTTGTTGTTATCAATGTATTTCTACTTATTGTTTATAATTGCATTTTTTTCTTTAATCGAATTGTTCTCTTTCTATTTACTCGTATGTTGGAAAAAAAGCTCCTAGCTTCACTCGTCATTTATTGACGACATCACAAATATGAGTTAACATATATTCCATCTTTCCGAGTTAGTTGCGAGCAAGAGGGACCCCTATGATTTTGTCTTTTGTTGATTACGTATGCTGTAATTTTCTCGGGAGTTTTCTGCTAGCTTTGAAAACCTCTTATTTTTTCTTATCTTCTTTTGTACAGCCACTATTTACATTTTTCTTTCTGTGTCCTTATTTCTACTTTCTTCTAGCCGATCTTTCTTGTCTTTCAAGCTTTCACGTCTTAGAGTTACCACTAGTTAAATTATGATGGTAGTTCAATAATATTACGTTGTATAAACTTCTAAACCTCTCGATGTAAACATAGCACTACTATAGTAAATAGCTGCCAACAGAAAGCTTAATTTTAGTAATGCTTCAATAATATTTTTTATTAATTATCATTATTAAATTGTAAAAGAAAAAAAATTGCCAAACTAATCTGAAATTTGTTTAACTTGTTGAAATTATTGAGAGGAGTGAAGACCATTTTTGCAGATAAATCGTTTTATTCGCAAACAATTCGACAGGGGAAAAAATATCCACTAATGTTAGATCGATTTTTTTATTTCCAAAGTATAACTGTGACCTCCTAATCTACTATTTTTTTTAAATTAAACAAATGTGTTAATGGCAAAATGGCGTGTTGTTATTTAGCATTTTCAGTGTGGACATTAAATCATGTCTATCTTTCCGCACTGACATTCGAATTACCCGAGAATAATTTGGATGAACTCGACAATGTGAAGTTCTGGAGAACTGAATTTTTTTTTATTTAGGTTTACATCTATTTGAGTTGTAGGCTACCATATGTTGTTTGCATATTCAAGAATAGGTCGAATATATAACTTAAATATATCTTTCTGGCAGTAACAGGATCAACTTGAACACATGCTATTGAATTTGCCTTATACGCGATGTGATTTATCAAAATAAGATTTAAATTAATTGTGACACAGAGATCGTTATATGTGCTGACTTTTTTTGTGGATTCTGCGATTATAATGTATGTCGTTTTGGGTTCTCAACCCGAAATGAAAACTGTCATTTTTTTCGCTTCATGGCAATTCCTACGTGCTATCCCACAGTGACACGCGCTAGAGAAATTCGTAAATTTATTAAACAAATACCTATCAAAAAATAATAATAATAAGAAAACTACACGTACAACCAACATTGCTAAACTTATGTAACAAGATAGAATGGTCTAGTTTATCAAATGTCCATTATATTTGTACCCCATAAAATTTTATGTACTTTATCGGTGGGGCTATTTAACCGTGATTAGGGTTTTAAAGTCATAGGATTGCTTTTAAAACTCTTGCCAAACACATTTAATAATACCGAGTTAGTTAATGATGTAAAATATCCAGATCGCCAGACGTATTATAGAACTAAAATCATTAGAAAATGCATTGACAAGATCAACCTTTTATGTCTTGAGTTGTATTGTGGAAATACATGTGCAATCATCTACAAGAAAACTGAAATCAAAGAAAATAATTATTCAAACAGGATGTATATACATATTTGTATATGGTATAATACACCAATTTTATATCTTATACGCTAATTTTAAGGAGCTATGCCTTTTAAATTTAAATGTAACTTTGTATTTATCATTTTCATTACGATCAGCTGTAAATGTTATATTTCGTGAGTCATTTCATAATCCATTTATCATCACGTAAATGTTCCAGAGGTCAAAGACGTAAGTTCACTTTTGGTTAGCCTGCGATAACATTTGTTCGACTGGTAATAACCAGTAATGATTTTTAAACTCACTTTATTTTGAACATTGTTCCAAATCTGAATTTTTGTAAAATTTCCGGTATTAATTCGTGGTTCAATTTCATTTTTGTTTTTTAAGCAAGTTATATTTAACACATTATTGTTAACACTGCTCTATTTTTAGAAAAGCTTACAGAATTAATATTTTTATGTATGGATCTAAATTGACTAGAATAATGAGAGATTTACATTAACAAAACAAAAAGGAAAATACGTGACGCGTGCAATATAGAAAATTTGAATAAGGAATTTTCAGATAATGGATATCGACCTAGAGTTGGATTACTCTGATCGTATCAGTGAATTCCTTCGTTCGAAGCTCCAAGAAATCAAATCCGAAAATTCTCAACTTGAAGAATCTCTTCATTATCGCAAAGAACTGCTTTCACATCTTCGACAAGAAGTTGCCCAAAACAACGAGACTTCCGTGACTATCGGCGAAGTTTGGAAGAAGACTATCAACGGCAAATACGTCATAGGTGTGGAAATCAACAATGAGAACTCCATGTAAGTACCAAAATAAAGCAAATCTATATTTACGGTGTAAGTAACACACTAACTATCACAATGTAACAGTGCTAATGCTGAAAATTTATAATAACAAGTTAAAACCTTACGTAAACCTAAACCTAGTTATCACAATGTCAAAGTATTGCGAACGCTCATCGATAGAGCTGCGGCATTGGATTATCTTTGTTTTGAGGGAAATCTTTGAGGGTTATCGCCGCTAGTAGCGTTGAGGGGTCATCGTCGGGCTGGCCTAGTTCCAAATAGCCTTTCAACGAGTAATTGAAAAGTTCGAAGTCGTATCTGTAAACGGAAAATGACAATTAATAATGGGGAAAGTTGCGTGACTACAGAGTGAAAAGTTGCTGGTCTGAGCGAGAAAAGTGATGGTACGAAGAAGATAAAAATATTTATTGAGGGTGATGGTGTATGATTTTTGAACAACATTTTACGAGTCAACGGATTTGTTGATATAGCACGCTATTCGAGAGTTTATTGGATTTCATGCTTATTTTGTCAATTTTATCACAGTTGACGACGTTCTAAGCTGAGATTTAGCTGTAGGTTGTGCGATAATTTATAACTTTGATATTTGAAAACGTAATTTTGTGGGCGTAATAAGTAATAAGTAATAAGTGCGTTTTGGTTATATAGATATTAAATTTCTATATCGCGTTTCCTACTTGTCTACTTGTCTTACATTATATCGAAAAAAAATCTTTATAAAACGATTACATTGTCTCCTGAATATACCTATAAAAATAAATTTGGCGTAACACTGTTAAAGTACCTGCGTTTAAGTAATCTTTTTTAAAATAACGACCGTGACCTGTTACTTACACTACCTACAAATGCATTGCATGGTTTTTAAAGCCATTTTTTTTTTAACATACTTATTATGTAATTGTATTGTATTGTATTTTAAATTTTATATATATGTAACAAAGATTCTAAAGATATTTTGAAAAATCTAAAAAATTCAAGAGAATCTATAAAATCTGAATTATCCCAAAAATGAAGCAAAGAAAACCAAGGAAGCAAAGTATTACAGGATTTCTGCCGAAGCATGGATTTTAAAGATTAAGTTTGAAAAATCAGAACAACCTATAGAATGAAGATAATCTAAAGAATTCAAGGGATCTATGAGTAAAAGGCCAAGAGATCCAAAGAATATTAACAGACCTTAAAAAAATATAAAGTAAAAAGTGTACAAAAAAACTAAGGGATCCAAACGATTCAAAAAATTTGAATGGTCGAAAGCATGTACATCAACGAAACGTTTAAACAGAGGCAAGAATCAAAGACAATTTGAAAATTAGATGAATCTTCATAAGCAAGATAATCTAAAAATCCAATGGCTTCTGAAGGGTCAAAGTATAAAAAATTTAGGTACAAAAAATACAAAATATTGCGTAATCCAAGCAATTCAAAGAGACGAATGTATCTACAGGATCGAAAGATTGCATTAGAAGCAAACTTTTCAAAATTTGAAAAATCTAAAATACCTACAGAATATAAAAAATTGAAAGTATCCCAGTGTTCGAAGGATACAAAATATCTAAAGGATTTTAAAAAATCTTGAATTAAATAATTAAGAAAATCCAGGAAGAATTTAACCATTCCATTGCATACCTTGGTATACTAATAATTTAATACAAATACTTGATCATCTTTTGATATATTTTGCTGCATATGTTTTCCTTCCTAATCACCAGGTGCCTATAATATTGGCAATACATGCAAATACACAAAATTATTCTATACATTTTAGACGAAAGTAATTATTGAAACTCTCAAATAGCAACGTTGCTTTCTTGTACGATTCTCTATTGTGAGAAAATGGAATTAATTACATTTGCAGAGTATGATAAGCCATTTCGAGGTTCTATTAAATTTCTAAATAATATCGATTTAGAAAATTGTTATCCGTAGGTACCATAACTTGAAACTTTGATTTTGACAGATATATGGGCTGAAACTATTAACTTATTTTGTTATAGTAGATAATATATGGAACATTGTGAAGTAGAAGTTTTGTCAAATAGTAGAAATTACATAAATTTTCCCACCTGTAAATATGGTAAAGTTGCAAAATCTGTGACCGCGTCAACTGCGTATAATACTTCCTAATCTGCCGTGCCGTAGCTCCATGGCCTGCATTTCTCCACTGTGGCTCGACCAGTCCTTCTAAATGAGCCTTCTTAATTAAAAATTGCTGGTCTTCTTGCAAAGTCTCCGTGTGAGCAATTATATCAAAGTCGAACATACATGGCGTACAAAACTCAGTAATGGGAGTCCAATGCATGTCCAGTGGTTGATTTTGTTTGACGCAATCAAGGAGATACAAAACAAATTCTGGGAATGTCGGCCATTTTTCAGCTTTGAAACCTTTTTGATGCTACAAATAAAATAAAAAAAAGTTTGCAGACAGACATAAAGAAATTTTACCTTGACTTTTGCGCGGTATTTGATGATAATCTCGTTGCCCAATTTGCGGTGGTGAGTGTGGGGTAGCGCAAACAACAACTTGTCTCTGTAGGCCGATAGTAAACGTTCGAACGGATGACGAGATATGAGAAAAGAGACGGAATTATTGAATGCTTTCCTTAGGCTTTGAAGAGATGGACGGGGGTACTTCTGACGGGCGAGGCTCAGAGGCACCACCTTGCTTTTTTTGAGGAACTTGGGGCTGTACCTGGAAAAGAGTGTTGTTGCGTAATGGTAGAGATTTAAGATTTTTTAAATATTTTATTGCATTATGTTATAGTATGTGCAATAAAATAGATGCAACTCCCAACATATTTTGTTTTTGATCTATGAAAATACTTTATAATTGAAACAGTCTCTTTGATTTAAGTTTGTTTGGAACAATCTGTGACCGAATATTTATTTGTCAGAAAATCTTGTTTTATTTTTTTAAGTAAGAAAAAAAAAGTACATTTAATATTCATTTATACACACCCTGCCAAAATGTTGAAGTTGTACATCCATGAGGTGCTCGCCGCTTTGAACACATTGCACCAAACCAGTCGATGTTTGGTGTCCACCAAAAATTCCCAAGGATTCGGCTTATGCAATGAATCGTTCCCTGGAATGTTCAGTCCTAGATACCTGCAGGCCTTTTTCAAGTGTATCCTCCGCCTCTCTAACCTCTTTTCCACCGCCGTTAAATTACCGAGGTTCGTCTCGTGTTGTTCCACATGTTCGAACTAAACAAAGATTTGACCTTATTACGCCCAATCAATCAATTGCTAAGCACTAGATTGATACAAACAACATGCGGCGATTGATTGTGATTTTTGGAACGCCACGTATCACTGGAAGTTATTATCCTAAACTATTAGCCTTGACCACGTTTATATTTTTTCATTGTAGAAATGCGAATAATTTACGTTATGAGAGAAAATCAATATGGCGGTTTGCTGGTTTTCAATGCGGGTCATTAGATAATTTGCATCGCGCGGATGTTTCTATTTATTGTGTCGGTTTTTGTATGGGTGTAATTAGAGTTTCCTGTTGCATTGATGACGTTTTTGGTGTAATGTTAATATTTACTTTAAATGTCTTGAAATAGAAAGTAAATCTTTACAAATTCAGAGAAACTAGTGTGAAAAATTTGAAATTAGTTATCTTGTTTCAACATAACAAATTGTACCTGTACATCTACATTTATTTATTTACTTTACTGATGAATTTAAATGGATTCATTGTTCGGATTACACCTGTATATATATATGTAAATAAAATATGGGTTAGTGAAAATGAAAAGTGGTAAAAATAACCTTTCTTTCGAGGGTAGATGTGTTTGTTTCTGGTCAATATTTGAACATGACATACCATAAAAATTGAAAAAATTACTTGGTGTTTATTAAGGTTAACATTTTTACGGAGTTATAAAAAGAATCTGTATGGTTCGTGAAAATATAAAGGATTCCACTTTAGACACATAATTTTTTTATTGTAAACGGTGCTGCGGAAACTTCTGAATTATACTATAGCAAAAATGGCGCTAATGTTGCCGTATTACATGTATGTTTACAAATTTGCTGATTTTTTGATAAAATAATTAAAGTAAGAAAGATTACGAAAATAATGCAAGAACAGCGATACTTCATACACCAGACTCCATACAATTTTTTTCTCAGGACGTACAGTACACTATGCCAAGCAGGAAGGTAAAATCGACATGTAAAAACTAAATTTACAGCAAACAATAAGATTGTAAATATGTAAGTTATTTTATCAGTAAAAGCAAAAGTATTCTTTAATTTGTAATATCGCCTAAAATTCTATTTTGTTTATGTTAGTGTTCATGAAAACAGTTATTTTCTTAAAAAAAACAAGAAAGTGGCATTTTACTGATGAGTGCTGGTTGAAATACATGCAAGGCCCTCTAGATCTATAACTTTAAGCCTATGAGTCAAATATAGACATGTTTTTGATGAGTTTCAAACAATCTAGTGTCATATTTAATATATATTTGTGTAGTTCGCAGTCTGCCAATTTCTTCTTCTACAATAAAAAACTACATGTAGTTACTTTTAAAAACTTAATCAACGGTCAAAACAAAATATCTTGAACTGATAATATAAAAAAAATCTTAATTATAATGTATCTTGCAGAATTTGTTTTTCTACAATTACGGTTAGACAAAAAATGCTAGATAAGGTATAAATATAAATACGCTACGGTCTCATGGCAATTACGTGTTAAAAGATCTAATGGCGTTGCTAAGCAGCTCAAAATAAATCTGTTCACATTTTACCTACAATACAAATCTTACAAAAGTAAGTTTTATTCAACTTTTCTAACATTGTCGTGCAGAAACTGCGTTTTATTATACAGCTTGATACAGCCATACCATAACATTTGTCATTTGCTTTTTCAATTTATAATTAAATTGTAAAATTTTATTTGAACCGGGTTTTTAGTGATTAGAATAGGCCACATTGTTTACAAAAGCGGCACATATAATCACTGAAATTAATATTCAAATGTAGATATAAGTAACGAGTCGTTCTAGGAGCACTGTTGCATTACTTCAATAGAAAACAAAAATTTAAAATTTAATGTAATGTTTTAACATCGGTGCTTACGCGATTAGTTGTTTTCCATAACTAAAACGGAGTGATTTTAAGTGTTATCAAAGCTATTTTGTGGAAAGTAACCTATTTTTGGTAGTTGGTCAACTAGGACAGATTTAACAAAACTGAGTCAATAACACAAGTCCATATTGTTGTTTTTCAGAGTTTAATTTGAACTCTACTTTCCGCTGCTTGTTTATGCTAGTATTTCCAAATGAATACTATTTACTTTTTACTGCTCAATATATTTCGTTAATGGATCGGAACACATAAAATTACACATTTTATAACATCAAGTCCTAAAATTGTACTTGTCTGTCTAAAACAATGTTGCTTTTGCATTATTATCTATAACCGATGGCCTATAATATAGTTGGAGTATGATTAATTACCAGTTAGTTCGGCCATGTGTAAATTTAATTTTTTAGTCACTTTATGACTCATTTGGAAACGTTCTAAGTACACCTTTGTTTTAGCCTCGGTTTTTTGCTTTAATTACCAAATTTTAAATTTAATAGAGGTTAAAAATAAAAATGCGATAAACCGTCATATAAGTGTAGAATACATTGAAATGGATAACCTTTAAAACATGTGCAATGGTTTCTCTCACTTACTTTAGTATTACTTTATGGAACATAATTGTAGTGTCAAATAAACATACAGTCGAAATCGCCAGAGAAGGAGTCGACGCCATCAATCAAAATTGTATAGTTCTAGACAAATATTGGACTGATAAATGAAAATAAAGGAAAAGGAAATAATCGTATAAATTGTGTCTATATACCTAACAACTTTAAAATTACAATACTTTTATTTATATGTCATTTTTACTTTAAATCTGAGGTCTTATCTCTAAAATCTGTCTAAATTTGGAACTGTACATAAACAAAATTTGACAAAATTTATGTATTGGATTGTTCCGCTGAGGTACATTTTTAGAACTCATGAGTTATATGAATTAATATTGGTACTGACAGTTCGGTATAGTGGTAACAGATTATAAACTACAATCATGTCTCACATTTATTTCATTATTTCTAATTTTCCACAAGTTTAGATAATAATAGTAAAATTTGGCTTATTCTTTATAAACATTATAATTAACGTTTAAATAAGTGTCAGCTCGTCCAGGGAAGAATGCTTCAATTCTCGATTGATACTAAAATTATTCTCAGATCTACAGGTATATCAAAACTTCCAACAAATCGACGATTGTCACGATTCAGTCGAATTCTGTTTGTCTGCGGTATTCAAAACTATGCACCAAAATAAATATGCCAATTTGTGTTTGTATCCCAAAATATATTGCTCTTTAGAGAAAACGTAGCTTGAGAAGGAAGAATGAAAATCTTAAATCTCTATCACTCTTTGCTTGTTAAATATAAATAAATAAGTTTTCTGATTATGTAATTCGCTTCCATTTGAAAGTAGATGATACTAGAACAACCTTATAAGAATTTGTTGCATTCTAGTGGGGAGGTTAAATCTTAGTGTTAGTCAAAAATGCAGAGGTTTTGTAGCTAAAATACAAGCATACTAAATTCATGATCCTGAATACACAAAAGTTGAACATTACAAAGATTATTATAATGTTCCTATTGTTATATATACGCTAATTGGAAGGTCTCACGTATACTTAACGTCACTAAAATTTGCATCTTCTGTTCAAAGTAAGCGGAACATAAATTTTTGAATTTTAAAGTCTGAGAAGAGAAGCAATTCCTTACCAGAGAATTGAAATAAACACTTCGGTGCCTAAATGGGTGCATAAGTGCTTAAATCAACGTAATTTTGATATAATTATCAGTTTGTAGCGATTGATAGCGATTAACAGTTGATAGTGAATTAAAAGACGTTATTTAATACAACTTAAACTAAAAAGAAACTCCGCTGGAAAAATATCATCGCTAATTGTAATTGTGGTTGATCAATGAGCATTCTGAAAATTAAATCTAGGAGGCATTTTTCAGAAGAAACACATCTTTCACAATTTTAAAATTTGTCATGCTGAGAGAATAGTTTAAATTTTACGAAAAGACCACGTGGTCACTAAAACATTTTCAATCTTTAATAGAGCAAGAAAAGACTTTTTAACTGCATCTCTTTCAAAAGCCTCCTCCATTTAATTACGTTATTGCTATCACTAGGAATTCAGTTCTTTGCTATTGATTTTTTACTTATCATGAAACTAATTATAAGTTTTTAACATTTTTCAATACATAATTCAACTTGCCGTAATATTGAACTACGGAAACAACTGTCATTTTGGACAACACAAAGAAAAAACTGTTAAAAACGCAACACAATCATAATAATTTTGACAAATTTTAGCGAGCTTTTAGTATAGTACATATATGTGGATTTGAAATTTTGACAAACCGATTTTTTTCGCACTTCCTTCTTAAATATTCAGAAATACTTTTGCTAATGTTAGATGACTTTTCCTGTAATTTCATCTATACTAAAATCCACAAATCAATATACAAACGGATGTTTGCATGTATATTCCACGCTTAAATGTGGTGTAATATAAGTGAAAATGATAACAAGTTTTGCATGGTTTACGGTTCAGATAATATTTTTAATAAACAAATCCTAATCCGGTGTTTGATGCTTTTGTTCTGGTGCATTGCATAATAGTTAATATATCACATTTTTTTTTACGCGAATCGAAGATCATAAAAGGAAGGGAAAATATTTGTTTTTGTTTGGTGATATTATCATTAATATGCTATCAGCGGACACCTTATCAACGAGTAGCAGCTGACAACCATATTTTTTATTATTAATGCCGCATTAAATAAAAATATGAATAACATGTTGCGATTAGCAAGAGTTAGTGTAACGCAGTGGTTATTTATGTTACTATAAACAAAAGGAATAGTTTTTAAAGTTTTTTAAGTTTTTAAAAATGTTAAATTCTTAATTTCTGTTGCACCATATAATTAAACTCTTGATATAAATACTTTTATCTTGGAAAGTTTGTTTCAACCACGTAAAGTAGTAACTAATCCAATCACAAATTCAAATAGGTGCTTGGTTTCTGTTTATATAAAGTTCAATGGTTATGCATACCATTTACTGAAAATAAGAGTATTAACGCTTGGCAAGAAGCTCAAAGTTTAAATTACAGAACTGCCTGTCATCAGATACATATCAATAGTGACATTACTAGATGAATGTTTAACCGTAAACTGTCAAACCGTTTTGCAGTAATAAGCAGAGCTACCAACACATTTCAAATTTCAAAGGATGCTTTGGCTCGTTTTTATTTAATTAAGTATATAAATTATACAATTCTAACAAACATTGAGCAGTCTTTTATATTTGTAAACATTTTCCTTAAATTATTGTTTTCTCTAAAAAATGATTGTTTGCAAAGGATGTAACAATTCGACTTAGTAACAGTATTTAAAAAAAAGTGGGGCGAAGATATTTGTTTAAACAAAAGATAAGACTAAGTTAATTGTAATTCCTAATGTGTTGCTGAGTTTCACCCATTTGTGTGAGATCCATTTAATTCAAATTGGAAAAACAGTAATCTTTTTCAGTCAATGGGTAAAACGTGTATTTCTTTATTTGTAATAGCGATTAGTGGAAAGCCGGAAACGGAAAGGCGTTGAGTAATCAACATGCTCTCTTGCATTATATGTTTGCAATATAAGTATGGTTCACATAAAGGTGTTTTTTTACCATTGCCAGTTTAAAAGAGTTTATAGAAGAATCATATATCAAAATGTCTAACCTGTGGTCTGACGAAAGAGGCTTGCCTCACCGGCCTCATATAACTGTCTGTTGTAACGATGAGGACCAAGAGCACTGGCACAACGCAGATGGTGGTGAAGAAGACGACGCACCTCCTCACAGCCCTCCACGCGCTTTCCTCCGTCCTCTTACGTCGTCGTAACCTCATAATGTGGACACACTTCGTCGTGTTATGGTCATTTCACTAAGTAATCTAATAGATAATAAATGTCGTCGGCTCGGATTCACATGTTCCGCTCAAAATGGAAGACTCTTGATTGCAATTATGATTATGTCAATAATAAATTTGGCGTTCACGCGTTGATTCGGCTCATGTCGGAACAAGAAACGTTACTCTCCTGCTCCAACATGAACGTGCTTCTGAACCGCACTGCAGCACTTGCTCGGCGCTCTGCTGGTCGATGAGGGCGACGCGGTCGCGATTCTGCGTCGCGGCGCTCGTTGTCGACGGAGGGATGTTTAATGACCTGATTTAGGACTGCGGAATTGCGGATTTTGGACCAGGAGTGGGGAGCATTTGCAAATTTGCAATAAGCAAATGTTTGTGTTACATAAATTAATATTGGAAAACGATCTTCTAAACACCTTAGCCATCGTACAAGAATTTCGACTTTATTATCTACAGCGCACTGATAAAAAATTGATTGTGTTGCAATGAATATTCAATAAAAGAATTGCCAAATACTGAACATGTTGTACGTAGCTGGATTGACAATAATTGGGCGATGACACTTTCAATTGTCTACGCCTAACCAGCGTTTTTAATTTTTATCTAAACCATATGGTTCTCTATCTAATATTCCAAGGTAATATGGCGTTTTATTAGTTCGTTAAATTAAATTAAGTTAAGTTAAATTAACTGAACTTTAACTTGCTTTTCTATTGACACCTATATTACTAGTAAATATTTTGAACATTTTTTTCTAACTATATAAAGATACAAGGTTTTGCTTAGGTTTTTGTAATCCAAGGTGCATGCATCAAATTACCCCTTATGGTAAATCAAACTGTTTAATTTTAAAAATCCCTCTTTTATATGAAAGTGATTTAGTTGTCATTTAAATTATTTTATTTTGTCGTTCTCATTTTGCTGCCTAATGAGCTATTTTGCTGTCCAAAAAATTTATTATGATACATATGTCATACACACGTGCAGCTGACAGCAATTTGTTAGCGTTTCTGACATGAGCTAGTTCTCACTAGATTTATTCAAGTCCAAAAATGAGAAGTAAACGAATTCGAGAAAAATTGCTGCAATCTGCTTAACTCGTATTTGTTTAGGATAAGAAAATTTATTTCCTGTATGTAGAAAAGTTGCAGATAAACTTAAAAATCACATTATTTTTAGTAGCTAGCTAAAAGAGAACTTGAATCTCTAAGACGAGAATTATTAACTTTTCTAGAAGTTTTATTGTTTGTTTACGATTATTTCTCAACAACTGACAAATAAATGTTGTAACGGAAGATAAAACTGACAAACTAATACAAATTGGTAGCAACAAATCGGCAAAGCAAAAAGCTCAGATGGAAAGTATTCATATTTATTAAAAGCTGGTACAGGTTACTTAGATCTGATGTTGGTAGCTACACCTACCTATGTATTACGTGGAAAATTTCTTGTAGTTATTGTGTTTATTTTTGGAAAGAACTATAAGTATGTACAATATAAGCATCGATTTACAATTATTAAATTTAAGTTCGATTGCACGATATATTTTTGTGGCCTAGGGTATCATAACGGTTACTTGTCAGTATCGATAACTAGTACTTGTCAAACGTAAAAAAGTTCCTAAATGCAATTACAATTCCATAAAAAAAATTGTGTGCAATTTATACATAGATAAACACTCAATGTTCTGTTTTATAACTTAAAGGTAAACAGGATGAAGCATTATTGAAAAAGCGATAGAAATTACGTTTATAGTTTTTTAAAACTTTTCTTTTATTTTTCAGGATTTTAAGCGATCTTGTGGTTATTCTTGATTCTTCCTCGCTCTCTTCTTTGACCTACAAATCTTACATAATTGCGTCTACAGACCCGTTAAAACCCACCTCTCACCTTTCTGGTTCCGGGCAAATCATCATTGTTTTCCCTATTCCTTCTTTTACCGATCGCCTCTCTCACATGTTTTCCGGTTCCGTTAGCTTCCTAACAAACAAGAAAAAGATTCTTCTCAAGCTTCCGACGTCTATTGAATTAATACCACAACATGCCACCGAGGATTCCGTCATTGTTCATCTCTATAAAATCATCGACGGTAACATCAAAGACACTCTGGCTTTAATTTTCAGCAGTGAAAAATTCGACTTTGTGGTGGTTACTCCAAAGAATTTTACGATTCATTTAGAAGTTGATTGTTCTTTGTGTAAAATTAATTTTGGATCAGAAGGAAAATTATTTCTGGTTCAAAATGTATGTCCTTTGCTTGATGGAGCGTTACTTGAAGTTATAGAGGAATCGAGGGAATTTAAAGGCAAACAGACTCTCAACATCTATTGCAAGTGAGTCTAAAACATGTTTTAGTTTTTGTTTTTTTTAAAACTGTGTTTCTAGAACTGTAGAAGTGACAATGGCACTATTGCACTATATACATCGACATATGACAGGAGTGGTTATTATTCCAAAGTCTCTATATCAGCCTGATTTAAGCTTGAATGAATTGACAGATCAATTAAAGTCGGTGTTCAGTAAAATGAGTGATTTGAGTAAGCTTTCCGATGATGAGTTCATGTTTAGTATGATAGATCTGGAACGTGAGGCTGACGTGCTAGTGGCTGCGATCAACGAAAAACGGGCCAGTTAATACTGAAGAAAATAAAAATAGTTTTTTGTTACTTTCATTATTAACTATTTATATTATTATGGTTTCAAAGAAAACAGTTTTTTTTAACAGGAATATATTATTTTTGTAGTGTAACAAAATATACAGGGCGAGTCATGACCGAATAAAATACCACCACCTTCCTAACCGTCCCCGCAACTCAACAGCACGGACCCAAATCCCAACTTTATACAACACAGGTACGTGGAAGCTTGCACGTTACGCCATCTGCAAATTCGTATATACATGTGTTGAAAAACTTATGAACGAATATAATTTACTAAAAAAAATACATAAATAAAACTAGTCCTCTACATAAAAATATTGCACGTGAATTGATTGCACTGAATATCACGCGTATTCAATTTTCTTAAGGTACTCGATTACAGTAAGGTAGCACACATTGCACTTGTTTCTAATCTAACCTAGAATTATTTGGCTGAAGCTGCGTTGAACAGCAGTGTGTTGCCGCCTTAATCTAGCTAAATCTAATATTGCATCATTTAAGGACTAAGATTGCACTTCCGGCCCGCTTAAACTATATCACATACAAAAGAATAAGAAGATAGAAGTCGATTTTAAGAAAATGACCTCTCGTTAACTATAAGTATTTTATGTTGAGACTCTTTCATACTGTCCACGCCGCTGTCCATTGAACCGAACGCGAGGAAGTTCGGTTTACGAAAAGATCCAAAAAAAACCGAATGCGTTTCGACACTTTCTGCTCCAGACTCGCTGTGTCCGTCCAGACTTTCCTCACTCTCACTTTTCCCTTTTGGGGAACCACTTGAGTCACTCAAATATCCAGGATCTTCGTGCTTGCGCCATTTCATCTCAGGAGTGCCAACTTTACCTCCCATATTCCTGCTGGCACTCCTGCCAATCACGTTTTTTGGAGGTAGAGGAGGTTTTCCGGACTCGTCGCCTGGGAGGACTTTTCGAGGGGGTTTTGGTTTCTCGTAAATGGGTGAACCATCAAGAGGAGAAGGCGGAATTAAATCAGGGGGAACGATGTTGACATTGCCGATAGTAGTGAGACGCCGTTGTCTCTTTGAGTGCCGGTCTTCAAGCGTCAATAACCGGCCTTCGAGAGTCGTAGGATTTGCTTTTTTTGTCTTGGCTTCGTAGATCTCGCGTAGACTGCCAAAGACTCGATTAAAGTTACTGGTGTTTTGAGGGGGCAGTGG
This sequence comes from Cynaeus angustus, assembly GCA_030157275.1. NCBI lineage: Eukaryota > Metazoa > Arthropoda > Insecta > Coleoptera > Tenebrionidae > Cynaeus > Cynaeus angustus. The sequence continues at coordinate 20,321,688 of CM058058.1, forward strand.
TGATGAGGCTTTCTTGAAGCTACCAGTGCTTCTGAGAAGAATTCTGGAGGGACGCTCCAAGGAATCGATATATTCGTCTTCGGATTTAAGTTTAAGTTTGGCGGGTTTGCGGTCAAGAGTGTCGGGTTCGAAACCGTCAGAGTCGTGCACTGGAATGTAGTGGTCGGCGCAGTCTTTTACTTCGATGAGGAGCTTACCGGGTTTTTCGCCATCTTCGTAGCTGAAAATAGAATCATATTTTGATAATGATAATACATTCATATGTTGTGATGACAAACTTACCGAACTTTAAGCGTGCGTCTGTCAAAAGTGGAACAGTTAGAGTCACTTGGAGATGACGGTGCGCTGCTGTAATTGTACCCGTTATTAACATAGACCTCGCTCACTAAACTGTATCCATTTGTCCTTTGTAGTAATTCTGGCAACTTGTAGAAATTCTGCTTCTTTAGCGATCCCTTTTTCAAGACAATCAGCTCATAATCATGATCATCATCAGCATTAGTTTTGGAAATGGTCAAACTTTCTCCATTTTTGTCCAACACAGCATTGCGAATTGTCACTTCTTCATCCATGGGTAAAGCTGTGCTCAAACTCGGACTTGGTTGAGAAGACGACAACTCCGCGTAATCACTAGGAGTGCTGTATCCCCTGTTTCCTGATCTCTCCAGACTATCTGTCTCATACTCAATTCTTCGATTCGAAGACTCAACATTGATTCCTCTTTGGTTGGCAAACTCTTCGATCACTGCTTTCATTTGTTTTTTTGTCAAGGTGGGAATACGAATCTCGTCACTCCGATCTACCACCATTGCCTCATGAATCATATCTGGTGGTGGTAAATTCATTCTTTGCTCCAGACCGGAATTATACTGGTGTTCACCAGGGGGCGGTGGAGGTGGTATTTTTGGTTTTAAAACTCTTCGCCGGCTTTTTTCCGAGTTATCGCTAATCGGAGATACCGCTCTCTCTGATGCCGGTCTTGGAGATAAAGTGCGTGCGATTGGTGCATCTGGAAGCGATCTAGTGGGCGATCTTAACCTCTTCGGCGTTCGACCATATATATCTTCTTCATTTTTCAATACCGGTACATTTTCTAACCATTTGCGAATACTTCGTTGTTTACAATCGCTAGTACTACAATTCTGGCAGGCACCTAGAGATGGAAGATCTGGAATTTTTCCGCATAAGCGTCCCAAGTTTTGAGGTTGACAACCTGGACACCCGGTGCACGTTTTTCTGCGAGAGTTTTCACGTTTTAGGCTGATCATACTACTGTTACGACTCATAGGTGGTTTAGGGTTGTCGTAGACGGACTCCACGCTAATACTGTTCTCTTCTTCGGGGATTCCCATCAGGCTCGGAGAGAATTTCTTAGCTGCCATTTTCTGTTTAGCTATTGCGATTACCTCGCGAATTTTGGCGAGGAATTCCAAGGCGGCAGGAGGTGGAGCCTATTACAAGAAAATGATTATATGAAATAATCACCTACCTTATGAGCTTACCATCAATAGTTGGGGATCGAAGTACGCCGGGTTGAAATACAATTTCCTCCTTACTGTACCTGATAGTGCCTTCAACGAATCAATGCGTTCGTCCCGCCCTTCCAGTGTTTCGACAATGGAAACGTTTTCTTCGGGCAATTTTTCAATAGAACTCGGATCTTGATGGTTAGCTTCAACAAAACTAGCCTGAAAATTGAAACTTCGTTGATACTGAGAGTGGATTAGAGCCGAAGTAATTTGGGCCTGCAATGATGAATAGTCAGTAAGATAGTAAATAACTTTCAAAGCACTCACAGATTTATTCTTCTTATCGTCCCCATGTTGGACTACGTCCGGTGTGAGTTCAGCGTCAGAGCTCGTGGACTCGCTGTAGAGAGCATCTGGTGGTTGAAAATGAGCCATTTTTAGAAGTGGATTATTTTTTATTACACCCTCTTCGGCGGTGGTCAAATTTTGGCTAACTGGTTTGCGGTTCTTGTTACGTTTACGTAGATGTACATAGAGAAAAACGGAAGCGACATAGATTAATCCGAGAAGGACGCTACATGTTCCAATAGCGACATACTCGGACACGCTGAGGCGGTTAGAGTCTCCAGAAGAAGACTGGGTGTCTGTAGAGAATGCAACTTCGCTAACGTCTGGAAGAAAGTGGAAGTTTGTACAACTACAAGACAGTTAAGCAACGAGAAAAACGGTTTTGCATTTTTCTTTGAAATGTCGTACTAAATTATCCTTGTGTGAGTAGTAAATCTTTAGTATTCTACCGAGCTGTAAAGAACGTATGACGCTATCTATATCTTTTACACATTTAGTACAACCATAATCTGCTAAATAAAATAAAAAAATATTCTTACTGCTTAAATATTTGGTCGGCGATCCCACGACTCTGAAAGCGACACATGGCGAGAAAAGTGTGTAACCGGTGGGTGTGAGAGGCTCCGTAGTCGCCAGTTCCCGGCACATAAGATAGACGAGTACCAATCTTCCGGACATCTTGGTGCGGAGGTCCGACTCGCCAACCCACTTTCAACGACATTTTCAAGTTAATTGAGGAAGAGTCAAAGGTTTTGTTTGTTTACCTGTAAGAAAGTACGACCTTCATCGCGAAACAAACGGAATGGTACGTCGGTGTCAACGGGATTCCGGAGGTCTACCCAACCGGAATCGGTGAGGAATTTTGCACCGGAAACGGCGCATACCGGAGTTTGAACACCTGAAATTGAATATATTAACCATTACACATATTTATTATTCCTTTTTGCAAATTAATGGGTTTTTATGCAACTAAAGGCCAAAATTTTGATTTTTATTCGATTGGGAAGTGTGAAAATTGTGTTTTGTGCGTGAGTTGTACACATGTATTATTTTTTTGCATTAATTATGAGATATTACGTTTAATGATATTAGTCTTAAATAACTTGCTTCTGATTTATTATCTGTGCAATAAATAAAAGGACATTAATGCTTAAGACAAAATAATTAATTAATAAAATGTATAAGGAGGATTACAGTCGTCATTAGAATTTACACTTTTAACTTTTGCCGTTGACTTGGTTCAATATTTGTAATGAAGAACTTTAATCTTATAATAACTTAGCTCAAACGGCTTGTTTTTAAAGTCTTCGTGTTGAAATATACGGTTGCAAATATTTCATAACTTCTCTCTGCAGATCGTGTTTAATTTCTTAAAGGCCGATGAAATTGCTTTTTTATTTATTCTTGCAAATTCTTCAGATTTAATTAAAATTAATTAATTAATTTAATTGACGATTTATTAACGAATTAATTAAAATTGGTAGAGAAAACAATCTGGACAAGCAGAGTTGAGGTTTATAATAACTACAGAAATTATTGCTTAAATTATTATTAGACACGCTGAACAATGATTTGCCAGCGAAATATCGATAATCGCTTAAGTACCAATCGATGTTTAAAATTTCCTTGAAAATCGCCTTATTAATTCTTCCAGACTACAAAAATTAAGAAAAGAATGTCATGCAAGATAACAAATACGAAAACATTACTTAAAAACTAACATTTTCGTAAGAAGTCGAATTTGGAAAAATTGTTCTGGAATTCCTTAAAACTCTTCAAATTGAATTTTTCTTGTGGTTATACAAAAATTTAGATTATAATCTTGTGAAATATAGATAAAACGACATAAAAAAATCACTTATTTTAAACCTTCAGCTTCAATTCTTCTCTAAAATTTGTGAACTTTGGCGGCGTCAGCGCATCCACCACTTTTTTTTAAATTAAAACGTTTGAATTAAGAGATCTAAAGTGTGTATATAGAATTAATAATTAGAATCTGGTTTTGTAATTTTTTATCTTGAAAATGTTATTTCTAGACCAGAGCATCGGGCACCAATCATTGAAAAACAATAGAAAAATGGGAGGACAAACAGGACGGAATATTAAAAAATACTCTGCTTTTTAGTAGTACTTAAAGTTCTAAAAAAATTGGTCACAAGGAATAATTCTTTCATAAACCTCTACCACCTTACAATTTTTTTTTACTTTTAGACGTACCGAAACTGCTTTTTTGCATCAAGACAATTGTATTCATAAAATAAATATTAAAATCTTGTAAATCTTAAATATATTTTTTAAATCATTTGAATACCAAAATGTCTAAATGTGACATTGAAAGAGTTAATTAATGTAAGTAATTTCTTTAATTTATAGTGAAAAGCTTAAATATTTAGCAAACAAAAATTCTAAAAATTCAAAAAATTGCTAAAATTTAAACGAAACGTTTTATAAACAAAATTTTATAAAAATCAACAAAGGATCTAAGAGTTTAGATTTAAGAATCTATAACCTAGATTTTGAACTTGGATTTCACATTGTTATAATTTTTTTAATACAGATTTTAGAATGTAAACGAGAAAGTAAACTTTGACAAAAATATGTGGTTCAAGGAATCTAAAAATATGATTTATAAAACTGTGAATTTGCTTTTGTGAGGGTAATTGTCGTCTTATTATCATTTCATGGGTGCAGATCTTTAAAATTGCTTGAACAAATATGTAGGTGCTCCAATATTTACCCACTTGACAAAGAGAGCCCGCGTGTGTCGATCTTGTTCAATTCCGCAAATTACACAACAATACCAACATTAAGATCGTGAACAACCTAATAGCTCTTGACTCGAACCATGCGCCACGTTAACAAGCCGTCAATTTATTAAACGTTGACATACCTGTCTATAAGGGCACTCATGTTACAAAAATCCCAAGACCTAAAAAATCCATGTTAGTGGCTGCAATTAACCCGTGACCTTCCGTTGCAGTACAGTTAAATGACCACAAGTTTTTGCCGACTTGTAATGGCCGATTTCTCGGTGTTAATTACACTTAATTCTGAATTCGTTGTCGGGCTCAGTGCATTGTTGACGCCTAATAATTGGAGCGGCAAGTACGCGTCAAATTGGCGTGTCGTCCATTCAACTAAACTCTTGGATATTTGGGTTAGTAAAATTGAGAAAGTAGACGAAGGAGATTTATCCCATCGAAGAGAGTTTGATTTTCACGTTTTTGCGGTACCCGTATATAGACCAGACGGTAAAAAGGTGATATTTGTTTTGGTTTTACAAAATGATGCGAAAGTTTCGTTTCGGTTTTTGCTAAGAATTGATCAAACTTGACGTTAATTAATTTGAGAAATGTTAAATTAACTTGTTATTGCGTATCGTAATGAATAAAATAATATCATATTTATTACTAACTTGGGTAGCAAAAAATGACCAACTAAAGATTTTGTATCAGATTTTCTGATTTTAATTGTGAAAAAAGAACAATGATGTTGAAATGAGAATGTTTTGTTTGCTTGTCGGTCGCATTTTCTCCTTGTCGATCGTTTATTTGTTTTCTTACTGTAGTTTCCGTACATATTTTCGTGCAACAACGCTCTTCATCAAATACTGGATCACCTTTAAAAAGAGGATAAAGGAAGACGGTTAGGTTTTACTGTTATGATTTATTGCAAATTATAACCAAGGTGTATTTGGATAGTGAACAACATCTGTAATAATTTATAATAAGACGTCAGGTTATTAGAAACTGAGCTACTAATTAACGTAACTTTTGCGGATTTGCATTTTTTGACCGTTTCTGTAGAAAGGCCTGGATACAAATGTTTTAAAATCCAACTCGAGAAAAATATCCACTGAAACTGCAAATGACAAAAAACATTCAAGATAAAAGTATTATCACATTTGTTATACTTCCAGTTCCGATAGATGATAACTTGTTTATTTTAAATGCAAAATCGCAATTATTATTACATTTTTCGATCTTATAAAAAATGAGATTTTTTCGTTTCAGAAATATCTTTGTATAAAAAAATTAAATTTACACAACAATAAATGTACATGTGAAAATGAGTGGAATAGAATATGAGAACAAAAAGTATCAAATATTTATTTTAAAAGTATTACGACAGGAATGAACACAGAAAAATCTATGAGAAGCTGTCAAGACAGTAATATTGGGCGCAAACAGAAAAATTTTAACGGAAGTAGCAAAGAAAGCTAAAAGAAGTCGTGGAATTATTCAAAAAGGCGAGACAAAATATGTTATAATGTTAAGTATAATGAAACTATCAAGAAATAAAGATTGAAAGAAAGAAGGAATGAAAAAAAGTAAAAAAAGGTTACCAGAACCAATCTCCATCAATCAGAGATGAGGGAGGAAGACTAGTTAGCGAGAAAAGATGGAGGAGCTCTTTCAAAGAATTATTAAATCAAAAGGAAGGGGAACAATACGATTTAATTGAGAACTAAGAAAGAAAAAAACAATAAGTGGAATTACCAACAAGAGAAGTACTGAAAGCAACTGAAATAATACTAAAGGTGTTGGTGGCCAGTAATTACATGCACGGCTACACGAGCTTATTAAAAGAATCTAGGAAATATAACGAGTGCTTGAAAACTGGACTAAACCAAGCTTAGACCCTATGTATAAAAAAGGTGATAAATTACAATGCGAGAACTATAGAAGAATAACGTTATTGGAAGCATGTTACAAGGTACTGGCACAATGAGAAGCAGGCCAAATGATGAATATGTAGTAAGAAATCTTGGTAATTTTAGATACAATACAATCGATTTGTAACAGACCAAATATTTGCTCGAAACACAATACAAACCAGCTGTTATGAGTACAAGTACGATTAGTTTATTTTCGGGGGGTAATATTTCGCCGAAGTAAAGTTAATACGGAACAAAAAAAATAGTATGAAAACTAATACTTAATCTTAGCTTATGACGTAGCATTTACATCAAAAACAAGAGCAAGCTAAGGAGAATTATCAGAAGAACAGCGAACAAAAGAAAAAAAAATTGACATAAACCGAAGAAAATATAGATTCAGAACAGAATTTGTAAACGGAAAAAAGGCAGTAGAAAATACTCAGTACGAATCGCTTATAAGATCCAAGTTTGTTTCAAAGGAAGACAAAAATGGATGTATGACGGCAAACTTTTGGTAGTTTATGCATCCAAATCCGAAAATTTACTTAGTCCTCCATTGTCTTACAGGCACGAACAAAATATCCTTTTACCGTATTTGCAATCCAAACGTAAAATTATTTTAATTTGAAGCGTACTAACAAAATACAGCTACGTTAATTTTAACAATCGAATCGGATTTTAAGTTTTGGTGCAACTTACAATTTTATGTAAATAGTATATGCAAAAACAAATGCAAGGGTCTTGTAACAAGACTGAATTTTCATAATTATGAATTAAGGAAACCACATCGATATTACACCAACGCTTCTCAAATGGTTTTGACTAAAAAAACAAAAACTTATTTATAAATTATTTATAGCAACCAAACTAACAATACAGGAACAGATATGATTAAGCATTGTGGAAAATTTAGAAAGGAACAGAATCGTAAAAATAGTGCTAGTAGAGAACTGTAATTTAACACTTATTCTAAAATTCTGCTACAATAAACAAAGATCTGAAAATTTCAACATCCGATTTACCATGGAATTGTTGAACGCTCACTTAATTCTAGAACATTAACCACAACTAATTACAATTTTAATAACACAATTTTCTTTAAATATTATTTTCTGAAAATGTTCGTGTTCTGAACTCTTATTTATTGGCTTTAAAATATCAGAAAACTCTTTCGGCATGTCAAGTGAATATTTTAGCATTTAAAAAAAGTGATCAGATCACTGTAGGTATGTTGTAAGCTCATGTTAAAATGTCGCTTGGACATAATTAATTTTGTTTCTAACTTTGTTCTGTTTATAGAGCTAAAAAACAAATTAAAAGCAATATTAAAATAAAATTGTTTATTAAAAGGTTAAACTAAGATCACTTTGATCTCTTTTTTTTGAACGCATGATATTATTAATATTTATTATGATATTATCAATAACTGGCGGTGCACTCTGGGCACATCCATTCTTAGAAACATTTATACTGACATAATATAGAAAAAGATAATGAGTATAATAAAGTTGACAAGCAAAAAAAAATGTCAGTATAAATTTATTAACTGTACTTATACAATTAAAAACGCTACATTCTATTAAATAAAACATAGGTGGTAATATACTGTATCTACGTATTATTTATTTCTTTTTTACTTTTCTCAAATTATGATATCATTATTTATTATACAGGGTGATTTATTTCAATATTAATCATAGGCGGCTTTGCAAGTTTACACGTTGGTCATAGAATATTGTCACATTTTTGATTGCATAACACATTAGCGTCACAGAAAATGGGGTTATGGAAAGAGGTCCGCAAAATTTACATATAAGCTAGGTTAGACATAGATAGATTTACTTTTAATCGCTTTCTGATGATGTAGCTTTGCTACCGAAACGTGCGTCAACTAATAAACTGACATTTTCTTGTGTGGGTTTTTATATAATAAAATTTTGTTTATTTTTGTGGGAATATCTTTAACTATTTACGTCCATCAAAATAAAGCATTATAAAATTGCTATTTTTTTTTAAATGTGTGGCGTCAGAATAAGTTCACAAAAAGAATATAAGTCATATACCAAGAATTCAAAACAAATTTAACCGCTTTTGAATTGACGGGAAAACTCTTTTGGCATTTTTCCTTACTGCATTGGTGCATCCTACTTCACCGGTGGGAAAAAGCGATAAAATAACGGTCTATTTGAACGTTTTTATTAATTTCCCAGAAGATTGGTATTTGGGTGGCGATTTCTCGCAGGCATTTAATGGGACCATTTTTTTTTTAAGAGACCATAAACGGCAAAGCGATACCAACAGCTCATTCTTGGAGAATCTGTGAATCAACTCGACAATGATGAACGGCAGAATGGATATTTATCCAATAGGACAATGCAACGGCGCATACGGCTAATATAACGACTGGTTATTTACGGGAATTTTTCAACGAATTGATTTTATATCATTTGTGGCTCTAAGATCACCAAATCTTTCGAATTCGGATTAAGTATATTCTTTTTGGTCATCTTTAAATTTCTTTTTTCAGAAATCACTTCAATGACATTAGAGAATTAAAAGATACAATAACAGAAATATGTCAAGAAATTTCACCTCAGTGTTTGATAAACGTTTTTAAAAACCAGGGGACCGACTTTTTCATTTCGAGCAGTTTTTGTGAAAAGATAGGTAGAAAGAACAATGTAGTTTGATTAGTTGCTATTGTCTTATCAATTTTAGTAAATGTCAACTGCTGATTGATTGTTGAGAACCTTTTCGCAAAAAGTTCATAATATCGCTGTCAAGACTTTCATCTTTAGCTGCAGTATTACATCTACGATGAATCAAAGGAAATACGATTGTGGTAACAATCAAAAAATATTATGAAGGTTTTTTGGTTATTATTTTTTTAATGTCCTTTCTGCAATCACCACTTCAAAAAACACTATAGTTTATCTGCCGGATAGGCAACCAGTACGACACATAAAATTGTAAGGTGTAAGATTCGACATGCCCTAAAAAATCGCCTATGATTAATTTTGAAATGAATCACCCTGCATATAGATTCACAGATTATTAACTGTTTTAAGCCACTGACATCTGAAAGTTTTTATAAGTACTACACGTGAGCATTAGCGCAAATGGCATGACTAAATATTAATATTACTTATTTATCAACAATTTAAACTAATACTCAGATGTTTCGATAATACCTAAAATGTAGATACGAGACCAAAGCGCATAATTTTTATTTCTGTAACTTACAAGTAACACTTTTATAAAAAAAAAAAGAAATGGATAGTATGACTGCAAAATGATCGTCAATTGATTTAGAACAGTTCCCACAGTTTTCTAACCACACAATTTGAAAAAAACTAATAACTTTGTGGTTAGCTTACTTAGGGACCATGTACCTATCGAAAAATTATACAAATAAATGTTATATACATTTCTAAGAGATATTATGAAGTTTAGTGTTTGTCATGTTCATTTCATTTACACGAATAATATAAAAGTATACAAATAACATTTTCAAAAGTTTACCAGCATTTGATTGATTTGTTGAAAGCAGGGAACAACATGTATTTAAATTATTACTGATATTGAACTGCATTTTAATTTTAATTACAAGTCTCAGATGAATTGTTCATATTTTTCCATTTTTACGCCTCCACACCAACAAACTATCGAAACTGAGCTACAAATTAGTTTTTTACGTCTGCATTTACATATTTCGAACATCTATCTACTAATTAATTCGGTTAAAGAGAAGGTAAACCTCAACCCGTATCACGCTTATAATTTGTTAAAAAATTCCTATTCGTGATATCCTTTTTTTGACTTTCCCTATAGACCCATAAACCTCGTCCCATCTCAGGCGCACACCAATTTCACGCTAAATTAACTTTTCAAATGCATTGCCGTCTAAAGAAGTGGCAACGAAGTCAGTATCCGGAAGACATCATCTTCGACCTCTTCCAGTGACTTAACATCTCGCGGCACGTGCTCGATCATTACGGCTCTTATTACCATGATGATCGACCGGATGTTACGGTTAGTGAGAATTATGAATTGTAAAATTTATTCTAGTCGTTACTGGTTAATTACGCGCAATGGTACTCACCTGAAAAGCTGATTTCTTTACTAGGATGGATGATCTGGCCTTTTAGAGGAAGAAATACGAAGGGTATGCTTTGAGAAGTAGAGCCACCGACGAAAGGAGCCAAGATGCATTCTGTAAGAAAAAACAGACGGTAATTTGTCACAAGTTGTATTGAAATATTTAAATAAATTAATAGAAAAGTTATTGACTTTCACTTCCACAGTCCGTTTAGAAGCAAATTAACAAACCCGAAAAACATTTTTGATGCCCATCTGCTGCACATGAATCTGTGGAAATTGTTTATATTTCGACGGCTAATTGCCGCGAAAGTCAAGTTCAACACCTGTCGTGTACCACGCGTAGGTCAATCGGCACGGAATCAGGTGGAACTCGCGGTCACTTAGAAAAGAGAGAATGTTGTAGGATTATTTTATGATTACTTATTTAATATAATGTAGTCATTTTCAGACTGAATTGTTGTTATACGGGAGGAGAAAACGTAAGCGCCATGTAACATACTTTTAAGTTTTAAGTGACCGTCTAACTTTGAGTAGGTACATGCTTCTTGTTTTCCATTTTTTTTTGTGGGAGTATTATAATAACTTTCCAGTGAGAGGTCATTTGACCTATCGGTTTTTACTAATGTATCACAATTTAGACATTTCAAGGACACAGTATGTCGTCATTTCATATTTTCTACAAAGTTGCACCTGAGGCAATTTAAGTCTTTTGGGTTTAATAGCTCTTCATATGAATATGCATTTTGGCACAGATCTTGGATGCTTTACATTAACTTTATTTTTTGATTTTTCTGCGTTCCCTATACTCTTTAGTTACTTTAGATTTTAAAAGATTTTTTTAATGATTGTCTTAAAACCCTGTTTCTTGCTGCAATTTTTTGAGTCCCTGGATTATTAAAATGTTTTGACGGATTTTTGTGTCACAACCCATTTAAAATTTAAAAGTGGTCTATTACCAAAAAGACCATCAGGAGACTTTGTATTGCACTCGGTGATGAAGCCGAGACTTTAGGAAGTGTATATGGAGATCTAGTTTCTTACGTTTTAATTCGAATTTGCTAAATGTGACCTAGCGACATATCAAATTATTTGAGAGTCTTTAGCAATTAGAAACATTCGGGGGCATTTCCCTTTAACAAAGATTTTGCACCATCAACTTGGAGTCAAAAAACTTTGTTGACATTAAACTCCGATAACTTAAATCATAATTAAAAAGAACATTATGTCAACTGGAGCAGGAAAACTCTAAAGAAGGGCCACTTAGGCACATTCAGAAACAACATTCTTTTTCAGGTTTAAAAATTTATTTTAAGTATTTTCGTATTTTAAGTACTTTTCCAATAATATACTATTCATTCTTCCTATTTTTTTAGTCCTTTGTGAGTCTGCCTGATGTGCGTGGACGCAGCATTTACAAACGTACATTTTATGGTACAATTTTAAAAACTGTTCTCACACACGTTTAGGTGTGAGAACAGAAATGACTATAATTAAACAAACTCGATTAAAACACGCAAAACGTGTAAAATCATGCCTTCAAAATTGAGTTGGTAATAACAAGTATCTTATATATTTAAACGACATACGCAAGTATTAGTGGCAACAAATGTGCAACCCATCGACAGCAATTACTAATCATCTCAGTGTAAGTCATTAGAAACCAGAAACACACGCTACCTTCTCAAACTGGTAAGTTTTATTATTTTTATTTAAATTTTCACATTGTAGTGTAGATTTAATGAAAAATAGTGCACGGTATGTGTATATAAGATGTTTGAGAGTACAACCGCTGTTAAAAGCACTTCACTACGCGTTTTGCTCTAAACCCGCGTGCTTTAAAGGCTCTCTTATACGTTCATATTATACTATTAATTTCCCGAAAGTGTTTACCATCACCGTACTCGTTTTTCCTTTAGTGTCTGTAAATTTATTTATCTTTGCTTTGATTTCTCGTGTATTATACATCTTTTATGCAAATCTGTGTTGCTCTCACTACTTCCTTTAATTCACTATGTGTATTAGTAGAGCATTTATTAATGCAAATATTTGTAACAAGTTTTCTTCAACTATGTCGCCATTGACCCCGATATCTATTTTAGTCATTTTAAAACCAAAACAAACCGACAACATTTGCAAATTTTAGAGCGTTGTTCGCAGTTGACAATGTAAAAGACACCTATCATTTAAATTTCATGGAATTCACAATTCAAATTTTTTAAATTAAACTGCAATTAGCTTTCATAACTGCAATTGTCAAATTTATTGCAACGTTCGTGAAATAAGTTCTATCATTCAACCAATTATTATAATATGTGTTTTACTAAATTTGATATATTGTGTAATTTACCTTTAATTTGTTGTTATTTATTTCCGACTGTAAATAAATTAAATTTATAGCTTTAAATTTTCTAAATCCCAAAAAAAATTATAAATTATAATATTTCAAATGTATAAACGAAATAAAAATGTACTTCACTCTCCACCAGCGATTTCTGTTGGAACTACAACATGACCTGGACATTTTCGAAATTTCGATTAAATCGATTTGCGTGCCAGAATCTGATATGTAGCTCACCACTGTTTGCCTAATTCGATTTTTAATTAATCCAAGATTGATTGTGTCTTCACATCGTCAGGCTTTACCATGATTGGACAAGATTTAGTTCTAGATTAGTTCGAGATTAAACAAAACCCACAAAGAAACTAAACGGGCTCTTTTCATTAGGAAGCCTCTGCGTTGAGAGCGCGCCGAGGCTATAAATCATCGTTCTCTATTCAAATCTCGTCTGTATCGTTGCAAACGCCATAAATCATGGCATTGTTTAGCAACGGAGCCGTATCATTAACAGCTAAGCCTCACACCTTTGCAGAAACAAAAAAAAAACTTAAATTAGAATAGACATTTAAGTTTTCAAATTCACAAATCATACTTGGGATTGTTTATAGCAAGAGGTAGTTAAACTGGTCATACAGCATTTATCTCCAAATTAAGTAAGATTTATTCGCATGCCATATGGTCTTCATAAAAATCGTAATAAAGTTTTCCGAAGAAAGTCGCTTAATATTCATCGGATTTCCTCTCAATTATTCCGATTTTTAATGTGAACCAACAGCCGGTGAACACATAATCCGCAATGCCGTCACAGCAAGATCAAGATACTTAGTTAAAGAAAAAAAAACGTTTGCATCGGCAAAATTTGTCCCACTTTTCACGAACATTGGATCCCACTATTAATAATGTATGAATAAAATTTAATCAAACAGTGTCGGTGGCATATTAATAGATTTACCGGAGGCTAAGATTTTTTCTAGTTCTTAATTGACGACGCTGGAAATCAAAATTTATGTGCGATCTGTCAGTAGGTGAAATTGTAGTCGAATATCGAGAAGTCGATAAGTTCTCTAATTAATACGAGGAATGCTACCAAGTGTGCATTCTAATAGTCTTGTAACTCTCAATAAAATAAAAACGTTGTTTATATCTACGAATCTTCCGCTAACATTACAAACGTTGTAATTCTTATAAAGATGTTGAAGAATTTATTTGGACATCTACACGTAGAGGCAAAATTTGATGCCGTGGTAAAAACGTTTTTACTTTTGACTTATTTATGAATAGTGTCAGAAACTGTGAGAGTGTGCACTGTTTATAACTAAATTGAAATGTAGAACATTTTCTTAATTAAAATTTTGATGTCGATAATTAAAATTTATAATAACTTCACTTAGCTTGTTGAAAGACGTTGAGAGGTGATTTTGCAAGACTAGAACATTGATTACGCATTATAATTTGGTTTTGTAGGGCCCTCGGCAATTGAATTAGATTGTACTAATGAAAGTAATATCAAATTGAACTATTTTCTTCTGGAAACAATGTACAAAATTGGAGAGGAATTAAATAGTACAATCACCGGCACCGGACATCCGTCAGTCGTATAATAACAACTCATTTTTAACTTTAATTGCATCTATACCTTAAACTTTTTGTTAATAACGATTTCATGATAAATTTTATAGCAAGGAAATAAGTCAATTTACAAAAATCATAATTTTTGCACGTTCTCTAAATTATAAACTATCTAATTTGTCAAAACAGTCGCACTTTTTTTCCTTAGGAAAACATATCGCAGTTTTCCAGCAAAAATTAGCATTCTAAATGTCAAATGTTTACAATAATAAGTAAAACAATTTCGCGAATTTTATTTATTATATTTTTGAGGATTTAAAGACAGAACTGAAGAGCAGTGGGAACAGCTGACTTGGTCCTTAACAAACTATTTATAATAAAACTTTATAGTCTTTATAATTGTAACAATTTTGAATTTTTGGATTTGTCCAAATTTTCAGATTATTTGATTTTTTGCCTTCTTTTTAAATTTTCACTGTTTTGTTCTTTTAGATTCTGAAGTTTTTGTGTTACCCCTTGGATTGTATTCATTTTTGATTTTTTATATTTCTTACACTTTCTTTTTTTTAAAGATGTATTTTAAATAGTCTTTAAAATGATTGTATCCGTTGCAATTTTTGGATATTTTGTATTTAATTTCTTTTGAACGCTTTGCATCGTTTCTTTTTGATTCCGCAAATTTATCAAAAATTTTATTTTGTCTACTTTAAGATTTTCGACTTTCTTTAGATTTTTACATTAGACTTTGTTTCTCAAATGTTTATGTCTACTTTATAGACTAATTAGATTTTTAATTTCTGTATTTCGAAGTTTCTATTTTTAGTTTTTTTTTAATTGGCTATATTCTTAGCATTCTTTGTTTTATTGGGATTCTTCAGATCCTTAATATGCTTGGGTTTGATGTATTCTTCATACCCACTGAATTTGTCAGAATTTCTAGATTCTCAGATCTTAAAATTATCGATATCATTTACAGTCTTTTGTGCTTTGGACGTTTTAGACTTTTTTAATTCTTTGATTTTTAGATTATATAGATTTAATCCTGTTAAGATTTTTTAATTCTTTGTTAAGTTAGAAAACTTAGTTAATGGCGGTCTTGTTTCTGCATATTTTGTTTTATATGTAATAAAGAAAGGTATGTGGCGTCAATAGTTCACAATATGACTATACAAAGAAGTTATGTGTGCAGCTAAGTTTCTAATTAGTTGTGCGAAAATATCTAACATTGCACTGGAATAGTGCGAATTGCTAATTAGTATAATTACCATATATAAAATTCAAATTGATTTTTCGTTGACGTCTAAATTAACAGACTACGCAGGGACACATTATTGGCCTTTAAACTAACTCCCATGGATTTGTTACTACAGTAGGTCTGATTCGTAGCTCCAGTGAACACAATACAAGACGTAAGTTATATCTAACAATCGGTAAAAAATGAAAACCAATTTTCAGGAGGATTTTAAGTACTTAAGTACAAAACTGGAACAAACTGTATAGAATAAAGAGAATTCTTTATCAAGGTAATAGAATTTTGCAATATAACATTTTAAAAATTACAGAATATATTTTGTATAACTCCAATGGTCTCCTTTCATTACGACACCACAAAATCTCTTGTCAAGCATGACCATTGAAAAAATGCCACAGAAATACCGCATTTAATATTAATCGCATCGAATTTTGCGAAAATAATTATCCCATGAAATCCACACAAGGAACAAAGACAAACAAGTTCATCGAACCAAATGCTATAACGGCCGAAGCATCTGCCGTCACCGTGAAAAACAAATTCGAACATAATAAACCACGATGGTTCAATGATGGCATGCTGGGACTTTACACCATATGGTTGATGGGACAGATTGCGTTACAACAACTCGATATTTAATAGCCGCTCATGAAAATCATACGCATGACCTTGGGGATGGGACAATTGATAGTTGGATACCGTTAACATTGCCAAAATCGATGCAATCGATGATGGCACTAAGGCGGTGAGAGGTGGAATATGGTAACGGTCATCCGGCACGGTGACCTACGACCCGAAACTGGGGCTTCCGAGATTTCTAATTCCCATTAAGAGACCAAAGCAAAAAACGTTGATGCGTCAGGTTATTATTAATGGTAATTGGATTAGGGTCGGCATTTTCACTACAGTATTTTTCAAGTTTTCCATCTCGTTCAGCTACGATGTTGATAGAACAAAGCTAGAAGATACTGGAAAACCACTGGCTTTAATCAATCTTCCAAGAAACTTAAAGAGAAAGATTGTCTAATCATGGAACTCATATATTACAGCAACTGTAAGCTTTCTGATTTGTAAAAAGACGACAGTCTCAAACACAGTTCAAAAAGTCGTTTGATATACAAAATGTGTCGTAAGCTGCGTATACTCAGCGATTCCTATTCTATGCAAAAAAAAAAAAACGTAGAATGCAACCTTGTCAAGCTTTTAGTTCAGAAGATGAAGCTAGTAAAACTTGATAAGTTTCTGAGACTCAATTAATTGACATTAATTAATATAACGATCGGAATAAAGTACCTTTTACCAGGCACCGTGTTTTCCTACTTTCGTACATTTTACATCCTCTCATCACCCATGAACTTTCATGCGACGACTTACGTGCATGAAGTTTGTAATTGCTGCAGAAAACACGATTTTGAAAGTAAATATAAAGTTTTTTGAATACAGGATTAGTCTTAAATAATGCAATAAACTTGCAGTGATATTATCAGATTGATAAACAAACGGGAGTTCCGTGTTTCCTCAAAAACTGGTAATTATGTGTCAGTGCAGAAAAAACCAAATGTAGCTTTATACAGAAACGGCATCGGTAAGGTCAAGTTGCCGCTTTTGCTGCAGCAAATACATTTCACGATTGATGACGTTGTCAAATGATACTGTCAGACGCCTTTGCTTGACGACTCGATCCTAAACAAGCTAGTCATATTGTACGGGTTCGGGGTGCATTAGATAATATCGCACAGGTTTGTAAGGAAATCTTGTTTTTCCCACTTGTTACATAAATAGTTATTTTGAGCAAGGGGACTTGAATGGAAATGGAGCGTCTTCCTAACGGGTCCAAGAAAAGTTAAATTACTTAGATCAATGACTTTCCACATAGTAAACAAAATGGGCTGAATAATAGTATATTAAAAAACGACGTTCATAAGGAATCCAAGTTTCGAAAAAGAATGAATATTATACTGTTTTTTCTACTCTTGTTTGGCGATTTTAAGCTAAAATCCAAATTTTTAAAACCTGAGGAATTATTTGTAGTTGATATGCTAAAAGTCAGATTGTGACATTTAACATTTCAAATTGTCACTACTATAAATTATTGTTGTTAAAAATTTGCGAAAACATTGTATCTCTCCAAAAATTCAAGAAATTGCCCTAAACAACACCACAAATTTATTGTCAAATAAATCTCGTTTTTTGTATGAAAAAAAAAATGATATATTTAAAGATTAGTCTAAGAAATAGAAAATCTCCAATATTTTACTGACATACTTGGATTAGAAAAATCTAAGTACAAAGCATTTACTTTGTGTGCAAGGTATTCAGTGTTAAGATTCGATTAAAATATTAGGGAAAATGTCGACCTCTAGAAATACAGCAAACTGCAGGCTTTTCTAAAACGGTCATTGGATGGTTTTGTACCTAAAAAAGACTGGAATTTTTGACGAAAATATTAATAGGTTTATAAAAAAGCTTAAGCTTATGATAGAATGTATTTGGCAATGAAGGTAAAAGTGATCTTCATGTATTTAAAAGATTCAATTTAATTTTAATATTATTCTGTTGATTGTTAACACGTTACTAAGATGTTGCATATTTTCTGGTTTTTAAGGAATAGTTCTGGTTTGGCGGATTCTTTAAAGCGAAGTTTCCAATCGACCGATAGCTCTAGGTCTCAGCAGTACCCTAATCAAAATTTACCCATTTTCAATAAGTGCAGTCAGATGAATCATGTGGGAGTAGAAAAGTTAGCGGTCAAAGTAATTCCAGTAAGGACCTTACCCGGTGTTAAATGCCCAAGATACATGCAATGTTACGAATAATGTGTAAAATAAAAATATTATACCGTTTTTTTTGACGTTTACATTATTTGCTATTTAACAATGACACTTGGAAGGGCTGCTAATTTTGAAAACATAAATTACACCAATTCTGTTACTAAACTCAACTAGACTGTTACGACACTAAATCGAATGTCATAAGAACGAACTTGTAACGCAAAGTAAAAAAAAGTATATTAAAAAACTAAGTTTTATATATATGTAACATATATTATGACACAAGTACAAATTTGCAGCAATACTGCCGGAATAAGACGTGCCTGAAAAGAACGAGTGGTCTTAAGTTTTATAAGACGAGTTTTTTTATGCTATTTGTCCTAATTTGTATTTTAGATCAATTGTTTTTGGTGAAGCCTGACATTTTAAATTTAAGTAGGCCAAACATAATTGTGAAATTGTAAAAATAGTGGTCTAAAATGAATTCAGAAATTTTCCGACTTTACTAGAAATACGGCAAATTGCAGAAAATGCCACGGTTAATTTGACACTGCCATTTGACATTTCCCCAAATGTGTGATACCAACTTTTTAAGTACTTACGTCATCTTTAAATGTCCTCTTTAAAAGAGCCTGAAATTTGCTGTACTTTGAAATGTCGACGTTTTACACATAAAGTAAACGCTTTATTATTTGTTCTTTGTACTTCAAAGTATGCTAGTAAAATATTTTCTGAAATTGTATAATTTTTTTATATCTTACCCTTAGACAAATTTTCAAACTTTTCAAATTCTTGATTCTATTTGTACTTTTGGTAGGATAAGATTGTTTTCACTCATTTTTAACAATACTAATTAATGTGTGATTTAATTGATTGTTGTGATAGTATGAAATGTCAAATATCACTGGTTGTTAGCGCATACCAACCACAACATAATTTTCGATTATTTGTTTACATTTTCCAAAAAAATGATGCGAATTTGGAAAAAATAGTATAAAATCTTATTCTTAAAACTCTTAAGACACTCTAAACTTGAGTCCGTGTCTTTAAAATTCCCTATGAAACTCGTTCTATTTCAGTTATTTTAGAAAAATGTAGCATCATACTGTAGTTATTTATTTATATAATAAGTACATAACATTAGACTTTATGGACAATCCAAATTTATGGTCAAACGAAGCTAATAAGCAAGACAAGTCTATAGAGTTGTTTATGCACGAATAACATACAAGAGATTATGTTTGGAAGGAAGTTTTTTAAATCTGACAAATATCTTGACATATTTTTTTGAGCAAGTGAGCAACTCTGTATTAACTGAAATAAAATTACCTTATTGTATCGGCACTTATTATAAAACTGCACTTTATTGTGGTAAAATTATGCTATAAAAAATGTTTTATAATGCAATCGAATAAAAAGTATATTATATTTATTAGAAGAGCAAAACAGAATACACATTACTGCTATACACGAGATTTCCAGCAAAAAAATTTACTTAACTAAATCTAATTAATAAATGTTATTATTTTCTCACGGGCGCTTGATGTGAGCCTTATAAAACCTTTCCATACTTTGGATCAATCCGATCATCTAGTTAACGCATATCATGTTACCACATAATCTTAGTGGGACAATCTGCTTCAAAGACTGGCGAACGGGAATCGTATCTAAACTGCTACGCTTGCAAACTGTTGAATGCCTGAGCAGTTATCGAATCCTTGCTCATCCGTCGTGACGAAGATACACAACCCTTGAGTGTCGCCTTATATGCCTTTACCTTTAAGAATGTAGTAAGTAAGCCTCTGTCACTATGAATCCGTTGAGCCACACGTTCTCCCTAGCGTCAAATGGTGGGACGTTCGCACTCTTTTCAAATATGCTACCAGTATCCCCTTCTCAGGAGCGTGAAGGCAAACCCCATTGAATTGACTAGCCTGATGGAATCCGTTTGTGCAAAAAGGTGGCGTTTCAGGTTTTCTTCATTTTTAAATTTTGGTAAACCTTTTTTATGTCAGTTCGTTTTTAAAGATGTTATTATGAAGTACTTTTGATTTGTGAATGGTTTAGGTTAGTAGCTTAACTGTCTTGAGGTTACCAAAAATTTTTGCACGCGATCATTTAAATTAGTGATGTAGATTAGAAATTCCTCTATGTAATGAGTTCAATACACTTGTTACAAAAAATAACTTCGTATCAGATTTCTAGATTTGAGCAAAGTATACCTGTATACTGTATTTAATGAATTTTTATGCACTCGTGACACACCATTAGTTCAACACGTCAAGCTGATTGTTGTCAGTTTTACCATTTCATACTTCAGTGGCAAAAAGTCCATTATTTATTCTTTTCTATGTTTTATATACATTTCACCATAAATGTGGTGCTAATCTGAAGTCAGTAACGTTTCACGTTTCAAGTACCACTTCTCCGCTTAAATCCTTACCGAACACGACCATTCTACTATCCTGACAGACATTTAGTATCTGTCTAACTGTTTTTCCAAGAATCAGGAAGCAAAAATCGTATTTCCACACAATCTCTCGATGCGACGAAACACGTCTTTTCCATATAAATCCGCCTATCTCCGGACATCCCTCTATAAATCCCACTAACAACGTTGCCAACCTCCCAATACATTTCAAGCGTCTTTCCCTAAACAAGCCTATAGAGTATAGAAAGTCCGCAAGGTTGCGCGTGACTGACCCGACCTGCCTCACACCGTCCCATCGCGACAAATCACCCGCTGATTTATCTGCCCATCACGAACACAATAAGGAAACCTGCTACAACTGACCACATTCAAGCCATTTGTCGACGATGCCCACATTCGAGCCATTTGTCGGCACCGTTCGATTATAAACAATACGATTTCTCTCCAAGAGATGAGTCCAATCGTTTACGTGACCTATGAGGAAAAAAGCATTCGATTTACGCGAGATTCTTCAGAACACAGTTACAAGTTATCGTCGTTAATCTTGACCTCTCATTGTGGCAGCACTGCGTAGGTCTAGGTTCTGGGGGAGTTTTTTTTTTTCGTTATGGTGGTAGTGGAATGGTACGCACGACTTTCAGGCGCACCTTGCCATTGTCGAGAATTTAGAGAACAAGTGTTACCAATGGATTTTTTCGACGTTTCGTGGAGGTCATTGTTTTAATAGTGGGCTATAAGTACAAATTACATGTTGGAGATTGGAAATGATTGTAATTAGAGGTGCGCACGGAGCACTGCTGCTTTATGGTAAAAAGCCGTCATTAATTGTGTGCGAACTGCTTATCTAAAACGTGAATAGCGTTAAAGGATTAAATTATTGTAACGTGATAATTAAGTTATACGTATGTTTGGTGACAATGCGAACTATTCCCACTCTATTAAGATGTATGAAAATAAACACTAATTTCATTAATAGAAAGAACACTTGCATTAATTCAAAGGAATTTGCTTTAGTTTTCACAAAAGTGATGTTTTAATAAAAAATAAAGATTACATTTTCACACGAAGCAATTTAAAATATACATAGTTAATTAATATAATGCTTGTTCATCATTGTTCCCATGTCTTTTATTCTGCATTCTAGAAGTCGCGTTTTCAATTAATGGTAACCGACATCTTGGAATATTTCGTCCCAAGCTTCTTAGATGAAACAATGATGAATGCGATAACTTTTTTTTCTTATTTGCGTAATTTTAGAGGTACAAGGTATAATATTTCCGACATAGCTTTTAAAATCAAAATCTTTAAATGATCTTGTGTGCCTAATTAAGTACTCGCGATCGCCTTTTGCTAACGAGATCAAAAGTTCAGTATTTAGATACTGTTATTGAGAAAAAAAACACTACAACTTAAAGTGTTTGCAAATTGAACTGATTTTGCGACATGAATGGATTATAAAATGAAGAATTTAAGATGGAAGATTAATAGCTTGAAAATGGTAGTGTAATAGAGACCTTGAGAGAAAAACATGTTTCACAACATATTTAATGAAAAATCTACCAATAAATATCATTTTCGGTTCAAGTGTAGAAAAGAAGAAAAAAGAAAAAAACAAGCAAAATGAAGGTGCTAAATAGAGTTTACTGATTGATATAAGCAAAAACAATTACAAAACGTTTAAACGTAAATAGAAAGATTATATTAAATTCCTATTGAGAATCAAAAGAAATAAAGAAAAAGTATCAATAAAAATTATACAGGGTGAATCAGCTTTATAAAGCTTCATTTTTTTCATCTTTTTGTAAAAGTTGTTACCTATCGTATAAGATAGAAAGTTGGGTTACCGAAAAATTTAAAGAGAAAGTATAAGCCAAGAGACAAAGTCTTTGAAGTAAACAAATAACGGGCAAAATATAAATTATAAAACAAGCCCTAAAAGAACAACAACAACAAAGCATATAGATAAAAAATGTTAAAAGAAGTAACAACAAATATAGGTAAACAAAATCTTGCAGAGAATATTTAGAGTAAACAACGTTTGTAAAACTTATTGAGAAAACGATTGTGCGAAAAATTAATAAACATTGCAGATCAGTTGTAACCTTGCTGATTCGCTTATTTGTTTATTTGTGATCTAACACTGTGTTAAATATTCAATGAACCCATAGTGGACACTTAAGATACTTGGACGAAAAAACAACCAGAGAGAGAAGGAAACATCATACTTGAGAAAGAAAACGAAAAATTATAGACCACAGTTTTGAATGGCCTGGACGAACTCTTATATGGTTATCGATTGTAAAATCCCAAGAGCAATTTCACATTGGTTAAGGATATTTTGACAAATTATTTGCTGAAGATAGGATAGGGTAAAAATACAAGTAATAAATAATTTTTGATAATGCTTATAGAGACAAATCATCAGGTAATTGGAAAATTCACTTAGATTCTAAATTATTATTGGATGAAGTTTTTTGTGAGAAAATTGTCAAAATGATTAAGAAAAGTGGCTATTTCAAGTTTAATTATTTTAGAGCAAATTCTAGAAAAACCTAGCTCGTGATGTTTTACTTCCTTATTTGTATGCCTCTTACGTGAATAGTTCATTGTACAGGAAGCTTGTTGTTTTGTTGTTTATTTATTATTGATATTCGAAAATTAAATTATTTATTATTGCTTTAAGTCCGCAAATGGTTTAAGTTAACAAGATTTTCCACTGAAGCCAGGCTTTTGTAGCTTCTTTACTGTCATTTATGTAGTGAAGAAATTCTTACTAATATTGCAACTGGTAAAGTCTAATAATTGGCCCGAGGAAGTCTTTTGTCAACAGACGACATTTGGGTTTTATTACATTTCTGTTCCTTTTCTTTACATGTTTATACAAACTTGTTGGCTTAACTGTACAGCTGACCAAAGTATGTACCTACTTATATTGATTTCTGCATATTTATTACGTATTAGTTGTCTATGCATACAAACTCAATTCAATTTCCAGTCAATTTTAGTTTCTGCGTTTTCAATACTTTCGTCATTTACTTTAAATGTGCACTTTTTTGTGAGCAATAAAAGTCTAGTAGATGACAAATGGGATATGCAATGCAACAGAAATGTTGTTTGTTTTAAATTTATTTTCTAATATTTCAAATTAACCAGTTTTCCTTTTGTAAAAAACACGTATACTGCAACTTCACCATTACAAAATCAAACAACAAAAGTGAGTTGAAATGAAGTTGTACCACATCAAACGTTTAATAGAAACTGAAACATAACAATGTTCCTAAGGTTACAACCTGCAGCAGTCCATCGTTTTTATTCCTGTAACATTTACAGTTTTATACAGCATAATGCGGGTAAGATCCGATCGGTTTGACACGTTTCAGGTTAGAATTATAGAAAACTAACAGTACTCAGATATTGTTATTTTCACATTATCAAAAATCGAAGATTAATGTTCACATGCAAGTAGTAATTAATAAGGATAATACTGGATATTTTCGCACAATCTGATAAAGCAAACATGATATGAAACGAAAACATGGTTAAAGGAGTTACTGGTCAGTTTTGTGTAATTATAGTTCAACTAATTTTGTTGTTACCATGTAACTGTATAACGGAGTCAAATTCAACAAATAAAAAAACATGGCGTTGGTTAGTAGAACAACCTTTATCCCTTCCTCTAACTTGCTTAAGAGATAATTACGTTAAAAGCACCCTTTTTTCTCGCCAAAAGTTTTCGAATTTTTATTTTTAGGACTTTAAAAAACGTATGTACAGTTTATTGCTTTGTTTAAGCTCTACTCGTCAAGCTAAGATAAAACTTAGACAGTACTTAGATGTGTATTTTACTGTATGTGCTGTAAAGAAGCATTCCGCTAAACAAGTACTCCATTAATTCATATTTTGCATCATACTTTAGGTAAACAGTGTTTATCTGTCTAAGAGCACGTTTTCGCTCGTGTCAAACTATTTATAAGCTTTCGTACATACCACCGGTTTATGAAAATTTTCAAACGTCTATTTGAAAGATACTGCATGACATCTGTGCGTATGCGTACGTAGATATTATATGCGTGTACATAGTAAAACGTGCAAGCTTGTAGATCCTTGGAAACGTAAACAAATCCTTTTATCTCTTTTTAACACCGAGCTTGACCTCCAATAAAATTTTATTAACGATCTGTGGCAACAGGTTTCTTTGCTAAACCCTCGTTCACAGCTAAACATAAAGTGACGTCTTCTCCCTTCACAACAATCGTAACAGCTCCAATAAAACATAATTGCCTCAATTACCATACAAATTCCATCATTGGTACATGTTTCCTCCGTTTAACAAAATTAGAGCATTAATCCAGCGGATGCTTCGGATTCCAAATCGGAGCTTTACCATTCCAGATTTGCTGCAGATGACGTTATAATAACCGTCACGAATTCACTTTACCGGAAAAGTATGAGTCGGTGCATTCTATAACAATTAGTCGAAGATTTTTCAAAATTTTTCACTGGTGGAGCGTGACTTGAATGTCTTTCATTGTAGATCGTTGTCGGCTGGAAGCCTAAAGCTCCGAGTTTCTTCAAGTTCTTTAAATAGTTTAGCTCAATTATTATGATGTTGTCTGCTTCTTGTACTTGAAGTTTTTTTTTGTTTTCTCGCATGTCCGTAACTGTTAAGGTAATGGGTAAACGGTGGTATGTTTATCGTGTTTCCTTATTAAATATGACAGAAGGAATATGCACGCGATAGGAGAGGACTTTTAGAGATGTTAGATATTTATGAAATTGGACTCGAGGGGAGTTTGGTGCGAAACACAAGATGCTGGAATGTTATTTATTAAGTGAGTCCTTGGAGGAATAGTGTCTATCTGCGTTAAGCTTAAAGCTGCATTAGACTTATGTTTTCAATTTTCATATCTATAAACTAGAAATTAATCTAAATTTTTATAATTAGTTATTTTACTTTAAAAAAAACTTTAATTCGTTACAAAATAGATCTGTTTACACAAAAAATCTAATCGTACGTTAAAACTTCTTTATTTGATTAGGACTACTTTAGTTGTTAAACTGGAAAATAAAAATTTGCCAATTGTTTTAAACTAAATCTTGTTAACATACCGTTTCTTTTAATGTTCTTTTAATGTCAAATTAAATAATTGAAGTTCTTTTTTTCATTTTTATTTGATCATCTTCAATTCTTCGTGTGTTTTTTTAAATGCTATTTTTCAAAACTGTTTGTTATTTTCATGCCGTAAAAATTTTTGTTTCTACTTTTTTTTTCGGTAATTTGTAAAATATCATTTTATGAGTAAACATAAATCTTTGTTTTTAGCAGAAAAAAATTGATTACAATTGATAGTATTCATGAAAGGTCACACAAAATATGAGTAATCAATCGTATTTATTGTGCTTTTGTTCTTTTACATGTAATTCTTGTTAGATATCGTCTCTCTCGCAAAAATCGAATTAATCAGAGGACATGTAGTTCTAGAATTTACGCTACATTCAAATTGTCGTTGGTAAATAACGGATTTTATGACAAATACGTATGTGTTTTGTAGGTTAACAATTTTAATTAAAGATACTTTAAAAATCTTTAATATATGTATTTGCATATTACACAAATATACATATTTTATAAGCAAAACATGTTCTGTATATTAAGTAAATTTAGACAATTTTTAGAAATGTTAAGTACACGTCGGATGTCAATAAAGGAGTGCCGACAAAGGACAAAAATCGAAAAGTGTGTCTGTTACCTATTTAATGTATATTAACCGTATTTACAAACAAATATCAAATTCTAAAGTATTTCAAAATTATATAATTTAGATAAATGAAAGACAACAAAGGGCTCAAAGAATCCGAAAGTCCAAATCTTCTGAATAATTCAGAAAAATAATACTTTAAAGAAGAATTTAAACAATCTGTTGGCTTTCGATCTGACAAAAATCAGAGAAATTAGAGAACAAAAAGATTCAAACGTATAACAAGTCCAAACAATGCAAATAATTCAAGACTTCAAAACTGAAAAAAGCTAAAGAAAATTTGTAAAATTTAAGGAATTCGGAGATTTTAGAAAATCTATTGGAAAATTAAAAAAAAAAAACAAAAAAAAATACATTTTCATAAGATGTCAAAAAATTAAAAAAGCTCAAAGAATTAGGAAAATCTGACAAATTCATAAAGTATAACGATAAAAATGAATCGAAACTATTTCATGGACAAATATAGAATCCCAGCAATAAAAAAAACTAGAAACTTAAAAAAACCTAAGAAATCCAAAAGACTACATACTCTGTTTAAATAGACAAGTGGATCGAAATATTATTGCATGCAAAACTTCTGGGACGCCGTTTATAAATACCATAAAATATATGAAATTGAGAAGTTGTAATCTTGATAATTTAACTGAACAATTTATAATAATCTTGATAATTTAACGTTAAAATCAATTTTAACGGCAGATAATAGTTTTTCTTTTATTATTTGAAGAACTTTTCATACACTTGAACAGGAACTTTGTGTAAAAAAATTGATTCTCTAATAGGTAACTGCAAATAGACGTAGAAGCGTGTTGTTAATATTGATTTTTACTACCAGTGTTGTGGTCGTAAAGGTTAAATTTAGTGAGTTATTCATCATTCTAAGCTTTAATGTAAGACAAGAAATTCTACATGTATAATGATGGTAAAGTTTAAGTGGATTTAGAAATAAGTATTTGATGATTATGATGCTAGAGATGATTAGCTTTAAGAACACTTTTACGATTTCGGATGTCAGGGAACATTTCATACCTGAATGGATTTTTAAAAAGTCTCAGCTTCAAAAAATAACAATAATATACAGACTTTGAATAGTTTACTTGATAATAATTGATTTACATCAAACATTCAAGACAACGTTGGATCCAATACAATACCTAAATAACTAACAATTCCCATATGATTCGGAACTCGGAAGCCTTATTACTATTCAGAACTATTTATTTGCAAGAAACCACTTGACTGGCCGTGATATAGAGCACTTTAGGGTTTCAAGATAGTGATTCATATAAATCTGGAAGAACATTTATACACGTTCAGTCACGCAAGGTTAATTTCTAAATTTTCTGTTAACGCAGAAATTTTGCTAAATCTGTTTAATTCACTTGTCAGGGGGGTTTCGAGAAAATACAAGAAGTCAATAAAAATAGGTTTGAGGCATGTCTATAAACTAATAGAGTACACTTTAAACATTTACCATTGTTTTACTGTTGTAATTAACAAAATTAATAATTAATTCTTTGACTGTAATTTTAACGTTTTTAGTCAACTTAAATACTATTTAAATTTTTAAATAAAATCACATTCAATGCGTTATCAAGTGATGCAGTGGAGAAATAATTTTTACGTGACTAGAGCTATATAGTAGGAATAGTGAAGGTGTAAGGATGGATCCTAGTGGAACTCCCAACTTAAAAGGAGCCTTCTTTGACATAATACCGTTACCTTATGGTATTTATTGTCATTTTGACAGATAATCTAAGTTCCAAGGATTTGTTTCCTATTCCCTACTAAAATTTTAGGAGCAACTCAATCAAAAGCCTTGGATGGAACAAAAAAAGTCGGGATAGTTTGACTTCGCTCACAAAACGGTGTTGTTTCACAATTGTAAATGTAGTTGATTTTTTCGGTTCATACCCAAGTTGTTTGGTAGATAAGATTTTATTGTTCACACAAGGCGTCATTAAACCATTTAAAGGTTGTTTAGCAACGTAAGGATTTAAAAATATTGCATTTTTTTAATTATATGAAAAGAGTAGCGGATACTTTACATTGTTAAAGCAAATTTTAAACATTGTTAAAATCAAGTTGATACACAAAGTAGAAAATTTGGATTTGTATCAGTTTGGATCTGTTCTTCAGGACTAAGGCTAGTTTTGTCTTAAATGATTACTGATGTTCCTGATGCTGTGAACAGTAATTTCTTTTCACGGGTAAAAGGACAGCTATCTTAGTCCTTTTGGTACTATTAAAGTTCGAATTTAAAATCAAAACCAAAATTAACAAAAATAAATTAATTATATAATTATTGTATAATTTAAATATCTTGTACTTACCTATTTTAGAATGTTATCTTATCTCCTCATTGCACATATCGAAGTAACCATGCAGTTTAAAGTAACAAGAAACTAGCCATTATCAGACTTAAGATCGATAATGATTGTATTGCTTAACACATTTAACGGGTAAACCAAGTTGCTTATAAAAACCAAAGTGAAATAAAGTTATTACCGTGACTATATTAGTGGCATACCGCAAATCAAGTCTTTAATACAATTCAAAGTTACAGCAAAGATCCTAAAAGAGAAGTCCTGCGGCACGCCATCAATAACACTAGATTTTCAAGACAACATTCCTTTAATATTTACTTTTTTCGCTAATTATACTACTATAGAACTTGATAAGTTTAATAGCATAGGATTACAATTATAAGATTCGCACCATGAAAAGTAAGTGCTATTATTTTCATATTAGTTATACAAAGTATGATGTTGATGTGCACTTAGAAAGATTTTTCAAACTCTGTTCCCTATAATTTAAAAAAAGGCAATCTCGGCGACGAATCTGAAAAATGGCGGCATGTGTCTAACGAGCGTACGTCTATTCGGAAGCAATTACATGCTTTTCTGTTTGCAGCCGCAAGTAAACGATCGGATTTGTATGAGAATCGTAAATAGGCGAGTTACCCATCTGTTCTATGTGATTAGTCGTGGTTCAATACAACCGTTGGTACTGCGACAACCTGTCCAATAAAAATACTGATGTTTTCATAATACTCAGATCCGTTAAATGATAGAAGAAGAACTGAATGTTGCATTTTATCCACTCACTTTACTGTAACTCTAAAATATAAATCCCGAAATCGACTCGGGCGCTAAAGGGTCATAAAAACGCGGAATGCTTACGCCTACGCAGCCGTTAATTAAGCATGAATCTTACTACAATAACAGCGAGTTTCTTCTTTATATCTCTCGTTGCTATAAAATGCGTTTATCCCCGGTACAATGCGTCGGATCTCTGCGTCAGGTGTGCCAATCCAGATATCAACCGAGTAATTTTAGCCGATAACAGTTGGACGTACGGTAACAATCTCCACATAAAACACATATTCTCAGCAGGAACATTTGAATATAATGCTGATCGTGAGCGCACATAATTGAAACTAATTTTTCCCGAAGCAATTGTAATCTTCAATCGTCATATTATTTTCACATAACAGGATCGAAATGGTTGATTCGTACTACTGTACGGGCTTATGTTGCTAGAGAAGAGATTTTTTATTTGTTAATGATGTGCGTGATGGGACTTTGATGGTAAAAATGTTGCCGAGAGTTGCCATTTTTGGATGGTGGAAGGATTAGAAGAATGTGGATGGAAGATTCGTAGAAATGCACGTTATGGAGTGATGGTAAAATGTTTTCTTTAAGTTTATAAAGAAAATAGAAACTTCGAGAAAGGCACGCAGAATAATAAATCTTCTCTTCAAGTTTTTTCAGTAAATGTTCATTAAGCATGGTCAAAGTTTCAATCTAAATAGTTTTTGCGTTTATATAAATGGTTTGATTTTAATTTGATTTAAAATTTACTTCAAAAAAAGTTCAAATCGATGTGGATTACTCACATTCAGCATATGAAAAAGTCAAAATCTTAATACATCAGTTTCATCTAATTCTGTTGAACCGAAATAAAAATGGCATGTAATATGACTGTTAGGTCTTAATCGGTCATTTAAATGCACGAAATTATGGCATGACAAAGTTACCGTTGGTAATATTATAATAACAGCTTAAGACATTACGAATGAATACATTTTCAAGGGTAGATGTTTTTTGGATTTGTTACAAACAGTAACGTTGTTAAGTTTTCTGTGATTAGGTTTGCGGTAAAAATATGGTTTTCGTAATTCGATCATTTCTGAATGTACATAAAGACTTTTACTTGTGTTTCAGTTTTTTCTAATATTGTTTTACTACTTTTCTGATGTTTTACTTGTGTCCCATATTATATCTAACATTTTTGTTAACATTTTAACGTCTAGTTTTGCCATACTTTGCATCTCAAGTGTTATTTTACTTGTTAATTCGTCGTGTTCCTTCGTTCGTATATACTTTATAATCTGTTTTACAATTCCTGATTTTGTTTTTCCATTATTTTATCACATCTCTATATTTTATTGTATTTTCCTTTTATTTGCTTCATTGTTTAGTGTTTGTTGTTTTTAAATTTTTTAGTGTTTAACAAAAGTTTTTTGTTCGCTTAGAAATCCTCGTCCATTGTTTTCCATATACGATAGCTTTGTTGTTGTCAAGTCCACCATTACTTTTATTTTTGTTCTTCATACCTCTTTTTTTTTAGTTAGATTGCTCAAAAAATTTTATTCTTATTTCTGTTTCTGCCTGCTTTACATCTTACTACCTAATAATAACAATATTTTTTAATTGTTGGACATCACTAAAGAGGAGATATGAGAAGAAGGACATGAAGAATCGTTTAGGAAAAGTCTAAGAGCTGTGCAAAATCTAAACGAAAAGACTTTCATAAATTAAAATTTCGAAATTTTAAATGATCCAAAAAATTCAATAAACACAAGAAATAGAAAGAACTTAATGTAGCCAAAAATATAAACAATTTAAGAAGGTAGAAAAAGAGATCAAATAGAAGTTTTCAGGGTAATCAAAAGATCAAAAAAATTTATTACCATAAACAATTCAAGAAAATCCGATTCTAATTATTTCGTAAATAATATCAGCATATAGAGTAAGTATAAAAAGCCTGAGTAATTTGAAGAATCTAGGGACCTCATATTCTAAGGATATGAAAAAACAAGAAAATTGTCAGAACTAAGACTATTCAAAGGATTGAAAAAATACAAAGCTTGACATAGATATAAACGATTTGGAGAATCAAAAGAATGTAGAGAATCTGAAAATTTTAATGGTTTGTATAACTAAAAATCCAAAAAAGTAAGTATATTCAGAATTCAAAGATTATTTTTCACATGTTTGTATATTTTTTGAGAGCTGCTACATATTTTATACAAATTTTGATAATGCTTTTAGTTAATCTTGTTCAAAATGTTCTGGTTTTTTGACATAATAAGCACATAATCATTAGAGAATTTAATAGATTAAACGTACGTATATTATATTTTAAGAAAATGTCTTTTTAATCTCGAAAATTGAATTCTATAAAAAGGAATAAAATTTTAGTAGTACGACTATAAATTTATTTGCTACTTTTTGGATGCTCATAAGTCGAATATCTACCGATAATTGCGTGACGACTGCTTTCAAGCATTCTTAGTTCACTTTAATTCCTTTAAAATACATTTTTTCTTTAATTGCCATTTTTGGATGATGCTATAAGTTCTTCCTGACAATCACTTAAAAAGGTAAAAATATTTGTTTAGCCTTGAACTTTTTCATATTCTCGTCATTTTAAATTACACCAGTTCGTTAGATTTAGCACCAGTCTTAGAATACGTGGTCATGCAAGGAAACGTTACTTTGTACCATCTGCAACTATCCTCATGTAATAATCTAGGCTATTGGTGTCACCATTACGTCAACACCACATTAACATCATCCCATATGACGTACGATCATCATCAATTTTATATCCATACTGAGTACTGACCATGTCATCAATTTTACACTCCTTGCCATTAAAACAATTTCCGCACAACAATTTCAAGAACCAACCTCTATTCAAATTCCACCAGGACTGTCTCTACGGTCATAAACTACAACCATTAAACAATTATTTCTCTCGTTAGTCCTCTGCATTCTTCTCCATTCGTTCTGTATAAATGAATTTTCTCCAAAGAAATAACTGAATTAAATGAATCTTAATTGCGTTTTGTTATAGCAGAGCGCATAATGCATGTCGCGTTTATTTTAATTTAAAAGACTTACCGTGGATGTCGTCAACGCAGATGCGAAGGTCTTCTCTGAAGGCGGGGAGGTGAGGGTGACACTGACAGGTGCAAGGGGCGGCGGCGGTGGGGGCCGAAGCTGTGCCACTACTAAGACCCACGCATGTTTCAGGCCTGCAGGATTTCTGACCTGAAAATAACAAATGATTTGCTTGTGGGAACTTTTTTAAAAGAGACATCACAAGTGACGAGGATAGAATTGCGGTTTGTCGGTGCATAATATGGTAAAATAGTACGTGTTTAAAAATCTCGTTTGCGGTGCTGAGTTAAGACAAGACGTAATGTTCGATTTTGACAACACTAAGAACGTTCCCAAGGTGTTAAGTTTTTTTTTTCTGCAATGATTTCATTTCATTACATTTGAACTATTCGGATAAGACATTACATATAAAAGTAGACCTCATGGAATAATGCAAAAGTCTGAGCAACGGTGTGTGCTATTCATGTGCATAATTTCTTCAGAATACAACATTAGTACTTGATGAAAAAATTATATTTTTATATGTTTAGTAGGAAACATTAGTCTTACCGAAGTCTGTTGCCAGAGTGTGTTAAATCTTTGACACATTTAACAATGAATGCTAAGTTTAGACAATTGGATGCATTAGCACAAGTATTTTTTTACGAAATTTGACTAGACACTTAACATGTATTTAAATAAGCGAGTCCATTATCATGCTTAAAATATATTTTTTTGTATTCTTTTAAGAAAACAACTAGTACTACGTCTACCCAATTGTTTTAAATAAATGTATTTTTATTTTTGAGAAACAGATATGAAATCTCATCTTTTATGACAAATCGTCTGCTAGAATCTCTCAAGTTGAATTTCAGTTTTTCTCTTTTTGAGTGTCTTGAACTACTGAATTGATTTTCTTATTTCTTGATAATAAATACACTATTGAACGAAAATTTTACTACACGCTCGCCGATTACATGTCAAATGCATATTCATTTAAATTTATGCTAGCACTTTCTAATTAATATTTAACAAAGCTGTCAAATATATGCACCAACCATCTAGAAGCATTGAAAATTGTTTTTACTACACTCATGACAATAAAATTGTTATTTTTGCTATAGGTTCAGTAACTGAAATGGTGTTCAAAATTATAATCTTTACGATTAGTGCAACGTCGGAATGCTTTTATGTTGCTTCAGAAATGTGATGACCGTAAATTTTCTGTGTGAATTATGTAGGTAATATTTGAAATAGTAACTGTATTGCTGAGGAAAACTAGTTTTTATTGTCTTTGGTGTAAAAGAACCTAGTTTAGTGGCGTCAAATCCATGTTCTTTGCTTTTCTTAATATTAGATATGCAAGAAGGGGCCAAATAAGTTCACTTGTACGTCATATGCAGAACTATAGGAAACTGTTTTTGCAGATACCTAGATAAAAGATTATAAACTTAAATTTATTTCACATACCCAGTGACCAATCAAAATTTTCTTTTTTTAAAGTGCCACATTATGTACTGCTTTTGAAGTGTTCTAAATTTAAATTTAAATTGTTAATTGCTATATGTTTAAATTATGGACCGTTAATTTTTTAGGGACATAAATAACTAAAATGTAAACTGCTAAAAATAGCCTAAATCTGAAAAAATCTAAAATCCAAAAATATCTTAAAGAAGGCTTTAGAATTTAGAAGTTAACATTGGAAAAGAGACTTAAATTGATACATGTTCCTATAGAGTGAGATTTAAATAATTTTGTACAAAGAAGTGAGACATACTTTTTTTCAAATAAATGAAGGCGTTTTAAGGAAAATAACGGATTAATTAAATAATTTTAATAAAAATGGCTAGACCTCACAGCTCGAGACGAATTACATTTACGACAAAAGTTTTGTAGGACTCATAAATGCAAAGCTGCATTCCGTCTCTAAACAAAATTACTGCTGCTAGGACAGTTATGTATACTTAACATTTGTTTTGGTTTCTCACACAAAAACTTTTAATACATATGCATGAAGAATTAAATTTTACTTCCTTCTACAAAATATATCTTCTAAATTTTTACAAACTGGTGTTCTGCAAGGATGTGTTTTGGGGCCCTTGCTTTTTACTGTACGTACAATTTTATAAAAGCTGTTTTATTTAACTTATTTTTTTCGTTTTATTTTGCGTGTGTCATAAATTATAATAATTGGATATATATCCCTTAAAAACTGTACTAATAATAAAAAAATATTTTCATTCAATTCTTCATGGGTAGCTACTTGAGCATACAGAATTTTGAACATTTATTAATTCTTGTTACTAAGAAACATCTAGAATAAATCTAATAAAAGCACTTGTTTCGCCCACACACTAAAAACTTCTCATACTTGCTGGTGTCGCGCGTTTCCATAGCAACGCTACCATCAGAGCTATGATGAAATCTAACATAAACTGTGTTAATAGATATACTTAGGAACTAAAGTCCCATAGGAAATCAGTTTTCATTCGGTTTACGTGTTTTAGTTTATATTTCTTTACAACACTCTGCAAACGTTGTAGGCTTAAGGCGTAAAAATACATCTATGTTCGATAGCATTGAAAAATAATAAATGAATATCGGCTACAACAGGTGTTAGCGAGGGTAAAATTATTGGATGTTATAACAGAATTAGGTAATGC
Source organism: Cynaeus angustus (assembly GCA_030157275.1). Taxonomy (NCBI): domain Eukaryota; kingdom Metazoa; phylum Arthropoda; class Insecta; order Coleoptera; family Tenebrionidae; genus Cynaeus; species Cynaeus angustus. The sequence goes on from CM058058.1 coordinate 20,357,219, forward strand.
TCCTTTTGAATGGCCGTGCTACTCGCATACAAAATACTCATATACAGCGTATTGATGAAGCACGAAAACATGGCATAATTTTAATTTGTTTTCTGCCCCATACCACTCACTCGCTTCAGCCATAGGTTTCATGCGGCCGTTAAGCGTATTTTAGTTTTTTTAGACAAGCTTTCCTTCGATCAGCTACTATGTCAACTGCTTTGAATGCTTCTAAGACGTGTGGGATCTCTCCGTACAATACTCAAACTTTTACCAATGTTGATTTTGTTGCTGCGGAAGCTACAAATATTGGTTTGAATGCTGAAGAACAACTTCAAGTTGATTCAAGGCAATTGAGAGCATCAACACTGTAACGGCAAGCATTGGAACCATGATCCATGTCTTCAAAAATTTCTACAAGCTCAGACACAATTGTTCCAACTGTAGAGTTTACTCCAGCCCTTACAATTTAACCAAGGAGTGCAACTATCTACCTCATCTACAACGATAAATCCTTTGCCAACATCTCAGTCTATAAAGACTTGTACAGTGTCAGAAGCGACTACTTCGATTGCTTAGGTTCTTCAAGACGCAAGTCAGGTCTCACAAATACGTGTAACATTGCAGACAGCCAACTCGACAGTGATCGCTAATGTTTAAGCATTTACAGCCTGTACAGGTCTGGAAACAATTGCAAATACTTCACGAGCTGAATCGTCATTTCATCTGATTAGCCCAAAATAGTTGAAGCCTAATCCACGCATAGCACAAAAAAAAAGAGATAGGTGCGACGACGGGTCAGAACAACTATCAGTACTGGTTCTTTGTACAAAAAAGAATAAGGGGAGAGACAACGAAGCAAGAAACAACCAACAGAGAAAAGAGCAAAGTGGAAGGAAGCCAACAAAAAAACCCAAAAGCAAGCCAAGCAAGCAGATGTAGAATCAGACAGCGACACTGAAGACAGAAAATGTTTGTACTGTCGGGGTTTGTATTCTGAGTCTAATGAAAGATGAGTCACTTGTCAAGGGTAGCAAGTGGGCGCACTGTGGTTGTGCTAGAACAGAAGATAATGACGACGAAGCAGTCTGTATTTACCCAGTTTGTGAAAATAGTGACGGCTAGACCTGCTATAGCATTTTACCCAATGGATGGACAAGATGAAGATCTTGTACCTTTTTCGGTATTTAAGATGTTGTAGCTTTTTAATGTTTTTGTAAGAAGACGAAGAATTTTTGTGTTTTGTTTGATAATATTTTAAAAGAATAAAGTCTGATTATTTCGCAATAAAAGTTCTTAATTTGTACAAGTAAAATGTGTTTTTTTATGTATTTCCTTAAAGTCACCGTCTTACCTCACTTTCCCCTAATAAAACTACTCTAAACGTAATATAATTGAAAACGTATCACCGACTTAGCTGTTATCATGTTCCATGCCGTTGACGTGTTAAGGTTTTTCAGGAAAATGCTAAAAACACGAAAAACCAGGTCTTACAAACTGCACTAGCAATTAACAGTTTTTTAAACAGTTTGAGTGCTCTAATTCATTTAAATTTAAAAGGAAAGTTAACTCCATTATTTTGCGATAATATAGGGCGTGTTGCGATTTACTAATTGTTCATTTAAAAAGTAAGTTAATTAAAACCGTCTACTCTAAATGGAAAAAATAATAAAGCTTTATTTTTTGTGTAGTAGATCAGTTAGCAAATGTCAGTTAATGCTAATTTAAAATTGGTGAACCTTAAACATCATATTTTAAGGGTTAAAATACAGAGCTTTATTTTTTTGAAGATTTCATTTTCGTCACAAAAAGAGAAGCTAAAATAAAAAAAACTTTAATTATCTTACCTTCTGGACTAAAGACATCACCCTTGTTCTGTCTGATGACCTGCAGCCCAACATCCTTGCTCCCCCCTATCGCGTTTGCCAACCATGGTAGCATCAACATCAACAAACCTGCTACCGCCATAAGGGATCCGACCTCATGACCATTTTATCTGAAAACATAAATTCATACTCTTTACGATTTTTTAAGACACTAGGCAGCAACAGGTTTTAATGGTCCGTTCTTTAGTAGCGGTTAATTAAGAAACAAGGAATAGTGACATGCCCCAATGACCCGTTAGAAGGTGAGACATTTTTTGGACGCCCAAGGTCGAACCCGGAACTAATTCGACAATGGGTTTTTAACGGTATCATCTCAATGAAAGAAATCGTCCGAAAACATTATTATGGTGAGAAGTTACGCAACAAGAGGAAGAAGATGGTCAACGCTTGTTAGCAAATTTATAAGTGATCGTTACGTGATTGGTGTGAGCTGAAACGTAACGAAATGGTTCTTACGTCAATGGTAGACAAAATTGTAAAAAGCATACCAAGTTTGTTAAGATGTACTTAACAAGTCGTAAACCACTGTCCAAATTCAGGTGTTATACTAACATCCGAGTCGTATTTTTGTGCTTTTTTATTAGAAATTATTTAACCATTAGCGAAAAATCAATTTCATCTTAACCTGGCTTATTTACTTATTTTTATTTTATTTTTTCCATTGATTTATTAAGTATGTGTTATTGTAATTGTGTTTTTCACTCTGTTTATGGAGAAAGTAATCGCACGTGGAAATTGAATTAGTTAACCTGATTTTTTCAATGAGTCTGAAATTTTTCCATATGTTTGTGTCCTCAAGCACGAATAACAGCTTTCAAGAATAAACATTAATTAAATATCTAAAAACACTTTAAGATGGTGAGAAGGGTGTTTGTATATAAATTATTAATTTTATAAATTTAAATGGGGCGTATTTTGCTAAAAGCGAGTTTTATAACATTGTTAATTTACGCAACCACCAATTCAATAAAAAAGGATAGATTGACATTTAACATAATTAAAGTTAGTTCCAAGAAACACTAAAACTGTAATCTTTTTTTTAAATTAGAACTTTGAATCACTTTGAACTAGTTGCAACCAACAAAGTGGATTTAAACAGTATGATAGTTTTTTGAAAATGTTAATAGCATAATTTACGTATTTATGTGAGAAGCATTTTATTATGATCGGGAGACTTCCACTGAGAATTGTATATTTTATTTCCAGTCAGATACTTACTTAATAACACAACTATAATAAAATTGTCAGCAGTTGCTTCTACTTAAATTAGCATGAATTTTAAAACGGAAAACCTACACGCCGGTAAGGAAGTGATTTGTAATTACTAGTTTCCTGACAAACGAAGTAATTTATTGCTAATGATCATGAACAACAAATATTTTCAATAAAAGAATATTTGCTTCCGTTTCGTCCATAATGTAACTAAGATCTTACCTAAGAATATACTTTCAATATCCATAGAATTTATTAATAGAAGCATATAAAGAATAGAAAATTAATTGCCAAGATTCAATACGTGCGTCTATCGTGGTTCTGATAAATTATTAATAATGTTACATGTAATCTATACATATGTATAAAACAGTTTGTCCTGATTGACTTATTGTAGAAACATGAAAGGGAAGTGTACTTTCATGACGTAGATGTTTGCCAAGAAGAGATTTAGATAACTCAAAAATCAAAATTTAGGTAACTAAAATTTGATAACTCAAACAGATCAAACAAACATATTTTTGCACTAAAATATCCAAAAGTCATCAAGTGTTTTATATAAAACAAAAATGACTTAAATCACTAAAATCTTTTTTTATTATTTCAAATTATTTTCGTACAGGAAATCTAATCCCTAATCTAGAATACCAAAAAATATGTCTCATATAAAAAATAATAATAATAAGAATTCAATAATCCTTTTTTGTGAAAACCTCTACAATTTGAACAAAAACTTGTAAACTCTTAAAATTGTTAAAGTCTGACCTTTTTAAAGACCCAAAAATCGCTAAATTTTGTAAAACTTGTTCTATTTTGGTTTATACTGAATTTTAATTTAAAGTAACAAGATATTTGTGTGTTCCTACAACAAAATTGATTTGTTTGAGAAACAATGTTTAGCCTAATTGCTGGTAGACTCTTTTTCTTCACTTCCAATAAACAATCAAGGAAGTTATTTAACGACTTTTCTAAAGTCTAAGATTACAGCAAAAAAACAAAAATTTGGTTTAACCGTTGGTAGAGTCGATCGCTTGGCTTGCGACAAACAGTCAAGAGGCTCTGTTACGAATTTTTAATTGCTTATAGTTCAAAAATTGTTAAAGAAAATTTATAACTTTCTCTTGACCAAATCCGATTAGCTAGTTTTATGTAAACACAATGAAAAGCATATGATTTAAAAAATTATATCACATAATTTCTATTATGTCAGATCATTATAGGTATGTGTATTTGATTATTATTAAAAAATTCGGATTGTAAACTTGGATGTTATGACATGACATTTATTATTAATTTTAGATACAAAATTCCACAATAAGGTAAACGAATTTAGATGGTAAGAACTACAAAGATTTCCTGCTTTCAGTGTTATTTAAAACACATATTTGTAGTATCGTACTAGCAAGCACGTTCTTTCATTCCCATTTAACCATTCTTCTCCTATTCCAGCATATGGCGTTATTAACCATGATCGTTCCATACGTCCATCGACCAACCGCCGTAAATTTTCTTATGAACCGTTAAAACTGGCTGAAATATTGACGCAGAGCATTTTTTTCGCTTAAACTTGCTATATTTGCCATATGCCGGAACGTGTGCCAAACAAACGTGAAGCCACTACAATTTTACCCATGTTACGTCGAACTACCATTGTTCGAAATGCATTCAATGCAAACGAAAGTGTTTCGAGTTTTCTTGTGAACGTGTCACACGCAAAAGTAAAAATCATTCTTGATGGATCTCGGATGCGAACAATGCCAAAATAGGAAAGTGCCCATAGACGATGATCTAGTTTGCATGAGCGGTAATTAATGGAACAGACAAATAAAAAGCAGTAGGTGTTGATTTTGACGGAAATTCTCGCAACATTTGCGAAATTGAAAAGTAGAGAAAACGCTGCAAGTGCATTATGTAGTTAAATGAAAATAGGTGGTGTACGTTTGTGTTGCTCTTTAAAAGTCATTATGACATCATTACATTGTTGAGATAGTCTTACCGAAAAAGACAATATGCAAGATCTGGTTGATAACTTGCACAAAGCAGGTCTTTATTTTATTCTCATAGGTAAAAGGATAATTTTGTCATCATTTTTTGTCATTTTGTTGGGTTATTATTACAACTGTTGTAAAAATATTCTTTTTATTTGGAAGTACTAATTAACACATTGCGATACATAATAATTTCTCTTGCTCAACAATACAACTCTTGAAATTTTGCATATCTTTTTTTAAAAAAACTGTATAAAATGCCTAAATTCTTTTAGTTTCAGTACTAAAATAGACGGCTTAGGAAAAAAAATAGATTAGGGACAAGTTGTCAGATATTTAGTGTTACCTACGTCCTTCAGCTTTATTAAGAAAAAGTGTTTTTACGATTCACCTGCTTTAAATTTTATTTTTTAAGGTTTTTGATCTTTTTTTTTAATTTCTAAAATTTTGATTTTTAGGACATAAAAAATTTGTGATATATTTTGATATATACATTTTTGACAAGCTAACTCTATAATTTTAGCCAATCAAATGACTGAATAATTTGAATCTCGTTTAATAGAATTTGTTTTTCAGCGAAAAAACATGCTGTTGTCCAAGGAAAACGCCTTTTCAGCGAGAAAATTTGACACCAAATTTGACAGCCAGCTTTAATAGAGTCAATCTTAACACAATGCAAAAATTAAACTGGAATTATTATAAAAGTTGAAGGTAGAGTTATTATAAATGACCGATTTTTGTCCGATTTTTTTTTCTTTAAATAATTCGTGCTCTAATGTTTTCTTTAAAATTTGTATGAAAATTAACACATAGCTGTTGCTAGATAGATGTCTGCTGATTTAAAAAACTGTTACCCTTCCAAGCAAGAAAGACGCTTTTTATTTATTTTTCCAACTTAAAAACTATAAAAACACTTCAAAAATTGCAAACTTTTTCCGAAATCATTTTACCTGTTGCGACATTTTCATTCAATTTTTACTGCATACATTGTTTTTTTAAACTTTCTTTCTTGTTTTAATATATGCAAAAATGTTAAAACGAACCAGTTCCGCAAGCCAAGCAATTAGTTAAAAGATTATGAACGAGATTTAGTCGTTATCATCCGATTTGTTGACTTGTTTGCTTCCAACAGAAGTGAGCATGGAAATACTCCGATAACCACAAAGTGCGCCACGATTCCCCTATCAAACTCATTTCTGAATCATTTACGTGCAAATATTTTACCAAGTTTACAGAAACATGCAGTTAGCAAACAATTATTCAGTTCTTCACAGCTCTAAGTGCTTTTAGGTACTCAACAGGCATATGATTATCCTTGAAATCCACTCGTGTTTTAAGATTCTTCGCAAAAAATTCTGACACAACCAGAATAATTTCTTCCGGTTCAATACCACTTTAGCAACAACTCACTCAAATCCAAGCCTATTTCAGCTTCTACCTTCTGTCAACCCCATTAAACTGTCAGCGCTCCTTTATATCAAATTATATCGGAATTACTCGGATTTATAGCCGGCGTTCGCTCAACAGCCGACATTGTGAGAAAAGAACTCGATGGCTATTAAACGGTACCATTTCTCTCGTTCTTGCCGGATAATTGATCGATCGATTTACAAAAAAAAGCGCATAGAGTCATAAATGAGTCGTCGAAGCTTACAATTAATGTGTGGAAGATCTCGGAAGGACAAGGACGAAAAACAGGGTGAGTGACTTCGTACAGTATGGAGACAGCAGATGGCAAACGAACGTTGTAATGCGAATGGTAGTTGCTTTGATTTCAGAAGTCATGCTGCGATTCCTTCGAATGGCCACTAGTGAGTAATGGAAGAAAAAGTGGTTGTGGTCAGGGACAAAAGGGAATGAATAATGGAAGAGGAATGAAGAAGGATAATTAAAGTTGTTGTTGGCTTGAAGAATGGGACGGTTGAGGCCACAACGGAAGCTCTGCTGGTAAATATGTAATTGAGAAAATAGTTATGCAGGTTTATAAATCAGTGGGATAATGCGCAGGTTGAAGCCACATTAACACTTAAGGTATCAGAAATAATTGACCGCAAATGGTCAATTCGTCGCGGAAACCAGCTTGTTTCCGAGATTTGTATAATTTTAATAAATTAAATGTGTTTTTTATCAAATAAAACCGTAATTAGACTTGTTAGCTTTCGGGCGTTGCTTTTTTTTAATAAAGCTATCAGTGTTTATCAGTACCTAGTGTTTTTATTTATTGAAATAACAAGTTGTTTTATGTCTTTATTGTGGTTGTAATTAAATTAAATTACATTTAATATTTTATCACGACAGTGGAGAAAAATTATTACCGTTCAAGACGCTTTAAGGCGCCTTAACGTATCTTCTTTAGTCTTTACCGTTCAAAGCAGTAAAGAAAATGAGCAATGAAATATGATTTCTATCACAATTTCAAAATGATTAAGTGTAAATAAAAAGCGGTTGTTATTCAAATTGCATGTTAATTAATTAATACTAATTTTTGCATAATACGTAGATATATGTTCTTATTGTTAATTTATGGAATAATTGATATATTTTAAAACGAATTATTTTACATTGTTGCATATTATAATATACTATAATAACAATAATGTAAACTACATCTTTTGTTAAATTTTTAAATCCAAAACGTTTACAACAATTTGTACAAAGGGACAGGAAGTTATTATTCTTTTATTATTTTTTGAGTCTTCAATTTACCTACATATTTTTTTTTGTATTTAAAGTTATCTAAGAACTTGTGAAAATTTTCGGATTGACATAGAATTTGTGTCATTAAAATTTTTAGGATACTTCTACAATTATTTGCATTTTTTGTCTTGAATTTTTGACTTTTATTATTAAAACGGTAAATTTTTCATTTTTATATTTTTTTACATGCTTCTAGTAATATAGGCGTAAACTTTGAAAGTTTAACTTTAATTTTTAATTTCGATTTCTTAACGATCTGAGATCTTTGCTATTAGAACTATTTTTTTCATATAGTAAATATTAAAATTTGCAGAAATTCTAAAGACTTAATTGACCGAAGTTTTGTAATGGATAAAATAATAAAATCCTAAAAGCAATCTAACAAATGTTATAAATTCGGTAACAACCAACAATAAAAAAAAAACAATTTCATTTGGTTATAAATTGAAATTTGTTTTTCTTGAATTGAATTTTACCTAATTTTAATATTGAATAGGGAAATAGTGAATTTTTAAGATGATTGTTTTTGAATATTTATACGTTTAACAAATTTATTTGCAAATTATTTAGAATTAGTACCGGTACTATCAAGGATACAGAAAATACAATTCAAAATTCGATTATCTTATGCAAAATTTTGTTCAATTTATTCTTTAGTTTATATCTACTATCTTGCAATTGGCTTGATGTAATATAATACTTCTTAGAAACCAACGAATTTTATTTTTTACCAACACACCAGTAATGAGTATCGTTCAATAACTATAAAATGGACATTTGCAAACTGCTTCGCATAAAGTATGAATAAGTATTATTGGTTTCAGTTTTACCGTAAATGCAATTTTTATATATATTAAAGGGAATGATTCATACGGTCAGTTCCATTACAACAATATTTCTTTAGATCCCTACAATCAATTGTGTTAAGTGTGATGCTCAGATTTGATTTATATGAGAAATGTACCATATGTTACAAATTATAAGGCAAGTTGCTTAAGAATTCCATCGGGTATAAGCAGCTGTTGGTGATTTGCAGGAAGGCTAGTTGAAGAATTTATTGAATAACGTTTTTGAAAATTAGCAGGCTACTGGAAAGTAGCAGCTGAAACAGACAACGGAAAGTTTACACTTTAATTTAGTTCAGCAAACTTTTTTGTTAACATGCTTAACACTCATCTTCCAAATCAATTTTGCCAAACTATTACTTCTTAAAACGACTTCAACACCTATTTCAATTAACTTAATACCCGGAGCTTCTAATTCATAATTTAAAAGGAAATTACTATAGAAGACCTGATTTTTCTGATTTCATTTCTAATTTTAGCTTAACTCGAATTAATATTAGCAACTATAAAATTTTAAATGTGTTATTACGATTAAATTTGGCGACAGCGTACACAAATATAACGAATGAATTATTTCTCAAACATTAACTAAGTTATTGGTAGTAAATTCCTTCTTAAATTATCTTTATCATAATGGAATATTTAAGCAGTAAATTATTTATGCCTATAACAATGCATTTACAACACATTTATACGATTTTAAACAGAACTACTATTGGAGCCATCGCATTATCTTAAATTTATTAAACGACTACTTATATGGAAAAACATATATGTTGTCACAAATACCGAAGCTGTTCTTAAAGCAGTCATGACAGAGAGCTTAACTTTCGGATTTTTCTATCATCACCTTTTCAGTCGCATATATTTTTCAATAACAACTCTCATTTATTTTGATTATATACTTTCCCAACTATCATCATGAAAATTCCATGATTTTCGCTTTTCTCAAACGAAGAAGTCACACTAAAGGTATACTGCAGTTTCTCTTTTAGCTAAACAGACATAACTGTTAGAAGATTTTCTATTGAAACTCCATATAAATAATACCACTTTTAATTAGCTAGTAAATGAAAAAGTGTACACGTTCTCATTGTTCTTCAACCCGTATTTAAGATGTCACGATAAATGTTTTAAGATCTTAAGCGCTGGTTTGCTTAATGACTTCTAATTTAACAGATTACACTGTGACACATTTTAATTTTATTTTTGCTGGAGTTGTGATTCATTAAAAGTTTGTAGAAAATTATCTATGTACTTAAATTTCTAGTGTACCTATGTACCATAAAATCAAAAACAACGTCTAATTAAGCTTTAAATTTTGCATTTTGCTGGTGGATTTTGCTTATTAAGTCAAATTTCTTTTTTAAAGTTTGAGGTAAACATTAATTAATATAATTAATTAATACATTAATAATGTCATTATTGACATGTGTCTGGTGACAGTTAAGAAATAAACACTGTTACTAACATATGAGAAATAGACGGTGTTTTTTGCATGACATGGTATAATTTACTATAATTTATAATTTATTGTAGGAGTAAAAAAGTAAGAATCTCTTGCAATGACAGGACGAACATACAGAGTAATGTTGAATATTGACCGGACTCTTGGGCGCTATCTTGACCAGACAGAAACATTACTTGCAGTTTCAAAGTGAATTCTTCATATTTCAAAAAAGTTTTCTGGGAGCGTGTGCGAAAAAAGATCTTATCATTCTATTTATTTTATTGATGTAACTAATTGAAGGGAAATTAAAAAATCACACAAACGCAACAAAAGTTGTTTAAAAAAAAAAGGAAATTTTGTATTACTATTAAATTTTAATTTTTAGCTTAATTTAGACTTTTAAAAACCTGCCTCGTTTTCACTTTTTTTCTACTCACTACAAGAACAAAAAACATAAAAATAAATATTACATACTTAAAGGCACTTAATTTTTATTTTTTACTTATCATTTATCAGAATTCAGAAATTTTTGGTTATTTCCCGTGCTTTATACAGTTCACGCGCGCATTTCTGCACGTGTTTTCATTTCAAGGACCCGTCTAGATTACTAACAATTACGCGAAGCATTATAACGGATCCTGCCACGATCTCGTTGCATAATAGAACACGTGGATTAGTCTAGATCTAATTTTTTTACCTCCATATTTCATTTTCGCGCGACGAATCTTCCGTCACGCTACAATTCTAAGAATTTCTTTACTGGTCTGAGGAATTGCAAAAATGAGGACCACAGACCATTTCATTCATTGCAACGCTTCATCACCCACGACGATAGTTTAATGCTTTATTAACTTGTAATCCAATTTCTCAAATTAATTTTTTCTCTTCAAACCAAACATTTTCACTTGGACTTCCTAACAAATCGGCCACATGTTTTTCTCAACAGTGAGAAATTGGGCCGCCGTGAAAGTCGCATTGTATTGAACAAGTGCGATTTTCTGCAACTGCATTTTTGGAGGAAGTTACGAAGGATATTTTTTGGGTTAGAGGAACGGACGAAAGTGAATTTGCGAAATTTTCGATTATCGATATCTTGCGTTTTGGATGATTAATTATGTGAAGAAAGTTTGGTTAATTATGCGACCTTGTATTTTGTCTTTCGATCAACAATCTCGTGAACTCAAGAATATGTTTGTTCTACTATCTGTTCTCTCACTTAAGTCTTCTATCTATTTCCCAAGAAGCTGGCATGGGAAATTTTTGTCGATATGAATGAGAGAATAGATACATTATCGTAATTAAAATTTGCGTACGGAATTTTTAATTGGTCCTGTCATCCGTCACTCATCCGTTGGAGCAAATTAAGGTAATAATTAATTGTGTTTAACTTCAATGATGAATTGATGAGTCAAAACAAAATTAAAATAACTCGAAAAGCAGCAAATGCTAAATATTATAAGTATTTCAATTTAAAAGCCTATAAAAAAATTTACTAATCTACTAATCTACTAATCTGTTGATGACAATGTACAAAAATTCCGACATGATAAGTGAGCTGATCCATTATTCACTAGAGTAAATTAATTTATGAGTTCGAAAGTGACGTAAGTGGTGTAGAGCAATGCAAATGGATATAATAAAATAGGAAGAAATCAGAATGAGTTCTTAAACATAAATATAATTTTCTGGATCTCCATCATAAAACGAGATAATTATGTAAAGACATAGAAACATTAATATGTGTTGATTGCGTGGCTACATACCCTACATAAAAAATTATGGCACTTACACAAGCACGAAATATATAAAAAAAATGTACCCATTAAATTTTTGCAAAATATTTTTTACGTAAAATGTAATTTATTGACACTAAAAATAATATTGCTGTGTAAACATAATGATAACGGCAGTTTCTATCCCGGTGCGTGATTTTCTTTAATTTATTTTTGATATACCCGTTTGGAAAACTAGTTGTAATTTTTCAATTCCAAGAAAACCTCAACGATAAATTTGCAAATTTATCAATAGTTATTTATACTGAAATTTCAGGTTTCAGTTTATTATACAAGGCTACGGCTACACGGTAATTTTTAGATTTATTCTTTTGAAATTTTGCTGCACTTTTCATAAATTACAACTTAACACTTTTTTTGCATAAACATAAAATATAATGCACTTTGACAACGTATTTTTAGCTTTAGACCTATTTTATTCAAAATAATCACAATTTACAAATACAGTCAATAACTGAATAGTCTGTTTTAAGCGTTTGAAGAGTTTTCCATTTTTTAATGTACCTACTTGGCCGTAAAAATTTCAGAGAAAAGTAGTATTTCGTATTTTTCGCCTGTGCTCATTTACAATGTCAAGCTTTTACAAGCATTAAAAGTGTAAAACGTTCTTTTAAAATTTATCATTGCATAAATCATAACCGTAACAATTCTTAGGCAACAAGAGTAAAGATTTTCTCAGAACGCAGTACAAATTACCAGTTTTACAACAACAAAAAGTAAATGAATAACATTACAACTAACTAAATGAGTCAGATTCCTAATTTTTGCACAATTAATTTACTTCCTTTTTGAGGTTCTTTGGAGATCTGATATATATTTATATTTAAATTATAATTTTATATTGATTTTACTCTATGATCTTTTTGAATAATTTGTAATCGAATCAGCCTGTAATTTATACCAGCATGTCTTTCGAACTGTTTGTTTCTTCTTGTAGCTAAAGTTATAATAAATAAACCTGTAATGCTTAGATTTTTTTTACTTTGATTTTAATTGTTTACCAAACGTACCTTACTTTCTCACAGTCGGCCTTGTCTGAGTTTTTCCCTTTGTGTGTTGATCTCATTTTCACTGTATTTGTTTTAGTTATTTTGTTGCATAAATTAGTTTCTAAATGTTACTTAAGATTATTATGCCTATCATTTTTCTTCTAACAACTGTCATTCTATGTGATATCTGAGCGCTGATAAAATCAGGAGGGGGAGTGACTCGATTACAAGTTTTCTTGGTCGTTCGGTAGTCTGTTTTTTTAGATGTTTTAAAAATATACTTTATAAACGCAAATTTTAGTATGTCATTTCATAAAAAAGGATCTTTTGAAAGATAATGACTTAATTGTAACAAAATTGTTATGCGCATAATATTTTAATAATTATACGTAGATATATCCTCTGACTTTGTATTTATATAAAATAGGACACAAGAAAGGTATCGATTTACACCTTTTTTGCTGTAATCCAATATAAAAAACATTTTTGCATAAACAACAAACCCGGCACTTTCACATAATGATATATTTTCATTAGTTTAAAAATACCTGAAGACAACGCCGTTAGCGATTTGCGCTAGCTTCTAGCTTTTTTATTCAAGCGTTTATGGCGATAGTGAAATCTTTTGTATCTCATTTATCAAGCAAAAAACTTTATAGCTACCAAATAAATTCATCTGGATCAACAACTTTCACTAATTAATAAATTTTGATTTGAGGCAAATTTGTCTGCTATTTTATCAATTCATGTCGTATTAATTAAAATAAAAGAAAATTTCTATACAAAAAGTTTTAGACTTTTTGTAAATATGGTTTGGTATTTATTGAATTTTCATTTATTCGTATTATGATGCAAGAAGTGATTAACTACCACACCTGTCAATACCAGCGAAGAGTTCCACTCATTCCTTTTGTCATCATGAAGGAGTTGTCTGAAAAATAGACTTCCCAGTGAACTCCAAATAAGGATGACATTTTTCACTCATGGAGTTTTTTGATTTATGAACTGTGCCATAAAAATCGCACATTATAACGGCATTCATTATCACAGGCTAGAAATGGCCATACCATATGGTACCAAAATTCCTGTCAGGTTACGGCATTCGCACATTCAATAATCATAATTAATTCTTCATTTTCTTTTTCGTTCTATTAGCGCGAGTGCTGAGCAGAAATCCATCTGCTTCCTAGCATTATTACCATTGTGTAACAACTGATGGTATGTGCATAATTAGTTCGCGTGATTGATAACAATGCACTTTTCTTTGACGACCTCTCAATATTATTGTGGCGTGCGCCTGCCGATTTATTAATTCAGTTTCATGTACTTTGTTGGGGTCAACAGTCACGAAAAGTCCTCAACATTTCAAGTACTTAAAAAATTAAGTGCCTGAGAATCTAATTGCATATCTTTTATTTGATGGCTGTTGAGAGGGGAGAGGTCAAGTGAGCTTTGATAATGTTGATATCTACAAGAAGTTAGCTTGGGTACCACTGTCAGCGTTTTTTTTAAGTCATCATCTTCAATTATATTTAAATACTTTCATAATAGCATGTGACGTGATATAAATCTTTCCGTGAATAGCAACTTTCGTGGCAAAGTACTCTATATTTAACGCTAACCGGAGTTAATCGCATAATTATTATCGATAACATACTTGAATCACCTCCTACTATTGACTTAATATTAAAACTAGAGTAGGATGTAATCTTTTTTATTTGTGAATTTTTTATTGCAAATAAGGTGAAAATTTTAAAAGCGATTGGAACTTGTTATCATATATTCGAATTTTTTTATGATTTTTACACAAATGTCGTGCCAATTAAAAAATTCCACTTTTTTAACAAACAAATATCTCTTCAAAAAACATTGCATCATGTGGAGAATGTGGAATTAAGTTTATCGACAACAGGTTAAAAATTCCATTTAGCTTTCTCTGGTTTTGTGCGACCCTAAATGCCAGCGCGGTGCTTTAGATAACTAAATATTAATAAATGAAAATATTATTTTGCGGAAATACTCGCTTAGAATTTATAAAAGGTTGCCACTAGAATTTCTTAAAGTACTTACATTCTTAAAGAACCCAAATGTTTCTTAATACACATAGATGGATGGTACACACACATCATCTATTTACACAGTTTGGCCTAGCTGTCATATCATCGCAGGTTCCAAAATGTTAGAATTAGTAACACAAAATTTAAAGAACGTATTTTTTTCCTCTCCCAGAAAGAATTTTTCACAATTTAACTTCAAAAGACGTAAAAAATGGGTATTATGCGTTTTGACGTTTTCCGCTTGTTCGCCTTGACTTGAAAGTGTAAAACAGTTGGTTTTGTGTTAACAAGTATTTGTCATGAAATCATTTCCACTTTAGATTTTTCTTTACTGTAATCTAACATTTAAGTGAAAGTGAAGGCTAATTTTTTGTGCATCAAATGCATATTTTTTTTCATTATCAGTCTAAAATTTACGGACCTGCTCAATGACAATTTATTAAAAAATGATATTCCAGTATAAGTTCGGCAACATATCACATTTATTAGATACAGACACATTTTATTACCAATTCACCCCAATGAAGCTTAAAATATATTTGATAAAATAGATAAAGGTTTACCTATTAAATCGAAAATTTCGAAATTTTTAAAATCTGAAAAACTGCAGTAAAAATTCATTATTTCAAAAGAATAAACTGTTCCATATTTCAAAACTTATACTCAAATATTCTGTCAAAAATACTCATTTATAAAATAAATTTTTGCCTAAAATTTTTAAATATCTGTTACATGGGTTTCTAAAATCCATATAATAGTTTGTCTACATAATTAGTGCTGTAAATTACAAAGCGTTTTAGAATCACAAAACTTCTGAAAATATCTGTAATTTAATAATATATTAAGCTACAGGAGATTAAAATATTTTTTCTTTAATCCCTAAAGGAATACATCCTGTATTATGGTTTTCCGTACGCCTGAGAAATCTTAGGTAGGCAATCTCAAAGACATACTTTGCGCTTGAATTATACATAATCGTATGACAATTTTTACGATAATGTAATTTATAAAATATGACACGTTAAAATTATTTTTTGATAACTCGCTTTGTATTTATTATAATTGTATAGAAATACAGACAATATTTCTTCAAATACCGCGATGATTCTACACCCCATACACAACGCGAAACACCTTCAAAATTTAAAAATTTCGTAAAAACTTTAAGCTAGGAATGTATTCATGAACACATGAATTACATTTGCAAAAGCGACTGAAGATGAATCTTTCCTTAAATTATTCAGATCTATTTACTTGAAAATATAATTCTTGAATCATATGACCCAAATTTGCTACTTTTTATCGCTCGAAACACCTAACCAAGCGGTGATAAAAAAGTCTGATGTGTTGCTAACGTTTTTTTTTATTTGGTTGTTTAATATTTCAAATTCAAACGGGATTAACATTTTTGCAATATATCACTTTTTTATGATATTTCGGAGAAAAAAATGCACTAAACTACGCATGGATGCATTCTCTTTTTACTAATTTTTTTGCACAGTTACAAAAACAGTTTTAAGGAAAAAATGTTTCCCTATTTTGTTCACGAATTTGCATGCTCAAAGAATTATGAAAATGTTAAATTAATTTAAACACGTAACCTAAGCTTTACATTAAAATTAACAGAATGCAGTATGATTTATGTCTTATTTATTTAAATATTTTGAATACTAAGTTACTGGTCAATAAACCTCATCTTAACTGCTGCAAATGAACTAACTTGTTAAATACCGCAATCAAACCCAAAATCACGCCTCCAATTTACTTTAACCAAAGTTTAAAATTGGATCCTGCGTGCTCTCGGTATCTCAACAAAAACGTGGCTTGTTGAAGTTATTATTTTCGAAACGCCTTTTTATTTTTTGGGATGAATGCGGAAACTTTCCATTCAATGTTCATACAAACAAATAACTTACCACATTATAAAGCAAAATATTCAAAAGCTGTTGCGTAAGACTAATAAGCATTGTATTTCTCAAGAAGACTTTTTGTTAGACAATACTGTACTGGAGGCAATTAAAAATACATTAATTGTGAATTGGAGTTGTATTAAATGCGAGTAAGTCTATAATTTTTGAATACAAATTTTAAATTTGAACAAATAGTTTTGGACTGTTATTAACTTTTTTATCTGTCAGTTTTAAAATGTTTTTGATATCAAAACATAGTTATTTTCTCACTACTGAATAAAAAATTTAGAGCGTTAAGTTTGTGTTCATTGCTAATAAAATTGTTTCGAAATTTATAATTAACAATTAAGGTGCATATTAGCGCATAATCTATTGCACTATTTATCACGCAAAAATCACATTAAACACATTAAACACAAACCAGTAACATTATCAAAAAAAAATGTCAATTGGGCGCACTAGTCTAATAAAACACATAACACAACTTAGTTAAATATGTATTTAGTGTATAAATGTGTATTCAGATTTCTAATTTAGACGACAATGCTTTTTTTAATGACTACGATAAATGCATTCCTTGAATATTTTATACAACAGTCTTTACAGTTTGTCAACATGGAATTGTTTATTTCGAATATTTGACTGCTTACACTTAACAAGATAGCAGATACATTATTGGTAGCTATTCTACGTTAATTGGCTACTACTGACAATAATTAACCGCTTCTAAAGCTTGGAGCTCAATGAAGCCAGTTATAATCCTATAATATCCATTATTAAAAATCAATAACAAATATCTTTAATTGTTAAACTGAAGATGGTACCTTTTATTGAAACTTGATTTAATAGGCTCAGCATTTTTATAGTTTGTAAATTACACAGATGGTCAAACAAAAATAACGAACGTTGAGAAATAGAGAATTTTTTTCTGAGTTTACATTACTTACTTATCTTCACTTCAGATCACAATGTGCATCAATTACGGAAGTAAGATAAAGATAAATTTTTAAAAATCCGCACGCAATTAAACCTCGCACAAACACAAAAAGGAGCAAATCATAATAATGAATATGTAAGAAGCAACTGCCAGATTTAAATTTAACAGTGCTCTTAAAACTGAATAATTAGAAGTTATGAATCAGTGGACCGCATGAAAAATTAATTAAAAAAACTCACGTTCATTTCCTAAAGATGGACTCCCCAAACACCCCCACAAAGAATTTTCAAAAAAAAAACTGTCACCAGTCAGATTTTAAGAAGACGCAACAAGTCGTAATCGGAAATCATCGCGTGCTCGCGAACTCTTCGCACGTTTACTCCGGAAGAAGCTGTACAACAGCCGCCGCTGCTGGAGAGAATGCAAGAACTGGCTAGCGCTATGTGCGCTGAAGAAGCAACGGGAAACGGGACACTTTCATTCATTTCGGTAAATAGTGGGCAAGATATTAACGAAGGGAGAAAATATTTTTGATCATTTTTCTTGTGTTATTCATAACCAATTTTTCCACGACATGTTCGTTCATTAAAACTTTCTAAAGTTCGTTCAATTCTTATCTGACTGAGGCAATTAGTTTGTAGAGCGTCCATGTTCTAATTTCAATAATATTCACATTACTTTGATTAATTCTAATAACAATTTGTTCCAAATGAAAAATGATACTGAAGGACTGTTGCGCTCCGCCTAAAATGTGGCATTAATTTACGATAACGATGACCACTAGATTAGCAATTTTAAGAATTCAATTTATTGATGTTGATCACATTCCGTTATCAGTGCTTTTCAGGATTATGGAAGTCTAGTATTTTTGGTTGCCTACAACGTCAATAATCGATTTCAGGATTTACATGTTTTTTATGAATTATTCGGAGTGTGAGAGCCGTAAATTAAATTTTTAGATCCAACATACAAAATTTAATGTTGTTCAAACTCAAGTAATTAAATTTTATAACAAAGCTGATGATTTAAAAAAAATGCAACCGACTAAGAAAACCCGATCCTAGTCTACATAAATAATTAAACTAAAGTTTAAAATTCTTTCATTTTTATCTATTCGCTATTTACAACTTTTTTTTTCGGTTATTAAAAGTGTTAATTTTGTCACGTCCAACGCCAATAAATCACAACGTATATGGCTGTTAAAGCCTAGAAACGCTCAAGACTACAATAATAATTGCAACAGTGTGGTTAAAGATGCCACAATGTCGTTTCTACCTTTCTAGAAATTAGCATAATATTTTTCGTATTCGTAAAACCAGTTTATTTACATCCGTGATCTACTCGTTCTTATCATTTCTCTAAAATGCCCGAAAAATTAGGGTCGACTAGTTTTCTCTTTATGGGTACATCACAAATAAAAATTTTTGAACAGGTGGTAAATTTTTTATAGTTCCTTGGATTTATGATGATCATAATGCGTCGATAATTCACACATTTTGATTTGAAAGGATGTCTTTTGACCTGCAATTCTTATAGAAGATTGCGGCAACTTTATATAGTCATTTAGGAGAACGTAGGACGCTTACCGTTAAAAGCTAGTAAGTGTTAAAAATAGTTGAAATTAAAGTGAGAAAAACATTTTTGATGTTAGATTTTTAAGTAATAAACTAAAAAATTTCAATAACAGAAATTGTTTAGAATACAAATTCAATAGTTTGGTAATTTACTCGAAAAATGAAAGTTCAAATGAAATTTAAAAAATTGCAAAATAAACATACTCCTCCGCTTTGAACTAATAAATATCTAAAAACTTTTTACTCTGAAGAAGAAATCTTTGCACAAATTGTAAGATTAGTCGATTGGTAGCTCTGCTCGATATGTTAAACCGTCTCTTTAACGCTGTAAAGTTAAAAAAAATGATATAGATACAAAGTTGCCATTCTTGACATGATGCTAATGACAATTCTGTAATGTTAAACTCGATAGATAACCGAAGTACCAACACAATTAATATTCCAAATTCTGCTTTAACAGAGATTTTATTCGTTTCCATTATGGTATTATTTATCTCCAATTTTATTAATTAATTAGTTTTAATGTCATCAGTTTAGATAATTTCGATCTTCGTTTATATTATTTTGTAATTATACATGTCAAAAAATGTAAAGTTATCAAGTGCGTTAAGACAACAAGGATCATTTATTCTTATAATATTATTAACTTAAAACATTTTTAGAACTTCTTCAGATATTATACCGTCAGGTAATGGGAAATACTTTGCAAACTTGGCGTTTATATCATGATGAGTTTCCACAGCGATATCTTCCAATTTCCGTGAATTCGCTTTGCCTTTACATCATTTAGGAGATTAGATACAATTTTGGTAGTAGAGATAGTCTGATATTTTGAATGTTAATATTATAATTAGTGTCAAATGATAGGCACTGCATCCATTTCACATCC
Organism: Cynaeus angustus; assembly: GCA_030157275.1. Taxonomy (NCBI): domain Eukaryota; kingdom Metazoa; phylum Arthropoda; class Insecta; order Coleoptera; family Tenebrionidae; genus Cynaeus; species Cynaeus angustus. Next base: position 20,377,425 of record CM058058.1, read on the forward strand.
AACAATACTTACGACCTAAATATCGACAAGACTCTGGTAAATATTTTCATGAACGAACCTAGAGTGTTTAACATTCATGTATAACAACACACCTGGTTGATTAAAATATACGAAACTTAGATTTTTCAATTAAAGTTTGCAGAAGAACACTTGGAAACTGAGTACTAGGATTGGACCTTGGGTTCTGTCTTACCGTATTACCGGTGCCACGTAGGTATTTATATTTTCTACAAGATGACGATGATTTGTGGTTTTTGCATGATGATACAGATAAGCACATTGAATAAGCAATCTGAATTATTATCTTTATAAGAGTTTTTAAATAAGGTGGAATTATAAAAATTGACTAGTTTACATAATTAAACAATTAGTGTAATTCCCGTCAGTTTACACACCTAAAGAATTAAATAAACGCGTACAAACTGCTACAACAAGAGTAAGTGATATAATATTATCATACCGCATCTAAGGCAGTAAATATTTTTTATCTTTCAATTCGGAAACAAAAATTTTTCTGTTTTTTTTTCCTAAAAAAAATACGGTAGATAATGAGTTCTACTGCAGAATATTTTGTTACTTCACCTTTGTGATAATGATATTTTTATTGCACTGTGCGATCTTTCTGATAATGATCCATATTATATGAAATAATTACACAAGTGTGGTAAGGATCAATATTTAAATAAAATTTCGAGATTCTTAAATTTTTAAACGCTTGCTTTCTGAGACATTTAAGTTGCTAAATTTAAATATTCTTGAATTTTTGGATATTTTGGGTCCTAGATTTTAAAGTTTTCGCGGTACTATATTTTCAGCTCTCAGGTTCTTACAATCTCAGACTCGAAAATATATTTGGGCTGTCAAGTTCCCAAGTTCTTAAGATTCTCAGGTCTTGAGTCTTTGACATTTAATAATAAAAATAATAATAATAATTTTTAATAACTTTCCTTTTTGTTAGATTTTGAGTTTACTAAAGTTTAGATTTTTACATTTTTTAGTCCAAATTTCTTATGTTCTTAGTATCAGATGTCGAGCTTTCTATTTTCCGAAGATATTTAATTCTAAAATTACTTGATTTTTATGAATCTACTACTTTCTAATGCTCTAAATTTTAGCATCTATCTAAGAATCTCGAAATATAAAAATCTGAAAATCTATGCATCTTACAATCCGAGTCTCAGAATCTTAGATTAAGAATTAAAAAAAAACAAATAAACTAAAAGTCTAGAAAAATGGAAACGTTAAAATGTAAATCCGGAAAAGTAATAACCTGAAAAACCTTTGTTTTTCAACTCAAAAATAAAGAATCTGAAAACCTGAATTCCAAAGGCTAACAAAGAGTAAATTCGTGGTCAATTCTTACGCAATTTTGTCGTCAAGGCAGTTTTTTTCGTATTTATTTATATTATCATCAGATAATGTATTTAAATTTAAATCCAAAATTGTTTAAGTCTGAATATAAGATTAGACTATGCTTCACAATCAAAACCGCAAAACTTATTTTCCTTCTCATTAAATAAATAAGAAAATCTTGCTCCAGTCCAGCTAAAGCTCGATTTGAGAAAATTTTATCATCAGTAAACTTGTCGAAAAACATAAATAAATTACTGAATTTTGTTCGTACAACGTAAAATCATTTAGAAGATTGTTCACTAATAGACATTTTAAACTACGATGGCAATGAAATCAAACTCTCATTACGTTCAAATATTATGCAGTGGAATTTCAATAAAGATACAGATTTAACAAACATGTTTGAGAGCATTTTACTATTAGTTGTAGAAAAATTTGCAACAAATTATAAGTGTGGGATACCGATAGTTGCTAATCTGCTTATCTATCTCAATCGACTGTATCAAAAACAATTTTCCAAGGCTTACACAAACAAACAAAAAATAGAAATTCATTTTTACAGTACTCGTTTTTTAACTAGTGTTCAATACAGCAGGTATTATACATTTATCTTTTTTGTTGACGATGCCCCTAAACCGTTTTATACTCTGTCGAAAGACGCCACGTTGTGAATAAGACTACTGGAATCCGGGAAAGAATATTTTTCTCTGTTTTTTTTTTCGAGACTTATAGCCTGCTCTGTATCTTATAATCTGTTTTATAGTATTTTATTATATTATATTATATACCTCAAGAAAAATAGCACTCCAAAATGAACATTTGTTCAATACAATTCTAACCCATTGAAAATTTAAATAAGCAGCAAGCCCTTATGGAAGGTCTACTCACCGCTAGTTATTTTACATAATTGTTGTCTCAATTATTTAATATAACTAACTTTCTTACCTAATCCTAGTTCTAAGAATGTTTCCTACAGAATTTTCTGTCCTGTGATATTTTTTTATATTTCCCCATGGTACCAAACGATCCAAAAGTTTTTCTATCAAATAGGTCATGAAAGTAAAAACGTATATCGTTTTACATATATATATATATATATATATATATATATATATAACGTTATACATTATAATATATTTAACGTCATAAATGAATAATGACAAACTAAAGAAGATTAAAGTGTCAAATAACTAGCAAGATCAATTTTTTTACTCTTGCTAGGAAGACTTGGATCGCTCAGTATTTTTCTTTCTTCCGTCGCTTTCTTTACGTGCTCTTCTTCTGTTCTTCTCCGCCTTCTTCTTCTTCATACACTTTTGTTCATTCTGTCATTCCATGGGGTTAGAACTTCTCAACTATTTAGATATCCAAAAGAAATTTCAAAGCAGTGAATGTTTTTTGCAATTAAGTTAGGATCTAACCCTAACAATTCATCTACAACTTTGAGACTAACAAAAGCACTTGTTTTTCCCACACACCAAAAAATAATAGTAGCGTAGGTGCCGAAAAGTGCACCAGACAATTTTTTTGTGTGTGGGAAAAACAAGTGCCTTCGTTAGTGTTGTGAACACCAAGATAGATCCGAGAACATTCTTTACAAATTTAAGAGCCTATAAACTCTAAGACATAAGTTGGTACTATTTAGTAAACATTTCGGCCAAATATTTGATTTCTTCGTATAGACGCCAGTTATGCAATACAACAAACTTGTTCAGGGCACATCGTTTGTAAGGAAATTTAAAAATAGACAAATTGTCAATCAAACTGGTGACAAATTAATAGACAACTTTCTCATTTACGATTTTTCTGAGAAGATCCAATTGACTGAATTTGTACCTTAAATTTTACAGTTAAGAGATTATAGGTCAAACTTGGTGATTCTGTAAGCATGGAGTAATGCTAGTCAACATTTATTCCATTAATACATTTTTGTTGTTAGAAAGGTTGATTTTACATTAGCTAACATAACTACTCAAAAATAGTATTTTTTTAGCAAACATTTTTCTCGTAACTGTGTCTTATGGTAACTGTATTATCACATATCCACCTAATGTATGGTAAGATAAAAAGAATAGGTAGGTAGCGATTAAATTTATTCCAGTGACGAAAACTTGTATTTTTCATTTTCTTTTTCTTTAAAAAAGTGTAGCAATCACGCGTTTGAAATATATTTGTGAGTTCCAGCATCTTTTTCAAACCAAGCTGATCCAAAGTGCTTGTTTTTATTCCTGGGAAACTAAGAACAATATTTTTTTAATTATTTCGGTACCGAGACCAAATTTATGTACTTTCGAACCTTTCAGCAGTTTTTAGCAGGACTATAATTAGAAATCCTCGAATGTGCGGGTCTCAAAGCGTTTTCTTGTATTACCGGTTGCGTGTAATTGGGAACAATTACTGATAAATAATTTTGTATTTTTTTACACATTTCACAACATTCTATGTTTATATTATTTCGTTTGTATTATTGTCGTTCCAAGAAATTAAATAATTACTTTATTATTACATTATTTCACAACTTGTGTAACACTTGGGTTGAACGAATCAGCTTTACCACTTCGTCGAGTAATCAGCAGAGAGGCTTCGTGCGCTTGTGCAATCATTATATCCAGGATACATTAAATGAGATAAACACTAACAATATCAGTTGTCAGATCTCCGATAAGAGATTTTGTGTTCTCGACAAGGTATGTATCTACAATGTTTGATCTATAAATTAAACATTCTTTCTTTTTGCAATGTTCATGTTAATTTCTTATGCACTCTGCACAACTCCCATCAACTGCAATAATGGTTATATCTAAACAAGCAATGTAAAAACACGCCAACATCATATTTATGCAACTCTTCGTACACCACTTTTAATATACGGCCGCATTGATCACCTTTAAACCCATGGCCTTAACCAGCATTGTTTATTTGTGTTTTATGGGTTTATTCTCAAGGAATTTTTTGAACAAAACACATACCGCAACTGAACTATTAAAAAATCATTCGTTTTAAAATGACTGAGAACCTCCTAAAATCACGAGTGGAAATTGTCAATTAAAAAAATTACGACGTTAATTAAATGTTTATTGCATATGTAGTGTTCAAGAACATCTGTTAAAACTAAACCTTGGAACAACACAACATTGTTAACAGCAATTGTTTTAATAATTAATATTGATATTAATAAAAAATATATTTAACGAGTTTTTCACTCAAGTTAGACTCAATTTAAAATTACATCGAAGTGTTGGCGTTTATACAAACGTTCTGTCATAAAAAGTTTGTTTATCGCTCTTCACTACTGTTAGGTTTTAAATTAAACTGCACATAGAATTGCTTGTAATAGAATTATCTCAATACTTTTCAGTTTAAACAAAAAAGATCAATGTTCTTTCAAATCGTAAATTTTTGGCGCATAAACGTGGGTGCCAAACCCAAACAGCGCATCCCAACCATTACATAACAAAAATAACTGACCTAAATAAAAACAAGCAACACGTCAAAACCACGCCTAAGCACTTAACATAAGTAATGAGTATCTACAAAAGTTACAGAAAAATGTGCCCCGACTTCATTGTCAACGACTTTGTCACCACCGTCATCAAAACAGTCCCAATGAGGGTAGGTTACAACACCATAAGAGTAACCCAGAAGAACGACAAACTAACAGACAAAACGTTGACATTCTGTGCATTTACGGCGCTGTCAGTTGTCTGCAGGAAGGGATGTCTTGTTGACATCGTGGATGTAGTGATAAAAAGCGCTCCCAAAAACGAAAAGATACGAGAAGTTGTTCCTGTTAAACAATTATTCACCAGGGAAGCATTGTTTTATAATACTATCTTGATTGAGTTGATGGAGTTGCAAAAGGTGACGGACAAAGAACGGTTTCAAGGAGCACCAACGTTGCTGGCTGCAACACTGGAAGAAGGAAAAGAAGCTTTGGTTTTGTTAAGTGCGGGGGATGTGAGGACGCCCAGGTGCGAAAAATGGGTTGGAGAGTTAACACAAGAACACATTTCTACGGTGCTGAAGGAGTTCGGGAGGTTCCATGCACTCAATTTCGCTTTCAAGAAAAGCAACCCGACCAAGTTTGAGGAGTTTAAGACGGAGTTGCGTGGTGGGTACTTGAGTACTTTGGAAAATATGCATACTTTGAGGGTGATTCACGATAACTTGAACGCAAGTCTGAAATACTTCGACGAACGTCTAGTTCAGAAGTTAAAGAAGTTTGACGGAGAAATGGATTACTTTTTGGAGAATGTGTTGAACGGGTCATGGGATCTCGATGTATTGGTACACGGCGATCCTACTGAGAATTTTCTTTTCAGTTACGAGGTAAGCTACCACTATTCGTACACGGCTATGTTGATGGTTGCAGACGACACATTAATCACAATAATTTTTCAGAAATCGAATGGTAACAGTATCGTTTCAAGAGCTAAACTTCTGGACTGGCAGTTAATTAAATTTGGTTCTCCAGTCTTGGATCTCTCAATTTTTTTACTCACAAATTGTTCAAGTGACGATCTCAAAAACTTAAACCAATTCCTGCAAATCTATCACAGTTCAATGGAACAAACGTTAAAAAGTTTTGAACTAGATGTTAACGAGTTCCTGTCATTCCAACGGCTTAAAGAAGAATGGAAAAAGTACGCGAAATTTGGACTTGCACTCGCTTTTCTAAACTTTCAAATTTTAACTTTGAGTGTGAGTAAAAGACCAAATGCTAATGAAGATGAGTCAGTTGAAGAGTTTCTTCAGTGTTTCACCAAATCTCCGAATGAAGATTTTTTTAGAAGGATAAAAGAACTTGTTCATTATTGTACTGATTATGAAGTTATATAACTAAACTTTTATCATTTTTATTAATTGTGACCTACTTTATTATATTGCTTTTTTACCGTGCAGGCTGTGCTAACTATATGTATTGTGACTGTTTAATTTATAACATTGGTGTTAAAAAAATATTTATTTTTAAACAATTGATCTGGTCTCTTTTATCTCATTTTTTTAAAAACTTAGAACATCAATCTTTCAGGAATACATTCATTTCATTTCAAATCATCGTTCGTGGGAAAAATAGCGACCTAACTTTTCAGAAACTTCCGTCTAGTAAACATGCTATGCATGCATTTTTCGAACTATTTTCTTTAAACTCTAAAGAAACATTTAAATTTTAAAATTTTATTGTTTTTTGTGTCACCATATTTGTTTACTATAAATTTTTGATTAACTTGAACGCAAGTCTTAAATGCTTCGACAAACGTCTAGTTCAAAGGTTAAAGAAGTTTGACGGAGAAATGGATACTTTTTGGAGAATATGTTGAACGAGTCATGGGATCTCTAAAAGAATAGCGTCTTTTGTCATATTTCATGATTCATCTCAGTTAAAACAGCTAAAGCAGATTTAGTAATCGAACTTTTGAGGTAATAGAATTAAGTTTTAGGAAAAGAAAATATTGGAATATAAAGCAGTATTCCTTGTTAAATAAACTGTGACTTGGAAGGTTATTATTATATTATAATAAAACGCTAATATAAAGTTAATATTTTTTATTGGTATCAACTGACAAATAGAATTAAAATAATCTCATTAATTGCAACATAAAACGTGGTAAGTACATAGAAAATAAACAACAAGTTCATTAGTTTGTAAAGATTAACCTAAAAGAACACATCTCGTTATGGCATGTGGGCATCACGTAGTGCGCCTATTGAAAGGGATTTCCCGAATAGACTCGGTGTGCTCTATTGATATCTTTGGCAATAGCACCTTTCAAACGTCTCGGTAGTTCATTCCACATTGCTTCCGGTAGATGTTCTAAAAAACCGCTAAAGTACTAAAAATCTCTTAAAAATCTTCAAACTTACCGTTACATCTATAAGCCAAATCTGACCAAACAATCATTTCTTGCGAGAAGCAGAACACCCCCAATCGCCCTCCATGAAGTGTCTTATCAAATATGTTACCAGAATCAGCAACTTTGACATCTTTTTCATAAATCTGCAAACGTATAAGTCCTATCTTAGGTCTATGAATCAAGTACCAACGATATGAGGTTTTCTCTTTCCATCCTTTATTGCGTGGATCTTTCCACAAGAGTTTAACTTGATTCGGAGTATCTCCCGTGTGCCACAAAGAGTTTCTCAACATTTGTCCAGGTCCTGTCTCGGAGTTCACCAACTTAATTTGTATTCCAGCGTCAGCCACTGCTCTAAACGGCGTACTCTGCCAATATGTCTGTGCATTCTTCTTCCACATCACCACGTAGAACTGTTTGTTACTTTGATAGCCGAAGATGAACCCTACGTAGTCGTCATCCACATTAGTGCCCACGTAGAACGTACCCTCGAAATCCACTCCTTCGAATTTGTCGTTTCCGACGGCTAAACCTGGGTCGCTGTTTTGAGTTTGAGTAATTTCAGCACCTTGATTGAAAATTTCCCAAACTGGATCAACTTGCGAACCACCTTCCGGATCCAGAACCACGGTTTGATACTTGCTAAAGTCAGTTTGGAAAATAAGAGAGTTGTTGGGACAAATGTCGACGGGGTCGCAACGGGTGTCGTTGTCAGTGTCGCACTGGCAGACATCTCCTTTACCGTCACCTAAAAAAAAGACATTGTACGCCGGATTGCAGCTGTGGAAGTTATACCATCAGAGTCCAGTTGGTCTGGGTTGTAGATGAGGTAACAGTTGTCCAAATAATCTTTAATGCCATCGTTGTCTTTGTCGTCGTCACAGGCATCTCCAATATTGTCCTGATCTGTGTCCAATTGATTCGGGTTGGGTACCGTGGGGCAATTATCGATATGATCGTTAATACCGTCGCTAAAGAAAAAAGAATAGAGTAAACATCAGTGGATTTCTAGAAAACTTACTGATCTTGATCGGGTCCTACGTCACATGCGTCTCCTATATTGTCCCGATCCGTGTCCACTTGTTTCGGATTGTACACCAACGGACAATTATCACACACATCTCCCACTCTGTCATCATCTTGATCTCTTTGATCAGGATTTGGTATTGTAGGACAATTATCTCTTTCATTTCTCAGACCATCGTTGTCAATATCTTCATCACACACATCACCTTTCCGATCTCGATCAGTATCTCTTTGATTCGTGTTAACATCATACGGACAGTTATCGCAAACATCTCCAACTTTATCTTGATCGGAGTCCCGTTGGTCTGGATTTGGAACATAAGGGCAGTTATCTTCATCATTTGGAATCCTGTCTTTGTCAGCATCGTTATCACAGGCATCGCCTATGCCATTGCCGTCACTGTCTTCTTGCCCTGAATTGGGAATTTCGACACAGTTATCTTTTTTACAACGTGGATCCCGGCATGGTAACTGGATGTCGGGCCAACCATCTAAATCGTGATCTGGACCGCAAATACGGCCATCGCCGGCCCATCCAGTTTTACATTCACAAGCGTAAAGCGTGTGGTCGTATTGGAGACATTTTGCATTTTTGTCACATTGGACGCCGTTGGGGCAGTAACCTTCTCCGCGACAAGTGCCAGATGATGCGTCATAGTAGCCGCTATTGCATTCCACGCAATGGTAAGAGCCCTAAAGAAAATAGCTTCTCTAATTTATAAGGAATTGATATTGAAGGATTATTATTAGATACACTCCTTAAAAAAGATAGAAACACTCCTTTAAAGGCTATACTGAACATTATGTTAAAAAAGAAATTGTACCAATTTTCAAAGAAGTACCAAATGTGAACTGTCACATCGATGAAGAACTTTCCAAATGAAATTGCACATGAGGAAAACACAACTACCAGTTCTGAGTCAGTGCAATAAGATTTTATGCAGTTGAAGTCTAAGAATTCAATTCCAGGAGCACGATTATGGTGGACAGACGGGCTCTCGATTGCTGGATGATGACTCTATGAATTGATTGATCGATTGATCGCTCAATATAATCTGAACAAATCGAAGATTATAAAGAATCCACAGTTTAAAAAAACTAAAAAATTTAAGAAAGTAAAAAAAGCATAAGGGTAACGAAACAATGCAATGAATACAAATATCCTACAAAATTTGAAAAATTGAAAGAATCTTAACGAATTTAAAGCATCCAAAGTTCAAAGCTCTCAAAGAATTCAATAGATACAAAGATACAAGGATCTAAAATAAAAAACAAATAATCCAAAAGCTTATAAAAATTCAACGTATCTGAAAAAACAAAATTTCTATTGCATATATTTTTTTTTATATCTGTTACCTATATCGGTGTTCAACAAAAAAAAAACGTCAAAGTGTGCTGTGAAATTTTTACGTTTGTCCTTTACCCCTATTATTTTTGCCCTGATTTTAACCCAAACTCCATTTTTCTAATACAGTACAGATAAATTTCAACTATCGTACACTTCGTAATTTTCGGAAACCAGTATCCAACAGTAAAATAACTGACAGATAATTTGCGTTGACATCGGCCCAAGGACATGACGAAATTTAAAAGATGACTAGATATTTTTTTTGAACACCGATATTAAATTTAACGCATTTACATATATATATGGTCATATTTTAGTTTATTTCAACTTCATGGTACTTAAACTAAGAATATAAGTTTAACGGAAATTACCCATTTCCAAAATTGAATGGTTAGTGTATTTAGAGACACAAATTAAATATCGTATGTATATGTGTTAGCTTTTGTCTTTCTTACCATAGTATTGACACAGTATGCATTTCCCCTGCAAGGTGCCGCCTCTCGACACTCATCTATATCTATACACCTTTGTTTGTTTCTAAGCGCTTCTTCCAGACCCACACCTTGACTTCCTCGACTTCCTGTAAATCCTGGAGGACATGGACCACATCGATATCCAGGCGACAGATTGTGACATTCAACATTATCATCGCACGGTTGAGCCAAATCACACTAAAAGAAGAAAAAGCACTGAAAATTGCGTTAGTTTTTGTTGTTTTGTTACCTCATCTAAGTCGTGGCAGCTGGTACCGTTTCCCGTGAAGCCTGCAGGACAACCTTCGCAACGGTAAAAAGGATTTTCTTCGGTGGGATAACATCTCACTCCTATAATTGGAGTGCTTATGAATAACGAAAAATTCTGATTTTTATCAAGTTTATTAAGAAAATAAAATATATCCAAAATGTAATCATAATTTTGTACTAACAATAATACTAGTTTATATATATAGTGGAGATCTAGATCGAGCTACTGGTGCGCTGTGTGCGAGTTACCGTGTTTTTGATAATTTTTTTGTGGGTTAATTCGTGCTTCGATAACATATACAGTGCGTCTCATCGAAACTGTGTCTATTTAATAAAATGGATATCTGCCATATTGTGGCACGACTCTGGGACTGGATTCTTGTTTTTGGTGCCTCCAAACTGGCACGCACCCTATCAAAAAAAGAAACACAAATAAAACAAAAACTTGAGTTCAAACCAACTATATTGAAAACATACAGGATTATTACAGAGGATTAATTGTATTTCACACACATCAAACGCAGCTAAAAACACCTACAGAACCCTGTAATACAGAAACACTGAGCCAATCATCTATCAAGGGTATAGCTACGTCCCACTGTAGCGATTTTTAGTAAATAGCAACGTGTGCTACTTATAAAGTAGTTTTAGTCACGTGTTAAGTGCACAAACAGCTTTGTGTTGATTTTGCAAAAGCTAGGACGTGCCAGAAGCCGCTAGAGGTAGATCTTGTCTTAAGTACTTAAGTGACACAAGCATCTAGTCATCTGGGAACGTACCTGGTGCACAAGGGCTAAACTCGCAAGGGTTGCGTCTGCGACAAGTCTCGCCGTTGCCTTCGTAGCCTTGGGGACAGTTCCCGCATTTGAAGCCATCTTCGGTGTTGTAGCACTCTACTCCTCGAAAGCAAGGATTGTCTCTACAAGTTCGTCCAGGTCGACATTGGTAACCATCTCCAATATAACCTGGCGGACACTGGCCGCATCGAGGACCTGTTTGGGAGTCGTGGCATTGCACTCCTGGAGCGCAGGGATTATGGGTGGCACATCTAGGGATCTCTGGAGGGCGACGTTTGCATACGTCACAGTCTTCAATAAAACGACGGAGATGGTCGATGACGACAGAATGTTGACCGATTTCGTCGTCGAGGCGGTTTACGGCGATGATGAGTTTGTTGATGACGTCAAAGAGGGCATCTAGGGGAAAGGAACAATTTGTGTAGTTGTAACAAGATTTTCTTATTGATTCCAAAGGAAAATTCAGAAAACAGATTAATTTAAAATTAGAAACAACAGGATAAAAGATTTACCTCAAGGTACGTAGTGGACAGAAATACGATTCTCATTAGCAATTTAGTGATGGTATTGATTTGGTTCTTTTAAACCAAATTTTGTCACTTTACAAACTAAGTTTTGTGTCACATTTGGAGTGAGCGGAGCGGAGACAAAGACTTTTAATGCAGAAGAAATTAATGGAAAGATTTATTAGAATATATTAAAAACCATTCACGAGTAAAACTTAAAACTTTAGAAACGAGTCTATTAAGAAATAAATATTTTTTGCTATTTAAGGAATGAATATATAACCGTCTAAAACTTAAGATTTGATAACTCTAAAAGTTATTATGTATTTAAAAAAAAAACATTAAACAGCAAGATGAGGCAGTCTTCTTCTGTTGGACAATTTTTGGATTTTTTCAAATTTTTATTTTTTTAAATGCTTTGAAAGTTTAGGTTTATTTTAAGTGTTTCTGTGTATTTACTAATTTCTAGTTTATAGGGCTTTTATTTTTTGATATTATATAATATATATATTAAATAACTTAGTAACTGAGAAAAAAGGTTATAAATACGAAAGTAAGTCACTAAATTACTCACTTGTGTCTATGTTATCCAAGATGGGAATATCAGCTCGGTGATCTTTTCTGGCACCTACAATTGGCTCATCCCTAAGAAAATTAAACGAGTCGTCATAGTCGTCCTCAGGAAGTAAAGGACACTCATTTTTGCTTAAAACCATTCTTAAGTCTTTTTGGCCATCAACCATCATTGGATACTTCTTTTCGCGGAACTACAGAAAATGATTTTGTTCAGTTAAACTACCCAAAGTGACTGAACAACAAACTTACGACTTGCAGGTTCGGATTCTCCATAGACGCGTACATATCTCTCATAGACTTCGGTGTTGCAACCATTCCATAAGATACGCAATTAATATAGAGAGTGGCATGAGCACCTGGTTGTGTCTGATTAACAGCTAAGATTAAAGAACGAATGCTGCTGTCTTCGCGCAAAGTGTCAACGGTGAAGTGTTGCATTCGGTGGCGACCATCTTCTACAGTCTCCACAATCACTTTAAAAAATAAATTTGAAGTTAAGCTTTACTTCTTATATTATTACTTAAATAAAATAGTGATAGGTTTGTCGTAAAATATCTTTTGGGTTCCATTAAACTTGTTTCAATAAGTCTACAAACCTTTTTTCGTCTTCCTATCTAACTTTAAGGAAAATTTCTGTTTGGTCCCAGGAAAATCAACTGAAAACAATGTTTCTTCTGCATGTACAATCCGTCTCTTCGGTTTGATATGATTAAGCGACAAGATGAAATCATTTTTCTTGATTACGTCTTCCAGTTCTTTGGTAGTAGCTGCAACACAAGTACCGTTTTTTCAAAGTCGTCGTGACAAATATGGACCGATTACTGACAACGGGATTGTGTGTTAAAAACCAACAGTTCCGTGTCACTTTGAAGAACATCGATGGATAAATGTTCAACCACATTTTTCCGAGAGTGATTATTATTGTCAAGACAAAGTCGTGTTGCGAAACTCTTTTTTTTCGGAATCTCGTTTAATGCAGGTTTTCACTAACATGGAAATATGGGACAGTTATGTGCGCATATGTTATTGAAACCATTAGTGATGTAAAATTTATGTGTGTTGACTACTGTTAGTGACACGTGAAGTACGCGAAAAATTCGGAAACGAAGTAAAATGGGAAATATGAGTCATATGGAGGCAGTTGGGAAGGAGTTACATAAAGAGAAAAGTGGTTTCATTACTTTCGAGAATTTCCTTGGATATCTAATCTGTTTGACCTCAGGACAGTATTTCGACACTGTTTATAAACAATAACAATTTGAATAAATGCTTACAGTGTACATATGTTTGTGGTTTACCAGTAAATGTTTACAACAAAATTCCCGCAATATTATGATCCAATCTATGCTAATTAATTGTAAGTAATACTCAGTAACGATCCATGTAGATACAGACATAGATTTAAACAGAAACCCACTTTTATCTTACTAAGAACACTGGCAAAATTATTATAAACAGTTTCATGTTTTTTAGTCTCAATTTGAGAAAAAATAAAACTAGACATACAAAACAATTTAAAATTGATCATAATAATATATTTGTCTAATTATAACAAAAAATAAAATTGAAATTTATAAATCAATGATTTTAGCTTTTTAATAATAATGCAAATTACGTAGAATTTATACTGTTGTAAAATCATTTAGATTGTAGAAACACTAAGCGTTTGCTTCATTGCATTTTTTATTTCATCCTTTTTAAGAGAATTTTAATTAAAATAATTATTCGAAGACAAATAATTTGTCATTTTGTGATTGCTTGTGTATATTATAAAGAAAAACTAGAATTGATAATTTTTCTTGGATTATCCGACATGCGATAATTAATTTAATTTCAAAATATTTAATTCTTAAAGGTATAAATACATCAACAAAATGGCTAAAGATAAATAAAATTTGCAAAATGGCCAGAAATATCAATAATACGAAACATCATTGAAAATTTTTAGAAAGTGTACAAAATTATGAAGTAAATATAATAATAGATACGTGTGTATAAAACGCGGCCCGAAATTGATGCTGAATATTAACTACTGCGGATATGGCTGGCCACCTATTCACTGTCCTTGTCGCACATGAGCAACTAAATCGGCCCCTATTTTGCTATCCTTGTCGCACATTAAGTTGGCACAACGAAATCTGAATGAATGTAATACATATTAGAGTGTAATCAAAACAACTCAAAAACATTAGCAAGTTGTAAGTTTTTTTAAATGAATGACGCCTTGTTTTTGAGCAAAATGATTTTACGATCATGACTAAAAAATAATTGTTGTGCGCTACTAACTGGACTTGGCAGACTGTTGTAACAATTTCTTAGTTACCATTGTAAGTGATTCTTAGCAACCAAGTAGCTATGGAAAATATAGTTTGTATCGCGTGTAATTTGTAATAACGTATTAAAGTGGCGTAGATAATTCTTGGATTAGGGTAATTTTTTCTTCTTATTTAAGACATTTAAAAAAAGTGAGTAGTCGTTTATTGATCATTCACAGACAGCTCTGTTTTTTGTGTGATATTATTTAAAATTACATAAAATTAAATATACCTTGTAATTAGTTGGGTTTAGAATGTATAGAACAAAAGCTAAACTATGTTTTAAAATTCACGTGCTTTTTTTTACATCTTAATATCTATAACATGAGAATGTACACAGAAGATCAGGAGGGACTGATTCCATTAATGGATATTGGTAAGAGAAAGTGAGGCGATCGCCGCTAGGTCACAATTAAAAGAAGGTGGACCTAATCATTGGTGCATATCTCTTTTTTTTTATTTCTAAGATGAAGTGGGGCAGATTAATTAATTCAAGCTGAAAGTAATAATTTCATGTTAAAAAACCGACATGTTAACGTTTAAGAAAGAAGTTTTATTTTTATGATCGAATAATATCGACGGCTAAACTAAATTCATTGATAGTTCTGTCTGCTGTCTGCGTCTTTTTGACATTTTGAAGTTAAATATGTTATGTCAAGATATCAAACTTTCTTATTGCTGTTTTCTTATCCAAATTAAGCAAAGTTATAGACAATGGATCTTTTTGCCTGGGTTTTTTTCTGACCGACAACTAAACTACCAACGTGTAAAAAAATTGTCGCTGTTTTATTATCGACATAGGAGTGGCAAATTTTCTTTCAATTATATTAAACTTACGTCCTACTTGGGTTTTTTCTCATTTTCTTTTTTTATAGCTATTATTTACAATAAAAATAAAATAAATAAATACTATTAAAAATGACCATATGTCGAAATTGTAATAAAAAAATGTTTAAACTTAAAATCTTAAGAAGCATTATATAATCTGACTGTTTAAACTTTCATGTGCTGAACCAGAATATTAAAAAAATATATAGTAATGAAAATAAAAATTAACACAGAAAGATTTAAAAATAAATTGAATCTATTACTAATTCGAATTTTTTAAAAAACTTTTTTGGATTAAATTATGTAAAGATTTATACCTACATATATGAAGCAAAAACATGTAAACAAGCTTTAGTGATGACACTGCATGGCATTTAAAAACGTCGTTGGACAGTTTCAAGTTAAATAAATACCAAATGAAATCTTACAATGACACGTGACAAAATCGGGAGACAACTGTGCTACCATCATGTAAAAAATATAAGACATAGTATTATTTTTCGATGACATAGAAGGTACTTTAATGTCTATTTTTGTCTGCAGATAATTTGAATATGTCGTTATGTGATTGAAATTTAAAAAATCTGTGTACGTCACTATTTACATGGCAATTATGTCACTTAATTTAATATTTTTGTTCTTATTGACATGTATTTTAAAAGTGATAAAACAAAAATCTCCCTTTACCTAACACCTTCAAATAATCAAACAAATGTAAGATTTAGGTAAACACTAATTTAGTTTAAAAAATTTAGGCTAAGTAACATTTTAAAATTCATTGATATTTATAAAACTTTATTGTAACAGTTAACGGATTTATGGTAAATAATTGGTTACTTTATTTATTTATCGATATAGTTAACATAATTACCAGTCACATTTTTGAAGGTTCTAGTTAAAGATTTCATAAAAAAACTTTATTTTTTGATGACAAGTAAAGTTTTGGTATAATTTGAACACATTTTATTGGTTCTATTTTTTTGAAGGTTGTTCATCTGCGTACATTGTTAGATCCAGAAATAAATCTCTGAAAATAATTCTGACTGATTGTAGATAATCAAATGGAAAAAACACTGCTTCGTCTGTTTTGTGACTCACACTGTATATTTATAAATATTGCAGCTTAGAAACCAAAAAATGATTATAGCTATATTAGATAATCAAACTAAAGTTTTCTGTGTACCATTGATAAAAAAGTACAAAAAAAAAACCATCAATATAAAAACTTTACATGTGGGTATATTTTGCTGCAGTAATTGAATTTTTCATTCCTACTTGAAATTTCCGCGCTTAGTGTAAAAAATATTTAGACAAAATGTTTTTATTTTTTCAGTTGACGTCTGAAGTCTCAGCTATTTTTTCAGATCAAGTTTCAAATTAAATGAAAACGTATTTTTAGAGAAAATTTCCACTAAATCTATTTCTGAATAGTTTAAATGACTAATCCCAACGTAATTTGGTCCACCTATTAAAAGATTTATTTTCGACACTTTATTATGCACTCACTTAACAGCTAATTGATTTTGTTACTGCTGAACAAACAACACTGAAAACAATATTAATTTTTAATTGCATCAACTTTAAAAGAATTATGTATTTTTTGTGCAGGCAAGGTAAAACCATTCAAACACCAACCTTATTCATTAGAATCTCAATGAAGCAACCGCTTGTTAGTGTCTACACTGAAGGCCACATTATAACGCGGGGGTGGAATAAATGGTCTTTTAGAAAGACAATTTAGTCCGAAAATGACAAAGCGAAACCTAAACTACCCGTGTCGAATTCAACATCTTACTCGTATCCAGAGAAACGGCATCCGTCAGCGCCGCGACGCCCAACAACAACACCACAACTTCCGCAGCCCTCATCTCTTCTTCAGAAAGCACTGCACACTGGTCGGCGCCGACCTCGCGACTGGACAAGTGGTCTCAGCTGGACTTATTGGTACCAGCGTAGGATTTCGTCATCTGCTCCTTATTGAGCCAATTGTCCTGCTCCGGTTAGGTGTGTGGACGGCACGCATAAATTTCGGAAAGCTAAGAACAAACGACATTACCATAAACAACATCTGCTGGACGCATCGCTGCACCATTTAAAGCCGGCGCTTTCCATTCCTAGAAATAATATCACGTGGATGTGGGAGTCAACGATTGCCCAATTTGGGGAGTGCCCAAACGGCTAGCTAGTTTTTCGTTAGGTACATGAAAATGTGGAAGATGTGGGCGGAGATTTTTTTCTTAATCAATTGTGGCTTCCGGGTGTTGGATCATTGGGTGTTCCGTTTCGAATTTGCTTAATTGTAAGAGTGATTCAGTAAATGGGTACAGCAAATGGCAACATGATGACGGATGCCGTAAAGGTCGGATTTATGACAGAGAATTAATTATGGTTTTTGGTATTCGTATTTAGGTCAGTGTGAAAAATATTACTTATAGTTTAGTTAGTCCTATGTTAGATAATCAGCGGAGTTGACAAGATCACATTAACTGGTACCAAAAGAACTATTTGAAATGAAAAATTAAATAAGAACGTAGTGATTTGAACGACCGGTTGACAAGTTACTAAATAAGTCTCCGTATCTGAAAAATTTTCTTTATTATTTTTTAGTAATATAGCTAAATACAAACACGAAATGCTTACTAAATAATAATTTTTCTAAATTAACCCACGCATATTCAAATTTGAAACAATATATTAAATAGTAGTAACTTGTATCTTATATTATGTTGCAACACAGTAAACAACTGTATTTTTTAACTACAACAGGTCTCATTTTATTCCGATAAATAGCCCATTATTCGGTACAAAACTACTTTAAAGGACTAAAATAAGACATTCTTCAATTTAATCACATTGTCATTACTCCCCAAATATGTAACTGCTTCTGGTGTAATAAATACACCAACAAACGTCTCACTCTATAAAAATCATTTTACTTTTCTCTTCGATTGAGTTTTCAATATATTTTTCTGCTACAGAATTATTGCCTCAACCACCGTAGCTTTTTCAAAATTTCGAGTCTACTCCTAGACTACAAGTAGTGTAGTAGAGGTACACTACACCAACGTTTTGTCTACTTTTCAGAATTCGCTAATTTGAGAAATTCAGCAATGTTCTTAGCCATTGCTTCAATAGTAAGAATTCGTACTCTCTGAGAAATACAATTTTGCTTCTATAAACGACAAACAGCTTTTTGTGCGGCAGATTTTTGGGTCAAAACCCAACAGATCTTTTACATCATTCTAAAAAGTTTAGATTTTCTACCTCATTGATAATGCCAGTAAACTTTCTTCTATTAGTTTTCGTTTGAGGAATCGTGGGCCGGTATCTAGTACATTAATAAGACTCAAGTGACGTAACTTCTGTAAAAAACTGTAGTTTTTTTTAAACCATATTAAAAGGTACTATTTATCGGATGTTTTCTTCATAAATCGATTTAATTTGTCTCTGGCAAATGTTTTTGCTCGCGTGGATTCATAGCCAAATTGACTGCTTCTTCACTAGAACCAGCAGTTTAGTGAAACGTCAACTGTCCAAATTTCACGAACCAACAACTTCAACTTTACAACTGAACACTTTGCTTTATTTTATCTTTTTTATTTAGTCCACTTTGTATACTTTGCAGTAAATACACTACAAATCTAACATATAGGCTAAAAGGATCTACCCATTAACCTTGTTTACCATGATTTCTTTCTTTTACTCACAAAAGTTATCAAATTTATTTTTATGTTTCCGCAGATTTTGTCTTAACAATTTTCTTCTTCAAAACGTTCAAAATACTCATTTGCATTCTAAGTTTTTGTCCAGTCAGAAAAGTTTTGACTTTCGGAAATAGATGTTAATTCAGGAGAGCGGTAGATGTGAATGAATTTGGAACTCTAAAACACCTAGTTTCAAGCTTGCGGCTTAACAACTTTTTTGGGATCCTCAGGGCGTGATCTATTTCCCAGTTTTTTTTCTTAGAAGGAAAAGAAGAAAAACAAATGCTCTGAAAAAAATATAATTCACACCACAAATTGCTGTTTCTACGCTTTATCCAATGACCTGAGTTTACTCATTTGTGGAAGCAAGAGATATCGAGAAAATGAACAAATAAATTTTCATGATGTAGCAGTGTTTTTATAGTCAACCTGTATTACCACGCTCGTAGAGTAGGAAAATTACTTAAGTGTCAATTCCATGAGTTACAGCATCATAACATATTTATGTCTTCATGCAAACATATTTGAAACTTTATTTGGGACTGATGAATTGATGAAGCTGAAATTTGTGCTGTGATTTTTTGTATACTCTTATGTGTTGAATTTAAGAACCACTGTATATAAATTTTGAAATTAATATCACTTTCTCTACAAAATTGATGTGTTACACTATTGTTTAGTGTTTTTTTTTTTTAATTTATTTTAGGGACACATATATTAACACCTCACCTAATCCCATTAAAATTGTTATCAAGAAAGTTAAAATCCCCTTATTTTTAGTTTTAAACTCAAAAGTACATATGCAAGCAGCTGTTAGATGTAGTAAACTCCATAAAAATTATTTTCGATGCATCTAAATAAGCGTCATTTCCTCAATCTAGCATGTTTTTCTATTTTCTAATGTGCTTTTTGATTTACCTGGACAAAACAGTTTCCAGAAACAAAAGTAAAAGATCCTAAAACTTGAACAATTAGAAAAATATAAAAAAAAGAGTAGGGAGAATAAAAGTTCATCTAAAATGTGTAAATTTATATATTGTTTGTAAACAGTAAATTCAACTACCCATCGTAAAGTAAATAAAATGATTATTGTTTCTTTTGGTGTATTTTTAAATGATATTCAAGTTGTAATAAACAGAATTGTCAGATTAATTTTAAAATAGATCTTGATCAGGAATGTTTGTTTATGTTAAAACATAAACATAAACAATACCAAGAAACCACATCCTGCGCACGATATTTCTTTTTTAAGCAATGATAAGTATTAGAAGAACAATTGGATCATTACGTTATGACAAATGTAAAAAATAAGGAAACCGCTACTTTTTGTAAACAAATTTACAGTTTAACAATTTCCAATATGAAAATACTTCAATAAATTTCAAAAATTAAAAGTTTTAAATTACATGATACCATGATGATGGATAAAGATAAAAATCAAGACTTAATTAAAGTAACGTTAAAAAAATCACGGTTTTCCTTGCAGCCTCTGTATAGTGTCCAATGAGGTCCAAATATATCCAGGTCGCGCTGGGGCATGTACAATCGGATATGGTGTTGTTTTTGATTTATAATAATCTGAAGGTGCGTGCATCACAAATTCCATACACTCAAGTTTTCTTGGAATGTCTTCTTCTGGACCTAAGATTCAGATCATAAAATATAAATCAACAGCAATAATAATTCTAAACCTATGATATAAGTAGCAGGATCAAAGCCTTCTTCTGGTGGTGGACTCTCTTGAGTTGGTAACAACCACGTAACCACCGCACTCTTCTCACAATACTGATCAGTTATCAAACCCTTAATCTGAGCATAGTAAATACCCCCATCTTCATCTTGCATGGAAACAATATCACCAATCTGAATATAACTGCCCTACAATGTCAGCATTAGCAACATGTCTAATAAACAAGATTATTACTTTATAAAAAATAGACTCAGACGTGATAGTCGTAGCTACAGCAGTGGGAGCTTTAATTGGAATCTTTTTAAACAATGCCCGACGTCCCCTTCCTTTCGGCATCGCTGTTTTAGGTAGCGCAAAAGGATTTAACCGCGTCTTGTATGAGCGTGTTGTACGTTGTTTCCTCTTCATTGATTTCGAGTCCTCTGATTTATCATCGTTTTCGTCATCTTGCTCCGATTTGAGATTGTCCTTTGCTTCGTTAACGCAATCGAGACAGATTGCACCTAAATTTTCGGCATTTGTCCAAAGGGGTGACTCGTTGGTTTCACATTTCAAACAAACGGGAGGAGCCCCCTTTAATGGCATTTTCAAGCGATTTAGAGGTTATGTTTACTTGTCAACTGTCAAATAACTGTCAGTGTTTCAAAGTGTGAAAATTTGGTTTTTAATCTATTTCTATAAATATTATTTAAACATATTTAAATAAACTGCGCTACCGTAAAATAAGTAATTTTGTCCAATGTGATGCGTTAATATTGTAATGCAGTTTATATTTAGTTGGTGTGTTGTATTCTTGGTTGCCTAAACTCCAGGTGTTTTTTTTTTTAATTGAATTTTAAAAAAAGGGTAGGATGGTATTTATTTCCGAGGATTCATTCTCAACGATACATAACACTTACTTTGGGGGAAGAATACAATGGAATTGATAACATTCATTAATTATTATGAATTATTGTTGATAATATTTATGATATTGTTTAAATAAATAAGTTTTAGCATTTAAATATCTGTAACATAATTATACGCCAATATTAAAACACATTAACCTTTTCAATAGAAAAAACATTTTTATTTATTATAAATTGTAATACAACTGTCCATTTTCTCCAGACTGGACTGGTGTAACCAAATTTCTGCAACGCAAATTTCTCACACAATGTGAGAATTGACCTAGAATTTGTTCGAATCGCATTGTTTTTAAAGTCATATCGTTTTCTATATATTTTATGCCTTATTTAAAGACAGAAATTTCACAATATTTTCTAGCTTTTTTCTTTTTCGACTCAAAATACTCATACTTTATTTTCTTTATTTTTTAACCTGCTTTCCAAAAATATGTCTAACTCTATTTATATTTAAATTACAGCCTTTGTGTTGATTATTTTGTAGAGATAATAAGCCATTTTGCCAACCTATTAATATTTATTTTTAGTCTTTGTTATTTCATTTGAAAATCAACAAACTGTTCCGGTTTTATCCTCTTTTTTTAAAAACTTGAACCAAATATAATTATAACACTAATTAATAATTGATACAATAATTAGAGTTAAGAAATTTTGTAAATATAAATAGACTGACCTACTACGATTACGTAAAAATTTATCTTTGATCGAAAAATATTTGTTTTGTTGTCTTGTGAACTTGTCAAATTTATCGTAGTTTGAAGAAATTAATTATTTCTGATAATACTCAGACAAGTCGGTTAAACTGACGTAATAGTCATGTGTTTAATTTTATGAATTTAATTTCTCATAAAAATAAGTCTGAGCAAAAGAGAAATGTTTAATTCATAATACGTTTTAGATATTGAAATTACTAAGAAGTTTATCTGAGACAATTCAAACTTATTATTTTTCAGTTCGTGTAAATCAATGTCATTAATAATTTATCACGGTTATTTATTTTAACGGTATTTGTGTCATTGCTACTTTTGATTCGAGCACTAAAAATGAGGCAAATCGTGTTATCTTGAGTATATTTGCAGTATTTTTCCACCTTGATAGTGTTTACACAAACGTTTGTTGAAGAGAAAGAACGAAATAATTTATTGTTGTATTATTTTGAACGAAAATGACGTTGAATTGTTTCTACAATCTTATGCATATTTATTTTTACAGACCATTCCCAAATATAAATACAAATATAAAAATTCAACAACCAACCGATTTATTGTCTTGGCAGAGTTAAAGTGATCTAGTCAGAACCAGAATCTTTTGGAAAATACTGACATTTCTATTAATTTTTGCGTCCTTTGAAACAATTTAGAAAAAACATTAAGCGATTGGGACACATCGTCCGTTCCCTGTCCAACACGTGTCGCGGAAAGCCGCATTTTTGTAAGCGTGGGACAGTTTTGCTAACACATTCCAAACAATTAATCAACTTAATTTTTACAGAAGGATACGCGGACATCCGTTCATTATTCAAATTATGAGAGGAGTAATTAAGGGTGATGTCACATCTGACGTAACTAACAGTGGCGTTCATTTTTGGAAGTTTTAGTTTTATTCTATTTCTTCATGTTTTGCACTGACTGCTTTATCTCGAGTCAATATGAAGTGTAAACTTTGCAAAGTTTAAAAATAGACGGATTGATGGATAGTTGGGTCGGAGATGAACCGAAAGTTTTGAATGTGTCGCGATGATTTTACCTTTTTGTTTGGCTGTGGATTGTAAATAATGAGCATTTTATTGGTATTCTTCCGCTATGAAGCAGAGTGACATTGATATAAGCTACATACGAATAATAAGGCGTCATAGTATTTACGAGCTTAACAAGGTGCATTTGCATTTGTTTTTACCTAAGGATTTGTTTACGACGATGACCTTAAGAAAATGCGCAGGTTGTAAAGTAGATGAATATTTTTAAAGGGGCACCCACGTGCAAATGTTACGATTTGTGATTACTCATTTCAAGAATACGAAGATTACCTACTATCGCCGACAATTTGTCACAATTATGCCAAAATGATGATTTATGTTTTCAAGAGTACCAAACCGATTCATTCTATTGTTATCGCAAAAAAGTTTTTAAATATGAAATATGACGGTAATATCTAATTCTCTTAGGTAAATGTAAAGGTCTACAGTTGAAAAACAAACCGAATATTAATTTTAGTTCTAGTGAACGATTGCCAATGTGGTGTAGGTTTAATTTTGATTTTTACATTTATACAACGGAAAAGTTAACGTGTAAATTAATTGAAAATGGATGAGGCTATACTTGGAATTCTATGGTTTATACCACAATTACAAAAACAGATCTAATTAAAACAACATTTTCGTTATTAGTTTTTAAATTTTAGCACTTTTTTATTTATTTTTATCTAGATTTAGGATTTATTTATATTTAATCGTTAATATTATTAATTGTAAAAGCTATGTGGAAAATAGCAATAATCAAGAAAATTTACTCTTTTGCCATTAAATTGGGTAGACTTAATCTTCTTTTTCTTTGCTTAGTATATACAGCGAACATCAGATATATATATCATCAGATATATCATAATATATCATCAGATATAACTTGGTTCAAATGAGATACTTGCTGTTTCACTATAAAAAAGGTTAGTATTTAAATAACCAACATTAAAATTAAAATTATTAAAATTATTTAAAAAGATCAAAAAAAAGCTTAAAATAGATTAACATACCTAACAAGCGCTGAAAAAATACTTCAATAGGTTAGAACGTTGTCAATAATGTTATTTATGGCTTAAAATGGTTAGAAATTTCTATTTTTTTAACTTCAAAACTGTTTACTAAATATTAAGAATTTTTGAGGAATATAATTTAATTATTTTTTTTTGATCTTCCAAATTAGATGCATTAAGAATGCAATAAGTTAGGATTTGAAATTCTTCTTAATCAAATGTTAATTCAGATGCTTGGTGATACGAGAATTTATTGATGTCGTAAGAAACTACAACAAAATAGGTCAAGTTTAACCAATTTAAACTTTGACTTTCACCTTACTTGTAGCACCGTGCTCGATACAAAAAGAATTTTTTTAAAATCATCGTTTTGTTGCATTCGCTGTTAACTTCAAAAGAACTCTTTTGCAAATGTCCTTGGTATTTTCTTAACTATTTTTGACAATATTAATGCTTAATGTCTACACTAAAATAGTTTAAATGTTTAAAGTTTAAGATTAAGTAGTTTATCTTAAAACAGAAGTGAAATTCTTCACCGAGGTTTGTATGCTATTTTATTTATAACAATTTTTTTAATCGAAATTAAAAAATAAAAATTTTGTACTTTCTGACCTTGTTTGTCCGACAATGATAAATGAGTCACAAAAAATGGAATATAACTCATTTTTTCTTCAAACGTACAAAATAAATAAGAAAAAGGTAAACTTTAGATGTTTCTAAAACATGTCATGTTTAGAAAATAAAGTAATTTTATTTTTTGATTTTTTGTAATTTTGTTAGTGTTAATATGTGGTTATTCTCAAAAATATGGTTCACCGCTTTCACTGGTTGCTTTTAACTGCAGTTTGCGCTAAAGTTAATTAATAAGTATGAAGAACAGAAAATCAGAAAATTAACTCTCTCTAAAAAAAGGCACTTTGAATCTTTTATTAAAATTTTCTAAAATCGCTGTTTATTAAATAGTGAAATGATGAATATGATTGTGCTCAACGATGAAACTTGCGGCTCTTTAAAATAAAGTTTTTATTTCAACCCTGGACGTAAGGGTTTAACACTCCATGTCCTAATGAGGATAAAAATATTGGGCAATATAAATAACTTTAGGGGATTATGGTATAGCATCAATACTTTAAACCTTATTAGAAGCCAATGAGATGTTTAAGAATTTTTAAGTTTCTCGGTACCACACACCTTAATTCAAATTTTAATGTCATTTTTATGCTTTTTACCATAAAAAGAACAATATAGGCTGTTTCCGCTATCGGTTTATGGTTTTTGATTTTTATAAGTGTTGGCGGACCTCATACGGTGTGTAATCTCCAAAGGTTCCAGAGTTTCGCGTGTTTACAAGAGTTATGCAAGGGTTAACGAGGCATGGTTCTTTTAAATCGAATTCAAAGGGTATCGGCCCCACTATTAAGAGATCTCAAATTAGAAATTAAAAAGGCAAATCTGGGTGTCGGAAGATTTATTAAATAACGTTGCCTTGAACAACAAATGTGGTTTTTCCAAGACGAAGCGAAATAACGTAACGTAAGTAACTTGTATGTAAAATCTCTCGACACGGTAGAAGGACTTCAAATACGATTTGCAAACGGGGCAAGAATAATTTGCGAAACATCATGTCCGGCTTTGCGTTGACAATAGGAGATGACATTTTGAGCAACTTTTTGTGATCAAGGTAAAATTTGCATGCGGAAATAACAAAGTTTTATTAAGCTAATAATTATTATTCCAGTGATTACCAAAAGTTTTCCCCTAACATAATTTATTAAATCATCCTGTGTTTGTATCTTTGATTTTGAATATATTTTATACGAGTTTAGAGAAAAGATAATTTTATTCATAGAAAAAAATGTTTTTTAAAATCGTCTCAAAAACACCTATTTTTTTAGCTAATTTGATTTGCTAAAAAATGACGCTTTAGCTCTTTACAATAGTTATTTGTATCACTAGGCCAGAAACTGACTTTTTGCAACTATGAGCGTAGTTTGCAGGCTAAGGCCGAAGGCCGCAGCCTGCAATAGCGAATTGTTGCAAAATAAGTTTCTGGCTGTGTGATACACACTATTTTTTGGGCCGACAATTGATTAAATTTGTTAAAAGTTAATATTTTCGTATAAATTTCAATAAAATTAAAAATCAAGTAAGTGTTAGTTTTTGACATTGACAAATAATTAGGATTTACAAAATGGAAACACCAGTGCACTTTACGGAAGCTCCGAGAAATTATTTGATATATTCTTCTATCAACATCGATCGTATGTATCGAATATCGAACGTCGCAGACGCTGGCAGAGCATACGGCCGACGCATGTCAAACCTCAAACGATTCAAACTCTGTGTTCTGTAGATGGCCGTGCATTTTGCAGGTCTAGGCCGGGAAACGGTCGGTTTCAAGCGGATTTAGACGAATGCAATTTGTGTTATTTCAGAACGGAGGCCCAATAGTTATTTGTATCACTAGGCCAGAAACTGACTTTTTGCAAATATGAGCGTAGTTTGCAGGCTAAGGCCGAAGGCCGCAGCCTGCAATAGCGAATTGTTGCAAAATAAGTTTCTGGCTGTGTGATACACACTATTTTTTGGGCCGACAATTGATTAAATTTGTTAAAAGTTAATATTTTCGTATAAATTTCAATAAAATTAAAAATCAAGTAAGTGTTAGTTTTTGACATTGACAAATAATTAGGATTTACAAAATGGAAACACCAGTGCACTTTACGGAAGCTCCGAGAAATTATTTGATATATTCTTCTATCAACATCGATCGTATGTATCGAATATCGAACGTCGCAGACGCTGGCAGAGCATACGGCCGACGCATGTCAAACCTCAAACGATTCAAACTCTGTGTTCTGTAGATGGCCGTGCATTTTGCAGGTCTAGGCCGGGAAACGGTCGGTTTCAAGCGGATTTAGACGAATGCAATTTGTGTTATTTCAGAACGGAGGCCCAATAGTTATTTGTATCACTAGGCCAGAAACTGACTTTTTGCAAATATGAGCGTAGTTTGCAGGCTAAGGCCGAAGGCCGCAGCCTGCAATAGCGAATTGTTGCAAAATAAGTTTCTGGCTGTGTGATACACACTATTTTTTGGGCCGACAATTGATTAAATTTGTTAAAAGTTAATATTTTCGTATAAATTTCAATAAAATTAAAAATCAAGTAAGTGTTAGTTTTTGACATTGACAAATAATTAGGATTTACAAAATGGAAACACCAGTGCACTTTACGGAAGCTCCGAGAAATTATTTGATATATTCTTCTATCAACATCGATCGTATGTATCGAATATCGAACGTCGCAGACGCTGGCAGAGCATACGGCCGACGCATGTCAAACCTCAAACGATTCAAACTCTGTGTTCTGTAGATGGCCGTGCATTTTGCAGGTCTAGGCCGGGAAACGGTCGGTTTCAAGCGGATTTAGACGAATGCAATTTGTGTTATTTCAGAACGGAGGCCCAAAAAAAATAATGTACTATTGTTAACCTAACGGCTGAATAAACTTATCTTCAATTTCTGCACTGTAAGATTATAAAAATGCAATTTTTATGTTTTAGGTAAAAAAATATTAATAAATGAAAAAATTCTGCTTAAATTAAAAACCTCAATTAAAGTAAATGTAAAATTAACTTCTTCAAGTGAAATTGCAAAAATTAGCGTTCCAAGACGAATTCAGAAATTTCCTACACTCCGCTAGAAATGCAGCAAATTGCAGAAAATGTAGTGGAATTATTAAAATCCATATATTTTCGAGTTGTAACTAGATTAAAGTAGCTGTGTTTTTTTCTAGCTACATCCAGTATGATGTTACTTCGGATCATTTTTACTTAAAGAAAAAAGTTTCATTTTGGTCTATGTTTTAAGTAATCAACACAGTAAAATATTTATACTTGTTAACAATATTTAGTTCGGAGTGTTAAGTGTAGAGTATCTTTTCTTTCAAGCCATAAATACTTTTTTGTCAATATTTTTTTTATCAGTGTCAACCAAAATCTCTAGTACTATTACATAAAATACTAATCATGGACAAAATATAAGTAGTTTATGATCAAAAAGATAAAAATTGACAAAAGAAGCCGAAATGATATTTGTTATCATAAAGATAAATTTAAAAAAATATATCATAAAAACAAGTATAAGTTTGCCACTTCAGTTGAAATTTTGTTGATTATAGTCTCATCTGGAGGTACTACTAGTGCTCTAAAGTGCTTTTGCAAAAACTTATAAATTAAGTTAAGTATGTCAATTAACAAATTTTGAAATTACTGGTTTGACAATTCGAAAACTTAATACAAATTTTATTTAAGTAACCCTGTAAGATTTAAGTGACAGTAAGGTAATGCTCATTATGTTACTTGCATCCAAGCAAGTAAATTACCTCAGATTGAAATACATCTAAAGTCTCGTTTTTGAGGTTCTTGGTTGCTTCTGGCAGACAGTTTCACTTAAACATTACAGGGTCTCGACGGGTGAGCCGTGCACCAATAGTTCGCGTAAAAAACTAATCATGAGGCAGATAGACTTTCTGTATGCGCAATGATACAACCTTATTTTGCTACTGTTGTTTTGTTGAGGTTTTTGATCAAAATCCTACTAAAAAAGATTAAATTGACTGTGTCTAGGCATTATTTATAAGCTGTAAAACTTAGATAACTGGATTTTTAAACTAGTGTCTATATATATATACACATTATAATTATAGTGTCTAATGATGTCAAACTTTACTTTACTTTACTTTCCTCTTGTTTTACATAACTAAAAAAGTGATCATTTATGCATAAAAAAATTCCTGCTATTAACTATCTTTCGAAATCGATTTTCGTTTACACCGAATGTGTTCCGGAGCAGTGTGCATCCTACCACCTCCCTCACTTTTTCATCAGAAAGCAGGCAGCAACGTCAAAAAGCCGTCGGCATCAATTACAATTGGCGTAGCCATCCCCTCGGCGATTCGCGAGATCCGGTGGGACTGCAATTGGTAACATCACGGCACAGAATCAGAATCGGTGGAACAGTTCGCGGGCAACTTTGGCGCTTCGACGGCGACTGCGAGTGTTCAGTGCGGCTGTTTGGTGCTGTCAGTGACGGATGCGAAACACTGTTCTGGCTACCTGTTGAACGGTAAATACTACCTTACATACACAGCGACTCAATGAAATTCGCGTCGCACGTGCACTTTTTTTTCCTGATCGCACGCTTTTTTCCCACTCGGATCGGTTCGTCCAGAGTTATTTTCATTGATAATTTACTTTTATTAAACACTTCCTTTGCGATCATTGCCTGTGCCGTTGCGCCACGGTTGGTGGGATTTTGCAGGGATGCTTGCTTACCTGTTTGCTTGGGCTATTTTTATTGTTTAAATATAGACTACAATTCGGAACGGGAGCTGAGAACGATGGCGGCAATTCGCGGTTTTAGTGCACAAAAGAGTGCACAGCTACAGGTGGTGGCTTGGAGGAAATGTGGGCGGCGAAGGCGGCAGTTGGATTCGATGAGTATTATTCAAGCGCGATTTATTATTTAATGCTCGTCGAAATACACATCTACTTAAATATCATGTGGAAGTGTAACGTTAACTTGTGATGAACATTTCTACTTTGAATTATTATCGCGGTACTAAAATAAACTATTTGCAAAGCAATTATAATGATTTACATTTTTCTACATCACACTGCGTCGTTAATCGAACATAGTTTTAAAACAGAATAATTAAAGTAGCAATTAGTATAACAAAAATTTTGTTGAGTTAAAAACATTTTGCAAAACATGCAAGTTAACTACTAAATGACAATTGCAATTTTGTTTTGCATGCTGCGCCTCCAGGCAGCACTAGTTTGATAGATTTGTAAAGTATTAATATTAATCACTGTGTCACTGTATGCTGCATATTTGTCATAAAATCAATCACTAAAACTGCATTTTTTTTCCTTTGAACCAATTGATGGTTTAATGTTTACATATCTAATCACTTATTCTATAAAACTTTTAAGCAAAGTATTTTTCAATTAGCAAACTTTTTAACGCACGTTAGATTTTTTCAAAATAAATTAACAGAACAATGGCTCATGTCCAGTGTTGTCTGGATATTTTTTTTTATTTTTTTTTTATCGATTTTGTAATTATTCTTTACCTTTATTTTTCCTGCTTGAACCTATAAGTAACAGATGCTTTTTTTTTTTCAACACTAAATTGACAACTTTCGTGACCTTAACAAATCTAGTATGTCGACAACCAGAAGCGTAATAATTATAATTAAAAATCTGCAATGTAATTGAACGGTATTTCATTTTGTATATCTCATCGCCTTCATATCTTTTCATCTTTTCACTGACTAATTAAGGCTCTTATATCCGTTCCACTGATATTTTGTTTCATATTTTTTAGTTTTGTTAGCATCTATTTTACTTTTTTCGCACGTGTGACAAAATTATAATCCAACGCACGCATCGTTATGAAATCCTTTATAAATATGGCAGGTTCAGCTAACTATAAATATCTCTAATAAAATGGATGTTATCTGTTGTAATGCACTCTCGCGGAACATTTGTAGCGTCCGATTCCAAGTATTCCCCCAACGGAGATTTCAGATCGGCTCTATCGATTTCTGTCATGTAAATAAACTAATGGGCAAACGGCAAAACATACATAAAGCGGAGAACACATCTAAAGAACAATTTAATAGTGCGGAAATTATGTACTTATAAATACAAGTTTAATCTTTCCAGATGTTTGTTTTTGTTCACTATATTTTAGTGTTGTGTGGGAGTTGATTGCGATATCCAATATGTGTGCGTGCTTTAATTTCTAATTTTTTAAAATAAATTTGGTTGTATGGATAGTTTTCGCAAACGTTCTTTGGTAATTTTGTGATTAAAGCTAAAACTTGTTCTAAATGTTTCTTTTTTTTATTTAGAATAAGCAATAATAAACTACTAATTTATTGTATTTTGTTTTTTATTTTTGTTATGTTTGTTAGCTTTTGTTTGTTTCGTTTTGCCTAGTTATTTTAAGACTTAACATAATGCATATTTATTTAGCATATGTTGCCTAAAAACTTTCTAATGGATTTGCTCGTTATCTTGATTTTCGCATTAAAAAGAATCTAATGAAATAACTTAATACATTAAGATCGATTATGATTAGTGGAGGTGTTAGGCAAATAATTACATTATTCACACATTTTCAAGTTTTCAATGCTTCGTCGCAAACCTATAAAATGTTATTGCTCTTTTACAACTTTCCAAAATAAATGTTAACACAATCTTTAATTCTTGAAATCCCAAACTACCTTTTCATTGTGCTGTTTGAATTTTTATCAAAAATTTATTTTCGAATCTATTTAGCTGTGATTCTGCAATAGTAGAGGGTATCGTCTATTATAAGCAGTAGCTATTTTGCTTACATTAATTCCTATTTGCATTCATCAAATATTTCCTCTTTTTAAATACAAAGCGTTTTTTCTTCCAAGTCATTCCTGTTTTGTCTTGTTCTGCGTAGCTTGGTCAGCATCGTCGCAAGTCATTTTTTTATAGTTGCTTTATTACTATTTTTAAACATTATCTTGTTGTTAGTTCTTCAAATAATCATTAACTTTCTCTGTACTCATCTTTATTATGATTTGTTGTGTATTTTTGTACTTTTGTTTGCATTTCTTCATCACAAAAAAAAAACATATTGTCTGCATTCTGCGATTCGTTCACTTTCCAATAACCGATTCATATTTTCTACATTTATTTCTTCCTTCTTCGGTGTTCTGTTTTTACTTAGATATTTCTGCTAAACAGTTGTCTTGTTATTTTGTTTTTTCTTGTTGAAGTGTATTTTTTGACTAGACTCCATTTAGATTCCGACTCTTTCGCTTATATCACCATTATAATTATTATTTTACAGTTGTTTTTAGGTATTTCTTTTTGTAAAATTATTTCTTATTTTTATTTGTGTCTTGGTTTCTTTTACATCTCTCTATTAGTGTGCCCTCTATTCAGTTTTTTTCCTACTTTATGTTTTCTCTTTTTTAACTATTACTACTGCCCCAGCTCTTGCTTTTCGTTTCTTTTCCATCCCTTATCAAAGCAACCAATGTTTTTATCTTTTTTCTTTGTTTTCGTAATTTTTACATAACCCATTTCTATTTTTACATTTTTTTAATCAACTTATTGAGATTTTTTTTCCTGACCTTTCTTGAATGTGTTGCGTCCTTGATGGATTTATGGAGTGACTGAAATCTATTCCGAACTGATTATGCAGAGGCATATTTTAAAAAGATAAGTTGTTTACAGCCACTAAAAACTGAGAAATAATTCAGTGCATATGTCCTCACTTTTAAAATAACAACAACAAAAATAGTAAAAAGTGATCATAGCAACTAAGATTGTGATCGTCAGTAGTTATAATATTAGTCTCATTTCTATCCAGAAGTACAATTAATTTTACGACTGTCGTCGTTTAGCTGTTTATCTTATCTATTTTATGTTCTTGTAAAATTATAATAATTTATTATAAGTCGTTATTGTGCTTCTTTAAAGCTTTTTTTTTGTTTTTAATGTATTTTTTTGCAATTTATTTACGCCCATAGGAGTTAGCTTATTATAACTTATTTAAAATCTTTGAATCCCGTATACGTCGCGTACTTTTTTATTTAACTTGTAGTTGCTGTGCTATAGCCATTATGAATGTTAGTTAACCTTTTTTGCTTCTATAGATGTCCTATTTTCTCTTTCTGTATGCTTTGCTTTATCGACTTTTCGTAATATTATTTACATAGCTTACATTTTGTTGTAAGTTTTTTTTTCTATTTTTAAGCCAAACTCAGTGAGTTCAGTGATTGTTACAGTTTATTTTTTTGATGTTTTACTTAATTAATCAATTTATTAAAATATTTATGCAATTAGTAATTTAATTAATTAATTAATTACATAGATACTTATATATTTATGTAATTAATTTATAAGTATATACCTAAAAGTAATTCTCAAATGTAGCCACATTATTTAATTAGCACACTGTATACTGTTAAATATTTTTTTAATTACCTACTGACAAAAATATTATGTTGTAACTGTTATAGACTTTAATCAGTAAAATTCATTACTAATTGATTACAGATAACAGATTTTGAACATTCTGATAACGCGTTGTCAATTATATAATACCTACATCTCAGCGTTCAATTTACTGAATGAAGAAGTGTTAATGGTTCTAATGTGCCGTCAAAAGGTTTCATTTGACTGCTAACGTTTCGATTTATTACTAATAAAACGTGCAAAGCAATGTTTAAAATTAATGTAGTCACCTTTATGCATAAAAATATTTACTTATTAAAATGTCGTGTAAACTTTAAAAATAACATAAGCTGTACTTTGAGGTTTTTAATACATTCGTGCACATTATTACCTACTTAATACATATATCAGGTAATTCTTCCAAGACACATTGGCAGAATTCCAAAATTTTACGCACATACTCGAAAAGATAAAATATTTTGGCAGTCGTCTGTTATTACTCTGAAGACAACAATTATTAACAGTTTAAGCTAAGAAAAACAAAGCTTAAAGTGTATAATTAGCCTTCATTACGATTCGCTTCCACATTCCGCATTCAAATAAATTAAATTCTTCTAAAAATTTTGACCTTAGAATTAACATCGACGGTGAGAGTGAGACGATAAAATTATTGTAATCTAAATAAAAAAAATTCAGGGATATCAATTCAGTGTTACACTTGTTGGTAATGAAATCGCTACAATTAAAGAAATTGATGTTTTTATTTTTTTGGAATTGAGCCAAATAGATTTGGAAATTTTCCTGTGTTCTTGTGGCAGTCGTCAAACAAATTATATGCAGGTGAGCAGAAAAAAACATTATTTTCAAGGTGATCAAAACCTGAAAATATTTCCTAGTTTACTATATAATTTGATATCATATTTCATCAGCTTTTGTAAAGATGGTGGGAACATAGTTATTAAAGGCTACGTTAATCGAACTTGCGATTATTAAATGGAATTTCGCAATAATTAAGAAGAGAAAAGGGGTTGGCAAATTCTTTAATTTATACACGGATTATACCAAACGATATTCTAAATTTGCTACAAAACTTTATTATAAATTCGCTTAAGGTTTGTCGATACTGTCAACGTTTTAATCGAAAAAACGCCGCGACTGTTATTTAAATTGTTTAGTTGATTATGTAATCTTATGATTGCCTTCAGCGGAACAAGTTTCGTAATCGTGAATATCGTAAATTTCATCTGTTGAGAGTTTCAAAGGTTTAAATATTTAAATATTTAAATAGTTAAAAACACTATGAACCACGAAATATCAATAATGAGAAAGCCTATTTTTCGGGGTCATATCGGTGTATCTTGTTTTTGATGTTTTAAAAATGGACTTGATAAAAATCCAAAGTGACCCACTTGCATCGCAAACATAGTTTCGATTCAGTTTTAACCAGTTCCAACCCGTCTGAATCTTAGGATTTTTTTTTCATTCCAGTGTGTAGCAATGCCTATCCCATTTATACAAAGTGATTAAAAAACGAGAGAGCTTTGGAGGATTTTGTTTTATTAAAACGTATGTGTTTTCTTGTTGCATCTGCATTTGCTACATTTCACAGAGAGATATTTAATCAATCAATAAATAATTTTGAAACAGGCCTCCTCATTACTCCTTACAGTTACTCACTAGTGTTTGAGACCACGAGTTGTCGGCGCCTATGAATTTAAAGCTTTTGTTCAACGAAATTTCACTACGATATGCTCATAATTTTACAACGCCTTTTTCGATTTGGATTCTTTTTGATCACCCTGTATAACACTTATTTATGTTTGTTGATCACTAACGTCATCATTAACGATGCATAATTTAAGGGACATTTTTTATATTGGACTGATGATACGACGTAATTTGGA
Source organism: Cynaeus angustus (assembly GCA_030157275.1). Classification (NCBI taxonomy): domain Eukaryota; kingdom Metazoa; phylum Arthropoda; class Insecta; order Coleoptera; family Tenebrionidae; genus Cynaeus; species Cynaeus angustus. The sequence continues at coordinate 20,412,733 of CM058058.1, forward strand.
ACATATCGCAATTTACATCAGAATGATGAATGTCCTGTACTAAAACTGAACGTTCTATTGAGTATCTTATATAAAAAAGACCCAATCATCTCCAGTCCTACCAACCTAATGGAACGCACAACCCTAATCACATTAAGCTTTCAACTTTTAGCCCGCTCAATTAAGCAAATTATATTCCAGGCGCCATCGATTCCGATTTTTCAGCAAGGCGTTGATTGTGACTTCCTTCGTTTTCCGGAACAAAGAAACCAAAAAATAATGAAGGGTTAATACGATGCGAGAAATACAATGGAATCAACCATTTAAGCAGTTGTATGTGTGTCAATGTTGAATAGTTTATTTTTCCTACCGATTCTAACGTATGTGACGCAGACTGAAAGTTTAGACGGAGATAAAAAAAACTAGCATTAAATGTCAATAATAAAAAAGTAAAAATAAGAAAGGTACAAAGACATTAAGAAAATTGCAAATTGTGAAAAATTTATTGCGCGTAGATACGTATCCAACTGCTTTAACTACTGTTTGGCTTACATGCATTTTGATAAAGCATGTGTTTCTTTTGCCCTTATTTTATTACCTATGCTTTTTTACATTAAACTGGAGCACCTGTGTATTTGAATTTCATATCTTTAGCATGACATCTTACAAATTCCAGCATTTCTTTCAGTATCTGTTTATATACCACCGATTTTAGATATTGACATTACTTTTTTGTTATTAAAAATGTTTTAAATAAATGAAAGAATAAACTTTAACTTTTGTATTTTGTTTCAGGTGAAGCTCGAAGATGTCGAAGTGGCGCACCTTCGTCCGCACCAACCTGCTCACCATCTTGACAGTAGTGGGAGTGGTTGCTGGTACAGCAGTAGGAAGTACTATCCGATCACTTTCAAAGGAAAAATGGAACCAACGAGAAACTATGTACCTTATGTTTCCTGGAGAACTGTTTTTGCGAATGTTGAAATCTCTTATCATCCCGTTGTTGATGTCGTCCATTACATCGGCTGTTGGTAGTTTAGACCTCAGCCTATCCAAGAAGATCGCTTTTAGAGCAATCCTCTACTACGCAACCACAACTGTCTGTGCTGTCATCCTAGGTATTATTCTTGTGATGACAATACGTCCAGGAGTCGGAGGAAAACCTATGGAACATAAGGAAAACCAAGAGGGTGGTCTGCAAAGAAAAGTACTTACGCAAGATACTTTATTAGATTTGATTAGGTAAAGTTTCTGAAAGTTTAGTGTTTTTTTATGGCTGTGTAATGCTGCTATTTGTTACTTCAGTGTCAGTGGCGTGAATTTCCATTAAAAATTACTAATTACTTGCTTCTCAAAGATAATTTTCTTTGGTTTCTACGATCACACGTAAAAACTTTGCGTTATAAAATATTTCAAACATTTTATGTTCAATGCTACTACTTACATAAGAGGTTCACAATCTAGAGAGCATCAATTACTAAAATATGCAATAAAGACGTTTAACAAACAATACATTTACATGGACATACAACAGAATCTTGACCTTCTTTAGTATTATGGACTTAGATTCTTTCAATTCTTAGATTGTTTGTCTTTTTGTATCTACTAAACTCTCGGCATCCCTTGTATTCTTTGGTTTAGGCTTTTAAATTTGTTTTTTCTAGATCATCTCTAAATTTAAATGATCTAAATTTTTTGAATGTTTTGTTCTTTGTATTTCTTGAACTCTTCAAATTTTAGACTTTTTGTACTATTCAAATTCTTTTCAGGTTTTGTTCATACTTTATTTTCTTAATTCGACGGACACTGCTATCTTTTTTCTATAAGGATATTTTAGAAGCCTCCTCTAAGCTGGTGTCATTTTTGTATTGAAAATTTTTCATCATTATATTTAGACTTATAAATTTATACATAAAAATTCTTGCTATAATTGCTAATGGTTAATATTTAAATTAATGTTTAATTTTTTTAATTGCTCTAGTAATTGACATTAGTAGCAATAATCATTTATTACAATTAACATTCTGCCATCAACACCATGTCATCCACAAACATCAAGTCCGATACTCTTAGTTCTCTCATTTTCCATCTCGGTACATAGCTTGAATCAAACTGGATTTATTTTCGTTTTTTCAGACAGATGTAAACTTTTTTTTTAAATTTTGTCAAAAACTGTATTGTTTCTCAGTGTTTTTTTAGCTTACCTATTTCTCGGAGTCTTACATTTTTCATTTAACAAATGGCTGTTAGATAATTTGTTTTTCGTTCATTATGTCTATATTTTAACGTTTCTGGTTTGTTTGTCCTGTGCCCCTGAGCTTCTCCTGTTGTATTTTCGGTTAATCCTTGGAAATATTGTCTTAATTTTTTTTCATGTGTTAATATGTTGCTGTTTTCGTCGTTGACGTTTGTTAATTTATGTGTCTTTTTCCTAAGTGACGTATGTAAAATTACATGTGTGAAAAATTTTAGTCGACAACATAAATTATGGTTATAAAAATCAAGATATTTATTTAAACATACATAATTTATGGGATGTTAAGTTTTTTAATGTTTTTACAATTTTTTGCAAAATTTCATGGTAATTATTTCGGGTAAACGCTCTTGTGTAGAAATATGGCTAGAATAAATATTAAGATGCCTCTACAGCAAGTATTTTGTAATTAAATATTTTTTAAAAATTAGAGCTGTAAATCTCAAAATTTTTTGATAAGCTAAAACCGCGTTTTAGATTTCGTCTAGTTCAACGATGTTTCATCATGGGGGAGCAGTTTTTCAATTCAAAATTTGTTGGTGACTCCGCTGTAGTCTTTAAATGTCTTTTGCTGTAGTTTGAGGTTAAACATTAAATGATACACAATGTCGTTGCGATCATGTATCTCACAACAGTTCTGAAAAATCAAAATCTAGGAATAATATTTAGTGCCATGAACCGATTTTAAAACAAAACTTCAATCCAGCTAACCCTTGGTCTAAACTTTCAGACAAAGTCGGTTTGAAGTGAAATGTAGTTTATAGCAACTTTTCTTATGGTTATGAGACTTTCCGTTAAAAATAACGCAGTGAAAATTGAAGAAGTTTAATTTTAAATAGAATTTGCTATTCTTTTCTTTTATCTGATCACTTTCTTTAAATTTACTTAAGCACTATTTTTCCAATTTTGTTGATTCTCCCACTAATTGAACCAAACACGTTGTTTTAATATATTTATATTTATTTACAAAAGGAGAAACTATGAGCCTCGCTCTTCCACGTCATCCCCGCAAAAAAACTTGATGATGATGTATATCTTGAAATGATATTAAATGAAATATTAATAAATTAAATGATATAATTTGTACTTTTTAAACGTACTATTTGATATTTGAAATGTCTAATGAAAAATAACCCCCGCTATTAAATAACTCTCATTGATAAATACGGGGTAATTAACAAAATTATATGAACATTTAGGCCGGGGCTAGTTTATGTTAAACACACTTTTTTGACACCTAATATATATCTATATATATATATATGTATATAGGAAAATGTATATATATATTAAAAATATACATATATGAATACACGACAGAAAACTTTTGGTAGTCACTGAAAATTTCTAGTAAATCGTACACTGTATAAAATATACTTAACATTTTTATCTCCGTATAAATTAACAACCATTTATAAATAGAAGGAGAAAATTTAAGGCATGGCATATTTCCAAACCGAAAAGCACAATCGAAATAGATAGTAAAGTAGTTCACTTTTTCTAATCTAATTCTAGTAAACTTAAATTTATATTTTTATTTCTGTTCTAACCAATTTAACTGAGTTTATTTTCAAGTTACTAATTACGAACAATTCATATTGTCGCTCCCGCATAATTTCATAGTAAATATAGGTCACATTTAAATATGTTTGTCACCACAACTGTGTCTATATTTCAAAACAATTTTTTACTGTAAGTTTACCTTTGAAAAATTCTAAAAGATTTTTTTCTGTGCATCGTTATCAAAAGGAAACGCCTTTTCCGTTCTTCCATCTGCCTATACTCCAAGAATATAAACTGAACTTTTTTTCTTTTTTTTTGTTATTGTTGTTTTAAAATATTTTTCTTTGTTTACATTTTGGTGCTTTCTGGAAAAATGTACCTAATAGTAATTTTAACTGCGCATTAAATCAAACATTTTCCTTCATATTTTTTGTATTTCCTTTGCGTACTAGGAGCTTCTGCAAGGTCAAGGCTGACATTTTGTCGTAATTTATAGCATTCAATGCTCTGTATGTTAATAGACTACTCAAAAATTCTCATAGAATAACAATTTTGAGGCGTAACAGGTGTTGAAATTTTCCGTTCGCGTGTACGAGAAATGCGTTCCGATTAGGATAATTTGGCGTTCGTGGTTAAGTTGCAGCGATACTTAGCGTAATTCGATAAAAATAAATTGTTGTTTTGTTGTTTGATATAATTTATGTGTCGTGACCCCGCGTTTGGGTCAAGTAGTAGATTAATGGGCAGATGCTTTCGATTTAACTGACTTAACTGGCGATTTTTGAAAAATTGCGATTATGATCAGTCTTGTTTAATTTGGATTCAATTGATTAAAAATCATTCAATCCGGGGGTCAATGCAAAAGTTTGTTGAGTCAGTCAAATGAGTTTATTTTGTGGCGCCAAATTGAATTTTATACCTTATTTAAGACGTTTCCTTATTTTCTTTTTCTTTCGACGAAGGGAATCATAAAATTTGTCACTTTCATGTATTTTATTCAGGTATCTAAAATGTGTCACATTTTGTGGTTGGTATAGTCATCAAGTGTGGTGTTGAATTTTTAATGTATGATTTTTTTTGAGGTGTTTCTTAAGGTTATTGTATTACATTTTTGTGTTATTATATTACATTTTTATTCAAGGTAAAAGCAATAAACATTTTCAGTTCACTTACAATTAGAATCTAGCTGCATCAACATACATTAAATTCTCGAAATCAATGACATTGTATGTAACTATTAAATATTTACTCTTAATATTTTTTAAATAGTGTTGTAGACGTATTTGGTTTTATTTTTTAGGTAATTCCGGAGCAAGAAATCCGAAAAAGTTTAAACTCAACTTAAAATAGACTTACACAGGTTTTGCATAATGAACCTAATGAATTTTAGGATAAGATGAACTATCTGTCATAAACAGCACAGTTGTTAGAAAACCCATACTATTATCAGCATTACAATATTATTATATAATAATTGGAAATCATACACCATGATTGCCATTATAATACACAGTTCGTCTTACACTGAAATCCAATATTATATTCGAAATTAATGGTCAGAACTAACGATGACCACGAAGACTGCTTAAAAATTTGTTACTAATTCTAACTTCTTGATTAATTGATTTTCAATTCGGCTGTATTGCTCATATTATCTAACTCAGATGATTCAGGATATTCAAAAAGTTTCATACATTTATCACTGCATAAGAACAATTGAAAAATATAAACAATTCGAATATTTGATTGCAAAGAAAAATCGCATTTTTTCGAACAACCACTGCGGGAAAACGGAGGAAACAGCTCAAGATCATGAAGCAGCAATTTCTGGAATGAAAAATTTTCTTGAAGGTAGTCAAAAAAATCTAATGATTGAGCACTGTTTTTTTAACAGTTATAAATACTACCGAAAAATGTCTCTTCGTTCAGAAGATTTTTTAAATTGATTTTTTTTTATAAATGTTTGTAATTTGACTCTAATCAGTTTTTCGATAAACAATCCAATTTCTTCTTGATTTCGTATGGCAAATTTACGCCACACAAAATACGCAATTTGTCATCAGTTATTGCATAAACAACGTATTGACTCAAAACTTCAAATGCAGTACGCTCCAGACTAACAATTATCTTGTTTGAATTTTTTTTTACTGCACTGTCCCATTTCGTTTGATTTTTCTGCTGGTGAAATGTTTATGAGGCGAAGCGCTGATAATCTGTTGATGAAATGCCTTAAATATAGATTTCTCTAATTTTCTTTAAGTATTTGTAACATTTACGTAAGTGTTTAATCACAACTTTTCGAACCTTTTTTACTATGATTTCCGCGTTGATTCTTCACATGAGTACAGCCCGTAACGAAATGCAGCAGGACATAGCTTATTGCGGCAGGAAATTTTGATATGGATGTTAATGATCTCATGTCACTATATATCCGTCCGGTAAAACGTACCGACAAAAAATACCATTTTAAGCTTTTTTCACGATTTCTTTCTTTTTGTTTTCAGGAACCTCTTCCCGCCTAATTTAATCCAAGCCTGCATCCAACAGGTGAGTTCCTTGTTTACTGCTCTCGTCTTAATTGAGTATTGATTGGTCAGAAATAAGTTGACAGAAATAAATCCTGAAAATCCTCGCAACGAAGCAGGATTGCACGCCAAAGATCGAACGGTTGTCGTGGTAACGAGTACCAAAGAAATGATGCTTTGTTGTTCGGTGCGCAGCAATTATTCAAAGCACGAATAAAGTTTTCATTTTGACGGAGGAGAATAATATTTGGTTTGCAACACAAAAATTCCTGCGACTTTAATGAAAAACAATTAAATGTAAACCATTCAAAGCTACAATGGAAAATTAAGACAATCAAGAAAAGAAATAACTTTATCTATTTTCGTGGGAAAAGTCTCCTTTTTCGTTAAATTTAGTTGGAAGTGAGAACACCAACTGTTGGCCAAAAAATATCGAAAATAAAACAAAACCCTCTCAAGACGAAAATAGATAAAATCTTATACGTAACACGTGGGAAATTACAAGATTTTCTTACATGTGCTTTAATGAGTACACGCGAAAAGAAATCTTCTGTCTTTCTCACTTGTTACATAAACAGGTGTTATTTATCTTTTGTCAGCCTTAATAATTATTTCAGTCAATTTTTTTCAGTCACAAACTGTCCTGATCAAACCTCAAAACTTCAGCGGATACGAAGGTATTACTCTTTGGTTTTTTAACAATCTTGTTTTAACTTCATGTAACCTTCAGACAACATCCCGTCATCGGAGCTTGTGAAATGGCCATTCAAAGAAAATTACGACAACACCACAAATGTGTTGGGTCTTGTTCTCTTCAGCATTGTTCTTGGTATCAGTTTAGGACAAATGGGAGAGAAAGGAAAAAGTCTCGTCGAATTTTTTAGCAACCTAAGCGAAGCTATGATGATCATAACTGGTTGGGTCATATGGTGAGTGCTCTTTGTTTGTTCATATCAAATATCGGCTTTCAACTACGAAGGGATGAACTGTTTGTTGTGGTTTCAGCCATCTAAACTTTTGACATTAATAATAGTAATAATAATAATAATAATAATAATAATAATAATAATAATAATATGTTTCGTATTTTAATATTTAATAAGCGATTGTGAAATGCTAAAACAACAACTTTTTTAATAAAAATAGACAAATATTAAAGTTTGTGCTGACAAAGCAACATTAATAACACATTTAAGCATCCAAGTGTCGCATACTTCTGAAATTTTTGGAGTGTTAAAAATAAGCAACATGTTTTGAAACTGTTATGATTTCCAGGCGTTGACTATGTATCTAAAAACAAATATATTTAATAAATAAAAATCAAATAGTATAAAACAATATTGCTACAACAACGAAGAACAGGAATATACTAAATGCAATAGAAGACTTAACATAAAGAGGCGAGAAAGTAGGGCTGAAAATAATGAAAATAATAAATATAAATTTGAAGAATTTGAGACATTGAAGTAGGAAGAGGGAATGAGACTAATAAAGGATGAAAACAGAAACTATAATCGGAGAGACAATTATGTTAACTAACAAGACATTTCAAGCTAATAAGCAATTTTGAAAGTAAATTGTTACCTAAGAATACCAAAATTAACATTCAAAACAGTCATCAGACCATTCAGCAGCAACGATGTCAATGACCAAAAAAAGGAGTAACTTAAAAGAATAGAGAAAAAAATATTAAAGTCGATAATGGAATCGATAAATAGGTAATAATAACGAATACAGAATAAGAATGAATGAAGAAAAAATGAAAATGAAAGAAAAGATTAATGGAAAAAAAACCTAGTGAAGCAAACCAAAGAAAAAAGAGAAAAAGAGTTGCACCTACGAAGAGTCGGACCAAGAACAACAATACTATTGTTGGCAAGCAAGCGCGACCAGAAAAAAGCGAAGACCTAGATCAAAAAAGAGAGAGAAAGACTTAGGGCTGACCAAGACGAAGAATAGCACAAGATAGAAGAATCATTAGATTAACAGCGACTGATCTTGTTTAAGATTAGTATATATACAAAGCGGCGTAATTTCATAAGGGGTGTTAAGTCACTGTACATATACATATATTAATGGCTAATTTTAGTCTCTTAAAATAGGAATTAAAGTGTTTTCTTTCTTGGGGAAAACATCTTAGAAAACAACATAGTAATTCCAGTTAGAAAAGCTTCGTATTATCAAGCTCACAACAGCACTTTTAAAAATATTTTCAAGAGATTTTCTTGTTAGGTATATGTTTACGGACACTAAATTACATAATCACCTTAGGACTAAAGTTATTGTTTTTCCTTAAGCGATTATTGTCGACGGTCGGGATTCTAATCTAATATACTCATATTCCAATATTATCTGTAGAACTAAAGACTTGAGAAGAAATCTCGTAGAGTTTACAGCTAATTTTGCAACAATTTGCTTCGAAAATTATCAGTATCAATGATTAAAATTTTATAATTGTTTTGTACATTTGAAAAAACATATTTTATATGGGACAAAGAATTCTTTTTAGTTGGTCTGTTCTTACTAGTAAAATAAATATAATTATTAGAATAGCATACTATTAAAAATTACTGTATTATTATCTGTAACTATTAAGCAAAATAAGTATTATTCCACTGTTTTTACAGAAGGTGGTCTGTAACTGACTAGTGAGTTATATTATAACTTTCTAGTGAGTTATGGACATTACTCAGACTATCATTATTAACGTAATAACTGTCAGAGGTATTCAAAAGCCGTTGCAGATAAAACTTCATATTGTATTCATGACTTACAAGTATTTTAGTCACTTCAGAAACAGCATTTTTTGCGTAACTAAAATGCTCTCTAATTCGCTTGTACTATAATAATAGCTATTTATGTTATTATTATGCATCAAAAAATAGAATTTCAACAATATTAAGTTTATTCTTTCAACATTTTACATAATTATAACGCTTATTTCAGAATTTTATATCTTTTGATACTTTTAGGATATCTCCTCTCGGTGTGTTCTTCTTGGTAGCCAGCAAGATGGTAGAAACCGACAGTTTTTGGGAACAACTTCAACGTCTTGGCTACTATTTCATGACCGTTTTACTTGGTCTTTTCATTCATGGTTTTGGTACCATTTCTCTTATTTTCTTCATTGCCGTTCGCCGCCTTCCATTTAAGGTCATAGCTCAACTCAGCCAAGTTCTTGCCACCGCCTTCGGTACCGCATCTAGCTCCGCCACCATGCCTATTACAATCCAGACTTTGGATCGGATGGGTCTTGATCCACGAGTCACCCGTTTCGTAATTCCCGTGGGTGCCACCATCAACATGGACGGTACAGCTCTATACGAAGCTGTGGCTGCAATTTTCATCGCTCAGCTGCAGAACATGACATTATCATTTGGACAGACTGTCGCGGTTTGGTAATGAGTTTGGTTTTGGGAACGGGCATGGATTATTTATCGGTATGTTGCAGTGTGACGGCGACGGCGGCTAGCATAGGGGCGGCGGGGATACCACAAGCCGGTCTAGTCACTATGGTGATGGTGCTGGATACAGTGGGATTGCCGGCAGAGGAAGTTATTAACATCCTGGCGGTCGATTGGCTATTGTGAGTTGCTTTGTTACGTTTGAGGCAAATATTGCTGTCGGGATTCATATCTAGACTGCTTTTGTTAATCATGTTTAAATTGAAAGCAATTTTAAGGCTGCAATGTGGTCGAAAAGTCAACGTTTTGGCGACCTTAACAACTGTACTTAAATATGTTGATAAATATTAAGATTAATTTACATGCATGCTTGAACAGTTTAAATGGTTTAATTACAAAACAAAATTAAGAGTATATATTTTACACAGTCAGTTACGCAAGCCAAATTAATTTGTTGTTAAAGTAGGCTAATTAAATGCATGCAATGTAAATCGTGGAAAGTAATTTAAAATTAAAAAGCTGCTAAACATCATTACAATATCTCTATATAAATATTTAGCCTGGGTGTTGCTATCTTTCGCAAAGTGATTTTTTTTTAATTTTGGCAGATCGTGATAATGGACATTTTTACCGATTTTAAGTCAACAGTGTGAAATTGATGTTTATTTAAAATGCTACAAGTCAATTTTGAATCAGCCTGATAGTGAATTGTCAAAATCATACAATACTTTTGTATTCATTACTATTTTTCGACCCTTTAGATCAAATTATTAATTATTAATAATAATTATAAATTATTAATTATTTGCAAAATTTTGAAATTATTTTTATTTTTTAGATGCTTAGGTACATATTTTGATTCTCTAATATCATTGGACTTTATGTGCTTATCCATATATTCTATATTTTGTTACATTTTTCAGTTTCTTCTAAGAATTTTCAAATTTTCTTGGAATATTAAGATTTGAAAAGCTTTGGGTTCTTTGCATTCTTTAAATATTCAAATTTTATAAATTCATAAGCTTTTGTTTATTTATGTGTGCATTTAATTTTCATTTTGATTTGAGCACATAGTTATAAGTTATAAAGTTACTTGAATATAAACTATAGAGAATACAACTCATAAATAAATTAAGCGTTGTGTTTGGAATTTTAGTACTTACATTTTGAATTAAGTTTAAGTCTCATATATTTAATTTATATCAACATTTATAAATGACGTGGTCAAAAATTACGAAATCGAAGGCTGCATAAAAGCTTATGCTAAACATTTTTTTTTAATTTTGGTAGAGTGAACTGCTCGCGTTTTCACCGAAAATTAAATTTTTATAAATCAGGTTAGGAAGAATGACGCCAAAAAAATGAAAAGCATTGATAAAATCGAATAATGATTGTACTTTTCAACCTTTAACAATAAGTTTCATTGCAGTGCGTTCTTCGTTGTATATAAATTTCTCTGTTTCCAGGGACCGTTTCCGTACAACCATCAACGTAATGTGTGACTGTATCGGTGCTCGTCTTGTGGACATCTTAAGTGTGGGAGAATTAGACAAACACACCGAAACCGACAGGTTAAACGCCGATCCTCAAGAGTTGATCGAAATGTCGAAAGACATCAACAACTAGCCGCAAGAACCGTCGGTCTAACCCACAACACTCCGTTTTTTCTTTTTTGTTTTTAATTATGTGAGACAAAACATGTTGTAAAATCATTAAATCGCTACGAAAAGACCATCATTTGACAATAAAACTGTACAGAACATTGCGATTCGTGATTTTAGGCATCTGTTTATGGTAACTTCCAACACTGTGTTGATATCTTCAGTGTACATATCATGTCATAATAGTCGATGTCGCTTAGAAACCATAACTGTGTCAGTAGTAGAATTTGTTGTTGAACCAAATATTTAAATGTTATTGCGGCTGTTTCGGATTAAATTCGCGACAGTTGCGGTGTATGTTTGACGTTCGTTGGGATTATTTATTACGTTTGTTCTTCTCTGTTCAAGTTTAGGGACCAATTTTTATTTAAACGACGATCAAATCGGTTAAGTTTAACTTAAATATATAATAGCTCCTAGTATGTTAATTACAAGTAATTCAAGTTTAGATAAGTTTTAACTATTGGGTCGACTTGTTAAATATAGTTTATTATAAATTCTATCGTATAAGTACGTTGTTGTGTAACTTATTCGTAGTGAATGATAAAACTTGTGAAATTCGGGCGAGTTTCACAAGTTTCCATCAAATTTCAAGACAATAACTGCCGTTACATTGTAATTTATATGTAAGTAATATAAACAGAGGTGCCATACATTCTATCTAAGCGTAGTACCAATGTTTCGGGACGATATTGAGGTACTTTTAGCTTAATTTTTCAATTTATAATTTTGTTTTGATAATACATGTGTAGAATAAAGTGGACTTGTTGATTTATTTTAACCATTCCAATTGCAGATGTCACATCACTGTCACAACATTTCCGATGGAATCTAAGACTACGATTTAACAACATAATTGCATAAAAAACAATAAAGGAAGTGCTTCTTGTATTATTAATCTTATATACGTATATACTTGCATTTAGGCAAGCATTCCAACATTATTATTAGAGTTACATAAGAATATAAGTTCAATTTGTTTTTTCTGTCGGTAACTACATCTTCATCTAACTTTTACTCTACATCGTTAATAATTTATTTGTTGTGTCCCTCTAAAATTTTGAGGTCTTAATATACAAATAATTGGAACATTTTTGAGCAGCATTCTAACAATTATAATACAAGGTGTAAAGCAAAGTAAGCGAGGGCTTGAGTTACAAACAAAATATTATGTAAATGGGAATACTTTACCTACCATTGAAAACTACAAATTTCGATTTGACTTACGAATGACTACTGAAATCGATTTTTTGTAATCAAAATGCTAAAATTCCGTTTACATCTAAAAAATATTTTCTAATGGCGCAACTTTGTAACTGTCGCTTTTCAATGTTCTGTCGAGCTGGCCGCCACATGTAGCAAGAATTTTGAAAAAGTGTCTTTGGAGTTGGGTGTCTTGAACGATCAAGGGACTCTTCTATGGATACGAAATAATTTTGTATCTTTTTTGTTATATTAACAGGTAAAGCTTTTAATGCAGTTTAAATATTTGTGAATCATTACGTTAAGTTAATTAAGTAACAAAATTTTGTCGTAAAGTTTTTTTAATTACACAACCAAAAAATAAGGACCTAAAACAAAAGCACATTTTCTGAAAAACTATTCAGCGGATTGTTTTCTATTAAACTCGCTTAAATTAAGAAAATCAACGAAATTAGATATTTTTTAATAAAATACAATAAGATTATACGTTTAAACCCTCTGAGATTAAGGCCACCCACCAAGTTTAGTTAAAAATTTCTTACTTAGAATCAAGTAAACTAAAAGAGTTTTCATTCTTTATAACAAAAATAATATCACAGTCATAATACTATCTAGAATTGTTGACTACTTAGATTAAGATTAGGGAGAACCGATTATTAATTATGTCTCTATATGCCTATGTAAAAGTTCACGTATAATTACTCGGAGGAAGTGACTATTTAAAACTTTAACATATTTACTACAACCACAAAATTTAATAACAGATGTCATCCAAAGAAGTAACAATGCCTATTTGATTCTCAAACCATGCTGGTCACCTAGTCTCCAACAAATTGCAATGACAATAAAGTCAATTCGAGGTAGCAATACTAATAATTCAAAACGTCAATCGACAAACTTGACCAAATTGTTAGCGATTTTGTTTGAGCTACTCGCCAGAAACTACATCATTTTAATTTAGTTCAACGTATTTGAATCACAAAGTTTTCTTGAACTTCAACGTGTATTCTGTTTGATTTAATACTAATTAATTTAATTTAATTTTTTTTCTAGTATGAAATTAATCGCAAACTCAAGCATCAGAACTTTTTTTTTTATTTTTTTCTTGATGACATTAATGACATCTTACAAAATATTGTGTGTAAAATGTACACAATGTATTCTCATTTACATTGTGTACATTTTATTATACATAATATGTATATTTCAGAAGTCAAAAAACGAGACTAAATACAAAGAAAAACTGAAGATCTATGAATTTTATCTAAATTTTAAATACATTCTCCAGAGAAAAGTCAGATACGTAAGGAATACTTCATTGCTGATATCCGCGTTTTGCACCGTGGCGACTGACTTAAATCGGTTAGTTGGTAAAAAAAATTAAATAAAATTTTGAGTGTTTCGTAAAATTTGTTCTACAAATTTCTTTTCATTAATTAAAATGTTAAATTCCATTATTTATATGAGACAAATGAAATTGTTATGATATGTCTACATACAATAAGAAAATAAGTGATAATTCATTTATTCATAAAACAATTTCAACAACTAATTAAATGTTTTTAGTCTATTTATAACAAATTAAGTAGAAAAGATGCTAAAGGTCATGGTCGTTCTGAGAATAAGATGCTTCTATCAGCTATGCAGAAAAATCCGATGATACAAGAAAATATAGTGTGTTCCATTTAAAAAAAAAAAAAAAACGAACTTATAGATGTTTAAATTTTGTACAAAATAATTGTTTCTAACGAGCACCCTATGTGATCGGATCAACCAATATTAGTGTCGTACTAAAGAGCAATGTTTTTTTTAGCTTCATATTAAATTTCAGTAATCAATTGCTAATAGTAATACTAAAAATGTACTGTAATCATCATATCCAGATTTTAAATTTTGTCAAAAAAATTGAATAAGTTGGCAATCTTGCATTCCAAATTTAAAAACAAGATATGCATTTAAAGCGTTTAATTTAACAAATCAATGATCTTCCATTTACAATGATCAAGCAAGTACGGTCCTGAACTAACAAAACATCCTGCCTAAAATGAAATATTTTCAGAAAATGCACTTATTTGCTTCAGGTATCATAACGTATTGAAAAAATTCGAACAAAAAGTGCATATTTTTTACCGCATTATTGAGTCACTCTGTATATTGAGTGATTCGAATTTTTAGAGACTTAGTGGCCACTTTTTAGTGAGTACACCAAAATACTCTCAACAACTGGTTTAAAATCAATTGCTGAGTTCAGGTAACACTGTATTTATAAAAAATGTAACTGGTATGAACGATGTTATGATAATTCAAACTACATTTCTTTTATGTCGATATTTGATAAGACTAAACTCGACATCTAACAACAGAAATAAGAACTTTTGGTTGATGGACCTGTTTTTTTTTTAATTTGAAGTACAAAAACGTTGGTGTATTGAAGTTAATTTATGTTTTACTATAAATTTTGCATAATTCTTATCCGTTTACATACATTTATTTAAAAAAAAGTTAAAAGTCAAATTAACTCTAAGTTAAAGAACTCTGTTTCAGAATTCGGTTAAATTTTTCTCCTACAGATGGCTGGCAACGTTATCTACCAATGTCAAAAAACAGACTTAGGCTTTGCGGTATTTAATACCGATATCTCGGTGACCTATTTATTAAGTTAATTAATAATATTGATTACATATTGTATTTACAAATATTTTTTCATAAACTTTAAGATAGTTTGTTAGAGATAAAACCTTGTTTGTTTATAGAAATTACTTAAGACAATACCCAATGTTTACAAGATATAGAATGATCAAAGGGTAGCTTAGAAAAGAAGTTAGTAGTATAATTTTGTGCGGTCAACATCAGAGCAAAAGTTGTATTCGGAGCGTGTAAAAAGCGTTTCCTCAATTCCGTCCTGGTTTGGCGTCGTCGTCGACGTCGCGTCCACCCCTCGGTGCGTGTTGTTCCTGCGCCGGGTGGTGCAGTGCAGAGTGCGCACTTCTCTCCTTTTATCGAGCGGTTGGTTAGTCCGCGCCCGGCCTCGCTGTGGCAATGACCTCGTCGACGACGCTCCCGCTGCCGTTGCCACAATGACCATCTGGCGCGTCGCGCTGTTCTGCGTGGTGCTGCTGCTCGCGCTGGACGCCGCCGCCGCCACCACCGCCGACGACCTCCCGGAGGACAACGTGACGCTGACACCGTCGTCGCCGTCGCCGACGCCCACTGGCGAGCCCAAGCAGCAGGATCCCCTCTTTCCCCGGGACCTCTTCACCGTGGAGCAGAGGCGCAACGGCGCCATCGTCTTGCACATCCTCGGCGTCGTCTACATGTTTGTCGCGCTGGCAATCGTCTGCGACGAGTTCTTCGTGCCGGCGCTGGACGTCATCATCGAGAAGCTGGCGATCCAGGACGACGTCGCCGGCGCCACCTTCATGGCTGCCGGTGGTTCGGCGCCGGAGCTCTTTACTAGCGTAATCGGCGTGTTTGTGTCGTTCGACGACGTGGGCATAGGCACCATCGTCGGCTCGGCGGTCTTCAATATTCTCTTCGTGATCGGGATGTGCGCGATTTTCTCTAAAACCGTGCTCTCACTGACCTGGTGGCCGCTCTTCAGAGACTGTTTCTTCTACTCTATTAGCCTCATCACGCTCATCATCTTCTTCAGAGACAACCACATCTACTGGTACGAGGCGCTAGTGCTGTTCTCTTTCTACATCCTCTATGTCAGCTTTATGAAATGGAATCAGCCGATGGAGAGGCTGGTCAAGAAGCTCATCTACAAGAACAAAGTGACAAGGGTCAGGAGCACGGATCAGCTCATGCCTACGGTAGGCGATGTCTTTTACCATGTTACACGCCCATCAAACGAATTCTCATTCTATTTCTTCTTTCTGTTAATAAAACGCATTCCCTGTGGTACACCCTTCGATGCCATGATACCGATAAAAGATGAAACGTCAGACTACAACGTGCCAACAATAAGAACATTCACTTAAAAATTATATTAGTCTATTCTACTTCAGATCGATCTAAAATATAAAATATCATGCACGTTTGGTATATTGGCTCAATCTTTAATAAAACCGAATAGACAAAATAAACGAAACGTTACTTACGTGCGAGTAAACATTTATTATTAATATATAGTTCATTCTTATCTGTAAATGTAACTTCTTCGTTTGTTCACTTTCTGATTTTTGTCTTCGATTCGAATCGAGCTGCTAAGCTACCGATTTACCCAGTTTTTTTTTAAACACAAAATTAAACACATTTCTATTATTATTATAAAAACCCAGTTTTAATTTTTAATAACATTTTTAAATAATTATACAGACGATTGTCATCAAAATTCAAAGGAATATTTAACTACTTACATATACTACTATTATTCTAGATACGAAATAGTGAAAGTACATCAAACATTTTGTTACACAGTTTTAAGCGCAATACAAAGATTTAAATATGTTAAAGCTGCAACGCCTCATGAACGAATATGCTTCAAATGTCTTATTTTACGGTTAAAATTTCCCTGCAATTTAAGCTGCCAATCCTGACAGGTGCTCTTGATGATAGTGGCACGTCGACATTGCGGTCTAGCAATTTATCAAAAAAGAAAAATTGTGTTCACACACAAAAAATATTTCAAATAAATAAATAAATAAACAAATTGTCATTATTTATTAAATTACATATATGTATAGGAAAATCAACTTAAATAACATCTTAATTTTTTAGAAATATACACGTTTTTCTAGAACCACCAATTTTTTGGCATGCAAATGGTGGATGCGCCGGGTTATTCAAGTACTTTTTAAGATAGTTTGCTACAACAATATGTTATTAATTTCAATACAAACCGTTATTCTACTTTAAATTTTACTGAACATATTTATTGATTTACAATAATTGAGAATCCGCATAAATCAATATTTTAGATTCTACCCTTAAAACTTTTAGAAGTTATATTGAAGCTCATATCATATCCATATTTTTTTTAATATCTTATATAATTTGTACATTTTTTTTAATATTTGATTTGGATACGTAATTTTATAAAACTTATTTATAAAGTTCCATAATGTCATTAGGTGTCTACGCCAAGAGGTTGCAAATCTGAAAGTTTGAAGTTTGAAAGTTAAAAAAAATTGTTTATATTTTACATTTGTTAGCACAATAGAATTGATTTCATTAATATTAATATTGCAATAATTTTTACACATTTACAAAAATTATACAATTAAATTTATAACTTGCTTGATAACATTTTTCAAACCTTTTTCAAACAAATTTTTAAAAGACAATTATTTTCAATTCATTGTTATCACTTTTTTTAATTTAATTTTTCACATAAAAACTATAAATAAATATTCCACCCTTAAACTACAATACAACATAACATATATCAATGAGAAGACAAAATGATGGCTCGCTCTGATGGCTTCGCTTTGAGAATGCTCTAGCTGACTGCTGCATGCATGTATAAATAAGACATTTAAAATTTTGTAATATTTGAAAGTTTGGCAGAGAAAAATACTCCAACTATAAGAAACTAAAAGTAATTTTAAAATATTTGATGATAGAATAATGTTGAAAGTGAAATATGATTTCTTATGTAGATAGTCAAAAGTGTGATAATATTGCTACATTTTGTAAAAATGATTCCAGTTTAGGTTATCATCACCAACAACATAATTTGTATAATACTTTTAATCATTGTTTTTTACTTTTTTAAAAATAATATTATTCAGAATGTTTATAATCATTCCGAATAAAAATAATGCTCAGCACTTCAGTCACCGCTAAACGATTTTTCCTTTCCATAACACTATCTTTCAGTTTGTTTGAAAACACTTCTATACCCACCCTCTGACGTAATTACCTACTCCAAAAATAGCCACCCTTACCACCACTACACACCTAAAAATAATTCCACGTGTCTGCTCGTAATAGATGACTGATCATAGCGCACGTGAAACCGCTTTATAAATAATTTAGGGAGGAAATGACCGGCCTGCGGCGACTTTCGCGCCCAATTTACCGACATGAAAAAATCAAAAGTTTGGAAACAGATCGGCCAACATTGAAATGTATCACGACGAATTATGAGGAATCGTTTTAATACCGCGGATAAGCCTTCGAGAAAAGCGAGCTCCCGAGAGAATACGGGGAAGGTCGCGTAGCGTACTAAACAATCTCGGATGAAAAATGGATGAGAAAAGTTGCATGGGTGGTAAGGTGGGGTTTTATCTGCATTTCCGGACATGTCAAGAGGGAAATAAAAAGGAGAATTTAAGAAAATATGTAAGAACGACTTCCGTGGACTTGTCAAGAAAATGAAGGACAATAAATGTCTTGTGAGTTGATAATTTATTTCAGACGGTCAGTTTGCTAGGTTTTTGTAACAAAGTTGCATCTAAACAGCTCTGAAAGCTAGCGAAAGCAGTAAGAAGAAAAGTAGTTTAACGATTAATGGCAACTTTAATGACCGATAAAACTGTAATAGTCTCTACGCTACAAGCTGCCAACACAAACTTATCGGTTGCTTGTTCAACGGCACCCTCTTGTGATTCTCAGAGAAAGCTAATATCCATGCGAATAAACTTGTTCATCGAGATGTGTCAACATCTTGACAACAAATCGAATTTTAGTTTTCTTGTTACAAATGTTCGTTTTTATTTTTTTATTTAAAAAATAATAATATCAAGTGAAAAAAATATAAACAATAAATTTTCTTAATAGGAGTCAGTAAAATGGTGGATGCGCCGGGCCATTTAGTTTAATTGGAAACTTTTATTTAACAGATATTTATTGTGTTTTATACAAAGTTATTACAATTTTTTTAATATCATGTGATTTGGTTTGTACTCACTTTTACAAAATAATCTCAAAAATTGACATTTTGCAGTTACCAAAAACTTTCATAATTTTTTTTTTCTTTTTTAACTTTTTCTGTGTATGCGTATAGTAAATAAAATAATTAACAAATATTTAAAAAAAAAATGTAAAGTCAAAAAAAAATACACAGAAAGAAACTTTTGGTACTTACTAAAATGACAACATAAAAAAATTAATAAAAACTAATAGGTGCTTTTTAACTCAATTAAATTATGATATTAGTAACTAGGCTATTTACATTACAAACCGACTAATCTAGAAGGTTGCAAGCAGACTAAATATTAGAAACTAGTGAGAGTTTTCTAACACGTATGTAGGTAATAGTAAACTTTTCAAAGTAATTTTAAATTTATTTAACAAAATTATCTAAAATGTTGCATATTAAAATAGATAAAAAAAACTCAAAGTTTGCTGAAGAGAAAATGTTAAAGATATACATCTTCTTAATACTTGTAGTAAATACTAGTTTTTATAAGTACTACTACTATAATTTTTTAACCTCAAACTAAATGTTAACGATCATAGTTCTATTTTCATGTGTTATCCCATTTATATGAAATTAACTGAGGTAAAAAAAGAGTTTACGCAACCAGTAAGGGTGCAGAAATTCACAAAGAGAGTGGTAAAAAAAACAGTGTATTAACGTGAAAACAAAAAAATACTAAAAGGACAAAATTACATTATTTAGATTGATTATATTCTATCAATTTTACTTTACATGCTATTGGAAAGCCAATTTTACATTGGCTGTTTTTGAATTCACATATTAAACTTTACTTTAACGTTATTATATTATTGCTATAGATGAAAAAAAAAGTTTGTATTTTAAAGAATGTGCGGGTGATGTGGTCTTTAAATTTAGAAAATGATTTTTCTAGATGTTTTTAAGTTTCTTAATAATTTGTATCTGGCATACATAGAAGTGATTTTAATTTTTGAATTGTTATTATTATTGTATATTATTTTAAAATTGTTTTTAAAGCTAAGAGCATAATCTCAAAAATCAATACTTATCTTTAAATTCTACATAAAATATTATAAAAGTATATTGATCAATCTGTCGGTTATCTTCTATGAGTAAAGAAGTGTAAGAATTAACCAAAGTTTAAAAATAGCTGCAACGCTCATATAAAAGTTAATAGAGTGGAATTAATTTTAGATGTTTACACTTTTATCTTAAGCGACAGAATATGCTACCACTTGTTGAAAAATTAAGTGTATTAAATGCAGTGGCGTTACAAAAGTAGAATTTTAAATAATCTCTTCTTTTTTTTCTAATGGAACTTTTCTGTATGACAAACAATTAATTGAAAGACTTGCCAAATCTAACACTTAAAACTGACTGCAAGGTTTGCCCTAATTTAACGCAGACATGAATCTTTGTAGTAGACTGTTCAATAAACAAAAATTTTAACTAAAAATTTAACTTTTTGCCGATTTTTTTATGCCCTACACTTGTGTACGCACACAATAGCGTTCATCATTACATTATTTTTTTTTTACCAAAAACATTAAAGATAGTCCCAGTAAAAGATTTTTTTATTTGATGACATTGTTACATATAGGTATAAAAATTATACTTCTCTGTTTCCAAGAAAAAAGAGAAATAGTGTGTTTGTAGTGAAAAAATAACTCCGTCTTGAAGTCCACATTTGAAAATTTTAGTTTCTAATTCCAACAAATATTGGCACGCGTAAATGAAGCTCCAAAATTGTTTTAACCCCAAAGAAAATTCTCACTAAATATTTTGTCAGTACTGTCGAAGAAAATTTTCACAAAAATATCATCACTGCTTTTCAACCTACTCGCTCTAGAAAGTCTGAACTGATAGCATTCGTTGGCAACAGCTAAAACCACCCAGAAAACTAAACTTTAGAAATCTGACTTTCTGAAAAAAGAACAAGCAGTAATATTAAATTCACATCATAATCGTTATACTTCCAGGCAACCAAAATTGCCGCTGTCATCTTGATTAAATCCAAATAAATATGTGATCTCAACTCCAGTATTATTGGGAGTTGTCTTTTATGTTAAATCTGAGATTTTATGCTTAAACATTAACTTCTAAACACCCTCGTTTTTACGATTTTCAAAATATTCGTAAAAATGATCTGTTACCTTGACCAATTATGTAGATAATTGACCTACAACTATTGTATCCTCCACATACACAAAAGTCAAATTTTTAAATAATTTAGACATCAAAAATAAAAACTAAGTTAATACATGCATTAATGTGTCAATTTTGGTTTAGTTTATTGTTAACAGAAGTATGACTAGCTAGAATTTTAAAATTTTTAATAAAGTTATAAATCTGATTTTGAATTAAATATATTGGGAATTTTATTCGTTAAAATATCACTAACTTGATCGACTGACGTGTTTCTAAGTTTCAATCTCATTCAAATTATTAATGAGCTAATTACCACTAGAAAAACAAACTTACTTACAAAATAGTAAAAGGATAGCACATTTATTCAAAAACCGTACATTTTTCATGAGAATAAATTACCTCTGCAAGCGCATACCAATCCGTGACGTCACATTTTTCACAAAATGGAACAAACTTATCGCTTTCTGAATACCAGCACAAAACAAATTGACCTTTGAAGCTAACCCTGAAATGGCACAGTGGAAAGAATCGATGAGATTCCTGAAAAGCTTCGGTAATTGATGGATAAGAATCGAGCAGATTAAACATAAAGTAAAAATTGATCAGAGCCAGAAACACGCCAACCAATAAATAACAATTTAAAATAAAGAAATCTCTAGGAAAACGTCTGTTCTGGTTAAAAATACCAATAAAACCAACTAAATGAAATGCTGAAAATAAATTATCATTGACCTGAATGAGAATCGATACTGACGAAAAGTAAACACAAATTGGTACAACGATAATAATTACTAAATTTAGAGACTCTTAAGAAGACATTCGAATAGTTAATGCTATAGACGAAGAATAATAGATATGATTACTTTATTATACAATAAAAGTGTGCCGTTATAAAACAATTAAGATTTCGACAAAGAATTCAGTGATAAATAAATTAGTAGAGGAAAAGCACGAGGATGGAAAGAAATATTTGGTGCAGGTGGACACGTTCCCACATTATTGTCTAATAATTTCGGGGATCAAATTTCTGTGTCTCGAAGAGTACGCATTTATTGCTAGATAACGATAATGTTTGCTGTTGACCTAGAATCCTTTTTTTAATTCATTATAGTAATGCTAAATGCACTTGTACAAACCTAGAAATAATTTCTTTTGCTAATTTTTAATTTCATTTAATACTCTAGAACTTCATGTTATATCAGAGCCATACTTTGCTTTATTATAATAATATGACAAGTGAAATGAAGTAATTTATTAGCAATAATATTAATGAATGAAACCAAGCTGTAGATTCAACGAGTCTGATTCTCAATTTAAATCATTTCCATATTGTTTCTTAATTAACTTCTTAATTACGTTATTTACATTGAGTTGTCTGCTTGGCGCTGATATAAGCTACAATTTTAAATTTTTCATATCTTTGATTTTGTTACATAACATGTTTGATGTTGTCACGTAAAATATTCTCAATTTAGGTAAAAGCTTGATATCATACACTTGATTTCAAGTGTGGAAACTTAAAAGAGGGTGAAAGTCGCGTTTCTCATTTATCTTTTTTACCGACAAAGGTTTTGTTTGTGTAGCAAAATCGATAGTCGCTGCAATAAATCAACAGTTTTATGATAAGCTTTATAATAAATATTAGTTTTGGCACCTAATGGTAATTTTCAGAAGAAAAAGGTAAAACGATTACTCTTCAAGAATCATAAATAAATACTCACAGCGGATTTTACAAAAAATACACGTAATTTTTAGTTTATGGAAAAACCAATTTACTATTTTATCTTTAAACGTAACACAAGTACCAACTTTTGCGGTTTAATTGATATTTTGTTCTTTATTGTAGTCGAAGCAACGCATTCAAAGACATAATTTACAATTTTCTAAAAATCTTTACCACTTACTTATACGTGATAGCTCCGTCTGGATCGAACTGAGTTTGACATTCCTTAAGCTGGAGAATGCGCGAAGTCCGACTGTTACCGGGGCCTCCGAAGCCTAACGGCGAATTTTTAAAATCGCTCTTAATTTAGCGTGCTTTCAATCCAATCTCGTCCACATAACTCCTGCTGCGAATAAATCGATTTCACGGGGCTACAAAAGAAAAGATTACATGCACTTTTCAAGTGACCTAGTGTAGATTGTTGGTCTAGTTGAGTACAACACGAAACGATGTAAAAAAAATCAAAATTTTAATTTACTTGTTATTGACCGATTTTCAATTTCTCGGCAGTTTTAGAATGGGAATAAGCAGACACCTCGAACGATATGTATTGTTTTGTAGAATTTTTGAAATTACTGGGCGTATTTATTCTGTAAATGCTTATTTTTTTTAAGTCACGATGTTTGCATAAATTTGGAAAGAACATACCTTAACGAGTAAAATGGGTGTTTAATTTCGAAAATCCATCAATTATTGACGAAATTATGAAACTCCTTCGGAGAAACAAAATATAAATATTATCACAAAAAAGTATAAAATACTAAAAAACAACTTTGTCTTTTTAAATGCAAATATTATTAAAATCAATTATTATACTTTTTTAATAATTTATTTGCGTTTAAGAGCACTTAGAGAACAAATTAGCACAAGAAAGCATGATTAATTAGAAAAAGTAAAAATAATTGAAAATTTTTATTTTTGCGTTGATGTTGCGAAAATTTCTGTTCGCGGATATTATAACTAGTAAAACAAAAAAAAAAATAAGTAAAAGCTTGCCAATTAGTAATAGTCTTCGGAAACATAAAACGTCAGAAAATATAATATAAATTTTGGATATTAAACAACGCTTAAATACCGAGGGCATCCAGTTAATCAAACTGATTTACCTTGGGGTTTCCCAGCAGAGGTTAATAACTGTTGTTGTCAACTTCAAAAGCTTGATCTCTTCTTATGTGCGTTTGAAGTACGGTATCATGACACAGAAGTAACCAAAACGGATCATTATATATTTCTTACCAAATCCTGTTACTTCACTTAGATCATTTCATTGAAATTAAGCTTCATTTGAGAACTTCATTCTAATGATCTCAACTGATTAGATTTTAAATTAGATGGAAAAGTGTCTAGGCTACTTGCTAAAAATCTAAATGAAACGATAAATCTGTTTGATATATTCATTATGTTGTATCCTCTGTATTAAACAAATATACTTTTCTTCGTTATTAGGTACTCTCATGTTCTTCTGTATACATAATTAACTCAACTTATTTCTTTCTATCTATGCCTTCTTCAAGTCTTCTACTTCGTTTAGTCATTCTGATCTAGGTTTTTTTCTCTTTCTAGTCTCGCTTGATTGATAGATAAATTTGAATTCTGGTACCTACTTGGGCTCACACATAATGTTAAGTTAAAAGTACTATTAATAGAAGCTTTAAGTGTTAAAATATAAATTCGGATCCTTTAAATTTCCCAATAATCGCATTGGGTGGAAATAAAACATTGTTGGCCCAATTTCTGTTCAAAGTGAATAACTTTGATGGTTATTCCTGTGGACCCTGCATTTGTTTTATAATTTTCTTTACTACAATTTCTGCATTGATTTTTGTTCAATTACTGTTTTTTTGTCTTTACCATAATTTCTGCTGAATACAATAATCTAATGATCATTTACGGATTTTTAGAAAACAGTTTTTTAAATAGGTATTTATTAAAAAGGCCCTGCTAGTCTCCATAATTTTCTCTGAGGGTTTAAGATCTCTGTTTCTATCTTCTCACTCCAAAATATATGAACTTCCAACTTTTAAAATTTATTTTTTCTTTTTTATTATTTCTTTGCATATTTTACTTTCTACTCTTATTACCTTTTTTTTGGTTATTTTTAGCCCCACTTTTTTACCTTCGTGTGTTAATTATTCTAATATTTTCTTTAGTATTTATTAGAACAATATCATCTCCGTATGCTATTATTTGTCTCTCTTTACAATTTCATTGTTTATTTTTCTTCTTATTTAAGTGTTTTAATACTTACCCTTCTTCTTTCTGTCGTAATCACAATCAATTTTTTTATCTTAGATGCTACTTTGAAAAAATTCAATGCTATCGTAAGGTTCTTCCTTTAAAAGGAATCAAAACCTTGTTGGAACTCCAGGTAGAGTATTACTAATTGCATTTAATTGCATCTTAATTTGTTTTGTATTTCTTACGTTAAACGTCTTTGTATAATTGTTGTTACTACTTTGTACTGTGCATTGTGATCCCTCTTTTTGCATATCTGCTGGTCTCTCTTTTGTGTAGATTACTACATCTGGCATGTTTTCCTCTCTTTAGTTTTCTTATCAACTCGAAGAATTTGTGTTGTACTTATATCGTTCTCTCTTCATATTTTCTCACTGACGACTTCATGAGTTATTTCTCTTACTTTTCCTGTTGTTGATTCTAGTTCTTTCATTTTCATCTTTGAGTCTATAATTATATTATAATTATAATTCCTTCTAATACTCTACCCATGTCTCTTTAAATCTTTTTTCATTCTCTGTAATTATATCTTTACTCTCTTGTGCATTATTAATTTTTTCTTTTGTTTGTTGATTTTTTGATAAAAACGTTTTATATTTTTGTATACCCTTTGCGCTTAGATTCCTATTATCTTCATATATTTACATTTTTCTACATTTCTTATTTTTTTTATTACTTAATTCTTACATTTCTTTTTTTATAATATATCCTGACATGTTTCATATAATTATTTTTTATGTTCTCCCATTTTTGTGCCTGTTTGTTTTTCCGCCACCTGGTTAACTTTTTATTCATATTACATTTTTTTTTTCATATTATGTTCAATTTCTATGTTTATTTTAATTACCGTCACTTGTAAAATTTTTTTTAGACCAAATTATTTTTGGTATCTTTATTATTTAGGTCCTGTATGTTCATGAGCTTTTTGTTGTTTTTCATCGTCTCTTTTCTTAGCTTTTTGGTTCATCGTAGCATGATCTAAGTTTGCGCATGCTCTTCTATAGGTAACTGATGATTGTTTCCTTTTTGTATATAATATATTCTGTGACCTACCTATAATTTGTTTTTTTTTTTTATTTGAGGTGCTTAAATTTTATATATATTTCATATTTTA
This sequence comes from Cynaeus angustus, assembly GCA_030157275.1. Lineage (NCBI taxonomy): Eukaryota > Metazoa > Arthropoda > Insecta > Coleoptera > Tenebrionidae > Cynaeus > Cynaeus angustus. Next base: position 20,439,329 of record CM058058.1, read on the forward strand.
TATTTATTTCAATTGTTGTTAGGTTACATACACTTTGACCGATATTGTTTGTTTCTTTATGTATGGTGTACTTCCACAATTTTTATCTCCCTTCTGCTTTCCATCACACCTTTTGTAGAGCAGTTAGGAAAGGAAGTTAGATATTAATTTGAATTTTGTTAATTGTTAAATGTTAGTTATATTTATCGTTTTTTTTTATTCTTGATTTATTTCTGCCATTTTTCCCACTTCATGTACAAATTCTAATTTGCTTGTTTTTTTTTGTTTTAAGTGTTTTTATCCCTACTTCTTTTTTCCCTGTATTTCTTTTCTTATCAGTGATAAATTTTAGTATTTGGTACTTCGAAGAACATTTTCCTCCATTGTTTGTTTAACTCATTCCTATTTGTGTAATTTGTCGTTTATAATCAATTTGTTAAATTTAATTTTAACTTCATTGGTTTTATTTTCCGTTTTCTACTATTTTTAGTATTTCAGCTTATGTATACTAAAGAATTTAAAAGTACCCATAAAAATCCAAAATTCAGAGAATTAAAAGGACAGAAAAAATCTAAAAACACTTAAAAACATAAAGATTTCAAAAAATCTTTTAAAAACACTGTAGAATCTATATCATTTCAAAACAACAAATTATCCAAGCAGTTTACAAAATCTATATGATCAAAAAAAAATTAAGTCTAAAATATCTAAAGATTCTATTTTGCAATAATAATTAAACGCATAAACATATCAAAATTTTGAATATTTTTTTTTTGATGTTATAAAACAAACTTTGCTAAATTTGCCATAAAACTTGTGGTCAGGAAGTGACGAAATCTACATGGATGATTACAATTCCCTTATTTTTTTAACATTGTTGATCTAAACACAACTCTTGACTAGGATCAAAAGTGGTTCAAACCACTAATGGCTCTTGTTTTGAAAATTTTAATAACAGTTATTTATAGTCTGAACCATAATATTGTCTACAGTGCCCATAAATCTATTTGTCACTTATTTAATCTTGAATCTGCTATTTAGATTTATTCAAAGATTGCACCATACGTAGTGAATAATTTATGCAGTAGTAGGAATAATAACGAATAGAAACAACTGTTTTGTTAAATAATTTGGGTATGATGTAGCTTGAAAATTAATTTCTTGTTTGTTGGTAGCAATAAAATTCTTCCCTCATCTAATAAAAAACTGATATAAAGTACCGTACCGTTTTACATGTTGCAAAAAGTAGATAACAATTTCATTACTAACAATAAAAATAAATACTTTCAAACTACCAGAGCTGTCATTAACTAGGAAGATCTGAAAAAGTCATATCTTTTATTAACTAATAAAGCACTCGTAGATCTACTAATGTCAACAACGTGTTTCTTCGATTTCAAGCATAAAAAAAACGAAACTTTATGAGGACATTTCGCACTGGAATGCATTATCAATAAACGGGATTACTGCCCCTGCAGCTTGCGAAAACTCCTAGTACATTTAACATTTAAGAGCTACAAGAAAACGTGCTTGAACCGCTGTAAAAGCAATTCCAACTCTCCCCATTAACTTATGCATGGTGGATGATCTCTGTAAATAATTAATTTAGGTTTTTTTAATCGACAAAACCCAAGATATATGAGTGTTGCGAATAGTAGCATAATTGCATATTCTTGTTGGCACTAAAAATAGCACCACTTCGGGTGTGTGTATCTCTGCAGTTTTTTGGAAAACGCGTCGCCAATGCTTGTACTTTAATTTCTTCTGTTCCATTAGCTTAACTATCTCTTATCTGTATTTCCTGTTTATGTTTACTAAATGTATGCTTCGTTGTTTCCAGCACCAAACGGCCGCTCAAGCTCTGGTGAGTCAGATCTTACAGCTGCTTTCTCCTTTCACACCTTCTAATGGTCCGCTTTCTGCTCGCTTATCACCTGCATGACTATCGATTGCTAATTTTTAACAATAAGATCCGACACTAAAATTTCGACTCGTCCTTGATGCTACCTACGTTCTTTATTGATTTCTGTCCAATCTAGCACTTGGTAATGTTAGGTGAAGGAACAGAAAAATATCAGACGAATTACGGTTCCACTAAATAATGTACGACTTCGTTACTAACTAGAACAAAAAAGTATTTATGGATTTTTATATTTTCTATGCTGTTGAGTATTTATTTATGATTTTTTTTCTTTTTCAGTCGACTTCAGTCAGTGTCATTTTAGACTCTAGCAAGGTCAGTAGAGTATTTAATACTGTTGCCTACCTTTTGTGTTTTGTTTCTTCCTTTCTCGGTTTTACCTCTGTCGTTTTCACCTATCCAATTTTGATGTTTAAATAAATTAAGGCGACAAGTGCTTCGAGGAATTCTCGATTACTTGCTAGTCGCTTTAATACGTCATGAATGTCGTGGTTTGAGTGTTTTTATGTTGATGATGATTGTTACAGGTAGAATAGGCAACTCTAAATACTCTACTGATTCTTCTTTATCAGATTTCTGTAGTGTTGGTTTCCGTTTCCGGATGCATAAATGAAGAGCGAACGTAGATCCTAAGATTTAACTAAAGCTGTGGTCTTTGATTAATTTTAATCAAAATGTGAAGTTCAAAGAGCACAGTTAAATTTCTGTCTACTTGGCTATAAAGATATTCATCGAGTTTTTTTTTTGTTTTTGTGCATGCACTAATTAATGCATTCTTTTGTGTTTGATGTCAAAAGATAATTAGAACTATATTAATCTTCGTTTAAAGTTCAAAGCGTAAAATCTAAAGCATGCAAAATTTTTATCAAAATTTTCTTACAATCAAATCAGATACAATTGTAATCAAAATTATTAAATTGGTACAATAATTTCTTACATAACGTGATCTTGAGGCGATAAAAATAGTAGTGTGCGGCTAATTTTACTTTTACTTTTATTCTAGAAAAAAACAATATTTATAGTACTTCTTAGTTAGTATGAAATAATATAAACATTTATTAAATAACCAATAATTAACATTCATTAAATAAAATAATATAACAATTTTGGTTTCTTAACAATGCCACTTAATTTTTTAACACGTTGACTGTCGCATGATTATGTTTCTTTTTTTTAAGTAATATTAAACTATTCAAAATAGACATCCAACTTAAGAGTAATTTGCATAGAACCGAAAATTGGTACAGACCTACAAATAAAATTACAAAAGTCATTCCATGTCTACTAAAAAATTTATTCAAGCCCAAAGTTAAAAAAAAATGTTTTTTCTCAAATATGTCTTAAATGGTAAATATTATCGTAAATCAGTTTATCCAAAGTTTGTAGATTGTGCAGTTTTCTACAAAGAAAGGTCGTCTTAATACTTTTTTCCAACGAGTTATCATTCATGAGATCTAGCAATTTTAATTTTGCTCGCTCTTTTGACCTTGAGAAACAACTGCCTATTACTCCCTAACATAAATAATTTTCCAAAAATGTCACAAGTTGTGTTACCTGTCGTAAACTTTTGGCTAAAAGTGAAAAATTGGAAAAGCCATTTTCTATATAAAATACACTTTTAGATATGATAATCCACGACCTATTATACAAACTTTGTATTTAAAAAAATGCGATAAAACTTACTGTTGCAAAAAACTGATTTTTTGACCTTTCATTTGTATCCAAAGTGCAATCAATAAGAGTTTTGACATTTTATTGGTAAATGTACTTAATGTCATAATGTCTGTATCAATTTTCAGTTATATACAAGTTTTTTCCAAGTATTTTTTTTTGTCTCTTTGAACTGGACTATATACAAAAAATTATTTTTTTTTGTCTGTAAGCCGTCTATTTGAATACTTTAAATGTCCCTATCTAAAGAACAAAAAGGTTCAGATGTATAAATATTACATTTTTATGTTCTTTTAAGTGCTGAAATTTTTGATTCACAAGTTGATCCGCGAGTTACAACACACTTTGCAGCAAAATGTAATAGAAGCTAAACCATATTATTAATATTTTTATTTTTACTCTTAGCCGACCAATGAACATGAGTTTTTGCTCACAAAATTTTACATTTTATTAAAAATCTGGAACAGTGTCACTAGTGATAATCAAATAAATGTTACGTTTAAGAATCAAAATTTTATTTAGTTGCTTTACTGATGTTTGGGTCAAAAATCCTATTTGAGAAACGAGCATTTTTTATAAAAATCAAAATCTAAATGAACTAATGAAATATTAAGGTAGTAATTATGAAAGTTTAAATTTTTTGAAGAATTTTAATTTTAATTTTATGGCCACGAATTTTTACGAATTTTTACGTATAATAATAAAGTTGTATTTTTCATATTCTAGAATATATGGACTTTGGAATGTATCCTCTAGCTTGACCAATAAAGTGTAGAAGTTCTCCAAATTTATCACATAGACCAAAAACTGTATTTATACTTTAGCAGAATTGATCCCATGTTAGCTTAAATACTAGTTACATTTTTTTTTTAATTTTGCTAAAGTTAATACGAAATCGACTGCTCACAAAACCGGAAACGCTCTTACAACATCAGGAATTGTAGGGGCTATCCTGAAAAACTTGTTTTCACAGTTTTTTTGGGTGCGCTATATGGTTTAATAAATTGAGTTTCTTATAGCCACTTGTGATAAAGTGACCCTGATAAGAAGACGGCGCTCGCTTTGCTCGCAGTAGACAGTCAGGCTGATTAAATTTGCTCGCTTCGCGTGCTATATATGATCACTTGTGAGTGTGATAAAAGAAGTTTCTGTCACCAGAGCAGAAAGATTAAGTTGCCTCGAAATTACCTCTTTCTATTTGTTTATGATTGCCCCATGAAGTAAAAAATAATGCGATTAATTTTTACGGTTAAAATTATCCAACCGGCAACATGTGAGACAAAAACATTATTTGATTAGAGTTTTTTTTAAAGCCCCAAGCTGTAAAGCCAAGAAAAAAAATGACATCAAACGTAATGGAAAAAGTGGATTTAACTTGCCTTGTTCTCATCGCAGGCTCTTCTTTTTGAGCGAAAATATTGGCTATTAGCGATTATCTTACTCATCCTTATATTGAGTTAAATGTTAATTTAGAATTTTTGTTTTGATGTAGGTAAACAGACGTTTTTTTAATTTTAAAATTAATTATAAAATTTTTTGTACTAAGTGAGACAATGCTTTTAAAATCAAATTATATTTAAAAATGCTAACGTCGACATGTGAATCTGCATTTTAAATTTATATATGAAACTATTGAATATCAGCCAGGGATGCCGTCGCTAAAAAATATACGTTATGGTCGTAATATCGTCTTATCTAAGTCGTAAACGGATATCCTAGATTTTCAACCATTGTGTGTTGGTCTCACAATATTGTCCACGTTTCATCTCTTCCAAAACATAAAATCCACAGGAAAACAAGCACCTCGTCGTCAATTAGTTGTTGTAAAGCCTTCTCATCTCCAGCATCTGATACAACACAGTCCATGTAGTTTTCAATTAAGAGCTGCCGCCATTGACCCTCTTTCAGGAAGTCTGTAAGACGTAAAGTGAAGAGAGATGAAATGTGTTCCAATATCCGACAGCCTTTATCTTTGCCACCTGTCTCTGAAAGACGACGTCATCCAATAAAAATCGATACACATATCAAGGAAAAAAGAATTTATTATTTTTGGGGTTCTATGTTGTCTACTTTCATCACACCGCGACGTCTTTTGAAGTCACCTATTGCAGAAACACGCCGGAAAGCTGTTTCAACTAAATCCACGGGCGTGCGGGCGGGGTGGCCGTAAGTGTAAGAAGTCAGCAAAGGAACAGCTTTAATTTTTTCCTGTAAAATGTTTAAAATACATTACTAAACGTTTCATTCCAATACAGCCTTTATATGAAAATAATCACTGTGTGTAAAATTTACACCTTTTTTATTACAAATTATAAGTTAATAAGAATATATTGTTCATGTTAAGACAAACATTTTAACGGATTATAACAAATGTGGCAAAACCGCATATAGATTCCTTACAGTTGTAAACTTCTTAATTCTACTCAAATCGATCAATCACGTTTCGTTCCGCCTCCTTTGAGAGCAATTACCATTATAAAATATTCGTTCGTTGTAATAACGTATTCCAATTTCGGTCCTAAAGACGCGAACTGATAATTTATCTCCGAAGTAGCGTGTCGCGACCCCTAAATCACCTGTGTCTTTCTTTTGCCAGTAATTGGAAGCTTTGCCTTTTCTTTAAACTAAAAAAAATTGCATGACGCGCGTGCAAGCAGAAAAAGACAAACGTGTTTTTTGCCCAAACGTTATAATCAAGCTCGATTTAAAAAAGAATGTACGTGGAATGTCATGTTTCAAACTTTAATTATGTACAAACAGTTGCGCAAAGTGAGGCCAATTGGGGGTTGATGGACGGGTGCACGTGGTGAAGAGTAAATTACGCGATTTTTGGAGATTTACTGATGGTGTGAACGATAACGAAAGAAGCAGCGCTCATCAAAATTTGTTTATTAAAACAACAATTGACTTTCGGAGCTCTTGTTGATCTTCCTTCTGATTGATATTAAATATCAAACAAAATAATAAATTAATTAGTTTTAATGTTAGTTCTAAATTTTAATAGCTTCAAAATTATAGTTCAACATTTCTGTTAAAAGACAAAAATACTTTTGTTTGTTGAATTTACATAAAAGTGTCACCATCTTAGTCAACTTATGAAGACATATATCAAAGAATAAGACTATAAACTAAGAACTACTATAAGAATACGAGTATAAACTAGTGTTGCAATGCTTATGAATCGTTACAAACGAACTACAATAACAATGTTTACATATTTTAATTTTACTTTCTGCACAAAATATATCATGAAAGTTTTGTACTAAAATTTACATTTATATTTTAAAAAATGGTTTCAAGATTTGGTAAACCGAGAAACCCGCATGTTCAAATCTCAGAACTCAATCTGCCATTTAGTAAAGCAGCTGCTTTACTAAATGGCAGATTTTTGAGCAAATAAAAATCTTCTGTTAGAACTAAAAAATTTACAACATTTTTGGCAGTATGTTTTGGCTATACGTTCTGATTGAAAATTTAATATGTAAGTAGTGTTTATATGTGGTATAAAATTTTAAAGGCAACTACTTCCTAAATAACTTGATATCACGACTATATAATAGCATTTTATCACAAACAAACACAATTGACAGAAAATAAAAATTTTAACCAATCTATATTTGATATTGAAAAAAATTTAAAAATCTAAAATTTCACATGTATTTAAAAAAAAATGACGTTTTTGGGTGTCGCGACGCCAATGTAAGTGGTAAACACACTTTTGAATAAAATTTTAATGTTTGATCAGTGAGTGGCTATTAGTGTTGGAGGACCCTGTATATTTTTTCTTGACATCTCTGGCTTATTCCATGAAACTATGACCACCGTACATTATGGCTCTTGATACAAATATGAATTTATTTTTGCTGCAAATAAGCACGTAAACTTGTCCAATAGTATGTTAAAAAACGAGTTTCATAAGATACACATCCAAGTTTAGAAAACGAACAAGATTAGCCGCGAGTAAAATAAAAATTCAAATTTTTAAAATCTAATTGGTATTAAAAATGTCAGATTGTGACATCAGAACTTTTAACTTACTATAACGAATTATTGTTAAAAATGAATGAAAACAAAAACTCTCACTTTCTTTCAAATACCAAAAGTTACGCAAAGTAGTTCTAATCTAGTTTTACCGAATGGTTCAATTTCACAGATGCAGTCAGATGAATCATGTAGCACTAAAATATTTAGCGGTCAAAAGAATTTAAAGCAAAATATGACAAGTAGCTCGAACGAGTGTTTTTTGTTACCACCACGAAACTTGTAAAATTTAAGCGTCATCCGAAATCGAATTTACGTCATTCATAGTCGAAAAAGTGTCATAGTAAATCAAACTGGATGGAAAAGTAATCATTGTACTCCTCATGACAACGATTATCAGGAAAACTCGACTTGCATAGGAAAATACACCATTTCTATAGTTCGTGGTCAATTCCTAATAACGTCTATAGCCAAAGTACTAATGTTAAAACTATTATATTTTTTTCTAATATCTGCAAAGTATATTATAAGGCAAGTTCGAAATCTAACTCAAGTTTTGATTCTTAGTTAGATCAACCTATTTCGGTTCTACAAAAACAAAATTGAATGCAGTCCTATGACATCAGAATACTAATTTCTTCACATCTACTAAGTTTTGTTATGTTGCCTGTCATCCAAATTAGTAAAACTTTCTTTGAAGCTACTTCCAAGACCATAACTCCGAAATATTTTTACCGGTGATGACATCACGGGTTCAAACTACGAGGACAAACTACTAATTACTTATTAAAATTTAATTTATTTTTTTCTAAGTACAGTACTTTTTCATTTCTTGCCACATAGTTTACGTAGCAAAAACTTCACCTCATGATAATAAGCTGAAGGATATTTTGTGCAGACATTTGGCAGACTTTCAACTTTAATTATCCTGAATCAATTCTACCTAGATTTATATTAAGAAATCTACAAAATGCACAATATTTTATATCTTCATAGACAACATGTATGATATGTATGTATGATTTCAACATGTAAGAAAATGGTTTCAATAGATGCCTTTCTGTCGATCTAATAATATTATAATTCAAGTAGAAATGCAAATTTCACATTTTATTTTACCTTTTCCTACAAAATCTCTATAGTAAAAATATGGAAAATTCAGATAAACACCTCGCCCATGTGTCAGTGTTACGACCCTGTCAAAAAATTACAACTCTGTTTAAACAGCGTTAAATCTTGTTTACACTAGTTCAAAATAGTCACCACATTAACTATCAATATTCAACGTCCATAAAATCAATCCTCAAAATGTTCCCATTCATACTCACACTTGAATGATAAATCCCTACTAAACAAACACCACTCAACTTTATTATAATTACACTCGCTGCTTTTAGCACCTGTTTAAAAATTTTTACAACACCCCTTAGAGTCAAAATTAAGCAATTTATCTAAATGGAAATTAATTTCAAATTGAAATGTTGGAAAGCTCGTTTGTAATTTAAGTGTGTATCTGTTGCGCCGCTTCTCTGCACGTAACACAGAATGATACATAAATAACAAGTATTGATCAGCAGGTTGTCGCAACCTTAAGGCGAAAGTTATAAATAGAGGCCTGATTCCAGGCTTTGAGAAATTTTATTCCAACTTTGATTGTGATTATGCTATAAGCTGCGTTTTTTACGTACGTACACATATATAAGCTTTGTTTTATGTACCTACTCACCTGTTCGTAAATGTTCTCTCTAACATCAGCAAGATTTTGGCAGTTGTCTTTGCGTTTTCGTTGATCCCATAATGGAAACACTTTTGTGTAAGCAAAAAATAAGTCATATTCAGCAGCTGTTGTTTGGCGTCGCAGAGAATTGTTGAAATACGAAATGGGTTTAGAAGTGTCCAATTTTGGGGGAACCTGCAAATTTTGTACAATATTTATAAAACAATTATCCTGAGAGATGTATGAGCTTAATAAATTTACTTCTTAATAAACAAATTGTACAAGTGTAATTAGATAACCAAACTGCATTTTATGCATTGCATTTTATCTTATCTTATCTTTCAAATTACAGTTTGTTTTTATATTAATATTGGCGGTTTACTTGAAACCTGATTCGTTAATTAAATTCTCTCGCTTGTTCGAGACAACATTCTTTATCAAGCTCTATAGCTTTGTCTTAAAAACTACTACAGTAAATTATTAAAATAAAAGCTGACACGTAACAAATCGCCTCTGATTTAACGTCAAACTTTCGGAAGGTAATGATGACATTTAGAAGCAAGTTATTTTAGTAATTTTCAGTTTATCACCTTAACTAAAAGCGCAATCTTTTAAACATAAAACATATTTTTATTTACCTATACAGGGTGCGTATTTTTTAATACAAACATTGTGGTGCTAGATGTAACAGTAAGTTTCAAGGATATCTATTACAGCTAATTGCAGCACAACCTACTTTTTCTTAGTACCATAATTATAAATAATAGTTCGTTTACGTCGCCTTAGAAATTGATTTTCTTTTCATATTCCCTGCAGAAGTGCGCATATTTCACTTTGGAGGAGTTAGAGTTTTAATGGGAAAGTATCATGTGACTATAATGTGTTTAGCGGGTTGGCAAATCTAATGAGCTGGGAATTGGCAATATTCGACATTTCGTTTTTTATTCAGTTTTCAGATTAGGAATTCCGACATTTTATATCAAATTAGGGTATTTTGCAGAACTCCTCAAAAGCCACAAAGAATATAACTTTATTTGACGGATTTAAATTTGGGAATCAGACAAACTAACCAAAATCTAAAACAGTTACCAACCTTTCAAGAAAATTACCCCATATTTAAGACAATTTAGTCGGCTATATTGCAGTTATGGTTTACTACTCAAAACCGAACAAACATCAGTAAAATTAAAGCCATGTAATAAAAATTAATTAAAAATACAGTTAAAAAATACTGTTTCATTTTAGCCGTTTAAACGACAAATCCATTAACTGCTAAATGAGATTTTATTGCCATGTTTTTGCTGCTTGTTTGACGACGGTGATTTAATAAAAAACACATAATTATCGAAAATATACAAAAACTTCGAATACATTCAGCAATAAATTTGGTTAATGGACTGAATTCTTTTTTATGTTGAAAGTAAAAATAAAATTATTTTATTATAAAAGATTACACTAGGTACATAAAATTTTAATTCTACATTTTAGTCAGCAAGCTGTATCTGAGTGATACGCCTGATTATAATTTATCAAACTGTAAAATGGGCAAAAATATTCCTATAATTTTTTATGTTGAACGTTGCAATGTTTTCGTGCACGTTAATATTTCTATTTTAATATCTTTAGCTGAATTTACAGCATTAAACACTTGAAAAAAGTTATTCAAAGCAAATTCGCCAACATTGCAGATTTTAGTTTTTTTTTAAGAATTCTGCAATTTTTAAACCAGTTTTCTAATCTTTTATTTTTAATTTCTAGAATCGTTAGCATATCTGTTGACAAATACATACATATACGTATACCAAAAATTTATAACGTAATAAATCAAATGATAATTTTTGTCAAAAATGATAAATTAATTCAAAAGGAGTTATAAATAGAGTTTCTCAAAAGTACGAAAATTTACAATTCTCTAAAAAAATAAAAATTTTACATTTAAAATATCTTTATCTCGCAAATTCTGCAAAATTATGAAATAGCTATAATTCTAATATATATATATATATATATATATATTATATAATTATTGTATGGAAGTTTACTTTTGTATTAATTCTGACAATTGTTGTCAAGAAACACACAAAGAATCTTTGGAATTTCTTCATTTCTTTTTCGCTTCTTAGATTTCCATATTTTGATAACCGCACTAATATTACAACAAAAACAGGCAAACCCGTTTTCCTCAATGATCTAAAAAACAACACTATATTTTTCAACATTCTTTTTTGTATTTTCAGGGCGACCGTACGAATATAATAAGCTTCTTATTTCTTATACTCTCATCAATACAACACTGCCATTATTAAAGTTTGTACAGTTTTCGGCAATAAATCAACATAAACTACTGAAAGGTGCATAAACCGACTTAAAACTTGCACGACTCATGCCAAATTCCATTTGCCTTGATTTAATTAGGTTTTAGTTGATCATTTTCAGTTAGGAAAGTTAATAAGTAAGTATATGAGATATCTACGTGAAAACCGTGTTGTGCTAAAGATAATCAGATCTCTATTTCCTTTAGAATGCACTTCTATCATTTTTAAAAGTTAGCAAGTCCTGCTGTTGAAATGTAGCATGCAACAAAATTAATGCAGTGTGCAAAGTTCCAAAAGATAAAAGACAAATTTGCTGTATTTGCATTCAAAATTTATTGTGAATTTTTAGGATGTTGAAGTGTTTGCCAATAATTAAACATAAATAAACCAATTTGTTTATTCACTGCTCACAACTTTTTTGTGTCGAATCGCTTTGTACTTTTATTGATGCAGTACAAACAAGTTGGGATATTTACAGTATTTTAGTTAAATTACATATTTACCCATCCGCTGTTTTCAAGTTTTGACCACATTTCTTCTTTGGTTTTTAGTACGCTGATGGGAGTGTGCCATTGTGCTTGTTTAGGCATAGTTACTACAAAATAAAAAAGTTGTAGTTGAGATGTAATTTGACAATTTAAATTAGTATGTCACAAAATTCAATTTGTTGACAAATAGTTTCAAAAATTTCACTCAAGAGTTACATTACCTACTTTGTCTAAATGTTTTAATTTAATAAGAATATTAATAATATAACAATTTTTAATACTGTAGTCATTGACCTCATGTCGATTTCATTCAGATACTTCCTAGAGTCCATGTTTTTCTGTCTTCGAACTTTTTTTTAGAATTTCCGTTTTCTCATTTCTTTATTTTTTCCTTTTCTCCTAAAAACTGCATTTTTATCGTATTAAACATACTTGTTTGCTTATCCTGTCGTTGATTTCTTTTTCTATTTTCTCGATTATCTCGATAAAATGTTTACTTGAAACTTTCTTCTTGATCTACTTGTTTTGTAAGCGTAGTTATAATTTTTATCGACACTACCATGTTTATTTTTTATTTTTATTTTTTTCTAATAATTCTAAATTTTTCCACTACTGTTCTTGTGTCATCTCACATATTTATTATTTATTCTGTATCTATTTTTTTGTTTGGTTTATTACTGCATCCATTTCCAAAAAAAACAATGATGGTCTGCCTCAATCCCCTGCCTCAATCCTATATGAATTAAAAATTCACGCGAGTTGTGCGTTTTTATCACATACCATAAGCTGAGTTTATTTCTCTTGTTTTAAAACAAGTCCAGACGTTTTCTATTTTAATCTCGTCGAAAGCTGTTTCCAAATATATAAAAGAAACGCACTTTTTTTGCTTTCTTATCGCTGTCTCTGACACTTGCCACATTATTAATCTATTATTCTGCGTATTTTTTTCTTTTGTAAACCCGTATTGCGTTTTTTGTGTATTTTCTACTCCCATTCGTATTGTTCCTTCTGTTATAATATGTAATATTTTTATGTTAACAACGTTATATCTCTACTATTCTAGCGTTTTCTAACATACCTTTTTCATATAAGGGCGTGATGTCCTATTTGTTCAAGTCTTTACATTTTTTTCTCTTTTAATGTCATTCATTTTTTCTTGTTTTTAAGTAACATTTCTATGATTATTTTGTTATTTCCTAGACCTTACTGAACCAATTCTTGAAATATTTCTACCCTCTCTGTTTGATTTCTTTTTTGTCTGTTTTGGTTATTAATTTATTTATTAGTTATTTTGTTATTTATTTCAGTTTTTGTTACTATATTAAGATAACACAACTTATCCTTTTGAACTACTGCAGTTTACTTCCTATTTCTACATTCTCTAAGTGTTACTTTGCCAAATTTGTTTATTTTATTATGACACAAAATTTGTTAAGTCTTTCTGCAGTGTTCTTCGTTTAGTTTGTAATGTTAAATTTTTTATTTTGTTTTTATACGTTTCTCTACTTGTTTCATTTCTGCTGTTCTTACCGCTGTACTTTTACTTTGTGTATGTATACTTTAATGTACTATACATAAACATATATATTCTTTGGGTTTAAATAATTAACAATAATTATATTACTTTTCATACAAAATAAAAACCGTTCACTCCTATTATTATTTCATTTTTTTTTTCTTGTTGCCTCACAATCTTTTCTCTACGGTTTTTTTAATTACTCGTTTGATTAAATCACTCATTATTACTAAATTATCTTTTCTATTATCTCTACTGTACCTTGGAATACTTCATAAAAACATTCTTTTTCTTGATTGGTTACTCTCTTTCTGGGTACATCAACAGTCGTAAAAGTTCAATTTTTTTCAAAATTAGATTTAGATTTCTATCAATAATAACCATTATTGTTACGTCGTTTCATTTCATCATTCTTGGCACCATTGTCTGTGTCTACGCTTTTGTCCATTTTTCTTCTTTTTTTTTCTTTGTATCTCGCCTTATCTTATTACTTTGACGTCTTATACATTTATATTTGTATTAACTTATTCTAAATTACTATTCTGTATTACAGTTATAGGTACCTAATTTTTTTGTAATTGCTATCACTAAGATATTTTCCATGCTTATTTTAGATATTCTATCAAAATTATTATTTATTTATTTATTAAATATTCTTTCATACCCATGTTATGGTTTCTAATTCTTATGTTCAAAATTCCCAACATTGTCTCATTTACGTATTCTTCTTTTGTAATTTTTTTCTTCTCTTTCAATTTCATTTAATTGATTTATGTATATTTTTTTTTTTGTAGTGGTTTTAGCTTTATCTTACTTTTAATTATACATTTTTAGTATATGAGTCCGATAATTCTACTTTGCAGGTTTCTGTTCTATTTACCTTGTCTGTTTTCAGTTGCTTTATAATATTTTAAAGTTTTTTTTCTTATTTTTCGTATTCATTATAAATTATTTTTCTATTATAAACGTTTTTTGATAAATTTTTCCTTCTGTATTTTATAAGTTAATAAAATGTAAAAATGGCGGATGCGCCGGGTTAATCATTAGAGATACCTTTGAGATAACAGTTACTCATTGCAAATCTTTACCACAACCATTAGCTACTAAATAAAAGCTTAAGCTCCATAATAAGATTGTGCTGATTAGCTTTTGTTTAAAATATATGAAGACTATAGTGCAATAAACTAATAAGCCACACATTAAAAAAAGTTGCCACTGTTTAAATGTAAACATTTTGTTGTCAATTTTCCATCAAACATACAGTGATAATTTCCCGACAAAACCAAACAAAATGTGAATCTCATTGTAATTAATTGCTTTTGTTGTTCCTTTGAGGTTAGTGTGATCTGACCTCAATCGAGCGATAAAAACTCAAAGCTTTTGAGGTTTTTCGATGCAGCAGCAGCGAATTGTTCGACCTCAGCAGCTGCTCAAGTTATCGATTGGTTGTGCTGTAGTAGACCATGCCAGAACCGAGAGATCGCGCCAAAAGCTAGTCAAGGTCCGGGCCCGGAATCACCCGGAGCAGCTAACAAAACTGCCAAACATGTCAGTGAAAAGCATTACCATTATTATTTATCCACAATTTTTCAGATCCTTCCATGGCCGTGAAAACAAATATTTATTACTGCGGCCTAAATGAATAATAAGGTTATTTGCAATTTAATGTTTAAAAAATTCAAATTTTTTTATCGATTTTGACTTGTCATCGCCCCTTGTTTGTAATGAAGATTTTTTTTCAACGCATGTCTGACAGTTTGGAGCTGAAACTTCACATAAAATAAAAAATTAGATTTTATGCTTGATTGTTTGCCACGTGATCGGAACTAACAAAAATGGCGTTGACCTATTTCTAAATTATACTTCTTAGTGTTAGCTTATCAGTTTAATTCGGAGCTTAGTGTTTGGAAACACGAAAACGAGCTAAAAAGTAAAGCGTTGTTTTCGCACAAACTAAATTTAAGTTGTATGCACTTTTAACATGCTGAATAAACAACTTTCTCTTAATAAGAACAGTTACTAATATCTGCTAATCTGCTTTTATTAAGCCGGCAGAATCCAAACAATAATTTTTCGATAAAGCAATAAAATGGTAATGCTTTACTGTACAAAAAAAAGAGGACGAACAACTTGGACGACTCCCAATTTTTGTAATCCAACAAAAAGCTTATCGTTGCCTAAATCTTACATCAAATGACAGAAAGCTTTCGTTTTATTTATAATATTGGATTGGTTATTATCCAAAAATTCTCTTGTGTAAATAAAAGAAGACGAGTGGCGTGTAACCGTAATAAAATCTTTCAGAAAACTTCGAATTTGGCGCCAGCGTGAAGCTACCAAGGAAAATCATAAGTCTGCCAAGTTTCGGAGAGAATAAATTAGGGGTTGATTTTTAATCCTGATTTTGTTTTGGCAAACTTTACATTGTCTTATTTCAGAGTTTGACTGAGAAATTATATAATGCTGATAAAGTTAAAGCGCAGCGACCATGTTGCCAACTTTTTTTTAACAAAAATTGAATCTGTGATGATTTTTATCTACATTTATAAAGTTGTTATTTGATATTATTTGTAGAAGGTTACGTGGTCGGCTATTTTTTTCATCAATTTAGTTTTTAACAACTGATTCGAGTGCAATTAATTTTTAATTGACTTTTTAATTCTTTTCTTCCATTTATCTACACAGGCAACGATATTAATTTTGAAATAAGGTAAAGTTGCACTACAATTGTCGCCAAATCCCACCGTAGAAAGACTGTAAATTCAAATTACTGGCTTCGACGTGGTGACCTGGCTTATCTCACTCAAACAGAATAAATTATTTGCGGGACCGATCCTGGAAATTTCACGTAATATCGGAAAATGCCAAGAGATATATCACTCTAAATGCGCAAAACTAGATATTCTCAAATAGGAAATGTGCTAACAGACCGTTTCAGTTTCCACACACAAACGAAAAAACTAATTAAAATTTTCGAACCATAAAGCAAAGTTATTATAACAAACAGACGCACTTTCATGAGTCGTTAAATCCATTAAGTCGTGAATGTTGACCATGTTGTCCCCTCGTTCCTCGCGGCCTTTTTCTATCTAAATATGTTCTCGGATATAAAATGTTTTGTTGTATGTATTATATGGATATTTATGGCAAGGATTTCCTTCGGATAAAAGCTTGATGAATGAAAATATGGGAGGAGTAGTTGCGGGATTAAGTAGCGGTTCTTTAAATTCACATCCGGGAACTGAGAATTTCTTTACGCTATTCCAGAATCGAATCGGTTTATTATTTAAGTATTCATAGTGTTCTCGTCGAGGAAATTTGTTCCATCATTCCTTCTTTCATCGCCGACGTAAACGGCACATGTGCGTAAAGTGTGTACTTCACGTGGATAATCGAAAGGACCGCTGTTATTTTTTCCATTTCGTCTCCATCACCGCAGAATGCGTATTTTGATTCGAGAAAAGCTCTCATAACAGCGGCTTTATGGCGACATTTAATGTACACCATTATAAATGCGGAAAATGGACGTGTCAAATAAATTTACAACACACTTTACTTTTTGTGGATAGGGGAGTATAGATTATCAACGATTATTTAGCCAGTTTTGTGAATAACGTTAGTTTAACAGTTTATCACATATGAGATTAGGTGTTACGAGAAACCCTGTATACCCAGAAAATTCATTCTAAATGTACTTTTTTTTTCAAGCATATCTTTGTCGTAAAAAATACGTTTTTTTCCATATGACAGGGATAGTTTATACCTTTAGATAAGAAAAGAACCGTTGAAATATGTTGACATCAGCAAAATAATAAAATCGATATGCGGTAAAAGAGGTTGAAATTATTCCTTAACATGGCTTCTCCAAATTATTTTGAATAATTTGTTAAACATATCTAACATCTTTTTACAATTTGTCATTTCTCCCTTTAAACACGATCAAAGTAATAATAGAATTATATACGGAATAATTTTTTAATGTTTTTATAGGTACATAATTTCATTAAAACTCCAATGTTTTACGCCAAACTAATTTTTCATACACACAATTTTTTGAGTTGTTTAAAAAAAATTGAAAAATCGTTATTATTTTTATGTTCCAATTTTCACTCAACGTCTATAAATTAGTTTCAAAACTTAAGTATATATATCACGTCCAGATTTAAAATAAAAAAGTAAATAAACAAAAACATCAGTTTTTTTTTTGTAAACAGGTAAATTCAACATCCAAAAGTTTAATGCAGTATTTTTCTTGTTTTCTAGAAACTCCTATTTTTTTATTAAATCAAATAAACTTTATTTTTAAGACATTAATAACTTTTGCTTTTGTTTTAGAGTAGGTGCAAAATTCAGCTTTCGGCTAAAACAAAAATTGTGTGTTTTTTACATTTAGAAAAATCATTTTTGAGCACAAACCTCAAGATGATCAAGACACGAGCATTTTTTTTTTTTGATATACTAAAATTTTATAATCATTCGGACCATCAAGAAACATAAATATCAACAACAAAAGTCGGTAAAAACTGAATCAGATATACAGTGACTTTTTCTTGTAAATACAATTTATATCTGATAATGATAATATTTGGATACTACAGGTTAAACAAAAAAGCTTCTAATGCGTATAAATTATATTAAATTTAAACGGGTTGTTAAAAGTTTTAAGATGCGTATCTTATTTTGTAACACTTTTAGCAGTACTGCACAACATTTTGATCTACTCATATTTTAATTTTTTGTTTATGTTTTATGGCAACTTTTTTTTTAATAAATGAATGAATTTCTAAATTTATCTTGGGACCCTAATTTTGTAATTTCACTTCGAAAAAATGACAATGTTGCTTAGTCTACTTAATTCCAGTATGAAATATCAACTTTGAAACAAAGATTTCACCAACTAACACAAAATTTCCTAAATTATCAAGTTAGAAAAAATAGTATAAAAAACGACTTGTTTTATAAAACTTAAGAGCACTTTTTACAGGCACTCGTGCTGCAAACTTAGACTCGTGTCTTAACATAAATTTTATAAAACTAGTTTTTTATTATATTATTACTTATCACTTAATAAAACTAAAACAAAGATCAAACAGTGCAATAAGAATAATTCCTAGTTTTTTGTACTTTTCTTCACTTTAAGGGGTTAGCAATTAAAATGCTAGTCGAAAATGCTTTCTTTTTTGTTCGAGACCGGGAGTAGATTAGAAAGATTTATTTTGTAGTAAAAATTTTTATTGTACAAGATTGAGAATAAAATAGTATACTAACCTCGGCACAAGTTCCATTTCAATCCCTCGAGAAATAATTTACCTCAGCTGTTCACTCGGTAAACAATATCTTTCTCTCGAGAGGAGTGGTGGACTTCTCGTCTCGGACTGTAATCTACTATTTAATTTCCATTGGGAACCTTATAGCCATGAATTCAAGATTACCAAAGTGTGCAATGCTGCAATGTGCATACTACAATCCCCTTGAAAATCTGAAACAGAGAAATAATTCGCCCAAGATTTTTCCCCATTGAGTCATTGAGGTTTTATTTAATTATGATTTACATTTACACACTGCTCAAAGGCGAATAAAACCTGTTGATTATTTAGTTAGTTTATTGTTTATTTTTTTACATTTTGCTGTTTTTTTTTCAGCACGGCACTGTGGCGACGTCGAGCGAAACGAGCGTCGGAACGCAGCCTGGAGGCAGTGTCACATCACGCACAGCGTCCGAGACCCCACAGGTGCCGTCCTCGACAAGCCACCACCACACGGGGGCCAAGTTTCGTCATGGCCTCCTCCAACTTATGATTCACACCATTGATCCCCTACACGATGGTCAGTATGCAGGTAGACTTAAGATTTTTTTATTTATCGATGGTCGTGGACGTGGTAGGTTAGCCGTTCTCTGGTTTATGGGTGTTGTTCTCGTTTTCTGTAGTGCGATGCTCGATTTCATTAACTAACCGCAGATTACCGCTATGATTGTCAAAATTCGCTCATTGATCAATTCGACCAACATAGCATATTTTTTTCTATTTTTTTCCGTTGTGAAACAACTCATCGTTGTATGAACATTTTGCCACAATGAGATAACGAGGTCTGTCCATGACAATCGCTTCAAACTGAAACAACTGTGATGAACAGGTAGTTGCATAAACTAGGACGCTTTTTGTGCTGACAGTCGCTACCGTTGTAATTTCAAAGATTCATTTTGTGTTGTTTTTAAGCGGCGATGCGGAAGAACGTCACAGATGTTGTTTGCAGTCAGCTTGGTGAATTGGATCGATTGACATTTGTCACTCAAGTGGCCTGCTACGATTCCATTCATCAACCACGAAGCGATCAAGTCGTCTTGTAAATATTTGACAACTGTGATTGCGATCAAAAAAAAATGTTTGCGGTTGTTACAAGCTTATACGAGACTACTGCTGCTTTCAGAAAGTTGAAGTACAATCCACATATTTGCACCAAAGTTGCGTTGCATCCGTTGCATAGAAGATTTTTCTCTTAGTTTTACGTACATTTACATTTTAAAACCATGATAAGGAAAGATATATCTGACGCTTTAATATCACTAGCAGGACTGCCGACAGATTTCAAATTATAAAGCCTTCTTAGATTACACTTTTATTTGATTAGTAGCTGCAATCAAAAGAGATTCATATCTTTATATTAGTTTAAATGGATTTACGAAGAAGTGCCAATTGTTGAACTTGTCGATTACTTTTATATAAAAGTGAACCAAATCTGTTAACAATATCTCAATCCTCTTCGTCGAACAAATTTTTCTAGAAAATTCATAACGTATTCATATCGTTCACATATGCACGCAGCTTCCAATAAATGCGTTACTTTTCTATTATTCCTAAGAATTTTATTATTAGGATGGATTAAAATTAAAATACACCAACATGAAACCCTTAAATCAATTGTACTGTTTAAATTCAAAAAAAAAAGTTAAATAAAACATAGCAATTGAAAACAATCTAATTGTTTCTCAGGACAGAGAAATCTCAATTCTTTAATGTCTTGTCTTAAACTGGTTGAATTAATTGTCGCCCTTAAACAGATTAAATTTTCAAAGTTTGAAGGGTATTTTAAAACCACTATAAGATTACAGTCTCAACAGTTTACAGACTGTGCCGTGATCGCTTTAACACATTTAACCAATAACAAAAACTACTAAATTGCACCGTTGTTAAGATTTTCTTTGTGAAAAAAAATCATCTACAATTTTAAACATTGGTTATTGTCAAAAAAAATCTGTTTTAAACTGGAATATAAGAAGTGTTTTATTCTATAAGAAATACTTTTATGAATTAGTTAGTTTATTTGAGAACGAACTCAGATAAGAGAAACTTAAATAACAATCATTAATAATAATAAAATTTAAAATAAAATAAAACTAAAACTAAAAACGAAGCATAACAATTAAAAGAAGAAAACTTCTCTGCAATTTACCTTTCGCAGACGCTTTTCCATATATTTAATAAATAACAAGAATGTTTGAAACTGCACAAAAATAAGGAAATAAGAATATGAAATTGAATATTTATTTTAATAAAGTAATCTGAAGCCTAATGTAAATTTTCTTGACATGAAAGACACTTCACGGTAATGGAAGCTTGGCTTATCTAAACCTACATAAAATAATACAACAGGATTTTTTTTAATTTTTATTAATATGTTAAATTTAGAGTAAAAATCTCTGAAAAAATAATGGTCAAGTAAGTAATGGAAAACTTAATAAGTACTTATTTATTAAAAAGTTAAATTCATTTATTTTATTTTTTTAATTTATTGAAGATTATTAATACACAGTTTTTATCAAATATATAAAATAGTGTTTTCCAATCTTTAACATTTGTAAAAATTAACAAATTTCAATTTGTCCTAATAAATAAACTAAAGTCAATTAAAAGTTAAATTGTTCACAAACATTGTATTTTATCAGCAAAACGTTTTATAAAGAAAACGTCTTATGAATTTTTTACTACGTATAATCAACAAGAAGCTAAAAATACTTACATTAATTCAATAAAATGAAATTATGTTTCCTTTACCTTGGGAAGGACCATCTATTTTTCTTCGTTGCCACTTATTGACATAGCAGTTATTTATGTACAACACAAAGATAAAGATTTAAATAAAAAAGAATTTATGAAAACAAAATGTTGTCCAATGAAAATAGATAAAAAAAATAAACTTCTAAAATACTCGCATAGAGCTGAAAATTGGTGCAAACCTTAAATACGTCGTTACATGTAAAATGTCAAAAAAACGATTTTTCACAATTATCTCCTAAACGACAAGTTTTATCGTAATAGTTCATACCAAGTTCATAGATTATTATCTGTTTCTCTACAACAAAGGTCATCACGTTTTTTTTCAACGAATTGTCATTTATGATAAATAGCGAATTTAGTTTCGTAAATAAAATCACAATAAAAATAAATCGTGAGCTAAATATTTATCTAGATATATCAAAAAGTAACATAGTTTTATACATGCGGACACATTATTCAGTTTGTTTGTTTCAAATGTTTTTACATGCATACTTTTTAATATTAAAATAATATATTTTATGATACCCATTTTTTAACAATTACAGATTTCTAAAAATTTTGTAATAATGTTTAATAACTGTTATTATTTAATATATAATATAATCTTTTAATAATTACATTTTTTATCTTGATACAAAATTTATAGAGCTTATAGTAATAGTAGTAAGTAATAGTTGATTTTCAATCTAGATAATCCAAAGAATTTGAAAATGTAACACTCCTAAGCATTATATATTTATAGTAAATTATATATTTTTGCATATTTTTTTTAATTCGTTGAATATTTTGCAATAATTTACTGCTTATAAAAGATTATTCTTTATCATATTGCGCATATTCCATATAATCTCTGTCAGTAACTCTTACATTATTTTGATATATTGATAAATTTTAAATTTAACATTTTAGAATCTTTATTTACGATTCTGAGAGGTAAGAGACGCTTTGAAACAGAGTTTAACACAACACAATTTAAATTTCAAAGCCTGTTTATTTAGTTTATTCAACCATATAGTACACATTTACATATATCGGGTGTGTCAAAAAAACGGCCAGGTCTTTAAAACATGTTTTAAGTACTTTATAGACTACGAGTTTCAAAAAGACACCCTGGAAGAAGAAGGATGAAACATTTTTTAAAATAACAAAGCAACAATTACTTTTACAAAAAAAAAAAATTTTGAAGTGATTAAAAAATCAAAGTAAATGGAGAAAAACATGGTCATTGTATAATAAGCTGGCATCCGAGCCTCTCGTAATAGTAGCCGGTATTCTGCGTAACATTTTTTTGGAAATTGTATTTGCAACCAGAAAAATTCATTTCTCTGACTCTTGTGGTGGAGATGTTTGATATACTAAATTTTTGCCCCAAAATAAAAGTCTACTGGATTTAAATCTGACAACCTGGCGGGCCAGGGCATGGAACCCCCCGCGAGGGTTCCATACCCCTCCTCTGTTCGGAGAGTTTCATTTAAACATCTTCGTACAGGCTGTGCAAAATGAGATCAGTCACCGTCTAAATGAATCTACATATTTTATAGAATTTCTATTGGAAGATCATCTAGATCATTCTCAAAATCATTTTGCAAAAGATTTAAAACATCATTGTCTGTTAAGCGAACAGGAAAACTATGGGGTCCTATCAGACGATTTCCAATCATCTCACTTCAGATGTTTAAGAATTTGATGGCCCATCTCAAACGTTTGATGGAGATTATCAATCGAATAGCAGTGATTGTTGTGCCTATTAAAAATTTCATTATAAGATTAATGGGTTCATAGAATTCGTTCTAAAAAGTTGTCACCTCTATTCCGTCCACGGTTCATAATCTCTCTCCATAATGGCCTGCACTTTTGTATAATGATGAAAATGTAATTACTCGTCACGAATAACTCTGTTCACAGTATTAAAAGGAATATCTAAAAGTCTCCCCACTTGATAGACGCAAATTGTAAGATTTTCAACAATCGCATCGACAATCGCTTCTTTAGTGTCCACAGTATGTCTTGTACATGGTTGTTCTGACAAAATCCCTTTCTGATTTAGCAATGGGGCACGATTTTCTCTCAACCTCCGGTCAAGACGTCTTGTCACATTAACACTGGGGTGTTTTCTGTTGGGATAGCACACGGCATAATTTCGTGCAGCTAACGTTGCATTATTTTCTGCCTCTCCATGAGTACATGTCACAATAGATACTCATTTACCGTAAAATTCATATTAAAAAAACAATTAACACACGAAAACTGTCACAATTTTTTTGACGTTTTAAATAGACATAATATTTTTGTTTACAATAATTCACATGTTGCCCCTTTTGAAAACCTACTGGTGGTGTATATCTATCGACAAACTCTCTTAGAGTTAGTTGGTCTTGAAATTATTTCCCCCAAGATTTAGTTTTTAAGGTACATTTTGGTTAACTTCCAGAAGCTCGTGAACGTTAACGACGGATTCTAAACCCATTTTTTATATGTTAAATAAATGCTTTACTATATGCACATTCTTGGCCATCCGGTTTTTTTGACACACCAGATATTTTAGTGTTCACTCTAATAGAGAAATTCTGTTTTGTATAAACTAAATACCAGATGACCGAATAAAAACGGCGTCTAAACATGTTATGGAATTCAAAATATGTTGGTAGATTCTGCTCGTTATGTCAGACCATCTCTTTAACACTTTAAGTTTGAGCATGTGATATGTAAATATTTCATGGTTGAGATTAGTCTCATACAATTTTGACATGGCAGAATGGATATTCAAGCTTTACTAGACGTCGTTTTTTTTAAATTATATAATATACACTTGAAATATATTTATTAACATCTGAGTAATACAGGTCACAGGTCACAGGCAGCGTGTCCGCCATTTTTCTACCAAATATATTTCTTTAGCCAAATTCCTCACGGTTACCTAGGGTTAAAAGTCACGCGATTACCTACCTATACATCGCTCGGTCGGTCGATATAATTTCCAAACCTCATTTCAAATTAAAACTTGTAACGTGATTCCGTGGCAAACTAAAAGAAGACAAAATAGTTTGGTATGTTCAAATCTGACGAAAATGCCAACAGAAATTAAATTATAAACCTTCACGAGATTGAAACTGTCGATCTTAACCGATTTAGAAATTGAATCATACAAATAATTTGCCTAAGGCGCATTATTATCGATTGTTCAAGGCACTCATAAATTGTAGAAAATTGCCAAGTTAAATGCGCTACATGCATACACTTGAAACAAAATGTCGAGGGTTAATGGCGGAAGTATTACCAAGTTGACTTTCAGCAATTTATTTTGGTAAATGATATTTTCCGGTGGAGCATAGGACAGGAAGCAGGAACTTATTGATTTTGAGAATTTGTGGTCTTCAGGGAAAACTTTTACATAATATTCAACCTGGTTGGAACGTTATTCATGCGACTTCGATTAAATCTTAAGTAAATTTGTGAAAGGTCTCATCTCTGCTACTTCAGCTTAAATCTAAACGATAATATTTTATTAAACAGATGAGAAACTTTCCCTTTAACATTCATCGACTCTGCATGGCATCAACTCCTTCGAAACACCCACTTGGTCTGTTATCACATCCATTGATATTTTCTTAATAATTCCATTTTCATTATTTCGAGTAGATGAACGGAAATCTTCGTTGTCTAACCTACAAGCCTGTGCATGACCAATTTCGATCGTTCTGTGTTGTTTTAGCCACCTTACGAGGTGGCTCTTTAACCTACCACAGTAGAAACGTTTTGTTGGTTGTTTGACCTCTAAACAAATTTTTCTTTCTTTGGTCGTTGTTTTAGGCAAAGTGGACGAGAAAGCCACTCAATTACACGCAATCGCCTCCTTGAAAGTCCTTCTAGACGCGACGAAGCCTCAGAACGGTGCCGCCACCAGTTCGGCAGCCAACCACGTAACGACGGCCGCCAAACAAGAGACGATGCTGGCACCGTCTAGCATTGCCGACATGCCCAACGGCGTCGCAAATGCACTCACCGACGTTAATCTGGAAGCGGTAAGTTGGACACCGTAGCAGGTGTTGTTTCTATATAAGAAGCGCGAAACGATCGGCTAGAACAATGTTTACGGACATTACGGAGGATGAGTGAAATGGAAAGGATAATTACAAGTAGCGGGGAAAGCGAACTGATAAGGTTTGTGTCAACTCACACATTTTTTGAGAGTGGGAAATGGAGAACGGCAAGGATAATTGAGACGTTAAGGGAATGAGACAAAAAGAGGTAAACAAGAGAAATTGTTTTTGATTAAATGAGATGGTCCGTCAGCGGTTAAAACTCGAAACGACGAACACATCTGTTAAAAATCAACAACAAACAAACTTTATTGTAATGTTATACCATACGAGCAGTGGCGGCTCCTCAGGGGAGGCAAGGGAGGCTAAGCCTCCTCTAATGTTTTGCTAATTATTTTGTAAAATTTATTGACTACGATTTTCCTTTCGTTTCAATATAAAGCAATCCCATATGCCCTCTCTTTATCTTTACCACTCCAATTCGACTTCAGTTCGTGCTTGAAAATCGCCCGAGAGTGGGAGGCCGAGGAGACTAGCGGCCTCTTGTATCTTTGTTTTACATACTGAAATCGATGCATAGTATCTTCTCTGTTACCAATCTAGCGAAAAGTTCGGTCTTCTATCATCGCTTTATTTCTCTCCAACGCGAAGAAATCTCTGTTGCACTTTTCTCTTTTTTCTTCGTCTTCGCCGCTAGCTTCCGATCCGCTGTTTTTGTCTGGCATGTGCAAACTTTCTATTTATTTCCTTTTCTCTTTTATTTATATGTTTTAAGAATTTAAATTTCGTCAGTTGCAGTTTGATG
This sequence comes from Cynaeus angustus, assembly GCA_030157275.1. Classification (NCBI taxonomy): domain Eukaryota; kingdom Metazoa; phylum Arthropoda; class Insecta; order Coleoptera; family Tenebrionidae; genus Cynaeus; species Cynaeus angustus. The sequence goes on from CM058058.1 coordinate 20,465,819, forward strand.
AGTGGTAAGTAATGAATTAAGAAATTTGACGTCTTGTACAGATTTGGTCGATTATATTTTGAAAAACAATTTTAATAGTTTTAGTTATGATCACAATCATTGCAAGACATAATCAAGAACATTTATTGAGTTGTCTCAGATTTGAGATGCTTGGTAAACAAAATAATATTATAAATCATTTGGATTCGACAAATAACGAGAAATTGGAAATTACAACATGTTAGGTATTTATGTATAAATAAGTATATAATAGTAGCCTCCTCTTCCAAAAATGGTACGAGCCGCCACTGCATACGAGCGAATAAAAGCGGCTGCAAAAGAAACTTTGGAATTTGAAATAAGTTGGTAATGCTGCTGTCTAATAAGTTTGGTACTGAGACGTAGTTTTTATTCCATCACATGGTAGTTTTAGGTTATGTTCACATCAGTAAAAGTAAAAACATATTTATTTGTAAACATCAAACCCAGACATTCTATTTTTAGACAGTAAATAAAAAATACTAAATAATCAATAAGGATTTATGAGAAAATACATATCAAAATATTAGATCCAAGCCATGTACGATGAAACGGATCTATTGATGGAAGCATTAAACGTAGGAATATATACATAAGAATAACCATCAACTCCATTTATTGCCCTATAATATTCTGAAAAGTTCGTCAGTTTTGTTGTCACAAAGCAATAAAAAACTAACAAAACAGGATAGATATTCATATTACTTACTTGGTTAGGTTTTATATTTCTTTTTAATATTGAAGTTAAATAGCCAACACGTATTATAGCCATGTACAACAAAATTACTAATTTTAGGGTTCCCATAAAAGTATATTATTATACAATATGTTTACAAATAACTTTCAAAATGACTATACTATCTGAACGGACCATTGAACAATCCAATAGTGTTACTCTTCAAAACTAATATGACAATGGGACATAAAAAATTCATATTCAAAACCATAAGTAGTCAAAATTTGTCGAATATTTTCGAGGTAGTTAAATACAAATCTTCCTTGCATACATACAAAACTTTGACTCAGAATGATGTTGAGCTGACTATTCAGTCAATCAAACTCTTTGTTTGTAATTATTTAAAAAAAAATCGAAAAACAAGATCTACAGTTCCTAATATTTAAATTCTTAAGGCCCCGATCAGAAACACTAATTTTTCATTCTTCTGAGTCGTTCAGAAAACGATTCTTTGAGAAATCTAAACTTGGAAAGTAAATCTAAAAAATATTGTTGTCGAAAATTGTTTTGGTAACGTTTTTTTTTCAGCCTAAAAAGTTTTGAGTATCACACGTCCATAAACTGCGAACTTCACAATTTTTTATTTGGATTCTTTGGCCTTTTGGTTTGTATTTTTTGTATTTCTCAAATCTCTTGTCTGCTTCAGCTTACCCTAGACTTTCAAAATGCTTAAAAATATTTGAGTTGCCTTAAAAAACTTTGTTTGCAAAATTTCTTCGATTTTTTAGATCTTTTCAGTTCCATACGACTATTACATATTATTTTTTCAACGCAAATGTGATTAACTTAAAACAATGCCTCTGAATACAACAGTAATAATTTTAGAAACATCTTCGCTGGCTTTGTAAAATTTTAAATGTCTAAATTTAAAAAAAATATACAAAAAACAGTAACACTTCATTGTAATTCCATCTTACATTTTAATATTTGGAAGTGCTACTAAAGAAGTTACTTGAGGTCAAATATGGTACAAACCAATTTTTTGCAAATAATTTGTTAACATTTAATTATTAACAGTTTCTCTAAAAAAAGGTCCTTTTACATTTCCGTGCACATATGAAAAAAAGAAGAATCAAATAAAACAGATAAAAACAGTGGTTGACAAAAAAAACAATAGGAAATTTTAAGGTTTTGACATGATGACCACAAAACTAGCTCATTAGTCAGACAAACTATTGTTTTTGTTTGCATGTTACAAATAAACAAACTCTTAAAATGTTACAAAACAAGTCCTAATAGTTAAAATAACAGAAAAGTGACAGAATCGACTCCATTATGTTATACGACTGTAAATCATAGACGTTAATGAAAAGTATATAGATAAATTACAAGCAGCGTAAATGTAAATACAAATACAAAGACATAATTAGAGAACATAATTACAAAAATAGTACAACTCAGGTAAAGCGAACCTTTTTGAAAAAAGAAGCATAGAAATACCTAAAGGTGTATAAATAATCAAATTATTGCATTTGTAAAAGTTTTTTATTGAGGAATTGCTGAATTAATTGGAATTAATAGTTTAAAATCACATAGCAAATATTAATGTATGTGTGTGTAACAAAGTATTATAATGTACAAACCCTAAAGATTTTATCATGTTGTTATAAAAGATATAGATCTTGCAAACTACCACTTTAAATAATGGTGCGCATACCAAACTGATTATTTCATTCATTCATTAATAAGTACTACATTTTATTCTTGTAGAATCAAATTATACTCTGTAATCAAGGCAAGAAAAATTAAAATTTTACAATGTTTTTAAGATTACATCACACTGACGTAAAAGCAATAATTTTTTGAACTTCAGCCTCAACGATCAGTTTTATCAAATGTAACATAATAGAATTTAAGGACAAACGTTTTTTTCATATTATAAAACCTTTCAAAATATTAATTTTAAAGATTTGTCATGTCGATCTTTGAATCTGTTTGTAATTTGCGCAGTTTGTTATACTCGATAATACACTTTGGAGCATTATTCTTTTGTCGTTTCTCAGAATCTAACATAGATTAAATTTTACTGTCATCTTTAATAACATATCTATTTGTTATTTAAATGTCTGTTTAAGGAAGATAGATAAAAGTAGTATGTTTCAAGCGCATTTGCTATTTTCTGTTTCTCTTTTTCTACAATACTATTATAGTCTTTCTATTAATATTGGTGTCACAAGAAAATTTAAACTGTTTTTTGATTCTGTGATGAATCTAAAATCTAGACTCTGAGCCCGGCGCCTCCATCAAAATCACTGTGTAAAGCAAACTATAGACATGTCTTTCAAAACTTGTTTGTAAATTAATTACACCCAATAACATTCCAACCTTGATTCCCTCGTTTTCTCCATCAACACTATTAATTCACCGCACCTAAGTGACGACATCCATCATCGCAAAACTTATTAATGTCGTCTGTACTTTGCAACATCTCAAAAAAAAGCATTTTTCAAACTATTTGTAAAGAATAAAATTCTTATAAACTGCAAACAAAAAACTTAATTTTCAAAATTGATTTGTTAATGTCTAAAGTCCAAAGAAAATGCAAAACATTGTTGTTCTTTAATTTTTATTAATGTTACCCCAAGTCATTCTTGGCACAATTAGTTTGCTCGAAAAAACCGGAAAACTCTGTTTACCAGAAAATGAACATTTAAACGGAACCATTAATCATTCGAAACGTTATCATCGCACAACTCCACCTAAAATTTAAGCAGGAGCTGAGATAAACAGAGGAAAATGTAGGTCTATCGATGCAACCGATACGAAATTAGCATACGAATGTAAACGTTTTTAAAACAAACACGATTGCCGTTTTATCTCTGTAAAACACAATACTGAGATTTTGTTGATGTAAAACCGATTCGATTGGCTCGTCTTACCCCCACTACTCCGCTCAACCAATATGCTGCCGAAAATGGCGTCGAGAAATATGTCTTAGCTCACATAGCGAATTAATTACAAAATTAACAATCGCCGGCATTTTACTGTTAAAGTTGGTAACAGCGCCTTTCAGCGACGAATTGTTAGTAAACCTCATCCTCCGGAATGTCACTTCGCACTAACAAACAATTAAAACATAGTTGTAAGCGAAATTACTGCGTGCTGTTCTATTTTGATAAATAGCAATTTCCATGGAAATCCGATCCAATCGTGAGTTGATTGTCTTTGGTGTTACACCTGTGTTAATCTCTGTTGCCCATGAGTGATGGCTGATTGTCATTTTCCGACTATATTGCAACAAAACCATCCTTTAAATTAAAAAATATGATTTTCTTGCAATGTTGGTAATGATGTTTAACCAATCACTCGCGTGTTACCTAACGTACTTCTTGCACGGCAGGTGTTATTTTTTCTCAACATTAAATTCAACCAAGTGTTAAAAATTGAATAATTACTTTTTCAAAAGCCCGGTACCATTTCGAAGCCCATAATTCAAGGGATTACTGTCAATAACAGACTGGATCGATCCAGAACAGACATTTTTCACATAAAAGATTCTCTTGCGGAAAACTAACGACAGTCGCGTATAATTCTTCATTTAATTGAAAATTATAGAAAGTTATTTCATTTGATGTGGACTACATTTCTTTAATCTTCTTATTACTGGATGGTTTAATCAGTGGTCAAAAGTTTTGATTCAAAGAAGCTTGTGGGAGTTGCCGAATGAAAATGTATTCTTTTGTTGAAAGTTTGTAAGGAAGTGGCACTGGCGAAACATTCATGTTCAAATTAGCCACGAATGAAATGTTTCTCAAAGGTCTTGTATTTACATGCAAGTTCTCAAAGTTTTGAAGTACGCTATATCGAACTGTTCCAATGACTAAATTTAATCAATACAATTTAACTGTGTAGATAAAACTACTGCAGATAAAAACCTAATTTACAATGTTTTCCACATATCAAATTTAACATATCTATTATAAAATTATAATACCAAGAAGAAACAAAATAATATTTTCAGACCTAAAAATATAAACAAATAAATGAAAAATTATTGTGGTCATTTTAGTTAATCGACAAGAAAACTGGCTAAGCATAATGATATATTGACAAAGTAATTTATCATTTGGACCTAATTTTACCAAAAAATAAGATCAATAAATGTAATCAACAGACAGTGTCATTATTGCTTCGTTTACATTACATAGATTTCATTTTACAGCAGTGCGTCAGTTTCATGTTAAACAGAAAAATCAAAATTCATAGAAGAGAGATCCACATACATCACTAAGCTGTAGAAAATCATAAGCGAGAGTAAACGACACGACGACATACCAACTGAAGAAACGTAATATCGCAAATGCGTTTATTGCTAAGTTTTCTTCTATTAAAAAACCAACGTTAACATTATGATTTTTTAATTTACATCCTGCTATATTTTGTTACTAACTTTAACTAGATATGCTAGTTATGTATATAGAATATGTTTGTGTTTTATCTAAATACACAACTTTTTAGTGACCAAACGTGGGAACTGTGATATTTTCGCTACTGAAAATGCTCCAAAAATTTAGTTAAACGCATTATGAACTTATTACGTCACTGTGGTGTAGTTTAGATTAACAACAGGTTGTAATGTTAACAAATATTATTTATATATTATTTACTCTCTTTTTGTTCATCAACCACCACGTATTCGTATGTTTTAAAAGACTCTTTTGTGTCAAAAATAGAAAAATTGACAGTAATTGCTTGCGAAAGGTTTCATAGCAGATACGGCATCTATCAAAAAATTACACCAAAGAAAATATCTTTTCTAATTTTCCCCCCTGTATGTTAGATATACTTTTGGCCATTAATTCTTGCTCGACCAATTGTTTAGATTGCCTTTTAAAAACCCCAAAGCGTCTAAAATTTTCTTGTAAATTTGTCAATGTAAAATCTGTATCTAACATGTATTTATTGTACTGAGTCCACACCAAACACGGGCTTAATCCTGTATAACTTCAAAATTAAAGGTAATAATCGATGTAGTCGTAGTCAATCAACCATCGCAAATGTGCTTAAAAGTGCTTGACGCTTAGACCATTTCAACATAAAACCGTACCCATATCATTGTCGGTATGTAACATATTTACCTACTTATAATTTCGTAGATGAAGCACACAAACTACCGCACTTAGCTTCTTTATGGTGTTTTATCTACATGATGGGTGCAAACAAAGTGACACTTTTTGGCCCATCTTTCCTTCATCATCGTTGTATCCCATTCCGAGACCCTTTAGATCATCATTCGTAGCTCTGAAAACCCGACTTTAAGTAGTTGATGGGCTTTTGTAGCAGTAAATGGTTTGGCGCTCTGGCACACGAATAATTCATTGCAAGCGAGAATTCATGTGTTGAAGTAATTGTTTGGAGCGGGATTAAGCTTTCCACACGTTAACACACCCACTCATGGATATCGGTGTAACTGTTTGTGTCATTCACTCCTTCGTTTTTTTCTTCTGTAGAATGACAGGATGAGGTACTAACTTTGAATGATTCTGAATTTTCTGATTCTAGCGACGCATGTCGTCTGTACGTGCGCGTAAATCACTCACCTCACAAGCAGTGGTGTGTCTGCAGGTTGGAGAGACCGAGGAGGAGCCCCCCGAAGCCATGGACATGGGCTGGCCTTCGGGTGCGCGCAAGAGGATCACGTATATTCTCTTAGCACCCATTGTCTTCCCTCTGTGGCTAACTTTGCCCGATACGCGCTCGCCTAGAGGTACTTCACAATACTTTTTTCTATTCAAAATATCTGCAAAGTGTGCAAGGATTTTTTAAGCCGCCGCAGCTTAAAACATTGTCTGTTTTTACAAATACAATACTTTATTGTAAAAAACTACTCAGGGAAAATCCAACACCAGAAAATGAATACTCTTTTAATTCTGTGACCTACATACAACATAATCAGCCAATGTTGATGTGTAAGGTCGAACTGAATTTTAAATTAAAAAACTGTGAGTTAAGGATCTCAAATTGGACATTTGCTGCTTTATGATTTGATGACATAATCAGATAAAATATTTTAAAAAGGAGTTTTATGAGATACGTTTTTATCCCACACGAGCAAAATAAAAAACAAACCACGTAACGGGAAATAAGTATTTTAAATGCAAGTGTGGCAGCACACTGTTATAACAATATTTTTTATTTTGTGTTACTTTATGCTAAAATTACAAAAGCCCTCTAAATTTACATGAAAGTTAATGCCATTAAAGATATGCACACTGGCATTTCGTATGGCTGACTTCTAACGCTATAAAAAAATATCTCATTGTCACAAGAAGTCAACTTTTTCCTACAAGAAGATTTATTAATGATGCAACTATTTTAAATGTGAGGCCAAAATAAAACAAAAAAATAAAACGAAAAAACGAAAAAAAATCAAACAATGCTTAAATATTACCGAAATTGCTCATCTGAGCTGCTGAAAGTTTGATGTGAACGTAGCAAACTTCGGGTAAAAGTTATCTATCTTTATGAGAATTTTATAGACCAATTCAGTACTTACCTTCCTTACCGTGTAACAATACGACAAACCCTAATAAGAGTATGTGTACACTCTAACATTTTTTTCTATCACATGCAGAATCGTGTTATAAAAATAGCACAGCTAAATGCAGATTTGTTTTGAATGTTTTGGGTGATTTAGCACCAACTCTTTAAGCTTATTGCACTTTGGGGAAATAAAATTTACATAAATATGTCAACTATTTAATGGAGTCTAGTTTTGATAGCTTCAACAATTTTCAAACCATACTCACGTATAATTTGAATTACGAAAACAATTTTTAAAGCACCGCTTTCTAAATTTCATATATGAATTTGATTGCAGAAAATAAACTTGTGGAACTAAACTCTTTGCTAATAAAAATAAAAATTGTAAAAAAATTATACCTACTTTAAACACCGTAGTAGATAACTTTTAAAACTTTTTAAACTTTTTAAAAATTTGAGATAAAAAAAATATCCAAGAATTGCTATTACCAGTAGATTTTTTCTGGTCTCATGTTCAAAGCGAAAAACTAAGCTTCAACCTGCTACACTGACACGTTTCCTATAAAACCTAGTTTTCTAGACCAACTAGATTTTATTCCATCTCGAAAAGTATTATTCCGCCTTTCAATTTTAAAACAATTGATTTGTAATTACTATTGTCTTAAAATACAAGTATACTGTATACAATTTTTTCTAATCTGTTAATAAATCGACCATGCTGTTAAAAACTAATTATTTTTTTATTATTGCTTATCAACATTATTTGTTCTAAATTAGGTATATCTAAAGTAGTTTAAAATAAAAAATTACATGTTTTTTTCTTCCTTAGAACAAAAATTATATGCGTTGTAAAACTATATACGTATGTTGCTCCTTATTTTTGAGTTAAAAAATAAAATTTAAATTTAGACTTTTTAAAATTTCAAAAAATTACGTTTTATTGTCTTTTAGTTTTTTAGGGGTTGGAACAGAATCACTCACGCATGACAATAAGACATAAAAATCTTAAATCTGTCTATTTAATCTGCCTATTTAATCTCCGTTGGCAGTTCACACTAACAAGTATTATTATCTGGAACTTGAAATCTCTTCCTCGCCAACTATCTTCCTCCAACTTCCAGATTTCTCTACATCCACCACTTTTACTCTATTTCCTTCCACTTCGATCATTTCCTCATCCATTCTATTTTGTTTAAATCCATCGTGTTTTGTTTGCTCACCTATTAAACGACGATTATTGTTGGCTGGGTTGGATTTATTAGCAAAGTTAGGCCGTCAGCTCCGCCACTTAAGACTTAAGATTATCCACTCAAGTTACGCTTTTGCAGACGACCATTAAAATTCAATCTAAGACACACTGTACGGTTATTCGAGCAAATAATTGCACGTAGGGTGAATTTGAGGAATGAACATTGTGTTGCAAACTTTCGCTCTCAAACACCACAAGATTTACAACACTATTTACATAGGAGTAATAAAGAACATACAGTATTTCGTTATTTTATGTTGGGCACTCTACCAAATTAAAATCTGTTTACAGAATCTGAGTAATGAGTAGCACGTGATGTTAAAACTACAAATTTATCTTTGTGTGCTTTTAAATCTCATTTTAGTTGTTCCCTCTCGTGATAAATAAATGAAATCGTTTGATTAAAACCATTATCACCACGCAATGTGATAATTGATTCGTTTTAAACCGCAATCACGTTGCAACGAAGCAACAAATTTTCTTAAATTAATTTACTTGAGGTAAATTTGAGCTAACAATTTTGCGTCATTATGCAATAAATTTTTAAGTACATACTCACTTCTGAGAAATCGAATAAGAAGTAATTTAAGTAAAGTTTATGACGACGAATCGCTGTTTGTAAAATTATTTTTTGATTTATTGACTTGTAAATTAAGAGTAGGTACTCGCCAATCAGATTGTTATACCCTGTTTCTCTATTGTATTCGAACAAGAACATTAAATTTTACGTTGTAAATTGCAATTAGGTATTAAACTGATATCATACATGCGATGTTAACGATTTAAGAGTTGTATTTCTGTATTTCTAATTTAATTAGGATTTAAAAAATTCTATATCTTTTTAATAAATCAGTAACAAAACGGATTAATCGTCCATATCGTCCAGATTAGGTTTTGGGCAAATTACCAAACTTTACAAATTAACCGTGGCATTTTCTCGAACTCACCGTATTTCTAGTGGAGTGCAGGTAATTTTTAAACTCATCTGGAACACTAATTGCAATTTCACTTGGAAAAAATGACAATTATGTTTAATTTACTTGATTCAAATTTAAAATGTCAACTAAAATAAAGGTTTCACAAACTATCACAAAATGTAATAATAATTCCTAAATTATCAAATTCGATTTTATTTGTAATGTCTGTACCTGCTAAGCATTTTTGATAATATAGGGTGTTTGTGAAAGTAAAGTTTTTAAGTCTGGAAATTTTTGTTTTGAAAAATATTGCTTATCAATTACCTTTGACTTCAATTAGTGACGCAACGACGATTTTAACATATTTACATTTACATATTATTATTGTAGATGCTCTCTAAAATCTTCTTTTAGGTGTCACCTCGAATATGAACCGACGTAGCAAAAAAAATGCCAACAGTAAACGTTGAGTAATATTAAATTTTGCGGAAGCTTTCTTTTAGCCTGTATTTTAAAAACGGTGCGTCCTAGTGAAAAAATGTCAAAACTAGATATTGCAAATAATAATTTACGAGATATTTCACACTGAATCAATCGTCACACCACATAATTTGCTCTAGAGTATTAATACTGCACATATCAAAATAGAGTTCTCATCTGCAATCAATATTAAACATTTTTCAATCGAAGTCAGGCAGAGATACGACTGACTACTATCAAATATCAATTAAATTATGTAACATATGGAAGATTAATTTCCACTAAATTGATTACATTTGATCCCGTTGATTTTTTAGAATGGATGAAAAATTGATATTTTTTAAATATAAACCTTAAATTCTGATTAACGTTTAAATAATTGTTGGATTTCACGTTCTTGAAGCTATGGAAAATTATCAGTTATTATTCCACGATTACCCTAATTTATTGACACATTTAAAAGCTCATTAATTTTCCAACAATTCAAAAATAATCACAGGTTTTCTGGAGTAAAAAATGTATATTGTAGAAACAGTGCGCAAGGTTTTTTAAACGTCCATAAAATCTTGTCTGTAGCTTTCTTGTACACTTTACAGACACTGCATTTTTGATGTGTTATTTAAAGCTGCCATAAAGTAGAGAATTTCGCTAAGCTTGTGAATTTCTTAATATTTTTTCTGTCCGTCACTTCTTCAACTTACTCTTGTTTCTTTAGGTAAAAAGTTCTTCCCTATAACGTTCGTCGGAAGCATAGTTTGGATCGCTGCGTACTCGTACCTGATGGTGTGGTGGGCCAACGTGGTCGGTGACACCGTTCGGATTCCTCCGGAAGTTATGGGACTGACTTTCCTGGCTGCAGGAACCTCAATACCGGACCTCATCACCTCCGTCATCGTGGCGCGGAAGGGCTTCGGCGACATGGCCGTTTCCTCCTCCGTCGGCAGCAACATATTTGATGTTACCGTCGGGTGAGTGCAAGCAAAAATGAAACAATATTGCAAAAATGTAAAAAAAATACATTGCAAGGAACTTCTAAGGAACAGTAAATCTAACACAAAGAGCTAGAATTAAATTATGGATATAACTCATATCATATTATCTTGCAAGGATTACATGAAATTTAATCTATGTTGAAAAGGTAAATCTCTTTTATCTCCAATTTTGCTGCCTAGAGTTAATTACCGTGGAAGTATGCATAAAAAGCTCATTCTTCTTTGAATAAGTTTTAATGAAGTTTATAATTTCACACTAGTTCAAAAGGTTTGTAAGATCTTTCTCCACACTTATACAACTGTAAATTAAAGTGCTTCTATAGACTGAACGAAATAATTAACAAAATGCAGTAACAGCGCATTATGAAAACTACAACAAATAACAGCAGTCTAAGTTTAAACTTTTGACGTATTCCGGAAGTTGCTGTCTTACAATCCGACTTGAAGCTATTGTACAGAACAATAAAAATACAACAACCAAACAAGAGCATTGCTGTGATTCAGTGGTTCTAATTTGTTTAAAAGAAAACCATAGTCGTAACAGACATCTTAGTAAAATTAGACCTAACCTTTTACTAAAGCATATTTTGTCAAAAACTCTAAAAACTCGTCTTACTTAACTAAAAAAGTTTATGTATTAAATAATTTTTATTTGACATTTTAATTTGCTAATGGCAAATGAATTACTTACTTTACCTTAGTTCTGGCATATTATTTGGTTTATTATAACCCCTATTTTTGGTGCACATCAATTAGCGCAAATGGGCGGTGCATCTGCGGAATTCACTAATGACGCTTTGGGATGGGCTTTATTAATTAAACCGCGTATTTGACAGGTCTCTTGCTTTTAACATCACTTGGCGAAACAATGGCCGATGATAGTCATATGCGTGATGAGCGATCGATAATTTAACGCTCACTTGAACACTTTCGCCAATCGGCGAACATTTTTGATTTTAATTAAGTGTCGAGAGATCGTTTTATGGACACAATAATTAGAGTCATGCACTGCAATTGCATTGTGATGACGACGGATTCAGGCGGGATTTAACTTCATCATGTTTATATGACCTCTTAGACTTTGGAGTGTTATGTGATAGCTCGAATATGAACTCATGAACTACAATGTTATTGTCAAGAATTGTTTGAAAGTTTAAGAAAGTCAATTAAAAGCGGTTATTTATGTTTTATAATCCTTGGAAAGATAATATAAGAAAATGCCTTGAATACAAAATTGTTCATGTAGAAGCGAAATTTCTGGACTCTAAATTGCCTTTAACAGTGATTATATCCCTTAATAATAGAATTCCCATGTCTTTGTACATAATATATTACTGTGTCTAGTTTACAATAGTAAAATAATCAAAATAACAAAGTATCCAATAAATAATTTTTGACTTTCCTCATTTAAAATACCGTCCCTTTCCCTTCAGTTTTACCGTTTTGCATTTTTTTAAATAAAATGCTGTATTATCTCACTTCCGTTCTTGCATATCTATTACACTCCGTTTTGTTCGTCCATCTATCTTCTCCATTATTCTCTCTTCATTTTCTCACCTAATCTTCGTATTATTATTTTTTTCACTACTGTATTATCATTTAAACAATTATCTTATCTTTTATCAACATTTACGCCTATTACTTACAGTGTATGGATTTTCTTATTTGTTCTCTTATTTCCTGGTTAAGAAAGTCTCTATTTCCCGAAGATATTGGTATTTTTAAACTCAAGATTTGCAGCAGATCACATATTTTCAGATACAAACAAGTTTTAATTTTTTATTCAAATTCAATCAATAAGATTAATGCAAAGTTAAATTTGTTGAAAGATCTTGTTGGCGTATGTATTTCCAGATAAAATCGATTAAAAGAAGCTTCTTTAAAAGTTGCAAACTACAATGGACGTAATTAAAATATTGTTTAAAGTTATTATTTTACTAATTTGCAAAGAAAAAGAGTAAGATTTCACTGTAATAACTAAATTAATGCATCTTATAATAAGAACTTTAGCCCTCCATTTTTTTAAATCGCTAAATGTTATTCTTTGTACATGGTTTCCTCTTCAATTTGGCGACTTTCCTGGTTCCTCAAACTCGTCTTAACTGCATTTCTTCTCTGATTCTCAATAAGAGTCATCATAAAATCATTTTGACTAGTTCCTTTCTTTCAATACTTTTTATTAAAAATTGTCAATATTTATCTCTTTGTTTCTCATTCTGTCTCTTTAAGTTACTTTTTTAAATTTGTCAACATTGGCGTATAGGTCTTGTATATAACTAAACTAGGTAAACACGCTTATGTCTTGTCCAGCAGTTAGCATTACTCTTGTTGTGTTAGTATTTACAAGTATTTTGATATTATATTTTTTAAAAGATCGTTTCAAATTAGCAGTTTCCATTTTCCACGGACAAAAATTGTCACATTATCAGCACCTTATTTGAAACTTTTTTTTTTTGGTTTGTAAGTTACCAGTTTCCACAAAGCATGTGTTATTTTCATACAAACTTTTTATAACTAGTACCAGATTTTATTCTTCTTCTTTTCCACAAAGACTCTCTCTAACTTTTTCTCGGTGTGCTCTCTAGAACGTTTTCTGTAGAAAATGAAAACCATGTATACTCAGTTTCCTTTTTGCTATAATTTCCTTTCTCGCAAAAATGTGACCTTATATGCTCTTTTGTCTGAAGTCACTTTGTGTCTCATTTGATTCTGTTTCTACAGTATTTTTTAATGTTTTTTTTTAATATTATTTTTTATATTTTGAGAGTCATACAAAATATTGTAATGTCTCTATAATTTTGACAGTTCTTGGCTTTACTTTTTTTTAAACAGAGCTATAATAATTCGCCCTCTAATCGAAGAATGTCACTTCATTTTTTTAAGATTTACTATTCTTTATCCCTCATATATTTTAGCATCTTTGAAGTTCAGCCATGTTTTCCTATATTACCATTTTTAATATGTTCAATAACTTCTACGATCTTTTATAATCTGATATTTTCTGGATCATTTTGTTTAGCTATGTGCATTTATTTGATACATCTTCGTTTCTACGTAGTTTCCGTAATAAAAAGTTCATTAAAATATTCTTTTCATTCTTTTAGTTTTTAATAGTTACACTTCAGTTTATTTTTCTATTTCTTAGTGTTAAATTTTATAATAATTTTCCCTATTGTTTTGTTCTATTTTTTTCGAGTTGTTTTCTTTTACCCTTTTTCTATGTTAATTATATTTGTTATAGATATTCGCTGACTTACGATTAAACAATTTTATTGCTTTTTTTTATCGTAGCTTCGTTATTGGTTTCTTCACTCCACACTGCTATTTGTTTTATGTTATATGTTACTTTAAGGGGGGAAATAGGTGTAAGTGGATGTATAGGACGGCGTATTTTACGATTTTTTTTTACGCATAAGGAATAAATATATTTCATTTATATTGTGGAATTATGTTATGCATATGTTCAAAAGTATATTATGAAATTTTCAAACATTTTCCTCAAAAAATTTCGGAAAGGTCAGCTGCCGTGCATTGTAAGTCGCCATCCGGCTGGCTAATTTGTGTACATCCTGGAGGTCACAATTTTCATCCGAAATCAATTTTTCAAAAAAATCTACTTTCTTTATAAGTGTTTCTTCTATGTGAACCTCAATCCCCCCAAAAAATATCGACAATTAATTTTTTTCTGAGGAATGTGGAAATTTAGTATGATTTTTTACCTTTTTTTGCAATGAAAAAATTTGTAAAAATAAAGATATTATTTATGTTTGAGGTTCACATAGAGCGTAATTATATAAAGCAACTACGTGCTGAGTTTGATAACGAATGATCAAAAACTGTAGAAGCTAGAGTGTACACAAATTCGAAAAAAGTGATTTCGAGAAAAACGCGTTTATTTATGTACCTAAGGAAACGCTTGCGATAAAAGTCGGTGTGAAATTTAAATTTTTTTACACTTCTAAAATTTTTTTTCCAACGAACAAAAAATCATCTTTGATGTGTTTTTTATCTTTAATACCTTCCACATAGATCTAGAGTGACTAGCTGCTCGACGGCTCCGTACTACATGCCACGCGCTCCAACTCTTCGACAGAGGGACATTCACTCTATCGCTTATAACTCTTAAACCGCATAAAATTTTGTTTTGAAATTTTGAAAATATATTTATGAATAGTTCTACAATCGATTTATGAAAAGAAAAAAAATGAATTTTTTGAAGTTTCTACACCTATTTCCCCCCTTAATATAATAGTAGCACACGCCTGTTGAGGTGCTCTTATGAAGCTATTTTTAAAAGACTTCCACAATTATTTTACGTTTTGCTGTCGTCCATACTAACTCTTCGTATTTCTTAGCAATTTCCTCAATTTCGCAAATTTCTTTCTAATCGCCAGATTTATTTCTAACTTTGTCTTTTTAATATACTTTACTATATCTTTTATCACATGGTTTTTCTTCATGAATAAGCGTATGCTAAAAACTTATGTCACTGATGTGAAAATAATTTCAAAGAATAAAAACTGCAAAATGAATGCGTTTGTGCACTATAGGTGAAGAACACATCGGCATTGTGTGTGTGCAATATAGGTACGCATAATTATTAATAACTATTTGCCGAAAATAAACAAAATTAAGCACAGTTGCGTGCAAAAGAGATTATCTTTTCTTATTTAAATTTTTCGTATTTATATAGTCGTCCGATCAATCTTTAATGAGTTTCCTAAACTCTTATTGAAAGTTGAACAAGAAAAAAACATGTAACATTTAAGCACAAGGAATTAGCTCAAGATTTTTGTATTTTTAATAACGGATTTTCCCCCAAACAACTTCCATACGGTTACTCATGGATCTTATTAAAGTTTTCTTGATGAAGGTGTTTCCACTCTTCTTCAGTTGCAATTTTTAATTTCTGAAGCGACCGCACTGCGAAATTACTCGCTCGAACTCTCTTTTTCAACCAATCCCATAGGTGTCCATGAGTTCATATCAAGACTCCGTGCTGTCCTCTCTAGAACTGGAATTTCAACCGTCTCAAGGTATTGTCTTCCTGCAATGTGGAATGTCGCATTGTCGTGCATGTATAGGAAATTTTCCTCAACAGGACCAGTTGTAGATGTCAAGGTTCTCTCACTCAATCCTTGCTTCACGGTCTTCACTAACCGCTACCCCTCGAACTTCATTATCTACACAGCATTTAATCTCCTTTGCCTTATTGACGTGGGGTCAAAAAACGATCATCTCTTTGGCATGCAGCACGAGGTTTTCCTGTTTTTGGCCTACTTGCAAAGACATCGGTTTCCAGTACCTCTGACGTAATCGTTGCACCGTTGGCGACGGCGAGTCACATTACGTTGATTCAAGCAAAACAACTGCTTGTGCAACCGAAGTATGCATTTTTTGTAACTCAAATTTGGAATCGCTTGTTGGATATGTCAAAAACGTCAGATTGAAGTTACCAGGAAATGGTTTATTTAAGCATTTTTAGTTTAAGAAAAGCACGAAAATGAATCTTTAATAATGGACAAATATGAACATGTTTACTTTCAAAGTTGTTAATGTGATTTTTAATAAATTGAAGTTTAAAGTTTTTATATTACTTTGAATAGAAATTTACGAGTATATAGTTTTTGAACATACTCCAGTTAAAGTGAAATTTTTAGAATGGTCCTATACTTTTGCACTCAAGCATAGAGTTTCTAAAAATGTGGAGTTTATTGCGGATGTCTTCAATTTTGAATTTAAAAAAAAAAGAAATCAATGCACTGTCATCTTTATAATGAACAAATAAAATCAGCAAATTAATTGAAAAATAGACTTATAGTGTATCCATAAAGGTATAGTCATTATATTTCTTCCACGACAACTTCTTACTTTTACAGACAAGAGCAAAAATCATATAACAAACAAAATATTTAAATTAAATTAAATTTCAGCTATATAGTACACAAATACTTATTTTACTAATTTTAGATCTAAATCAATCAAACTGAAACAAATTCTAATTTTTTAAAAATATCAATTTGGTGAGATACAGTTTAAATATATCGAGCGATCAAAATAATTTGTAATCGAGTCATTTTTGAACCGAAAATGTAAGTTTATATTTGTTTCATAATTATGTGAAGTGTCAAATAAAATGTCAGTAGAAAAGCAAGATTGATTGTTAAAAATATCTGAATTTTCAAGAAAATTTATTTTATTTGACTATTATAACAAATACAATAAATGTTCTCCATTTTGTAGTAAGCACAAACTAGCTCTAATAGTAACACTTAATAACATAACGTATCAGTTGCAAGATACATAGGTTTTTGGTTTCAAGGATGACTCGATTACAAATTATCTTGACCGGTCGATATTAGTTTACAAATTAGATTATTTCATAAAAAAATATATCTCTGAGTGAAACATATCTTCACTCAATTGCGATGACCTTAAGAGCTGGAATCATTTTATATATACTTACAATATAAGTTTGTTTAAAAAATAATATAAAAATTGAGCTTGTTAAAATTTGTAAAATTTGTAACAGAATTTATAACCGTTATTTTTACTAGTTTGTTCAGCTGGTTGCTCAAAAAATATTATACACCACTCTAACTTTATACACTACTTCAACTTTAATCAGTTTTGAAATCTTAAGATCTGGTAAAGCTCGATCTTTCACATCTCGACTTGTTACAAAGCTCATACCATTTTAGTACCGTATTTTACTATATCAACTCCAGAAGTGAAAATTAAAAGACAGTTAAGGCAGTGGGTGTTTGTAACTAACTTATATTAAATGACAGAATAAAAATTTGGAATTTGAAATCTGCTCGTAGCTCTACTTGTTAAGTCAACACATCTCTTGACAATTGAAGGCTAAACAATAATCGATAGTCAATTATGTCTTTCCTAATATGTCTCAAAATGTTAAAATGAGTAACAGGGTCATCAACGTATAAAAACAATGCCTAACAGACGTGAACTTTTCGATCATATAGCTTAAAATTGTTAATAAAAAAGCATTTAATACGCAATCTTTAGAGGTGACTCAGTCAAGAACTGTTCACCAAGAAGATTTTACCTTGAACCTTGACTTGATTCTGGATAGTCTGTTTCTGTAAGATATGTGTATCTGTACTATAGTATTCGTAAAGAAATAAGACATTTAAATTTTGATAGTGTAAATTGGAATAAGTCAAAATGTCAAATAAAGACTTCTATCATTTAACAGACACTTCAGTTTTCGATCTAATATATGCTACAAGTAAATAATTGTCAAAAAGTCTAGACCTTAGAAGCAATAGTCATGTTTTTATTTCTTAGTTTTTCATAAATACGAAAATACGTCGCAAATTTCACACTTAATTATTACTTTTTTTTTAAATTGACATAACTAAACCTTTTTGTTGTCCTAGTTTTCTATGAATGCGATAGGACTTTCTCACGTCAATAACTAACTGTATATATCTCTATTAAAGAGACTATTTTTATCCATGTTAATACCGACTTAATAAATTTAATTAGAGTAATTGCTATTAAGTGACTGAATTATGAAAAAAGCTCGTCTATGATATTCGATAGGTAGAAACATGTTTTATCACAAAATTGAAAAGCTTTTTATTCACAATCGCTTCGTAATGAAATTATCATTCCATAATTAAAAGTAACATACTACTAAGTTGTAGCTTTAAAATTATAAGCCATCCTGAGGACCTATAATTAGTTGTCAAGTTATTTTCTTGTACGACCGTTGTCAAAAGTTGACTTTTATACAGTCTTAACTAAAAGTTGAGAGTTACGAAGAAGCGGACGTAAAGGATCAATTAATCGAAAAAGAAACAAGTTAGGCATTTAACTGCCAAATTTGACACATCAAGTATGCAATCTGGATTTTGACAACTGATTTTGACGTTAATAAAAAAGTGATTTAGACGCTTCGTCGTGTCCAATATATAAGCAGCTCTAATGTCGTATAAAAATTTCGAGCAAAGAGTTGTCTTACTGCTCAATCACGTGAGTCAAGTCTCAAGACGTCTTAATCGTGTGACAGCAATAAAACACAAGTTTTTACTATAAAATATGTATGTGATTATTTACAAAAAAAAAAAAAAAAAAAACGAAGAATTTGACCCTTTTATTCTATATTTTATTTATTAGAGCGAAAACTCGTAAAACGGAGGTTTAGGCTCAATCCTACGCATCGTAGTCGAAGCTCAAATACTCTCGAAACTTGAAAGTTCATTAAAAATCGCTGAATCCATCTCAAGTGATTGCTTTTGGTACTACTGACAGTAAAATGACATTCAAAAACGAATTAACTTTGCACGCACATCTTTCATTTCAAAAGCGACTATAATAATAACAATAATTGGTGATGGTTCTATGTTATAAATACATATTACGGTAATAAATATTTATTGCTATAGATACGGACTATTTATTTATTTACACATTCGTATTGCACTACAGCTTACAATTATATCTCAGAAGCGGTAGCTCTGATGTTATCTGTGCTGGCATTATTATTTCTATTTATCTTAAATGTTCTCTTGTGGCATTACCGTGGTGTCATTTCTTGTGCCAAAAATGACCTCTTAATTAAACACTGAGCGCCCGTGCGGAGTTTAAATCGATACGTTCAGATCCGGGCTTCGCAGGGTACATTGCCAGGGGAGTCCTAAACGCCTTGGGGTGGTTTTAACCGTCCATGTGTGGTTCCTGCGATAATAATATAATTTTATTTACGCCAATGATTCACCGCGAAATATCAATCATAAGGAAAATCGCGTTCCGATCCGTGCGAAGACAGCCCTAATTAATCACAACCTTTCGACTATTATTCCAAAAGTTGTTTATGTTAAGGGAAAAGTTTTCAAAATGAAAAGAGTCGTCGAGTTTGTGGTTCCTGCTCATTTTTCATCTTGATTTTTGAGGATCAGATGAATTCGTGATTTGCTGAATGGGTAGAATTAAATTAAATCTGTTGGTTGAGGAAACAGCTGCGATGCAACAGAATCGGAATTGTAGTGAATATTCATGTGGGAAAAGCTGATGGCATCGAGGTATAAGCAAAGAAAACCATATTTAAATTCATAAAAAATATTTACATTTACTGTATAGTGTAATTGATGATAAACAGAATATCAGCTCTGGACGTTTGGGAAATTTACATTTTTGACAGTTTCATTATACATTTTAACCATGTTTACTCATAAACAAGATGTAAAGAAAAAACTTCAAAGTTAAAACTACCCTGCGAGGCGGAAAATTCTAATTTAGTCTCCTTTAGCTATATTATTTAAAATTATTTTCGGCAAATTTGTTTATTTGTCAAAACCAAAAAAAATGTCACAAATTATAATTTGCAATTAGTCATTAATGGTTAGAATTATTTCCACAAAACCTCGCTCCACATTCTTTTACTGGTACGAAGTGTATGTTAATGTTGGATTTTTTTTAATATTACGTTTTTTAGATGTCTGTGTAAAATATCTTTTTATTTCGAATTAAAATGTTTGCGAAGCGGGGAAAGAAAATTGTTATGATTATTAAGTTGCAACTTTTATACTCATCTACGCATTTGAGAAGAATGTGTAAATTTATGAAAACGGGAAACCAGTGAAATAAAAATAAAGTGAGCTTAAGAGACAATTTTCGCAATTTAAGGGATTTGTAAATGATGCGTGAGGACTAAATTACAACGTTGCGCTGAGAGCATAAACACTCAAAAAATGTTATATTATCTGTAACAGTTTTAAGATAATAAAATTTCAAAACGCAAAATTTCACTTGAAATTTACATCATCTTGTAGACCTTATATTCTGCTACATGTTGGTAGCATCACTTGGTGTTTAACTTCACTCTCAAAGAAGACAAGATTACTAAGTGATCTTATTTTTATTCTATCGTATATTATATGGAACTAGACGCCTTTTACTTTTTTGTACAGTTACAAAAAATTGTAACTGTCAGACTTAATTCGAGCAATAATAATTTCAATCAAACGCGGATTAAAAGGGTTACCATAGATACCTATTTCTCTAATAAAAAATTAAAACAAATGCACAGCTCTCGGTTTGAGCTTCGAAATTTATTTCTATGGTTTGTTTATACGTTGCTTACTTATTTCCAATTAAAACATTTATTGTTTGTTAATTTAGTCAAAATAATTTAATTTTTTTTAACGTGTATGTGTATCTTTTGGTTGCCATATCTCCGCTTTATTTCCGATTTTAAAAAACTGTATAACTGTTCAAAACTACAATGATCATGTTAGCAGTAAAATATTGGCCTATTTATTATTATGCAACAGCTTACTGTCAAAGAAACATTTCTCAGAGCTAACCACAAACTCCAAACTCTAAATCCTTCTTTAACGTAGCTTTTATTCGATGAGACGCGATTAGATATTATAACAAGTGGTATTTAATAAAGGCTTTGACATGTTAATAGGTTTAGCGATTATTAATAAAATATGTGCCACCACCACAAAACTAAATGTTTTAACATATTGTGACGTTACTGTAAACGTGAACAATACAAACTGATAAGGAAAATCGACATTTATTCAGTATTTAGGTTTTTTATTTCAAACGCAACGTTCGGCTTCTACCCCTTCTTCGAACCTCATCTTGATAGAAATCACACAATGTAGACTTTTTTTCCAGAAAGGCAAACAAATCGTCGATAACAGCAAATAGAAGAAGATGTAAAGAGTTGTAGCTGAACTAGGCCAAAGGGCAACACGAAAGGTGCAATTTTCCTGATCGATACCGCTCACGAAAACCAACTTTCTTATTCAGCCATTTTGCTAATCTGTTTCCCTAAAAACGACAAATTTCCACCACACTATCACCAACTTTTTTTTAACTAAAGTCATTTCAAGATTTCGCGGGGCGTGAAAAACGCTCTTTGAAAAAACTTTAATCAGCGCTCTTTCTTTTTATTTCTGCTGACTACGTAAGTAGGTACTCTAGTGCTTGCTTTTTCATAAAGCAATGGATGTGGAAAGGTTAATTAAGCAAGACTTCCCCCGGCGCTAATTCCACATAAATGGATAATACAGTAATTTTGGAGAATTTGCGGTTTTTCAAAGAAGTGGACACCACCAGTAGTTTCAAGATAATTTAAAATATATGATGTTTTTATCTCCGGCATCTTATAATTTTAATCCTTTCATATGCTTTTAAAATTTTTGTTTGAAATTTATGTCCTTATACTCGTTAAGTCGTAAAACTTTATACGTCCAAACATAAAACCGATCCTCGAGATCGCGTTTCAATTTTGAAGTGGAATATAGGTCACAACTTCATCAAAGACCGTCAATACTAATAAGCCCTCGTGTAAAGCAAACTTTCTTAACTGAATTATGCAAGTAATGTACACTTTACGATTATCTATACCAAGACATTGTTAATTACCATAAATTTCAGAATAATTGCCGCTAATTGCTCGTGCAGTCATCGATTTTTACCCAACACGTATACGTTTCACGACCAATTAGTCGCTTCGCTACAGATCGTAATTCTCCGGCTTAAAATATCGTTTTGAGATTATTATTACTTTTTGTGATTTTACGAAATTTGATTTTTTCACAATAAACCTGAAAAATTGCCTCCTCTCACAAGGACGGGGTTAATTTTAACAACAATGAAATCTTTTGCGACTAATATAAGCTCTTTTCACACAGAATGCGTTGAAAACTTACCATACAAAAGAATTTCAGGTCATTTCCAGTTAATCGGATGCGTTCAAACTCACTTTTTATCTGGTAAAAGGAAATTAGCAAACTGCGGTCTTTTTGCTTTTTTACTTTTTTAAATCAAATAAAAATAACAATTGCTAAATCATCAAAGTTTTAAAGCAAAGATGTTTCATCGAATTTATTACTTGTTCATGTTCTGATTCCTTACATTTTTAGGACAAAGCATTTTATTTTCTAAATGTCGAAAATTGAATAATAAGTAAGAATTTGACTAGCGACTTTGTAATATCTCGTCATGTGATCTGGCCATTAACGACTATTTTAAGAGTTGTGCGTTCGTCTAAAACGAAAAAATTAAATTTTCAAGAGTTGTTTTTAAAAAGCTATAATTTCAAAACTAGTAATAATCAAACTTTACCTCTTTTATAACATTAAATCTATAGTTACATCGATTTTATTTCAATTCCAACCAAACAAATATCTAGCTACTTATTGACTTAGCTGTTTTGAACCAAAGTTATGCAGTAACATTACCATGTTATTAGTTATCTTATATCTACGCATATTAAATATTAACCATGTAATTTTGATAGATGCCTAGTAAATGCTGTCTAACATTGCCAAACACAAATTTTTTATCAAACAATTTTGACCTTAAACGCGAAGTGCGTTGTACAAAATATCGTGCTCAGTTCAATTATGATAAAATAACTGACCTAACACAATGATATCTTTAAATCAAGTAAACTCGCAGTTCAAATTAACATTTTTCAAAATTAAACCATAAAATCATCTGACACTTTCTTGAAATTCAATAAATGGGGTAGCTTCTCCAATACGACTGAACTAAATTCAGTTTTTATAACGATTTACGATATATATAGAACACAAATCGTTATTTAACGATACGTCTAAAGTAGCAAGTAGTATTTTTTTTTATTTCTAGTTTTTTCTGAATTACTATTACACGAAATTCTTCACGAAGAAGTAGTCTGAGCTACACTCAGTTCGTTCACTGATAAGGCTATTATATTTTCTTTTCATCAGAACGTGGTAGATCTGGTTAAAATCTTTGTGTTAAAATTTGTAAAATTTATGTAGGTATTTTTTCACATAAAAATGCGGATTTATGAAATTTCTAGATATTACAAAATTTTAAAATTTTAAAATAATTATTATTTTTGAAGTGCTTCAAATTACACCATAAATACATCTATGTAAGAAAGATTAACAATATCATATAAAATTTAGAATTTGAAAAACTTGACAATTACAGATATATTTTTTTTAATTTTTGACTTACGCAACACCGATTCAAAAATCAGTTAAAAGTATTAAATCTCCAAAATCAATCTCAATATACTAACTAACTTTATTTTTAAACTGTTTTTAATTTTGAATTAAACAACAAATTTAACGACTTGGCGAACAAGCTTGAAAGTTAACCGTCACTCACGATTGTAACCGAAAGACCAAATTTTTGTGACAAATAATTCATTTTGTTCCAGCGGTTTTCAAAATCAATATTTTATTTTATTTTTCATACTATAACGCATGTTTATACGTTTTATTAGTAGAAAAGACACATTTAGTGAAAATTTGGTTGCTTTTATTCACAATAAAACAATTTACTGTTATGTTCAGTTACTTTGTAAAGTATCTATTATGACATAATTTTGCGACTATTATGTAGCAGTTTAAGCCTAGGCTATAATGATAAGTAGTCTAAAAAATTGATGTCCAGGTAGATACATACTTTTCGCTTGCAAGAAAAGTCTTGAGGGCAAACATAAAATCTTGTATGCAACTCTTACATCAGCCAATTTTTATCGACTCGCTATGCTTGATAAATTTGACGTGACCATAAAATCATATATTTTGTATTTAGTACATAAGTACAACTTTTCTTGAACTGATAAGTTTACATCCATAGAAAAAACGTTTAAATTTATTTTTATAACTAACCAAGAGGGTCATCAAGCAATTGTTTTTTTTACTCCTTGTTATTTTTCCTTAATTTAGTCAACTGCAATTTAATTCCATTTTTGCATTTTTGTATGAACAAAATTTGTGTAGGTACTTATTCAACATATTTACATAAATAATCATTTATAATTAAAACATATTCATTTATTTCTATTCATTCATAATCCCCGCTAAATTTACAGCCTGTCGTAACATTAATATTTTTGTTCAGAGAAACATTATAAACAAAAAATTTCCGCCAGTGTCGTTATTTAATTATTTGTAGCAAATTTAACAATTATCACACTAATTTAAATACGACATAGCTAATTATTTAATAGTAATAAATTTGTTTAAATTGTTTTTGCAGTATTTAAAAAATGAATTCCAAAATTTATTATTCTCTTCAACTACTTATAAAATAAGTTGCTGTTGCTTTGGAGTGGTTTAATACTTGTAAATTTTTGCAGGTTACCAGTGCCTTGGTTGCTATTTGGCATCATCTACGGCAAGCCTGTAGAGGTGACTTCGGCGGGAATGGTGTGCTCTATAACCATCTTGTTCATGATGCTCCTGTTCGTCATCATGTCGATAGCCTGCTTCCGATGGAAGATGAACAGAGGACTAGGTTTCACCATGTTCTTGTTGTACTTCGTCTTTGTGGCAGTGTCGCTCATGTTCGAATACAACTATATAGTGTGTCCCGTTTAGAATGCCATCATGCACGACATTAGAGACTCGTTTTAATAGCCATTATTATAGCAGTTGTACTGATCACACTTTCAATATAAATAGCTGATTGAAATGAATAGCAGTTTAGAAAGACATCCGTTTTTGCGCCGGGTCCTCGCCGGTGACATATCAAAATACGTCATTGTTGCCGCCACCAAATTCTCAATCTTCTCATAACAAACTCTCACAATTGTAGACGAAAACGCACATCCACATTTACCTTTGAAACAAATCTGGACAAGACTGATTTTCGGTTCTAACGCCAGGAATGAAAGCACAAATTGCGAGACTTTGTTACGTCGAAGATGTTCTTAATGCACTTGTTATTTGAATGACACTGTACAGGGGAGGGCCCGGAATAGTTGTTAAACGCTATTGGTGTTCAGCGGATATATGCACAAAAAACAATATCGACTTCCATGATAGTGTGTGGACTTTAGCTAGTAGAAATCTCCCCGACCATGATAGCAATAAATATCTATTAACTACAATAGATTTTGAACTACTGTTTTTTACAAGGGGGATGTTTCGTAATTATCAGAAAAAACGAAATAGTCATTGGAAGTAGAGCATCTTTTATTTTTTCTTTTACGGATAGCGCGTAGTTGTTTTATTTCCAATTTAACAATAAGAAAACTGAGGAAGACTAGACCTGGCAAACGCCCAAACTCTCTTTGAACAAACGCCCACAACGAACACCCAAAGAAAGCGGTCATCAAGATCACAATACTAGTCGAGTTCAAAGACAAGTTTGGGCAAGGCTGTAAGTTACAACTTCCCGAAATATGTTGCACTGTAGTGTCAAGTTATAGCGCAATATACATATCTAGATTGTAGATATATTTTAGCATAGTTATTGTGTAGAAAGCATGTAAATAAAATCATTGTTTGGGCACTTGAGATCTTCGCAGGTCATTGCTGAAAGTGCCTACTGTTAATTTGTTTTACCCGATGTGATACAAAAACAAAATGGGATATGTAAGTATAAATGAAGATGTTAAAATCACACTCCTTTATTTTTAGTTTGGCGTTTCTTTCAAAGTCTTTGAGTTAGATCATCGTAATCGCAACATCGAGATGTCGTGCATTTCTTCATTTTAACACCACTTTAGAATTTATCTTGTTGGTGCTGCTAAGGCCATTTAATAATATGCACTGCCGCTTTTACATTTTTTGATAGAAAAGTCGTATTTTTAAAACTGTCATGACGTAAAAGCTACCTTTTCAATTTCAATTTTACCACTTAAAACAATAAAATAAAAATGAATTGTTTTTAAAAATATTGTACCGCTGTTCTCTATTTCATTTAAAATTAAAGATTAAACAAATGTAGGCATAATGTTACAAAAATACTTGTTTAAAAAATTAAGCAAAATTAGCACAAAAATATACACAAGATATGGATATTATTAAATCAAATGATTGACTCAGATTATATATGAGTAGACTGACACAAGTAAAAAACAATAAATCTCAAATTTGTACAAACCTGGTTCCTTTAGTCAAAATTAAAATATTTTTTAAATATAACTTACAAGTTTAAAAAGAACGACCATATCTATCAGCAATTTTCCACCAACACCATAAGTTCGTTTCGGATTTTTGAAGATTAACATTGACATCTCGATTTCGCGACTTCTTCAGCATATAGAAAGTGCAATATTCAAGCATAGTAAAAAATGTAAGTGATTACCTCAAGTCACTGTGAGCGTCTCTCTTGAAATTTGTAGCCTAGGCTTTAATAACTCAAGCGACTTAATATACATAATTGTAATAATAAATTTCGGAGGCAGAATTCAGATTTCATTGAACGGCTTCTCAATTTTTCAATCTATACATATCTACCTACGAAGTTGTTTTGTGATTTTAAAAATTTGTGATTCTTGTAATAGTGTCTCGCACGAAACTGCTGAGTTTATGTGCTTAAAGAATAAAGTATAATCATTTGCTTCGACTGTACATCGAGTATTTTCTTTGAGGATGTTTAAAACAAAGCTTGTGACTATCATAGCGCACATTAGTTTTCGCGTTTTTTTACGTCGTACCTACATTTGGTGAATAGAAATTACGAGAAATAACTGTGAGCGATTAGGATCGAAATTTTAGATTTGAAGCTAATAAAAAATTATTATAACTAATCGTTACGATGGAACAAACTGTAACACGCAAAAATAGTCCAGTAGTGTAGGCATATCATATTTCAAATTCCTGCTTAATATTGTTAACCTTCTAAATACTATTATATTATTAATAGTATATTAAACACATCTTTAGAATTTAGAGTTATTTAGAAACTATACTCAAGATATTGTTATAATATTGTGGATATATACTTATACCTTGTTGAAACTTGACATATATTTATTATTGTTTTCTTTGGATATTTCTCCATTTCATCAGAGTTCATATTGATTCTCGCTTATTTTAGATTGTTGTTGAAAATAAATACTTCTTGTTGATTGAAATCTTTTGCACTTATGAGTTCAAGAGCAATGAACTATTTTCGATTATTCATCATAAATAAAGGAGTGATTAATTTGTAACTAGTCTTGTAAAACATTATACAATCTCTTCAAACCGATGCCACCAATATACTTATTCACTGTAAAATAATAGAAAAATGTACTTTTTGTAGATCTTTAATTGTAAGGCAGATGACAAAGGGGAATATTTTTGTGTCTTTAATGTAGAACGGCTGCTTTTCAACAAAAACGTAAAATGGAATACAAACATTAAAGATACGAAGTATTTTGCGTTTGTTAAGAAATTTTCTTTTTGTAATAAAGTCATTTTTAAGACATAAATAACAGAGATTAAGATTGTTAATGGTGTATCTAGTAGATTGTTATTGCTAGAGAATTTTTATTATTATAGTAATGTAATATTGACGAAACCATTTCATGGTATGTTACTTTTTGCCGACAATATAATATGTATATTGAAGAGACTCTCATTAAAACCACTTCGAATTCAATTTACTTTTATTTCACTGTTGCACACCATTGGAGACAGACTGTAATTCTACATGAGGTTTGTATAGAAGACAACGTATAATTATTATCAAGTAGAAATTATTTTCAGTTAACTCTTGATCTTCATCGTGTGTCAACTACATAAGTTTTATTTTATAATTTATTATTAATATATAATATATTTTCCCCAAAGATAACAAGTCTATGACAATACGTGCACTGAGAAACATAAACAAAGACGGTTTAGTTTTATATTTGATATACAAGATGTCTACGAAGAACGAGTTACAAAAACAATACATTTTATTCAATAGTGCATATTGTTGTTGGTATAAGAGTCGATTATTTCGACATAGTACCCAAAATTTGATTTTGCTAAAGAGTTTGCTCCAAGCATTACAGCCATAAAATAACAAATGTTGACGTATATTCTTGACATGGGTTAGCAAAGACATTACAGAATATGTTCCATATTAGGCTAAGAAATTCAAGCAGAACAAATGTTAATTGGCAATAATTTTGTAATAAGTTACATGAGTTACCATGGTAATTTGGTCCATTTTGTTTTAGCTTAGTGTATGATTCTTTTCCAATTAATCACAGTTTTTCACGATTTCGTATCTGTTAGTAATTTTTTCGAGTCATTCTCTACCTTAGCTGCCACCAATGTCACCAAAATTTAATCAATTGTTATAATAATTTTCGAATATGTACAGTTAGTTAATTATAATTGGTTGCACAAATCAATAAAACACAACACAATAAAAGGTTTGTACACATATTCTTATGCAGTTGTAATCATACGCAAATTCAAAAAGAAAAAAAAACAAACATATTTTTAATTTTTAACTGTAAGGTTGTAGCTATTTCAGCCAACTGTTGCATAACAAAGATCTAAATAAAACAAAACGTTCACATAAATCAAAATATCCTAAAGAATAACTCACAACATTAAACCCATTTAAGAAGGAGGCTTGTAATTTTCTATGTTGTGTCGTTCAACACTTTTAAAAACTAATAACTAAATTATTAATTAACATCCTGTATAACTGTGACCACCACTTCAGAAGATTCTGTTTTCTGAATAGCAACATTTGTTGCACCGAATTTTAATATTTTTCTATGTAATTAATTTAGACATTACCGGTTCTTTGTTAAATCGATATTGAGAACTTATACTTTATTCTACACTGCCTAAAACAAAAAGTCGCATTTTCAATTAAATGAAGGGCATGCATTGTTATGTTTTCCTTAGAATTTGAACCTCTTTGTTACATAACTTAATGTACTGACTTGACAAAACCTCCTAATTAATCATTTAACAAATTCAACCTTAACCAAATTCAAAAGAGAAGTTATATACACAAAAGAAAAATCTGTCCTCACTTTGTACAGTGTCAAAAACAAAAAATTATTAAACCATTTCTAAGTTACTTTATGCAAAAAGTGACCAGCCAAAGACACTGATCAGTTTTATCGAGACTGCCACACTACAATTGCAGCTTCTATTTAAAAGGATCTATCAACACAATCATGGTAAAGTGTGAAAAGCATTGCTGTGAGACATGAAAAAGAATATGTACCAGCTGAGAACTATCTTATTAATAATAATAACAATAATAATGTAGTAACTAATCAAGCGGAAAATATGAGACTAACGCGGTCTTTTAAGTAAATTTCTAAATTATATGTATATTTTTTTTAATAACTAGATCTACTTAAAAAAATAAAATATTAGTTGCAATTTTTTTACTCTTATTTCTGAGTGCCAATCATTGAAAAAATATATCTTCATCTGATCTATAATCTCAACTTTTCTCCGTTCCGAATCTTTTTAT
The DNA here is from genome assembly GCA_030157275.1 of Cynaeus angustus. Taxonomy (NCBI): domain Eukaryota; kingdom Metazoa; phylum Arthropoda; class Insecta; order Coleoptera; family Tenebrionidae; genus Cynaeus; species Cynaeus angustus. The sequence goes on from CM058058.1 coordinate 20,495,894, forward strand.
TCCTAAAATTTAAAACGTAAATTGTATCGTCTGCATTTTTCAAAGCGAAATAATACCGGTCTAAATTTCGAAAATTTTGTTTTCATGTTGGCAAAAAACGTTAAAAACTTTAAAAAAAAAATTCTTAAGATATTATCAACAGGGTGATAATAAATTATAATACTCTAAAGGTATTATGATCGAAATTGAACCTGGCTCGTCCATCATTTTGACAAACTCTTTAAAAACCTCCTTGCTCATCTTTTTAAGACCGTTTTTAAATCGTTATACTTATATTCTTTAGAATCCTTACAACGAATACTCCTTTCGAATCTAATACCATAATCCACAACAACGGTAGTTATATGAAAGATAAAAAAAAACACTTTGAAATCAATTTTTTATTTCACTTACATCGCAACTACATTAGAAAAAATCATCATTTTTTTACTTGTGTTCATAATTTAAAATAAATAGGAAAGTGAAAGCGAACAATGGAAAGTTTAAAAACTCTCTTCACCCTTAGAATAACTATCTTGTAAAGCTTTAAACTTATCAACCAAAGCATCGACCGCAATTTCTCCATGAACAACGTTATCACGAGTTCTGACGTTTACGGTATTGCTGCTCCTTTCCTTCTCACCAACAACTATAAAACAATAGAGATTAATCAATCCAACAAAGACTACCAAGTTCTAACTTACCCAAAATAAAATTAAACTGCGCCAATTGTGCATTTCTGATCTTTTTGTTCATGGTATCTCCAGCGTCAGTATCTACCTCTGCCATAAACCCAGACTCGTACAACTTCTTCTGCACCTGTTGTGCGTACTCGTCGTATGTCGGTCCAACTGGAATTACCATCGCTTGTCTTGGAGACAACCAAAACGGCCATTTTCCTCCACAAGACTCGGTAATGATAGCTATCATCCTTTCCACAGAACCCAAAATCGCCCGATGAATGATTACAGGTCTCTTCTTCTCACCACTTTCACTATAACCAACATTTCAATATTTCATTGCTTATAATCTGAAAAACCTTACCTTACGAACGATAGATTAAATCTGATCGGTAATTGGAAATCTAGCTGAATGGTACCACACTGGAACGACCTCTTCAACGCATCTTTAACAGTGATATCGATTTTGGGCCCATAGAAAGCTCCATCCCCGGGATTGATACTCCATGGTGCTCCAAAATCATTCAAACCTTCAGTCAAAGCATTCTCAGCTTCATCCCACATCGATAATTCACCTAAGTACTTCTCTGGTCGAGTGGACAAGACCATATTAAACGTAAAACCGAACACCGAATATACTTGATCCAGAAACTCCAAAGCTCCTTTGATTTCCTGTCTGACGTGCTCCAAAGCACAGAAAATATGAGCATCGTCTTGTTGGAACCTGCGAACACGGGTGAGGCCGGTCAGAGCTCCGGAAAGTTCATTGCGGTGCAAAACGCCGAAGTCCGCGAGACGCAGAGGAAGTTCGCGCCATGAACGTGTACGGTTATCGAAGATTAAGCAGTGACCAGGACAATTCATGGGTTTTAGAGCAAATTTGTCTTTTTCTACATCGAAAGAGAACATATTCTCGGCATAGTGAGCCCAATGTCCTGATATCTGCCATAGTTTTGCATTGAAAATATTGGGCGAGACAACTTCTTGGAATCCACGTTTTCTATATTCCGTCTTTATGAAGTTTATGAGGGTGTTATAAATGTGGGCACCACGAGGTTGGAAAAAGCACGAGCCGGGAGAGAGTTCATGGAAAAAGAAAAGTTCTTGTTCCTGAAAAACAACAAAAATTAGTGAAACTGACGATTGTATTATTTAACCAGGTGGTTAAATAGGTTCAATTACGACATCTTTTAATGAAATGAAACTGATAAATTTCTTCCACAGTATTTTAATATTTCAACACTCAATATTTTTACTAACTACTAACCACAAACTTTTTTACTAAAGCCCAATACCAATTATTGTATAAATGCTTTGCAATTTCGTTTGCCAATATATCCATAGAAAAATAAAATGCTATCATCTACAACAAAGCCTTTGAAAATATTCACTGAATGCAACTTGTATCAAGATTTGCTCCCACTATATCATAAAGAAATTAAATACTTAAAAAAAGCATTAAAAACAACAATTAAAATAAAAACTTTAAATGACATAATAAAAACCTGTGATGATGAATAATATATTAGAAATGTTTTGGAAAATAATTTGTAAAACTTTTAGTTCATTTATGCACATGTCTACAAATAAGTATAGACTAAAGACATATTTCTAAATATTAGAAATTAATAGATTAAATTAAGTTCTCCCACATATCTAACAACCAAAATGAATTGTCATTCGAAATTAATGGCTTATTGCACCAAGAATGATTATGATATTGCACTCTAATTATCCACGGTAGTTTTAGAATGAACAGAACGATCTTTTGCATTGACAATGTACACATACATATTTACCTTTCCAATCTTCCGATGATCTCGTTTCGCCGCTTCTTCCTGGAACTTTTCCCATTCTTTCAACTGCTTATTATCAGGAAAACTGATGCCGTAAATTCGTTGCAAAGTCTCAGCGTCAGCTTTGCCCTCCCAATAAGTAGAGGAATTCTTAAAGAGTAAAAATTAAATCTAAATTCCACAACCACTTTAAAACTCACTTTGGTAACTTTCAAAGCTTTGATTTTTCCGGTATGTCTCACGTGGGGACCTCTACAAAGATCAATTAGAGGTCCACAGCGATAAACTGTGGTGGTCGGGGTGGTAACCTTTTCATTCAAAATCCTTATTTTAAAAGGATTGTACTTGAACATTTCCAAAAGATCTTCTTTTTTCATCTCCAGACGTTCAAAAGGTTGCTTTTCTTTTACAATCTGTTTCATCAGATTTTCTAGAGATGGGAAATCACCTGCTGAAATCTACAATTTAGGTTTTAGTAAAAAGTGGCCTAACCTAGTTTCTTTCATGTACCCCTTTCTCTTCTAAATACATGTCGTAGTAAAATCCTGACTCTATGGGAGGTCCATAACAAAGACAGCCCCCATAAACTCGCTCCATTGCCTCTCCTAGAATATGAGCAGTGGAATGCCAAAATACTGACTGCGCTTCTGGATTATCAAATTTTAATAACTCTAATTTGCAATCGCTTTCTAAGGGTCTGTCTAAATCCCAAAGTACATTGTTAACTTTAGAAATCACACAATTGTCTGCTAAACCTTGACTGTAAATAAACTGTTTGTTGTTTAATCTGTTTAAAATACTTAATACTGTACCTTATGCCTTTTGCAATATCATAGGCAGTAGTTTGCCAAGCAACAGCCTCTACCACTTTACCGTCAGGCAAAGTAACTTTAATTGGTGTTGCAGGTTTACTTGCAACTTCAGCTTGTTTTTCTGCCTTCAACTTGTCCCAAAGAGTCAATCGATCTTGAATAAATGAAGGCCAAGGATTCAGCTCACATGCAGATGACTTCTCATTAGCTTGAGGCTTCATCTTCTTCAACTTTGACTGGAAGTTTAAAAGAGAATAACTATAATGTGATTCTACCTGTACACACATCAAGACTGATGCAAGTTTGATCGATCACAAAAAAATTTGCATCATTTACGTGAAAACTATTAACTATTGCATCATTCAGGTAAAAACAGGATGTGTTGCTACAAACCAAAGTGGCATAGGTTTGGCGAAATGCTGGCACAGTAATTTTCTGATAACTCAAAACTTTTAACATTTTAAAAAAGAATTAAAATATTAGATAGAACTGTTCATGCCTTTTCTTCGATTTTGAGATTTTCGATATTTTCCACCACGTTGTCACCCATTTCCACTTTGACGTTTTTTTCCCTGTGTTTGACAGATGACAACAGGCAATGAGCAAATTATGAGAATGTGCGCACATGCGCATTTTGGATTAACTTTTACCGCGTTCTTCAAAGTAATTGTTGATTTTTAATTTTAAGATAATGCTTGAAAAAAACTAAAACTATAGTAAAAAAAATGGAATTAGTCTCCTGACAAATTTGACAGTGACACTGGCGCTAATGTTTATACAAGTACATTAAAAAAATAATCTACGTTTATGCAGATTTGCACAACTTCATCTAGTTCATATTTTCACCGGGAGACTTCTTACATTTTTCGGAGTATAATATGCTAGCTCGTGGTTTATTAATTAAATTTAAAAAAAAAAAAAATTACTGAAGTGATTGTTAGCAATGAAAGGAAGTTCTACATTTCTCGACAATAATCTGGACTTGCTTAACCTTTACCTTTCGACGTTAAAAGTGCAATTTGTGCAATAAAATTCACTTATATAATAAGTCTTTTTATACTTTCGTCAAGACTGCTCAAAGTACATTAGGCAAAATACAATGCTATGAATGTCATCGCAGCAATTGTAATAAATTTGAGAGTTCCTGCTCAGTTCAGGCTCCTAAGGTCAGCGGTTCTATCAAGATAAATGGTGTATGCCCATCCAGAATCAAACTTGAAATTCACAGTGCCACTGGTAAGGTCTCTGCAACATTCACCAAAAACCATGCTAGCCATAAAGAAGAACTGAGGTGTCAATCGCTATCTGAAACAGAAAAAAACTTTATCATTGAACAACTCAAGTTAGGAGTAACTTATGAAAGAATTGTAAACGAAGCAAGATTTAGACATAGACACGTGGTACGTCTCTGTTTTGCAGAACTCGATTATTTTCTAACTCTTATTTCCAGGGAAGTCCAACTCAAGTCCAGTCACACGTTCCTTATCGATAAAGGATCAACGGGAGTCAGAATCGGGATGTCCCAGCTTGTCTCTAATATGTTAGAATCTCTTTTACATTTGTGGAAGTTGAAAGTACAGCCTCTCCTCCTGGAGCAGACCCTCCAGGAATTGCCTGAGATCGAAGTTGCTTCTAGCTACAGAGTTCTGCAACATGATCTATTACTGTATTTATTTTTACTTTGTACATAACCAGTTTTTTATTTATACGGAGTAAAATTGCTAAAGCTAAGTCCTGAAGTTTACTGAGTTGTATACACTATTTTTTCAAGTTTCCTTTATTTCATTTACATCACAAATTACAATACTATAAAAATAAACTTGATCTTGATATGATCTTTGAGGACTTCTATCACTTAACAGTATTCTTCTTTACGCTGGTCTTCTGGCTGGTCTTCAGGTAGCACCTTCACCTTACTGACTTGTTCACCGGCGCCCCTTAACCTGTACAACTCATTCTCACGATTTTGCGAGTCAATCTTGCACCCCATTTTGTAGTACAAGCCAAGTTGCCACCTGAACCCGTCATTCGGGTTCACTTGGTTCCTGAGTTTCTGGACTCTCTTCAGAGCCTCCTCGTCTGATAGCTTGTACTTTTTCATTAAGTAAGCGATAACAACGGTGGCACTTCTGGAAACACCCATGACACAATGAACTAAAACGGCGCCTCTCGAGACACCCTCGCAGATAAAATTGTAGGTGTCCTCAAAATGAATGAGAAGATCTGATTTGGGTCGGTCATATAGGAAGATGTATTTGGTTGTGATGGTTTCCAAGCGGCGGATATGCTCAGGGAGGGGGTCCTCTTCAATTGTCAGAATGTGGGTTATGTTGTGTTTCTGCAAGGTTTCTAAGTCCCTGGCGGCAGCCAAAGTTCCAAGGTACAAGTTCTTGTCAATAAGGCTGATGTTGAGGGGGCTGTAATCTGGCCAAGGAGGCCTACGCCAGAGAGACATCTAGACGAATCGTGATATAGGTTATAATATGTCAACGCACAAAACACTTACTCACAGCTTCGACCATAGAATAATTACACTCACCCCCATGGCTTCAACGAATTTTGAGAGTATGCGCACATGCGCATTTTGAGTTACCTTTTACCGCGTTCTTCAAAATAATAGTTGATTTTTAATTTTAAGGCAATGCTTGAAAAAAACTAAAACTATATTGATAAAATAATTTGATTTTCATCGAATTGTTCGGTGAAGATCAAATTATTTATTTTTTTGTTTACATTAAGAAATAATTGTAATAAAATTACAAGGAGGGAGGCCAACATTTGAGTTTGAATTTAGCGTCATTGTAAGTTAGTTTGCCATTTCAACACTTGACGGCGCTGTTGTTTGTTGCCAACTGTTTATATAGTACTTTTCATTTCTGCAACCAATAGATTACAACCGGAACAGTTATAAAGTAAAAAGTCTTATTAAACCTAACCTCAATTAAATGAGAATCATTTCGAATATCTATGAATTTTACTGAAAAAGCAAAAATAAAACAAACAGTATGAGCATTTACTTTACGAAAACTATTTTTGTACACAGGACTGCGACCAATTTTACTCGAAGTAAGTGTGGTTATGTCCCATCATGCTTAAAAAAGTTAATTTTAGGATTCACCGGTTCTTTTTCTAATGAAATAATTCGACAGAATAATTTATTTGATATTGAACAAAAGAAGCAAAAAGAGGCAGTAGGACGTATTGAAAAAATTGATGTTGAATATGAGGGACCTCCTGAGAAGGCCACTTTGGTTATGAACAAGAATATTTCTACACCATTTGATTGCGCCAAACGTAAAATTAATTAATTAAAATTGTGTATATTTGAAAAACTTTTTCCAGATCTGGGAGAAAAAATTGCTGACCAATCTGCTGTAGCCTTATTAAATAATGAAACATTGTGGCACATGCATAAACCTTTACCTGCATCATGTAAACTACAGTTCTTACATTATAAAATAGCCCAACCTGCATCAGTGAACAAAGTTTTCTGGCGTAGTTGTTGTTTCTTACTAGGAGCTATAGCAAATAATGCTTTTAAAGACAATATAAAGGTCCAATTGCACAGTTTTCCCAGTCCTAATGTTAGATCTGGAAGCTTTGTTTATGATGTACAAATAGATCTTGATAACTGGGAGCCTACTCAAAACGAATTGAAAGTATTATCGCTAGAAATGGTTAAGTTCTGTCAACAAAGTCATCCCATACAATGTATGGATGTTTCAACAGAACTTGCTTTGGACTTGTTCAGGAACAACACCCATAAATATCAACAAATTCCTAATATCGCAGCTCATAACAACGGAAAAATTACGTTGTTTAGAGCGGGACATCATATTGATATTTCAAGGGGCCCAATGGTCACAAACACTAATCATTTAGGGAGAATCACAGTAGCTAATGTTATCAAACTGAAAACAGACATTGACGGAGGTCCCATTTATAGGTTCCAAGGAGTAGCGTTGCCTAAAAGTATAATGCTAAATCATTTTGCATATGGTTTGTTAGAGGAAAGGGCTAAACAATTGGTAAGTTTTTTTAACTTTGAAAAACCTGTTTTAAGAGCTTTATTTTTACAGAATCCTGGCAGAATTCCTGGAACTCAAGAGAATTTAGATGAAGATAACAGTTTTGTAGCACAAGTTACAGTTTAAGGCGTGCTTTTGTAAATAAATTCTTTTTAATACCAGATAACTTTTTTAATTGCAGATTGTATTGAAAAAAATATCTGTAATTAAAAAATTGATTACTTAATTATGTTTTACAAAATACATTTTATTTCCTCTACTGCTTCCTTTATCAATTTTTTCATATTTAACGTATTTATTTTAAATTCAACCGAGATTGTGAAATTCAATTGAATTGTTTCCTTCTGATTCAGCAGTAAATTTTGTTAACATTCGCGCATTCCTTCCCGTTTATCCACGCTGACGTTTATCGAAACTTTCTACCACTTATCAGCTGTGCAGAGGTCGCCGGGGGTTGTTTTCACTCATTACTTATCTAAAATTTTGTTTATTCGTGATTTTGATTTGAGTTGACCAGCAGCAAAATTAGCAATGCTGCTGTTAAATTCTTTATTATTTGTATGTCTTCCATTGCTCGGTGAGTTGTAATCAATATTAGTAGTATTTTATTTTATTTACTGATAACAATTTGTTTTTCTTTTATAGTTCGAGGGAATTGTTCACTGACGGCCCCTGTTTGGAGTAACACGAACACGGTTAAAGGAATTCTCTACATTCCTTACGCAGAAATTGAAGAACCTTTCTATGCATGGTAAGTTTTTTATTCTCAAGTGTAAGACTTTGTTAATATATGTATAATTAATTTGTTTAGAAACGAAACCAAATATTTCTTTGTTTAAAGTATTTAGTGTTTACAGCAGAGATAAAACAAGTATAAAAATAATACAAATTCATCAAAAAAAAAGTAGGAGGTCGGCAGTGATAAGGTTTCTATAGCTGAATTATCTACATTCTCTAAAGCGCTGATTAAGCATTTCGCTTCTTATAAAAAGTTATATAAAGAAGGAAACATTATTTTTGATTACTAAAAACTGTTATTGATAAAAAGAAAATGCAAAAAATTATTGCATTTTAGTTCGTTGAACACAAATAGTCAACACTAAATATCATCAAAATTCTGCTACAATTTTAGAAAACCTTACTTTAAAATTTCTTTTATAAATTCTGAATCTTGAGACATCTGATAGTTCGTGTAATTAAAGACTTCCACTGCTACCATCAGTTTCTCTGAAAAAAATTTCTAAGGGACATCGTCAAGAGAGATGAGCACGGTAACTCAGTACCTTAACGGCGACAGAGGCAAACCATTCTTCCTATTTATTATCGTCCAATTCGGAACAAAGTGTGATAATTGTTTTTCAAATACAAACTAAATAGTTTTTTTTATTAAACATATTATTATATTATTATATTGAAAAGAAAAAAATATTGTTGACCATACGAATCTGTGAAACTCATTTAACTGTATAAAATAAGAGAGAAAAAAACGCCATTAATTTTGAAGCTATCAATCTTGTAATAATTTTTTTAACCTTTTTTGAATGGAATTCCCCATGTAAAATTCACGATTATTTCGTAATTCTTAAAATTTTTCGGGTATACTTATATTAATGATGTCCTTAGAGTGTTTGAATATCAACTAAGTTAAGAGAATAAGAAAAAAAAAACATAAAGCATTGTTTTGAATTACTCATATTGATCATATTGCTCGTTAGTATAAAATATTTTTTTAAGGTATGATGGAGCTTCTAAACAATCCCGTATCGACTACTACGGAGATATGGTCAAAACTTACCAACTCTCTTCTACTGGTCCCTACGGTTCTAGCATAAAAATAGCCCCCATAACCACTGAAACCGAAACAAACACTAGAACATGCCTCCAAGTCAACGGAACTGCCGACAATACCATAGAACCGCAAAGTATTCTTCCAGTGTTAACTAACTTTGAATGCACAGGTGAGTGTCACACACCAAAATTGCTTTTTGATGCATTACACAAATTCAGGACAAGAAACCATTGGTGGAATTTTAACTGAAACATGGGCACTGACGGAGATCATTGGTCAAAAAGTTAATAAATATAGGATGTGGTTGTACTACAAAGACGACCCTAATAATGAAGGGGTAAAAATTGCGATTCCGGTGAGATATGAAATGAGAGGGTTCAATTCTTTACTAGGGAGTCACTATGATCATTACTATTTGGAATATGATGATTTTAATTCCGATCCGATTCCGGATGATGTGTTTAAAATCGATGCAAGTAAGTGATAGGAGCCAGATTTACAGATTTTTATGGAAGTCGCAACAGTGTTACGCGACAACTTAAAAATAGTAATATTCTTCTGAATTTCTTATCAGTAAATTTTCACAAAAACTTATAGGAGTACGAGAGTCGATTGAAAGCTACTCAAGTTGTGGACTTTCATATAACAATCCAGTTACAACATTATATAAATTTTTAATAATTGAACTTTGTAGATTTAACCTGTAGCGCTTTCCCTGGTCCTGGAGACAGACATATTTACACATTTAATCCCATGGCTGAATTTATTCGTCCCGAGAAAACAAGCCACGTTGACTTCGAATTCAACAAGTTCACTCACAAACATCGCAGACAGTACAAGAACGAAACTGAACACACAATGCGTAAAGAAATTTTCAGACAGAATATCAGATTTATTCATGCAGTGAACAGGCAGAATAAGGGCTATTATTTGACTGTAAATCATCTAGCTGACAAGAGCCCAACTGAACTAAAGGCATTAAGAGGAAGAACTTACTCTGGTGGTTACAACGGTGGTGCTCCTTTCCCATACAAGAACATAAAAAAAGACAACATTCCCGATCAATGGGACTGGAGATTATTAGGTGCTGTAACACCCGTTAAAGGTACCCAAGCGGTAAAAAATTTGATATACATTTTTATATTGAGTTTTAAGATCAATCTGTGTGCGGTTCCTGTTGGAGTTTTGGTTCCGTGGGTACCATAGAAGGTGCTCTTTTCCTCCACAATGGCGGAAATTTGGTCCGGTTATCGCAGCAAGCTTTAATTGACTGTTCCTGGGGGTAAGAACAAGAATCCTGTTATCGTCTTAATAATTCTTTTAGTTTTGGTAACAATGGTTGCGATGGCGGAGAAGACTTCAGAGTTTACCAATGGATGTTGAAACATGGTGGTATTCCCACAGAAGAAGAGTATGGCCCATACTTAGGACAGGTTTGTAACGTATCGAGTTATCGAGAAAGTTTCACTAAACTAAGTCTTTCTAGGATGGTTATTGCCACGCCGATAAGGTTGGAAAAGTGGCGAAAATCACGGGCTATGTTAACGTTACCAGCAACGACGAAAACGCGCTAAGATTGGCGATTTTCAAACATGGTCCTATTAGTGTGGCCATCGATGCTAGTCAACGCACTTTCAGTTTTTATTCAAATGGAGTTTATTATGAGCCAAAATGGTAAGTCAGAACAAAAAAAAGAGAGGTTTCATTCAATATTGAACATTTCTCTAAAAATAAAATATAATATGCAAATTTTACCATTTCACATAGGTGCATCTCAAATTCTTAAAAAGCTGACTTTATTAACTGTAATTAAGCCTACTAAGATAAATTTTCCTTTTTCATCTATAATTTTTTGTTACAGTGGAAATAAAATCGATGAATTGGATCATGCAGTACTGGCAGTGGGTTATGGGTCTATTAATGGTGCAAACTACTGGTTGGTCAAAAATAGCTGGTCAAATTATTGGGGCAATGATGGATATGTCTTGATGTCGTCCAAAAACAATAATTGTGGTGTTATGACCACTCCAACTTATGTGACAATGTAACAAAAGATGTGGTTACATACATTTATATGTATAAATTTCTCGTAATTATCAATTACTCGTGTTACTCGAAATAAATTAAAAAATAAAAGTTTCGATTATTTTACTTATGTTGGTATCTGTTTTAAAGAAACCAATGAAATTACTGCAATGTGTTTTATTTTATGAGGGCGAGATATTTAAAAATGCAATGAATTAATATTCAAGTTAAAACGTGAGCACATAAATCTAATAGTAAATATACATCCTTTCGTAAAAGACGCATTTCTTATATCCGATCTGCCTAAAATATTTTAATAGAAATTCTTTGATTTAAAGATGTGACATAACCTCAAAATGTGTTCAAAGAGTGGCTCGTCAAAACTAAAAATAATATATTTAATCTCTAAATGTATAATACTTTCCCTTTTAACAAGTGTCTTTTGCGATGAAGAATTTTGTCATGCAGAGTTGGATTGTTCCGAAAACTCAAATAATGACAGGTACAGAAAATGGTAATACATATTTTTCTTTTTGTACCTGTTTTTTAGGTATCTTTTGTACGATGTAAATCCACCTGAAGGTTTTAATCTTCGTCGCGATGTCTATATGCGATTTGCAATTTTAGCTCACAAGTTAAAAAAATCAAAAAACGAGCTACTTAAAAATTTCAAATTGATTTTACCACCATGGTCACACTTATATCACTGGAAGTACAATCCCGAGCCGGAACAAATTCCTTGGAGTCTATTTTTCGACTTGAATAGCTTGAAATCTTTTGCTCCTGTGATTGAAATGCATGAGTTTTTTCATGGTTAGCCTAACTTCTTTGGTTTTTTAAATATGTACTATTATAAATCTGTTTACAATTTTAGCGCTAAATAAGACTTACGTTGTTGACATTGATCAAGTTTATATCTTGCAACATTTTGAAGACATGTTTGAGACGGGTAATTTTGAAGAAAGAATGAAAATAGAAGAATGTTCACAGAAGCATCAACTTAATTATTTTTTCTACAAGAACATCACCTCAAAAAATATTGAATGTTTATCATATCACGGGTCGGCAACTAAACTGTTAGACCTGTTGAAACAGAAACCTTACAAGTGAGATTTTTATACAATGAAATGTTATTTTTGTTTTAAAAAGAACTATTCTTTTTCATCATGCTGAAGTGGCTTTACATGACATGTTTGGGGACAAACTGTATTGGCAATGTAGACGAAGCATGAGGTTTAACTCAGAATTGCGGCAGATTGCTAGTCTATTCAGAAAAAAAAAACTCAACTCTTCAGATGAATTGGATGGCACAGTTCTTCCTGGAAGATGGGAAGATGAAAAGGTTAGATTGTAAACTATTAATGCGTTTAGGTATACACTTTTTATTTTTAGCTTGGACGAAATGCACAAGGAGGGCCTTACCTTGGTGTACATTTAAGACGTAAAGACTTTTTAAGAGGACGCTCACATCAAGTTCCATCCCTTACAAGTGTAGCAAACCAGATTGTTGAACTTTTGGCGAAATTGAATTTGTTTCAAGTTTTTGTTGCTAGCGATGCCAGCAATGACGGTATTTGTCGAACATCTTTGAATAAATATTCATTGATATATTTTTTATTCAAGAATATGAAACTATTGTTCAAAATATCCCGTCCAAATACACTGTAGTGAAGTACACTCCAAGTGAGGAAATCAAAACCAAGTTCAAAGACGGAGGAATTGCCATTATCGAACAAATTATTTGTTCACATGCTCGATACTTTATTGGGACGTATGAAAGTACTTTTTCATTTAGAATTCAAGAGGAGAGGGAAATTCTAGGTTTTCCAAGTGAATCAACTTTTAATAGTTTTTGTAGAGAAGGTAGTGATTGTTTGCAGCCTTCTGTGTGGAAAATTGTATACTAAACGAGATTAATAAAAACTGCATTATTAAAGTTCATGAGTAGTTTGGTTTTTACGTTAAATTACATTCAATTTAAAGAAAAAAAGTTGCCTTTTTATGTTTTATTTTTTGTTACATATTCTGCTTTGTTGGAATAAGTGCCTTAATGCATATTTTTTTAAATTTTGAATGCAAGATTTATATTATTTTTTATATTTATTTTTTACAAAATTTTAAAACTGCATATTTTCAATTAAGGTACGCTTTTAGTGTTATCATTAACATATTCATTATTTGTATTTATTATGTACTGTATTTACAGCTCAAGTCGTTTGAACGCTCAAACCACAATGCATAATTGTTTTGTATTTAAAAGATTATCGAAAAATTATTTTCCAATGCAACCTATTTTAGATATACATTTGATATATTTTTTAATTAACTTTTTGACCGTGCACTTTTGAACGATTGGATTAACAATGGATTAAAAGTCAATTTGAATAATCTGTCTCCCAAAAAAATCATGTTTTATTTTTACCTAGACTCACACATGTTTGTAACGTGGACAAAAAAGTATTGGCTTTTAAATCCTTAGCTATCCTTTATTTGAAGTTCACATCTAACATATGTCTGGTATACAAAATTTAAAAAAAAAAAATTAAACCCCTAGGAATATAATTCCGAAACATTTTTTCTGACCACTTTTGAGGACACTCAAACAGGTACAATAACATTACCTCATGATATAAAGCATCTGTTCCTAATAGGTTCTCATAGGAGCATGCATATATAGTCTTACTTTACAGTAAATTAATTATAAGAAACTTTTTTTTTTAAATTTTTTGATTAAGTTATGTGGAAAAGTTAAAAGAAATTATCTTTTAATTAATGACTCAAACTGAAAAGTAACAAAATATTGAACATTAAGAAAATATTTTAAAAATCACGTTGTTTTCTGAATTGGTATAAGACTTTGCTCCATTTTAATTTCAGCTTCTTTCTGTTGTTTAATATAGTCCTGTTTTTCACGAAGTTGGCGTAACTTTAAGGCACGTTTCTACAAGTAGAGAAGTAAACTTTAAAAAATTAAACTAATGAAAGTTTTTACTTTTAATTTAACACTCTTTTCATGCAGGAATTTCATGTCTTTTTTAATATTAGCTAGTTTGGTCTGATACAATTCCATACTGTTAAACATTGATGTTAGTTCATCAGAGAACTGTGTTTCTGTAAGAGCCATGTTTTCATCATGAACTTGACTCATTAACACTAATTCCTTCTCCCTAAAAGTGACTGAAATACACTTAAGACAGATTTAAGTGTAGTTACCTCAATTCATTTAGGGCACTTTGAATCTGTGGTAAACATGGTTCATAAATTTTTAATAATCCACTTGTTAATGGACCAACAGCATCAGTGTAAGGATTACGTGATAAATCCCTAAAATAAAAACTGTATTTACTGTATATTTTTATCGTGCCATAAATTACAACAATTCTTTTTCATCTTGAAGTTCTTGTAGCATGTTGAAACAACTCTTAAAAGAAATTAACAAACATAAATTTTTAGGTTATGTTTTAATGACAGCTGTCACAACAATGCATCACGTGATACAAATAGGGGTTTTTGTAATTTATTTTAAAACATCTATGTTACAACCTAGAAGACCTCGCCCATGCCATTTTTGGGGTCTTAGTTTGGTGGTTACAAATCTAGTAGCCCTTTTCAATTTTATCAGTACTTCACCACCCTCTGAATGTTGAACTAAGGATGCTATGTCAGAAAGGTTTTTAAAGTTGGTAGAGTTTATGGATCCAAACTCAACAATCAGATCATTTGGAGAAAGTCCCTGGAATTCACGTCGTAGTTATTTTATGTAAAAAAAAAACGCTATAAAACAACATACAGCTAACTCTGCTGGAGATCCTGGGGATACTAAAGTAACTTTAACAAAAGGAGTCTCATAAGTAACTGCCTGGTGGTCATAGCCATTAGCCATTTCAACATCATGAACTCCATTTGTTTGACGATTCTGTGAGTTGGAGTAATAACCTTCCAAACCATTTTCAATTTGTTTCATTAGAGCTTTGTGGTCATTCTGCAAACCTTAAGAGATTCAATGGTTAAAATGTATAATTCAATACTTTTTAATTTTACATATAATTCGATGTCTGGCATGTCTGACTTGATAAACGTCAATTGAATTGATCGGAAATCCTTCAGAGTCCACCAAAGGGTCGTTCATTCCAACTCCATTCTACAACATGGGAAAAATACAGGAATATTTTAAATTGTAATGCTTACAAGAGTTAAAATTTGTGTCAACTGTTTAATTTCATCTTCAATTTTATCCTTTTGTTGCATTAGCTGAAGAACATTTTCTCTAAAATTTTCAGTCATTGCTTAAACTAAGGTTATAATCATGACAAACAAGTTTGGTAAACAAATGTCAGAATGTGTCAAAAATAAAAAAAAAAAGTGGTATAAGGATGTGTCTCAAATCCCGTCGCCGGCAAAGAAAATTTTTTCGTAAGAAAACCTGCCTAATCTATTAAAAATCAGAATGTGGATCAATTATCAGCAGAAAACCATTTGAGAAGCTAATTAAAACCTGTGAGCATCACTTGGTTGCTAGAGTATATTTTTCTCGAAAAAGCCTCTTACACAAGAAGGCTAACACCGATCGATAGGAATTAAAAGTTTGACTTTTTTTGCTTTTGTAGTGGAAAATAAGCAAAAATAATATAAAACTACGTTTTTTACGACTAAAAGAACTGATTAGACAAAATTAAAAAATATAAACAAAATCTGAGCAAAATGTATTTGTAGTTAGCTATTTTTATGTGAAACCTATTGTAATCATGAATATCGTAATAAATAATAAATTTATGAATAACTGACCAGTTTAAACTTAAACTTTTAATTTAACTTTTTTTTTACTTAGTCACTTAGTTAAACATAGATAATAGTTTTATATTAGAAAATTTAAATATGATATGAACAAAATAAAATATTTACAAGTCAAGATTTTTTGGTAAGCTAGAAATTAAAAAATAAAAAGTGTCTAAAATCTAAAACCTTATATCAGTACTTGTCCTGAGAGATAACAAAGAAAGTAGCTGCGGTAAGTACAGTTGTCTTTATATTTGAATCATAAAAAATAAAATTCTGCAAAGACTCACACGAACTTTATATTATGTTGACAATTTTCAGATACATAAATGAGATAATTATGTGTTTAGTGTATTGTAAAATTAACCAGTAACAACATTTGTTCTTCATGAATTCTTTCTTAGCAGGCAAATCACAATAACTTGATGAAATATCGGCGAAATACTTCTTTATTCCTCAGATTTTATTACAATTTATATTTTGGCATCGCCATTAGAACTCTGCCTACTTTTTCCCTCAGTTTTTCCGCTTCAAATGTGCGAACTGAAGCTAACAATTTAGAAACATGTCGAAGATACTGTTTCTCATCCAGTTGTCTAAGAGCCCGACAGTGAAAATTAAAATCATTCAATCGTAGTTTCTTTTTCGCTTCCATAATAATACGACTACGATCAATCGGCCATTGTTTGCTGTAAATCCCATATTTATGTTGTGGCATGCGGGTTTCATCTCCATAATGTCGTAATCGGTATTCACTGCCACACCTCCACAACCAACCTTCGTTGTCTTCAAGAAAGCCTTGTTGTGCTCCTGTTACTGACCCTGGACGACATATTCGAAGCCATGCTACAGCTTCCTTGGCGGTCATACAGTAATGCTTCATGAGATAAGCGCCGATTAATGTACCAGTTCGTCCCAACCCAGCCTTAAAATATTTTTTTTCAAAAAAAAAAATAGTTCATTATGAAATATCTACTTTGCAGTGGACAGCAACAGCCGCCGGAGCAGTCTCGGTTATTCTTAAGAAACTGTTTAAGATTTCTGACGAAGGAACTGAACCGTCATCGAAAAAAAGGTCGTAGTGGTCGATCCCCACCCGTGTAAATCTATCAAAATTATAAACAGTTAAATACAATTGATTTTAAATTTAAAACAAGAAACTTAATCTTACACGGCACTATCGTATTGCTTATCGTTCAGTCGAATTACAGTTTTAATATCATGTTGCAAGAAGTATTCTATGTAGAAACCTGGAGTACGACCAACTCCTGTTCTGGGTTCAGTAGGTCCCAAAAAAGCAAGAAACTTTCGTGGTACTATCCAGTTCATGTTTCCTCTTTCCACGTGGTCACAGTTATCATATTCCTGGATGTTAAAGTCAGTAAAATCAAACAAGTTAAACTGCACCGCCTTTGCGACTCCCGAAAAACAATCAAACAGTCTTATAGTCCGTGTCGAAGTTCGTTGAAGAGCGTCTACAAATTGTCTGCGACAGAATAACAAACAAGCGGGAAAACAGAATTACTTATAAGGTTCCGTAATCATCAGAATTTTGTAAACTTCGTAAGGATCCATTTTCATGCAAATCACTGAAAAACATCCTACAAGATACGCAGCGTTGGCTTTCTTATTCGGATCGTGACTTGTGTAATGTATAATTTTTTTTCTTCCTCTGAAACTTTGCAAATACTTCATCATTTTACAGCAATATTTATATAAACATGAGATGTTCAAAGGTCCGAAATCTTGGAAGAAATTTCTATATCTGAAGTCTTCATCGAAGCAGACAAAGCTTACACTTTTCGTACTTTTAAGGCGTTTGTAACCTGAGAATTTTGAAACGGCAAAATACAAACGATTCCTGAGGATCTCAACAGCTTTGTCAACGTATTCGTGTTCCATTTTTTACGGAAACAAGTAACAATACGACGAGTCGGTGCACAATAACGCGAAAAATATGAATTGAAGGATATAATTTATAAGGATTGCCAAAGAAAAACCGATTATACTGTGAGTGAGTTGCTTCATTTTACAAATTTTGCATTTTGAATGACTGGACGCGAGACAGAAGCACACTCAGTTTGATAACAAAGTCGAAATTCAAGAAGACATTTGAGTTTCCTAACGACAGTGTTTTCCACACAACGTTTTTATTGTGAGAATTGAGTAAATGCATTTAAAAAAGTAATTCGACAAAATTTTTTCAAATAAAAATGTAGATCAGTAGTTTCAAATTTTAGTGCATCCTTTGTTGTATCAATTTTTTTACGCGAAACGCTTACTTTACCAGGAATTTGTAAAATACAAATACGTATTCTGAATAAACCACATTCTTTGGTGCAGTCAAAATCCATGACATGATTGGTGCTTCCATATATTTTGCCGTATCATAATATACATATATTAAAAAATCATTATAATTAACAAATATTTCAAATAACATAGTCTGACTTAATATACACATTTCTAACACTAAGTCTGATTTGAAAAAATTACACCTCTAGCCCTTCGTACGATACTCCGTCGGTGTCGGGCGTCTCTTGTCGCGACCTCAAGTGATCCAAAGTATTGTTAAAATGTTTGGTAATCTGTTCTGTTTCATCGGAGCTTTCCAAGTTCGGCAGCTCTTCTTTGATTTTCCCAATAACCTGATTCAAAACTTGAACACTCACTTGATCGTTTCCTTTTTCAAAGAAATAAATATAATGATTCAACAATTCAACAAACAATTGAACTTGCACGCTGACGTCCATGCATTGTTTAGCAATTCTTAAACCCTTCTTCAGACATTCCACGACACGTTTTCCATCGTGAGCCTCTTCTCGATTACTCGCTAGGCTTTTTCCACTCCAGAATAAATGGGAACAGGTGGCCACGCCTCTACATTGGTCAGGTTTTTTCAACAATTTACTCGCTGCTAGAGCGCACTGCGTCCGCAATGGATCGGAATTTTCTTCTGAAAAACAACTGATCTGTTCCAAAGTTCCTACAATGAGGGTTATGGCCGCCAACTGAGCTTTAGAGTCTGATATTTCGTCTTCATAAAGTGAAAATGCCTGCGACATGAACTCGTACGCCACCGTTTCGTGGTTTTCGAAACCGATTTGATCGATGGCTAATGCCCCTTGGAGGAACAATCTTAGAGGTAATTCCGCTAGTTCTGCTTTGAC
The DNA here is from genome assembly GCA_030157275.1 of Cynaeus angustus. Lineage (NCBI taxonomy): Eukaryota > Metazoa > Arthropoda > Insecta > Coleoptera > Tenebrionidae > Cynaeus > Cynaeus angustus. The sequence continues at coordinate 20,514,949 of CM058058.1, forward strand.
TAACGCTGTGATAGTAGAGTGACAGAACTGAAAGATTTTCTGACATTTCTTTTCCCACTTTTCGTCTTGGAGTTGTTTGTATTTATAAGCAAGGAGGTAAGCCTGAAATAGGAGAGGCGGAAGCGTGTATTTTATGCGCTGAGATCCTCCAATTCCCAAAATCTAAAAAAGCAGTATTGGAAACAAGAAATAAGAGTAACGTGTGAACCAACCTTTCGTGCAGCTGTGAGTATAAGATACTGATCGTCCGCTACGTTCGATCGAAGTTGGTGAATAAACCTAGCTAATAAACACTGTTCTTCTGCCAACTCCTCTAAATCGATTTCCCCAATTGGTTGTTCTTCTTTATCAGTGACCAATGGACTCAACAGGTTCAAAGCTTGCTCAGTTTCTTCTTGCGTCGGTACAATAGTCTCGTTATCCAAAGCGTTATTTAAAATGTAAATGCTTAACGTTTTCCGTCCGTTATAATCTAAGTGCTGCATTAAACCAGCATAATGTTTCAATTTCAAGATCGTCAGCAAGTTATTATAGTTATCCAAAGGTATTTTCAATAACTTCTGCAGTTCTTTGGATACCAAAGAATTCGATTCGAGATGTTCAAGCCCCAAACGCTGAAAAACTTCCACGCTCGTTAACATGACTTTGTCTATATAGTCAATTCTGTCGGGATAACATTTCAAAGCCAAGTTAACCAAGGCTACTTGAAGAGCTATCATGTCTTCAGGTGGCAAGTACTGACGGTTGGCGATTATAGAAGCAACTTGATCCGAAAAAACTTCGAAAAGTTGGACTTGTTGCAAGATGGTAGCACCTATGTAGAGAAAAGTCACCAATGGTTGTTTTTAGGTTGTCAAAAAAAAACAAACCTTCGCTTCCCAGAGTGTCTGCACGTTGACTAAAAGTAGCTAAGCGTTCCATCAAGCTAATGACTATGTTTTTAACGTTGACTCCGGCTTCAAGTTCAGCACATGATTTCAAAAATGGATTTAAGGTTTTTATGTGAAATTCATCAGGAAATACTTGAATTATGCATTCCATTAGATATTCTTGAGCAATTGCGTCACGACAGCTGACGACCTGAAGAGAAATTTATTGCTTTAATTTGTGAAATACCACAGAAATTAAACCGATTTCATAAAATTGCAAATTAATTAAAACATTTTCTCTTGGTATCTCTTCTTAAATCAGGAATATACTTAATCGTATAAAAATAAGCGGAGTAGAATCGAAAAAAAGCTCGAAATGTGATCCGCATTGTGGACCAGTATTAAACTGGTCAACCTAAATGCAAAATTTTAGAACCAAAAAATGGCATATTGAAGAGGAGAAAACAACATTTTAAGACAAAAACAAAATTAAATATCTTATATTATACGGAATGCAGGAGGAACAAAATTATACAGGCTATAAAACAAATAGACAGAAATCAACTTCTGAAAAAAAAGAAGACAGAATCCTCGTAATATACAACACAATTAACCAATCAAAGAGCTAAATTATTTCAGTAAAAGGGCCACTCAAAGATATACAAAAATATTTGATAAGAAGGAACAGGTATGGATCACAAAAACCAAGGCACTGAGAGAGCTAACAAGTACTAGAGTGACGTGTGAGAGGAACTTACCAGTTCACAAAACAAAAAGGGAACAAAACCGTAAAAGTTAATGAATTTATATTTATTAATTGTGGAGGAGTAAACAGGATGTAAAGATGTACTTGTAGAAAGAACTAGGAGAAATGTATAGCAAATATACAAAGTTATAAAGAAGCTGGTAAAACCACAGACCACTTTCTCGTTAATACAAGGATAGGATAAGAAATACTGTCGTTGAACAGATAGATGTAAACAAAAACTAATACAAACGATAAAAAAAGAGGAAAAACCAGAATGCGGAATAAAATTACGCGAAATTCTTGAAGAGTTGTTTAAGAAGAAAAGCAAAATAGTTAAGACGATAAATAAAAAAAAAAACTAGAAAAACGAACTTTACTAAAAGTAGAAATGTTAAGAACAAAACCTGAAAAATCGAAAAAGGAAGTAAAACAAATTAAAACGAAAAAACTAAAATAACAGAAAAAAAAAATAAAAACCAGGAGAGAAAATACTAAAATATGGACCACTTTAGCAAGAAGACACGGGAAATAAAACAAAAATTGAAAAAGAAAAACGTCCTTGAATTGCAATGAAGAAATATTAAAAAAGATGAAAAACGATGAAAGTGCAGAATAGGGTTACTCAAATATGGAAGGCCAATTTTGTGAAAAGTCTAAACGTGAAGCAAAAATAATCCTCCTTCTCAAGAATAAAGGTAAGAGAACAAACAAATCATAGACATACGGGAAATAAGATGTTCGCTACTGCAATAAAAACATTAAAACATTTTAAGAAAAATATCTGAATCTGGAAATGGAAGGTGGTGATCGATCAAAATTGCACCTTAGTAAAATCAAAGCAAAAAGCTACGAATCCAAACTGAACATTTTGTACAAACGTATGATGCTATAATGAAAAAACTTTATAAGGCGTTTGCAGAAAGATCATCGGTAGAAAAGTAAAAATGACTTAAGATACCTTTTTTTTAACAATGAAATGTGGTATATAAAGGGCGAAATTGAATAAAGCACTGTCATCAATTATACCAAATACCAAATATTGGAGTTTACCGACGAGATACTATTTCTTGTAATCACCAAAAAGCATTTAATAGAATGTACATAAATTGAAACTGGAAGAACCATGTACAAATAATAAGACTGAAAATAAACGAAAATAAAACAAAATAAATGCATTGTTCAACAAAGAATATGTAAGAAATAATCTAAAAGAAACAAGAAGAAGAAGCACAGCGTATAATTTTGAAGAAGTGGAAGATTTTAAATATTTAGAAACTTACTTTTATGTTGAAAACCTGGGACTAAAGAAGAATTTTGCCAAAGACTGATGCTAAAACATAAAAAACTTAAAATCTGCAAAGCCAGAAGTCCAAGAACACGAAAATCTGAAAACCTGAAGACCCAGGAAGCCAAAGAACTTCATAGATTTTAAAAGGTAAAAAAATAAATAATCTGAGGAAAATTAAAAAACCTCATATTTACAAACTTAAAATGTGAGAATCTTATAAATCTTATAAAATCTTAAACTATGAGAAGCATAAAACTCAGAAACTTTAAAACCTAAGAAACTGAGAATATTAATAAAGTAAAAAACAAAGAAATATGAAAATCCTAAATCAGAATCCTAAAAAACACATAGGAATGCAAGCTAGTCCGACTTACGAGAAATGGCCAACAACGGAACGGAAAAAGCAAATACAAAACAAGTTGTAAAATAAAAGGCTGGAAAAAAGTGGGAGACAAGAGTCAAGGGAAAGGTATAATTCAACAACCTATGGGTCTATTACGCCTAGCGTACTTACTGTAATGAAGGATATATTATATACTTTTTAATAAAAGTTCTTACCTGTTCTAAAATTCCAGGTAGAACTAATTTTTGATATTTTTCAAGAGTCACAGACTCCAACTGACTCAATCTAACCAGATTTGTCCCAACTAAAATCTTCAATTCCTCTCTTTCTCTTTCTCTATGTTGTCTCTCCCTGGAATGACCTTGATGCTGCATTCTCACCCACAATTTATTCATTTCTGCAAAATTCATCAATACAAAGTCAACAGAATCTCTAACAGTGCCTTCAGGAGTATCTGTATCAGAATCTGGAGCATCTGGTAACACATTTCTTGTACACTGCAGAAGATAATTGCGCAAGAAAAGGCCACGTAGTGGATGCTGAACTCCTATAATTTTTAAGTTTTGTTAGATAATAAAACTGAAAAAAAAAACATACCTCTACACATTTCTACTAAATCCTTCAACAAATCTCTTCTTAAAGCAGTATTAGTTTTAATGTAAACTAACCCAACAGTGATAAGGAGGTACAACCGCGGTACAATATTACCGGCATATTGTACGAGTTCATATAAATCCGCTACTTTACGCCCTTTTTGGAACTCATCTAAGAGATACAACTCTAAATGTCTCAGCTCATCAGTGATGGCCATATCTGAAAATTATCATAACAGAAACATCACTCAGCATTACAATCAACCTACAAAGCTCATAGTAACTCTTTGGCGACAGTAACGACGTCCGCAGTTCAGCAAGCATTGCACTTGCATTTTTCAACGCATCCATCAGCTTGTTTTTGTCAAGAGACCTTTTCATGTGAAAAGCTTGAGCTTTGACGACTCCCAATGCATCTTGCAGATACTTTTCCTGTTCTTCAACAGGCGATATTTGAGGCGGGGTTGTTGGCTGAAACGATATTTTGTACAGTACCTGTCAAAAAGTGAGGTTATATTTATGTAATTTTTCGTTTACCGACAAAATATTGGAAAATCTGTAACGATTTAAACCCCATGTAGGAAATGCTCGGCGACCTCTCATTATTAGATATTGCAAATGATTTATCGGTTTACGCTTATAAAAAAATTACAAAAACTTACCATTTTTGTGGGCATTAACACCAAATAACCAACTTAAAATCAGATTGACATTAAATTACTACCAACATTGCATTAACAAAGCAACTACTAGGTGAATTTCGTTGCGCACCAAGCAAATCCTGCTTTTGTATTACTGGTTGCCAGGCAACAATAACATTTGACATCTGTCAAAAAGTACTGATATGTTTTATCAATAAGGTTATGTTGTTTGTGCTTAAGGCTGTAAACTGGACAATCCTCAAAGATTCTGTAAATATATATTGGGTATAAGTTCTATCATATTAAACTTATCACATATGTTGCAGGAATAATGGACGAACCCGATGAACATAAATTATCTTTTGTTGTAATATGTAACGGTGACGAAGTGTCTTTTTCGTTACCTCAGTACGACACTGTCTGTAAGGCATTTAGAAAATGTTTGGTTTATGGGTAAATATATATTTTTAGGGGATCTGAAACTTAAGATCTGTGATAAGTTAAAAATTCCTCCATCAAAACAAGTTATTGATTGTTGGTCTAAAGCTCCTGACAGTGATGATGTCACCTTAGCTGAATGTTGTGATGCTGATCCACAGCATTTGGTACTGTACAATGTGGATAACTTAAATAAAGATGAAAAAACTGAGCTTGATAGTGCTTCAATGGAAGAGGATGATAACAATTTTAGAGGTGAGAGCCAATCCTTTATTTATTTTAGCGTTCATTAGTAAAACAAATAAATAAATAATCAGGTTTATGGCTATGATTTATGGTATTATTTTTTATATTATGCAGACATTTTATGTGGACCAAAATGCTAAAAATTTTATGTTCTCATATACACACAAATTATAAAGTTCTTATTTTCAGAATTGGAAGTTTGCGCCGCACTGAATTTTATCGAGTATTTTTCAATGAACTTCGACGATCGTGGAATACTTTTCCATGTTTGTCGTTTGGAAGATGCAATGTCTCAAGCTTGTTTCACATCAGTAGAGAGCGTATGATGCTGGTAGTTCATTTAATCAACTTTCTGATTTCTAATCGTTCACAGAGAAAAATTCTTCTGTTATATTTTCATAATAAAGAGGACAAGTTTGCGAAAATATTTGGAGAGAATTTGAACAGACCTGAGGTTAAGGAAATCGTAAATGAGAGATTTTTTCTCCTAGGATGGGATATAGAAAAGGAAGAATATCATCCGGCTTTAATTGAGGCCTTAAGCGGTCGAGCTGAATTATCAGCCCTTGTCAATTTTGTAGAATCGAAAATATGTGCTGCCTTATTGATTGTGCCTATCAAGAATTCATTCGCTTTATTTTCTTGCATGAAGAGTAAGGTTTCTAAAAAAGATTTCTTTGAAATTTTGAAGAAAGCCGACGAATTCTTATTGACAGAAAACGAGATTGAAAAAGATCTTGACAAAACTGAACAATCAGATAATGATATTGGGTACGCTTGTTGAATTATAGTAATACCTGAAATAAGCCTAATATCATTTTAGATCAATCAGCTATCAACAGATTATGTTAGATTTACTTGGAGATCGGGATTATGATAGTTTTGATCATTTTGAGTTTGAACTTTTAAAAAGTAAAATTGGTTATGCTTTGTATGGCCCTCCACAATCAGAAACTGGATATGATGAAAAGCAGAACAAGAAGATTAACATGTTGTCTGATGTTATTGTTAAGGAAAATAGTAAGTCTTCTATCTATTATAGAGTGATTCTGAAATACAAGTCAAAAATAAATCGTGCTTTTTTTTGACCATTGTTTCAGACATGTACAATACAATAAAATTAATGCTTGCTTATTTCAGACATTTTCGCAAAATGGAAAGACCGTATTATTATTTCTTTCATCTACAATTGTACTGAACCTTTACCCAGCGAGAAACAAAAACGTTCCAAAAAATTCAAAGATTATAACCCGACCACTGATCTTAACCCAATCCCACTCTTCATATTAAGGAAATGCAAAAACAGCGACAATCCCTGCCGTATTATTATCGACGACAGCGGACGTGTTTATAAGACTTGGAACGAATACTTAACAAGAAACAAATTACCAGGATGCGAAATGATTCTACCCCTTAACGGTCGATATCAAGCCGACGAAAATGGAAGTGTAATTTTGGAGCGTCATTTATCTCCAGCTTGTGGTATAGATGCTAAAATCTTACAAGGAGCAGATATAGCCAATACTGCAGTTGGTTTAGTCTCGGGCAGTATTTTTATAGCCGCTGCGATTCCTGCTGTAACTGTGGCTCCAGTGGCTTTGATTGTAGCTGGAGCGACGGGGTTAGGGGTAGGGTTGTATTCGTTAGGACGGAGCGCTTACACACTTTACGACAGGACTAGACACAAAGAGGTGAGTTTTAACTAGGAGCGTTAAAAGCATTTTGAATTTCGGGATGGGATAGAGGCGTAATCAAATAGCTGTGTTCGGTTGTTGATGCAACAAAGAACAGTTCTAGTCAAGAAGAGTAGCCACAGCAAAGACAATTTGGGACATCAAATGTTCACAGATCAGTTTGTTACAACGTTGCATAGCGGTGAAAAGTAAGGGGTCTGGGGGGAGGAAGTTTTTAACTTTGGTATTTCGTTTCGCGGTACATTATCTTATTGACAAGTTAGGATTTGGAGAGCTTAGCAGAAACACAAGTTCACTGTCAAAAAAATAATTAAACTGTTACCAGAAAGCACACAAGGCCACTCACAGCTAAAATTTGAAACTCCAGCAATGAATTCACTGTAATTTTTCAGATTTTTAAGTTCCTACTTTCCTAAATTCTCAGATTTAAATTAATTTTTACTAAATTTTGAACCATTTTTCAAAAATGACGTAAGGGGATGGAATTCCCCTAGTAAATTACTCCAATATAATTATTAAACGCCGAAGATATATCTTTTTCATTACGACAATTCCGTGATAAGCCCGGACCAGAATAAATGAGATAGGGCTGAACCGGTTGTGAGTTATTTACTGTAACATTTGTAGTTAGAAGTACTCTTTTGTGCAAAATTAAATGAACATAAATTAAATTAATTTTTACTAAATTTGAAATTCTTAAAATTCTTAATTTTTGGGGTTTGCAAATTCTTTTTAGGCTCTTGAATTTGTAAATTTTTTTTTATTTAGTAGATTTCGAAATTTTTAAATTTTTAGCTTCTTATGTGTAGTACGTTCTCAGGTTTTCAGGTTCTCGTGTTCCGACGCTTATGTTTTTAAATCTTCTGACAGTTCTAGTTCTGAGGTTCTTAAATTTGTAGACTCTCAAGTCCTTATATGCTCATTTTTTCAGATTTAAAAATTACTAGCTTTCCTTTTTTCTAAACTTTGGGCTAATTTTAAAGAATTTTTGTTTAGTAGTTTTTCAAGATTTCAGGTTCTGAAACTACATCCACATCAAAGCAACCTTATGGTTGATGTATGTTCCCATTGGTTAAAAAACATAAACAAACATTTTGTCTCGAAAATAGGGAAACCACAGAAATAGAAATAATAAGGACACGAAAATATTACGTTATAATCGGATAACTTGAATGTCCTAGAACTTGAACTTTGGGCACTGAAAAGTTAAAACTCATTACCTGAAACACTTAAAATCTGATGGGCAGGTGTCCTAAAAATTTGAAAATCTGGTCCTCCAAAAATCTAGAATTTTAACACCTAGAAAAGTTAGGATTTAAAATTTGAGAATTAAAAAAATTACATCGAAACCTAAGAATTTCAGAGCCGAAAGATCTAAGTCTTAGGATACATACAACCTTGTTACCTTGATAATTAAGAACCTTAATCAATAACAACCTCAAGCCTTAGGTTCTCAGAAACTAAACCTGAGAGTCCATGAGCTTAGGAATCAATATGTTGAGCAGTGTCTAAGACTTTAAAAGAACGTTTGTTAACCCACACGCCAAAAATTTCGTTAACTTCGTTTATTGAATTTTATTATTTTAATAGTACATTATTAAATTTAAGTTTTTTTTTTTCTCTAGACTCTTAGTTTCGCCAACTCCGAAGCCCGAGGTGCTTATTTAAACATCGTGGCAGGTTCATTGGGATTCGTTGGAGTCGGTGCCAGTTTTGCGTTTTCACAAATGGCAACAATGGGTGTTAATCTTGGTCAGGTGTGTATTTCGCAACCAAAAAAATTTAAAAATAAAACCTCTACTTACTAGGGCGCGAGTCAAACGGTCAATGTTATAAACGTGGCAAACCTTGGGGCTACAGGAATCAACGTGGTTAATTCCAGCTACGACGTCTTTGAACAATGGTGGAAGGAAAATAAAAGGCCATCTATGTTAACAATAGTACAACTCAGCTCTTCCATTTTGTTCTTCGGACACGCTTTGTACACGTTCAAGACAGCAGGCACAATGATTGAAGAGTCACAAGCACAAACTTTGCGGGATTATCACGATTCTTTACGTAGCAACAGACATCGGAAAACCTTTAATAAAATGTTAAAAGAAACAATACGTCAAAACCAAGGCGATGTCACTAAAGGCCAAGCTGAAGTCATCAAGACCATCGTAAAGATACAAAACAAGGACGAAGTCTTTTCTACACTAACTCGTCTGAATAAGCAGATGAATAAGAATGACGTGAAATTTTCGGCTGAAAATGGGGACATCATATTGAATGGTGTGAGCATAGATATAAAGAAATTCGATTCTATGGATAATAACGAGGTAGCCACGTTTTTGACTACTCTACCTAATATTCCAGAGCCGACACAAAACGAAGTGAGAGTGTTAAATTCACAGTTAAAAGTCTCATTCAGAGGTATTAGTGCCACCGAAATTGGCGGTTTGGCAACATCTTTGTGGAGGATCTTTAGTAACACTGAAGAAACTGTCAAAGAAAAAATTATCAACGCCGTTGCTAGCGTTGTCATGAAATTAGTTGATGTGCATCCTGGTTGTTTCCGGGAGTTGGAAAAAATGTTTCCCGGTGTGGATAAGTTCTTGAGGTTGTTCAGAATGGTCAGCGGATATTTCCAAGATTTGATTAATAATGAGGAGGAAAAATACCAAAAATGGTTGGCTTCCAACAAAGATCCACAGTTTGAAAAGCCCATCTTTCCAAAGCTGGCTTTGGATGTTTCAAAACGTGCCATCGATATTTTTCACTTAGTGGCTGATGCCTATTTTATGGGAAATAATCTTACAGAAGATGGGTTAAAGGCATTGATGACTCATTTTCATACATGGTTTACCAAACAGGCTCTTGAATATGAAAGTTATATGCAAAGAAAGCAAGAAAGAATTATCCATAGTAGTTCACCAGCGAGAAGAGCACGATGTCCCGATTGTGGTGGAATTTATTATAATTGATTTTTTTTTTATAATTGACACAATTTAAATTTTACGCCTCAGTAATTTATTTTTATACACGTATAGAGATGATGTCTAAAGTGATAAAGAAATCTATACATATCATAAGCCTTAAAACGGTTACAATTAGAACATATTTTATTACTAACAAAGTTGTAGGAAATATGTTTTTAATATACTGACCTGATAAACGTAGATGAGAACGTCTAGTATTAAACAGGTGCTACCATAAAATGGCTTTCTAAGATTAGTCATTTGTAACCAAAACGCTTACATGTAGATATGTAGTCTAAGATAAAAAAAAAAGGTTGTTAAAATTATATAAATGTAGGCTTTAATCACTTAATTATTTATTTATTTTATTATATAATAAAAGAAGAGAAAACATTACTTTTTTTTTTCTAACACTCGAGTTCTTTTTCTCTGAATTATCAAAACATACATGTAAACTATTTTAAATTCTTCATAACTTCTTCAAATTATAGCTTTTGCTCACGCGTAAATTAGTTACGAATGATTACAAATTATTTTGGGTTTTTATAAATTTCATTAAATTTTCCCGTTTTTCGTTAAAAATTGGCAAGACTGATAACCAAAAAGATCCCCCCTTCTTTAATTTTGGGAGAAAATAAAACTATCTTGCTTGAAAAGTAAATACCGTTTTTATGTACTGTGACCTTATAACCAGGAAGCGTAATACTTGGTTGTACAAATAAAAGGCTCCCGTGTTAAATGCAGTAAAACCTTCGCGTACAAATCATAATCTACTCTTGAGACAGAGTTCTTACCAAACTCTGATGGACCCATGTAATGACTGACTAGTCCCTAATCTATGGGCTTCTCTTGAGGACACTCTTGGAGAATACCCAGATGAGAGTGCATCCTTTAAATGTGCACTTCATAAAGAAAACGGCGCCAAGAAGTTGTTCCAACCCCAGTAATTTAAACCATTCTTCAAAAATGACGTAAGGAGGTGGAATTCCCCTAGTAAGTTACTCCAATATAATTATTAAACGCCGAAGGCATATCTTTTTCATTACGACAATTCTGTGACAAGCCCGGACCAGAATAGATGAGATAAGGCTAAAGCGGAGGTTGTGAGTTATTTACTATAACATTCAAATCTTTGTCTTAGAATGCGACTTAAAATAAGATTTCTTTATGAAAAATATTTGTTTGCCATTTTTGTATTATATTCTTTTTTTTGTGACTTTTTTTCATTTACTCTTTGTAAGCAGTGTAATTGTAAGGTTTACTCCATAAAATGCTACTTTTAATCCATATAAAACAATCTACCACTCCTAATTTTTAAAATTAATTTATTAAGCAAAATTTGTATAAAAAACACTCCGTACAATGAATAAAAAACTATTTTCTATTTAAAATCTATTGGCACATTATAGTTTTCTGTTGGAGAAATTAAAATAATATGCTCTGGAAGCTACTTGATTAGATTATTAGATTAGGTATATGCACCAAGAACTAAAAACCAGACAATAGTAAATCAGCTGTACACAAAATTTCTCTAAATATTTTTTTTATATTACTATGACAACAAACGTGAAAAAAGAAATAACATTTTTATGTACAACTTTATTAAACATATCACAGAACAGCTGCTTCCAGATTTACACCCTCCTGATGAAAAAACAATTTTTAACCCAACGCATAACCTGTATTATTAGTTAGGCTATTTTTAACTAAATCGAGGATCACACTTCTAAGAACATTATTTCCATTAAGAATAGCCATTAGAGTAATCAAATCAGTTGCATCAAGATTTCTAACAACATTCTGAACAGCTTCTGCTAATCTTTCTTTCTCCCTTTCAGACATTTCATACCTAAGAACATCAATAGCAGATTTAAATTTTCCTCGACTTTTGCACGCTGCTACAACACTTCCTGCGGCACCTCCTGTGAATGCGCAACTGGACTTGTTATATTATCAGACGGTACATGAAAATACTTACCAACTCCTAAACCAACTGGTCCTCCAAGTAAACCTCCCATTAAAGCTCCAGCAAAGGCAATACAAGCACCTTTGAAAGACTCATTTGCAGTGACTCTTAGGCCTTCTTCTTCAGCTAATATTTCACATATTTTTAAAAGTTCTGTTTGTTGTAAAGGCATTGCTGATTTTTGACTTTTGGAACAGAATAAATATTACACCAGCAGGAACTGACTGTAAATATACTCCAAAAATTGTTTTCTCAACGCACGGTGTTAGCTTTAAGTTCTTGATTAGTTTTTAATCTTATTCAATATTTATTAATATCACATTGAGGTTATGTACATATGTCCTAAAATTCAAAGGTCACACGCATGCTTTTTGACAACACCGATTTGAAAAAGAAACGTGTTCCAATCACTTCGACAATGTATCGCGTTAATTCAAAATTTTACAAATTATGCATCACCATGCAAAAATTGTATAATATGTATAAGATTAAATTCTTAAGAATTCAAATCTAAAAAATATCGGTTCAAAAACATTTAACAATTTAAAAAAAAATAAAGAGAATGACAATTAAGAATTTAGAGCATAAACAAATATATGTACGTAAGTAAAAACTCTAATCTAGAGAATAAGAAAATCCGATAATTTCAGAAAATTAAAAATGGTACAAAATTTATAAATTTAAGAATGTGCAAGAAAATTAAAAGGAATGAGAAATCAAAAAGTTTTAACCATTCTATAAAGAATATGAAAATACAGAAACCTAAAGAACGAGAAAATATAGAAAATTTTAAGAATTCAAAGAATTTGAAAGGTCCAAAAAACAAGCCGTAAATTAATTGCAAAAGTTCAAGATTCTATACAATCTAAAATACTTAATGCATATAATGGTTTTCAAAAGAAATAAAGTATCAAGAACTTAAGATCTTTAAAGTAGAAGTGGAAGAATTTACAGTACCTATCTAGAACTTTCAAACGAACGGAGGCTTCAAAATGGTCTAAAGGATTCAAAAAAGATTCTAAAAACAAAAACAAAATGTAAGAATTAATTTTAATGTGTAATTATTGATTACGAATAGATTTGTACATTTGGAACGGTACTAGGGGCTAAAAAAAACACCTTGATTTATACATAAAATATCAATTAGTATAGCTCTCTTTTGTTATCTCTTAAACTACATTTCATATTTTACAGACAGTATCGTAAATATCCGTCCTCCTTTGAGGAAAAATTGGTATTTGCGCTCTAACTTTATCACATTCATTAAAATCCAAGTCTGCATAAACAATTTCCTCTTTCTCTTTTGCTTGCGCTATGACTTTTCCCCAAGGGTCAGTCACTTGAGAGTAACCCCACGCAATGTATCCTTGTTCAGCCCTTGCTGGGCTTATTGCAAACACATATAGTTGATTGTCTAATGCTCTAGCTCTCTGAAGAAGTTCCCAGTGTAACGGTCCTGTTGTCATATTAAAAGCTCCAGGATAAACAAGCAGTTTACAACCTAAAATTTTTAAATAATATTCAGATTCTAAAAAAACGCCCTACCTTTTTTTCTATACAATTTTGCCATCTCTTCAAACCTTAGATCATAGCAAATTCCTAAACCCACAGAAATACCATTTATATCAAAAGTTGCTAAGTCACTGCCACCACTTAAAATATCTGATTCTTTAAATGTGATGCCTCCAGGAATATCAATATCAAATAAATGCATTTTCCTAAATGTAGCAATGAGGTCACCATTGGGATTCCACACAGTGCATGTATTGTAAAGTTTACCATTAGCTCTCTCTGGGAAACTACCCCCTACAAAACTACATTTACATTTTTAATTATAAGCAAATTGATTGTCAAACCTATAAGAAAAATTGAATGCTTCTTAGCGGCCGCTGATAACATTTGAGACGTGGGTCCCTCTGGAACAGTTTCTGCATACTCATTAAAGAACTTTGTTCCATAAGGTGAGTTGAAACATTCAGGGAGTGCAACCAGTTGGGCCCCATTAGCTTTAGCTCGTTCTATTAACGTTTGAGCATTTTCTAGATTCTTTGTTCGATCTTTTCCGACTGAAGATTGAATTAAAGCTGCTCGAAGAGTATTCTGCGACATTTTGTTCTTATCAATGTTAAGATGTGACAATAATCTTGCGGGCTGAAAACTATAACTTTCTTTGAAGAATTGTATTGGCAATCTAGTAAAGGTGCACAACATTATTAAAATTTGTTTTTGGCAGATTTATAATAATAAATGAATCATGAAATTCTTATAATTTTTCAATGTTTTATTAACATTTCTAACCTTAAAATTATCGTTGGAGCGCGCAACGATACGCGCAAAAAATTCCAATTCCACTAAATTTGTTAAAACATAATTTTTCAATTGGAGTTTATAGATTTTTTGAAATGTAGTTTTTTTTTATATTTAGAATTGATACAATTCAGACTACATCCGGATGACTAATTACTATTAATGTATTAAATTAAAATTAAAAAAAAAGAATATTAAAAAATAATTAATTAGCTAATTTTTTTCTCATAAATTACCGTTTAATTTTCGCTGTAAAATTGCAAGCTTTTCGACTTCACTAAGTTAAATGAAATAAATTTAAAATTTAATTGACCGCAACAAGTCAAGTGGAAACAGCATTTGCGCAAGTGAACTTTCTTTTGACATTAACTGTCAAAATCCACCGTGAACTTAAAGTTTGAGGTTGGTTTGAGGCAAAGATCACTGGATCTGATGTTGTAGCGGTACGGCAATTCGATCCAAAATTTTTGTTCAAGTTTGTGTTTGTCCAGTGTCTTCTGTACACATTTAAGCACCCAGTTTAAATTTCATAGGTAAGAAACGTCTATTTTACGTATATTTTATAAGAACCACGAATCAGATGATCAGCGTTGCAACGCCCATTATTATTAACATTGCTACGTGGCCCTCGGCTTTTCTACTTTTTGTAAAATTCCAATAATAAATGTCCCAATATTACGTTAAATTTTTTATTGTTGCACTAATCTGTACAAATCTAGAATTAAACTGATATCATTTCTTTTGCAAATAGTAGCACCGACATTTCACTTCAATGTAACTACAATTTTTTCGCTCCAGTTTCTGTTAATTTAACGTTTTTTTTTTTAGAAAATGGATATTCAGATTCCATTCATTTTCGTGTCGTTATTTTCCCTTGCAAGTGTTGTTTTGATATTCATCTACAAGTTTGGAATCAAAGAAAAAAGTTATGAAGAGGCTTTAGCTGAACAAAGACAGCAGACCCATATTTTGCTGGGGATTAAGCCCAAATTAAAGGAGAAGAAGGGCAAGAAACCTTCAAAGAAAGTGCAGTCCTTGGTAAGTTTTGCAAAAATAAAGCCAAATCATCATATGTAGGGATGTAAATGGATTATCATTTTTCTGTAATCATTTTTACAATCATCATAAAAGTTAATTTATGTTGTCTCAACGGAAGTGCACCTTTTTTAAGTTTAATTATCAGTTTCAAAACAGCCACGCATTTTGATTGTCTAATCATTTTTTAATCAGTTATTTCCAATTAAATGGATAAATTGCTTCAATGTCGTAATGAGATAAAGCATTATTGTTTTGGTAAGTAATAATTTTTGTTGCAAAGCAATCAATAAATCTTTCGATCTTTATTGTGAAAAAAAATTATCACGTATTGTAGTATAAGGATATATATATATATTTTTAATTTAAGCTCTCACTGTACAAGTGGTACTGCACCTAACTCAACGTATTTATCTAGTAAATTTTGAAGTACCAAAGCAACTTTGACCTTTGTCTTTAATATTTCGTCAAATATGTTTTTTTTTTATAATTTTATTTGAGTGTAATACATTAATTGGTATATTAAAAAACTGGTGAGGAGTACATTTTGTTCAGGTTTTAATATGTTTATGTTCTATGGCGTTATAAATTTTCTTTATGACTTATTGTTGCGGACATAAAGTGTCATTTTATGATACTAGCAAAATAATATTACATTAATAACTGAGAAAGTGAAGTTGCTGATTTTTTTCTCATAACTAGAAATATTAATTATAAAAATTGCTTTTTAATCATAAAGTTATTATAATACTTTTCGTAATGTTTCAAAAATAATTTGAGATTATTTTAGGCCTTTTTTTGAGGGATTAAAGTAGACCATCATTTAGAGAACATGTTTGGAAAGACTTTTATCTTACCTACAGCTATGACAAAGTCGACGTCTCGCCTTAAAAAATGACAATTCATAATATCAAAATAATTTTAGTATTTGTATTTATCTTGAGGGCAATCTATTGTAAGATAATAATAATATCAAAATAATTTTAGTATTAGTATTTATCTTGAGGGCAATCTATTGTAAGATAATAGACTACGAACTCTACGCCTTGTTTATTTCTATTAACCTCGCTCGTTGGTTTGTCCATAAAGTTTTATTTTGTGTACTTATTACCTAAATATGTAGCTATTTCATAGAGCATATTTTTGATACTTAAATGAAATAGCTACATTTTTAGGTAATAAGTATCAAAAATATGCTCTATCATGATTTGCTAAATCATTTGCTAAAAATGGAAAAGGAAATGAATATAATGATGACTATGGAGCAGAAAATATGCAGCAAAATTTGTGATATGTATGCTTGTAATATAAATATATACCAAATTATTGCAAAGGTATGTACGCAATAGAAATTTCTCATCAGATTGCTTCGAGATGTTTTAGATTTCATGTCCACTCACACTCTGGAGGCTTGAGATTTTCCTTTATAGAATTTTTCTCTTTCTCTTTGGATTTATTGTTTTGATGTTTTCATTTATTTGAACTCTCTATATGTTGTGGATTTTTCAGTTTTTTTTTTTATTCTCAAATTTATGTACTCTCTAAATCCTTTGTAATTCTTGATTCTTAGAGATCTTTGGATTTTTTTAGTTTTTTGTACTTTTTGAATATTTCTTTTATTTTTCATATTTTTCATATTTTTTACATTTTTTTAGGATTTTAAAATTCTGGATTTTTTTTTTTGATTTCTTAAATTATCTTGATTTTGTTGAATTTCTAGGATTATTTCATGTTTTTTTTTTAGTTTCTTTTTACATTTATATGCTTTGAATTGTTAACAGATTGTTTTAATTCGTCTGGTAGTTGGGGATTTTTTGGGGTGTTTTGAATTTTTTGGATTTGTGTATCCCATTAATTTAAAATTCTCTACATTTTCTATTTTTTTACATTTACGATTTCTTTGATTCTTTAAATTTTTCATAGATCTTCCTAGATTTTCGATTTTTCAATTATTTTCAGAATTTTATTTATGTCTTTTTAATTATGGATATGCAATATGCTCTCCGAATTTCTTTCGAAACTTTTTCTGTTGGAGATATATATTATTATATTTATAAATTATTGTATAAAATTATTCTATTGAAAATATAAATATGAAGTGTAGAGTCGTCCGGAAAGAATAACGTTATACAACCCTAATACAGTTTAAGTACGTCATGACCTGTAAACTGATAATGTGCGACCGATTAGTATATTTTTGCTATCTTTTCCATAAACTAACATATGTTGGGCGAAACCTATATATTACCAGGTCCGGATTCAACTCACAAATAGAACAATTTATATATTTAATATTAATAATAATATTGTAATATAAATATTTTGCAAGCACCGTAATAAAAAATTCGAGAAAATTACGAGAAGCATAAAAATTTATATATCGACTAAATGCTTGACGCATTTTCCTCACAATTGCTTTTAATTTTTTTTTTTTTAATTTCTCTTTTACTAATTACACGACACTTACATTTAAGTTTGCGAATTTGCAAAATAAAAAATTAAACTTTTTTTTAATTAAAGTAATTGTTGGTTAACGAAGAAATTTAATTGCAATTAAAATAATACTGAATAATAAATATATATTAATACTTTAATAATAATTTACTGCGCAATAATTTTTTTGCATACATTAACTTACTTGTTGAACATTTAATTAGCTTATGAGATCATGCGATTTTGCAAATCACTCTTTAGTTTTTGAACTAATGTAGTCGGCATTAAAAATTTTTGTTGGGACGGTTCTTAGTAATAATAATTAATTTACTAATTTTATATCATTAGTTTTTAGATTTTAAATTTTATTGTTTTAAGAAATCATTAATTTGAAAAGTGACCGCAAAGACCATTTATTTACGTTACATCGGACATTAAATTAAAATATTTTATTGCATTTCAGTCAAAAGAAAAAAATTCGATTGAAGAAAATGAAGTTGTAAATGAAACGGATCAAACGGAAACCACCCAAAAAATTGTAGAGAAAAAACTTCATGTTGAATTTAAAGAAGATGCCGAGGATGTAACCATCAAAACAATAGTAACTAAGGTGAGTGAGTTAACAATATTTATGTATTCGGTTTTTTACTTGATGGTGGCTTTGTTGTACATTTTGTACTTAGACATTTCAGGACTGTCATCAGAAACATGTCAACAAATTACATCATTGTGTATCGATCAATCCTTGATATATAAAGCAGTGTTACCAACACGTTTCCAAATACTAAAATTTATATTTTATAAAAAAAAAATATCTAAAAAACAATCTTTAAGGGAAACCAAATTAAAACTGTTGTTGAAATTTTAAAACTGATATTAATATGATAATGAATGTTTTATAGATCAGAAGAGGATAAAAGAAAGTTTACTTGATAATTTATGTGAAATGGTAATGTAGCGCGAAATATTAATCAAATATTTAAAATAATTTAGGTACAGCAGTTCTGAACTTCTTTAATGATGTGTCTGATTTTAAGTTAGCTATAAAATTTTCTTTCGCTGCTATAACAAATTGTGGAAAACTTCCTTTATATCATTGAATGTGAATTGTTTTAATAATCAAACTTTGAATTTTAATAGAAATTTTTGAAACTTATTGTAAAACAAATCGTGTCCAGATCAGAAACTTTGAAATTTGGAAATTTATGTTTTATTAAATACGCTATAAAAATAAGCACAAATTCAGTATATTTGTTTTTTTGTGTCCTTCCTTTAAAAAAAATATAAAATTGAAATTTTTAGAAACAACCGAAAAAAGAAAAAGTGCGTCCTATTTTGATCCACAAAGAAAAACTGGAAAATGACACCATAAAACTTTGTAATCTTCCGTCAATGTCGTGTCCACCAAACCATTTTGAAGAATTGCATCCAAAAGACGATTTCGAACTATTCCGTTCAGCTAGTGTAAGTAGAGCAAAATTTTATGTTACGAATCACACAGTGTATTAACATTAACAGGCTGAAGAAGTGAAAGAAGAACCTGAAAAGAACAACACGGAAACGGATATTCAAAAAACTGCTATTAAGAAACAGTCAGAACCAGAACCTATCATAAAAGAAACCGCGCCTCTGTTATCATCTTCGTCATCAATCAACGGTTTTATCGGAACCACTGGCAAAGAAAAGAAGAAAAAGAAGAGCGATTACAATAATTTACAACTTGGTGAAACATTATTAATTTTTTATCTTCTTCAAATTACATTGCTTTGTTTATAGCTGGAGACGCCAATGGACCCAACATGACGGTTCTTCTTAATTTGGTGCGTAAGGCTGAATTGTCTCGTTCTGAGGTTCAGATACTTATTGATCTCTTACTGAACAAGCAGCACGAGGCTCCTGCTGTTATAGATGAATGGAGCGAGGTAAAATGCATACAAATTAAATATTAAACAAAGATTTCTCTACCAAACTTATCTAGGGCAAATCGGATCCGGTTCAGAAACTAAAGAAACAATTAGCAGAGAAGGAAAAATTGTTATCAGAAGAACAACAAGCGTTGACTAGTGCGCAGGCTAAACTTCGGGAGATTCGATCTGAACATCAGAATGAAAAGAGTGGACTACTTCAAAAAATTAGAAGCATGGAGGAGATTATCCACGCAAAACAATTGGAATCGACCAGGATCCAACAACAAGTTCAACAACTCCAAAATCAGGTCAAGGATGAAGTAATGAAGAGCAATAAAGTGAGGGAAGAAAATGCAACACTACAGATGCAAAGACAGCAGTTTGAGATGAGATTAACGCAAGCACAAGAGGTGGGTAGACAAAAAAGACGAATGGAAATGACAGCATTTCACATTTTCAAAAATGGCCAATTAGTTAGAATTGCGATAAAGATGTTCTGAGCGTGAATCTGAACTTTTTAAATTAAAGTTTGCAACAACAAGATCTATAATTTTGTCTACCTTGAGATGAAATTTATTAGACAAACGGTTTCTCCACGTCTCAAATTGTATAAAGTTATATTAAAACCATATAATGCTAATTTTGATCATCTGAGAATTAAAATATTTTTTTATATTAGTCTGAAGTGATAATCGCTCAACTCCGAGTGGAGGTTCAAGAATTGTCTACTCTTTCAAATCAGCTAAACATGGAATTACAGCGTATCACGGAAGAAAACGTCACGGAAAAAGAGCGTAGCCAAAACCTTATTCTCCAATTAAACAATTTCCAAAAGGATGCAACTGATAGAAATCGTCAGCTAGAGGTTAAATTCTCGTCTAACATTATCCACATTTAAAATACTCTTACAGTCTATTACAATTTCAGGAAAATCGTCATCAGTATGAACGCGACTTGGAAACAATCTTAAAGCGCGAGGATGAACTCAAATTCGAAGTTTCTCGTCTAAACAGCGTGGCCCAGCAACAAAATGAAGAAATCAGAAGATTAGAGCATAGTGCGAAACAGTATCACGACGACTTACAAAAACATAAAGATGAGTCCAACAAAGTAATTGCTCAAGTAAGACGAAGAAAAAGCAGCTAGAATGTTGATTTAAATAAATGTTATAGCTCACGGTTGATTTGCGACAAGCACAAGAAGAAAATAGGCAAATTCAAGTCACGCACATGAATGGTTCATTGCAAGAAAACAAACAGCATGAAGTGGAAATACTGAATCTTCATAACGAATTATCGTCGGTCAAAAATCAACTCAGTCACGCAGAAAAACAGAGAGAGAAAGAACTGAAAGCGGCAAATGCGTTGACCGAGAAACTGCAGCAGGAATTAGAAGAAATGAAAATGAAATTAAATGAAGAGAAACTAAAGTTGGAAACGCAAAAGACTAAAAATAATGTAAGTCTAAATTAATTTTTAAATTACTTAACAATTTTCAGTATAAAGAACACATTTTTATTCACAATCGTTTAGTATTTGTTAGTTGTCTGATTGTGCATGAAAATTCGAGTGGAAGCTTTATTCCATGCTTTCTCAGCACTTCGTGCCTCGCTTCATTACCTGTCTTAATTGGAATTAAATGCTTCCCCTCGCTGTGCTATTATTTCTGGTTTGAGAAAATCACTAACATTAGCGTTTGGTAGGAGCTGAGGGAAAGAAATTGGAAAGTTATGGAGGCTTTAAATGCAGCTGAATGTAGAATAAAAAGTAACACACCAAATGTTGTAAGTTTCATTTTTTCATCACTTTCCAATTTTACCACATTTCATATTACTATCGTGTTTATTTTGGTGTAGAAAACTAAAAATGATGAAGACATCCAACGAGAATTCATCCAGCGATTGTTTCCTGAAATACAAGATCAAGAGGTGATGGATGCACAATTGTTCAAGACTGCAGGAGAACAATTTATTAAAAATTATATTAATAACCTTAGAAAACCCACCGTTAATTCTGACGCTATTTCAGAGCAAACAAAGTTGGAATTAGAGCATTACAAGAAAGTTATAGATAGTACAGTAAGTTATTTGCTTCATTAAATAATCTTGTATGCTATTTGTATCGTTTAAGGAAAAAATGTTAAATCAACTCCAGAAGCATATTGAACAAGAAGAGATTAATTGGCGGGTGCAGTTAGCCGCCAAGTCGGACGAACTTGAAGCTGTCAAGGAGAATTATAGAAAAGAGGTATTTGTCTTTTTATGCAAATAATGTTATCTATTTTTACAATTTTTTAGTTGCAAGAAAAGTTAACTCAGCTTGAGACTGAACTAAAAAAAGAACATGAAGACAAACAGAGAGTTATTGCACAACTTCAGCAATGTAGAAATGATGTCCAAGTGAGCACTTTAAAGTAGTAAATCACAGATTTTAACAACTTTTTGTAGGCTCAAAATTCATGAAGTAGCGTATACTACTATAGGTATTAAAAAATTATGAAATGAAGTGGAAAACGGAAATTTATAATTTGCTTCCACAGCGTTTTTAAATAGCAATTAATATTCAATAATACTATATAGATATTTTTCTTAACTTATTCATTATTTGTGTTAGGTATTTGTTTTCGTGTAATTTAATGAGTCATTCCTCGCATCTTGTGTGCAATAAGTTTGTAAATTCATACTTTACTATACTAGGTACACCATATTTTTAATATAATGAAATTTTCAGTGAAGTTATTTTTTCATTTCATCTTCCTTGTTCCTGTTTTTTTTAGTGCGAAGTACTTTAGTAAGACATTTTAAAGAGATAATGGGGAGCTCTAGAATCGCCACATAATATTGTAGTTCTTTTACCTTTGTAACTGAAGATGCTAAAATATATTTTTTTTAATTTCATCCAATTATATAGTTTGTTAATTTAATTTTGCGCATAATATACAAAAAGAAACAAAATTTTAAAAAAAACTAAAAAAACTGCTCCATTAATTTCCAGTCTATTACATTGTCTGTCTAGATAAACAGGAAAATTATATATTAGCTATAAATTATGAAAATATTTTCATTCATTTAATTTTGCACATAAATAATTCCACTAAAAATTGCTTTAAACGTAACGAACAATTAGTGTCCAGTTTACATTCAAAACTACTTGTAATTTTGTATTTACGTATGTTAAATTGTACAGAAAAAGGCAAAAGAAATTTACAAGCAACCCATTGTAAATTACATACAAAAAAGTAGTTAGGGTTAATCTGCAAGCTCTTTTACCCTAATTGGAAATAGGCGGGTAAATGGAGATAGTTAATTTCCCGGCATGCATCTCTCCATACGCTTCGGTCTTGTGTGTGTCGTTAGATTTAACTTCCTTCGGGTCCACATTTTCTTAAATCTGCCTTTTTGTTTCTTTCTGATAGTTTTGCTTTGTACACTCTTTTTATAATTTTTGTTCTTCCCAATAGTACCAAATGTATCAACCCTCTTAGCTGTACTTTCTCTGCAGTCGTTAGTATAATTTTTGTTCCCACAGTTTCCCTAGAGGTGAAGAAATTTTTTATTTTATCTATTTTGTTCAATTTTTCCTTAATTTTTTTTTTAGAGATCCCAGTTCGTCGCTTTTAGTTTTCCACTGTGACCTCTGATTCTAATCTTCAAATTAAATCACTGTTACGTATCATTTCTTTGAGTACTTTGACCTGCCTATTTAGAAAAATTTATTTTAGCTAATAAAAGTCTTCCAGTTGCTTCTGTGCTTTTCGTAATTTTGTGTTCTAGGGTACCGTTTTGTGTTATTTTCATACTGAAGCATTCGAAAATGTTAATTTGTTCTTGACTTGTGTCCTTCAGTAGTATGTTTTTGTTTTTCCCCTATGCTTACTATTTTGGTTTTCATCTTATTAGTTATATTTATGCTTAACACTTCTTCAGGTGTTCTTTCGCAATTAGTACCATGTTTTCTGATATTGTCGCTTAGTCCATGTTCCCGCTGTTGTTTTTCCACTTCCTTCATTTATCATCGAGTACTAATGTGAACAAGAGTGGATTTAAGATATATCCTTCCCTTACACAAAAGGTGTATAAACATTTAAGAAATTGTGTGAATAGTTCTTACACAATTTTTCGTTCCTTCATAAAAGCATTTTTGTTTTGCCGGGCTTGTTTTGGCTAGGGTCCTTTTTCTTTTAATTTGAAAAAAAGCTTTTTTTTTGGTCAATAAAACCGAGATGGACTTCCGTTGTGTTCCCAATGCCATTTTCACTAATTTGTTTCGTGAGAAACATGGCATTTTGTACTTCTATGTTTGGTCTAAATCTGAATCTCTTTTGAAGAATTTTCTAACTTGTTTCTTCTTAATCTTTTCTCAAAAATTAAACTATGATGGGCAAATGTGATGACTTTTAAACTGCCACATGCTTTTGAGTCTCCTTTTTTCTATATTATTGTTGTTTGTATATATTATTGTTATGCCAATGATATTGTTTTTATTGATAATGCAATTTTTGTTTGTAAATCAATATTATTAATAAGTGCGTCTACCAAATCTTAATCCCTACAATAAATATATTCATATTTTAAATTAGGGCTTTAAGAATTAAATAAACACGTTTTGCGAATATTTACAATATGATGTATGGATTATGCATATACTAACTAATTATGAAAACTGTATGAAATTCATTTTTATTAGTAACCAAAATAATGCTGTTCTAGAAACTATTTGTTACAGTTAAATTATAAGATTGTGATAGTGTTGGTTTTGTTGTTGCTCAAAAATTTAAATACTAACTAAAATTTTAATTTTGTTGACGAATTAATATTAAACATATTTTGTTTTTTGCAATTATACTTTTTAATACAACCTTAAAAAGATATTAATGTCTACATCTTTATATAGTTATTTGTTTGTTTAATACTGATCATAAAGGAACTATTAATCTAACTTTCGATTAAATCTGTATATTAAGGTTTTAACAAAAATTAGTACTCAATCACAAGCTACACAAATTTATTTACAAAAATGTAAATCACAGGTTACACATCCTTAGAATGTTCTCAACTTTTTCACGACTTATAAATATAGAAAAAATAAAATTGAAGATTAACTTTTTTATCTCCTTTTATTAAATGTATTCTACTCTGTTTTAAGTATGTATTACATACACTCATACTTCTAGGAAATTGAATAAATGATGACCAATCAGTCATTAAGTATATTTTTTAACTTTTAATTTTTCATATAAATGTGATTCTTTTTAGAATGAACAAAAATGGTATAACAAAATTAATCATTTGAAGACAGCATCACCAATAGGTACTTAAAGATGAATATGTATAAAATGATAACCTAAATAAAACTGATAACAATGAAGTACCTACTACTCAAACAAAGTTCTATGGCATTTTTGGAATGTTTTATCTTAAGTAGGAGTAATTAAGTTATGTAAAATGTCACATAGGTGTATAATCTAATTGAATATAAATTTGTCTAACTCCCACTGAAGCGAAAATCATTTGCGTATGCGACACAACATACTTAGGATCAACATTTTTTGATACTTCTAATTTTAAAGCACCAACATAAACATCACTACAGAGAGTCCAGAAGTGTGGTTCCTGTACAGAATATACACCCGCCAAACTAACAACCTTTTGATAACACTGTGGTAGGACATTATCTAAGGCGTGTGGCTGTCTTTGCATTAAAATGACTACTGAATCTTTGATTAGGGCCAGTACACTAAGCGCTATTAAAATTGCTATAAACATGGAACAAATTGGGTCTGCAATCATCCACCCAAACATTTGCATTAACACAGCTGAAACAATTACACCAACACTTCCTAGGGTGTCAGCTAAAATATGTAGGAAGACTCCTTTCATGATTTGAGAATTTCCACCACCAGCAACGTCAATGTCCAAACTGTAGTCATGCGAGTGGCCGTGGGAATTGTGGGAATGTCCGTGAGCGCCACCATGTGAATGGCCGTGGCCCCCATGGGAATGCCCATGGCCATGTTGGAAGGCATAAATTCCAACTAAGTTGACAATGAGACCCAGGACTGAGACCACAAATAACCTTTCATGTTTTACCTAAAACAAATCCTAAGTGAAAGTATTTATTTGAAATTTTTTTACCTCAGGTGGCTCAATTGCACGTTCCACAGCTTCTGACATTATGAAGAAGGAAATAAAAAGTAAAAATAGTCCATTAACAAAACCCGCCAAAACTTCCGCTCTAACATAACCATATGAATACTTGTCGTTTGCTTTCCACTTTGTGATAACAGAGGCTGCTAAACCGGCGAGTAACCCAGTGCAATCAAAGAACATATGGAAGGAATCCGAAATTAACCCTAAAAAAATTACACTGTAATACATGTACAATAACAACAGAACTTACCTAAGCTATTGGACCATACCCCATAAACCAATTCGACAAATGCAAATGATAAGTTTAATATTAAAAACAGAAATAAGTTCCGCGAATTTCTGTCAGAAAAAATTAACCTCATCCATCCATTTATTTTCTCTTTAATTCGGGAGCCTAGCCCTCGATGGAGGTTGTCTTTGTGCGACAATGGTAACATGATTGCAACTCGTTTAATAACCAAAATTCTTGAAAAACTGGTTCATTGCTATAAAATAAATGCATACGTGTGTAACATGAGGAGCATTATCACTTCTTAAAAAGTTGCAATTGTTGTATGCACTACATTAATATACAACAACATGACAGACTAACTTTTCCCACACAATTCTCACTCTTTTCATGGACTAGTACTAATAGAATTAAAAAATTAAAAAAAAAATGCATCTACATCTGACGAACATTCCTACTAAATGACATCTATATGACAACTGGCAGATAGAAATGTCAGTCACTTGATGGACTGAATTGAAGTTAGCGATTTCAAACTTGAGAAGCGTATTTCCCTAGACGGGTTGCAAAAATTTGATCAAAAATAATTAATTTCATTCAAATAAACATTTATTTGTAGGTATAAATAAATAAATTAAATATACGCACTATGTTTCAATGCCCTAAAGCCAAGGGCTATAAAAACATGAATTTAAAATTCCTTTTTTAGTGACTTTTATTAAAGTTACTAGATGCACGGCTAGATGTTTAGACATCTAGTAATTTAAACTTTTATTTTCAAGCAGCGTTCTCTAGCGGCAATAATGGTAACAACGATTTAAACTTCAAATTTGAAAGTTCGATTCTTAACGGTTAGTTTTTAAACGTTGTAAACAAGGCGAGTCACTTGTGTTCGTTGTGATATTGTGTGTACTTAAAACAGTAAATTTGTATTTATTGGTAATAAATAATGGATTCATTTACTGAGGTGAGTTCAAGGTACCATAAAAGACATATTTCTGACTTTTTTACCTTTAAGAACCTATTGTCCCGAGCAAGGGAACGTCAAAGACTTCTGGAGAATTTTAACGAAAGTACAGAGAAACGCTCCCCTCTCAGAAAAAATACGTTATCCGAAACAAACCTTTCGTCTGGTTCCCCTAAACAATTAGCTTCTGGTACTAAAAGCAGTTCAGACGGTAATATTGTAAAAATTGCGCGACAAAGCTCAACAACGCATATTTCGTCAGATTTTGGTACCCATAAGACTTTGAATATTCAAAACGACAATTTTAATATGGAAATTAAGGTTAGTTCAGTTGATGATGTACATGTTGAGGTGCAAATTGAAGAAGATGGTGAAAACAACGGGGGCGATAATAACGGATTGAGAAGTGACGCGAGAAATCGGCTTAATAGATTAGGAAAATTATATGCAGGTAATTTTTTAGACTTGTAGCCATTGTTGGTGTTATTTGCTTAAGTTATAATTTTATTTACTTGTAACTGTAGGTGGAGAAGATGCTAATATCTCGTCACCCATTCATCGAACCGAGGCGAAGTTTTATGCAGAAGAAACAGAGAAGAATTCAGAAATGGAGAGTACAAAAACCAAGAGAGGACTGAGCAAACTGGCAGATTTGGCTAACACATTTAATCAATTTGAAGATGATCTTAGCTCTGTAAGTAGATGTTTATAACATTTTGACATTTAGTTGTTTATTTTGCTCCTCATTTAGTTATTTTGTTTGTTCTATAATTAGCAAGATCTCTAACTTATTATTTAAATTAGTTATTGAGCACTTATCAAAATTGTTGGTTTTTTGTAAAGCGGGTTAATACGTAAGAAATACATTATATAAGTCCCTTTTATATCACTAGCGAGGTTTACGTGATAAAAATTTTATTTCATGAAACCATGCATGTTAATAATGTTTCTACAGGAAATGTTACAGTGGAATGTATTAGACTTTTTATTTTTAAGGTTTCCAATTGGTTTTATGTTATCAGATCTAAAAGCACAAAATTCTACGACGAACAAACAAAAGAAAACATAAAACTAGATGAATTTGATTCATAATGAAATACATTTACAATACATTTAAAAGTCTGTCTAATTTTGTTATAAAAGTCATTAGGTTATTAGGTTGCCAAATATTCAACAAAATTAATTCAGCATTATTTACAAAGTATTCGCTTTATCTATTTGGAATATAAATCTTGAAATATATTTATTTTCCCATTTTGGTAACTATAACTCGCAAACTAATCTCTAAATAGTCTTTGAGTAACTGAAAAAAAGAAAACAATGTGCTTTACTGCTTTAATAAATTGAAAAAATACTTAAGTATGACATTTGTGAGATTTATTGTTTTTTTGAAAACTCCAAGGATTTACATTTCCTCGGAAAACATTCAGAAAAAAACAGGAATTTAATATATTTTTTACAAGTAACCAATATTCAATTTTTTTTACTTAATAAGGAAAAAATACAAAGAATGATCCTCCGAATTACAACACAGCCAGGCATATCAAGCTTTAACCTTTTGTTAAAAAATAGTTTTTTATCTCTACATTATGGTCATATACACACAACATAATTTTTCTTCAGAATGCATTGTCATGTTTATATCAAAATTTAGGTTAGAAAAGAACGGGACGACAAGTTATCAAAACCAAATAAATCGAGGAAACCCCCAGCACCGCAACCGCCAGGAGAAAAATTAAGAAAACCTCCCGCACAGCAACTGTCAGAAGAAAAATTAAGAAAACCTCCCGCACAGCAACTGCCAGACGAAAAATCAAGAAAACCCCCAGCACCGCAACCACCAGAACAAAAATCAAATTCAGTTACACCCGCAAAGAAACCCGATAAAGTCAACACTGAATCAGTTCAACCAAATCAGGATCCAAACTTCACATGGGACAAAAAAGTTTTGGATTCATTGGTAACGTTTCCTTGAACAATGTTCTTCTTACTTGAAGAACTTTTTTAATTATTTATTTCTTTCTCTACAGGAATCGCAAGGTTTTACTCGAACAGAGTCAAGTTCCCGGTTAGTTTACAAATACGACCCCAATAAAGAAAAGGAGAATATAACCAACGATATGAAAGATACTCCGCTAAAGAAACCTTTCAACTCTCCACAAAAAACTCATTCGCGGACGCCCTTAATTGCCGACAAAGCTGCACTTTTTGAATCAAATCCCAACAAGAATACAAAAGACCCAGCTCTGCTGTCAGTTTCCGAAAGAAAAGCACTGTTTGAAAAAAATAAAGGCACACCACTTGTTCCAAAAGCGCCGTTTGCAATGGCGACTCCACCAGTAAAGTCGGGTCCGAAGGAAACTGGTAAAAAAGCTCCATCACCGTCACCGAAAAAGGAATTGATTCAAACAAGAGTCGGAGGGATAGCGAATAAAGTTGCTGCTCTGTTTGAAAACAAGAGTACAATTTCACAGCAACAAATTGAGAAGAATGTGCAAGAACAAAGGAAACAAGAAATGGATCTGTTATTGAATAGGTTTCACAAACCT
Source organism: Cynaeus angustus (assembly GCA_030157275.1). Taxonomy (NCBI): domain Eukaryota; kingdom Metazoa; phylum Arthropoda; class Insecta; order Coleoptera; family Tenebrionidae; genus Cynaeus; species Cynaeus angustus. The sequence continues at coordinate 20,544,310 of CM058058.1, forward strand.
GTGGAGGTAACGTTTGTTAAGATGACGTTTTATATAAAGATATAAAATTGTTCTTGAAGGTTGTTTCAGAGGAACCTGAATTTGACGAAGATGCTACTGAAGAAACTGCCATGATTTCAGAGAAACCAGCAGAGGTTGTTCCGGCGGTTTCTTCTAAACCAGAAAGGAGAAGTAGTGGCAATAAGAGATGTAGTAAGTTTTTGCCGAAAAAACATTCTTTCAATTGTGATAATGTTTCTTAACGTGTAAAATATGAACTTGCGTAAACACACGATTTTTGACTGTGTTTTCAATAAACTTCTAGGCAAGGCCGATAGCCCTAAAGTGATTGCTGTTCTGAACGATGTCAAACGTATCAAAGTGTCTCCACAAAAAGCGGGACGTCTCTATCCAAGTTTAACAGATATTGAATCAGTAACGGAGACTGAAAACGAAAGTGTATCACCACCCCCACACGATAATAGCAGGTGCGAAAAAGTTGTCGACTGGATTTTATTTCTTCTTTGTCTTTCATAAATAAAATAACTTAATTCATTGACATTTTTTCTCTGTTCCCTTTATGTAGCTTTGAGAACAGTTTTGCTGAATCAGATGATGCAAATACAAGTTTTGGCCGAGATATACTCCGAGCTGTTTGCAAGAATCAAAATTCACAGAAAAATGTAAGTTAGAGATTAACGGGGGCAGCATGCGGTATGCTTTTCTTTTTAAGTTTTTTTGCGTTATTTTATTCTCATTTAAATATACTACTGCTTTATTGCAAAGGTTTTGTGCTTTAGAAGCTTGAAAGTGTTTTATTTAATCATAATCACTGTTGACTACTTTACACACAGCAAGTCGTCGATGATAGTGACCTGTCTGATGTTTTGGACGATATGGATGACTATATTGATGAAGCGTTGGCTTACAGCGAAAGACAAAACGATGGACCTACTCCACCTAAGCAAGGCCGAAAGGAGCCTATTGTGAGTATCTAAAAACTCAAAATATTTTTTCAACTGATTGATTTTTTAGGAATCATCTCATTCTTTCCATTATAAAAGCTTCCAGTCTGATTCCGAATTTAGATCACCAATGAAAAATCCGAGGTTACCAACGAAAAGTGAAGAGCTTCCAACTCATGTAGTTGATGGCGATAATCTGCTACCACTAACCCACACTGTTAGTTTTTATAGAAAACAACAGTCTCAAGCTACCGCTACACCCGTAAGGCAAATCTCGAGACAACCTCTGATAGAAGAATCGCCCGAAAAACTAACTGAAGACCAAGAATTGCTCAATGCGAGAATAACCGAATTGAAGAATGAAATAGCGAAACAAGAGTTGATTATATCTCAAACAAGTCAAGCTCTCAATTTGTGTAACTCGACGTATGAATTCGCGGGCTCCACTGAACAGGTAGAGGCGGAACGTGTGCTGCTTGTTGCAAGTGAGTTCCCATTTTTATCTTTTGTTGCATAAATATGTGTTTTTAATTTGTGTAGCTCATCGCCGACAAGCTGCGATGCACGAAAGACAGCGATTAGAAGTGGAGAGAACGTTGAGACCACAAAATAAAAATTCAAATCAATTTACTGTACAAAAAGGCTCTTTGACTATTTCAAAAATTGTTCTTCCTTTGAAACAAAAATATGTCACTGCTTTGGCTGCAGGTTTGTACCATATACTGTGACATGAAGAAAAAAGTAATTCCTTTATTTTGTAGCCGGTGGTAAAGGACATCACGTTGTTTGTTTAGTTAAATATGGTGATCAGGTTTTGCCGACACAATTAGTTTCTACTGTGGTTCATAACACCAAAAATCCCGAACTGGAACTCTCTATCCCTGGAAAAATAACCGTACAAAATGTGTACAGTGATTTTACTGTTGGATTTGAAGTGTATTGTCTTCAAGCTCAAGAAGAAATGCTTTCTCATGAAGTGAAATACCACATAAAGAAGGTAACTTTTTATTGTTTGTTTGTAGAGCCATATTAGAGTTAAAGAGGCGAAGAGTAATATTTGATCATTTAGGTAAACATTTTTTAAGACATGTTATTGCTTTAAAGAGTTTGCTGCACAACTGAAACAACATTTCAAAATTTTCGGTAGCCTCGGTAACACACAGGTGTAATTTATTCTAGATTTAAATAGTTTTAATCAGCACAAATTTTAATTCGCTTTCAGCCGGGCACTAAACTGACCCCGAAAAAATCAAAACAAGATTCACGCCTGGTCCGTCCCGTCAAAGAATCACCCGCAGGTCCTCAAGTCGTTCGATCTCCCACTTTTGCTCTAATGGGTTACGTTGTGTTTTCCATGTCAACAATTAACAAGAAACAGTGGAGTCTGAATAATGTAACTACGTTCTCATGTTTTTTGATTCGTGTCCTAACCAACTTTTTTTTAGACACCATTAATGAGTCCTTTAGAAGGCACTGTTGGAATGACCATCACCTGCGAAATGGATATCAAAGTGGAACATCGCGGATTTTTGACAATGTTTGACGACGTCTCAGGTTTTGGTGCCTGGCATCGTCGATGGTGCCTTTTAAATGGCGATATGTTGAGCTACTGGAAATATCCTGATGACGAGAAAAAGATGGTGAGTTTCTTTTACCGTTTTACAACTTTGAAAAAAAAAAAAAAAACAATTTTTAGCCACCCATCAACTCTATTTCTTTACGCGACTCAATAACTAAATCGGTTGGACCCGTGAGTCGCGAAATTTGTGCGAGATTGCATACTTTCCTTTTGGAGACTGAAAGGGATGCTTCTCCTCACGATAAGGAGAGTTTGGTGACAGTACGTAAAGGAGAGAAAACGATTATAAGGTAAGCAAATTTATTAAATTGTTTGTTTTTTTCGTTACAAAAATTATTACAGGCATTTATTATCTGCTGATACAAAAGAAGACAGGTTGGAGTGGTGTAATAAACTGAATTCAGCTTTGGCTGCTCTCAATCCATGACCAGATCCAAATTTTATTCTTAAAATATGTTTTATTGTGCTAATTTTATGGTAGATATTTTTATTATTTTAACCCACGATTTTTATAATTATATAACAAAATGTAAATACGTAAATTAACAAAAGCTTGTATACGTGTTATACAAAACGCTTTCTTTATGCCTGAATATTACACAATGTAGATTAAAAGTAATTAAATTTAAGTATATAACACAATTTCACCCAAGAAAAATTTACTGAATACATACTTACATTAATGATTAGTAGCAAAATCTTATCACTACACTTTCCTCAATTTCTTTGCAGCATTTTCATTTTTCACATCTAGGTTGGGTGCGATGGATTTAAGTAGTGGTTGTTTGCAATATTTGCCAAACAAGGTGGTTAAAAGAGCTACTCCATAACCAGTCGCTCGCTCACCCTAGAAAATTAAAAGTCGGAAACGTTTTAGTTTTTTTTTTAGCATATTTTAATTAATTTTCGGAGAAGAGCGATGCGTTATTGTGAAAAACTAGCCACTACAGTTCCTAGCCGCAAGTTTCGTGGTTAGTAGCAGTATTAAATAAGAGGCAACTTAGTATATACTACGCTTTTCATATGACGTGTATGAAATGTAAAGATGTGAAAATTATCCTTCCACAAATTTGCACATATAAACTCCGTCCACGAATCTTTCAATTTAAAGAATATTAATGGCACTTACGCAATGAACTGGTGTTGCCATGTCCACGTGCACCCAAACACCGGGAAAATCAAATCCCAAGTGTGCCGCTATGAACAACCCGGCACAACTTGACTGAGCATTGCTTCTGTCTGCAACTGAATTTTTCATGTCTGCTACAGCTGAGGAAAATTCGGAAAAATGTAATTCTGGACAGTAAGGTATTGGAAACACCAAATCACCAGAACTTAAACCAGCTTCAGTAACGATAGTTTCCCAATCTTCACTATTGGTTAACAAAGCGGCATGATATTTGCCAGTAGCTACACCCTGTAACCAACGAATTTACAATTGGTAACAAAATATTAAATCGTACTTGAGCTCCTGTAAGAGTTGCCATGTCCAATATTACATTCGCTTTCAAGTCTCTTTGTGCATAAACCACGCCATCAGAAAGAACAAGTCTTCCTTCTGCATCAGTGTTATTGATTTCTACAGTGCGACCAGAATAAAGAGTGTGAATATCATCAGGCCTAAATTTACAACATTAATGTGGAATTAAATTAGAACCGAGATAATTTACTTGGTAGCGTTCGGTCCCACGGCATTTTCTGCAAGACAAAATACGGCGTGTAAATTTTGAGTGAAATTTGCTTTGACGGCGGCGTAGAAAGCACCCAGAATACCAGCAGCGCCCCCACAATCTCTCTTCATTCCAGGCATGGATGTCTGAAAAAATTAAATGTAATTGTGGTATTCACCTTAAAGACAATTTACATCTACATCTTATTAATTATTTCTGTTACATTACCTTCCCTTTGATGCTGAGACCACCAGTATCGTAGACGATTCCTTTTCCTACCCACGCAATTGTCGAATGAGCCCCTTGGGGAGTATGACTAAGAACCGCCAATGCTGGTGGGACTGCGGCCGCTTTGCCTACGCCGTAAATCCCACCAAAACCTCTCTCCGCCAGTTCTTCACCTCGGATAATCGTCGGCTGAATTTTAAGAGCGCGAGCGACTTCTTCGATTTCCTAAACGATTTCTAATTAACCCCAACGAATCTTACTGTTTCAGTAATTACTTGTAAAAAGTTATCGACGTTCATCTCGTTGCAAGGAGTATCAACAATACGGGCCGCCAATCGAACACCCTTAACAGCGTCGTCGAGAAGTTTGACTTCTTCGCTTGTAAGTTCAGCACTTTCTTCCCCATTTTCTTAAGAAAAAAAGTTAAGAAATAATTATTTAAATACTAGGTCTGCATACCAGAATTTAATGGCACAATTACGAATTCAATTGAAACGGTGGTGTTGTCGTTATTACTGGAACCTGTTTTTCTACTGTAGAGTGGAAAAGCTCTTGCCACAGCACAGGCGCTTGCGTACACATCGCTGCGCTCGCAAATTATCTAGTTAGAGAAAAAGAAAATGTTTTGAAATTTGTAACGAGTGTCCAAAAACTTATATCCAAGTTAAGTAAAAACGTATGTTGCCTTCTAGCACCGTAAATATAAAATTTGGATTGTTCAATATATAAATAAATGAATATGGTTTCGTGCGAGATAAGCAACAACAGACGTTTTAGAATCCACAGCCAACCTGACATAAAACTTTTTAGACACACGTTGTTTCTTTGATGGCGTTAATTAATATCAGTGTTTCAACAAAATTTATATTTCTTTAAAACTTACAACTTAGTTTCTTTATTAGTTTTGCTTATTTCCAAGTTTATTATTTGGGCAGTTTTGTTTTACTTACCACTATGCTCTCATCTACTCCAAGGGTGCAATTCTGCACCAAACGAGTAATTGCATGGGCCCGTGACGGAGTATTATGTCGACTGCATTTAACAGGTAAAGCTGCAATTGTAGCCAAATTTAAATACAGGGAACAGCTATCAGTTGGTGATGGATGTAGGCTGGAAACTGCAACCTTGAAAACATCTTCAGTGACTCTAGGCTCGAGTTTGTTTCTAATATCTTGAAATTTCAACTGGGTTAAATGTTTCACTTGTCCAATGATAAGAACAGGACTCTGATGAGGGTCTGTTTTTGTTAAACCACTATGAAAAACCAACTTGGTCGTCATTTCTGAAATTTTCAACAAAATTAAATAACCACTTGGGAAAAAATAGTTAATACTAAACGCGCTTATCGCAAAGATAAGGATATTTAAGAAACTTTTGATAGGTATCTAAATATAAATAAGTATTGAATGGTTGGCACCAAACAGAAAATACCCAAGTTATCTTAAAATAAAACTGTCTGTTGCTATGAGTGAAAACGGAGAATTAAATACTTACTTTATTCAAACAATGGCAAGTTTTGGAGTAAAAAGTGGGATATATTGACGAGACTCAAATAATGCACATTTATAAAATAAATGCTTTTTTTTAAGTCAAATGAGTTGAGGAACTAAAGTTCACTTCTTTTTTCACATTATTGCACTAAATGAACGAGAAGATCTAATGTTCTACACATGCATGGAACTGATCAGTACGATAAAAATTAAGATGATTTTTTTGACAACTTGATGATTTGACATTGTTTGTAAGCGCCCTCTTGTGCTTTCGCTTCTGTTTATCGTGTGACATTAGCGTCAAAATTAAAGCTTGAGATTTAAATTCATGGAATTATAATGTGTACCGTTCCCTGTATTAATTATAGTGAGCAAGAAACTAGTTATGAACATCATGTTTTTTGTAGATAAAAATATGAACTACAAGATGTGTTTTTTTCTAAATATTTTTTTGCTTTAAATTAGGCTTTATGTTTCTAAGCTATGTTCACACTATTAAACTTCAAATTCGAAGGTTATGTTTACTCTGACAGGTTAAGATACATGCTGCAAGACTTAAGTAACAATTTAAAATGTCCAACAAACGAAAACCTGATTCTCAGGTCCCTGCCGAGGAAAGTGATCAGTTGACGATAAGACCATTGTAAGTTAGTCACTTTTTCTTTCAAACAAAATTACGTTTTTTTTCTAGGGGCGCCGGTCAAGAAGTCGGTCGATCATGTATTATGCTCGAATTCAAAGGCAAAAAAATAATGGTATTATTTTAATAAAACATATACAACTCTTACTGATTGCATTACAGCTTGATTGTGGTATTCATCCTGGATTATCAGGCATGGATGCGTTACCGTTTGTAGATCTGATTGAAGCAGATGAAATCGATCTCTTATTGATTTCTCAGTAAATTACACACTGCTTATGTTTCACTCTTTAAGAAAACTAATTTCAGTTTCCATCTGGATCATTGTGGTGCCCTTCCATGGTTCTTACAAAAAACGAGTTTTAAAGGGAGATGTTTTATGACCCATGCAACAAAAGCTATATACCGTTGGTTATTATCAGATTGTATAAAAGTTAGGTGAGTTAGGTAGTTGCATTTTATTATTTTTGATACTAAACATTGTGATAGTAACATTGCAACAGAGCAAATGCTGTACACAGAAGCAGATTTGGAAGCAAGCATGGATAAAATTGAAACTATTAACTTCCATGAAGAAAAAGACGTCTTGGGAATAAAATTTTGGGCTTATAATGCTGGACACGTTTTAGGGGCGGCGATGTTTATGATCGAAATTGCCGGAGTTAAAGTGAGAATTGGTTTATATAAAAAAATTGAATTTATTACTGGGTTTTAGATCCTATACACTGGTGATTTTTCTCGACAAGAAGATCGTCATTTAATGGCAGCGGAAATTCCCACGGTGCATCCGGATGTTTTAATAACGGTAAGAATATAAAAAATCTACCAAGACAAAGTTGAAGTTACAAAGTGAATACTTAAGTAATTATTTAAGTCAGTTGCTGAAAAACAATGACTTGTATTGCTTCGCTGAATATAGCACGTCATCGTTTTTTGATCATGTCGATTTGTTGTAGCTGTGTCCTTATTATATTTAATCCATTTGAAAATTTTGTTGTAGGAATCCACTTATGGGACGCATATACATGAAAAAAGAGAAGAACGAGAAAACCGTTTCACAAATTTGGTGCATGATATTGTCAACAGAGGAGGACGTTGTCTTATACCTGTTTTTGCTTTGGGTAGAGCACAGGAACTACTCTTAATTTTGGATGAATATTGGAGCCAACATCCGGATTTGCACGATATTCCGATCTATTACGCATCGTCCCTGGCGAAGAAATGTATGGCTGTGTATCAGACCTACATAAACGCAATGAATGATAAAATTCGTAGACAAATTGCTATTAATAATCCCTTCGTTTTTAAACACATTTCCAATTTGAAGGTAAGTTTTTTAGTTCTCTTTTGTGTAGAATTTATTTTTATTCACAATCAGTCAATAGCAATAATTTTAAAAGTGGAGAAGTGAGCTATTGTCGCAAGAGTTTATTTCCCAACCGGTTGGGAAATGCCCATTTGCTACCCTCCAGATGCCAGATAACTAGATTATGACTAAGAAAGTGGCAATTTTACTGCAACTAACAATTATCAAACATTAGATTTTTTTAATAATGCGAATGATTAAATGCATAAAATGCACTCTCCTTGAATTAACGGGCAGCTGCTGCAATAGCCACGGCAGACATTTTGGCAGGGAAAAGTAGATCGTGATAGGAAAAATGTTATCAAATGTGCAATGTTTCGTGCGTGGAGAAATACATGAACACATTATAATTTTGTGTGGTCAAAGATGCGTTTTTTCTCCTTGATAAATCAACATCAATTCTCATTATACATGATTGTGAATATAATAGTATACAAACCTTGGCGGAAGTCCCATTCCTATCTCGCGAAATAGTTCACGTCGATAATCAATATTTTTCTCTCGAGAGGACTGATCAACTTCCCGCTCCGGGCTGTAATCTACTATTTAATACTTCGTAGCTTCGTTTTCTCATCGATAGTTATTTATCGTAGTATTCTATTTTTTCGTAACATGTGACTAACATTCGGATTTAAATTATCATCGTATCATAGGGCCTAATGAATTAAAAAAAGAAAGAAACATTAGTGCATCCTTTATTGAAATGAGTACAAAAAAATATTTTATTTAATTTCAAATTGTTGTCCAACTTCAAAGACATCAATTTCTGGTTTGACTTTCTCATAAAGATGTGGGAATGATCCTTCAGCGCCATATTTCTTGCGCACCTCCTCATACAAAGTAAGATCGAACATTTGTTCGAATTCATCTCTAGTCATAAAAATGTCAGCATATAAAAAGGAGAAACCTCCCACGTCTCTTGTAAACTTTTCCATTTCGCGCATTGCGTAAACTGGGTTGTATTTTTCCTTCCTTTTCACATATCCAGGAACTCCATATATTCCTAAATCATTATACATCGCGTAGTTGGTACCTTCAACGATGTATTCTTTACGAGGCGCTTTTAGTTGCCCAGAGCCTGGTCCATGATTGTAAACCCTACATGGGTAAACTAAAAGGGGATAGGCATCGAAAAGTTCGTCAGATTTATCGATTTGCTCTTCTAATTTACGAATTGGTAGAACAATGTCTTGGAAAACTTGACGGGTGAAGGTGTATGCTCTTACTCCAGGAGTTGTAGTAAATTTTAAGAAAGCCGGTTTCGGAGGCAAAAGCCATCCTAAGAAGAAACGAAACAATGGGTTGTTACCAAAAGGAATCATAGACTCGACAACCCAGAAGATGGCTCTGTTGTGTCTCAAAAGATATTCACGTAGCGGTATAAGCTCAGTGTGCTTGCCTTTTTTGAAGAATGTTTCTGTATATTTGTAAAACCATGGCTTATACCAATTGGTAATGTGATTCACAGGAAGACCGTTGGTATAATCCGAAAAAGTCCCTGTCATTATAACCGCTTTTTCAGGGGTATAAATTGTAGCTTCGATGAAGTCTGCGGTAGGGTAATCTGGACTACCATCTCCGGAAAGTAGACGGATCATATCACAGTAATTCTTTTTCCCTTCAACTGGAATGTAGTTCATTTTCACGTAGGGTTTCACTTTGACAAGTTGAAGTGTTAGAGCGACTAAGAAACCCAAACTTCCATGGGACCATGGTAACGTACGATACAGGTCTTTATTCTCTTTTTCCGTGGCGATGACGAGGCTCCCATCGTGCAAAACCACCTCGTATGATTTTATAGTTTCATGGTACAAACCCACTTGGTGCGAGTGAGTGGTCATTCCTGTACCGAGAGCCAACCCACCCAACGTGGCATCAGCGATTTCCAAAGTTACCGCCAGTGTGTACCCTCTAGGAATTAAAAATTTGGTGATTTCGCCAACGGTGACCATCGGTTCTACCCGCACGGTTAAATTCTTTTCATCTAGTTCCAAAATGTCGAAGAGATCAACATTGATTTGATGGCATAGATCCTTCCTGTAAAATGTTGTTGAGAGACTTAACCAGTTAGGTCGAGCAGTGCATAGTAATTTCCTTTCGTCTCTCGGAATTTTATTCCATTTTTGTACTTGTTTTTGAATATCTCTTACTCGACCGTCGTGTTGCTTAGGGCTGCTAAGGAACCAACGATGTAGGGTTCTTCGAAGAGATAGGAATAAATTGAAAATGAAGCTTGCTGGAAGGCAAAAGAAGACGACCACCAACCCTCGATTGTTCTCCAAAAATTCAATTAAACGTGACTTAAAAGTATGATCTGCCATCTGTAAGAATTATCAGTGTTTAATGATTAGTTTAAAGGAGTGGTTTTCTAACCTCTTTTTGTATTTGCGTCACAATTTCACACAACACCCACGACACCCTAAGGGATCTAACGAAAGAGACAGAGAGATATAGTGCACAATAAAAATGAAGATGAATTTTTGTTTATGTTAAACATTATGAAGTAGATAAAAGCTTGTTGATCTTTAACCTCTTATTGATAAAATTGTCGAACTGACAGGTGGATAGTAATTTGCATTTGCGTAGGCAACTCTTTAATCAAAAACCTAATCAACATTGGGGATTTACTCATGTAGACTTTTAGATAAAAATAATTAAGTAGAGCTGATAAGAGTGTAAACCCATTTCTGGCTAACTTTTCTTTAAAAATTAACAATAACCGATTCTTTTGACTGAATATAGCTACTTTGCCTTTATAATTTCATAATAAGGCAAAGTGGAGTTTTGCAAATAACTTACTATTGTATAGTTTACAAGTGAGAGCGTAAAATGCGCACTTAATTACGATTTGTTGTCTAAAGGGTTACATCAAAACGAGGTTAAAGGGAATGGGGAGAAAATAATGCAAGATTACAAAAAATGACAGGTATGCGGCAAAACACTATTTTCTTCCCTTTTGATACATACGATAAAAATAACAATACATGTGAACCGAAACACACACAATTAAGGAAATTAGCCGAGCTAATTTGGATATTTTCCTTACCTCTTGAAATTGATCTATAAGGGCTTCTAAAAGAGCCTGATTTGCTCAAATAATCTGTATATTCAGCATATGAAAATCAACAGTAAATTGTAGTCGTAACCTCAAAAGCTGTCTTGTAACATTGACGACCAAAATTTATTGCTTGGGACTATCTTTATCTTTATATGCACATCTTTGCCTAAATAATTAATAATTTCATTAAGATGTGTTTGCCAGCTTAATCTCTTGTATGTCGTAGCATTTTTATTGTCAGGCTGTTCTGCAATTAGGAGAAATCTTTGCAATGAAATAAGTGTTGAAAAAAGGATTCATTGTTTCAAAGAATGACTTATTTAGAAAAATATACGTTGTCGAGAAATTTGAGATATTGATAATTTAAATGATGGAGTAAACTATAATTTTACTCTAATGTGAAAGAACTAGAATAAGAAATTAAAAAAATAGAAACGACTAGCAACATTTATAAAAAAGTTAATAAAACAAACTTAAACTGCAATTATTAAATTAAATATTTGTTAAGTCTTTTATTTAATATTTTTATATACTATATTTGGGAGGGTAATACCTCTGCACTTTGTGCAGACTTTTTTTTGAGTTTCTTATTTTTAATATTCGAATTATTATCCTTCATTTTACTTCCTGTTGTATTTTATCATTTTATTTATTGCATTATCTTTCCCTCTCGCGTGATTTTGCTCACTTTAATAAATTCCTTTTTCGTTGGAACAACTTTTCTTGTCCCTTCTAGGGGCTTTTTATTAGCTTAATGCCTTCTTACATTTTTATGTGTGTCTTTGCTATTCATCCTATGCCTGTGGTTCTGTATTTTCTAATTTTTATTATTATTTTTTTAAATGTAGGTGCAGGTTTGTGGTGGAAAGTCGTGAGGTTAACTTTATGTGGAGGCAGAAATTAAACCTTTTACTTTTTGTACATATTTATTCACAATTAGTTTAAAAACTACTGAACTACTTTTACTTGTCTTTTTGTTAGTTCTGGCTGTGATTTTCTTACCGGTTGGAAAGTAGCAGTAAAAGTCAAGAAAGCGTCACTTTCAAAATTTAGAAAGGTACAAGGATCAACATTACATACATAGTCCTAGCGCTTTAAAACCAGTTTTAATAACTTTTATATTATTCAATTACTTTTTAAATTAATTCTTAGTTTTCCAACCGTAGGGTATCGACCACTTTGAAGACATTGGTCCTTGTGTTATAATGGCATCTCCAGGTATGATGCAAAGTGGTTTATCCAGAGAACTCTTCGAATCGTGGTGTTCTGATGCGAAGAACGGTGTCATCATTGCCGGTTATTGCGTGGAAGGCACTTTAGCAAAGACAATACTATCAGAACCTGAAGAAATCACAACCATGGTTGGTCAGAAATTACCGCTGAAGATGTCCGTTGATTACATTTCGTTCTCTGCGCACACGGATTATCAACAAACTAGCGAGTTTATAAGAATTCTTAAACCACCACATGTTGTAAGTATGGCAAAGTTCGAACTCACTCAAAATATCTGAATTTGCCATGTTTCAGGTTTTAGTACATGGCGAACAAAATGAAATGAGTCGTTTAAAAGCAGCTTTACAGAGAGAATATGAAGATGATCCTAACACGACGATGCATCTTCACAATCCTAGGAATACTCACACTGTTGAGTTGTATTTTAGGGGTGAGAAAACAGCGAAAGTGATGGGAAGTTTAGCAGTGGAAGAGCCTAAACCGGGCAATACGTTGTCTGGGGTTTTAGTGAAGAGGAATTTTAATTATCACTTGTTAGCGGCAAATGATCTACCAAGTAAGTTAAAAGGATAAAAAAAATCTTTAAAAACTTTCATGTTCTTAAAGACACACAATTAGATGCTTAAAAACATTTTTTCATATATATCTTGACAGAGACACATTTTGATTAAAATCAAATGAATTTTCTCGTAGATCATTAATTTCTTCTAAGAAGTCTTCATTCTTTTAATCGGTGTGGACCTTTTGTTGTCTACTTATAATTGCTTATTGGTAAATTTTTACTTGAATTTATTTTCACAGAGTATACAGATATGAGCATGAGTCAAGTGATGCAAAGACAGAGCATCCACTACTCTGGCAACGTAGGAGTTCTTCGACATTTGATCACTCAAGTCGCCGGTTTATTGGAACCCATTGAAGGAGATAAAAAAACTAGAGCTTTCAACGCTATCGATATTACAATAGACAATAAAATTATAACTTTAGAGGTATTCTAACATTCCGACTTTCGACGGAATTCGTTTATTATAACATTTATTTTAGTGGGTTGCCAATCCAGTGAACGATATGTATGCTGATGCTATAGTCGCAGCGATACTTCAAGCAGATTTACTGGACACTCCTATAAAAAATCTCTCTACTAGTGTGAAAGTGGATCGTATGCATTTTAAAGTAAGGATTTTATTACTAAAAAAATCAGATTAAGATATCATCTTTCAGGAATGTCTAATTGAAATGTTGCAAGATATGTTCGGGGAAGATTCGGTACCGAAAATGTTCAAGGGTGAAAAGCTGTATGTTACTGTGAATGATAAAAAAGCGGACATTGATTTGGCAAATTTGGTAAATTTACTTTTGCGTTAGGTAAATAGATCTATTTAATTATTTTTGCAGGAGGTTACGTGTCCTGAAGACGAAACATTTGGACAAATAGTGAAAACTGCAGTTACGAAGTTGTATCAAAGTCTGGCTCCACCCCAGATTTAATTTTAAAATTTATTTAAAATTAATTTGCTAAATTGAGAAGAAACAATAAATAAGTAAAAAATTAACGTGTTTTTCCTCAGTCCATGTTAGTAATAAAGTGATAGAAAATAACAAATAAAAGAAGAACCTTTTTAATTGCTGTCAAACTGACAAATTAAAAATGTCGGACCGACCAATGAAAATAGTCGAATTCAAGGCATGTGGTGATGGCTTATCTTCCCTAAACAAATTTAATTTGCTATTTAAGTTTTTAATAAACCAGAGGGTAAGGTACCAACATTAAACACATTTTTAAGTAATAATCTATTTTCTGAACAAAATAGCTTGACACCTGGTCTTGCAATAATTACTAAAATCATAGTCACACAGGATTTGTTTTATTTTTAATAACAATTTCAACATATAATAAACAGCTCGTTCTATTATTAATTAGAACAAATTTTCAGCTTATAAGTGCAATTATAGGTAGCATTGTCTTTTCTAATACTTATGAATTATGTTTATATATGAAGATTTTCATTATCATGCTTTTTTTCCAATAAACAGAATATGCACAAGATGCATATCAAATGAGTGAAATTACTAAAAAAATTATTGCAGTAGTTTGTTCAGCAGTTTAAACAGTAATGGTCCTTGTGCACATTCTCCAAGCACATTACGAAGATTTATGTATATTTAAAACTGCAGGTAATGCGACTGTTTGGCAGTTTGTTGGCGGAGTACACTAAGTAAACAGAATGATGGTTTGTAAACTTATTTTGAGACCACCGAGGCCTTCGATGCGTATTTCGCGGTACATCTTTGAATATTTCTACTTCAACTACGTTTTTTTACGTCTTGTTTCAAACTTACATGTAGAAACACGAATATTATCACACTTTTGTCGATTCAGTAACTTGCTTAAATAAAAATTTGAAATCGCTTAATGAGCGACAAACATGCACTACTATATTTAGACTACGGCGAATCTCTATTCTAAAAGGACGTATCGACACGGCGAAGTTCTTTCCTCCTGTAAGTTTGAGTCAAGATATTTACAAAATCTATTTTCTACGAGAGTTTTTTTTTACTGATTTGCATGTCCGTGTTGAAAAAAAAACCTAAAAATTATCAGTCTAACCGTATCTATGATATAATAAATAATAAAACTTAACACTACCAGTATGCACATCTGACAAAAATAATACTTCCATCCATCAGAACATTCCAATCAAACTAAATATACACATCGTATGTCAGTGTTTGTGCAAATATGAATTCTTTCAGGCTAATCTGTTGTACTTAATAGATCTTGATCTCATACCTAAAAACACTGACTTAAGATGATATGTAAATTCTGTAGCTAATAAATAAGTCAAAAGCGACACAACTAAAGTCCGATTATTACGTATAATAATCTTTTGATACTTAATATCCAATAAACCAAATTTACATATAACATCACATAAAATAAATGCAATAGCTTGTTTCAATGGACAACTTAATCTGCCATGATCGATAATTTGTGCACATTCACATATGGCACACTCCTTTAGATAAATACTAATTCTATAGCGTTTTTTTTTGTTTGTTTTACAACCGATATTAGTACGTTTTGCATAATATAATGTTTTCGAGACATTCATAATAGTTACAGACCTAAGCAAGATATTACACGGACCCTATACATATGCAATATAAATGCGTTCGCGTACAGTATGCTATCTTTTTTCAAGCTCTCACGTTTGCAAAGCGGTTGTAATTTCATCGTGAATCGTTGCTAATTCGTGCACTCGACTAGCCAATTGTTGATTCAATGTTAACAGTACTTGTCTTTGGGACTCATGAGCACTCAGGGCTATGTCAAGTTCAGATTGTGCTAGTTTTGCTGTGGTCTGAAGTTCTTGGTTTTCCTTCTGCAACGACTTGACAAACAATTTAATAATTTACTTTGCAAACAATCATAAAATGTAAAAAATTTACAGCATCAAAAATAGCGTATTTGTTAGCTAAAACAGTGTACCCATTGTACGTCAATTTATCGGTAATTTACTCCATCTTTTCTACAATAATGAAGTATCGACATTAAATTTTAAACTTTTTAAACAGTTTTTACAAACAATAATCTAACATTTGAGTCAAAGTGACTTTAAATTAAAAATATGTTATATAGCAGTACCAACTCCAATCATTTTACTTTTATTAGAATGTATGGCGGGAACGAACTCTAATTTTGATGTCAATTTTTCCCATATTGTCGTATCGTTATTTTAAAAAAAATAAATAAGAGAGTCCGCTAAAATACGCTAAAATTTGATATATGCAACTTAGAATCACCATTAGATTAACTTTCTTATTACAAATTACCTGTAGATCCGACGATTTCTGGAAAGCTGACAGTTGTTTGAACTCGCTATTTTTGGCATCTAATTCCGCTTCCAATTGTTCTAATCGTAATCTAAGTGATTGGATTTCTTGTCTCAATTCGTCAGCTATGTCGCCACCTCCTGAAAATGGATCGTTCATTAAAATCGTAACATGGCGACAACGGAAATGAAAACGTCGAAAAATGATCTAATCATAATCTGTATTCAAACATCTGTCAAATGCAGTAATAAAAAAGAACATACTTAAAAACGAGTTCACTTTCACATTTTATGGAAATATTACGTCAATATGCATTACAAGCTTCACTCAAACCGTGGATGCAATTTACCACATGTTATTTTTGCTACGAGTTTAATGTAATTGTTCTCGTTTTCATAGCAGAGTAAATCATAGTTTAACAATGCGAATGGCGGAACATCTCAAATAACATTAGGTGATTTTGAACTTAATGCTGGAATATATGAATTCTTTAAAGGCAAGCAAACAAGCCAATAATGTGAGCGATTTAAATATTAAAAATTTGGGAAGATTTTTGTTTAGTTTTCTATTTCCCTGCTATTAACAAAGTTTTACGCTGACAGTGCTTTAATTTTAATACAATATGAGTCTAATGTAATAAATTGTTTTGAAATAAAGATGTAAATAATTGGCATTATAACATCTTGAATGTGTATAATTTCTTATACCAACAATTTTAAAGTTTCTGACTCATTGATAATCAACTTGTTTCCGCAAATATGATAAATTGATTAAAAATTATCTGTTTATTACGTAACTGAGACAGTAATTTAAGAATATTAATATAATAATTAACTTCTCAGTCACAAAGTGTAACCGAAACGTCCGCTAAGAGTCTTTTTTTCTCTATTTCCAAGATCAACTTTTATGTATTAAAAATATCATCGGTAGTAATAATCTATTCATACTATAAAACAGTTTATTCTGAGAGACATATCGTCGCAGGTTCGAGCTAAGAAGATAAAATTTGGAAAGCGTATTCCTTTCTTAACGCAGGTGCACTACGAAAGGATTTTTCGATATTTAATTCCTAAAGTAACAAAAAGGATTAACATTTGTCTTCACAGTTTTCGCAATGTTGGCCCTATCCTGACAGTGAAAAATAATTGACTTATCAGGTCAGTTGTTCAGTTCCGTCATTAATTCATTTTCAGTTGAGAATTTTTTATAATTGTAATGCAACTTTTAAATGAGAACAAAAGTCAAAGATACAGAAAAAATTGTTTTTAATTTTTTATGTAATTCCTAATGTGGGCTTTACTTTGCCTGTTTTTTAGCAATTTGTGATAGCCCCAACTTTTACCTTCTGTACGTTTATAAAGAAGATAATTAAAGGGATCTAAGAAACAGAGTTTGATATCTTCATAACATCACACTTACGCTTTTGGATATCAAAACCAAAAAAACATACTGATAAAAAATAATTCTTTATATATCCTCTGTGTTTATTCTATATATTTAAAATCATTTTTCGGCCTAAAGCTCTTGAAAAATTATTACACAAGACGTTAATTTTTGTAATTCATCCTCAGAACAGAGTGAAATATTGTACTTCTCAATACCTTTAGCTTCAATAAAAATAATTGTACACACAATATTTCTGAGTTCCATACTTTCGTCACTTTTATAGTTGATTGTATCTCCAATACATCATTATAAACAAACAAAAGGACTAGTTTTATTTAAACATCTAATATGCTTTTATTTATAAATTATCAAAAGTTTTTAAACTCAAAATAAAATCCTATTATATAAATCTATAGTGTTTCTAAAGTTTTTAAAATAATCTAAATAAATTTATAAATTTAGAAGCTGTTCAAAAGTTTTGCAGTTTAAACTTTGTAAGACTTAAAAATGTATCTCAACATTTTAGATAATTAGTTTTAGAGTAACGTGACCAAATTGTTTTTAAACTTGGACATATCTTTCAAAATTCAAAAATAAAATAATCTCGTATTCCTTCTCCGTAGTGAACTATATTTTTCTATCTAATGATATTTCTGAATTGTGTTTGTTAAGAAAGGTTTTGAAGAAAATTGCAAAAGAGAATCGAACGAAAAAAAGCATTTTCACTTTCTCCAGGAAAAAGCCAGGTTACACACCTATTGTTTTTATTAAAAAAAAAATGTACAAAAAAATGTCCGAGAAACAATGTTTGGCTTAATTGCTGGTAAACTCACTTGCTTTGCTCGTGGGGCAGTCCAGGAAGCTCTGCAACGATTTCTTAACTGTTAAATTTTAAAGAATTATCATAAGTAATAGCACGAGTGGCTATGTAATTATCGGAATTTACTTTGAACTGTAGCAACTAATGTTTGTTAAACTGTCAATGACTACGAGTGCTTAAGGATTAATCAAATGCGAGAAATTTATTGTTCAATTGCTGAAAAACTCGCTTTGCACAGTCTAGCAAACTCTACCACGTTTTCTTTTAATTGTTTATATTTTAAATAATTGTTTAAAAAATTCAAAGCGAGATCTTATACTGGAAATGAAAATTTCTGATTTAACAGCACACAAGATTTGTTATAATTTTTTAAAATTCTCATAGTTCAGAAAGTTCCTAAACAAAAAATAACCGTGCAAAGGAGAGTAATGTAGCTGGTGTTATAATTATATACCTATGTCGTATCGATTAATACCATATGATAATAATAATAATAATACCAATCGAAAAAAAAACGTGCTTAAGACATTTTTTGTCTGTTGGGAACTTTACTTCTGTCGATTTTGAGCATGACATCACTACATTACTTAATGCTTAACCTCAACTGTTAGTGAAACGTTGTAAGAGGACAGACAGTGCTACCAACATATTTTAAACTTCAAAGCTCGCTTAGGCGCTAATTTTATTCGATGTTACGATATTTGGTAAGACATAAAATTGCATTAAACACTCTATAAATATTACTTCAACTACTGCACGCAACTGTTTGAGCTCAGTACATCATATCCCAAAATACATAGTCTCAATTTGTATAACCAAAAATACCACTTTATGTCTATTTGAAAGTATTTATAACGATCTTAGTGTCACGTATGCACACACACCAGAAAACATTTTATTGTAAAAAAAGACCTAGAATTTAGATTTTACAGTCTTAAAACAAACATGAAAAATTTAACAACAACATAAATTTATGATGTCTAATGGCTGTTCGCTTAGGCCAAGTTTAAGCGTTTAGCACTAAGAATTTAAACTTAAATTTAAGTAAATAAAACTCGTCGCCCGTTGAAAAAAAAAATCTAGAAATGAGTTAAATTGTAGAACCGTACAATTATACGGAATTTTGATAGAAACGAAAGATTACTTTTCCCATTCAGTAAAGAGAAAAACCTGCTTCATAAAAATCTATATGACTGCACTGTAGATGATGGTGATTGTCATACTCAGGTGCGCGTGTCTTAACGAGATTTTCCGGATATTTGAACGAAATTTTTCAATGTGATTTTTGCAAGACCTACATTATTTTATTACTCCATGTTTTTAGCAACTATAATTACTCTAATAAGGTCACAAATTTTTGAGAGGAGTCTGCAGTTATGAAACCTGACTTAATTATAAAATATAGAAATAAATGTTGTAACTTCCTCTGAAGCAGACAATAAAAAACAGCGGAAGTGAATAAATATCGAGAGATTGATTAAGAAAAGAGAAAGAAATGAAGCACAAAAAACGGTTTCAACAAAGAGAAGCAGTTTATTCTCGGATGTAACATTACCTTTGCTATTTTCCAAATCAGCCTGGTATTTAGCTTTCATCCTCATATTTTCTTCCTTCAAACTCGCCAACTGCCTCTTCCATTCGTCAACATTCGCCGTGCTTTCTTGAAGGGCACTTGTTAATCTCGCATTGTTGCTCTTCAACGTCGCCAATTCAATTTCCCACTTTTTCGCGTTAGCTGAACTGAAACATAAATTACAATAAAACGTTTTACACTAGTGTTTAATGGTGGTGGACTGCATAAGTTTTACCGCATTTCATAACTCTTCCCATACTTAGTTAACTAAATGGGGCGTAAATAATAAGCATCACGTAATATTATTAGAAAGAAATTAGTGCAATTTGAAGAAGCAATGAAGCAATTTCTTGCAAATTCTAATTTACATAATACAAAATATCTACGTCAAATACTATATGGCTAAAAACTTCGAAAATTCAAAGAATCCCGGTCTTACTTTATTAAACTAACGCTTGCATCCTACTATAAAATAACCGATGATTTGTAATTATATAATGAACTTATAATCGTTTGAGCGAAACTAAATACCAATTTTTATCTACCATGACGAACTTTGCAATAGCGTATACTTTGGTGAATATTTCCAGCCGTTATTAAAAACTTTCGACACGTATTTTGTACAACATAATAACTGACGAACTATTTAACCTATCTCTTCATTAACACTGAATTATATTACGCACGCAAAGGATTTCTTAAGTTTACTTACATTTACGTTTGCATTTTTGCATTTCAGCCTTAATAACTGACGTTGCGTATATTTTAGCGTGAAGATGAACAAGATAAATTTTGTAAAGCGTGCAGTCGACTTGTGCAAGATATACAAATGTTTTTTTGCAAAATATGCAAAAGAGTGCATATGCAAGGTATATTAATGAGAGTAAAACGATGCTAATCACAACTTTTATTCAAGCTTTGAGACTGAAATTTACATTATGACGAAATAACTACGAAAAAAATTTATGAACCAACGATAAGGCTGAGAATAACACAGAAAACAGGCAATAAAAATCAATCTATTGATTGATTGATCAAACCCAAAAAAGAGATAAGGCTGAATCTTGAAGTATTTGTCAACATTAAATTCCGATTACATCTTATTGTAAAACTTATGTTGTTGACATTTGTTCCGAGAAATGTTTCAGTTCATTGACGTATTTATGATGTTGATTTCAAAAGTAGAGCTATATTTTTTATGCACAAATTAGTTGTGATATGAATGGCGCATAATTTCATAATTAGAATTAAAAAAAAAAAAACAGTTTGTTCACTCAAGTATTGCTTCCCCGCTAAATAATATATTAATTGTTAAAAGTATAGAGAAGTAATTAAAGAAAACATATTTTTCGCTACGCTGTTTTAACATAATAGTTTGTGTTTTCTTAAAAAAATAGTTTACTACTCTTTGTTGTTAGTATTTTCATGGCCCAATTTCGTCTATCTATCTTTAAATTGCTCAAATAGACATGTACAAATGTGACAGATAAAAGACACGGTAATAAATAAATCATCTACAAGATTTTCAATGAAACTATGTAGGTAATTAAGAAAGATTCCAAACGTAAAAGTTTTAAACCACTTAAGTTGAATGAATAAATGAAACTTGAATACCAAAATAAAAACAAGTGTTTTATATTTTTATTAAATTTTCATTCCGGATCTTACAACCAATCGATATTTAAGCGCCTTTTCCCATAAAAAAAAAATTTTTTGCACAGAACTAACGAATTAGTATATCTAATACATCATTAAAAAAGCTTTAAAAACGTATTGCTGCCTCTTATCAGTTTGAAAATATGTAATGAAAAATAGTGAGTGTTTCGAAGTTTTAGGGACCTAGTAGATACTTTTTATCGAGCGTGGTAAACTATTTTCATATATTGGAAACCCTAGGGCTGAATTTAAGGGCGTAGCTTCGCATGAACTTTAGTGAAGTGTACCATGGACTAGGTAGACTTCATAAGATGAGGTCAAATTAAGTAGGACTATATGAACTAAATGAACTAAACCGAACTAGGCAAAGTGGATTGGACTAGGTGGACTAGACAGAGCAAATTGAACTAAGTGGACTAAACCGAACTAAATGAGCTAAATCTTACCAGTTGAATTAAGTGTGCTTATAAATATTTTAATGTAGGTAAATTTCAATTACTTAGTTACACTTCCAAAAATCGTTTTGAAACCCAATACAGTGGTGGAAAAAACAAATTTTCTTGAAATGTTAAACATTTGTTTTTATTTTGCTTTGAATATTTTTAAATTTAACTTTTCCACATTAGAAACTAACTGATTCTTTTTTGTTCGAAAAGAGTTTGGAAACTAAAAATAATGTTTGCGTAAAATTGCTGGGTAGTCGTGCTCCGAACGTGAACATAGCAATGGGAAAGAACAAATATATTTACCTGAAGACTTGAAAAAGAGAGTTGTAAAACTGAAACATCAAGGTGTTAAACAATGTGACATCGCAAGGCGCTTTTTGAAAAAAAAATTTTTTTTTAAACTGAACAAAATCTTCACATAATTCAAAATTACTGTTTTTTAGATCTCAAATAGATAAACGGCCAACATTTTTATTACAATAAAATATATATGAATTCATGAAATATCGTTTTTCCTTAAATACCTCCGAAACTGATGCAACTAGTGAAAAGAAGTTTAATTATCTATCCAATGTTAATGTAAATGTCCTTTAAAATAAGAAATGAATAGATTTCAATTGTGATACGAAAGACAATAGAAGAAAATAAATACAAATTACTACTGGATTTATAGAGAAATCTAGAACCTAGAACACTCTGTATAACGTATACGTTATAAAATTTAAATGAAACTGTAGAATCATAAATTCACGAAATAGTTTCTACAAGTTTTCTAGACTTTAAATTTTTCCTTGTAATTTAAAATTTGGTATTTTGTAAATGCAATCATATTTTACGAAATTCGGCAAATATTTTTTTATGCCTGGTATAATCTTTAGTTTGCATTCCATAATGTCTCTTGTGAACTATTTTTTAATTTAGAATTAAAATCGAAAAATCAAGACGAATAATGAAATTTCGCAATTATATATTCTATGAACAGATGCAAAAAAAAATCATAAGAACGATGTTAATTTTATTAACCCTGAAATATATGAATGACATGGAGCGGCTTTTTTGATGAATTATACACACATGATTATATAATAAACATAATTTAAAGTAATTACGAGTAAAGACACAAATTTATATTCAAGGTATCATGTCCGTTTGAGCCAAAAAAATGAACAACTTTCTGTTCATATTAAATCACATATGTATTAATAATATTAACGATACAATGTCTTGACTCTGATAGATTCAAAATTACATCCGTTTTCTTATTATCTAGAAAGACTTCCAAAATAGCACACATCGCCCCTCAATCCCAACTGCTCATAAAAAATTCAATCCGATCACGGGAGAAACTACGTGCATCTCCCAATAAACCAAAAAGCGTAAATAAGTTTCACTTTTCTCCCTTTCCGACGAATTTACGTACGCCACACGAACATATAATTAATTAAATAAATGCAAGAGCGAGACAGCACAACAATTTTCGCTACGAAAAACCGAATGATACAACATAGAAAGTGAGGAAGACACAATTAAGGGAGACTAACGGTGCAGTATGGAAGGTGGTAAGTATATATACCACGCCAGAGGTTCAAGCCAATATCAGTTCAACAATTCTTTTTGTTTAAACAACAACAACCACCAAAATGTTCAGTTTCAACAAAGTATAAAATCGTTTTTGTGTGTGTCAAGTGATCATTCTTATTTTATTTCAAGGTTTTTGTGGTCGTCTTCATCGCCCTTTATGTTGGTAGTGAAGCTGGACACTTGGGTGGTTTAGACGGGTATTATGGAGGTCATATTGGAGGCGGCGAACTCGTACATCAGGGTTATGAACACCAGGACGAGCATTATGTAAATTATTTCGATTTTTCGCCACAGTTTTTCTATTGTTTTGTTCATAGGAACATCCTAAGTATCAATTCAATTATGCAGTACATGATCCTCACACTGGTGATGAAAAACAACACATTGAAGAACGCGACGGAGACGAAGTTAAAGGAACTTATACAGTAAAGGTAACGTAAAAGATTGCCTTTGTTGAATATTAACTAAATTTATGAATGTTGTAAAGGAGGCTGATGGTACAACTCGTGTTGTGGAATACAAAGCTGATAAACACAACGGTTTCAATGCTGTTGTCCACAAAATTGGAACACCACATCATGTGGAACATGGCGGCGTCGGGGGTGGATATGAGGGACATTATTGATATTTAGGTGAAGAGGACATGTTTTGTGATAACTGTTAAATTTTGTATTTTTTGTACTCACCAAAAATTAATAAAACTGTATATTAAGTAATTTGTTGGCAAAACCAAAAACACCTAACCATATGTTTTTAACATAAATATTACGCTATAAATGAGAACAAATCAAGTAATTAGTTTTAAACACTTCCACAATTATTTTCTTATACCTAAGAAAAAAAAATTATGACTAATAAGCTTTTCTTGGTAATATGACTTTTTAGAAACTTCAGAATTTCACAAGTTTAAAAAAATACAAGCTACTATTTCCCTTAAAATTAATTCAATAAATAATTTAATATAACATCTCTAGAATAATAATAATAATAATAATATGTTTTTTAAGTTCTAGCATAGACTGTTTCCTTAGACTTGAAGTACCGTATGATCGAATAAAAATGGTTTCAAGCAGAATTGAAATCATATTGGTAGTTCTGACTGTCGAACTCATATCTTATTATCACTCATATTTTTGGCAGCTAGGACCAACACAATAGAAAAAGAACAGTAATTTATTAATGCAATGATGCCACGGTTGACATGTGTCTTAAAAAAAGTTAAATGTCGAAATGTTAAGTAACAGAAAGCTGCATTAAACGTGTACACCAACATGTGAAAATAATGCTGAGACTACTTTACTATTTCTTTTTATAATAAATTGAATAAATAAATTTTAATGTACTGCCAATTTTACAGACAATATTTTATAAATTCCGCATGACTGACTTCAGCTATAACAGTTAGTTTTACAAGAAACGGATCCACAACTTGAGAGCAAACAACGCGTTGTTAAATTGCTAAATACCAAAGTTTCATTTGACGCAAATTTAGATGCTTGGTTAATGATTCATAATAAGTGTAACAAACCCTTATTTACACATATAAAAATTAAATCACTATGCAAATGTTTCTCAATTTCATTAACAAAATTTCTTATGTAGAAAGTAAATTGTTATTACCGTTCAACATAATTAAAATTCTGCTAAATACGGCACATCTACATTTTTTAAATCAACCGTATTAAAAAGTTAATTAAAACTGTAATAGAACTGTACTTTCCAACATTCAAAATTTTGCAATAATTACCAATGGTAAAAACGGAGCCATGCAAAAATAGTCATTTACGTAAAAATTAGGATAGACAGTATTATCGCAAATAATCATAATAAACTTATGACAGATATTACGTACATAATTTTATTTTTAACTGCCCAAATTGGCTCTCTTACCGTTATAAACTTCATAATTTTGTGAGTATTGATTTTTGTGTTGAAGAAGCGATTTTTCCAGATTTTTTTAAGGGGAAAATTCATACTAAACAAATGATTTCGACGCAAAGGTACAGGCGAAAATTTGTGCACATAAAAAGTTGAATTATCCCAAGATTAAAGGTCAAGGTTAAATGGTATTATTTGATCTGACTGGTATAAAAGAAGAGCAAAATTAAATTATTTGCTATTTAGGTGTATAATTATGAAAGGAATTATCACTTCAAAAAACATATCACTTATCCTATGTAGTTGCTCTATTGTACAGAAGTGCGATACAGTATCTTTTAAAGTAAGTTGGCACGTCTACTAAAAACGCTTTCGTCACCGGATATTAAATTTTATATACAGCGTAAATATGTACCTAAAAAGTATTACACGTTTACTTAACGTAAACAATGCGTTCAGAGATAACATAAATACGTACAATATAATCTTTTATACCGTAGTATTCTTGTAAATGTTAATTAGAGACTACTTATCACAAACATTTTATTTTATGTGAATGGAGATGTTTGTCCTGCGCTTATTTACATTTGCGTAAACATTAGCAAATACCATATGATGATCGAATTAACACGACTTAAAATATGAAATTTGTTGGTAGCTCTGCCTGTCGTCTTAAAACGCCTCTATGACAGCTTGGGGTTAAACATTAATTTATAAGGAAAAAAAAGTCGGCAGTAAAATTTGCTCTTGATAGTTCTGAAATTTCTAGATAAGCATATAACAAGAACTACCAACATAAAAAGGGAAATCCTCCTTGGATGACGTTTTTCGATCATATGGTGTTATTTTATTAGTAAAATTACATTTCTACCTTTGTGCTAATGCCAATTTGAGCCTGTCATTTTCATACTTCAACTGCATATCCATAGGATTTGCTGAACCTGTGTTTCCATAAGAACTTTTCTCAGTTTTAATTTGATGGCTTGGACTCTCATTGCTTTGTAATGCAGAAATAGAATGGCTTCTTGGATGTGGGACGTCATCTTCTGATTTAACATTGGCTGTAGCTGGCATAACTGCGCTTCCTATAAAATTAATAGTACATAATGAATAATTCCTTAACAAGATGAAAGTACATTTACCTGGAGGTTCTAATAAGTTATCAGACTGTTCAGGTGTCGCATTTGCTGCTCGTGCAGTTATAGGACTGGCATTTGCGCTTGTTACTGGAGTAACTGCAGAACCTCCATTGGCAGTGACTTTACTTATGGCTGATCTAGTGGCTTCTTTAACTTCATTGAACTTATCAATAAACTGAAAGGAAACATTTAATCACATATTAAACCACTTTCATTGAGAAATACCTTTTGTAATTCAGCTTCTGACGAGAACCCCAATCCATATACAGTGTTTGCCCTAACATCAGACCACTGACCAAACTTCTGTGAGGTTTTAGTGAACGTCATGTTTGGCGTAACTGTGCTATTAATGACAGCTTTCTGTCCTTCCACACTGATAATTCTATACAGACTCCGAGATGAATCATAAAAAAATGAAACACTAACTGCTGTACTCGACGCCGGCATCCAAGAACGTTTAGTTTTCGGGTCGATGTGGAATACATGAGCCTTGCATGTGAAAATTGGCTGTTCACTGTGGACAAAACAAAATTATGAGGAAATCATCAAAGGGGGAGTGGTCATTCCAAAACAAAATATTACAAAAAATACAAAACCACAAAGTGAATGCTTTGTTTCGAAATGTGGCGAAAAAAGAGGTCCATTTTGAAAGATCGAAAATAAAATCTTGATGTAAATAATGCCATTCATAAATTAGAAAAAAATTAATGTACATATGACATATGTGGCAACGTTAGTAAAAACTTGAATTTTATGTAAAATTTGTAATTATTACCCCATTGTGTCCTTGCCAGACGTCATTTATAACAATTTAGGGTAGTGCAAAACAACAAATTGTTCTCTAATTATAACAAGACCACCTTATCACCAACAGTCTGACAACACATGACATACACACAACAACTGTCAAAACTCCATCAATGCAATAGTACCAACCAAATTTGGAAACTCTCATTGACAAAAAACGGAGTTGTAAATCACCCCTAAAACGAATAAAAAATAAATACGGCTTATATTTAAAGCCTACAAACACAAAATTGGGTACTCTTGCTGCTACAATGGAACGTAAAGTGAAAATTGTTGCATTCGGAAATCCTCTGTTAGACACGGTTGTCTTGATTAAAGATGACTTCCTGCTTAAAAAATATGACCTGGAACCTGATGGGCAAAGAGAGATTTTAGGGGACGAAATGGCACGTCTAAAAGAAGACATAAAAAAGTATGTTTTCTTGTAAAGAAAAAAAAATAACTTTTTTTTTTATAGCTGTGAAAAAAGTGTCTCACCTGGGGGCTGTGCACAAAACACCCTCAAAGTTTTACAGTGGCTTTTCCAAAACCAGTCCTTAGCGACGATTTTCGGCGCAATAGGTGACGATGATGAAGGAAGACAACTTAAAAAAATGTTAAATCAACAAGGAGTTGAGACTTCTTATATAATTCATAAGAATTATTCTACAGGTGCTACTGTAGCCCTAGCTGGAGGTCACAGTCGCTCTTTAGTTGCTTGTTTAGGCGCCGCAGAAGTACTTTCTCTCAATGACATTCATTCCCATTCAGAAGTTTCCTCTCAGTTAAATGAAGCTGATTTAGTTTACATGGAGGGATTTTTTCTCACAAAAAGAAGGGAAGTATCGTCTTTCATTCTAAAGTGTTGTATCTCCCTTAATAAAGTATTTGCATTTAATCTCTCTGGAGAATACCTATGTAAGGAATATCTTGACCAAATGCTGTATTTTGTAGAAAATGCTAGTATTATTTTTGGTAACAAACGGGAGTTTGAAACTCTTTCTTCTTTGATGAAAAAGAAAAACGTTGAAGATTTGATAGCAAGACTGAGCAGAGACGGCAAAACTATCGTGATGACGAACGGCGCCCATTCTGTCCTCTGCAGAAGTAGTAACGTCCACTTTGAAACTCAAGCTCCGCCTATGCGAGGCGAAGAAATTGTTGATACCACAGGAGCAGGAGATTCTTTTGTGGCAGGCTTTTTAGCAGGATACCTTTTAAGAAAATCCTTAAAGGCCTGCGTTGAGACGGGTTGTTATGCTGCTCAAGAAATAATCAAGAGGAGAGGATGCACAGTACCTGATTACCCCCCAAGTGCAAAACATTTAATTGCTTAAAGAAAATACAAAAATGTAGCTTAAATTGAATTCCATTTTTAATAGTGATTATAGGCTGTGGTTTAGAGGAACGAGTTTTATTTAAATTTACCGCCAAAATTTAGGGTTTTTGTATCCCTGTCAAACGCAGCATTGACATATAGTGGCACAAGCTCCTTCTTTCTATAATTCGGTGTGATCGACCACGTTTCTTGAAATCTCAAGAAGTCGATAATTTTCAGGTAAACATGCTTTTTATTCGTAAAAACTTCAAAATATGTTTGATACGCAACCTCTATTCTACAATGATTGCAATTATGTGTGGGAAAGTCGTTGATTGCGAACTTTGCAATAAATAAGGTTAAGTGCCGCCATGGTAGTACTGATGTTTTCAATATAATTTTAGCCAACATGGGTCGCGTTCGTACGAAAACCGTGAAAAAGGCATCAAAGGTCATCATCGAGAAGTATTACACTCGCTTGACTCTCGATTTCCATACAAACAAACGCATTTGTGAAGAAATTGCTATTATTCCCACAAAACCACTGAGGAACAAGATTGCTGGTTTCGTTACACATTTAATGAAACGTCTGCGCCACTCTCAGGTCCGTGGAATTTCTATTAAACTTCAGGAAGAAGAAAGAGAAAGGAGGGACAACTATGTTCCTGAAGTGTCAGCTTTGGAGCATGACATTATTGAAGTTGATCCAGAAACTAAGGAAATGTTGAAGATGTTGGACTTCAATAACATTAGTGGATTGCAGCTGACTCAGCCCGCCACAAACACATTCAACAGACGAGCATAAGTTGTATTTTAAGTAATACAAAAATACATTTTCTTTTTCACGTGTAATTGTTTTATTGCAAAAAAATTAGAATTGTTACATAAAATTTGTGTTACAAATAAAATTTAATATAACCGATTAAACCAGGGTTGTGCAGGCACTCCTAAATCTTCATCTGTGAAGACTTCATTTCTCTACAAAGTTAGGTCGATTATAATAATTCAAAACACAATTTGATACTCGTCTTCAGGACTCACCGAAATTGTTAAAAGACGGACAATTTTTCCAAGTACGTTACCAAATAGTGAAAAAATTGAAAACATGAAGCCTCTAATAAGTCCTCTACCAACAAGTTGATCTTTTGGTGATAACATATAAAAATTTAGCAAACTTTCGTCCAACATTTTCCATAGTATGACCGTGATCAACGTGATACCACACATAGACCCAATGAACGAGACAGACGCTCTACAAAAATAATACAGGCCTAAAATTTTAACTGAGTAGTAATTGAAAAAAAAATTAAGCGGCGTTACATTTAAACAAGAAATGTGAATTGTCCGCATAGAGAAGTTCTGCATCGTCTTCGGAGCTATTTTCCACAAGTTCTGTACCACATTCAGATTTATTAACATATGGAATTGTCAAAGATTTTTTGTACGGTTGCTTTGTTAGAGAATACTTTTTTAATAGTCTTGGGTCTGTCCATTGTAGGTCTCTGTTTATTAAAATTAAAAATAAGTTAATTTGTCACAAAATTAGACCTGTAAGGTTGTTCGTTAAGAACAGTTGACTCAATATCTAATTTTCTTTCATTCTGCTCAAAATCGGTCATGGTGTATTTGTCGACAGAAACTTGTTTCGTCAACAGTATATGAGAATTTACTGGCCTGCAAGAAAACTCTGTAGTATAAAATACTAACATTTTGAGCGAACCTGTCAAGTACTGAATCTGTTTTGTGCTCACTGTTCTTCTTCAATACCATTTTAGAAGCTTTAGCACCAGTTCTGTTAACTGTATTGAAGGATGAAACTAATTTGTGTAAACCACTGTTGATTAATCTGAAAAAAATCATTTATGGTAAATTCCTAATATTATCTTTTTACCTTATACTCTTTATCTTTGGAATGATCTACTTTTAAAGATGAACTTGTCCGTATGTTGCCAAAATTTGCTCTGAAAGATTTATTATAAAATTATATTGTTTCAAAAGTGAGATCTCACAGTGTGGTTCTTGAAAGAACTTTTGTGCTTCCTTTTCGATAGTTGTCGTCATCATCTTTGTCTTTAACATAAAGATAAGTCAAACGGAATTTGTCTCAGAAATACTTACTTCTTTTTTCCTTGAAATTTAACATTTTTTGATATCTATCACAAAAATAAAGTAAAATTTCATATTAAAACTGACATTAACAAAAACATAAACAACACTTCCCTGTTGTCTAAGAAACAACCACGTTTCAATAAATGTTAGCTTACTATTAACAAATTATAATTACTAAGAAACAACCCTAAAAATTTGTTGGCACTTTAAAATCCTGTATTAGAATGACTATTTCTCTCACATTATTCAAGCCAATCAAAAGCCTTAAATTTTTAAAGATCAACCAATCAGTGTTAAATTATGCGATAATTTTGTACTAATAATTTATACATACTAGTCCATTTTTTGATATTTTTTTTAATACTGTTTGTAATGATTCTACACACAACCTATTTGGTCCGACACGACATGAAAATTTAATTAAAAGTGGATATTATACAAAGAAAAATAATACTCATTTTTTATTTTTTTAGACAGTACTTTAGATAAAAAACATACATCTCGGAACCGGTACAACATGTCAAAACCTGAAGTTATAGCTGTTTTGTTTTTTATATTATAAATACAACTTTTTATTGTCGAAATAGGAGCAGGAAATCGAAGAAATGTTTTTATAAGCCGTGTAAAGCGAATGACAAAGGAAATTCGTAATTGGTAAGAATTGGTATAATTAGCATGCATTTAAAAAAATCAAATTTTATTCATTTATGGAATGTTAATACAACAATAAAAATTTGTTTAGAGATTATCTCGTTTTTCAAAAATTATATGATTAAAATGCTGGAATGTCAAACCACTGGTAGATTTTGGGCTGTGTCCGGTCGTATTTGTATTCAGCACACCTTTCTCTGAAAAAAAAATAGATTTTGCTTTTGTAAAAAACGTTTTAAACTTTAAAAAAGATGCACATTTTTTAAAACATGCTGACAAAATTTTGTCGGTTGATGAACATACTTCAATTTTGGTTTTAAACAATAAAAAGCATAAATATATAAATTATTATAAATTATGAAACGTTCAAAAGTCTGCGAGAGACGGTCCAAAATCAAAAACGAATAAAAGTAAGAAATAAAAAGAAGATAAGATATTAAAACTGAAGGAGTTATAAATAAAATAGAACTAAAACATTTGGTTTTGTTTAAAACTAAAAAACTATTGTTATAAAATTAAAAACTATTTTGTATCTTTTTTTTTTCTAAATGACACGTTTTGAAATGCCTTGAAATTTTAACTTTTTTATAATAACATAATACTTTAATATACATACTCCTTAGAAACTTCAATAGCTAGAACTAGTATTTATAAAAAACTAAAACAGCTCAAAATAGATTGATATTTTATCTTTATAATAATTTCGGATCTAAAAATCAAAATGTCTACTTACTTGGTAATTGTGTCTATATATTTATTTATATAGTAAATTGAAATAAACTAATTAATAATTGAGCTGAAATACATTTTAAATCATATCTTACCCTGATTTTCTTTTACAATCTATAGCCGGACTGTCTTCTCTAAAACATTGTGGACTAAATATGGTGAAGTAGGTAAATCCAATTTTGTTTGAGGGACTCTTGTTAATTTTTTTTAGACACCGATAAAAGTCCTTTTCGCAGTCACAGTGGAATCGAGGAAAAAGACCCATGTTTGTAATATTACCCTCCGAATGTTTAGGTGGTATAACTGGTTTACATTCATCGTGTTTTTGACAACATTTTTCTGTCTCCAAAAAAAATACCAAGTCTTCATGGGAAAGCGCAGCGTAGCGACCTCTTTCTCCACACCATCTCACATCTGAGAAAATATCAAGGATGTTAAAAGTAAATACCATGAAAAAAATAATTTTTTGTTTGCGCCGCTAAACGATAGCTACTCACATTTATTTTAATGTAATAAATTAATAATTTACCAGCTTATCTTTTATAAGATAAAAAACAAAGAATTTTAATACTCAGTATATAAAAAATTTAACAAGCACTATTTGCAGAAAATTTATAATATAGTTTGTTTTCTGAGATATTAGAGTTTTGTTGAAATTATACATTACATTACTCATAATAAATTTGTTATGTTATGTTATGTTATGTTATGTTATGTTATAATTGTTGTCGAACATTCTTGCAGTGAGTTAATTTTAAAGAATTTTGTGCTCCTAAAATAGTTATTGATATATTTTATATGCTTTTTAATTTAATTTTAATACAATTAATCTTCGGACCTTTTCAATAATAACGTTATATATCTATTTTCTGCATAAAATCATATTTGCAATGTTGATTCTACTTCATTAATGCCTAAACACAGAGTGTCTTTTTCAATTACATGTCATGTAATACCATTATGACAATTTTTTCGAATACCATTAGCAAATTTGGTAATTCTGTATAAATACCTGGGAAAACACTGTGAATAAATTCCATAAACTCTTCTATGGTATCTCCATCAAATAAATTTTTGTCGTGATCTAAACCTGTACTGTACTTCCGTAGTTCCAAAGTTTCTGGTAGTAACTCCGAAAATTCTTTTTGTCCATCAGTGATATTTTTTTCTGTATTTGTCTTGTTCTGGCTCAAATGGTAGTCTTGTACATTCAGACCTCTGTCGTGAAAAACACATTTAACTTTACCACTTACTAATCCTAAGAAAAATGAAATAATAAAACTCGCAATACATACAATTAACGACAACCTCTCATTACACATTTTGAACCACAAGACCATTGCACGAAAACAATAAAAAGTGTTACAAATGCTAATGTCAACATTCTTTATACCGAACGAAGAAAAATAAACAAATTGTTATTTATTGATTGTGTTTAGTCTTTCAGAAGTTCGCAATAACTTTTTCAGCAATTTTTCGTTCTATTTTTGTAATATTCTGGTAAAATGCAGATTCATTCAGTTCACAGTTCTTTCTTTCTTAAACTGCTCACTGTAATTTTGACGTCTCTTGACAGTTTGAATATATTTTATGACAAAATAAATAACTAACTTTTTGATACGATTTTTGGAAATTATTTGTTCGAAAATTCTGTGAAACTTGACACTGAAGAGTATTTTTTCCTAGTCTTTTAGATTTTTAGTATTATTCTATTTAATTTTTGGGAACAATAATAAATAAACTTGAACAACACGAATTTGTTTACTATTTGCACATTTGTATTTCTACGAAAGAGGTAGGGTGCGTACTTGTGTTAAATATAGTACGTCTAAAAATATAAAATCACATTCATTTTCTGTGATATGGAAAGTGGTGATCAGTAGACCGAAAAGATTGTTGCTAATAATCAACGTGAACTTTATTTTCAACAATGAACCCATGCCGTAGCACAGTGTATATTTCAACAATTATTTTCGTTTGTTGTTTTATACTGTTTGCGGGCAGGTAAACTGCGATTTAATTACGTGTTTTTACGACGTTAACTTTTAGATTCTACTCTGTGCAAACCTTTATCAACATTCAAAATTGACTGTAACGTTTGTAAATGCAGTACAAATGGTCGTGAATATTCTTGCACCGAGAGAAAATGTCCAGGGGTTAGTAAATGGATTTGATTTTATTTGGTTATTTTTGGTGATATTACAGGTAGACTGGAGCAGATTTGAAGAAGAAGTGAATGAAGATGGATATGTTCTATTGAAACCAAAACAAACGATGAAGAATAACGACGATTTTGTTTTAACCAGAAAAGTGAGAGGAGCTGCTTTTGCTGATGATGAAATATTTTTAAGTGGAGAAGAAGATGAAAATCAAGAGATAAATATTTCTAACTAAATGTCTTAAATTGTGTGGATATCTTTATACAAGTTTCTATTTCTATTTCTATTTGTATCAATAATGATTACTTAGGGTGCTCTTTTAATTTCTTTCTTAATGAATCTGTAAGAAGTTCTCAATATACATATATCGTTAATTATGGCATAATTAATTGAAAGAAAATAGATGTTTGGTAGATACTGTATTTTTTACATATCATAATTTACAGATAACTACATCTTAGATTGTTATAAAACACATGCCAATGACAAAAGCTTGAAGGGTTACCAACATACTTTTCAAATTTTTAAAATTATGTAGACGCCTTTTTTGTTTTATCCTTGTGAAACTTATCATACCTAAATTAATATTTTAAACTATTATGAATTCTTGAAACAAGGAGAAATACCCAAGTCACGTGATATATCCACCGTACACTGGTGAAACAACGAAATATTTTTTGTTGTATTATAATAATATAGATTATTATTATTATTATTATAAAACTCTTGGTAAAGATTTATGGTAAAATGTATGTAGTTAACAACAAATAAACACTACATTTTTTGAAATCATTCTAGCAACATCCAAGTTAATATACACTTTGAATAAACTATTCTATCGTTAATGGCAATTTTTGGATTAAAACGTTTTTCGAATCCCTCGTAGGTCTTTTACTCCCCCCTCGTATATAAATTGCATCTTGTTTGGGAATTTTTCAGAGTCAGTTGTGGCCTTCCTGGATTTTCCCTTCGAATAAATAAAAAAGACACTTCGGTTTTTCTAACAGTATAAATTCCCAAATGACTCATCGGTTGATCACACATTAAAAACATCATGAAAGATTTTTTGTTATTGTGACTCAGAGATTCGCGATTTAGGGTGTTTATTAAAAATAACTGTCCGCGTCTAGTGGTGGTAACACTGACTTTTTATCTGTCAAAAAGTTGACGTTCTTTTTGTGCGAGGCTGCTCGTCTGACGGAATGGTGTGTGATAAAATCCCAGAAAAAGCTTCAAAAATTGTTGACTGACGAAAGGAACACGTGTTTTTCACACACTTGTACTTGCAAAACCTCAAAATTCCGCCAAAAAGCTTACGCCAACCCGAAGGGTGGCTTCCAAGGGTGAGTGACATTTGATATCGATCCCGTGTTGTAAAGAATTTGTACGAACGAAATGTTGTATGTTTAATTATGAGTATTTTAGGAAATGTTTCCACAAATCGTGTACTTTGAATCATATTGAAGAATCTCTAACCTTGATCTGAGCCCTAAATTTTCCACTGGTCATAAGTGTTCTGTCAATCATGCAATAACCTGTTGTCAGGATGTTCAGAGGGTTGCATGTTTTGCAGAACATATTTAAAGACAATGTTTTTACAACAACAAAAATGGCTTTTCTTGTGTTTACAATAGTTTTATGGACTATTTATTTAAGTGTTTATATACCAATGGAAGTTTCCATGGTTTGTAAATATTTACAAGAAAATAATAAAAAATATCATTCACAATGAATCATGGATAAAAGTGGCATATGAACATTTCATAAATTTTCGTTCATTGTCAGCCTCCATTGACTAACGTGCTTTATCATGCTAATTTCTGCTACAAAGCACACTTTCTTTTTTAAATGTTTTTTCCGTTGATTGTAAAGTTTTTTGTTATTTTCAAGAATGAAATGAATTCGAAATTTGTACAAGAAGTGTGGCTGTATATTTTAAAAGTAACGCCATAATATTATTTTCACATTTTAAAATGTATTTTACAAGAGCCTAGTTTATTGTTCTTCTTTTATTTTAAATCTGCAAAGATTGCGCTTTTCCGTACAATCTCTGTCTATTTAAAAATTAGTGAGTGAGTGCAAAGATGAAGACTATTGCAAGAATTGTGACAACAACGAAAAAGTGTTACCATCACCTAAAGAAGATTCATTTTACTTTTATTTTTTATTTTTGTTTCCCAGTTTTTCTACTTTTAGTATTATTATTTTTATTTGGTGATAACTGATAACGAACTTGACCTATTTCAAATTTATACTGCTTCTATAAAGAAGTGGTAGTAAAGAAAATGTACCCTTTTCCCAGGTTATAAAAGTACTTTCTTTCAGATTAAATGGTGAAACCAAAGGTGCCAAGTCACACGTCCAACCCAAAAAAGGACGCATTTTTTAGAAAACCGAAACAAACTTTTTCCCCATCAGATAGTTTTTTCCTGAAACCATCAGAAAAAAAACTCATCAAAAAGGAAGTTCCTAAAAAGAAAATTTTTAATGACAACAAATTAGACAGATTTTTTGCAAAACCGTCGGAAGCAACAAGCAGTGAGCAAGAAGTCTGTACTAAGAAACCTTTTGACAAAAATAAATGCCGTCAAAACAAGTATAGCTTAAAAAATAAAGTAGATAAATGGAAAAATAAACATGTTAGTCATATTCGGCACGAGTACTTGAAGCAAAAGAACCGATCAAAATTAGGAAATTTTGACGTCCAAAAGGTATATGAGGAAGAAGAGAAGCGACAACAAGAAGAACTTCTTGTGAGTGGTCCGTCGAATGTAGACAATGAGATTAGAATAGAAACCTGCGAAGTTGAGCCATCTAAAAGGAAAAATCGAAGGCAGTGGAAAGAAGCCAAGTCTCTAGAGGAGAAAGAGCAGTTAAGAAAAGAGTTTTTGCAAAGAAAACTTGAAAAGGAAAAGGCGCTTGAGAAATATCGTAAGAAAAAAATAGAAAAGCATAAAAAGCTTAATATGAAGACTAAAAAGGGACAACCGATTATGAAAGGACGCATGGAGCTTCTACTTGAACAGATTCAAGAAAAAATGGGTTCATAAAACTTAAAACTGATAGAAATTGATGTTTTTTCTTGTAAGAATTTACCTAAGTTGTAAATAAAAATTAAATTTTGTTTAAAGGTTTTTGCTTTAAAAGTTTTAAACATATACGGTTACATGTAACATGATCTATTTTATTTGGATTTGTTCAAACTACGGAAAAATGCAAGTACAAACATAATAAAAAGTTTTAATTCTTTAACATGTCAATTCTGCGCGTTTGTACTGTCGACGACTAAGTTTAACTAATTAAGTTTTTTCAATACAATTGCTAAGACAATGCTTTCTACAAATTTTAACTAGAAGTGTCCTAAACGGCCATTAGTGTTGTCTTCTATGCTTGATATATTGATAATTTACCAATAAACGTCAATTGAAAGAAAAAGTATAAGTATGATGTCCAAAATTTATTGTGCGGCACTCTTGAGAAGATAATTATGTAATATTTCTGGTAGTTTATGTTACAAAACTAATACTGACGTCAGTTTTAAAATATGATATCTAAATTAAGAGCAAAGTTGACTTCAACATTTCAACGTTTTTTTCTACATCATATTTCCTTGAACTGAAATCTCCAAAATCTACAAATTTGCTAAACTGCTTCACTGGTTTTAACCTTTTAAAATTTCAGCCTTTTTGATTTCCAACAATGGTCAAATTCCTACATCTTTAAGATTAGAAATACTCTTTGTTAACAAAAATACTTTTTTTTTTCTACAGATTAAGATTTACGGACATGCATGGCGGTCGCGACGCTACCATGATAAGAGTAATGATTAAGCTATTGTCCTCTCTCTATTTTTTTTAATTTTCAGAATCACCAGGTTAACAACTTTTTTAATTTTGAAACGCAACAAATTTATTCTAGTTCACAAAGTCTCTTATTTCCAATAACAGAATCGGAATACAAATAATTATAAATCGAAAAGCAGAGAACCTAACACCATAAGATTTTGAGAATCGGTCAACGTTGGAATTTAAAAGCTGACACTTTAGAATTTGAATAGAGAATTTTGAAATCTGTTAACAAACGAAACTGAATAATTTAAATTTTTTATCACGGATACCAGACAGTTTGTTTATTTGAGTAGTAAGAATTAGATAAACTGATGTCAGTGAGTTCAAAGTAAGTTCGAGTAAGCGGAACGACAGCTCGAATGTAATGAAAGATCACATACCAAAAAAATCATGATTCGTTATTTAGATATACAAAAAAAAACTCTAATGCACGATGTAACATAAGGCAAACAACAGCTTATACCTAAGTGATGATTTTGAAAGTCGTAACTTATAGGTTTATTTAAGAAAGATACTTCTTCAAATTTTCAAATCAAAACACAGAATTGAAAATTGAAAAATGTAATTTTCTTAATAATTACATTTTTTAATAGTTTTAATAAACGTACCAAATACATATATTCAATGATAATAAAATTATGACTTTGTACGTAAGATGTTTACTATGTACCTAAACTTTTTGACTTTGGACTATCCGATTCTCAAGGAAATAGAAACAGTGCTTATATAAAACTTGGTGGTCTGTTGGTGGTTGAGATGTAATGATATCTTGTTGATTGTGAAATAAAATAGATCGGGAATTTTATATACTTAAACGTCAAGAGCTCTAAATTTTTCTAGAAGCTTTCATTCTGATGTATTGTTAGTGTTTCATCACGTGTTTATCATTTTTCTTGTGAAGTGAATGTTTGATGATAAAATAATGTCGATTTCCGCTAATTATTATAATCTAGTTATTACTGCTATAATCATGAATCGTTTATTTAAAGAAAAAAAGTCACACAGACAAGTAGTGATCACCGCATTTAGATTAAATTCTCTTAAAAATTTCATTACTAAGAGTATTTTTTTACAAATTTGTTGTTGACTGTTGAAAACATGTTTCTATGTCAGTTACTTATATCTGTCTTAGATACAATGACTCCGTCACTGTACTATGTACATCTGATTGTGTTATCAGTGTTCCAGGTTGAAGATCACTTTCAATTCATTGGCCGATACTACACTTTGAGAGGGGGGAATACTATAATAGTATGTGGCAAACATGCTAACATATTTGTTGCTATAGGCGTCGGTCAACGCCTTCTTGAAAGTCTTGTTTTTTGAGTCAATTTTGACTCTTTATTAGTTCTCAAAGTCTTTTTCATGTGCTTATGTAAAATTCCCAACGTGCACTTCGGCCCACCTTTTAAGGTAAAGTAGAAAAATTATCTCCTTTATGGAAAAAGGCACAAGTTCGTCAGATTATGCCATGGGGATTATTTTTTCTATTCAAGGCTTTTACGTGGAAAAAAATTACGTCATTTTATTTTCGTCTTAATTTGCTAATTCATTGAGGATCAATAAAGGCAAAACTTGTATTAAACATGAGCCATTTGCCAAAACCGGTTATAACTGATAATGCTAATTTGTGGAAATAGATTTAGATAAATGAATTTTATATTAAGAATTGTTAATCGTGGTGCAATCCTAGTATTTTTTGAAATAAATTCTGGAGTAAAAATACTAGTGCCGCAATTGCGGTAGTTTTTGTTTCAGTTTTTATTATGGATATGTGGAAGCCTGGAACAAAAGATTATAGTCCTAGGTTTGATGTAGGTTGATTAATGTGTAATTGTGTCTATGTTTCTAACTCAAAAATTACATGTTTGATTCGATTTTTCTCGTTGGGAATTATTAATGAATTGACATTCTTGTTTCTAGGGTTGCATTGTGGACGAAGCTTCCCCAGCTACTAGCAGTGCTTTCCTTCCTTATAATTGGAAAATTTTCTTGAACGGAGAGCCTCCCTGGCGGTGTTAATTTACCTAGTTTTTAAGTAGCACCCGCTTTTTTCCTTTAACACATCCTGTGCAGTTCTGAGCACAGGTTGCCTCGTAAGTTATTATCAGTTAAAACAAACTATCCTCTAATTTTTTTCTTTGCAGCTTGCTTATTACAGTATAAGCCCTTAAACAATTTTTATAATTTTATCTTTATAACATATCTTCAAACCTTAAAAAACGAAGATGAAACTCAACAATTCAGACGAACGTGTTCACGTTTTGGATGCTCACTCTAATGTTTGGTCAGTTATTATGGAAATAGCCAATTCCGGTGTCCAAGATGAAGCCTTTTACGTTTGTGACATCGGCGACATCGTCAGGAAGCATAAAACATGGAAGGCTTTTATGCCCAGAGTTGAACCGCATTACGGTAAATATAACACCAAAGAAAACGGTAAGGTATCTTTAAATTTCTGCATTTTTTAGCTGTTAAATGCAACGATAGCCTCACTGTTCTTGAAGTTCTTGCCGCATTAGGCACCGGTTTTGACTGTGCTTCGAAAGTGGAAATCAACAAAGTTTTGTCTTTGGGCGTGAATCCTGACCGCATAATCTTCGCCAATCCTGCAAAACCAGCAAGTCATATACGCCATGCTTCTGCAGCGGGCGTTTCAACAATGACTTTTGACAACGAAACCGAATTGCACAAAGTGAAGAGTTTTTATCCAGATGCAAAACTGGTCATCAGAATTAGATGCGATGCAGCTGATGCTCAGTGTCCTCTTGGAATGAAATTCGGCTGCGATCCTTTAACTGATGCGCCAGCTTTGCTTCAGAAAGCTCAAGAACTGAATTTGAACGTTGTGGGAGTTAGTTTCCATGTCGGTTCAGGTTGTCGAGAAATTTCGGTGTTTACAAGAGCCATTGCAGCAGCACGTAAAGTTTTTGATATGGCATTTAATTTTGGTTACAACTTTGACTTGCTGGATATTGGAGGTGGTTTTCCAGGAGATCGTGGAACATCAATTGATGAAGTAGGTATTTTAGATGTCAGTTTTGTTCTTTTTTAATGTGACAGATTTTTACTATTTTTTTTGCCTGTATAGTAGTTACATTATCATATTGGATACAGCGAATTCAAATGTGATCTATATGGCTAGTTTGTCTTCCGTGACCACCCCAATGTTGAATGTAACATTAACCAGGTGGTATTCATAACGAAAAAAAAAAAATAGAGCGTTTTGTTAAATCTGATAAAAAATGTTGATTTTAAATAATAAATAAAAATTTCGTACAATCGCGAGCAATAAATTTCGGTCTTCAATGCCATCTTTTGCCACGGTGGACATTACTCCATTGTAAACTGATCTTAACTTTTAATAACTGCATTACGTTTATTACCGTCGTTCGAATTTGCACATAATTTATTTTTGAGTTTTTGATCTAACATTTCTGTCACTTTTTTAAATAGCATTCATGACCAAAATTTTTTAGACTTTATTAGTCCTAAAATATTGTGATGCTAAAATATTGTAAAGCCTACTGCAATTACAATTTTTTTAATTACGCAATTTTAAGTATACGTACGCTAACAACACCGCTATATTAAAGCCCTAAATACATTATTTGATCTGTCCTAGTGGCAATTATTTTTATTATACATGGTGGTGCACGATGAGTATATACGAAGTGTCAAAAACTACTAATAGAAATTATTTAAAATTTTTGATATAATGATAAGCAAATGAGTGAAATAGAATGAAAATATTGCCATTTTTGTTCCTTTTTTGTTTATGCCGGGAATAGATGTCAACTTGTTTATTGCAATGGAACATTGTTTTTTTTTAGATCTGCTACAATTTTTGTGTAAAATTGTGAAATTTAATATTCAAAATATTGTATTTGGAACACAATTGTAAAATAATGTTTGGTTGGTGGTCAGTTTTCAATTATTTTAATTTTATAGCTTTGGAATCTAATTGTAAGATTTAAGATATACTGCTTTAAGATAAGTAAATGTTATTTTTTCTCTCAAGTATTTATCTGTTCTTTCCATTGTGTTCAAAGACAAAAACTTACCGCGTAATACCTGGGCAATGAAAGTCAGTTTTATCATTTTATTTCATTATAAATTAAATTTAACACCAGAAACACTCAGACAATAAATTTTAGACGTCATATGTTTTGTCAAAATTCACGAACCAGCTCAGTGCTACATTATTAAGGAACAATAAAGCGATTCAAAAAAAAAAAATTTATTCTGTCCTAAACTAAGAAAACGTTGCACTTTTAACATAAATCTCTTTTCTTTCAGATTGCCGAAGTTGTAAACTCAGCTCTTGATGACTACTTCCCTGATCCATCAGTGCAGATAATTGCAGAACCTGGACGGTTCTACGTCAGTTCTGCGTACACTTTGGCCTGTAACATCCATTCAATCCGTGATGTAATCAGTGACGACGGAGCAAATCGACACAAGATGTACTACATCAACGACGGTGTTTACGGAAGTTTCAATTGTATTCTTTACGATCATCAGAGAGTGGTTCCACAACCATTGCACGAATTACCAGGCACAAAATATTATTCTAGTAGTATTTGGGGTCCCACATGTGACGGCTTGGATCAAGTGGTTGAAGACGTTTTGCTTCCAGAAATGCAAATCGGCGACTGGTTTGTGTTTGAAAACATGGGAGCATACACTTTACCTGTGGCTAGTCCATTTAATGGCTTTCCAGTCGCTAAGGTTCACGTCGTGGCTGATGAGAGTATCTGGTTGTTGATGAAGGATATTTTACCATTGACGGAAGATCATTTTGTGATGAATAATACCATTAATTCTTTCAATGTATCTTTTGATAGTGCTGAAAATCTGGCAATTAACAAGTTTCCGATTAGAATGCATGTACCAAAATCAAATTCTGTTATTGAAGAGCACGTTCTTGAGTACGTTGGGTATCTACATGCTAGCGAATAAATGTAATGAAATGAAACAAAAAAATCTAACTAGCAGTTATAAAGTAGAACAGATTTCCATTGCCAACGAGACCAATTTTTTTATTCTTAATTTTTATATTTTCAAATATCTTCTGTAGCGTTTTATTCATGTTATAAAGAAACAATTGTAAAAGGGGTTCTAAGAGTGAAATTTTGTATTTAATAATATTTGTGTCAATAATATTGAATACAAAATTTTGTTGTGTAAACAAGGGGGCAACTAATGCTTATTCACTTTGGATAAATGGCAGTCTAGTATATTTTTCACTTCCCGTTGATTGAAAATCTACTAGGGTGCATACTATACTATTATTGTGCTTGTAGTTGTAGAAATCATAATAAAATAATTTATCATCAGGGACTGTTTCATTTGTGTCATTAAATTAAACTCTTTGTATTTCCACATCTCAAAAAACGATTCATAACAAAATTTTGCGGGGAAATTACCTACTTTTAGGTTTTTTTTTCGCGTATATTAAATTACAAGTGGAGGAATGATTCAGGAGACTTGCGGATATCCGCAATGAGGTTAAGAAAATGAAGCAATATAATGGAGATGCAAGTCTGGCTTGAGAGAGTAAATGGTTGATACCAAAAACAGAAAAGCCAGTTTTATGGTCTCTAAGATATGTGCAGTAAAAGTCCTAACTTCGTCAATGTTTAATTTTATTAAGTCAGATCGTGTGCTTCTGGCGGAAAATTCTGACTAGCGAACTTCTTCTTGGTATGAAAATTCATCTAGTGAGGCTAACGAAATCAGTAAGTGGATGAAAAGCAGTGCGGAGACGGTAGAATTAAATACTGAATGTCACAAAATTACTAATTATTCTGCAGGGTGGACGGCTATAAGTCAAAGAGCAAAGGCAGGAATAGGAAAACAGTAGTTTGATGACACATTTAATTGACTGGATTTTTTTCCTGCTTAGCAGGAACATAAACTCTATTGGACAAGAATTAAATTATTCATAAATTTA
The DNA here is from genome assembly GCA_030157275.1 of Cynaeus angustus. Taxonomy (NCBI): domain Eukaryota; kingdom Metazoa; phylum Arthropoda; class Insecta; order Coleoptera; family Tenebrionidae; genus Cynaeus; species Cynaeus angustus. Next base: position 20,588,387 of record CM058058.1, read on the forward strand.
AATTTTCGTGCTAGATTGCCATTTAAAAATACCGCCATTTTTAATGCCTTATATGCACGTGTAAAGTAAAAGAGGTTATGTTTGCCAATGTCGTGTGTTAACCTAATCTAAAAAGTGGTGTTCGAAACTCAAAACAAAATGAATTGGAAACGTGTGCAAATTGATGATCCTATGCTAAACTCTGAAGGATTAATTGCCATAGAAGAATGCGTAGATTACTCTTTCTCAGATCTCGTCAAAACAGAAGTAATGTTGTTAACTGAATAATTCGCTGTCAGAAGATTTCAATTTGAAATTACAATTTTGGACTAGTTTGCCAGATTCGAAATATTAATACGACTGAAAATGTTATAACGACATATAGTTGCTTGCACAGTTTTAGATAGAAATGAAATTTCAAGTTGAAATCTAAATATACCCACTGTTAATCCTTTTGTATTAATTCAACTCTTTATAGAGTCCTAAACGAAAAAACAAAGATGTTACTGAGAAAATACCAAAGAAAAAACGAAAAGTGTTATTGGAAAAAGTAGAAACAACATTGACACCTTCAAAAAGTGGCTCAAGTGTTGATACAAACCTAGTGGTATCAGAGACTGCAGATAAAGGGGACGATTATCATACATGGATTAATTTTGGGCTACCTGATTCTATTATAAAGGCACTTATTGCGCAAGGTTTTAAACAACCTACTAATATACAATCATTAACTTTACCAGCTGCAGTTTTAGGTTGTAACTTTTTTCTTATTTAGAGAATATTATATTTTTGTTTGTAGGACGTAAAAACATAGTTGGGGCAGCTGAAACGGGGAGTGGGAAAACTTTGGCATTTGGTCTACCAATTCTAGCAGGGATTTTAAAGGAAAAACTTAAAGATTCAGAGAATACAATGAAGAAGCCCTTGTATGCCCTAATATTAACTCCAACCAGAGAATTGGCTTTTCAAGTGAAGAATCATATCCAGGCTGCAGCAAAATTTACAGGTAATTACTGAATAAATAAATTAGTGAACTATGACAGTTTCAAGTTCTATGTCTAGAGCTCCCAGAATCTAAACTCTTAGATCTTATATTTTTGATTCTGACATTCTTAGAAGTCAATTTTTTATTCCATGGTTTTTAGGACGCATTTCTTGATCCCTAAATTTTTAGGTTTAGCTAAATACTAAAATTTTCTTAGGATCCTGAAAACATAGTTATGTATGAAAATCTAAATATTTATAATTCTTCATAGATGTAACCGTCGCCGTCGTTATCGGCGGTATGGCCGCTGTGAAGCAAGAAAGAATTCTAAGCAAACGTCCAGAAATCGTAGTGGCAACTCCCGGTCGACTTTGGGAACTAATCCAAGAAGGCAACGAGCATTTATCCCAAGTAGATAACATCAGGTTTGGAACCATTATAATCTAACTGTTATTTTTATCTGATATACTCTCAGTTACTTAGCAATTGATGAAACAGACAGAATGCTAGAAGCTGGACATTTTGAAGAACTTCACAGTCTGTTAGAACGTATCAACTTCGATAAAACAAAATCTGAGAAACGCCAAAACTTTGTGTTTTCTGCTACGCTCTCTCTGGTTCACGACTTGCCAAAATATTTAATGAAAAAAACGAAAACCTCTAAAATGATCCCACAACAAAAATTACAAAAGATTATCAGCACTTTGGGTATAACAAATCCAAAGATTGTGGACATCACCCAAGGGGCTACCGTTCCGGAGACCTTAATGGAAAGCAGAATAAGCTGTGCTTTTGAGGAGAAAGATTATTATCTTTATTATTTTCTCCAGAAGCATCCAGGACGAACTTTGATCTTTTGTAATTCAGTGGGTTGTGTAAAGAGATTATCAAATTTGCTTGGGATTTTAGGATGTAAGCCTTTACCACTTCATGCTTCAATGCAACAAAGACAAAGATTAAAAAACTTGGAACGGTAGGTTTAATTTTGGAAATCACAAGTTTGGAAAAATATTTATAGGTTCCGAGATGATGATCGAGCGATTTTGGTGGCAACTGATGTTGCTGCTAGAGGTTTGGACATTCCGAAAATTGAGCACGTGTTGCATTATCAGACCCCAAGAACGAGTGAAGGTTACATTCATAGGTCAGGACGGACAGCTCGAGCTTCGCAAAATGGCTTAACGCTTCTTTTAATGGAACCATCAGAAATAAAAAATTATATTAAGCTATGTAAAACATTAAACAGAAGTAAGTTTTTGGTAAAGCATTATAACATTTAATTTAATTTTTGATACGTCGTACATGTTAAAAATATGAATTTAAGCTTTTAATAGACTACTATTGACTCGCTGTTTTAGCTGAAGACTTACCATCATTTCCCATCCAAGAAGATTATTTAAAAGCTGTAAAACAAAGAGTCAACTTGGCTCGGGAAATCGATAAACTGAATTTAGATGTTCGCAAAAGCAACGCAGAAGAAGGTTGGCTGCAGAAAGCAGCAAGAGAAATGGACATCATTGTTGACGATTTGTATCCTTTGATTGTTGTAATACCTTTTTCATGTCTTTAAAAACTACCTTAACTCATTCTTAGTTCTAAAAAACACGACATAGAAGATATGCCATCCCAGAAAAGAGTCGTTGAAGTTAAACGGAAACAGCTGAATACTTTACTTGCAAAACCGATCTTTCCCAAAGGCTTCAGTGGCAAATATCCATCTCATTTAGGAGACTTTTTAGAACAAGATAGTGGCTCTGCTGTTCAATTATTAAAAAATAACATGGGCAAACCTGGAAAGAAACGAAAAACTGTCCCTCTGTACAAACCAAACAAGACCGTAAAAGTCAAGAAAAGATAATAAACTGGAGAACGGATTTATTTTTAGCTATACAAATTAAAATATTTTTAAAATTCTGGAAACAACACTGTTGTATAACATTGCAGTAAACAAATAAAAATTACTTAAAATACTCTTCAACATCACTCAATTACTTTCAAAACCACCCGTCGTCGTTTTTTTGCGGAAGACGTATTAAGAACTGTTCGCTTACTTAAATCACTGTTTTGTAAACTACTGTCAACGCTTGAATTATTATTTGAAACAGCATGATGCAAGTTTTCGTCCAGTTTACTAGTGTCGACGCTACTTTTGTCCAGAGTGATATTCAAATCTTCTTTTAAGGTTTGAAGATCTACAGATCCACGGAGAGGGGACGATGTAATAGCCGATGAGCTCAGATTTCCATCGAAATAATTTTCTATAGGTGATCGCTCATCAATTAAATGTAAAACTGGAATATCTCCTTCATCTGTCAAATTTACTGTACTTATGTTGGACTTAAGCGGTGTAAGTGAGAACGATTTTAATGGGTTTTCGTCGTCTTTGGACGTTTGACTTTCTAAATTTTCTGAAAATGAGTCGGTTGATTTTTCCATTTTTTCTCTGCTACTGTTTCTCCTCGCGGCGCTCCTGAGAACACGATCTGACGATTCTAGAGGTTCCTCTTCTTGTTTTTCTTTTTTGCTACTTGATATGGTTTTTTCTTTTGACTCCTTCTTTGCGCTCCCGTCTTTTGATTTTTTTAATCTTGGATCGGCGATAAGTTTTGGTTCCTTATCTTTATTCGTTAGAAGCTTAATATTTTCTTTGCTGTGATCTTGTTTTTCTGGTTCTAATGTTGTCTCTGTGTTTTCATCATTTACTTTTACGCTTTCTTCATTCTTTGTCTCAGAGCAGCTGGTGATTGTAGTGTTATCCACCTGTTTCTCTTGCTTGCTTGAAGCAGTAGTGACTTCATTTTTTTCTTGAACATTAATTTTTTCACCAGTTGGATCTTTTGTATCAACATTATCAATATCCTTGCTTTTAGTAACAATGGAATTATCTAGTTCCCCAAAAACAGCATTTTTTACATGAGCAATAAGTTTTGGACTAAATATGCTCTGTTCAGATTCTGTATTAAAAACTCCTAAGCGCCTTTGCAATTTTGTAGTTACATCTTGGATTCTGGCCGTTTTACATTTAGTGTCGCGTTTGACTTTGTCTTGTACTGGAGGTTTTTTGTTTTCAAGTAGTTTTATCTGTACAGTCTCTTCTTTTTTGCTTTCAGTTGTTGTTTTCACTAGTTCGCATTTATTTGTACTAGCAGCCACAGGTTCAATAACATCTTTATCTTGCATAAGATCTACTTTTTTTGTTGGTTCGGATGAAGACTCTACTTTGGTTTGGACCTTTGCAGAATTGCTATTTTCATCAGATGTTTGTTTGTCTTTTTTAATATTCTCTACACCAACAGTAATATCAATGTTTAGATTTTCGCTCCTTTTATCCTTTGGCATTTCTTTTTTAGTTTCATTGATTGCTTCCATTTCTACAACTTTCTTTTCACTTACTTTAACTTCTGTTGGTAATGTGAGGTCTTTCTTCATTGTTACTTCCTTGTGTTTCTTGTCCTCTTTACTTTTAACATCTTTTGTATCCCTCTTACTTGATGTTTTCTGCCTATCCTCTTTTTTGTGTGTTTTTGGTTTATCTTCAGTTTCTCTGTTCTTTGCCTTTGTTTTATCATTATCATTTGCAGTTGTTTTTGGTTTGTCCAAGTCTTTACTACCTGCCACAGAACCAATAGTTTTATTCTCTACACCTTTGCCAGTTTCAGTGTTTATTGTTGTCACTTTGGAGGGTTTTTGTTCTGGATTTTTGTTGCTTTTAGTAATTTTTCCGTCTCCAGTTGTTTTCATTTTATGGGAGCTCTCCCTAAAATTAGTGAAAATTCATTCGATTTTGTGATAATGTAACTTGAGAAAATGAATACCTATGTTCATACTTTTGACTATTGTGAGAATGTTTATCAGATGGGTTACTTTTATATTCTTTTTTGTGATCATCCTTGCTTCTGCTAGATGAATGTTTGTGTCTTTCCCTGGACTTTGAGCGACTTTTATTTCTTTTGTAGTGTGTGGGACTGTGGAAACTTCTGTGACTATCAAAATCTCTCTTTGTTCTTTTAACCTGGGTGTCATTTTCATTTGAACTTACACTATTTTCACGCGGGCGCTTGCCTGTGGGAGGCGCTACTTTGCCAAGAAGAACATACTGATCAAGTTGAGCTCTTAACTCACTTATGATTCTATCTTTTCTATCAATTTCTGCTTTCGCAGTTTTATAGAGTTCAGATATATTTCTCGCTAAATTGTCACGGGTTTGTTTAATCTCTGTCAAATTGGTATTTAATTTTTCAACATTGCTTTCTAGAGACTGACTGCGTTCTTCTAATAATTTGACTTGTTCTTGAAGCTGTAAAATAAAAAGTTTATACAAATCATTTCAATTGAATTATCTACTTTTTCAGCTTCCTCTTCCAAACAACGTTCTTCTGGTAAATTCTCGTATATATCGAAGTCTTCCATTTCGTCGCTCATATCTGTATTTGTACCTCCCATGTTGAACACAAAACATAACCTACACAAATGGCGTATGAAGCGCCATAATCAAAACATCGAAAAATCTGAACATCGATAATTGAATGTATAACAACTAATAACGAAATTGCAAAAGTTTACAGTAAAGTAAAATTACAGTCCAGAAATTAGTACTTAAATAAACTATTTTAGCACCAGGTATAATCATCATCAAGGCAATTTTTTATTTATTTTTTTATCGATGTAAATACATTTAGCACTTGAACATCGAACACCAGATGCTTCATGTCATTTTTGACTTACGTAGCGAGGTCATCGTCAGATGGCGCGACTAAAATCAGTTGATATTTTCGTATTTTAGTTTACGTGTAAGCAGTGTGTAATTTTAATTTATTAAAATCGATCAAGCCTTTGGATTTTTGGTTAAAATTTTGTATTAGCATGTTGTAAATATTGTTATAATTTTTATAAATACCTATTTATTAATCCCATCGACAAAAGATTAGGATCTTACTTTTGGCTCCAAAAGGTGAAGAAAAAACAACAAAATTGAATGAATAATATGGAATACAGTTTTATTATGGATAACGACAGCGGATATGTTTCACATAATCAAGAATCCAACTTTGATTCTTCTTCTGAAACTATGTGTCCCGTGAGGTCGACCACCCATGACTTTCATATCAATGAAGATGCTCTGCTTGAACAACCATTGATAAATCACATGCATAATAATATGAAACATTTTGAATCATTTGATTCAGTTATAAATAGCTCTCAAGAAAGTGTAAAAACTGAGTTCAGTGGATTTGAAGACTCTGATTCCTCATTTGTAATTCCTCAGGTTCAACCAATTGTTTATGATGGGAGTGGTAAGTAGATTATAATATTTATAGTATGATTGCTCTGTTTACACGTGCAAAGTGTGTTAACAAAACACCTAATATTTATTAGGATATAATATACCGCATGATCCACAAAATTTTTATTTAGGGTAGGCTTTGAAAGAAAAATAGTAGTCAAATTATGATTTTTTTAATATCCATTGGTACTGTATTGCATACTGTAAATATATATTTATATATTACGATATTCTAATTTAGATGAGTATAAATTAAATTGTTACGCAGTACGATCACGAGGTATGTAGAGCAATTTTAATAACAACAGGCTTTAGTCAGCTTTTTAACCACATGATTGACATTTTCTATCCAAGAAAGCTTGGTATCTATAAACAATATCAGCATTTTTGATGAGTATAGAAAAGTAGAAAAGTATAGAGTTACTGTTTAATATCAGTTTGTTGTTATGACACCATCTGATTAATTTTGCGCAATGCAATGACTTAGCATTGGGTCTTTTATATTCTTTTAATTTCGTACATATTTTTCAGTTCCTTTCTGTTTTAATCTTTCAACACCCTTTGAAGATCTTTAAGTTTTAGTTATGTTTTAATTCAAGACTTCTCCAAGCATATTTTTTGTCTTGATAATATTTAATGTCTTTAATGTGTAGAAATATTGCCACAAAAGACTGAAATACTGTAAGAAAAACAAATTATTTTCTAGTTATTTTTAATTTGAATCGAGGTTAATATTAAAGCTGGTCCTAAATAAAATCTAAAAAACAATAAAAAATGCTGTTTTGAGATAAAGTTAGTCTACCCAATTTCTCGACATAATAAGTCTGGGGTAATAAACGGTAAACTCTATCATACGAATCTATTTTTTTTTAAATAAATTTTGAATTGAATCTAGAACTGCAAATTGAGTACCAATTATTCGATGGATTGCTGAACAAATGGAAATAACATGTTACTTTTTATTTTATTTTTTTTGTCCACCTATATTTATGTTTGTTTCTGGTCTAAATATGTGTTATTTCCATAGTCAGCCGTCATTTTTATATGAACCGACGTTAACTAAACCTCTATAATTGCAGTATTCGAGCCCGACATGGGGCATATTGATATCACAAAATAAAGTAAGAACGTACAACTCAAAGTATTTGTTTTGAGGTGTTTTTTTTTTAATTTAGTTCATTTTATAACTTTTTTTGTTAAGTTTATGAATAAGGTAAATATAAGCTTATTCGGTATAATATTCAACATAGTCTCGTAAATCAGGCAAATCTTATGTTTTCATAATTTTGGCTTTTCACCTGATGAACTAAACTAAAGTGGTAGGTTTTATTCTCTATATGTTAATTTTTTAAGGAGTAAGACCTAATGTAATAGAAAAAAAAATGTGTATCGGGTGTTCATTTAATAATCCAGTAGCATTACTTGTCAAAATCATGTGTTTTGGAAAACGTATGTCGCATTGTTAACAAATATAACTATTAAATGACAGCAACACTTGAGTAATTAGAACAACGTAAATCCCTCTTGGAAAGAACTGATTTTTGTGCAAAAGAAACAAACTACGCAAATAAACACGATTATGATCACAAAAAACTATACAAGTACACGTGAGTAAAATCAACAGTTCAAGTTGACAGAAAGAACGAATGAATGACATTACGACATGCCTCCACGCAAACAAAAAAAATAGGTAATACTGCCAAGATATCAAATGAACACACGATACAAACGTGTTATATCTGAGGCATAAAAATCTTTTGCGGCCACTGTATATTTTTAAATTCTTACATTTTCTCTTCTAATAGAGTTTCATATATATATTCATACATATTCATATAATTAACTCATGATTTAATGTTTTTAATGTATTTTTTTGAATTTTTGATTATAGTTACAAACAGCCGTAATTTAGTGGTCAGAGGGAATAAGTTGTTAAATCTACAATCACAACTTTTCAGGACAGCGCGTTTTTACTTTTGAACTATTCCTGTAAATCCAGTTAAAAAAATGTGTGGATATCTATGAGACTCACATGAATATCTATTTTTTTTTTCAAAAACTGGATTTACAGTAAATCCTGAGCTGATCAGACCAGAGTGTTATTACGTGTGACTTTAGATTGGAAAAAATAGATCGTTAGGTTCTTGATTTTTAGAAATTCTCAGTTTCAAAATCTTATATAAATTAATAATAATAATAATAACAATAACAATAATAATACCGTGGAAGGAGAAATCGAAACTTTTTGTTGAAACACCTTGTAAGAACACATGTACGTTACGTCCTGCCGATTTGGAATTGGTGCTTTATGGAATGAGAACAAACTGTAATATTGTAACTCGCGCTATCGGTCAATAATGTTCCATTAGAAAGTCTGTAAATAGAAGAGATAACTTGGTTACCTGATGTAGGATACCAAACGTTCAGCAACTTCTTGTATTCAACCGCTATACATTTTCATCGACTAAATTATATACAATACGGTTATATGTTAAGCAATTTAAATTCAGTGATTACAATTACTGCATTTTGATTTTTTACGCGTTAACAGTTTTCTAGACGGCACTAAATAATACTTGCAGGCTTTTTGTATGTTCTCTTTCTGTTATCTTTCTGCAAATAGGTGATTATTATAGTACATTTCCTACATCGCTCTAGCATTTGATAAGAATGAAAAGAATTAGTGTCGTAAACGAGGTTTTTATGGGTCTCGTTAAGTATTTGAAAATAGCATGATTATCATTAGTTCCATTATAATAGAAGAAAACTCATAGTTAGCCTTCAGTTAAATCCCAAACCCTAAACTGTTCACTTGTGCTCTGTGTAATTAAAAAAAAATAATCTAATTGTATCCTTATTGTGCAGCTCCTGAAGACATCAAGATTGTTTCACACAAAGTTCTCGCAAACGTAACGAATACATACGATCAGAATACAAATCAGTCTGTGATCAAGAACGCACCTAGTGATAAAGAGAATATTCCACCTATAGAAACCCCGAAGAAACTCTATCGCAATTTATTATCATCAGAAATAAGCCCTGATTTATTCAGCGAGGAAGAAGAAACATCTTCAGTTATACTCCCCAAACAAAAGTCCCCAATGAAGAAAGAAACCCCGAAGAATCATTGCAGCAAGGATACGAAACTACTTAGAAATGTACAGTCTTCTTTAAGCGGAGTTCATCCTCCACCTAGTGTTACAATGATTCAAATGAGCGTATCAGAAATGCTCGACAAGATTAACGACAATAAGAATTTATTTTGGAATGCTTCAAGTACAGCAACTGAAGTTCCAAAATCGTTACTCATTAACGATACTGTCGAATGTGTTAATAGAAAATGGCCTGAAATTTTAAAAGCGCGATACCACGGCTTGCAGTAAGTTAAAAGGTCACTTCTTGGTAAATTTATTTTAATTTAATTTTTTGTGTTACAGTTATAATCGGAGTAAAATTTCCGAAGATTTTGAACATTTATGTTTAAAATATGCAGAACGTTACGTAGGGGCTGAAACGCAGTCGTCTTGTAGAGTTTTCGAATCGAATCCGCCAAGCTCCCAGAAACGAAAAATGATAAAATCGAGGTGGACCGTCAAGTCGCCTGGAAGAAGACTAAGCCATCTTGCTAGACGAAGAATCACTTTTTCAAGTGCAAATTTGCAAGCTAGTAGTAGCTCGGCCATTTTGGGGTCCCGTGCTCGGCAAATATTGGTAGATGCCAGGTATGAGAGTTGTTAGACATTTGCGTAATTTAAACAAACCTAAACTTCGTGTTGAAAATAAGTAAAATGGTTTAAACCACTTTGTCTGATGAAATTAAAATACGTTTAGTATTTGTTATTTTATGTTATACTTTTGTTGCAGAAAATTGAATTTCTTGAAAACCAGTCCGAAGAAGAGTCCTAGAAAGACTCCTTCAAAAAGCCCATTTAAGATTCGTAAAAACACTCCGAGCAGTTCTGCTAAAAAAAAATTGGCATTGAGATTTCGCGAAATGTCCGGTGAACTCGAAAACATCGCTCCTAGTACTTCTTCAGATCATTCTGTGCTTACATTTGAGCGAACGCTCTTCAACAACGACAAAGGTAATGGCCCTAAGCATCTTTTTAGTTATCTAACCGACAATTTTTTATAGGGAGATCTATCGAGAAAAAATCCACCAAGAGAGCTTTGTTTCTCTCACCGCTCAAAAATTCGCCCAAAAAATCTCCCATGAAAACGTGTGCTTTGGACAAAAAACGTAAACGAACAGATTCCGATAGTAGCAATCCCTCGAAGTTCGCACGAAGTTTTTCTTTCGACTCCCGATCTTCAAAATCTGACTCGAATTTGCTATTAAACCGAACTTTGAGTGAATCATTCGCATCAAAATCAGAAGAACTTTCAGATCAACATAAAAAGAAACTTCAGTGGGCTGTTTATGAGTCACTTCGTTTACAAAATATCACACCCACACATCCCCAGTATAAAGTTTTCGCATCGGTTTTGGCTAGAGTTACTAGAAAATTCCTGCCAAACCAGCGATTTGAAGGAAGAACCACCGAAAAGATGTTCAGAATTGCGCGTCAGCATTCATATGCTGTAGTCAAAGGAAAGACTGTTGATGAAATCGTTAACGAGTTTCTGAGAAATAGAATGAAGAATCAGAAGCCACAAGGGTATATTGGACTTGAAGAGTTCAACAAAATGAAGAATGAAACGGCTGCTGATAAAGAAAACGTACCGGCTAAAATTAATGTTATGCAGAGCTTGGAAAAGAGTAGAGAACACTTGGGACCTAAGCCGAGGTTTTTTAGTCAAAATAGGATAGATCAAATTAAAAAAGTCATTTCTTTTGAAGAAAAAGAGACGTAGGATTTAATTTTTAAACGTTAGGTAACATGTTTTTCTCACTTCAGTGCAATAAATATATGCATCCTTCTGTAGAAAATAATCTCAAGTGTGATGTGAAAGAGACAAGGTTTTGTTTTTGAAAGATGAAACAAAACAACATAACTAATCTCTATTGAGGCAGAATTAATCGAGGCTATAACCTACTTTAATCCAAGAGCTATTTTTTGTTCTGAAATTCTGAAATTATTAATGTAATTAAAGGAGCTTTAAATTATCACATTTGAGTAATTCTAAATTAACTTGTAAAAATTTTGATATTAGAAGAATGCGACTGTTGTGAAAATATCCTCAGTGGAACATTAATTTTTAAGTAAAGAAGTGAACTTGCACTGTAATAAGTTTCTTATTTTATTGTATTTTTTCAATAAAGATAAAAATAGGATTGGTGTTTTAAATCCTTGGAAAAAACCTACCTTTTTTTATTGTTCGAATGACTCGCAATGATATTACAGGTGAATATAAAACAGGTAAAATTATTGTTTATCTTTTTATCTTATCTAGTTAGTCTAGTAAGTCAGAACGCAGTAGATATTAATCATTAAGTTCTTAACTTTGATCACGATGGGGTCGTCAAGCAGCAGTTTAACAGAAGATATTTTGGATGAATATTCCATGTTAACCTACTTAAGCAAGACGGAAATTTTGAAGTAAGTGTTTTTTTTAGAGTGTCTTTTAGGAGTAGATTTATAAATGGACTTTGATGCTTTTATTGCAGCTTGTACAAAACGATTAACAATTTGAGACCTGAGCATCTACAAAATTTTGATTATCGATATTCTGTTGATCAAATCGAGCATGCGTTTCCTCAGTTAAAGGTAAACTGCTTATATATTAATGTGAAGTTAATGAAAAAATTTTCAGTTTAATCCATTTAGAGATAGAATATATAAAGTGTTTTCTTCCCAAAAAGATTATAAACTATCTTTTGAAGATATTCTCGATTTATGTTCAGTGATGTCACAAAAATGCCCTGACAAAGTGAAAGCAACATGGGCCTTCCGAATTTTTGGTGAGTATTTCATCTGGAGCTTTGCCAAACATTTAGACATTTTTTTTTGGGTAAAAATCGCGAAACCACCCAATCATATTTAAATCACTGAATTAATGATTGATTTTTTAGATTTTGACGAAGACGGTGCTGTGGGTGAAAGAGACCTAATGACAGTCATCGACAGGTTGACTAATTCGCACGAAGGTGACAATCGAATTGAATACAACGATCAGAAACACATAATTCAAGTGGTAACCTTCAAACGTATTCACATTTATTAATTATTAACAAACATTTTCAGTTACTTAAAGAAATGGATCTTGAATCGAACGGTACAATCGGTCAATCAGAATTTGAACACGCAGTTGGAAAAATGTCTGACTTTCCACAAACATTTCGTTTTAGATTCTAGTGTTTCTTTGTTTTGTTTTTTTATCTTAATCGCTGTCTTAATCTCTGTTGTAAACATGTTTCAAAATTACTTTATGAATTTAATTTATCTTTTGTATTTGATATCGCTGATAGGGTCATAACGACCAGTCAGCGCTCGCTCTGGTAACAAAGGGCTTTTGTAACTACGTTCCAGAGTTAAAGGAAGGACCTGTGGACTCTTGTACTTGACATATGTTTGAGGGGCCTTCAAGTATTTGCTAAAAAATAAATAAAAATAAACTGTATATAAATATAACGAGTGTTTTCCTTACGTTGTTGGATCCGGTGCGCACTGGTAATTGTAATCAGAAGACTTGAAGTAGTTAAGGGGATGGAGTCGACCCATTTGGTCTTTATACTGATCACGGTGAAGCTGACATGCCTAAAGAGTAGGATAAATTAGATTTTTGCTAGTAATGAAATAAACATATACAGAGGAACTTTGAGATTTTGCTAGAGAGAAAATAAAACCTGCCGAGGACAAGGGTTGTTAAGTACGTTAAAAGTGATCTCATAAAAGCTAATTAATAGTATAAAATAGTCATTTTGATCTCAAAATAACTGTAAAAAATACTTTTTTAGGAGAAAACAATCGAGAACATTTTGTAAATATGCTATTAGGAAGTAAAAATTATCATTATTACAAGTGTATTTATAAATAATGTGTATTTAATATTCCTTCTATTCCATTTTCAACAAATGAAAATAGTTGTTTTTTAAACATTTTAGCAGTTTTTTTTTTGCAAAACATTTTCGATACATCAATTCGACATTGTTCGAAAAGAGTTTAATTCTAGTTATAATTACCGATATATTTTTTTTAATTTGTAAATTTCACATTTAGTAGAATTGTATTTCATATAATCTTGTCGGACGTACATGCAATTGCAACAAGAGGCAACGTGTTGTCGGCTGTTTTCCTCATGTTTTAACTTCTTTATGGTTTTGTGGTTATGGAAGAGTTTTAAATACTTAATTCAAAAATGTCCCCTCAATTTCTTAACAGCTATTTGGGAGAGCATTCTTTATCTGAGTCATCAAAATTTGATGATTCTGACGAAGAAATGAAAAAAATATTGTACATAATTTGTAAATAATTTAGTAAAATATATTATATGTGTATAATAAAATGTAAAAAAAACGTTGATTCAAATTAAAAAAAAAAGAAAAACAGTAAATTTTATATAATTTTTTTACATCTTATTCATTAACATTAAACATTAAATTACACATATTTTGTACAAAATTTGATAAATTACGGTATTGAGGACCTATTGATAGAATAATACAATAAAAAAATATTGACTGTGATGTCCGATAAGATTGTAATAAATATAATTCTACTAAATGCAGAATTTAAAAATTAGAAAATTGACGATTATCTAGAATAAAACTCTTTGAACAATTTAGAATCGATGTATGTTAGCAAAAATTTGTTGAAATGTTGAAAAATCTACAATTTTTATTTCTTTAAAATGTAATAGAATTAGACATAGGAATAATATGTAGATATGATTTATAAACACATTTATACTAAGCAATGGCATATTTATAAAATGTTCCCGATTGTTTTCCGCCAAATAAATATATTGGGACCAAAATAATCATTTTATACTATAAATTAACTTTTTTTAGAGGTACAAAAATTCGATCATTTTTAACATTGTTCATCACCATTTGTCAAGTTTAACCTTTTATCCTGCCGTCTAAGTGATTAAATAACAAAATCAAAAGATTTATTCAGTTCAGTTGTTCACAAAAACTTAACATTAAGTTAGCTTTTTTATTCAACCAAGGTAATTGCTTATGCAAAAAGACATTAAAACCCACTTTTTGTTTCTGAAAGAGTAACCGAAAAAAATTATAAACGATTGTCAATAAAAGGATAAAAACATGTTTCAAAAATAAAATTTCAATGTTACGGCAGCATTGAGGTAATAAATCAAACAATTTAGTTAAAAACAGAGTCGCGTCTCTTAACCTTCGGTTAAAAAATTGATAAAGAAAAAAATAAGATACGTGCAGTCAAGGATGAATTTCCAAACTGTTTAAAAAATAAAATCGATACAATAATATACAGAAAAAGCAATGATCTAGAAATTACTATTAACACATCGATTGTATTTGAAACGAACTTTGAATGTTTCAAGATCACAATGTACACTAAAACAAAGTATTAGAAAGTTAGATATGCTTAATGGAAGATAAGGCTGTAAGCAATGTAAGCATTATAATAAAATTTACAGCAAATCATTTTTTTTTTAAATTCAATGGGGTCTTTTATATCGAGGTTGGTAAATGAGCACTTAAAATAAATATAAAAATATACTGTATCCTTCTCAGGCTTTCTGTTCACAAGATATAGTTAGTTAAAGTTGCTAGAAATACGGTTTTCAGAGGCCACATTAATGGAATGTAATCATTAGAATAATATATACCTATTTTGCACTTCTTATACACCCACATGATGCAAAACTGGTCTCTTCAGAAAAAGAGCGAAACCATGACACATTTTTTTTTTTTTAAATGAGACAGCTCATGTATTTTTGCTATTTAAGATTTACTTTATTCCTTTTTTAATTCTTGCTCAAAGTATGTTAGGGTCAAGGTTTTTTGAGAAATTTAACAATATTCGGAGAATATTACCAACAAAGGTTGGTAATACGGAATTATAAAACGAAAATATAACTCGATGTTTTCACTTTTTTTTAAAATTTTGTTAAAGAAAAAAGTTCAGATAATACAATTTTACGATTTACTAAAATAGAATATTATATTTTTTTGTAAACAGTTTATACCACGAATGTTTCTGGCATTGAAACAACCAATCTAATCGATGACGGCTAAGATATTTGTTGATGATATTTTGTGGTATGGTATAAAAAACAATTGTGCAATTTTTTGAAATATTGAGCCAATAATTATATAAGATTATTATATGTTATAAGGTTTCTCGTTGATAAAATAAACAAACAATCTATAATATACAAAATATTACAAGATTGTCATTGATGGTAGAATTTAAATATTTTGCAAGAGACAGCAATTTTTAAAATTTGCAAAGTGCATATATTTAAGCAATACCACTCATATAGACAATAATTACAATTTTTGAAACAAGGTGGTTTAGATTGTTAAAACTCTTGCATACCTTGATATTGGCTGCCAATTAAAAACTGAAATTTTAGTTTATTATAACTCTAGTAAACCTTTGAATGTTGGAATAAATTTATTTATAACAGTTTTAAATACCTAATGCATATGGAATTAAATTTTCTTAACTTCTCTAAACCACTTATATATAAAATATTATTATTTATGTATAAATTGATAAAATCTCTTACGATTTCTATAGTCGAACAGTTATTTGCTACACTTTTTTACGTCTTTTGGGGCATTTATTACAATTATTTGTCTTTTTTATTTTTAGACATTTTGTTTTAAGTTAAAGTTTTTTCACATTTTTTTTTTTGTAAACTTACCATGTAAAAATCATCAATCTCTTGCTGTCGTCCTGGATCCAACATACTAAACTTTGATTGAGGCATTCTTATAAATTTTTCTAAATTGTTCGATTTATTTAACAATGCGATGTCGGCTGAAGGGGTGTACTGAATCTCAATGTCGCCCCATGTATATGGAAGAGACTAGAAAAGAAGTCGCTAACGGAAATAACTTCGGTGAAAGTAACTTACATGCATTCTTGACAAATGTTCATTTCTGTAATTTTGAAAATATGTGGTAGTTGTCGTTTTCCAAGAAGTGTTGGTTGGAGGTGGTTTAACACCCATAAATCCAGGTGTTATAGAAGGAGGGTAGTGAGTAGGTTGCATTTTGTCTTAATTTTGTATATATTTAACACTGACAATTTTGAAAATGGACGTAAACTAAATTCTTGTTGTCATGTTGATTCCCGACGACTGAAGTTAATTTTGAATTTCCCGGCAAAGCGTAAGTTTATTTATTTTTAGCTTTAAAAATCCAAGTTTGGATAAATATTAATATAATTTTTATGAATGGTGCGTTTGAGCTTGCATATGACTGACCATGAGATACTACAATCATTCACAGTGGTAAATTTATTTCTTGAATTGAATTCAACCAGGATTTATTTTTGTCCAAAATTTAGGTTAGTCATCTGTCAAAGTTTATCTATCACTTCATCACTTTGTTGAAAATTGTCATTTTAAATGCTTTTATTGAAAGGTAAATTAGAATAATCATTTACAATAACAGTTTTAAAAGAATTGATTGAGTTTATTAACGAGATTCATTGGATTAGTTAATATTTTTAGGTGTCAATTTGAAATCCAAGCACAGGTGTTTTCTCTAATTTTCCCTTAAATGCACTTAGAAGAATCCAAATATTATCTAATATGGTAATCATGGATGCATATTATTCCTCTGACCGCCTTCAAGAAATATGGCAGACCATCGACCATCTTCACTTAAGTTATTTAGAAATGGAGGAGAGTCCGGAGAAGCTTGATCACAGAATGAGATTAGAAAGTAGCAATGACGTTTTCTGTAACCCTTACACAATGTTATTGTCTATATTTGCAGATTGTATACGCGATTTTTTATGTATAGCCTCACATTCTCAAAAATTTGTCCTGCAAGGGACTGCAGAAGTTTTATATAGTTCAGCAGCTCTGAAGAGGGATTTTAGTGGGTACAAAGCTGCTACTGGATGGAATGCTATACAGCTGTATGCTGGAAATTTATTGTCACAGCCTTGGAGAAAAGAGTACAGGCAAATTAAGGTGAGTGCATACTGTATTTGTGTGTAGATTAAATGCAGTACCTTTATATGAATTGGTAATTATAATAAATGTATCACAGTCGCGGTTCTAATTAACTGAAAAGGGAGATAATGTAAACAGTTAAATCGTAATTTTCAATAGAAATTTTTATTTTATAAATATTTATAGCAATATAATTATTGCTATAAACTGTAAGAGTTCTTCAAAGATTAAAATATCAAGTTGCAGTTTTTGTAAATAGTGCTACTACTCATCTTCAACCTGCTACAATTCACAACATTGTTCAAGTTTCTCTATTTTTTGAAGATGAGAGTAATAACAAGAAAACAGCAGGAGGAGAGTACATAGGATTATAGGACTTACTTAATAGAAACAATATTTTTGGGGACATATTAACGTCGTAAAACCAGGACTTACTCTATAACTAATAAAATAAGTTCTAGCTAGTTTCGCACATTAAGTAAAAAAAATTTTCTTGACTTAACCATAACTTTTTGCTCACAACGTATATTTTTTGCTTTTACAGCGAAAATTGTTCGATATTTATTGGACTATTAAATTGTATAGGTTTCGTTGGTGGTGGATATTTGGATCATTTTTGCTCATTGTCCTTTATAATATTAATACATTTATTAATAGTATTAGTTATTTATTAATAGTAGTAATATTATATATATTAATATATAATATGTTTGAGCGACAAATTATTGTAAATCTGTTATTTCCAGATGTACTGTGGTTTTTACAAGCACCAGATTGAAGCAAACCTAGACGGTGCAGAAATCATGTTCCAAATAATGGGCTACAAACTTTGTGGAAACGGTATCTTATCACTGGATGGTCCTATTTGTCCAGATAGAGTAACTACGGTCTCTCGAGATTGTCTCATTGCTTACGTAGAGTGCCAAGTATGTATTATTTTAATGCTTCCACCTGATTAATTCTTCCTCTTTTTAGATCTTAAAAGCAATTTGGGAAGAAATATCCCCCGCTTTCAAAATCAGTTGGTTGGAAGTTTTAGATTTCCGCAAAACGCACTTATGTAGTCCCGAACAGTCAATTAGAGCCCTAAATTATCAATTCCACGAGAAACAATATCAAGCACAACAAAATTCCGATTTGTATAGTAGGTGCCATCCAGCAGTAAGTTCCAATCAGTTTCCACCGATGGCGAGTCATAGTCATGTAGTACCACCACAACCTGTACCATATGTCTACGGTACCAACAATTGTTGTCCCAATAATTATGCTACCTACGCACATGTTCCTTATACAGTACCTGTTCAGTATCCACAACAGGTCATCAAACCAACCAATTATTCTAATGCGTATTATTGTGCGAACGGTTTTTTGAATCAACAACCAGTGGCGTATGGTTACGCTGTTCCCACAGGCCAATTGATTGAATTGGATCCCCACCAAAATGGAGGATATGATGTCGTAGATAGACCAAGTAACAGTCTTCGCATGACGAAAAACTCTCTAAATAATCGTGATATTAAGAAAACGAACGAAGCTAAAGTTATAAATACCCTCAAGGATCAAGGATCTGAATCTCATTTTGAGGATTGGGACTACGTTTATAGAAATTTGGAAAGTCAAGGTTATTCTAAAGACTTGGGCGAGCGTGGCGACATTTTGAGTCCTCCAGTTGCCCCGAAAAAACCCAAAGCAACAAATTTAGACGAAGCGTTGCACAACTTAACAGTGACCGAGCGTCCGCTAAAGATCGTGGAAGCGTTGGAGAAGTACCAAGATGAACCGTGCACCAGGAAACAAGAAGAACGAAAACACTCCGACAGTAGTTCCTATGAGAATCTGGTTGAAGTGAAGAAACCGGTAGCCAAAGCAGAGAAAAGAAAGACTTTACCAATGAGAGAAAAGAACTTAAGCAATAATATTCCCGAAAATAAAATTGTGGACTCGCAAAAAGGCAGCGAGAAATGGGAATGTAAAGCTTGCACTTACCACAACGATAACGGTAAAGATATTTGTGACATGTGCAGCAAAAGTCGCGTTAACGTTGAACACCAGATGGAAATTGGCGGACCGCAATGTTCTAAATGTACACTGGTTAATTCTAAAGACAGTAAGGTATGTCAAGCTTGTGGTGCGAGTTTGAAAGATTCACCCACTTATATTTAAGTTAGTGAGCAGGGTCTTGTTTCTCTCTGAGTGAAATTATTTATCTCTGTCCTCCGTTTTAATAAATCCTATCTTTCTTTTATCACATTTTAATTGTTTTGCTTTAAAATCTTTATGGAATGTTGATATAACGTGACTGTTATATTCGTTATTTTTTAGATAGATATTTTTATACTATGCTAAGAACTTAAATTTATTCCTGTTATTACTTCTACTGAATATTAATTTGTTGTGTTACTCTTAACTTTACATATAACATTTTAAAAGCGAGTCGTGTTGCGCACTTGTGTGTATTTTGTTTCAGAAGTAAAGAACCAAATATAAAAATCATGTAACAGCTCTTGCGCAAAATTATGGCGAGTTAATTACTCGTATTTTCGCTCTCTATTTTTTTTTATTTCACTCTTGCCAATAGTAATATCCATAGAAAAATACACTTTAGTATTGTGCGTTAAATTGCTTAATCGCATCGGTAGTTTTTATTCTTCTGAAACAAAGTATTAAATTATAAAATGCTAAAACTTTTGTTATAATATGAAGCAGAAACTATTACATTTAAGGAAAATAAATAAAAGACTTGAGTTGAAAACTAAATATATTGCTTATGTTATTTTCTAATACAGAACATCGATGGGCGTTGGTATATACAAATGAATGAAACATTTACTAAACACTAACGACGAAAATTAATGTAAGTAATTAAAAAATTGATTATGATTTTTATGAGCGGGACTCAGATATTTCTTCCAATAAGGTGATAAACCAACTGATATGAATCTGTTACTATAATTTATTAAAAAGTAACTCCAAAAACCTGCTGGAATTAAAAGAACGGTTAAATTCTAATTCCAGCAACTTCTCTTAACAGATATGACGTCAAGATATAAATATCTGAAATATGTACAACAATATAAAAGAGTATCTCAACTAAAGTATGAAAAGATAATTAACACCTATTGCAACAATTCATTGTTGAATATCGATTATTACTTTAGGTGTTGTCACTGGAGTATCGTGATGTATTTCGAAACATAAAAAATGGCACTTGTCTTAAAAATAAAAATCAAATATCAAATTATAATACTGGTCTCTTAATACACCACTGCAACACAAACTTAATTTGGCACATGAATATAATACTAAAATTAAAATCAGAAGAAAATTGAAATATCTCCAGGATATTATAAAAAATGTTCAACAATAACTTAAATGGTTAGAGGTACCAAAACGGGGACCTTTAAACCACTGAGTAGTATTAAAACCTGCTCTATTATAATGTCAGATTGTCACACACAAACTTCCATATCATCTATATTAATTAGGTTATCACCACTACACAGTTTTAATATAGTTTTTTTTATTCTCAATGCTGGTAATCGCACATTAGGATTCTGATGCCAGCACTCTCTCATTAGTTTTGCCATTACACTTAATATCTGGAAGAAAAAAATTAACACGATAAGAAAAATATTTTCAAATTCATACCGGATCACTGGCCCATCTGTTAAGTAGACTAGGCCTTTGTTGATCTGTACAGACCACTTTTTTCATGTCTTCAAAACTGGGGTCGTTAGGCACTACGTCGTAAAATGGCGGTTTGTAGTCTTCTGCTAAGCCGTTACTAACAGTTCTTCGGCAAATTTCCCAAAGAACTAGGCCTAGGGCGTAGATATCTGCACGCCGGAATGAATCGAAGTAATCCATTCGTATCCTGAAATTTGAACCATGAAAGTAATTTAATATACAATTAGGAAATAATTGACAAGCTGTACGTACAAGGGGCGATTAACTAAATAATAAGTGTGCGATAAGGATGGTAAAAATGGGCCAATTAAATTGCTGTTCTGTGATAAGAATAGTGAATAAGTAGCCGGTCATGTGCATAATGGTTAGTTTTCAATGACAAAGTTCATGAGGCATTTTACACACGCGTAGATTTACATATTTCTTTCTTTACCGTGGTAAAACTTACGTTTCGTCTAAAACCTCCGGCGACATATATCTCTTTGTTCCAACTTTGGGATTGGAACCTATGTCTAATTGATCATTGGCTTGTTGATGAGTAACAGCCAGACCGAAATCTGCGATGCATGCTATTCCGTTGTTTTTCACAAGTATATTTTTACTTTTAATATCTCGATGCGCAATGGCTGGTTTTCCCTAAAAAAATGTCTTCAGTAATAATTCTAGTGTATTAAGCACAAAACTTACTTCAGTGCCAAAAATTTCTGTATGTAAATGTACTAAACCGTTGGCTATAGATAAACATAAACGTAACATTTGCTGATGAGTTAAAGTTGTCCGATTTAGATGGTCGTAAAGACTTCCTAACGAATGGTAGTGAGTAATCAACCACAGTTGTGTGCAGGAATTACGAGATGTCATGTCCGAACCGATGTATCCAAGAATATTCTCGTGACGAAGTAGAATTGTACTAGAAACAACTCAATAGTAAAGTAATTCAACTTTCAAATCAATGCGTACCTATAAATTTCTGTTTCCCTATTCCAGCTAGCTTCGTCTCTTGAAAAAAATATCTTCACTGCTACATTTTCGCCAAACCAAACTCCTCGCCAAACTTCTCCATATCTTCCTTTTCCTATGCATTCAGCCAATGAAATTTGCTTCGCCATTGTTCTTTGAATTAATAAAGGTAGACCAGAGCCGCTGCCTGATGTTAAGGAATTTTCTAGATATTCTCTCAAAGTGCTATCACCAGCGGCTGTTGCCCGAAGTAAATCATCGGAAGCGTAATATGTATCCGGGTCTAAACGAGTTTCGTTGCATAATCTTCGACGATGAACGCGGCGCATTACGTATAAGAGGATTAAGCCTAAAAGAATCATTTTAGTTTTTTCACTTCATTGAATTTAGGTTTTTTTTCTTTTTTAATTGGTAGTTTACACTATTTTCAAATAATGGTAAAAAATAAATTACTTACATCAAAATTAAAATTAATAGAATAAATTCAACAAGCTCGTACCTTGTAGGGTTAAGAGCAAGCATTATCACAGCAGATTTGCCCTACAATGAACGAATTGATAACTAACTAAAACGCGGATTTAGGTACAAGCTTGTCCTAAGCTGGGTTTTACAGTATGCTCACAGTATAGTTTCGTCTAGTCTTTTACTAGTGCAAATTTTCAAAAGCCCATGATTAAGTTGAGTATTTAAAATTATTCAGTTTCTTATATGTGAATATCAATTCAAAGAAACATGCTTCATTTGATTCAAGCACTCATTTTGTTTAAATTTATTATTACAAGAAAGGTGGCTAAAATCAAATTGATAATTGATATTTATCTATACATTCAATTTTTTTCATTGTGATTCCAAAGAATTTCACTGTTTCAAATTAATTCCAATAAAAATGAAAGTGCATCTGTGACTAACAACAATACAGTTTGATCATTAGTTCTTGTTACCATACTCGCCTATGAAATGGTTGACGTGTGTCCACGATTAATGAGTAAGCAACTGCCACTTTACTGCTATTAATATCAAGATAGATGGATCTGTATTTAAATTAATAGTAGTGTTCATTATATATTCCATTTTTCTCGCAAATTACGAAAGTACTCTACAGTAATATTTTATGGTGTAATATTTTTTATGCAGATATGTCAAAATATCCGTACAAAAATAAATTATCTAGGATTACCTGATTACAAGAAGGAACATAAGAAACGATTTATTACGTAAAGAAAATATTTCAAAAATTTCCAAAACTAAAATAAACCTGTGATCCTAAAAGGCACTGGAGTCGTGAAACTCAAGTCGATTCGATTGACATGACAGTATTCTGTCAATATAAATTTAGTTGCCAATTTATATCGATCATAATTATTCTCATTTATTATTAGGTATTTTTGCGCTTTTCATAATGTTCAAGAGTTCTAATTCTTAACAAATATTAATGGTGTCCACTGTATAAATGCTTTTTGTTATTCATTCAATAAATAGGCGTTAGAACTAGAAATTTATAAGTAAAACATTAACAGAACTGTAAGTCATGTTTTTTTTTATAATTACTGTCAACCAAAAAAAGTAAGCAGTGAGACAATAAGGCAAAATACTAATCAAAGAAAAACAAAATTTTTAACAATAACTTTTAGAACTGAATAACTGTAGAAGTGCCTATTGGCATTTAAAGCTGTAAAGATGATTTTTTTGTCTCAACCAATTTGTACATCTTTTCAAAAAATCATCGTGCTTATGGGCCCGTCAAATATACAGCTAATTAGCTGTTTTAAAAAAAATCAATCAAAAATATTGGATGTCAAATTTGCGATATGTAAGGATGAATTAATAACAAAGATGATTATTTAAATATCTTGATGCCTTTAATTACACTCACCTATAGTTCCTATGACAAAAACTGGACCTAAAACAGCAGCAGTCATCTTTAAGGCATAATCAACTGAATCCGATTGCACTGCCATATCTTTTGTATATAATATAGGCAACTGAGGAAAATCTCCTTCATTACAAAAATCACCAGTACAACAATCCACTTGAAACTGTCCACTAGCCTGACGCTTCTGCTGCCCACTAAAGGACGGAGTTTGACAAATTAAAGGCAGTTGTTCTGTCTTGGTAGTACAACCTCTCATCACACTTTCTTGTCCTAAAAATATCGTATTCACAACATGCCTACACCTTTATGCAATTATTTACCGGAAATTTCTCGCACTCGCGACTTCCAACACTGTATGGCATTCACACAAACTGTTAAATTAGCGCATCTTGGAGGTTCACATGTGTGACATTTGTATCGCTTAACTGGACGGTCATCCGTTATATCGTTTTGATGGATTTGAAAAGTCTCCATGTTTTTAGATAAACCACTGTGCTCATTGCTGATTTCATCATCTTCGTCTTCGGTATCCTCTTTGAGTTGAGGTCTGTGAAGAACTTCACCTATAACAAATGCAATTCATGCATTAGTATAGTAAAGAAATAGAGGCGAGAGTAGCAGCACGATGGAGATTTTTTTGAAACGTAGTTATGTATCAATTACCTGTGCAAATGTGTGCTATAAGAATTATTATTAAATAATTTATAAAATTTGTGGCGGCCATATTACGCCGTAAATAAAAACAAACTAGGGAGTTTTGTTTTGAACGGTTGGTATTGGTACTGAAGGTTTATAGTTCATTGGCTAAAGTACAGCGCGCGATATTCAATTTCATGTCAATTCTTCGTCCACATTATTGGCATTTAAAGAAAGTTATCAGACTCGTAATAATTAGTAACAATGAGGTTAAAGTTTCATTAAACTTAAACAAAAAAACAAACAAGATCAAGAGCAGCTATTTTTATCTTAAAAATTTTTCTAAATGTTAAAACAACATGAAACAGATTGTTTTTTAACTAAATTTAATGTTTTTACAAACAGTTTTAGTTGCCATGTAAGATAAGAAATGAGAATGAAAAAATGCATACTGTTATCTTTAGAAGAAGTAAATAGGTTTTCAAAAATGATTGTTTGTGTTTTAGCTGTAAAGATGACTTTTTTTAGGACATAATTGTAGCGTTACACTTTTGAAAGCCATTTCCAATAATACGACATGAATGGAATCTGTTGGAGTATGTACCAAAAGTTTAATAATTTGTATATTTTAATGCAATATTTACAGTATTCCAAGTCTTACGTTTCTCGGAAAAATACATAGAAATATCTTGCTATTATATTAAAAATATATAATATTATTACATTGCTATGGAATGCTTATACAGACTTCAGTTCTTAAACAAATTATGTGAAAAATCTACGAATACACACTTACAGTTCTCGTCATAGTATTTTGGTAGACGACAACTAAAGTGTAGTTGAGATCGTGAAGGCCTACTGGAACAAGTTTACAATAATTACAATATAAGTGTACATAGTATTAGATAGATATTGTCTAAAGTTATGTCATTGAACATAGTAGTACGTGCGTGTCAACTAGTCAACTTCAGAACTCTCTTTAACAAATCCTTATAAATACTGAATAGAACGCAATACTTTAAGTATACGAAAAAAAGTTGTACATCACAAACAATAAATTTAAATATCACATAACATTTGAAAGCACCACAGAAAAAAGACTCAACATCTTATGCTTCATGTTCATTACTATTGATACCGATCAGAGCTTCGGTTTGTTCTGAAGGCATTTCAGCAAATCTAAAACTAAAAAGCAAATAAACTACCTCTGTTAGCTGTAAATATACATGTAGTATTTACCGTACGAATCTCGTTCTTCGACCAATATTCAAGTAGGCACAACGTATAACATCAAGAACAGGGTCCCAATTATCATAGTGCGAAAGTATAGTCACGGCAAAAAATGCCACTATCATCGGAATTGTCCCGGTATAAAATAAAGACGGGTATGCTACCTTCTTCAAAAAGACGTCGGTTAACATTGTCATTGGAATCGTTAAACTCATAGAAATCGTAGCCATAAGCGAAGAAGTCAGGAAACAACCCCTAAAATTATACGATTATTTTCTTGTTGTCGATTTTTAGTAACTACTTACCATAACCACAAGGCCTCTGATACGACTGTTCCCACAATGCCGTTTAATAGTAGAAAAAGCATTTGTTGTTTTGAAGGCCATTCAAATACTTCGACTTCGCTGAAGTGTAAAAAGAAGAAAAAGGGCCACAATAAAATCAAATTGAAAAACCCTACAAAACCTAACGAAAAAACTGCATTCCGTTGAGGTTGGCATGTTAATATTTACCGAAAAATAAAGGGATATCCAGTTTGTCTTCATGGTCCACTTTCCGTTTAAGAAAAACCAGATAGGTGGCGTAAAAAAATGCACTGAGGAGTGATAAAAAAGCGCCTAAAGGTAGGTGAGGTTCTAAAGTTAAATCCGAAAAACTTACTAATACCTACAACAAATTGAGGAAACGTTAATTAAGTCTTTAATAATATCTTTAATGTGAAAAAAAAATCAATTGTCATTCGTTTAAAAAACTGATACGCTGTTAACAAAAATTGAAGATTCCCGTTTAGGTACATTAAATCGCCGACTATTTTTGCCATAGATGTATTATATTTTTAGATTCTATTCGAATCCAACTAATATTGTAAAAGATTTTACAAGAAGAGGTTTCAAGATTGTCCATAGTTTACATTTTTAATTTGTGAAAACATTAAAGTTGATAAAAAAAAGATTAACTCAATTGTAATCATAATTAAAATAAATCAAGTGAAACAGCGCCGCGTTCTAATAAGCTCGTGTGAGGTAGGATAATGATGAATAATGGCCAATTATATTTTACAATAATTTCAATTAATAAAAAGGCGATTCACTAGAAAGAATTTACTTGTATTGATCTCATTATGTTGAAATTTGATTTTATGAACACTTAAATAATTCCTTAAGTCCTGGGATTACTTAGGATATGACATCCGTTTCTTTTCATCGTACGATTCTATTATCGGCGACTCCTTAACGTCTTTTTCGCATTTACACGTTTTACATGATCGTACATTTTTTATGATAATATGGGTCTCATGATTTAAACTGATGCAAAAGTAAAAGTGATAATACTGCAATGAATGTTTTTAGAAGTTTCCCAAAAGAAAAATTAATTAAACAAAAAGTTTCACTTAATGCTTCATAATATTATTACTAATAAATTATTTTCTCCCTTGCATTGCACCATCCATATCAAGCTAAATCAAAAATAATGAAAGTGCTTATCTTGATTTTTATCACATTTTTTTTATCGAACATTTTACGTAAACGCAAGTTAATTACAATATACTTACTTTTGCTTAGTAATTATTGTATTATTCCAATGGTTCTGGTTGTGCAATAAATAATATTTAAAAAAAATAACAAAATATGAAAATACCCTGTCTGAGCATTTTACGACATACTCATATAAAACTGTTGTGCTTTACAATGGAATTGTACTCGTTATTAATTGGTATTATGCTTGTTGTGTGGTAGAAATTAATATTTTTACATCTTCACATTAACACTTGCAGCGAAACTTCAAAGTTTTTTCAATTTTAAAATATCATCGAAAAAAGAACGTTTAATTTGAAAAAAAAAAACCTTTTGAAAACCCTACTGACTTGTTCAAAAAGGAAATATATCAATTGTTTACAATGAAAACTTGAAATGCAAATGTAAAACAACAATGCCATGTGTTTATTTAAAGATCCGGAAAAAACTACCCATTTGAAAAAACAAAAACACCCACAATTGACAGGTGATCAATGGTGTGCGCATGTATACTAAAAAATGTCGCTAGTGACACGAAATTACAACTTATTTGTGAAGAATATTGTTTACTCGCTTAAGATTGTATCTTTTAGATATGTACGGGAAGATAAAATCTATTATCCTCCTCAGCGTACTGTTATAGAAAAAATATACTGGGTCACCCCATTATTTGAAATTGCATCTTTTTATTGAAATGGAATTTTAAAATTTAAATTATTAAAAATTGACCACTCTTGATGACACTACAGTTAATCTGCATTTGTAATAAATTCTGTAGCTCCAGAAAACTGCAAAATATCCACTTTTTGAATAATAATTGTATGTTTGATAACATAAAATTACATAGAGGTTAATACACCTAAAAATAGTCACTTCAGCAATACAGTAGAAACATTACTTTACAAAACACGTTTGTTTTTAAATTCGTCTTATCATTGGAATGTCGCTATTAGATTTTTTTATCGAAATACCTGTGTAATATAGGAAAACAAAGGGTTTTTCGCATACTATATGAAACTATTGTAACTTTGTTAAAGGTTAAAAAGAGATCAAATAAAAAGTGGAATCAGAGAATAGCGAATCCAGTTCATTTCTATTACTACAAACTGATAGATACAATGTTATCATAACTAATGAATTTGGTAACTATTGCAATTAAAAAAACACGGATACAGTGCCTACAAAATTGCAGACCTATCCTTGACTGACTAATTGGCCTCATAAATAACTCACGATAATATCGTGAGTTATTATTTATTTATTATTTATTATTTATTTATTCTTACATCGTACTTTATACTTACAATGCCTCCTATACTCAACAATACTGCAACTAATTTGGACAGTGTAAATTTGTCGCCTTGATTGGAAGGAAAAATTGCCGCTAAAACGAGGGTAAAAAAGCTGGAAGTTGACGACAAGACGTTAACCATTCCTGCCTCAGTTTGAGCCAAGGCAACTTGGTAATTATAATTAGCTAAAAACCACTGAAACAAACATAAGTTATTAAATTTTGTCCTCAAAAAAATGTCGTATAATTTATAATGAATAATAAAACGTGATTATTAGTCTAGAAACAGGTTTCAGTTTATTAAAAGAAGAAGTAAATAAAATGAATTTTGTAACTTAAAATAAAACAGAGATTATATATCTGCTGACTTTTTCAGTTTCCATTATTTATTTTACAGAGCAAAAACCAATTACTGACTGAATTTTTAAAAGCAAACCTTTCTTTAATTAAAAACTATTTGTTAGAAATGCACTGAACATTGTATAAAAGTTTATATTTAACAAAGAAACAAATCATTTTAAACAAAAGAAATGGGTTATAATTCTAAAGTTTACTGTGGACTAGTTTATATTTGAACACATGATAGTTTATCAGATACTTATAAGAAATTTAATTGTTCTTAGCAATACTCACCAACAAACAAAAAATGATCGATATTTTAGCCACTCTAAAAACTGGCAGTTTTATTGCAGCCCTTTTAGCAATTTCACCTGCCCTTAAACTAGCTTGGTAAGACAATCTTGCTAAAAGTGCCTCAGTTGCATCAGTTTCAGACATGTGTCTCACTTCAGCCAATTTATTAAAACGTACTGATCTTACTGAAGAATCATCACTTTCTGTGCCTGAATTCTTGTCAACCTCTGTTGTTTTTACAGGTACATATACAGGGTTACTTAAATGACTGCTATTATCATTATAGTAGTTCTCCTCTTCCTGTTCTGTATCAACTGAAATGTAGTTTGGCGGCCGTGAGCAACTGTCTTTCCAAGGTTGCCAAAATAAGAATCCAAGCAGGTATAAAGTAAACATTGATGTCTTGACATAAGTACAAAAGAACGGTTTCTCGAACGTTTCCTCATTGTAAATAAACTACAAAAATATCATCATCTCATGTTGTATTTTTATGCGGAAATTACCTTTGTGAGTTCAGACGACGAAACCCAAATCACATCAACTAAAATAAGCACCAACGAACCCAAAATTAAACGTTGAGTCTTGGTTAGAAACGAGCCAAAAGTTCCCGTATCCATTTCTTGGTACTATTCGAGCCCATGAAAATATTCGTTTCGGCAAAAACCATATTCTTGGTTTAATAAACGAAATATTGGTACTTGTTGCAGATAATTGCACATGAACACATTCTCGTGTTATTCACAGACATTATTGCAGCTGATATAAATATTAATGAATTTCCGGCACAGACGCAAATTATCAGATGAAATATTAGACGCGCCCACACAAAATTTATGTTATCCTCATATTTAATGTCGAAAACTTATCGGTGTAGTTGTTTAATATTTTGACAGCTAGTCGAATTTGACAGGCACAGCAAATGTTACTCTGCGTCTACCAACTTAGACGCGCATTTCCCTAGATGGAATCTAAAATACCAACCTTAGAACTAGAAAATCATAACATTCGATAAAAAAAGATAAAAACCCTAAACTCGCAAGTACGGTATTAAATTAGAAAAAAATCTTTTCCCCAACATTTTTTCACAATTTAAAATAGAAATTTAAAATTAGAATTTAACTGAAATAGTTCAGGAAAAAAATCCTTCACATCATCATAATCATTTTGTTGGAAAACGAATTTAAAATTTTGAATGTACTTATGCATTTTATTTGTTTGTTTTTTCGAATTTTAAAATAAACTTTCTAAATACTCAAAATTTATGTGTGTAATTATGTCTAAATTTAATATCACAACAGTTTAAAACAATAATTTTGTCACCAAGCTAATGCACAAATCTAAATGCCTGTAAACAAAAAAAAGGTAAATAAAATGATAACAAAAATTTATATTAAAATTAGTTTTTATATACTTTTCTGGTATTAAATTTTCTGAATTGTTTGGCTATCTGAACCGACTTCGGTTTCACAAACAATAAAAGCCGCTGTTTTAAGCGACGTGTGTAAACACAGCTTTAGCTTAATTTATTCCCTAAATAAATTAAGTAAAAAACAATTACAATTTAACTAAATACTTCTATTTTCATCTTTATTATTTTGTCGTTTATTAAATAAAATGAAAATAAATGATTTTATTAATTTTTAGTTTATTTACATTTGTTGGTATCCTAGCAACGACAATTACAACTTATGTGTTATCAGTGTGCATAATTTCCATTTAAATGAGCTATTTGGCAAACGGCAAAGAGAATGTGCGAATCTCTTCCCTTCCCGGTGAGTGTAATAATAAAATTTTGCAAGAGCAAGATGTATGCATAATTATGATTTAATTTGGATTTTAGGTCATCAAAAATCCGCTGAAATGCCGTTCCCTGAGCCTAATCCTTTAGAGAAATTAAATTGGCTGATACACTTACAACATGTTAGAGGTGAGACTGCACAGTGCAAGGAACTGATTAAAAATGAAATCAAAAAGAGTGGAGGAAGAAACGAATTTGCCTTTTTTAAACAGGTATTTAGTGCTTGTAATAATATTAGTAAGTAAAAAAAAAGATTGGTTTAGATGTTAGCAATTCAAATAGCGTTTGATGTAAATTAAGCTTTGCTGTGACTTTTTTTCTCCATTGCAACAACGGTCATTCGAAAGTGATTTTTTGCTGCAAAATTGACTGAAACCCAGTTACATCGTTTTTTATAGAATTAGGTAACGTCAAATGCAGTGGCGGCTCCTCAGGGGAGGCAAGGGAGGCTAAGCCTCCTCTAATGTTTTGCTAATTATTTTGTAAATTTTTTTGACAATGATTTCCCTTTCGTTTCAATATAAAGCAATCCCATATGCCCTCTCTTTCTCTTTACCACTCCATTTCGACTTCAGTTCGTGCTTGAAAATCGCCCGAGAGTGGGAGGCCGAGGAGACTAGCGGCCTCTTGTATCTTTGTTTTACATACTGAAATCGATGCATAGTATCTTCTCTGTTACCACTCTAGCGAAAAGTTCGGTCTTCTATCATTGCTTTATTTCTCTCCAACGCGAAGAAATCTCGGTTGCACTTTTCTCTTTTTTCTTCGTCTTCGCCGCTAGCTTCCGATGCTCTGTTTTTGTCTGGCATGTGCAAACTTTCTATTTATTTCCTTTTCTCTTTCATTTATATGTTTTAAGAATTTAAATTTCGTCAGTTGCAGTTTGATGAGTGGTAAGGAATGAATTAAGAAATTTGACGTCTTGTACAGATTTGGTCGATTATATTTTGAAAAACAATTTTAAGAGTTTTAGATATGATCAGAATCATTGAAAGACATAATCAAGAACATTTATCGACTTGTATCAGATTTGAGATGCTTGGCAAACAAAATAATATTATAAATCAATTGGATTCGGCAAATAACGAGAAATTGGAAACTACATGTTAGGCATTTATGTATAAATAAGTATATAATAGTAGCCTCCTCTTCTAAAAATGTCACGAGCCGCCACTGGTCAAATGGAAATAAACGCCGTTTTAGAACATTTATGAGTAAATAAAATTACAGATAACTGTAATCATAGATTTGATTTGAATACAAAAATATATACAGCTTGGTCTAAATTTCCACCATTAACAAGACTTACATAAGTGAAAAGTCTACTAAATATTAAGCAAATTTTACAGACTTATCAAACAAAAATATATTGTCAGTAAGAAGTTATGACCATATAAAAGTTTTTTTTTTCTGTAACCATGTTGTAGGGCTCATTGAAATATCATTTAGACATAAGTATCTCTGTTTCTAATCTCAGTTTATGTTCCTTATGTTTCTAATTCTAACAGGTCGAAAAGGTTTTTATACTTTTTACTTTAACTTTTGTTATATTTTTTTAATTTTGAGATAAATTTTGGATTCTTAGAATGTTTGGATCTTTTGTATTCCATGAACTCTGAATGCTTTGAATTCTTTGAATTTTATAAATTTTAATTGTTAGATCTTACATTATTTACATTCTTTTTTAAATAAAATTTTCAATATTCTTTAGGTCCTTTATGTTTGGATACTTTTTTCTTTTATTTCTTTAATCTTGTTGAATTTAATATTAATTGTTTTAATAGTTTTGTAAACGCTGAAAGAATCTACAGGAATTCGGAAAATAATATAGTTATTGTAATCTTGACAAATTTAAACTTTTGAAAAAAACTGCTTTATATTTTAAGAAAATGAAAATTTCAGAAGAGTTTTCATTGAATGAATTTGCAATCTGTTTCTCTCTAAATTTGGTTTTTTGGAAATTCCAAAATGAAAAAAACATTATAAAATTGAAAAAAAAATTAACTAAAATTAACAAGTTTAAGACTAAAATAAAAAAAAACAAATACAAGCCAATACAATTTATTTATTAGTTTTAAGAAAGTCAGCAGTTAATACTTGCATCAAAATATAAAGATAACATTTGCAATATGCAGTCATGCAAAAAATTAATTAGATTGTAGGTAAATGCATTAAAAATTTGTGCTTATTATTTTTGCAATGCTAGTTTATATCAAATATAATTAAAGTGTTCACAACGGTGTCAGGTACAATAATTAGGGTTTAATTTCCATTAAGCATTAATCAGTTTATTATCTTAAAAAAATTCCACCATTAAAGGTTTACAAATCTTCGATTAAATTCCACGTCATTCTTATAACCATATAAAGTTTTCATAGGAACTAATTTTAATACTATCGATTACATATTTCATTCATAAAGAAGACCAATCGAAAACTTGTGCTTTCTGATGACCTAGACAGCAGAATCTTGATTGATTATTATTTAGTTGGTTTTTCAAGTCTGTGTATTTATTAATAATAAAGAAACAACACATTTTTCTCATTATTTAGAGATTTATAGTATTCTAAATGTTACAACATTAAACGTTGGCGTAAATGTGATAGCAGATTAGCAGAGTATTAAATATTTATTAGTGCGGCCATGTGCTGATAATAGGACTATTTAAAAAAATATGTGGCTTCCATAATTATTTTTTCTGTTGTTCTTTCATGTACAATCTAGTAAGGGATGCGGGTGATCAATCAAGAAACTTGAATTAGCGGTTTAGAATTGTGGTCAAATTTACACATTAAATACACAGTTAATTTAATTTAATTTATGTTTCTCTACCACTATGTTTCTCTTAGCTTATAATTGAAAATTTGTAATGCTTAATGTTAGAAATAAAGTCTGAAAATGATAAATATTACTGGGTAATTATTATTACAATTAGAATTGAGAATTGTTACACTGCGTAGGATTAATAAATCGGAATAGTCTTTTGACAATGCATTGATTAGGCCGTACTTGAGTTATATCCCTAATTAGTTTTTTGGGTGAAGGAAATTTGTGAATATTTCCACTTATTCCGTTTATTTTGGAAATGGAGTTTAATGAAAACATCACTCAACTAACACATTGAACACCACATATCTCTAGAGGTAAGAAGATTAATGATCTCATGATGATAGTTACATAACATCTCTTAATTGATAATATTCTAATGAGGAACTCCTGTCTTGAAGTACATTTCATTTTCGTTTCTGCAAAGCTTCTGTGACGAGTAACTTTCTATAAATTTTATTTAATTTACGTTTGGACCACCATGTTACAATTTTTGTTTTATAATTAATTTCTGTTTATCCCAAGGGAATAATATTTCGAGAAGAAGGCCGAATTCAAGAAGCTCTAGAATCATTCCAGACTTGTATGAAACTAAACCCTGAAAATGCAGATAACGTAAAAGAAGTCGGCAAATGCTTGTCTGTATTCTGCATTTCTCATTTTCACTGATCTATTTTTCCAATTTTAGATATGATATGCGTCGATTTAGATTATCTCTTGAAGCTTATTTAGAAGCTGAAAAAGTTTCAAGCTGTCCGGACTGGAACACTTATTATAACATAGGTAAACGAACTAAATAAAGTAGTATAATTAGCAATATAATTTAAAAGTTGCATTACAGGATTATGTTTAATGAGTCTTGGAGAAATATCGAAAGCTAAAGAATACGCACACAAAGCTGTGCAATTGGGAAAACATGAAAGCGCCTACGCTTTATACATCAAGATCTTAGTTTCTGAAGGAGATTTAAAAAGCGCAGTATCTATCTGTAATATTGCAATAGAGTAAGTACAATATAATCGATATTTTCTGTTCAGAACTTCACACTCTGTTTAACGTTGAACCTTAAATCGCAGTGTATTCTATGAATTTACATAATGATCGGTTTTTTCCAGAATATCCGGTGCTTGTTACAAAAGTGATTTCGTAGCTTGAATTTGAATTTATATAGCATATGTTTATAATTCAAGGAAGTTTCGATAAAAATACCAGAATCCAAATGTTTCACGAATACACACGTATTTCTTGTTGACTTTTATGGAGTTAGAACTCTGATGTTATCTCATAACACATTACAAATTTCATTTTTTGTTTAGTTTTAATTAAAAATGGGGTCTATTAAATTGTGGTCAGGATAGTAAAATTTCATGTTGACGCTGAAATATTTACATTTGGCATGATGAACTTTTATTTACAATAGTTACCATGTTATAAGTCGATGTAATATTGAATTAATGAAGTCAGTGTTTTTGATGTATAACGTTCAAAAGGAATCAGTATATATCAATTTTAAATATTACTATTTCTGCCCAGATCGTTTCAAAGTCTTTAATTAATAGAAAGAATTTAATTGTTAAGCTTTGTTTTCTGGCGTTATTTGTTAGAAACAACATTCCTAATCCCAACAAAGCTGTAAAATATATTTGGGTTTTTGTGTAGTTTCATTGGTACGTAAACACAGAAACATCCCTAATAATAAAAACACCTGCTGGGCCAAAAATTACAACAAAAGAAAGAATTTATCAAAGCGAAGCTTACCAAAGCACAGCAATTTTATATTAAAAGCGTAATTTTTTAGAGAGTTTTTTTTTAACTTTTAAAATGTTTTTTTAATTAAGTATGGCAAACAATAATCGCGCCTTACTTTAAATTCCTGTTAATTTTTTAACTGTTTCCAGTCAAATAAAATTTCATTAATATACGTTTTATTTATAAATTTAATAACAAAAAAACAAAATGATGATTTGGTGCTTCGGGTGGGAGGTTCTCTGAAAGTACTAGCAACTCTTAAGCGTGCTACAATAATTGAAGCTACATATTTTCTGGTACCTATTTTTTGTTGCATTTAAAATTTTAACAACAATTATGACTTGATAACGTACAATTACTTCATAGCAACTAGACATATTAATTGCAATTTTTCATTTGGTGAATTAATGTAATGAAAGAGTACAAAATTATTTTGCCGTCTCATCACAGTTGGTTTGCTTTGATTTTTCTCTGTAATGCTTTTATTTTCAATTATTCAGTTTATTTGTCAGTGTCTATTACTTTGCTTTTTGTTTGTGTATGGAAGTCACTTTTTTTTTTGGTATTTGCTTTATTCCAAGAAATGTTTGTTTAGTGCTGAAAAATAGTTTGCCTTTAACAGTTTTGTTCTATTGTATCTCTCTCTGTTGTTACTATTTTTTCAAGGTATTTGAATGTTTGAGTTGGCTTTACCACCAAGTCCAGTGGTTTTGCAAGATTTTTTATATTTTTCACCATATTCTATATTTTTATAAAAATTAAGTCAGTTTTACTTATAAAGAATGTAAAAAAGACTTTAATGAAATAATCAGGACCCTCATGACCATACTGAAAATAAAAGAAATATAAATATGTTTGAAAACACGCCAATGGAAATAACGAAATGGTAAGCGCTGTGACTGGGACGTTTGAAGAGAATCGGACTAGAGTCCGAAATGTTATGAGACAAGTTTTAGATGTCCAAATATAACAAGCTTCAATACGAAGAAGTATGAAATTAAAGAAAGATCATCCATATAAAAGTTCTTTACACCAAGATTTATCTGCAGACGCTATGAAAAATAGATTCAACTTTTGTCATTTTATGCAGTAAACCATAAGAGGACGCCTGTTTTTCTAAAAATAAAGTTGTTTTCCGACAAGGCACGTTTTAAAAGCAATCGCATCTATTCAATACATGGAGTGACAGGTGAACGCGTACTAGGTTCTCACTTTTTAAAAAGTAATCGGAGAGGAGTTATGTACCTTAATTTAATTGTACGATTTCGACTACCTTGTCTTGCACGATCGTCCCATCCCACGTTTTGTGTCTATTCTTTATGCGGATACGTCAAGTACAACGTTTATTCCACGTCATCGGCAACACCGGAAGATCTCAGACAACGAATTCCTGAAAAATATGCGTCAATATATAGGTTTGGGTCTTCATCTCACATTTATGTCCTCTACGTTTTTTCTAGACTTTTTTACTTATATATAAAAAATAAGATACAAACCTCTAGGAAAAATTGTTGCGTAATTCGCGTCTGATTCGTTGAAACTTTTGGAACGAAATTCTTAATAAATAATAATAATTTCATTTCTGATAAGTTATTTTACGTTTTACGTTATTATCTCACTTTTGAAGTTGAAGGTGAAGTGTGCATCTTTTAATTTTAGATTGTTCTGCCAGCAAAATTCTGCTTTTTTCGTTGTTGTATCTTGCTATTTTTCCATTTTCCCTAGGCATCATTTATAACTCTTTCGTTTACGCATCCAATTTAAATACTTCGTT
The DNA here is from genome assembly GCA_030157275.1 of Cynaeus angustus. NCBI lineage: Eukaryota > Metazoa > Arthropoda > Insecta > Coleoptera > Tenebrionidae > Cynaeus > Cynaeus angustus. The sequence continues at coordinate 20,625,667 of CM058058.1, forward strand.
TTTGTCTTCGATTGTAGTAACCATTGCTGTTATTTTTTTTTTTTCAAGTTTTTAATTCTTGTTTTCTACAACTCTTTGTTTTTTTCATACTGTTCAGTTATATGTTACATTTTATTGGCCCGATTTTTATTTCTTCCACTTGAACACCTCTTGAAAAATAACAGATTTGTTTGTCAGCATGTCTTTATTAATAATAATTAGTCTTAAATTTCTAAAAACTTTAGCTTAACAGCCAGACCTACCAAACTGTTTCCAAATTTAAAATTAAATAGCATTTTTAGTACGTGCCGCATATTTAATGTCGAAGTTCATGAAAATAAAAAACTTCCGACAATAACTTAGTGAAACTAACGATTAATTTTTGATTATTCTCTACTTTTCGAAATGTGAACAAAAATGGTTTATAACGGTTACGTGGTAGTTTTTTTTGTAAATATTTACCCATTGCGCCACTTTTGTTTAACTTCAAGTCTTCGTTACATTTCTTAGATACAGCTAATGAGTCTATTATTGATATACTACTACAATTTAATAAGAAGGTGTTAAGAGCACACAGTGTTTATGAATTAAGTTTAAATTTAATTCGCTTTTGTTACATCTATTCTTTAATTTAGTAAGAAAGGATTTATTGAGGCGCTGATGAGAATTTTTTTGGCGTTAATTTAATTTGTCTTAAATTATCCATGCTTCTTTACGAATATCCTTTCGTTGACAGTGGGTATCCATTATTTTCACAATTCTCTTTAAAGCTAGTTGTACTAGAATAAGTCCGTTATTGTTTATTTTCTCATGTTTGCTGTGCTCTCCTGTTACCGCTCGATACAGATATTGCAGGTATCCCAGGTATTCCGAACTGTACAAAACTGATTTTGCGGTTATCTTGGTAGTATGTATTTTGCACAAATTCTCACACTAATTGGTACATTAAAGTTACTTTTCTTTAAATAGAACACCCCCTACATTAGATTGTTTATGTTCCATGAGCAAAAAAAAGTAAAATTTGAAATCAGTGTTCATTCAGAAATGTTATATTTTATTTCTTCATCTTAATTTTCCAATTCCCTTCTGTCGGTGTACAATTTCTTAAATTTCTTTGAATTCTACTTTTAAACCGACTGTTAAAGGTAACTTATTAAATGTATGAATTTATACATAAACATTAAAAATAAGTATTTTTCTACGACTTTAAGTAATTTTAATTTAAAGTTAGGAAGTGGGCTATTATCAAGAAATGCCCATTTCCCATTCTCTAGATGCCGGATAACTAGATAACTTGCAATTTTACTGCAACTGACATTTCAAATTTGTAGTAATATGTGACCGTAAAGTAGAATGCACTCCTCTCGAATTAACGAGCGGCTGGTGCAAGAGCAGTTACCAAATATTTAGTGATTGGTGCGTCTAACAATACAAAAGCACATTCTAATTTTCTAAAACCACAAATATCTTTAGTAGAGAATACTTTATTTTCTTCTTGTGTATGGTAGGAGCTTTGTAAATTTAATTAATGATTGCAAATAAAATTGTATTCATCGCCTCGGTAAACAAGTTCTTTCTCTCGAGAGGAATAATGAACTTATCACCTCGGACTGTAGGTAATCTTCTATTTTTTGTAGAAAACATTATAAATTTTTTTAATAATAATTAATAAATTTAAACAAAAGGTTGTCGTAATTTGAATTTTAAATATCATCGATAAAACATCCACTATTGTTGTGTCATATCATGTGCTTTTCCAAAGTTAATTTTCGAATTTAATTTATACCTCGGAGGGATAAATTTAATATAAATTTTTTTCTCTTCTAGACCCAGAGGCCAGAGGGCTTCGCATTTCAATTGCTTTTCGTTAGTAAAGTGTCATTTTTCCTTTACATAAACAACTGTATTAAAAGTTTGGTATGAAAACTCACGACAGATTTAATTTTCCACATTTTTAATGCAATCAGATTTATGGTATAGTTTATGCCCAAACAAAACAAGCCTTTTCAAGCGTCTTCAAATTAAAAACAAAATGCCACACTTCCTAATTTAACTGATTTTAATGTTTTCTTGTTGGTGGTTGTTACAAGACACTCGGACTCTTCTTAAAAAAAAAAAAAACTAAACTTACACTATCTATTACTTAAACTACTAATAGGGTGTGAGGGAGGCGGCACGCCTGCGCCTTGTAGCGCCCATTTGACCCTGCCCTTAACAGTTTAAACTGTAATTTTTCTTTAAAAACTCAGGTGTTTTAAAAACGTTTAAAAGACTGAATAAAACAAAATTTGATCATGCATTTAACAATTTTAATTACAATTTTAATTCGTATATCATGAACTGTTGTTGTATAAGTCAAAAATTAAAATTAAAATTAAATTTGTGGCAGTATCAATTAGTCATTTAACAAATTAAATTACTAATTACTAATTAAATTGTTTATAAATAAAGTGTTGTACTATTTTAATGTGTTTAAAAAAAGTTTGGTAACTTTGATAATTATTAAAAATCAGTTATATTTTAACACTCTAAAAATAATGCTGTATTTAGTTGCTTAGACCTCTATTAAAATATCAACTTTTAGTAGGGGTGTACATAAAAAAGCCTATTTCATTTATTTCCAAGAGTTGCAATTATATCTGAACACTACAAACTTTTTCAAATTCCTCTGTACTATGCAATAGTAATAGTTTAATGACAGGTGGATTTACATAATTACTGGAAGTGTACAAAGAACTTTTGTGTATAAATGTATATTGATTGAAATTACAACTTCTATTTACCCAGGGTACCCTGTAATCCCTCTTTCCTAATGTGAAAAAATCGTTTTTAATTGATGTTGAATTGAATCACAGTGAATTGTTTTTATATAATTTGAACTGTTAATTACGAATAAGCAAGTACACTTAAAAAGATATATATTAATTTAAATTTATTAGCATTTATTCTAACAGTTTTTGTCTGCAGGACAAAGAAATAACAACTAGAAACTTACTTGTATAAGATACTATTGCACGTAATAATATAATATGTTTTTGAATCGAGAAGTTTAGCTGAGAATTCACAACTAAGTTTGGATATTACAGGAAAGTGCAAATTAAACAAGCTTCAATGATGCATCGTTTATTAGATCCCATTTTCATATAAACAGTGGATTACCATTATCAAACAAACAAGAAACGTAAACTGAAAATGAATTCACGTCGAGTTTATATCAAGCGAGCAAACAGAAACTTATCCTAAGTCACTTTTGAAATTTCGATTCATGTCTTTGAAAAAAGTTATTTGATGTTAATTAAACTCAAGATATTGTTCAAAAAACTTCAGAGAGCAGTAATTTCTGAAACTTTTTTCTCTGTGATAAATGTGATCACGACACTCACCAATACTTTACAGGTTACAAATTTTAAAACATTATTTATGAAAGAAACAAAAAAAATTTGAAAATTTAAACATGAGTCGCAATTTTGTAAATGAATGAAAATGAGTTATTATTGATCGTCCGACAGAAACGTCGTTAGGACGCAGACAATAAATTGATCTTTTATCAACAAATCAGTCAACAATCAATTTTTGTACCAACTGAACAAATAGGAGTGTCTAGGGTCTAAAAAAAACCTCGGGAAATTGGAATAGGTTGGCAGCCCTTTGTTTGTCGAGTTTGCCATTTTAGAATTGTCATGGGGATTATATCAACAAGGACATCTCTCTTTTTTATATAAGGGGCCTTTAGCAGTCGGACTCTACTTAGTTTTTCAGTGACCGGCCCATTGAATAACTATAGAGTAGAGTTCAACTGCGAATGACCTAAAAAACTGTAAAATGTTTCACCCACCTTGAAATAATCCCCTTAATGTTTAATCTGAAACTGGCAAAAATACGCTTTGAATTAACCTGCACAACTACCAATAAACTTTAAATTTCAAAGTCGTTAATTTTATTTGTTCAGGCAAGTTGACAATAAAACGTGACACATTTTAATTTTTACAAATTTAAATTACGAATAACGTTTATATCATGTTTGTTAAAACAGATTGCATATTTTATTATGACAGAATAAAATGAAAAATTAATCAAAGGATTTAAAACCTAAAGTTTTAATTAACAAATGAGATGAAATTTATTTTTACAGATTTTAATCCTCAATTAATTAATATCGGTAATATTTGTGGTTAAAATTATTGGTAGCTTCTTGTGTAAAATATTAAATTGTCGTTGAAAGCTGCTCGGAATGTCAACCGCAAATATTATTCATGACCACGCGCTGTTTTATTTACTGATTTTTTATAATAAACTCTGCAAAATTAAAGATACTGTAACTGTTAAATACACAAAGCAAATTGTAATGTACATGAATAATAAAAAAAAGATGGAAAGATCCCAAGATATTTTTCGACTGTCGTTTTAGTGTAAGTGTCTTGGATCAATTTTCCCTGCAAAAATTGAAAATTATTGCTATTTTAAGCCTCTCCTTAACGACTCTTTTCGTAACTACATATTTTCCACTGTTATTTTAGGTCTTGTCCCGATAGTGTTACAATGTTAACAGAAGCTGGATTACTTTGTCTTAAAATGGGCCAAACTCAACACGCTTTCGAGAAGTTAAGTTCTGCCCTGGCTTTGGATCCTGTTTGTGCGAAAGCTCTTCTAGGTATTGGCTGTATCACCCAGGTTGAATTAAAACTTTTGCGTTATTGTCACTTAAGAGTAGATTTTAGTCCCATGAGGAACATGATGTTGCACTGACCAAATATAAAGTGGCAGTGTCTTATGAACCCAATTCCGTCGCTTTGTGGAATAACATTGGAATGTGCTTTCATTCGAAGCAAAAGCATGTTGCGGTACGTGAAGACTTTTTAAAACGACGTTTTTGTTGGATTTTTTTGCAAACATCTACATTATTAGTTATGCAAAAATGTTCTAGCATAGAAAAGGATTACGATTTACATAAATGAATTGTTTACTGCAGGCCATAAGCTGTTTGAAGAGAGCATTGTGGATATCCCCAACAAACTGGAGAGTGCTTTTCAACTTGGGTTTAGTACATTTAGCAACTTATCAACCAGCATCTGCATTTAATTTCTTGTGTGCTGCAGTCAATCTTCGACCAGACGTTCCTCACACTTTTATGGCATTAGGATGTAAATTTTTATTAAAAAGTTTGGAAACTAAATGATGCATTGTTGTTTTTAGGCTCTTTGTTTGAATTAAACGATTGCGAAAACGCGCAGAGAGCTTTTAAACAAGCTTTGGTTTTAGCTCCGGAAGACTCGCTGATTATGATCAATAATGCGGTGTGTTTGTTGATGATGGAACACAAAGAAGAAGCGATAGAAATGTTCGAGAAATTTAATCTTTTGATGGAAAAAGAAATTCCGGCCTATAAAGAGGTATACAAGGCTTCAGTACAATTAATTTTTGTAATGTATTTAAATGATACCTTGGATTTCAGGTTTTAATTCTAGCCGACAAAATTTCTACGCAATTAAAAAATTTAAGACGACAAGAAAGTAACCAAAATGGAGAAAATGCAGAATCCAGCAAAGAAAACAATAATGATAATGATGGGGGTAATAGAGAAATAAATAAGACAGACTCTGAACGGGAAAACTTAAGACAACTTGAAGATGATGAAGTCTAAAATAACAAAATATAAGTGGTACTAATTTATGTTTTCTTTGTAATGTAATTTCGTTTGTGATTCAATAAACAACAACATATTTTGCACCACTCCAAATGTGTTTCAATAATATATATTTTGCTCGAAAGCAAAAATAATTATAAATAAATACAATAGTCTTCATTGTATAATTTCATTCTTTGAAAAAGTTATATTGAGAAGTTTTTGCGGAGAACGTGTGTTTTTACTTTTACATTGTATAGCAATTTCTAATTGAATTGAATGAAATTGAATTTCATATTTTGCATAGCATCTACTATATAAACAATTTTTAAAATCTTTTATCACTTATATTTAAAAAAAAAATGTTAACAAAAAGCGTTAGAATAAGAGAACAAAATTAATAGACTTTACAAAAGGCACTTGCTAACCCACACACCAAAAATTTGTCAGAAAAATGCTGAAGCGCGCCTCGGCAGCAAAGGAGTGATGATTACACTGTTTAGTCAGTTTTTCTGACAAATTTTTGGTGTGTGGTTAGCAAGTGCTTTTGTAAAATGTTGTGAACACTAAGTGAGTACGATCCAAGACAATTCATTCAAATTACTAGAGATTGAAAATCGAAAATTTTCATATTCACTATACAACGAACAATTTTTAAAATAAAAATTATCAATAAGCAGTAGCTGCTTATTAGCTAATATAGATGCAACAAAGCACAAAAAATACACAAATTTTAAAAATTAAAAAATCCAAACATTTAAAGAAATGGACATAAATAATACAAAAAAGTAAAAAACACATCTAAAAAATATAAAAAAATAGAAATCTAAAGAAGTAGAAATCTACAGAATTAGAAACATCTAATACATTTAATAGATTGCTAGATTGAAAGATTAAGACGAATATAAAGATTTTCAAGGCACATTCAAAAATCTAAGAAATTTTGAAAAAATGAAAATCCAAAAAACATGAATAAAGCAAACAATATTGAGCTTCTAAAAAATCCAAAACTTCCAAATGATACAAAATATAAAAGATGCGAAAAATTGAAACAATGTGGAAAAAACACAAATTAATTTAAAAATTTTAGAGAATAAAAAAAGAAATTAGAAAACTTGAAAAAATAAAATATATATATTAAAGATTTCGTAAGATACGATCGTTTAAAAAGCTTAAAAAAATTAGAAAATATTAAAAATTAAGACATTTTTCAAGTTGTTAAATGTAAAAAAAACTTTAATAAATGTACACAAACATAAATCCGAAAAAGTTCAAATAGTCGAAAAATTCTGTTAAAGTTTCAAAAGATACAGCAAATTTAATTAATCTAATAAAAAACATTTAACAAATATTAGAAATCTAAAGATTTTAGTAAAATACTTATAAAAATTGAAAAATACAACAAATATAAATAAATTGAGAAAATAAATTAAAAATTTGAAATATTTAAGCTAGTTTGAAAAATAAAAAAAGTTCTGTAAAATCTAAAAATTTGAAGAATACAAGAGATTGAAAAATTAAAAAAAAATAAAGAAAAAAATTATTAAAAATTATACAAAATAGAAAGGTTCGAAGCTCCAAGCATCTAAAAGATCAACGGATACAAAAATTGTAGACATTTCATAAAACCTAAAAATTCAAAACGTTCAACAAAATATTTAAAACTTTTAATGCAAATCTGATCTGAAAAATCAAAAATCCAAAAATCCAAAAATCCAAAAATAGATTACTTTACTGATAAGTGATAAAAAATATACAATGACAATGTTGCAGGTAAATAGTTCACTTCTGCCTTCTTTTAAGTTAATAATAGCACGATATACAATTTTATTTTAACGACTCAGTTGTAACTAATAAAAGAAAAACGCGAATATTAGATATTTTTTTTTAGCAGGATTTTCTTTTGTTCACCTTACTTTAATCTACTGATGATTATTAAGGCTTTGACATCAAGCACTATAACAAGTAGACACTATAGAAACGTGAAGCTGAGGCAATAAGATACATCTTATTGATTTCGTTTGTTTACCAGGTTCGTGAATTACCCATTTCTAACGTCATAGTTATATAAATTGGCCTCAAGTTACAAACAGTTTTAAATCAAATATAAATGGATGCCTAAAAAATTAAAGTACTCGTTATGTAATCAAAAGCTGCATGAATTGTCATACGAATAAAGATTTATTGAAAAATCATTATTACTTGGAATAAATCAGTCAAAAACATTAATTAAAAACACTAAGATCACATTAATACTAAACTGTTCAAGCTGTGATACTTATTTTTCAGTTTATTTTTAATTCTTTGGAACTAATTTTTTTTACTTGCAACAGAAAATATTTCCAAAATGAAAATGTTAATAAAGAGTGCGGCTAGCGAAACAAGAAGGGGGAAACGGTCTTGAAAGAGTATACCTGGGTTCTTTCAGAATAATTTGAAAAAAGAATTGTTACAGTTAGTAAAGACAGGAAGATATCAAATAAATCATTTAATTCGTTTGTTTCTTTGAGCAGCCTAAAAAACGAGTATACCTATTTTGTTGTATAATACATCATTTATTACTTACTATTTATTACTACTAGAGAAAGAGTATTTTCCACCCTTAAGAATAAATTATATATAAGAAATTATTAGAAGAATATTAAGAATAAACATTATATATTTTATACATTATTGCTCTAAATTAGTTTTGGTTTTGCTATAATTACATAAAATTCTAAGTATGTTTGAAGTTTTGAAACTCTCATTGTAAATGAACAACTCCGAAATCTGGGACAAGCAAGTTTATTACAGAAACAGGCAGACAGTTGATGTTTGAAGTTTGTGATCTCACGTTATATCTCGTAAAACATCAAGCCTAAGTGAACCTTTTTCTAATTAATTAACTTAATTATAAATTTAATAGGAAATGTAAAGTATAAAGCAACACTGTTACAAAGAACACATTACATATGTAAAATGCGGTCATATATTTAAGCGGGAAACATGAAAGAATCTAAAACAGTTGTTTTTGTTTTTATTGAAAATAAAGTCTTCTTTGCAAATAAAAAAAAGTTTAACAATGGAGGATAGAAAATACCAGAATATTTTAAAGGGAAACGTTAAAAAAAATAAATTTAGGAGAAAAACTTTTGTTTTTGCATTTATCTACGTTTTTAACACCGGCTTGAAGATGTACTTACTGTGGTGATCAGCATTTAAATTAGCAGTTAAGTAGTTGGCAATTGCAATTACAATTAAGGGAAACGCTCTTTAATATCTTCAGCATGTAAAATTTTAGCCGACTTGAATATTAGATCCGCAATGTCAATTTGAATTAAACTTTTTTTGGTTAATTATCTCTGACGTGTTACAAAAACGATTTATTATTATCAATTTGAACATTCTGTACTTAAATCCCGAGGGAATTGAGCGATATGAAATCATTCTCTACGTGACTTTCGTCGATCAACATTGAAAAGCACAGGTCAAATTTTAATGGATGTTGTTAAAACAACTCGAAATAATTTATAGTAAAAACAAAATTAACCAGTGTTAAAAGCATTTCAGTATGGTGAAAAAATGTGTTTATAAATCCGTTCAAAAGGAATAATTACACAAAATAATTATAAATTCTATTTAATGGTTGTTGAACACAATCGATTATTTAACACTGTTATTTTACAATTAAAATTTTCTTCTGCTTGAGTTACACTTCTGTTAATGCTGTATTCTATGTTTTATTAAAAAATGTTTCCAAAAAAGATCCTTCATAACTTCTCTTATTCTCACGAAAAAAGATCGAATAAAATAATATTTCATACTTTTGATATTCTTTCCGATGCTCTGAAACTGGAATTTTCACAGACCATAAGCTTATCCGGAAGTCAAATTGACGTTTTTCAGTTTTCAAACATGTATGAGCTCTTTGGCTTCGTGGGTAAGCGTGTGCTTTAAAAACATTGCAGGATTATTCAAGATTGTTCTAGCAGTGTCATTAATACTTGTACGTGCAGCGAGTTCTTCAATAGAGTTAAGAGCCGTCACGTACACAATTGTTTTATATGGCTGAACACAAAACAAATCAATAGCAAAAATTAGATGTTTATTTAGTGAATAATAGAAATTATCTTCGGAAAGTTAAATAAAAAAATTAAACTAGTTTAGAAACTATAATTTTCCGTTTTTTAGCATAACAGATATTTATGAATTGCAATACATTTCAGAACTTGATTTCTCATGTTGATGTTAAAGTATTTCTTGAATTAAGTTTAGGGTTGGGCAAATCGATAAACACGTAATAAGTAGATTGAAACTCTCTCTCCACACATTTGATTAAAATTATATATATGGTGAATAATCGCTTGTAAAATCTTAAAAAGAAATAAAACTTATTGTATTTTTGTTTATTTATAATCAAAAGTTAATGTTTTTTTTTAATTTCGTGCATATCAATAAAAAAAATAAACATAAACATAAAATTTTCTTATAGAGTTACTTGTAGTTAATTTTATAGTTTTTTGAAAAATTGAATAGATATTTTAGTAGTACCAGAGTTAATCTGATGTGTAACAGTAAAATTTGATTGCTTACTATTTTTATATTACACATTTTATTTAAAGTTTGCAGACAAGTAGTATGCTGCTTCTACTAACTTTGATAACCTGCTTACATTAAATAATTTATTTTATATTATATTATTATATATATATATATATATATCAGATTGATTTACAAATAAATCTACTACCTATAGCTATAAAATGGCAATATAAAATTTTTTAGTTTGTTGCAATCTATGCCCTTGCCGTAAAATGGCTTCTAAAGATGTTATACTTTGTTTATTAATCTTGTATACCTTGTTTTCCCCTTTTCACTCATCAAAGTTAAGTTTTATGTATCTGATAAATGTTTACTTTAGATGCTTCTCATCTAGAGCGAATTTGATGGTATACACCTGTAGCACAAGACAAAATGAACCCATCTCACACGCTCATTTCTTGTGCAAATGCTTGTTTGCTGTGAAAAAATAAAGACTTTTGACGAACCTGCGTCAATGTGAACAGAAATGGTGAGAAAATTTCACTGCGACAAAAATGTTAAATGTATTAGTTAACTTTATGTGGAGAGCGCTTCGCGTTTTCACCTTAACACGAAAAATACTCGAAAACTTGGAGTCTTCTTGTTCGTGACATTCAAATTGATGTGCAAGAATCTGAACTGAAATAGGAATCAAGCGCTACATGGTAGTGTCTTTATACTTAAGAAATGCTGTAAAATCTCTAACATAAAGCCATTTTTTTTATAAAGCTATAAAGGTAAAATAAATTCTATTTTGCGTACTTTCGGTGGTATTGCATGTTTATTAAATCTTAATAACAACAAATCGACCAATGTCATTTGTACTAAACAATGAACTGTTGGTGATGTAAAAATGACGAAATTGAAAATGTTAGGCATGTTTTCTGGAGGATTTCTGAATATAACTAGCTGGATGGCGCTGCACGAAAAGTAAAATTAAATTTTTTGCACAACTGCAAATGTTATTTTTTAATCTTTAAGAGCCGAAAGGTTTTTATTGAACTCACTACGAATATCAGAAACCTCTTGTAAAAGAGATTTATAACTGAATTTTCTGTAGAAAAATAACGAATCAACTATGAATATGTTGGAAAGGAAGTAGACATTTTTTCACAAAGTGGTCACAACACGATAAAAGAAAAAGTTCTAATGTGATTACCATTATATTGATGAAGAGCTTTTTTACAGTCTTGACAATTTCATTTGACATCACTTTTTTCAATTCCAATAAAGCTCTATTATTTTATACGCGTATGAACAATTTAAATGAAATTTTTTTTTAGTTTTATCTTAAAAACAAAATTCAATTTCAAAAACATCTCGATAGATGAAAAAATAAAGAAGAATAAAAAAATGTTTATTATAGAAATATAAAGAAAGAAAGACGATGACAGAATGTGAAGAGCAACAGAGAAAAAAGAAGAGGTTGAGAGTAAATCAAACAGACTGTTCTGAATGTAAAACTAAAAAAAATGTTGTTGACAACAAACTTAACGTTTCCTACTTTTCACGTAGTGATGGAAAGTGTTAGGACTAATTAAGTAAGTTAAATAAAAAACTTTTTCTCCTAAAAATTAGGTTTTTATTTAAAAAGTTGTAGGTTTCTAAAGATAACTTCTTGTTAACGGTTGCGAGTACTGAATGTAAATATTATTCTTTGTCTATATCATCTGATGTCGAAATAAAATGAACAGATGTCGCGGTCAATTTATCCCGAATTGAATCATTCAATATATTACTATTCAGTCAACTCGAACATAATTGGGGAAAACTCGAGCGATGAAGCTGGTTCCAAATCGTCGACTAAAAATTTAGATTTGGCTCTTTCTTTCTAATTTTAAATCATGCATTTTTACAGTGAATGAGATTTGCTTTAAAAATAATAAAATAAAGAACTATAAAAGCATAGTCTAGAGACTAGTAAAAATAGCTCATCGTGTACATGTAGAATTTCTACTACAATTGTTTGCATTTACTGTTTGTTATTGGTTCGTTGTTTGATTAAATATTTTACTTATTCATTGCCTTGACGTTACAGTTGCGAAAAGCTAACTGAAACATAATACCTAGACAAAAATTTGAAAATAACATGCAATTGATGATTATTATAATAGTACCTATCTATGTTGTAAAATTATAATGTAAAAGTTTATGGCATGTGTGAATAAAGAGCAGAAAGAATACCAAATTCTTCAAAATCAATTTAAATACAATTAATGGTGATAATCGTTTTTAAAGAAATTTCAGATTGATGAAGATAATTAATTTATAAAAAAAAATCTTGCATTAGTTATAGTCGCGCGGCAAAATTACGTCATATTGCTTTACCCTCATTACGATGGTCATAATTCAATATAATGGAAAAATATTCACCGCAATAAATATTGTGGTCGGATTATAGATCTGGTGGGCTGAATATTTGCAGAGACGTTTTCTAAGAAATTGAGATGACTATCCTCATTAATTTGGAATTAAGTTTACCTGAACAATTTGTATTTTCAGTTTAAAACATTATTCTTGTTAGTATCAATTCGTGTACACTTCTCACGAGCTTTACAATGGCATTTCGCTCACGTGTGTTATACGACGTTTTATCTTACAGGTGCGATTCCGACAAAAAAAGAATTAGGGGTAAAAATTATAACTTATACATATATATATATTATATATTTTGACTCACTTCAGGTCATAACCTAGAAAATACAATGAAATTTACAATGGTAAATAAAAACTGAGCTGAAAATATCTGATATTTTGTTTAAAGGAAAGCGCCTTTTAAATACAAAATTAGGTACAAATCAAATCACAAAAAATCGTATCGTTGTAGGAACGAACTTCCGTAGTAACGATTGATTGTTTTACGAAGTAAACAGTGTAATTATTTTTTCCGTAAAATGGATTTTCTTCCGGAAAATATTAAGTTACAGACAGAATCCGCTACCTTGAGTTTAATTCCGCCAAAATCAAAGAAACATTACGACAAGTAGTACGGTTTGTTCAAAAGTTGGAAGACGGAAAATTCGTTAGGTGACAATTCGGAGGAAGTCTTGCTGCCATATTTTGCTCAAAAGGTTAGTTGAATTATCTTGCACGATGCATTAGTATCTATATACATTAGGTATGTTTTGTAGGCACGGAAGTACAAGTCATCTTCGCTTTGGGTGCAGTATTCGATGGTTAAAACCTCACTAAAGATTTATGAAAATATGGACGTAGCGCAATATCACAGATTGATTGTACAAAGGAGGGAAGCAGCAGCTGTACTGTTAATCAACAATATGAATTTGTATGTCTGAAGAAGGACTTGAATTGCAGCGATATTGGAATGTTTTTAAACGTAGTTGTCATCCAAATTGCAAAAAGTAACACTCCTTATATTTTTATTTGTTCGTAGTTATTTTCAATAAACAAATAAGAGTAAAATTTTCAATATTTGGTACTTACTGACAGTTCTATTCACTAGTGAGTAGTTTCATATATTATTACACTAGTGAATAAAATTTGATTTTATTATAATTATAAATGTACTTCGTAAAACAATCAATCGTTACTACGGAAGTTCGTTCTTACAACGATACGATTTTTTGTGATTTGATTTGTACCTAATTTTGTATTTAAAAGGCGCTTTCCTTTTAAACAAAATATCAGATATTTTCAGCTCAGTTTTTATTTACCATTGTAAATTTCATTGTATTTTCTAGGTTATGACCTGAAGTGAGTCAAAATATAATATATATATATATATATATATATATATAAGTTATAATTTTTACCCCTAATAATTTTTTTGTCGGAATCGCACCTGTAAGATAAAACGTCGTATATCACACGTGAGCGAAATGCCATTATAAAGCTCGTGAGAAGTGTCCCACTCGTGCGCAATCGCACTCGTGGGTCAAAATTCTAACTCGCAAATAATAATGCATTTCTCTCACTTATAATATAATATACTATTATGTGAGTTGAATCCGGATCTAGCAAAAAATAGGTTTCGCCCAACATTTGGCAGTTTATGATAAGAACAGTAAAAATTTACTAATCGGGCGGTCATTGTCAGTTTACAGGTTATTATTAGGTACTTAAACTGTCTTAAGGCTGTATATATTTTTTTCTCGAACGTCTGTACTAAGGTTTCATCTTAATCGTCAATGTTTTCTATCGCAATTTTATGCACCTGTATTTACTTTATAACTCGAACAAATTATACTGTTATTCCACTTCAAAATACTAAAACTAATCACTTTACTAATATTTATTTATAATTATCCAAGTTTTTTTTCAAACTATTGCAAATTCAGTGATTTTACTACAAACCAAACAAACGTTTATATTATAGACCAGAAATTTCCCTACCTTTATGTTGCACGTAAGAAAATCTTCTGTTGACGTCTAAATTTCTTATTACCATCATAAAACAATAATCTTACATTTACATCGTTAATTAAAAAAATAAACACAAGATTAGTTTTATTATTATCGCACATGAAAATGACCCAGTTTAATTCATTGTGTACTAAAGAACTTTGTAATAACAGGTGAGTGATTGCTATATTTTTTTTATAAAAACTTGTTACACCTCATAAATAACTATCAAATTATTAGGTACATTGAAGGGAGTACATTAAACCTTAATACCTTAATATGTTGGTTATTAATTTTGCCTGTTTCCCTATGTGCTGTTTTTATCATTTACTGACTTTATAAAAGCAAAGGCTATCTCAAATATAGCACTAGACTCCGAAATATATGCAAAATATAATTTATGACTGGGGTAAATAATAAACAGATATTCTCGTAAGTTTTATTAGGTTTGCACTGACAATATTTTTACCGGTCTTTCACCAACATTTCTGGATTAAATTAAGTTCTTAAAATAGCAGTGAAATAAATTAATTTATGACAATGTTTTTATGATTGAAGCTTCGTATGTTATTCGTAAAATTTAAATTCGTTTTATTTCGACGTCAGCAGCGGTTTTGACCACCAAAATTCTTCGATTTACGCGATTATTGTTACATTTGACAAGCTTAAATTTGTGTTGTGATAAGTAAAGAGCATATTTTCTACATTAGATTTATTTACGATACTGATGTATCTAATAATAAATTCAGGGGACATAAAAATTTTCAAGTGCACAAAAATCTGAGCAAAGTTATTTATTCAAATATATTCTGTGTAAGCGCTGATTTTATATTTTGCTTTCACACTTAACGTTGAATAAATTGATAAAGCGGTAGTATTAAAAAAGGTAAAACACGGAGGAAATACATGAAGGAAGATATTGGGCACGATTTTATACTTCAGTTAGGAGCAATTCTGTTTCATCCGAAAGCATCAGAAACGACTTTTAATGAGCTCTGCGAATTTTATCAACCTTTAATTAAAGAGTGTTCGATGGAGTCGTGGAAGAATACGAACGTTGTAGAAATTAGCCTCTTACATGAGCTAGATCATTTAAAGAAAAAGAACACGGAAATCTTTAATGAATTTAATGAGAGTTTACCCTCATGCTGTAATATCAATTAAGGGAAATTGTTTACTAAGGTACTCTTCCGTACAGTGGACGATGATGTTTTTCTTTTTAAATATATGTTATGTAAAAAATCGGCTTTAAAGCACGTATTTTTATTCCACAAAGTTGGTGTTGATTAAAACACCCTAGTTACTATAACCATAGTTTGATTGAGCTAGTAAGCACATTAGATTCTATTTATTTTTCTGTTTCTGTTTTTTATCGTGTTAATTTTTTTTCAAGTTGAAGCAAAAAGTTTTTTGGTGCTAAGTAAAAAAATTTAGCATTTTTGAAATTAACTTTTATTCCAACACGTGCTTTTGTAGGACGTCGTTATTTTGCATTGCATGTGCATGCATTTTGCACGTGTTTACCACGGAGACATCACGTTTTCTTCGTAGAATTTAATTTAGAAATCCTAGTGATTCCAAAGTTACAGTATGACCTGCGCTGAACGACAACCTCGCTAACCGTCCCCAGCTAAAGAACAGATTGTCTGTGGTCACACACAGGTACTGTAACTGCTTCTTTGGATTTTTTACTTTTTAAACCGTATAGATAGATACACATACTATATATAGGTGTTCCAAAGTTCTCAGACCTACTAAATGCCATTTTATTAAGAACTGATCAAGAAAGTCGTATCCATAAAAATAAAGCAATAATATTAGTGTAGAATTAAATTTTTTCAAAAACAATATAAAGAAATTTTTTGGAAATATTGTAAATTGAAATGAGCAATACCAAATTTGTCAAAAATTATTATCAGATTTATTTGTGAAGCAACAACAGTAACATTTTTGTCTTAATGACTCACTTATTGTATGGTCAAAGGATAACCTTCATAGGTTTTAACATTTTCATTTTTACGTCTAAAACAAAATTTCTTTAACATTTTTTCTTTGTTATTCTATTAGTTTTGAATAATGTGCCACTGAGTAGGTTTGCGATTTTTAGAACAAATATTAAAGATGTTGTGGAGTCAAGCCGCTGTAATATTAGAATTCTAATCTATTGTGCTCAATCTGTGATATTAAACATTGTGATTACAGAACGTCCGGAATGTGTTTACTACCTTTTTAAGTAAAATCATTTAATGTGTCATTATCTAGAGACAGTTCCCAGACGTGCTAAAATTGGTAGTCATTCCAGTTTAAAAAAATGAAATCTCTTTCTTTTACACAATTTTTCGACCTATTTTAACATTTTCAAAGCTTAAAAAAATGTTTAACATAATAACAATAATTTCAAGTAATTATAATCCTTTTTATGAAACCAGCACAATTTCAGAGAAATGTGCTCTACAGAAACTATGAATATCGTGGGTGTCCAGTTTTTTGCCAATAAAATCAATAGTAATGAGCATGTGGTTTCAATTTTTTTTCAATTTATCTCGGGCTTTGAATACGTTAGATATTTACTTTGAACCGAATAAATTGAATGTCTTAGGTTTCAGAGATGTGATAAATGCGTGAATAATATCTTTTCTCAAAAGCAGAACTGTCAATACAAAAATCTCACTTTTTCAAAATGCAATTGAAACGTTCGTGTCCTTAGGTAGCGCTTAATTTAATACACAAAATTTACATTTATTCGAGTAAAAAAAGCAGTAAAGTATCCCAAATTTTGTTAAAGTACTTGGATTACTTACAGTGGTGTTCCGAATTTTGATTTTTTACAACACTTACATCATTCGTAAAAAGTTTGTCCAATAAAATTTATTTATTCTTTAAAAGACCATTACAAACGTAACATTAAATTAATTTTTTAACTGATTTACAACAACAGATTGGAAACTCAATTTTCACTACTTCAAAATTACATAATTACATTAACATATAATATTTTTGAGCTCCATATCTTCGTTACATTTTAGTTTAAATGTAGGCACCTGGGATACAGCTTCTGACAAAAAGTGCGCATTAAAAACGTATGTGGGATCTATATAATTTAATATACTCGTAATATGTCACAGAATTTATTACCACATCTGTCATTATTGAATGGATATTGATCTACTGGGTTCAATTCAATTTGACTATAGGCGCTTACGCGCCAGTTTAAAACTAGCCTATAAGTCATTGCTCTTTCATAACGTGAAACGTGAAATTACCTGTATTAGCATTAGAATTATGATTCAATATTCATTGTCATTATCAGGTGGTATTATCGATGACAGTTAGTTGTAATAAATTAATACATAAATAAACTAATTTATTTCAAAGTATTCTAGATTAGGTTTGTTTTGAACGCCCATTACATACACCCATGTGTTATGGAAAAATATAAAAAAGAGATGATCGAGCTACTTTTATTACTGATAACTTCACCTTATGTTTATAAAATCAACGACATCCCAAATGAAAGCTTTCTGTTTGTAAAGACACCAATCGTTTTATTATGTTTTTTACAGTCCTGATTTGATTCTTTTATTATGTGTGTATTTGGTCGTATTTTCGAAAATTTTGTTGCTATTTTTGCATCAACTGTTTGTTGTGAACAATAAACATTTTAATTTTATAAGAATAATAATTTTTTTTTACCTTAATTAAAACTATTTGTTTTATATTTTTTTTATTTTTAGCTCGAGTCTGAACATAAGAAGATTAACATCGTAGTTTATACTAGGACTACAGTTTTTTGGTAATCTGTATTCTTAGTAGTTTCAATTTGATTTCTTATTCTTTTTGAATTTATATATGCTTAATAAGCTGAGTAAACAAAATATCGACGTATTTACAGTTTACTTAAGAAATTTAAACCAACATTTTTGTTTGTAAATCAGTAGGTAATTAACAAAAAGGTTCATACAGTTAAAGTATGGTAAAATAAAGGGTAAATAAATGTTTTTAATAATCAGATGACAGTCGTGTGCCACTTGTATAAATGAATGCCTCGAAAATAACATAATTGGAACCTAAATTATTACTTGCTTTCTAAGTACATTCACCTTTTTAAATGATTAACTGTTGAAATTTAATTCATTTGAAATCATTTTTTACACGTAAACAAATTTCATTAAGTGATAAATATAGAGAAATAAAATAAATAAAATTCGTTTATTGTTGAATTGTGCTGTAGGATATTTTTTCCCTTGTAATTATTTTTTGAAGTATACATTATTACGGCAGCATAAGAAATAGTATCATAAAAAACTAATTTTATAAAACTTAGACTAAGACACGAGTTTGTTTGCAGCACGAGTTTTTTTATACTATTTTTCCTAATTTGCATACTAAATCCATTCTTTTTACAATTAAAATCAAATTTGATAATGTAGGGAATTTTGTGACAGTTGAAATTACATAATTAGTGTTCTAAGTGTAAGATGAATTCAGAAATTTCATGCACTCCTCTTGAAATACAGCAAATTGTATGAAATGCCACAGTCAATTTGTGAAAATTTTCTGTAGCTGGCTTGACACTGTAACAATAAACTTACACTGACATATGACATCCAATATGTGTTACCAACGGAAAAAAGTTTCTAGATTTTGAGTTTGGTAATGATCTGTTAACGCATCCAACTTAGAGAAAATCTGTTTGAAAAAGTAAAGTTTCAAATTTTTCGACCAAAATTTGAAAATTGAACTTGTCGTTCTTACATGTCAATTCTAAATTAGCCGAAGTTTTTAAATCTAGGTAGATTTTAGGTTTAAAATAACTATCAGTAAAAATGACAAAATTTAAAACAATTGTAAACTAGAAGTTAGTTTTTTGAGGGCCTGTATGCTGCTATTTAAAGTTTTAATTTCATTTCATATTATGATTCTTTTTTAGATAAATTGTGTGATACTGTTACTAATATAAGCTCATTTCATGAAAAAACTCTTTAGTGCTTATTCTTTTAAGAGAAACGTATTCCTGGAAGAAAATGTTTATCTAGACTTTTTTGTCTTGACTGTGGAGTATGAAGAAAAAAAAATTCACATAGCTCAGCACTCTTTGTGGGTCTAGAGCTTAAAGATTGTCTCTACACAATAATACCTAATCTAATTTAAATATTGGTTTAAGTAAATTTCTTGCAGACATTTTTTGACCATTTCTCTCTATTATCTATATATATATATATATATATATATACTATCTATATTTCGTTATTCTTCTATTTTTTCTATGTGGTCTCACCATTGTATTCTTTGTTTCTTAATGCATGTCAATATTTTTGTCCTTTATAAAGTTTCTTTGTTTTTTCTTTTTCTCCGACCATCAACAGTTTTTAACTTTTGTATATTTTTCTCAGTATTTTCTACCATCTCTCCAGAAGCTTTATACATATATTGTAGTTTTAACTCTTTGTGGCATTATTTTGATTTCATGTTTTCCTTCTATTTTTAGTCCCAAATATGAAATCCTTTCAACTCTTTCAAAAACATTTATTAATCTTTATGTTTTTTCCCTTTTATTGTTAGCCCTGAATATGAAATCCCTTCGACTCCTTCAAAAGCATACGATTCTGCTTTTATTTTTATTATCAGATGTCGATCTATTTCTTGTTGAATGATATTCATTATTATGTACTCGTATTTTATCCTTTATCTAATAATTTTCAAATCAAAGTTCATGGCTTCTTTCGTTAACAACCGGCAACAACTTTTCTCAATACATTGCTTTAGCGAACAATATTCGTTGAAACCACCGTATTGATCTTTTTCAAATTAGGTGTTATTTCCAATACCAGATTGTAAATAACGAGTCCTCTTGTTTTAATCCTTGCTGTGCCTCAAACTCGTCTAATTCATGTTCTTTCTCGATGATTTCGTTTTCAGTTGTTTCCGAGGACAATTTTTGTTAAGTTTTATCATTTTCTTTGCCAGCCTCAGCTCTCGCATCGCTTCATACATTTGACTCAGCTTGTCAAAATCTTATAGGAAACTTCTAGCAAACTATCTCTCTGTCATTTTAAAAATTCAAAATTTTTAGTTATTAAAAGTATTTTAGGCTTATATCTATGTAGGATTTGTTTAATGGTTATTTGTGTTTAGAAGATTGTTTAACTTTCCGTCAGCTGTCACTGTCACATTTACATTAAGCTTACTTTTTAAATTTATCTCTGGGCCCAGAATTCCTATATCTAAAGCTAACAAACACTCATTGTAACCGCAAATTGTTTGCTTTTATCATAATTTCTTACGTGTTTTCTACTACTTTAACAACATGTTGCATAATTTTTTATTTATTCATTCAACGGTTTTAGCATTAAGCAATCTTTAAGCTTCTTCACTACAAATGGCCATTAATAATTTAAAAAGAGGAATATACTTAGAGAGCAATTAAATATTTAGCTTTTTATTATGTTACTTTTAAAGTATTTATTGGATTATACAATTTCTCCTGCATTGTTTTATTCCTAGTTATCTGTTTGTATTCCTTTGTAAGTTACTGTTGTAAATTACGAGACAAACACTGAAGTGCAAATTTTTTTTTTAGGGAAACTATTCCGATATTTTGTTCAATAAATTTATTAATCATTTATAAGGTTTTAAGAAAATTTTCTGTGTACCTAACATGTCAGGAAAATGTTTCTTTTGTTATCAGGCTTTTAATCAGCATCAGGCTTTTATTGACAGTAAAACATTATTCTTCGGCTCATTATATAAATAATTATGTTTCAGACTACATATATTGTAGCTAAATTACCTAATTGTATAAATGTTTAAATTATTGTATAATTAGGTGTTAAATTACGTTTTATTGGAACTCTTTGAACAAATCAAGATTAGTATATTATTATTTAGTTTTCCAACATCTCCACAAAAATAAAAATATGCGTTGGATGGTTACAACAAACAGTGTATGCGAAAACATAAATGTTTATGCTGTACTTCATGTAAGCACAGAAGTAAACTTTTGTCCGTATGAAAACAAAATTTTCTACCATCACATTTTTTTTTTGTAAATATCTATCGTTTGTTATTTAACCACCACTGGATATACCGAAGGCGTTGCTTGCAACAACAATTTACTAATTACTACTACTTCGCTCTTTAATCCACACACAATATACATAATACATTTTTCTGTTGCTTCCATTATCGATCTTTTTTATATTTTGCAAACGTTATCCACAAAGGAATACTTTGATCAGTGGCTGTTCTTTTGAATTCGTTTTCGTCTGTTTGCAGTTGATTAATTTTTCTCGTTTCTTACCATCACTATATTATTTTGGTTGTGTGTAAATTGCCAATTTCTGCTTTTTTAAAATTTATTAGAATTGGAAGTGAAGGATAGAGCATTCTAAAATTACAATACAATTAATTTTATAATTGTAGCTCTAGTTGTCAACAAAAAATTTAACTGTTAAGTGACGGTATTGTGCTAGCATGGCACAGGAATTATCTCGATGTTATTTATTTTGTAAAATTTTCGCGTTTTGATAAATATTATGTGGAATAATTATTTCACATATGTTGGTTTCCTTAACCTTTTCATTATCGTGGAAATAAATGTTTGCGTTATATTTCCGCATAACTACGGTCTTCGAAGTACAATGTATAATATCTCATAAATATCAGTCGGTGCAATAAAATTCATATCATTGACGTTTTGATAAAATCATGTTTGCCATAATGCTATGAAAGTTGTAAATAATCTTTTATAATCCCCCTTTTAATTTGGAATTATTCGTAGGACTGTGCAGAAAATATCTCTTTTAATATAAGTGTTGAAAGTTGAATTAATTATGCGCATCAGAGTTGGAATTAACCTGTGCGTCTCTAGAACAGTGACGGAAACAGCGTGTAAAAACAGTCGGAAAGGAAAACGCCCAAAAATATTCCCCTTGTGAGTTGTTTAACTCGGGAATTCGCAGCTTGAATGAGGTATAATCAAGGATGAAACTGTCATTCGTTAGT
Organism: Cynaeus angustus; assembly: GCA_030157275.1. Lineage (NCBI taxonomy): Eukaryota > Metazoa > Arthropoda > Insecta > Coleoptera > Tenebrionidae > Cynaeus > Cynaeus angustus. Next base: position 20,648,195 of record CM058058.1, read on the forward strand.
TTACGAATTAAAAAAAGATTGATTTATTCATTTAAAAAAACAAAAACAGAAATGACCGGATCGATGGAAAAGTAACCAATTATTTGTCTTCTTTAAAAAAAATGGTTGGTTTAGTTAGCCTCGGTAACTTTTATTGGATTAGTTTTAATCAAATTTGGTTAGAGTTTTTAAAGCGATGAATATGCAGTATATCTTTCAATTTTTATTTGTGGGTAAAAGTTGCATGCAAAGCATAATAAATGATAAAAATAATTAACTTGCAAATTAAAATAAATATATGTATGCACAAATTACAGTAATATTATTCTGTAAAAAACACAATTTTTGTATAAAACAATAGGTCGATTGAATCAATAATGAAACGAAATTGGATGAAATTAAGTTACAAAAGTGTATATGCAAAATCGTTATAGTTACAGCAGTGTGAACTTTGGAATTAAACAAACTAAATTAAAATGATAATAATTTAATATCCTTATTTTATACTGTTTCATTACGCTACTAATTCTAGTCTGTTAAATGAGCAAATATTAATATTGATTAGAGAATTGTAATGTACACTCCCCTTTCTTATTAATATTTATTATATTAACAACGTACATTAAAGATTAACAAATCGGACCATTAACATCAAAAGTTACGTCGTTGCATTTTGCATATTGCATACGTTTTCCCTAAAGACACAAGAAATTATGGGAAAACGTATGCAATATGCAATGTGCAAGCCAAAAATGTCAATTGTCAGCATATCTACTGTTCCTCAATTTAAAATCAAAAGTCTTCATTATTTAAAATCTTTTTTTTTAAATTCGATCTACATAAAATGAAACAAAACCTATATAAATATTTTGTAAGTAATAAAACTATGTTCTTTTTAGCTTGATCTTGAAAACATAGAATTTCGAATGGGTTTAAAACAAAAATTTGAGTGAAACGCAAAAGTACGAGCAAATTCGCTTGACGACAAATCAACGTGGATGTAAATTGTCGTAGAAATGATCATAGCAGAGACGAACTTGGTACAAACTTCCAGTTTCCAAACTTACAATAAACAAATTGGTTTGTTATATTAAAATATAATGCTACAATGAAATTTACGTAGTTTCGTTTACTTAATCATAATCCACGTTAAAAATTAAATAATCAAACTGAGGAGAGTAGACACATTTAAAAGTGTACTATGAAAATGAAAATTTATTGTAAAACTGTTTTTCTGTTCTTATCTAAAAAATAAATTGCCTCGATGCGCAGAAATGTTCTTCGGTTTAAATTGACGAAAATTAATGGAATGAAAAGCAGTTCTGATAGCTGTCATGCACTCTTAATCTTTTTTGTGATTACAATTTTACAGGGTTCACCAACACTTATGTCCACCCCCAAAATATTTTAGATCATTAAGTTATAAATATAATTTTTTGTACATATAGAAGCATTGTAGCGCTTAATACTGATCTGTATGAATGTTTACAGTTCGAATACTAAATGGTACAAATGACATTATTTATTGATTGCAAAGAAACTAAAATACTGTTGAATTCTTTACTGTATACTCTATATATCTTACAACTATTTTTTATCTGATTCGCTACTTTTAAAAAATCCAAAGTATTAAAAAATTTGAAATTTAAGTATTTGCAAAATTTAATTGTCTTCATTTAAAAATTTAAAAAATTGCAAAAATTGTAGTCAATTTGAAAAAAAAAATAAAGGAATCTAAGGAATCTCTACAACGTAAAAACTCTGCATAATTTAAAAAACTAAAAAGATCAAGATTCCAAAAAATTCAAATGATATGAAACAACTAAACTGGATCAAATCAGATACAATAAAAGTGTAAGACAAAATCAAGGAAATTATGATGATAATTATATGTATTATATATATTATAAGTATATGTATATAATATGGCAATTACAAAAGAACGTGCATAGAAAGCAAACTGTCAATAGAAAACTCCGTACTTTGCTTTTTTAAATAATGCCTTATGGAAAAAATTAGGTTTCAAGAGACGCAATTATCTGAACTTAAATTTAATTTATGTACTTGATAGATTCACGAGTTTTTTGCTGCCTGATTTCAATTTAATAAATTTATTTTTAGTAGATGTTTTTATAATTCACTGAATACGGCTTTATTCATACTTTTATAATGTTGACGACGCGACGTGTTTATTAGATCGAACCAGCAGCTTTGCCTTTTTATTTTTGGTTTTTAATAGACATAAGAACTATTGTATTGGTTTTTGAAGTTCTGTTAAATTGCGCTTAACCACCTACGAACAAAAATATAATAGAACTGACTTTTTTTAAGATTAAAAAGTAGAAAATTTAACAATTAATTAATTTAAATTAATAATAATTTGTGTTTCGGCAGAGAATTTCTTATTGTTCTTTAATTTTTATCAAAATCATTTATCATTAGTCAAATGAGTTGTAAAATCCAAACGGCTTATAATTTATAATTGTCTGGAGGCTGATAAATTCGACTGAATCGATTTATGTTTACGTAAACAATTTCGTAATTTTCTTCAAAGAGTCTACAAGTTATAAATATATTTACATCACAAATACAGTTTTCATAATTTTGAAACTTAATAGGTTTCAACGTTGTTTTTCTTTGGTGGTAAATTTTGATCTTACGGGATTTAGAACTTTGATTAAAAAAACAAAATATTAGGAAAATAGATGTAATAAACTATAAAAAAAAGAAAACAAGTCGTTTAAAACATGAATTTTTTTTATCTTGTACTTTAGACAAAGTTTAAAACAACAAAAAGTGTATCTAAAAATAAAATCAATAAAATGATAATTTTGAAAATAACTTTAGTCTAGTCTCTAGTGGATAAAAACATTATCAGAAAAGGATTATTTACCCTAATGTTTATAATTGTTAAACGAATACAAAAGACTACCAAAAAGGAACATGCAGATAATAATCGAAGATATTAATGCAAAAATAGGAAAAGAAGAAATATACTGTACTCAATGATTACAGGAAAATATAACACAAACAAACGGCAAACGAGTAATAAATGTCGTTATAGAAAGAAAAGGTATGGTGTATATTACGAAACTGAAGAGTATGGGAGACATAGAGACATAGAATAAGAAACACGAATTACTTTTTACTAATATTAACATGTAAAAATGAGTGTAATAGAAACTGAGAGTAAAAAATTACAAATCAGCAAATACTACAGTTAAACTATTACAACAGAAGCAAACATACGTATAGAATAAGTACAGATAAAAAACATGAAAAAGATCGACTGAGAAAACAAGAGCTGTGGGAAGCTACAAAAAAAGTAGGTGCTTAATATATAAATCCTAACATTTAAACAATTATCACAAAAAACAAAAAGACAAAAACTAGTATAATAAAAAAGTGCGAGAAATTAGCAAATCGATTAATAAAATCCAGACGAAGTATACTTATTAACTCACAATCAGATAGGAGTGCAGCGAAATGCGATCAAGATGATTTGTAATCAAATCATCCTTGAAACCAAAACGTTTGTCTTTTACGATTGATACGTTATGTTGGGACATGTTATTGATGGAGTCAGACGAAAGACTCGTTTGTGCTTATAACAAAATGGAGAACATTTTTAGTTATTGTTATGATAGTCGAATAAAATAAATGTACTTTTCTTAGAAATTTACGTGTTTTTGATAATAACATATTTTTTTTTTTAATGACTTATAAGTGTGAATCAAATGTATACGTTTTCGGTTTCAAGGATGACTCAGTTACAAGTTACCTTAGTTACGCGATAGATAGTAAAAGAACAAAACAGCTATCTATTAACCAAAGTGAAAAAAATTACTAATTAACTTAATAACTAATTTAATGCAATTAATTAATTAATTAATTAAATTAATTAGTAATGATATTATACAAAACCATCTGTTTTGGTATAAACGACAGTTGTTCGCGTATTTAAAACTGTTTTCAGAAAATGAAAAACTGGCTTTACATTTTTATGTTTGAAATGATTTAAATTCACTAGCTCTGGTACTAAAATAGCTATTAGCTATATATATGTATGGAGGCCGTAGAGACAATGATTTTTTAAAGAGGCAACAAGGTAAAAAATCGTTTTTTAAGCAGAAATAGTTATAACAAGAGTCTAATAGAATATAAAATGCATAATCTGAGAAGTTAAGGTTCAGTTCGTAAAGGTTATTTGACGACTGAGTTCATAAAATTTATCTTTACGGCTGCAAAAAGTGCTCCAGTCCGTTAAGTATATATTAACAGCTGAGTCCATAAAATTCATCTTCACAGCCGTACATGTTTACAGAGTTAGTAATATTAGAGCCCGAAACTTTAAAAACTTGTTTTAAATTGTTTGTTTTAATTTTTTTTAAATGTATTAGCAATATACTCTGCAACTTTAAAAATTCTGATAGTTTCAAGGATACAAAATACAAAATTTTGGAATTTCTTAAAGATCAAAAAGTTGGGAATTTTGAAATAATTCCTAAAATAAATAATAAAAAATGACTTTGCCCAAAAAGTAAAAAAAAAATAGAAAAGAAGCAACAGAACCAATGTATGTACACTCTTTTTATTTTGAACGTAAGATCCAAATGTCAAAACTCGTCCAAATTATGAGATTGTTGACAGAATTTGACAAAACTTATGTATTGGATTATGCCGCCTAGAAATATTTTTGCGTCTTGTAGTTTCATATTGTTGACAAACGACAGCGTAATGACAGCAGTATCAATAATGTTTTACAAAAATATTTATTTATAATTGTTTAGAGATGCAGATAATTACAATAAGGTTTAATAATTATATTCTCTTTTAGACGTGCTTGCATTACATCTTCTAAATTTTCTAAATTATAGTAACTTTGTTATGGTTAAGAAGATCAAGTTTAAAGTAAACAAATCAATTTTGACAGCTTCTTCACTCTCTAAATTTATTACCAACATCCGCTAAAAACATCAAAAATGTAAATATACTAAGCTTTTATATACACTTTTTGATAATAAAAATGGCACCTTTTATAGGTTCTAAACAGAAAGTACATACAATGCAAGGAAAACAAATTTATCAACAAAAACGGAAAAGTATGTAGGAGCTGTTATGACCCGGAAAACAGAAAGAAAGATTAAACTGATGCAAGTCTATGCAAAAAATACAAAAATATTCTAATTTATTGTGCGAGAACTATAAAGAATTTGCATTATTGGCATAATGCTTGAGAAGAGGCTAAAGAAATATACAGAAATCAGGATTAAAATACAATAGATCTGTAAGATACCAAATTTTCATTCATAATGAAATACAAGCCAGCTGTTAAAGCTATGGTACTGGGAAGGTGTCACAGATTATGCAGTACTAGCACAAATTCGAAGGATATAGATGAAAATTAAAGATATCGGAAAAAAATAACGAGTAGAAAATACGGAATGCTGAATAACGAAAGTGTTGAGATCTCATAAACAGAAGAAAAAACAAGAGTTCTAAATAATGTACAATAAAGCTAAAGTGATAAGATATATAAGGGAGAGATTAGAACTAAACAGAATGACAATAATGCTAAGTAGAATACCGAGACGTAAAGAAAAAGCAAGATCTCAGAGAAGGAAACATAAAAAAACTTGGAGCAAATGCATATAGAAAAATGAATGGACAATGCATTGGATTGGAATCTATGAAGAGAAATAGTGATTAGTAGTGATTGTAATTCATATTTTCTACCAAATACTTCAAACTGATTTTTGGCATGCGTTTAATTAATTTAATTTTCTAGAAATTTCGAAAATATAACAATTAAAATTATTGTAAAAGAAAATATTTTTTTAAGATAATTGAAAGAATTAAAAATATTAATTATGTTTATCTTTATTGATGATATTATCAATAAAGTTTGAAGTATTATATAAAAAAAATAATACATGTAAATAAATGATATCATATAATAATATATAATATAATTTTCTTGGTTTTAAGATGAAGAAAATCAAAATATATTAAAAAAAACTGACGATGATAACTACCAAACAAACTACATTTTGTTATATATTGAAAAATTAAATGATTATTGATTTTGCTTGTTCTAATCTAACAAAAAATTCAACTGTTACAGTTTCAGAGCTTCTAAATAATGAAGGAATTTACATGCAAGTCAAAAATTCATTTCAAAAATGCAACTAAAAACAAAAAGTAATAAACAATTTGATGCGAATATATGTAGAAACCAGAGTTCCAAAAACATGTGTGTATTGATTTTTTTTATCATGAACAGTAAAAATCTATATACTGAACAGAAATATCGCACCTGTAACGATGTCTAAGTGCTACATATTTATTACTCTAGCACAGTGGCGTAATTAAAAGTTCTGATCTCTCTTTCAAATTAAAAAAAATGGGCCCCTTAATAAATTGTAACGTGTGATTAAATCAATAAACAAAAAATCTAAACTTTTTTTTTGGTAAAAACTTATTTCTAATTAGTGTACATGAATATAAAAAATCTAAAAATTAATTTCAAAAATAACATTGTTTCGTTTTTATAGTTAATTAGCACATTTTGTCGAAGGTTTTTAAAAAAGCACCGAAAGGATCATTGTCGCTTTTACAATACGTCGTTACGCCACTGCTTTAGTGTCGGATGTACATTGCATTAATTGAGATCGTCCACTTAATTGTCATTGTGCAAAACTAAAAAGAAAAATTAGCACATGCGCGTCGATTCCATTTAAAATACGCGTCGCGACGCCGTATAGCCAGTATTTTCACAGAATTCAGTCCTGAAGGAAGAAAAAAGGGTGCTTCGTAAATCTGTAAATACCTGTTGATCGGCAATGTGAATTAAATTTCCTATCTTTGAAGTAATCAAATTGCTTCGTTTAAGGTAAGTCTTGGCGTTTTAAGAATATTTAAAAAAATGTTGTTTTATAAAATATTTTTCCCGGAAAAAATGTGTAATTAGGAAAACACACTTGTTTTTCATGTAATTCAAATTTGCGTGAATTATGATATAATAGTTACTTAATATTTTTATAATCAAAATGATTGATGAATGATAGCTAGTCGATACTGCAAATAGTGTTGTCAATAGCAGTGTGAGACAAAATCGTGTTCATTGTAACCATGTACAAAAGTACGCTGAATGCATTACACAAAAATATTTCAAGCGTGAAATATTCACGCGACATTGCCAATTAACGTTCAAATGAAAATCATATTTCATAATAATCAAGGGTCACACGTTTTATCAATTCCAGATTAAAAATCACAACAAAGAGGTTTTTGTTTGTATTGTTCAAATGGTACAGGTTTTTTAAATTCACCCTAAATTATTTTTGTATATGTATTTAAAATGACAATGATTGATGATAACATATCTTATCAACAAAAAAGTAAAAATACGACTTTATTAATTTTATGTGCAGATTTATTTTAGCCAAGCTCATTAATTTATTGCATGTATACAATCTTAAAAATACTGTGTTTGTCATATTGTCATGTTTCTTGACACGGAAACTTATATTTCTTAGAACTACTATAAGACATCTGTTAAGGAAAATGTCATTTTTTCTTGTGGATGACTTCGTTGCAGCCGAGGTGGAAAATTAAGTTTAAGAGTGGTTTCTGTGTTTGAAGTTTTTTACAAACGTTCATGGTTTCATTTGGTTAAAATCACATTTTTTTCAAGAGGAGTAATTTAACACATAATGTTATGACAACTCAAAAATATTAAAATATTGTATAGCCAAATAATCAAGTTGTATTACCGGATGAAGTAAACACTTTACAATTACTCAGACAGTTTCATGTTATTTTTTTAACGCCAAAGGGTAATTGAAAGTAGTATTTCAAAACGAATACTTTAATTATACACATTATGGTAAAAAAGGACGTATACCTTTTTTTTATATACTGGTAGTTCTTTTGTTTCGAGTTTGGTAAGAAAATGTCAACAATAACATCACCGCGTACCAAATAGGGCTAAGTTTCAAACTGTTAAAAAAACGCTTAAAGAAGATATATTAAGCTAATGCCAACATTTTTCAAATTCTGACACCTTACTTTATTCTCTTTGCGTCAAGTTGAAGTTAAATCAAGGATTTGTCATCAGTTTGATCTCGATATATAAAAGAACAGAATAAAATAAAATCACAATTAATATTATTTTCATTGAATTCTAGAACATGAAGTGCATAAAACGTACCTGTGAAAAAACAGATTTCAATAATAAATATAACAATGATTGATGTAACTTAAGAAAGACGAAACAGTTGATTATCTCAGAATATTTTAAAATATACTGACATAAACTATTTTAAATTTTCTGACATTACATTAAGAAAATGTAACATTTTTCTTATTTATCTAGGATGAAATAGCGACCGCCGCTTTTCTAGAACATTAAATTAAAGATTCAAGCGCAAAAGACGTAGCGTTACAAACTGTACATTAGCATGTTAATGTTAGTATGATTTAATATTCATTAATCAATAATTAAATAATTCTTCCTATATTCCGATATATTATTTGACTCAGATAACTTTTTACTTGGTGACGTTAATTTCGTAACTCGTCTATGTTATTGTTTATATTATGTTTTATAATAGTTTGGTAAATTCGCAACCACTTATAGAAGTAAAATATGCAATAAAACTTTCAAACATATGCTCATGAATGTTTGCACCAAATTATATCGCAAAATATAAGTGAAGGAGATATGCAAAAAAATGAATAGATATTAGAAAATAGTATATTGTTATATTAGGATTAAAAGTGTTTTTTTGGTGAGACAGAAAAAAAACACTTAAATCGAATAAAACATCCTATTTTTTTTTCAGCCGGATTAAAACATTTTTCTACAACATTTCAAAATTAGAAAAGAATTGATAATTAAGAGGCAGAATGAATTGTGACGCAGTACCTGGTCTTAAACTGCACAGGAAATCATTTTAAACTTACTTCCGTTGAAATCTCGCGATATCTATTAGTGTGCTACAAACAATTCATGAAATGATGCCAAGAAAAAAAATGTAAAAACCTATTCAGAAACGGCTTTATTAGCGTACTTTGGCGAACTGGCGAAGCAAATGAAGTCATCAACATTGTGGTCGCAATTCTCAATGATCAAAACAACTTTAAGTGTGAAAAACGGTATAGAAATAAATAAATTTGCGAAACTACGTGCTTGCACTCCAAAAAAAATCAAGAGTTTTAACGAGTGAACACATAGAAGAGCATATAGGAGTAGCCCTTAAGAATATTGTTAACAACGCCAGTGAACATGTTAATAAGTTTCGTCAATAATAAGAAGAAATCTATAAGTTGGTCAATAAGTTTGAAAATGATTCAAATTGCACTTTTAATATTACTTACAATAATTAGAAATTGATGTAATTTATTTCAATAAATATTAAATGAGAAATTATTTAATTTTTAAGGCTAGGATTTTTTTAATCCTAGGCTTAAAAACGGAGGGTTGTTTTGGTAACGAACTTTTTTTCCTATTTACAAAAAATGACATTTTAATCTGGGTAAAGAAAAAAATATTATTATTTTTTTTTTATTAAAATTTGTTATACGAGTGGTTTTTATATTTATTGAATTTTTAAGATTGAAATTTTATATTTTTTTTTTGAATAACTAAGCTTGAATTCATTGAAATCGTTAGATTTATTGAACAATAAACACCTTTTATATGCTGGGACTTTTTACTATCTTCCATTTCTTCTTATTTTTTACATTCTCTAGTCTCTAAGATTTATATTTTGTACATTGAAAATCGTTTTTTATTTTTGTTTTTTTTGGTTATATTGATTTTTTTTTTTTAAAGACTTTATATTCTTTAGATGCTTTATTTTAAAAAATATTTTTTGATTTTGTAGTCTCTTTTATATTTTGGTAAAATTCTACATTTTTTTTAGGTTCGTGGGATTTTCAAATTTTTGTTTTTTCTGAAGTCTTTTTTTATTTTTTGAGCTATTGATTTTTTCCTAGATTTTTAGATTCGTTATATACATTCAATTTTTCAGATGTTTATATCTTTTAGAATTTGTAGATTTTCGATGCCCTTTAGATTTTTTAGACTTTTTTAATTTTTAGGTTGTTCTATTTGAATATATTATTTTTATTAAATATCCTAGAATTTCTAAAGGTAAGCATAAATGTAAAATTGTACGAAATATGTGAAAATTATCGCATCTGCTTGTTTTATAAAATTCGTTCTGTAATTATTACTTTTTATAACTACTATAACTCAATTATTGTACATGCACACATAATCTTGTATAAATATTTTAATTTATTATTTGTTTTTTCGCCATCCTTTATCTGTATTTTTCCATAAATGTCTAAGTTTTTTTTTTCATTCCATTTTTTTTTTCGTAAGTACATAGGTCTAATAATTGTAGCTCTTGTTCTCTTGCTAAATATTTTTACTTTATCAACATGACGACGTCTTGTTTTCTACTTTCGTCTAATGTTACAACTACATACTCATTTTTTTAAACTTTTTTAAATTTAAAGGGCATAGGGAGATAAGAATGCTAAAATTGCCCCCAGAGCGTATCTTAACCATACTTTCAGGATATGTTCGTACTATAGAAGTACTTTGATTCTGAAGTTTTTAGATCTCAAAGTTAACTAGATTTTGAATAATAATAAAAAAAGGCAAAAACAGAAAATATTTTTTTTCTCTTCATAGACTAAACCGATTTAAATAAAATTTTTATGGTAATTTAATATCTATAGAAATACTCTTTTGATAAAAATTTCAACTATATAGCTCTACATTTTCATAGAGAAAAAAATTTTTTTTTCAAGAAAAATTGATTTTTTATTATAAAACTTAAAAGTACAATTTTGAAAATATTTTTTTTAAATTCCCTAGCAAAAAGTACATAAAATATATTTTTTTCAAATTTTTTGTAATGGTACGCCATATTGAAAAAAATTAAAAACTGTCCTGTTTTCGAAAAAATGTTTTTTTCGATTTATACTCTCTTTCTCTCTCTCTCTATATATATATATATACATCTAAAAAATGAAATTCTGAGAACGCATTAACTGTTTATTGCCTCTTAACCTCCCAGCCACCCCCGATCAGTAATAACAAAAAGAGCATGATTTAAGTGTAGTTACGCTTGAACATTCCCAACGTGAATATGAATATTAATTTTTGAAAAATAATGTAATCTAGATTACAATTTATTTAACATCATCATCGTTTTCTTAATTAATTGTTACGTTAATATTATCACCATTAAATAAAATAGTTTCGCATTTTCATAGAAAAAAATTTTTTTTTCGAGAAAATTTTATTGAATTGTGCAATTTTATTTTTTTTTAATTTTTTAACAAAAAATGCATAGAATATATTTTTTCTAATTTTTTTTCTAATGGTACGCCACATAGAAAAAAAATTGTCTGTTACAAAAAAAAAAAACAATACACACACACACACACACACATATATATATATATATATGTGTGTGTGTGTGTGTGTGTGTGTGTATGTCTTTCAATTATTTTTGACAAAAATAAATCAAATAAATATCTCAAATAAAATTATTTGAGAGAGAAATTGTTATAACATAATTCTGACGTCTTAGCTAGATGACTATTATCTTATTGAAAAACGCACCGCTATTACTAGAATAACACTACGAGGGGTGACTTCCGATTCAGATTTTTCTGATTTAATCATAGAGAGAATGAAGTCCATTAAAACATGTAAAAACACGTTGGCTGATGAAGTGAAGAAAAATGGTCGGCTCTGTAAAAAACTTTCTTTTCAAACAATTTCAGTGAATGAATTAACAGATTTTCCAGAAATGACAAAAAAATTGAAAATCTTCTTCACTGGTTCAAATCAATATAAACAATCGATGTCATACCTAGCTGAAATAATGGATGAATCAAACAACATAAAAATTGAATATGTAAGACGAAAGTAATATAGTCAAAGTTAAAGTTTAATCTCGTCATATTAACAAAATAGAATATATACTTTTTATTTTTAGTTTTGATTACAAACCAAATAGTAGAGAGTATAAATGTCCAAGCGTAACTACACTTAAGTCATGCTCTTTTTGTTATTTGTGCTCGGGGGTGGCTGGGAGGTTAAGAGGCAATAAACAGTTAATGCGTTCTCAGAATTTCATTTTTTAGATGTATATATATATATAGAGAGAGAGAGAGAAAGAGAGTATAAATCGAAAAAAACATTTTTTCGAAAACAGGACAGTTTTTAATTTTTTTCAATATGGCGTACCATTACAAAAAAATTGAAAAAAATATATTTTATGTACTTTTTGCTAGGGAATTCAAAAAAAATATTTTCAAAATTGTACTTTTAAGTTTTATAATAAAAAATCAATTTTTCTTGAAAAAAAAATTTTTTTCTCTATGAAAATGTAGAGCTATATAGTTGAAATTTTTATCAAAAGAGTATTTCTATAGATATTAAATTACCATAAAAATTTTATTTAAATCGGTTTAGTCTATGAAGAGAAAAAAAATATTTTCTGTTTTTGCCTTTTTTTATTATTATTCAAAATCTAGTTAACTTTGAGATCTAAAAACTTCAGAATCAAAGTACTTCTATAGTACGAACATATCCTGAAAGTATGGTTAAGATACGCTCTGGGGGCAATTTTAGCATTCTTATCTCCCTATGCCCTTTTGGGTGTTCTTAGGATGTTAGTCGCAGTAGGTTTTCTTCTTCTCGTTCTGTATTTACCATTACCATATAGTTTATCTTCTGTAAATTCATTTTGAAATCGGTGCATATGTTCACGTTTTTTTTTTCTCATTACGTCATTTTGTACATTCTTGTTTCATCAAATATTTCAAAGATACTGACTATTTATTTTACAGATTTTATAAATTGTTCTGTTCTTGCAATAACATAAATAGCAATAGCAATGGCAGTGAAACAAAATAAACAAAATAATTTAAAAAATACTATAGAAGGTAGTTCAATAGTATTGTTTATTTTGTTACACTGCGATTTTGCTTTCTTCTGCATTTTGTTTAGCTCTATTTTAGCAAAGATCAGTCTGTAGTTTCTATGAATTTTTCTGTTAATTTTTTTCGTGCATGCGTTCAGTTTTTATACCATCTGCGATCTATGTATGTATGCTTGTCTTTTTGTGTTGCACTTTCTTCTTCCACTTCTGTTCATTCAATGGATGCTACATTTGTACATATATACATATACTTTTCCGTTTTCCATTTTGATTCTTATATGTTTTATGCATAACTTTCACAATTTTATTTACTTATTATTTGTAAAGATATGATTTTAAACAAAATAAGCTCAAATCATTCAAAAAGACTTACTCCAAAGTATGCACAGAAAAATAAAGAAAATATTATTAGAAAAGATAAAATGATTCACAGTAAGTAAAATGATCACCACATCAATCAATGTAACCCATCAGTCCAACTAATGCAAACAGATAACTATAAAAGAAAGAATTTGGGTTAAATCCATAAATCCTATAAATCCAGTAACAGAACCGTTCTCTGCCGCAATTATTCTAAAACGCATTAAACTTTTGGCGTATTGTATTTTTTAAGTAGTCTGTTTGGAATCATGTTCATTATAAATGTATCTACTTTCCTTTTAATATTTCCCGATCGATTTGTAAATTAGCAAGTATGTAGTAAATAACTGTTATTTAATCCGCAATGTAATGATTCCTGGTAATGCGCAATATTCCATTTGTACAATAAAATTTATGAATTTATGCGTAGTTATTTCAGTTCATTAGTAGTTTATCTATAATGTGTTTAGGATTTATTTAATATGATAATATTTACATGTTTTCATTTTAAATATTGTACCTGATCATGCTACAGTTAAGCATGAATTTATTTTTACAACACTCTCATAAATTAACTTAAATTAAACTCAAAAAAGTTTATCCTATGCGTTCTATATATATTTTTTTGCTGTGATTCTATCTCTCTACCTACCTATTTGTCCCAACAATTAACTCCCCTTTAAGCTACTAGTCTAGTGTCTGTTTAATTGTAGATTAATGTTGTATGCATTTCTTTTGCGTTTTCTTGGTCGGTATTCGTCATTTACTTCTCCGTACTTTCTTTGATTTAAAATTGAATGTCTATCATGTTTTTCATTCATTTTCCAGTTCGTTTTTTTGCTGCTGATAGCTTTTTCCTTGTATCTAGAAGCTTTTTCAGTTAGTTCTGTAATAACGTGGATTTGTTCTTTCCTGTAAGATGTCATGAGAAAAATTCTTCATGTTACGTCTAAAATTTAATATTAACTGAATCAGAATTTTCATAATATTCTTTCAGAACTGTAATTAGATATTTTTGAGAAGCAAATATATCAAGAATTTGTATACTATTCCTAATAACTGTGATAATAAATGATTTCTTGTTAGATTGAAAGAGGTATAATATGAATTATAATTGCTTTGCTTATAATATTCACCTAATTATGTCTATAAAGCTCATGAGCCGACTAATGCGACGCCGTCGGAGCGATTCCTCTGAGAAATGTTTGTTATTTGTAATTCAAATCATATAACTGTTGTTTTCAGAACCATTCAGTTGTTGCTTGTGTTTCGAACTACAAACATTATCGCCAGGATATTGATAAACATGTTGTTTAATTTCGTGTTTATTTAAACAGCAAAACTGTATACATTTCTACCACCGGGACCAAATTTGAGGTTTCAGAATAATAAATATTATACAAATTATGAACATCCTACCGCCCACAAAATTTTCTTTTCATTCTCAAGCCGACGTGGGTGGAAATTATTTTAACATTGAATTTTTTTGTGTAACCTTGATATGTATTGCGACCATAGTATCTAAATCGCGAATTTCTGACTAGAAAATTTAAAAATTGTTCAATCTGTTCAAGACAAAGTGGTGTTTTTAAAAATAAAAAAAGATTTAGGTGCAGAAGTACCAAAGAAAACAAACAAAGTTATTATAAGTTAAATTAAATTATTATATAATTATAATAACAACTGTAATTCTGTATTTGATGTCTTTGATTTGTTATAATAACATTACAGTACTAAAATTTTATAACAGTGTTTTAGTAGGTTAAGGCCGCAATAAAATCTTCAATTTTTCAGTTCGTTAGACAATTATTTACAATTCACTAGATATTGTAACATAATTAAGTAAAAATTAAACCGGATAGTCATTTCCTAGAAGGTCGAAAATCATCAATATTAATCATGTCAACCTTTATTAATCAAACCCTTGGATTTGAAATCAGAAAATTTGGACGGTAAATTCTGTGAACTATAAAGTATCTTTTGAATGTTTATTTGTGGTTTGTCGAAAAACAGATACAATAGATACATTCAGCGCAGATTGTTCAGGTTTTTTATAATTTTTATATTTTTTGAAGTCAACAAATTTTCTATACTTATTTTTATTTTTTAAGGTCTTCTATATAAGTTTTTCTATTTTAATAATTACTTCTTTTATTTAATTTTTAATATTTCTTTGAATTGATTTTTTTGATGTTTATATACTTTTAATTTTTTGTATCCTTTATATTCTTTGAAATATTGAAATTTTTCTAGAATTCTAAATTTTCGATACTTTCTAAATTTCTAGTTTTTTAAAGTTTGCTTAAAATTTGATTTCCTAGGTTTTCGATATACTTTGAATACTTGAATTGTTTGTTTTTTCTAGATTCTTTATAAAATTTTAGATCCTTTAGAACCGTAAATAATTTGTGTGTATTATTATATATATTATGTATATATTATTTTTTAAAATCTACAATTTTTTTCTACATTGTTTTAAAAGTTTTTAAAATCTTTGGATGTGCTACAACTTGCTGATCTACATTCTTTACATTTTCTTGAAATTTTTTGGAAAATTAATAGAACTTTTCAAATTCATATTGTCTAGATTTTCTACAATTTCAATACTCTTTGGATTCTACACATTTTTAAACTCTTTTGAAAATTGTTTTTACTTATATTGGATTGTCTAAATATAGCTTCTATTTATGGCTTATTTACTTTATTTTTTAATTGGCTTGGATTCTTTTTTTTTTTCATTTTTTAAATATCTTAATTTTTTCGATTTTCTAAATATACTAGTTTTTTATAGTTCTTAAATTCAATTCTTTTGCTGTTTTGTCCTAGAACCTTTAAATTTTTTAATTAACAAGTCTTTTTAAACATTTCAAATTTTTTAGTTTTTTTTTTATGTCGACGTTTAGATACTTTGGACATCTGTAGTATCTATGTTTTTCAAACTTTGCAGATTATTAAGATATCCTAGACCCTCTAGATTATTGTTAACCTTTACGAGTTTTATAGATCTTCAAAATTCTAAGGATTTTAAGATTATTTGTATTTCTTGGATTTTATAGTCTGCTTATATATATTATATTGTTTATAATAAATTACAAAAGATGCTAAAAACTACTACTGTCACTGTCACTAGTAAAAGAAAAACTTATGTTTTTTTTTAAATACCTACAGCACTTTTTTTATTATCTACAGAAATTAAACAACAATATATAAAAAACCAAATCTGTTCAACAACAATGTTATCATAATAGTATATATTGAAATTTCCTGTACCAAAAATAGATTGATGTCTAGAAGCATAATGGTTTGTGAAAAAAAAAATAATAAAATGTTTGCAATAAAAAACTATACTTCATATTAACAGTTCAAATTTAAGTCCTCATTTTTTTTTTTTAAATGAAGATATATGCACCTGCTTTATTACCTCTTAATAACGAGAACACCTGTATGTTTGTATACCTGTTAAAGCTTCTTTTCTTTTATTATGTTCTAACATTCTTTTACCTGCCCGCAAATTAGTTTTTTGTCATTTATATGTTTTCATTTTCTGATTTGTAATTTCTCAAATGTAACCTTTTAGGAAAAATGTCACCTACTCATTCAGGCAAATACTTCCTTACTACTCTATCGTATCCTTATCTTATTACCTAAAGATATAAAATGTAGAAGGGACAAAACATTCTTCTCGCCAGAAATTTTCTAGAAAGAAAGCTCTCGAGATGTAACGCTTTTATTAGTTACGTTGGTGCTTTGAGTGATGAGATGCTTTATCAAAATGAAATATCTTGTCGTCTAATGTAAAGTAGCCACTGTACAACGAAATGTATTTTTATGTTAACAAATAATTATTTTTTACAGGAAAAAGTAGGGTTTAATTTGTGCCTAAATCCATTTTATATAGTAGAAAATTATATTAACATATTAATTTAATTTAATGCAATAATAATGGAGTTTTTTTTTTAAATATGCTTTGAAATGTCTTGTATGTGGATGTGCACTTCCAGAATTTATTTTCACTCTTATTTTCCTGTTTAAAGATGTTTTCTAAATATACTGATATTGCAGAGATATTTATTAGTCTAAAGGGTATAATCCTGTACAAACTTTTAACCTGAATTGCTTTTAAAGTGTCAATCGTTAATATACGCAGGTATTACGGAAAATAGAGACATCGCCAAAGATAAAGAATTCGTTTTTCATTGATTTTACAAATTATATTTATGTCCGTCCTGTTATTGTGACTTGGAATTATAAAACAGTGGCGTATCATCAAAGTTTGACTATGTATTATTTTTCTTTGTTTTAATTTTCCGTATTCCTGTGCTACATAGATATGACGTTAATTATGATTAACAATGTATTTAAAAAAAAAAAACAAAATTAATCCATTGTTCTACCGTGTATGTGATTTCATTTTTTTTATATTTGTTTGAAAGTGTGTTTTTAATTAATATAAGTGCTATGCTAATTAATTGTGTTGACTTTTACTTAGTTTTCCATTAGGCAAATCGAATTTTAATTCAGTTTACTTTACTTGCATATTTTATCTATTACTTTTGTATTTTTTTATAACAGTAAGAAATTTATGTTAATACGAATGAAATATAAGTTATAATCACAAGAATATAATCACATGAGTTATGAAAGTTATAATCACAAGAAAAACAAACATTGAAATAGCAACAAAAAATGTGGAAAATTTTTATTTTGTAGTATACTAAAAAACTGCATTTCTCGGTAATTTAGTAATTTATCCATTTTGTGCTTTAGTGAGCATTATTGGAAATATCCAATTTTAGTGTGGTGCAATATTATTCATATGAAAATTTTTGTCAATTATATTATTTTTGGTAAGCTTTTTTAATCCTTTCAAAGTTTCCAACAGCACGAACATTGCAATGAATGCTTTTTGTTTTAATAACAATAAACTTGGGTAAACAATGTAGAATTAAGCTACGTAAAACTGCAGTATTTTGCATAAATCAATGAAAATACGAAGACTACTTTAAAGGCCTACTATTAATTGGTTTTAAATTTACAAGCTTTTTTTAATTAACTTTCAAACTTTGTTGTAGTGGAAATCTCTATTAATAACAACTTTTCAAACACAGATTAGAGAGATTGATAGGCTATAATATAGACAGTAATTTTTTAAAACATTTTCATCAATTTTAGAAGCTTTATTGTCATTCAGGAAAGTAGAGTAGTTATAGAGTTAAATAACTTTTTAATATATTAAAAATGTTAAACAAACGGTTGTTTCGGCTAAAATCGTCAGTTTTAAATCGATATTACATTCTTTGTCTAATAAAACTTATTCTTCTTATTTCTGCGTTTATGTTAAAAATGGTGGATGCGCCGGGTTAAGTCATTAGTTACATTTTCAACGTGATGCCATTCAATGCCATTTAAAAAAACCACACCTAAGTTTACTTTTAAATCTGTTATTATTTAATGTCAGGTACATTTTTTAAGAGATATGCAGTTTTTTAGTCAAAGATTTTTAAAAAGTTCAACATATTAAAAAGCTGACAAAAAATGTTTTAGTTAGTTATTGTTTTTTGGATCATACTAAGTATTCTAAATATTTTAGACCAACTAAAAGTTGATTCAAAAGACTGAAAGTTTAAAATTTTAATAAACTGCGAAATTAGAAATTTTGGAATATACAAAATCAGGAACTTGGGAATCTAAGAATTTCAAAATTAAAAACCTAAGAAAATCTAATAAAAATTTCAATTTCTCGTGAACGAGAAAGTCTTCAGATTTGAAGGTTTAAGAATTTTCGAATTTGTTAACTTTAAGAATCTAAAAGATCCAAAAATTGAGTTATTTGGGAAATTGTAAAATGGTTTAATCTAAAAAATAAAATAATTCTTGAAGGAAACGTAAAATTGCTTAAACTACTTTAAAATCAGTTCATCTAATATCGTTACCTATACAAAACTATCAAAACCTAACTAATAACGAAACATTTTTATTTAATTTTAGTCATTTTAACACAAAAATAAATTTATCTCAAAGACCTTAAAACACAATAAAGAACATAAAACAACTAACACACAGACTGTTTGTACAAAATTTAGTAAATTTAATATAACATATATCTTTATTAGATAGTATAAAATAAATAAAAAGTACATTTATTTGTGCATGATGATTAAAAAAAACGCACCAAAAGAAAAACTTTATCTTAATCAAAGGGAACTGAGAGATGCTAGTTTTATAAAATCACTATCAACTTTTTCAATTTTGCAGAATATTGGAAATCAAATCAAATAAAGCTATAGTCCACTGAATTAGTTATTCTTGGTTCCAGCTATCTTTTATGAATTTTCTAATCTAATGAATTATCTAAAATGTAGTATAATATAATATAAGATATTACAAATATTAAACTTATTGTTATGTGACCATTATTTCTTTCAGTCGCATTAAGTCAATTCTTAGCTGCGAACACGACGTCTAACTCGACAAAAAAAAATAGGATCATTTATTGTCTGAGAATGTAAGAAATGTCTGCTGCTATTCACTAGAATAAAATTTAAATAAGAAATAAGGTAATATTGGAAAAGTTTGAATTCTCGGTTCATCGTAAAACTTGCAACAGTGAGAGAAATATTGAAATATGTCAGATTCGGAATTATGAAGAAGTTTTAAGGTGTCCAGCTTAAAGACGCAAAAAAATTGCGGCTGTTAATAGAATAGATTTTTTAAAATTAATAATGCAAATTAGTAAATCTGCGTTTTAATTAAATTACGTCCAAGGAAGTAGAATACATCAAGGATGTTGTAAACAATTAAGTAAAATGAAAGTTACTGAAGTTCATTATCCTTATCAAGTTAATCTTTACAGAATGACTCAAGTAAGTTATTTAGTACATAGGAAATAACCAGAGCTGAAATTTCCTGAAATATAAATCTAATATGAAGGTTTTGATATTTACATCTTACAATATAATTGGAGTGTTCCTAAAATATTGTTCGCTTGTAGCACTCAAGATAACCTGTCTGATTATCATTTTAACATTACACGCATTCCAAAAATAGCAATTAGACATTTCTCTGTAATTGTGATATCCCTCTAACACGCATCGATTCAATCATTCATAACAAGTAATTGAGAGCCACTTAGGTGTTGAGAGATAATCGATGGAAAAACTGAAAGCATCTCAAAATCGAAATTCATTTGAGCGCAACAAACAAATCTTGAAACGTAAAAATACCGAAACACGTTTCTTGATTACTTTGTATTCTCACAGTGGATCTGACTGAAAAGATTTGTAGTAAGTGACAAGTAGGAATCGAATTGCATCATGTCTAAATTGAATTGAGTTTAATGGAAGGGATTTAAAACGAATTATAACGTGAGGACAAATCTATTCCAACGTTTAAAGAATATTTTAGTTTTTTGTAGAAAAATGATTTAATGGCGTGTTAATAAGATTTAGCCATCTAGCGAATAAACGAAGTTATAAGTCGGGAAAATTCTGCAGCAAAGTTCAAATTAAATATGCAAAGTAGGGAACAACAGACGCATCCCGACTTAAAATTGACTATAAAGTAGTATCGATCAGAAAATTATGTGCTTTTATGTATTTTTATTTTAAGTTTCAACTCGTATAGAGTGTAATAGGGAATTGGCGACATTCTGTTGAAATTTCCTGAAGATTAACTCGAGAGAGACTATTTCGGCAAATGACCGGCGTTAAATGGTGGTGAGCGTTTCAAGGATCAATAGCAAATCCTTCTTCTAACTTACATAATGCTGAAGATAGTTAAAGTTAAACAGTGTTAACGTGCACAAATCGTATACAAATTTTCATTATTTTCAAAGTATAAATCTGGATTGACAGCTATTATTAAATCAATAAATTTTGGATTATTCTTGGTTTTTGTTTACATTATTAAAAATGTAATCTAAATTAAACTGTTTATACCACGTTTCTATGGTTTTTAAATAACTGAGATCTGTATTTTGTATCAACTCATCTTGTGATGTTTTTGAAAATGTCAAGGTGTTTTTACTTCATAAACTCCGAAACTGTAATACCAGAAGTTTCCACGACGGTGGGAAATAATTTATGAGTCTGGTTATTCTACTTAATAGGGTTAGAAGAGAAAGGGGGAAAATTATTTTATTTCAATTACCCAGAGAGAAGTAAGTATACTTATAGGATTTTACTCAAGTAGTGGCAGAATTTTATTGTCAACTAGTTAGCAAAATATCATAACCTATATTACAACAAAAAAAATCTAATAGTAAATAAAAATATAAATTGATCAAATCCTGCAATATATTTTATTTTAGACTAAAAAGGTATGAATTTAAAATCAATTAACTGTAAAACTTTAAGAATAAAATGAAGTTTCTAGGATTTATTATCTTTAACATTTTAAAGACTATTGGTAGAAAAATTAGTAGCTTCCCTCGGCAATTTTCATAATTATACCAATATTTTATGGTTGTTTTTCAGATAACACAATGGATCAGAAATACAAACAACTAATATTTTAAGATTGCAGACTTTCGGTTTCGGGTTTAAACTCCAGATTTCCGATAAGAGTTTTCTGTTCATTATAGAAAGTGGTTTTTTATTTTTACATGAGTCGGAACCAAAAGAGCATTGGTTTTCTACCTTTTGTGGATGAACACGCGAGGTTTAACAAAAAACTGTGTAATTGTATAGTAGAAAAAATTGATCTTAAGAAGCACTAAGTTATATTTAACTTAGGAAAATACAGGTTAGTGAAGTCGTACACTGTTCAAAAAAAATTAAATGAATATTATCGATGGTAGGATAGACCTTCTGTGACACAATCTAATTGATTTGAATTTTATTACACTTTGAAGCCAAAAAATAAAATTGCATTAAAAAAATGTTTACAAAAATTTAGCACAAGAAGGCTTTTAAATTTGAGGTTAAAACATTAATTCACTATTTACTCGACATTGGTAACTATTGTAGTGAAAAAACTTAAATATTGCGTACTGGTAGAAACGAGAGTCAAATGACCACAATTATATAAAAATATCCCATTAATGTTTCTTACTACAACTGTAAAGCCTGTGATTTTTTTGTAGATGAGGATGATAAGAGTAAACGTAAACATAACATAAACGGAAACCTAACATTTTGGAGTTACAGTTATTATCCAGCAAATATATCCATTGTATAGAAATGATCATAATTACGAGTACGAGCGAATTTCTGGTAACTATTTATTTATATCAAAAACTGTTGAAACTCTGCGCTACTATCAACATCCACTATATATTACTCTGCGTATTAACTGAAATATAGATCATTAATTAAACTATTAGGGACAGAAAAGCTTATCATAAATTATCTGTGCTGCGAGTTAAATTCAAAACGCTCTGATAATAACAAAAGCATTGGTTTGATTTTAATAAATTTATACAGATCTTTATATATTTACATACCTAAATTCAGATACATAATTTTTTATTGTACCATAAAATGTAAAAAGTAGCAATGGCCTTTCATATAACTGCAACCTGAAAATGTTAGCAGATAACAACATTGTACGAGTAAATGTGCTGAAACAGTTACTGTTTTTGTTATGAACTTTTGACAGCTGTAACCATTATGCAAAATACACGAATTCAAAATATTAAAAATGTATTAGAAGTACAAACTCAAAAATGAAGAAAGTATTAAACTAAAAATATTATGCGTTTAATTAGTTTGAAGATATAAAAATTAAATTTAAAATTTGTTACATCAGACTCGTGACAATTAAATTAATTGCAGTTTTTTAATACTCATACAAGACATATCCAACTACAAAAATGTACCTATTGTTTCTCATTTGACATGCACTTTGCACTTTTGGCCGAGATTCTGACAATTTCTTAAGAAAATTGACTTTATTATAAAGAGTCTAGCGATATAAACATGACAAAATGTCTCCCATGATCAATGTCTAAAATGTTATAAGTACTCTATGAGAATACCATATACATGATTTTGACCGTTGACATTGCCTTATTCTTGAGATATTCAAGAACGTATGTAAACATGATTGCTATTTATTTTCGAAACACAGTTTCTACAGACTATAAAAGCTAGAAAGATAGAACTAATTGCATATTTTGAAAAATTCCTTCGAGAATAATAGGTAATAGTGCAAAAGAATCACACCGATTAAAAAAATACGGAATATCGTTTAATTCATCTGTTTGTACACAGAAATTCATCAAAATCAAAGAAATGCTTTTTGAATAATAATAATTTACTAAATGATACTATATGTAGGTATTAAGTATAAAAAATCTTTCTCATTAAGAATTGTTTATATTAACGATATTCTAATTTTTCTGGTTGGTGCACGTATACTAGAACTGTAGTAAAAAATAATATTTGAAATATGTATGATTATTTTGCACTATTAATACTTAAGAAAAAATCTAACATAAAAACAGAATATTCTTGAGAGTATTCTGAAGAACACGTGAAAACCATGTTTATTCTGTTTTTTTTTACAGTTCTAAATAAAATTTTGAACATTTTCCAAGCTTATTTCAATAGACCCGTTCAAAAATACTGGTGAGGAAGTGAGAAATAATGATGTAACGTCAAAACGGACATTTGTTAATTTATTACTGTATTGTATTGTAAGTACTTGTATTGTTCTTGTTTAATAATGCATCGCCGAATAACGATTAAATCAAGCAATATACAACAATAAATGTTAAATTGAGTTTAAATTTTAGTTAAAAAAATCTCTGAAATGAGTTTGTCAATTACTCTGAAATGAGTTTGTCATTCACTCTAAAACTTGTATACTGCTTTCAAGGTCATCCGCAATGAATTTCATCGACATGGCATGTAGCATTATGTCCTTCACACAAGACTTACACATACGACTTTGCTGCTTTCTTTTAGAACGCTCATTTTCAGTTTATTAGATTCTTCCAGCTCTATAATCAAAACTTGCAATAAACTCAATTACAGTTCGACCAAACATATTAAAGGAGTAGAGTAGGTATGCTTTGGCCAAACCTATATTATTTATTCAAAAAAAATCTTAAAACCTTAAATAAAGGGAGTTGGACCTAAGAGTGTGTTGTGAAATTTTGCAGGCTCAAGGGTTGTTACCATACTGTGCCTAGTAGAATGACGTACAAAAAGCTCCCCTGCATCCTTAAATGTATTTCTGGTTTTAATTTAAATAATTAAATGTCATTAATCTCAAAAATGGTAAATAAATAAAAATTACAATGAAAGACAAACGACTGGACATTTTAAAAATAATAAAAACTTGTTAAAATTAAAAAAAACTTAGATAAAATAAGAAATAATTTTAAAAATCTAAAAAATTTAAAATCCAAACTCTAGTTAGTTATGACCAAATGCAATAAAATTAAATGTGGAGTTTAGTAATAATAAAATATAATTTTAAAATTTTCAAAATTGGTCCACGAATGAGCTGCATATTAAGCCTTCGTTGTCACCGTCAAATATTTTTAAGTAGTTCTCAATGCAATATGTATAGTTAGTTGATGCGAAGTATTAATATTAAGTTAAAAATTATCGTATAGGAGTATTTATGATTTAATGTGAAAAATTTGATGACAAAGGTGTATTTAAAAGTTATTTTTTAAGCCTCCGACCAGAAACACCAACTTTTTATTTTTTTAAATCGTCCAGAAAGCGTTTCTTTGAAAGGTCTAGACTTGTCTTTTTATTTTTTAAAATTGCTTTTTTATCTTACGTATTTTCCGGCCCAAAAACTGCATTTTTGCGGAAAAGAACATTTGCAAAAATGCAGATTTTATTCTAGTGATACAAATAACCATTGCTACTGAAGACAAAAATGTACAAAATGTAGTTTATGTAAATTCTGATTTTATAGATATTGCAGCTACCTTTACACATAATATTAAGACGAAAAATGCAAGAATAAAAATAGAACAATATTTCAGTGCCTTATCTAAAAACTTAAGAAGATATCTTATAGTTGTTAATGTGTGTAAAAGTAACTGTGTGTTATATTGTTAAGAAAAAATGGTTAGAATTATTTACGCCTTGTTGCAATCAACTTGAAAACAAAACAAAAATGCGCTATCATCATATTATTTATTGAATCACAGTATGTTCCTCTACATTCCTATTAATTTTTTTTTCCAGAAAAAGGCAAAGCAGTAAGTGAAACACACCAAGCAGTTTCCTTAAATTATGTTGGAACCTTGTTTTCGTATTTAAAGCTCGGAAATTTAAAAAAAAGATGAAAAATAGTCTTGTGAAATCAAAATTTCTTGCTTAATCTGCCACTTTAAAAAACTAAAGAGTTTAGAGAACTTTAAAAAGAAGAATCCAAAGAATCTAAAGTATTCAAATCATTCACATATTCTAAAGAACTTAATAATTCTAAACCAACATTTATACAGGATTCAATATTTCTGAATTACAGGATATATATTTTAATAAAGTTTTATGTTGACGACCATAAACAGAAGAATGTATTATTTATTTATTATTAATTATTATTAACTAAAAATGTACAATTCATCTGTAAAAAAAAACACCTAATTTAATAAAAAACGGCATTTCAGCAAATTTTAGAATTTTAAAACGTTGCGGGGGTAGTTTTGTCTGTTATCTCGGAGAGATAAAATATTATTTGTTAATTTTTAATTGCTAACATCTGTTTCACCGCAGTTTGAAATGTCAACAAGTCAACATAAATATGTAGATACATAGATAACGTTACCATCAAAATACCAAAATAAGGTCAACTAGGTATGTTCAAACATGATAAAGAAAATCTAGTTTCATGCTTAAAATAGCGTTATAGAACGATAATCGCTTATAAAAGATACCAAAAAAGATAGAAACGCATTAATTTTTTTCTATAATCGTAGATTGGTGCAAATTTTTGAGACGCTGGAAAATGTACTAAGTATTTCCGGTAATTATTACGTTCGGGTACAAAAAATTTTG
Source organism: Cynaeus angustus (assembly GCA_030157275.1). NCBI lineage: Eukaryota > Metazoa > Arthropoda > Insecta > Coleoptera > Tenebrionidae > Cynaeus > Cynaeus angustus. The sequence goes on from CM058058.1 coordinate 20,674,473, forward strand.
CGTTACAGTAGAAATTCGCAGCTTGGCGTTCTTAGTAGAAAATCAACTTTTAATGATATTTTTTACACAGAAAGTAACAAAGAATAATCTAGAAAAAATTGAAAATGACGTTTAAAGCTTTACTATTTTAATAGATCTAGGTATGCAATTAAAAAAAAATGAGAACTAAAAGCAAGAAGTACAAAGTGACAAACAGTGAACTCAATAAATTTAGCAATATCGTGCTGGGAAAACGCTTGACGCAAAAGGAAGCAAATGGCACCGGATAAGATAAGATTTAGATTAGAATGTTTACTATTATTTTAAGAATTAAATTCGACTGCCGAGACAGAGAAAACAAACAGAACGGGATATACATTATCAAAAATAAAGAAAACTTTCGGAAAATTTGCGGTTATTGCTACCTTGCAATCCAACAGCAACTATTTTTCTATCTACGTAAACCTCAGGTGTTAGATGAAACAGAAAAATAAATATTCGTCTTAAAAATACACGCGGATGATTTTGCATAATGCGCAAAAATAACTTCGATTTGAACGATCTCCACAATTTGTAAATATTTTGATTTGTTTACGCAAATTTTATTTCTTGAATAATTTGGCTAATATCGAAAAAAGTAAATAAACACATATATATTTAGTTTTCTTAATATAATTTTAAAATAATTTTATTTGGTGACTTTCTTGTGCTAAACTTCACTCCTCATCACAAGAAAGATAAAGCAAGTACTTTATTATACTAATAGCAAACAAAGTACTCCCTGAAGAATTCATTAACAATTGAATTTATGAGGCGGACTCAACTTTGATCCAAATCTCACGCGCAAGGGTCTATCAACGAAATAAATATTTATAAGCGTTCCGAAAATAAGCAACTTTTGGTAACACAAATGGGAATTGGTGTCTTAACTTTGAAATGACTGTTTTTTGTCTTTTTTGTAACTGTATTTTTTTCCAGATATCTAAACAACGTGGACCTTTTGATCAGAAGGAATTTTTTGAAAGGACATCCAATTCTGGAAAGTTTCAATGGTGGTAGGCAACGACCTCACGCTTAAGAAGATTTTTCTTTCTTTGTATGAGGCTGAGTTATTGCGCACGGGGAGTTATAATTTAACGAAGGAGCAATTAGAACACTTTTCTCGTGTTCTTGCAAATATGGAAAACAATATGACGCAAAACACAAATGAAGACGATTGTGGAGGCAGTTTTCGAAGTGTGGCCACTAATTACGCCAACAATTATCATTCATTCTTGGCTATAATAGTGTGCACGTTTGGCACTGTTGCCAACATTCTTAATATGGTTGTATTGACAAGAAAGGAGATGCACTGTGCCCCTATTAATAGAATATTAACAGCTCTGGCAGGGGCCGATATGATCCTCATGGTAGAGTATATTCCGTATGCATATTACTACTTCAAAATCTTCCGGAAGAATAAGGAATTTACTTATTTGGAAGCTGTTTATATTCTTTTTCATTCCCATTTCACTCAAGTTCTTCACACGATATCGATTTGTCTCACTCTGACGCTGGCGATTTGGAGATACCTAGCGATAGGGTAAGCGTTATTTTAATTAAATTGGATCTTAGACTAATAAAGATATAAATAACTTCCAATAAAACAAAAAAATAATTTAGTTATGCTCTTATTGCTTTCATGTAATAAATTCTGGTCGGTTGAAATATGGAAACATACCAACTACATTTGAATATCAAATGAAACTCGTCCTAAAAGAACTAATTTGGTTCCATTCATACATCATCTAAAATAAACTCTGCTGGGTTATTTTCCTACATGAACTGTGACAAAAATATTTAATTATTTAGATTTGTGGAGTCACTTGTGTCTCGTAAAGCCAGAAATTGTCAATTAAGTGGCGCAGTGCCATTTAAAAAGGAAAGGAAACGATTTCCTAGAGAGGGTTAAATTTATTTCCCTTTTACAGAGAGTTCAATTTGCAGTCTTTTATAGACAGCTATAAGTTTAATGGTGTTAAAAAGTCTCCACGTTATGCAAATGACAGGTTGAATTGGATTTAATGGTTGTAAGTAACTAATAATAGGATAGATTCTAAGCATACGAGTACTAATTTAAGGAAATCCTAATTTTGTCTATTCATGTATCCAGACAGTAATTGAAATGGTAATGAACGAAAAAAATCTTTCATCAAAGAATAAAGCAACTGGCTATTTTTTTGTTTGTTCATAACTTTACAATACAAAAATAAAATTATTTTAATTAATTTGAAAAAGTAATTCGTATGGACTGAAAAAAACTAATCGAACATTACGTAATTAATTATAATTTTAAAAGACGAAATAAGCATGTGATATTAAATTAAAAAAAAAACTTTTCTTCTCTGAGAGTTATTTTTAATTAAATCAATCCAGTTAAAACTGATATGTTTTTTAAACAAAGAATTAGATTGTCTTACAATAAACGAATAGTTGGAAATAACAGAATTAAATTTAGAGAGATAGAATTAGAAACTCACTATGCCGCTACCAATAAAAAATATTAATTTTGGCGTAGAAAATATTTTCTCTCATAACTTTTGTGGGTTATATTTGACCTGCACGTCTGTTCATTAAAGTATACATACGAGTACATATATTTTTTTACAAACTCAAATTCATAATATTTTTATTACAACTTTTAATTTAGAGCTTTGTATCATCTAACCTCTAGGTTGTCGTTTTTACTTTTAAACTTCGTGGCGTACATTTCCGTTCAAGTGTATATATTTTTTTTATATATAATGTTAGTAAATATAAAATTACCTTAATATATATAACACGATGTGATTTCAATTTTTAGCATTTAGGAATAGATTTAAATCCTCCCATAAAACATGAACAGGTATAAGCTTAAAAGCGCTAGATAAATCTTATTAAAAGATGACTCACTTTCTTAACTTTACAAGTTAAGCTTGCAAGTCCTTATTGAGAGATTGGCAAACACATTTACAAATATCCTGCAATCTTAACGCATATTAATTTGCACAAGTATTTCTATTTATGAGGTAATTAATCACTGTAATCTACGTATAAAATGTTTCTCTTAAATTTCTAGTCTATCAAAAAAGCGCTTGCAATTTTTAAAGAATTTGGTTTAAAGTTGTTTGGAATTTATCGTTGGTTGTCATCACTGGTGTCATGGTTTTTACGTTAGCTTTACAATTTGTATTTGCCTTATCGAGCTTCGTGAATTACCCCTTGATTTATCGAAGTTGGCAAGTTTGAAGTAATTATCGAGTTTTATGAATGGCCCCTTCAGTTTTTAACTGATTTTATTTCACCTGTCGATCATAAATTGACATTGACAAAAAAATGATTAAAACTTTAGCAAAATCTGTAAAAGCTTTATTGACAACAGTTTTAAATAAGCTTATTGAGACCTAGTGCCATAAATTCAGTCGTTTCCTAGAAGTCATTTTTTGCAAAACAATACTTTCAGTTGCTGATCTTGCAGAGCATCGTAATTGTCCAATGTATATTATGCGTTTTCTATTCTTTCTTCACCAAATGTGCATAACAATGACACCAATACTTTTTAAATAACAAATAACAATGTTTAAATTAACCTCTGGGAGACAATATTTTATAGGACTTTTGAACAAAGATTGTCAAAAAAAAAAATGGTTCTATAACTGTATGATATTTCTAACATACAAAACATTAACTGATTACTTTTTAATTCGACATTTATTTGTAAAGGCTGTGGTAAGCTTAATGAATTTTTCTAATTAGTTGTTTTTTACTCTTTGCACATTTGTATCTATTGATACACATTTTTGATCACAAAATAAAAAAAAAAGTTTTTAATACACTTTTTAGTCAAATAGCATACGTAAGAGCAGAGCATGAAGAGCATAACTTCCACTATCTATTGTAAACTTTAGAGCTTTTTGATTGTTTTTTTTAAATTTCTTCGATTTGTTTGGAGTTTTTCATCCATTCTTTGGATTTTAAACTCTAGATACTTACAAAAGCAGTTATTATTATTATTACCAGAGTTAAATAGGATTTTCCACATTTTTATGTATTTCACTATGTATGTTTATTTTTGTTTTATGTAATATCAATAATAAAAAAATGTTTTATCTTTGTTCATGAACACCGTGTATAAAAATATGTATAGTGTAGGTGTTATTTTAATAAGGTGTAAACTTCTTGTAAACATACGACAACCAAATGATTTTTTTGTTTTAGTTTTGCTTGTTCTAACAATGGTACTTTACATTGCGGTTAATTTTGATAACGCAAATACAACAATACTACAAGCATAAATTAATATCAACTTATTAGATATTAATTAATTAATTTCATATTTTTAAATCTTTCCTCACTAATTTCAAATTAAAACAAATTTAATTAAAAAGAAGTTCTGGATTTTAATTTTTCAAATAAAGTTACATCTAGGACAAACATGTTGTTTTAGATTTAAAAAAATAACCATTGAAGACAAGAACATCCACTACACAAAAATATTTCCCCAAGCCTAAGCTGTATGTCTCTTAGGGGAAAATAGTTAATTTCGTCGGTGGAGACACCCTGTGAAAATCTAAAGTGGAACGGTCCAAAAACGCTTGTTGTTTCTGCTACGACAAACGCTAAATGCTTAATATTTTCATTACCATATTTTGCACACAATTCCTAAATGAATAACGCACTTTTTTAAATGTTCCCCAACAATTTTAACGACAAGAAAGACGTTTTAAGTAAAAAAAATTATATGTACCACAGGCTTACACACTCAGTTAAATTGTTTTTTGCTAACATTTTAACAACAATATAACATTTAACTTTACCTAAAATGAACAAGGGCTTGCATTCGGTCATCAATTGTTAAAATCATGTCGAGACGACTTTGGTATTCAGGATGTTTTATTCAAATGCTGAGTTTGTGATGTTTATTTAGCTTTCGGATGAAACATTAAATATAAAGTTGTCTACAGAAGTTTGTAGCTAGTAAAATGTGCTGAAGGACTAAGCACTACTAAGCAGTTTTTGTACATACACCTACACAATTTAATTAATATTCCTAAACATAATTGGGAGTGCCATTAGTACAAGTATACAACTATAGTAAATGTTGAGCAGAGCATCACACTCATATTTTTTGAAAACGTACTAAAATAATGTTTATATTTCTTGCATTTTGTTGTGATTTTTAAATAACTAAATAGGCAATAATTCTGAAATGTTCAAACCATGGTGAGATTATCCACGAAACATTTTCTGCACAAATATAATTGTTGACTAATTGGATAGCGAAAATTAAATAGAAAACAAACATACCTGTACTCTACGTAGCTTCTCAATTTTTTAATAAATGGAGCTTGAAGACGAGAGCTTTTAACACATTGCTCACGTTACCAAATATATTTGAAACTGCTTTAAGTATTTTGATCATGGAACATTTCTACTAGCTTGACAAATTTTCCCTCGTGAACTAAACATTAGGTAATAGCCTCACGTTTTATTTTTACTCAATTTTAGAAGGGTTGCTACAACATAAATTTACAGACACATGAACCAGTTTTCACTATTTAAAATACAGTTACACAGCGAATCTGTTTGATTATATTTTATCAGCATTTCGTTTATTTATTGATGGTTTAAATGTTAACATTTTATAAGGAAAAACCTTAAATTTTTCAACAAAGATAAACTTCATATGTCTACAATTTATCTTCTAGAAAATGTGAACATCATCATTACAGCAATTGCATGAAAATAAAAAACACGAATCAAATTCGACGTGTTTATTTTCTCTAAGTGTGTATTACATAAATATTTATATAAATTTCAAGTCTAAATAATATACACGCTACTAGTAAATTTTCTTTGATTTTTTCGTATTTATAACAAATTCTGTTCGCAAAATGACACATTTGGTGTAAAAAAAAAGAACAAAATTATAATCACTTAACTGTGAGGATTTGGTGTCGCTGCTCATCAATTGGACTTCAAACAGTTTTATTTAAAGCATTTCTAGATGCTCAAAATAAAAATGATACGATATTCATCCATCTTCAATAAATCATTTTGAAAAGAAAAAGTCTTGAACTTGATTTGTTATTTTTGTTTTATATTAATGATTGACATGTTAAATTGCGCCTAGATTAAATCCACGTTTATCAATACGTCTGTCGTTTCGATACTTGTTCCATATACACTTTGCCAAAGACAGTCAAAGAAAGATTTCCAAGAAATCACTTTTTAAGGCAAAATTAAAGTTAGAGAAACATCTGCCCTGAAATATGTACTTAAGAAATAAATAAAGTTCAAAATTAAAAGTTTATAATTAAAATTTAAGATCATTTCATTTACCACTGCAATAGGACAGTAATAAGGCATAGTATATTACATACCGAGTTGGAAAGTGTTGTATTTCTTCTGAGAGATTATGTAGTTAACTGAAACGAAGCGAAGCGTCGTGAAAAGTGACGAAAGTCGGAAAGTAAAACTCAACGGAATGTGACTTTTAAACTTTTGAAAAGTCAAAAATCTCAACAATACGTATGTAATTGTAAATTGCTTATGTGAAACACTGATTTGGAAAATAAGTAAAATTTAATTTAATTTACATTAAACAATCGTCAACTAAAACTGTTGTGCTGTATTTGTGTAATTTAAGAAAACATGGATTTTGGGTGTTCGGTTTTTAACTCATCTCTTAATTATTCTTACATTTATATAATAAGAACAAAAATTTCTTGATACAGCTTATTGCTATAGACCAACAGTATTCCCCACATATGTTTTTATAAAGCAGTTGTTATTTCATGCTAGGAATTGGAAGAATTTCTAATTAATTTTCCGTAATATAATAAAAAAATTCCTTTGCTTGATGATCTATCTTAATAATCTTAGTTTCTTCTCTCAAGACCGTTACATTAGAAATCAATACTAAGATTGCACCAAAGTATACATTAGCTAGAACTCTTTAAATTCAGTATATAAAACAAATGAAAATTTTGTATAATAAAAAATAATAAATAATGGATTAGAATTTTCTTATTATAATAACAATAATAATTAAAATTATTTAAAATGTCATATTAAACGAATAACTACTGTTTTACAATTTCTTCATTTTTTTTTATGATTAGGATAAATGGGTTTCCGTTTTCAGGTATCCACACAAGAGTAGCGTTTTGTGTTCTGAACGAAGGTGCACTATAGCCATAAGTTTGAGTTATCTGCTACCTATGATTCTATGCATTCCCACGTATATCACGACAACGATAACAGAGAAAGCGATCCAAGAGAATAATAAAACAGAGATCCTATACCTCGCTGATTTGAATGAAATCTCCGAAAACGACGTGGCTTTCCTCCAAATCAATTTCTGGGTTTATGCAGTCTTAATAAAGCTTTTACCCTGTTGCATACTCACCGTCATCAGCTGCTGGTTAATCCACACTCTTTTCAAAGCCAAGAAAAGGAAACAAGTGCTCAGAAGTTACGACGCAGTGCCACTTAAAGAAACAGAGAATGAAACGAAACGAAGAATTTCCAAATCTGAAAGACGCGCTGATCGTACGACGAAAATGTTAGTCGCGGTGCTGATTCTTTTCCTCATCACGGAGTTTCCACAAGGAATTTTCGGCTTGCTGATTGGAATCAAAGGACAGAATTTATACCGCCAATGTTATCAATCTTATGGAGAAATTATGGACATTTTGGCACTCATCAATGGTGCCATCAATTTTATTTTATATTGCTGCATGAGCCGGATGTTTAGAGCTACATTCGGCCAGTTGTTTAAACATAAAATCTTGGCCACGTGGGCGCCCTCGTCGGAAACACACACCACGTACGTATGAGATGAAGGAAAATGAAGACAATAATGTCGTATTAACCTGAATTTAGTTTTGTGTTCGGTTTTAGGAAGGTGAGAATCGCAGTGAAAACCACACAGTTATGAAAAGTCTAAAAATTTACGGTTTATTACGACGAATGTTTTAACAACAGCCTAATGAACCATTTTTATGAGAAAATAATGGTTCTGTCAGCAAAATGCGGACTGTGAACTTTTTAAACCTTGTTTTATTCAATCTATGATGAAAATGTATTTCGTTACTTCTTACTAATGTTAAACTAGTTGTAGTTGTAACGAGTGAACGAAAAAGCTCAATTTAAATTCAAACAACAACAAAGCCAAGAAAGAGACGAACTGTCAATCTTTCAGTATTATTTTCTATGACTAACGAATATAAAAATAGAAATAAGTAACAACTTTATTTTTTTAGGTCACATATATGTTTGTTGCGAGCCACAACTAACGTCTTTTTCTCTGGTAATAATAGGTAAGATTTATCTTAAAATTATTCGTTCACTCGTTATAATAAATGTGGTTTTTCGTCGGATATTAACATTCTGAAAAAGTTTATATCTAATTGTGAGCCTTAAATTAACTTGTATTTTTTTATTAAAACCTTGTAGACTTGTAAACCACAGTTTCTTTTTAAATAGCTGTAAATCAATAAAACACTCTATATAAATGTTTTTCATTTTTAAACACTGAATGGCAACAAAATAGAAAACATAAACTAAAAGTAATCCCAAAATGATAACCCTCTTTAATCCTCTTTAACATCCATCTATTTATAGTGTCCATTTTGAAAACTAATTATAAACTAATTTCATTTATTTGTTACAAATCATTATTTTATTATCAAGGTCGAAATACTAATGATCAACATTTCAAACATATTTCCTGTAAAAGTAAACTTCATCTCGATGAAATCATTAAAAGCGCAAACATCACAAGAGACGTCGTAACAGCCACATAAAAAAGATTAAATTTCCACTTGCGGTTTAATTTTCTATTCTGTTTTATAAAAACATCGCACCCAATAAATGAAGTTGCGAGAAGGAAAACGCAAATAAGCGAAGGAAAATAGTTGAAATATAAATCTGGGAAATATTTTCTCTCAAAATTAAACAGACTGTCTTATAAAGCAGCTATTAAATAATAATAAATGTAGTTTGCTAGTTCGTTTATAACCTATTGAATAAGCTACGCCGTATTACTTGGTTATGAAACTTACTGATAATAAGTTATTTCGCTTGGAAAACCATTGAGGAAGATTCAATGAAAAAACTACAACAGAATGAAACGTGGGCGATATATTGAAACGGGGGTGATATATTGAAACGCTATAAACATAATTTAAAACGAATTGATGCTATTGGAAGTCTTAAAGAGGACGATGAAAATTACAAAGGACACATAAAGCTGAAAAAGTATCAAAAGATGGAAAATTCTTCTTAATTCGACAGAACTGTTTCATATTTATATAAGTATTTCATCAGCTCTAATTCAGCAGCGAGAAGTTGATAATGTTTGTGGTTGTAATATTTCAGTTCTTGTAATCTAAAAATATGGATCTGCTAAAAATACACTCCCTTAAATTTAATCACTTTGTAAAATCATTGGCAGGGTCATGTTTTTTCAAAGTTTGGGCAAAACATGATTAAACTTTTAATGAAACGGTTACCTTATTAAACAACTTCGTGATTTTATATCTAGAGCAGTTTCCGATTAAATTTTATATAAAACTCTGTGGTGAACCAATTGGAAGATATGTGGTATTGGTGAACATAAAAACAGGCGCTTTTTCACTAACTTGAAAAAATATAGTGCATAAGTTATATTACCTTGGAATTATTGGCAAACGTAACGGCATATTTTTGTATCTGTAAAAGTTACATTCTGCAACGAAGGTGGATTTACCACGTGCCGCTTCAAGACAATTAGGAAAATTCCATCTTCTTTAAATTTTTTTTCAATTTTCTCGTTGTAAGACACAAATATGAACCACAACGTGACGTAATTGATTATACAACATAAATTCATTTAGCAGTTTTCTTTGTAGGAACAAAAAATTAAACATCTAAACATAAAAAGATGTCAGAATTTTACTTTTTTTAAAGGTACAAATAAACCAAATTTTAGCTAATTCTATAGATGTTGGAGGTCTAGTATTGTACGGTCATTACAAATATTTTATTCAAAATATTGAGAACTCGTTAAGCAGAAACAAGTGTGGCGCATTTATTCACTTGTTTAACAATTAAACAGTTATGTGGTATCGAACTGATAAAATAAACCGCGTTTCCAAATAAACAATAAAGTATTACACATTCTATTTGCATCGCGTGGGTAGCTAGGTACTACACATTTTAACGAAAAATTCAGATATTTTAAAAATCGTTGCACAATAACAGTTGATTAAGTAATTGTATTTAACTATTTCTCTAAATATAGTTGCTGAAGTAATTTTAAAGATTTTGCATTAAAAAAAAACAGTTAAATGGAGCATTGAACTATTGAAATAAATAAAGATTAACAACTTACACACGACAATTTCGAAAAACACTTAATATAGGTTTGAATTCTCTATAAAACAGTTATTAAACTTAAGAAATGGGTCAGAGGATGATCGTGTTTCAATTTACAGGGTTCTAGGTTAACGGCAAATGTATAATCGATACAATTGGTATTTTTTAAGCAATTTTTTCCAACTTTGTATTTGCTTGATAGTGCTATATAAATTAATACTAAATTGGTTACAATGTTTTTTAGATAAGTACTATCTTGAACAATTTTTACTATTTGCAAAACGGAAACTTTTTTTATTTGTAACGAGAATGCGCTGTGAGTAAATTTAGAAGCGGCTGTAATTCAAACTGAGTTTATCAGCAAAAGCATTCAATTTTTAATCTTTAATTATTGTTGTTCAACTTGACTCATATTGGATAACTCTGTACAACAAAATGCATATTTTTTTAACCGTTATCCATATATTGTCAACTTTACTGCTTCCTGGCAACAGTTTGTTCGCCTAATGAAAAATGCAAATGCGTTAAATTTGAATATAAACTTTTATTTTTAGTTTGTAGGTTAATAAGTATTTAAATATAGTAATATAAATATATATTGCATATTTTACACATTTTATCTAATAAAAAATAGAAATGTCAACAAATTGTTAAAAAATTGAAGTAGACTTATAAATAACCGGTAAAACATATCCGTCTGAAAAGAAACTATTTTTTTTAAAAAAACACCTGGGATTGAAGCACCTAAAAAATCAAAACTTTCAGTTTAAAATCCACAACACTAAAAGTTTTTTTTAACGTACGTATTTGTTGGGCCTAAAATGTTTGTTTATAAACTGTTTTGCGAGCGCTCGTATCTGAGACCCTCGGCTTACGACCTCTGTCCTCAACCTAGTATGTACTCGCAAAAATGCAGTTTCTGGCCTCGTGATAAAAATAACTATTAAACTACTAATTCGCTAAAGTAGCAATTTGCGGGCTGAGTACCATAAAAAAATCCTGAGGGTTTTTCATGGCCTCTTGAAATTTTTAGTCTGCCATGTTGTCAGTACGAAGTGTCAATTGGAGTTAATAGTAGTGCCATCTGTTGAAACTTCAAAAAAAAAAAACACCGTAACAAATGTCAGTTGCTGTTTATCCTGGATTTTGTTGAGCGAAAACAAATCTTTCAGAAAATATATTGTTACCACAATGAACTGGGTAAATTGTAAAAAATGAAGAAACTAGAACGTTTATAATTTTTGTACAAGAGTGTTAGTGACGTGTTTGAAAAAAAAAAACACGAGTATGATTTTGAGGTTATGTTTATGTCATTGACCATTATTTATGATTATATTTTCGAATACGACCGCTACAATACAAATGCATTCAAATTCGAATCATTCCACCTCGTCTCACTCTGAAGGATGTGAAAAATTATCGAGAAGTCATCGAGGTTCAGTGACCAGGTTCCATCCATACCATGGTGAAAATATTATTTTAACAGAAGATAATACAGTGGCGTATCGTAAAAAGAGTTTTCAAAATGCACTCACGTTTAGTGAAAGACCATTGTCACCAGGAGAGATATTTCTAGTTGAGATTGAAGCAAATGAAAGAGGATGGAGTGGACACATGCGTTTGGGGTTAACGCAGTTGAGCCCTTTGATGATAAGTCGTAATGGTGAAATGCCACAGTATGCGCTACCAGATTTAGTTGATAGTTATAATAGAGGCACATCTTGGATTTATGGAATTAGTAAAGCTCACAATAAAGCATTTGAGTATAGAACTACAGGGAAAGAAATGCCAAAAAATACTATGGGAGATAATGATTCTATAAAGACTCGTTTTGGAAACGTTCCAATGAGTTTATTGCGACCGACGAGGCCTAATAAGGACGATATTTTGCCAACAGATGTAGGGAGTAGAATTGGAGTTATGTATCTCCCAACAGATGCTTATGAAGCAGATATGCATTATATAATTAATGGTGAGGATCAAGGAGTTTGTGTTAAGCACATTCCTTACATGAACGCACCTTTGTATGTAGTTGTGGATGTTTATGGCACCACAAAAAAAGTTCGAATTGTACAGTTATATGGAGGTGAGACTTTTTTAGTTTTAAATAACTTACTTACAGATTTTTTTCAGTTCCTACTTTACAAGCAGCTTGTCGAGATGCCATTCTTTCTCACATTACCAAGACAGCTGTTTCATCTCTACCTTTACCTAATCTTCTCAAAAAATATCTTTTGTATCAGTCGTAATTTTATTAAGCATGAAAGGATCTCAATGTGTACATTCTAAGCTGTTCATTGCATAGTACTGAGGAACATGCATGTCTGGTTCATTTTAAGTTGTTCATAGTAAAACTATGAATCAAAAAAAATTGTAATTAAGCAAAGTGTTGAATTGTAACGTCATATCTGTGCTTATATGTTATTACAATAATTAAATGTCTAAACGTGAACTAAAGACGTTTTGGGGAGGAAGTAGACTGATAACTAACAAAACGACAGGATTCTGTTATAAATGCGCCGTATTGGACCAAAATTTCTCAATTTGTTTTTTTCGTGTTTATTTGGCAGACCACTCCTGTTGTATAGATGTGTGATTCATTTTCTTTTTTAAGATATTAAAGAATTTATTTATTTATTTTGAATTAAATAGGCAGCATTGCTATTAGAACAGGAATTTTCCTATAATGCAGGCTATTATGACATTTCTTGTTTATTAATGGCATCACCTGATTTTTTTTTTAAGTACTGTATTCCAGTAACTGTCCTTCAGTTAGTGTCTTACTAGTAGTTTAGCTATATCTAAAAAACAAAGTATTATAGCATTTATGTGTTTTATAAATGCACGCATTTAGGATCTACTATGTTTATCTGCGTTTGACAATGTACTCGAACTTTATTTTGGAGAAAAAAATTGAGTAATTCTTTTCATTATTTGTTTATAATGTTACATGACCCTTGCACTTCAGAAGCTTTCTAATGTGCCTCAATAATTTTACTGAACTTTATTTAGATCTGTTACAAGCGCTTACCATTCTTTTCCGCTAATTTGGAATGACAATCTTTGCAATAATAAACAATCTTTTGAGACAAGCATGTTCTTCATTTATTAAGTGCTGTCAGTGTATATTACTTAAGACTTGTTCATTTTTAAGGATTTTGTGAAAATACATATGCTGCACATTTTCAAGTAATGCGTTTTTACACGAAAATCTTAAATGTGAACCAGGCTTTAAATTGAATAAATCTCATTTTGCTATTACTGTTTTTTTTTAAGTTTATTTGTGGATTTGTTATAAAAGATATTGAATCCACACTTATGCCTGGTATTCAATCCAAGGACAAAAAAAATCATTTTTCAGACTTTTGCAATGAAAGATTATAAATTTTAACTTGTTTTTTACACGTAGAATGAAAAATATTTAGCCATTTGTGCAGTAATAATTCAACTATCTTAATAGTATGGAAACCTTACTGTGGACTCATACTCATTGATAGCTCCCTTTCTATTATACAGAAAATATCTTTTTTGATCGTCGGATAATTTTCCATTTTCAGAAAACCAAAATTCCAACAACACGAAAGCTTCATCGAGATCGAAGGTCTTCATGAAAAACTTCTTTGAATCTTTTTTTAAGCGATTGCAGAAAAAAAGCATTGCTATTTCAGAATTTTGTACATTTGTTTTCCTATTTTTATGTATATAAAAGTTTAATAATTATACATATCAAAACTATTTGAAGGGATGTCTTATCAATACTTTGAAGCTACTCAGTAACAGTTTTATTTATTTCAAGTCAAATTTATTTGAGGGGTTCAAAAAAATATCGAACAAAGTCCACTTCTGGTTAAAATTGAGCTGATGATGTCATCTGTTGCCAAATAAAAGAAGCTTCTAATGCTAAGATTTCGTGCAAATTATTATGTTTTTGGTAATAGTAGTTTTGAACATGCAAAGTTTTATCAGTTTGCTTAATTCCAAATTCTATCAAATAACAATATTATACAAACTGTAAACAGTAAATAACTTTTTTAAATTTTATTTGTTGATAATCTTATTCTTTAAGAAAATTCAATGGTTACTTCCAAGGTTTTGAGAACTTTTGAACTTAAAAAAATCTAAATAAAATGCGAATGATGGGAACAGAGAAAGACTGTTAAAAAAAACTTTGGAAAAATCTTATTTGAAACCTGACTTTGTTATCTTTGTGAGTTGTATATGAGGGTAATTCAACTACAACTGCTTTTTTCTTTTTTTACTAAGCCAAAGTGGAGCATGGTGTTGCAGTTTTACTGAATTACGTAGAGATTTTTTAACTATATGTCATTTATTTTGTATATAAAGTCCTAAGTTCAAAACCTGTCTAAATTTTGAGACTGGACACAAAATTTCTGTGTCGAAATTTACAGTCTAGAGACTTTTTTACGACACAAGAGTGACATGCCAGTTGTCATTTTCACGAATGATAGGAATTATAAATATTATAAACTGTAAAGTTTGACTGTTTGTCTATAAACATTATGATTAACTTTTAAGAACTGTAACCTCGCTCAAGGCTGAATTCCGTCAATAAACACTGTTTGAGAAACAATTCTCAAATTTTTTTTCACTCTTGCAGTATCTTGGACATATTATTTTTTGAGTCGTGAGTCATAACGTCTACAATTCTCGTTGCTGAATCTTAGATTCTTAGGGGGTCCTATGCGCTCATATAAAGACGAAGAAATCAATTTGACTCTAAATTTAATCGGCCATAGTTTCTAAAATATTCAAACGCGCTAGTAACGGTTTTGGCCTTTTATCAATTGAACCAACTATCATATGAACTTAATCTCGATCTGAGGTGGATAAGTTGAAAGGTTCCCGTGTTAGCTAGACATATTGTATACACGGTAATTGAATAATATTCAGATCTGTAGTAGTTTTTAATATGAGGAGGCCCAGAGAAAACTAACGAAAAAGCCTAAGAAATGACAGAGACTTCCGTCAAAATCATTTAAGCAACGCTGGCATAATTATTGAGATAGATCAAGTATAAACTTTTACCTTCATTTAAATTTCTTTGTTTCGAACAAAGTTTGGAACGCGAAAATACATTATAAAAATATTACATTTTCGGAAATGAAGTCAGTTTTGTAACAGTTTGTAACAGTGAAGGTTTTACAAATATGGAAGACTTTTTATAGTAGTACGTCATTAGGTAGATCTCGTTAATTCTTAATAAGATATAAGAACAAGTGTTATTATAGGACTCTTGCCTTTGTTTGTACATGGATTGTTTATATAAATTATTGCCCGAAGTTTTGGATAGGGTCGTGTGGGCCTGTAAGACAACAGAAGAGATTTTGAGCAATTTTTAGTGATTCATAAAACATTCTAGTTATTAAAACAATAGTTTGATTTAGTTAGTTTTTATTTATTATTTTGTGTTGTTATTCCATTGATCACTAAAAATTTTGTCTCGTACAGAGAAAAAGCGGTTTTTTGGTACCAAGGAACTCTGTTTAACGTGTACCACCTTGTGAATTTCCCTGTATAATTACTTTTGAATGCTAAGTCCAAACAATGCCTATAGGAGGTGTGCTAAACTAAACCAATCTTCATACACTTTTTTTTTGTGTGAATTACTAAGAGATTTGTTATGGCAATTAATATTATATTCTGATAATACCAGTGGTCTCAATAGTCTCACTTGATACAAGCACAGAAATTGCTGTATTTGTATACAAGAGGGAATAATAGTGAAATCCTAATACAAAAAAGATTGCTACGATTGTTATTAAGTCATAGTAAACAAGCATGCTCGTCCTCTTGAAGAAGTCTTATTTAAAAGCGAAAAATATATTTGTTTTATATTTGTCGTATATATTTGAGACATAATAATGGGCTTGCTTAACATTTTCTTTAGTATAGCCTTTAAGCGAGGCCGCTAATATGCTTCTGATTCTTCGTTTTCCATGTAACATACCTACTATTAGTTGCCTGCGAAACATCAGCGCTCGATCGATTTCCCGTCATTCATTATGTCTAAAAATGAATAAAATAGCTCGTCCTTCTAAGAACATCTACAAATTAACAACTTCCAACATGCTAATAAATATGAAATTATGCTATTATACATTTTTTCACTAGCTAAAAACCTTGAAATTTGCAGCCTTTTAATGTAGAATCATTCACCTATAAATTATTGAATATTAAAAGTAATAATTTCATTCTTTACATGTAAAAATTAATATATACTTATTTATCCATGTCACTAAACATTGTAGAGGTCTTACCAAGAGAGTTAAATAAAAAACGTATACGTCACCGTCGCATCTAATTATATAAACATTAATAATTTATAAGATTACAACATTCTAGTGGTCATCTCCTTTTCGTTGACGTGGAAAGTAGAAATTCTTGTTAATAATAAGATAATTCTGGGCTATACATTTACGTCACAGGCATTTCTTAAAAATATGTAAGTATAAAGTATATTCTACCACAGTCAGCTTCAAATGAGGCAAACCTGAAATGTCTTGTTTTTTATTCTAATTTAGAATCAAAATCTGGTTTATAAACAGTCAAATTAAGCATAAATGGTTCTTTATGACAAACATTAATGAGAAAATGCTACGCAACGTTTGGATTTATTATTTAAACAAGCTTTCATATTAAACATTAACATTAAAAGTACAACGCATTGGATTTGATATTGTAAAATCAAACAAACGATTGTCTAAGCCAACAAATATTTTTAATCTTGTTCTTTAGACAATTTTCCACTTAAAATTTCAGTTACTTTGTCTGATCACGTTCCACCAAACTGCTTTACCTTTTTTGTGTTGCTGCTGCTTTGAGGAAGTATGTTTGCAGCATTTTTGGAGAAACAATACCCTGAGTAATTTAATAAATTTTAGAAGTATAAGAACTAAAGAGACATGACATTGGTTAACAAATATGTAAGATTACTTATCATTTGGGATAATTATGTTATTACGAAGTTTTAGTCGCAAATGTTAACTAGATTTTTGGCGCACCGCCACTCGCAAAACTCATATTCGTTCACGTATCTACAATTATTATGATTTCTGGGAATTCCTTAGCGGTCCAAAATTCTAAAATTTCTTTTGAATAAACGTTTTTCCATTTTTAGTCTCCATTTCGAAATACATTTGTTTAATAAAGATACTATTTCCACAACATTAAAATTTACATCGGCACAACTCATACAAAGCTATTATGCTATTTTTAGAAATTAAAATGAAAAAAAAAAACGTTGTATGTCCTACGGGCATAATTACCGCTGATGACGCTCGCAAAATTAAAAGCTTTTTTGTCGTTACCTCTTGCTAGAACCTTCTCATTATGTCTTTAATACATAAATAATTCATGAAATATTAGATGTTAATTATCTTTTGTCTGAATTATTGTTTGAAATATTGTACCGTACACAAACTTTAACCACCTTTTAACAGGTTTCCTTCGTCTATTTTTTTTTTTGATCTGTTATAAGACAACTCGTAATCTGTATCCTACTAGCCAAGGCTTGTGTTAACCACATAAGCATTAAGTCAAACAACAGCAGAAATAAAAATCCTTGTGTCTGTAGAGGTCATCGAATGATTTGTAAAATATAAATTCAAAAGAGATTTAAAAAAAATGATATCTATGGTCAACTTTTTTTATTGTTTGCAATAATTAAAACATGTTAATTTTATATCAACAATTTAAAAGCATTGTAAAATTAAAAATTAAAACTAAAAGTTATAATTAATGTCATTGTGTAATGAACAGCTGATATTCAAAATAGATGATTCTGATAAATATGTATCTACAATATAAATAAAATTGTGGTTATTATGCTTAAGCATTCCCATCAGCCTCCCTACCATCTGATAAATTCCAAAAGCAAATCCAATTTCAGTTTTATTTATAAATTACTAACAAATGGTTTTTGAGATCTAGTTTTTAAAATATTGGGTAAAATAACAGATGGTATTGTAAAAGTAAAATAGTTTTTCGAAAAAGACACTAACGCGGGACAGAAAGTAATGGAGAAAATATATTAAAAATTAAAATACTTATTGAAGGGATAAGAAGATGAAGATGGAGATGAATTCTTCGTTCGTTCGTTTGATTTTTCGTCAAAGAAGACCAAGAAGATTAATTTTACAGTTTTATAAAATAATATATTATTCTGAAAAAAACTAGTTTTTCCTTACACTAATAACATGTCGGGAACAACATTTCATGCTTCTAAGTATTCCTTATCTAAACCTTAACTTTCTGAAACTAGCAATAATGATTTACAATTCCGAATATTTCCACATTTGAATAATTATTTGTCAATTTCTTACTTCCTGCAACAATTACGATAATCGAAACTAAATGCTAATGTGTTAGTTTCTAAAATACCTACCATACTCGTAAGATATTTCTTATATTTTTGACACATTTATACATCAAATAAACTGGTACTCATTAAAATTAATTAAATAAGTCAGTGCTAAACCGTAATATTATTTGCTTCGCCAAAATTAAACAATAACAAACATAGCAGAAACTACGAATTAAACTAATTAAATCGCCATAAATCCACCAATCCGCTTTAAAAGAATCCACACATTTTGGAAAAAAATTACCATATTTAATTTACCGTCCACAAAAACAAAAAATAATAATAGGAATTTTCTAACTGAGTGACTATTTGAATGACCTTTTGTTTGATGACAATAATAATCCCCCCTTTGTTATAAATTGAAGAACTATAAATACAAGTAAAAAAAAGTGGAAATATTGTTTCGTCTTTGTATGTTAACGTTTTATAAACCTAGTACGAACTAAAAAATGAAGTTTTCATTTCCGTTTTTACTTTTGCTTGGTTTTGCTTTGTGCGCTCCATACTCGACAAAATACGATAACATCAACGTTGATGAAATTTTAGGGAGTGATCGGTTGTTGAACAATTATTTCAATTGTCTTATGGACAAAGGACCATGCTCACCGGATGCAGACGAATTAAAAAGTGAGTACTTATTTATTTCGAAAAAAATATTTTGAATGGCTGTTTGTGTAATAAATATAAGAAAATGAGCAAACCGAATTTTTGGCTGCGAAAGCCGAATAGTTTAATAGACAAAGCGACTCTATAGAGTGTGATTATTTACAAATTACATACAAGATTTTATGACGGATTGCCCTTGAGATTTTTTACGTGTAACTAATACAAAAATGGTCTGTGTTGACATCCTTTTTACTGTCACACTGAGAACTAATTGTAAGCTACGTACATTTTGTAGTCACTGCAAAATTTATTCAAGTGAAGAAAATTATTGAACAATAGCGATCGGAAGTTAGAAATGGATTTGACCTGAGAATAAAATTTAATGATTCTCCACGAAAAAACTGCTTTAAAGCAATTGATAGCCTAGGAAGCGGACTGCAAAAATCAGATCATTTCTTTCAGAAGGTCGCGAGTTTTTATTTTAAGACAAGTTTTATATACTGAGTTACTAAAAAAAAAATCAAGTCGACCTCAACGCATTTCCGCTTGTCCTGTTTTAAAGTGTGTCAAAATCAATTTT
The DNA here is from genome assembly GCA_030157275.1 of Cynaeus angustus. NCBI lineage: Eukaryota > Metazoa > Arthropoda > Insecta > Coleoptera > Tenebrionidae > Cynaeus > Cynaeus angustus. The sequence goes on from CM058058.1 coordinate 20,694,401, forward strand.
ATCATTTTTGTAGACGACTTTTGTTTAATGATGTTCGCTTTGTATTTATAAATAGAGCTCTAATACTCTAAAAAACTAAAAATCATATTTTTTTTAAATGCATTTATTCTCGGTGAGATTTTCAATTTGCCAGAAACTTTATACATAAATTGTTAAAATTTGATAGTTTTATACGACGCATTGCACTAGACGTCTTTTAAAGTTTGCGTATATAAACCACTAAAGGTCTGTAGTTTACAAGCTCAAATAATTTGTGTGTTGTTTCAAAAAAATTATTTAAACGTTATAAAAGTTACATTTTATTAAGAAAAATAAAAAAAAAAAGTTTTTAATACCTATTATTTTTTCTCGTCCCTGGATTATATATGAATAACATTATTCTAAAATTTGAAAAAGTTATATATTTATGAACTGAAAAATATAAGAGCAAAATACAGATAAAATATAGTAACAATTTAATAATAATTTCTTTGTTTTACAACGCTGTAGTATAGCCAATACGTATACGAAAATATGTTAAAAACCAAATTAGATAATTTATATTTTCTACAAAATTAATTAGTTTTTTCTAGTGTATTTGTTTTCAATCGACATGTCTTTTTATAGAAAGGCAGTTTTAATATGAATACCAAATATTTTACTAAGAACGAATAAGGTCTACGGTTTTACTGAATTATACCTTGAACTTATAGCTTCTGATTACTCGGTCACTATAATTTCATTTTAACATTTTTCTGTTTATTTATAATGAAATAATTGTCATTAATAGATCTGCAGGGCGTTACTATAAGTTTTTAGTGGCTGTAAATATTGTGGGTATGCGTTCAAATTTATGTTTGAATGAGTAATTCGCTTTTTTTTACTCTCAAACGTCTATTAATGAAGCAACAAATTCAAGCAGATAACAAAAAACTAAAATAAACCGCATCAAACACGTTTGCGAACAAATATGCTGGTCACAATACTAAAGAAAAATATGTCTGTTTTCAGACGATTTTAGAAAAAAATGGTCAAACGGACATTTGTCTACACAAAATCTTTTATTATTTTTATTATTGCAAGCTTACATTTTTGGAAAAAAATTATACATTGAAAGCTTTTCGGAAAAATAGATCTGTAATTCTTCAAACATACACTCTATGTATAATTCTAACTATATTGTTTTCTTAATTTTTATTTTTGACTAGTTTTCTAAAAAGCTCGAGAGGAGTACGATTTAGACACAAAATTTCAGTACCTGCGTTTGTACCTAATGACCCACGGGACCGCTCAATTTTTTTTTTTTCAGATCGGCCAAACCTTGCGTAATAGTAGCAAAAGTGCTTAGCTGAACCAGTTAAAAATTTCACATTTTATCAAGTCAGACAGTGGTTTTTTTGAGAAGTTGTTTGTTTCCCCAGAACTGGATCAAAATTAGATTACAAGATCTTGATTGTTTTATATATCATTTTAAATAATGTACATATTACACCACATTTATGTACTTACATTTGCGACTAAAAATAAAATTTTGGAACAAATATTATATGTTGATTTTAGTCAGTTAGTATAGAGTGAGTCATTCTGACGTAATTCTTCTATTATGTTTCTATAAATTATTATTATTTTTAATATTTATGAAGTAAAGAGTGTTGTTTTCTGTAGAACAATATTATTTTTATTTAAATTTCAATTTTATGACATTTTTTAATTTAGATAACCTAGATGATAATACCAAATTTTCAAATTATATTTACTGCGTTACCAAGATTTCTGTTTTTAGTAATTAAATATAATTTGTTTTTTGTTATAATATACAAGTTAGAGCTATTACTGAGAGTTTGAAAATTTTTCCACAGAAAACTTGTAGAAGTAATATTTTATTTTGTTTGTAATTAACTGTGTTTTTATTAACTTCAATCAAAAGACAAAAAATAGTGGGTGTGTGGAAAAATTGCTTCATGAGATACATAATACTACAGTTAACATATCTAGATTATTTTTACGCAAATTTGCAAACAAAAGTACAACGAACGATTATTCACATTATTTACACTTTATTTTAGCAATTGCTGTCTTAAAAATATTAAATAAATTAGTTGTCAAAAAAATTGTTAACAAATTAGTACTTTTACATTTTCATCAAAGAATTAACAAAAGTTAGATTTCTGTTTTTCAATTACGTTTTATTAGGTTTTGTAACACTTGGTCTAAATATTTCAAAAACTATTAAATTTAACCCTATTATGTTGAAAAAGTAAAGAGAGTAATTGTCACTATAGCACATCTAAAATATTTAGGTATTTCATTAAATAATGAAAATTATGATTAATAGTTAGGAAATTTAATATTTTTCTCATTATACTATTAAATTTATTGCTATAAATAAAAAAAAATGTAGCCAAAATACACAAATACAAAATTTTTAGAAAGATAGTGTGAGATTTTAAATAAAATTACAAAAATGAAACAAAAATAAAGGTACAATTTTATGTAGACGATTAATGTACTCACATATCTGTCTGAATAGTAATCACTTAGAATTTCAGTTTTGCTTGATGAATATAAAGCAACACGTAAAAGTTTAAATAAATTGCGATATTCAATAAATGAAAATGTAGCAACTAAATATTTATTAACACTTATCAAAGTAACTAACCATTATAATAAATTACAGTGCTTTCAATTCTTCTGCATGTTTGTTTACGTAAACGTGGTCAGGGTCGTATTTGGCTTCAAGTTCATTCCACCAATTCTTCTTGTTTTTATAGAGATGGCGAATAACAGTTCTGGAACCATTTTTCTGTCTATCACTACATTTAGCACAATCCGTTTTTAAAGCTTCAGGAAGAACACCTGTTAAAAAAAGAACACAATTTTTCCATTAAGTCGACAAGTGAAACAATGCTAGACTTACGTTTAAGTTCTTCACCGTCTGGAGTACAAGGTTTCTTGTCCAAAAGACAATTGACGTAATTTTCGGTTAGCCTATCACTTTTAAGAATTTGATTAATGTCGATGTTGTCATACTTCACAGTATATTTGTCTTCGCTGGGGCGCCCAAAAGCGAGGGCTATCACAGACAACACTACAACAATGAACAATTTCATTTTTGGATTTGTTTTCTTTGTACGATAGAATACAAAACTGAATGATACTTGTGAAACAAGTGTGGGCTTATTTATATGTATGAGATGGTGGGGTAAGTTTTGGTGAATAGGTCTTTTTTGATGAGTGGGGGGGTCACTTCTATGAAATGATGCCGACGTCAGAAAATATATTAATATATTGTTGACATTTCTTATTTTAATACCTAATTTGTGATTTTAATTAATTTTTTTATTTCAGGATCTCTTCCCGACGCTATTCGAACCCTTTGTGAAAAATGTAACGAGATACAAAAAGAAAACACAAAAAAAATTTGCAAGTTTATGATCCAAAATAAACCAAAAATGTGGAAGGATTTAACAGAGCATTACGATCCCGAAAATATCTATTTTGACAAATTTAAAATGGAACTTGGAATCTAAACTAGTTTTTTATCTTCACCGATGTTTAGATGTTGCAATTAATAAAAAACGATTGAGATTTAGCTGAAATTTTCTACCTATCTAATTCCTTTTAATGATAATTATGGACAAAATTTTCCCATCGGAGCTACCTTTCCATAAGTAATTTACTGCAAACTTTTCCGTAACCTTCTTGCCGGCACATCTAGAGGTTAAAAAAGCAAAATGGGTACAAACAACAAAATAAAAAATCCTCATACGTCACTAAGGTTGGAGAGACCTCGCGGTGACCAAACTATTCAAGAGAAAATTGATTAATTATACAAAAAAAATATAGTTCAATGCAAGTGATTATGGTTTTATAAAAAAATTAAAACAACAAATGCGTGTTTTGTTTACATATGAATTTGAAATATGTTGACAAGTTGTTATCCTCCATAAAAATTTGTGCCACAAATTCATTCTGATGATGGAGAATGGGATGATGGTATCATGTCTTACCTTGGTAAGTACGAATTTATGTAAATAATAATGTGCAAATATTCTTAGGTACGAGGAGCAAGGAAGACAGGTTTATTGTACAACTTTTGGTTGTTGCTATTCAAATTTAAAAGATTATTAGCCACTTGCACGTACAATTTAAAGAATCACTTAAAATTAAAGAAACAATTGATCTAAAGACTGTAGTAAAAAAAATTAGTATTGCTTAAAACTCAAAAACGTCGCCATAATATAATTATGTGATTAGTTATCAAGTTTAATTAAGCAGGCATAACAAAAAGTTTTAGCTGTATAACGCCTTTTAATTCAAACATACTTTACGTATTGTCCAATAATATCTACAATAAGAATTTGAAGCCCAATAAGAAATGCCAAAGTAAGATTTTTAATTTTCAATTAGTTTGATTTTGTTTTATTTGGTTTTATAGATATTTTTTATTCTTATTAGTTTAAATAATTATGTTTTTTTTGTAAGGAATATAAAAAACGCTCATAAAATTATTCGTACCTCAAAAATTTTCATTTTGAATTCTAATTAAGAATTATTTTTATTTAAACGGTACTGTAGTGAAATTGAGCTTTGATTCCAAATTGAAAGCAAAAAATTTTAAAAACTCAAAAATCTAAAAAATTTAATAACCTAGGGGGCTCAAAAAATAGAAAAAATACAGAAAATATATAGCATAAAAGAAAGACTAAAAATAAAAAATTCAAATCAACCAAAGCGTTCAGAAGCAAGTTTGGAACTTATTAAAAAATGCAGACACTTAAAAAATCGTAAGTGGAGAGGATTTACATAATTTAAAGGTTTTAATGAATAGCAAAAGTCTAAAAGAATATTTGAGACGTTACAGAAGTTTCAAGGTACAGGGTTGGTTTTGATACAAGTCTTGTAATTCTCAAATTTTGAAATTTTGTATTTCTCGAAATTTTCTTTTTTGTAAGATTGGGATTTTTTGAATGGACACTTTTAGGCTTTAAAAAAACTTTGTTGTTAAATAAATTAACATTACATAACATATTTTTTTATCATTTCCCTGGCAAAAGTTGTAATCATTGTGTGAATTTCTAATTAGTTATTTAAATACAAGTTTGCGGTTGACGTCCTATTGTTATTTGATGCTTGATGATTCAAACCAGTTTACCAGTTTCTGAGTAAGACGCACTTTAAGTCCACCTATTTTTTTTTTTTTTGGATAAAAAAAACATAAAATACATCAGTAAACAAGTAGTTTCTACTAATTTTTACAATAAATATGTTATATGTAAATTAACTCAACTTTTGGGTGAAAATAATGTAAGTAGTTTTAACATGTAAGTGTAAATGTGTTAATAAAAATATCACATGGTTAAATTAAGTAAGTTCTGCCTGTTATGTTCAAGTGTCTCGTCGAGGTGTGTTTGACAATTCGATCTTAAACGTTAATTGGATGAGTGTTAGAAAGAATCTAGAATATCTAAACCTCTTAAGCAATTACTATTTGTTATTGTCAAACTTGATATTCAAAAAGAGTTATTGGTGATCATATGTATATGATAGCTGTAAAAATAATATCAAATTTTCCTAAGAATTTGTCATAAATTAAAACATTGTCATTTCATTCGGTTTAATACATAACTTACAGAACAATTGCATAAATACAAAATAGTTCAATTTAGGTCTTCAAAGTTATTATTTTTTATCAAATTTTTGGCAAACTAACGTGACGAAGTAAACATTAGTTTAATTTTAAAGTCATTTATAAGAAAATAAACCTTTTGTAAGAACAATATCTAATTAATAATTCTACCAAACAGCTTCGCTTAGTACCATTTTCTTGTAATTGTATTAACATTGACGTCACTACCTAACCAGGGCGTTGGTAGAAATTTTCCAAATGTTTGAATACTGAAAATTTTCAGGTAATAATTAGCCAACTTTGGTAATTCCACAAATTAAGTCGTTCCAAAAATTTCGTAAGAATAATTTATGCACATAACTAAATTGCTCATATTATAACTGCGGCTGATTTTATCACAGTGCAAAGGTATCTTTAATTTAAAATTAAATAACCTTTAGTAACCGCAGCGTTAAGGTATTATGTAAAAAATTACTTTGAGTAAACTATGAACTTGTTCTTTCGGTTTTAACAAGAAATTTCATGCAAAACCCTGAATTCAATCCAACTAGAGACTGGTTTTGTCACCCGTGAAGGCTAGCATATCACATTTTAATTTATATTTTCACGGACCAGTTTTGTTGGCTTTCATCAATTAACATGGTCTAACATGATTTAGTTTTGATAAATTTTTATATCTAATTAAGGTTTTGAGGAAGAAGAAAGAGATTTACTAATATCGACAAAGTACAAGTTTGATTCTAAACGGTTACCTACATATGCTATGCCAACTGGAACAGTAGCACCGAGGAATGCACTTTTATAAATAATGTATAGATGGTATTGCATTTTAGTAAAGTTTAATTTAGATAAATACTGATTAGAATGGTTATGAATAAAACAGTATACAAACCTCGGTGAGAATGTCTCGACAGAACTGAAACATTTTCTACCTTGGTATGTAATATATTATCTAAGTACGTAAGTGTTAAAAAATCCTTTTTACATTTGTTTACTAATTGTTTTTATTTTTATAATTTTGGGGAAATAAAGCATTATCTAAAAATTTTTAACCTCTTTTTCGTTTTTCTCTCATTATTTTTACTTTTAGAAAAGAGCTCAATATCGTGTTTTTTTTTGCGTCAGCAATTATATCTATTAAATCCAAGATCCAAATGTTTGAAATAAAAGTCCAACACGACAAACTCTGTATTGGCTAAAAGTGAAAAAAATTTAAAAAGTTTTTAATCTCAAGTTATGCTATTAATTTAGTATACTCGTCTGGAAACTCTCTAAAACTTGATTTTAATTTTACAATGTTTTTTTTTTGTTGGTGGTGGATCAAGTAATAATTGCTTTAACCATTTTTCATATGTGGCATTATCTTAGTTTAAAATCAAAATTATTATTTTTTGTTTATAAAGAGAGACGGATTTTAATAGGTCTTAACTTTGATTTTCGATAGTTTTTCAGTATTTTTTTTCTTTTGGTACATTTTTTAACGATTTCTTCCGGAAATTTAATTTTCGAAAGTTGTTAGTTCATAAATCTTATATCGATGTAAGCCGCGACTTTAATTAAAATTTTTCTCTTCGCTTATAAACAGTTCACGGAAATTTAACGTAAACACCACAACTCGCTGAACTTAAATTACATAGAAAATTCCGTTCCCTTGTTTTCTTTCCATCAGGTGTTTACACTTTTCCCTTAAAAAATGATGAAATTATTATTACTAGTATAGAAATACCTGTTGGGGGTAAATTCAGCAATTTTTTTTGTTAGATTTCAATTGCTAAAAATAACACAATCAAACATAAAAATTTTAAACCCTCAAGATAAATTGCCAACAAAAAGTCATTCTCAATTCGTAAAGATTTTTGTTCTCATCAAAAAAAATATATTATCTAAAAAAAAAAAACATTCTTTGGAATTGATTTTTTTGTGTGATATATGATGAGAATAACACATAAAACTAACTTGACATTGTCAGATAATAAACACTTCAATTTTAAGCTTTCGCCGTAGTTATAAATTTAGAATTCACGCTAACTGGCAAAAATTAGTAGTTCCAAGAACAATGTTATCACATTTGCACGTGTAAATCAAACATTTGGCAGAAACATGTTTTTTCTTACATTATTTAAGTAATATAATAGTTATTTGATTCATTAATACAAGATTTTTTGGGGGCAAGAAACATTTTTTCTCCTGCAGTAAACTCTAAGTTTACTCATTCAAAACCAAAAAAATAGGCAGCGTTAAATTATTTTTGTACTAATACAAAATGGAATTGACAATTTTTGAAAGACAAAATTCCATATTAGCTCAAATATTCCACGAAAATTTGCTAACACGATATTTTATTCATGCGGTTGCAGAAGAAATATTTGTTTTGAGTAAATTTATTGAAGTAGAAGTGGAAGTCAACATACACTTTGACAAGCTACAACAAACTACTTACAGATATTTTAGAAACAAGAATAGTATTCATACCGACATCTTTAATAATGTTGTTATTAAAGGGAAAAGATTGGAGTTCGTCAAATTGTATGATTATTTACTGATGGTTATACAACCCGTTCAATCGTAATGCATTTTAGTTTGTAAGACTTTTCATTTAATTTAAAGAAAATCTGAATAGTCTTTTCTGTTGTCAATTTTACAAATCTGATTTTACAGGTGCTTAGTAATAGTAATAGTAGACTTTACAGTCTAAATATATTTTAAGTATTCATTTTAAATATATAATATATGTCTTTAGGCATTATGAACATAGAAAAGCTGGTATCGGAAATGTTCAGAGCAAAGTAGAAAGTCCAGTACAAAAATAAAATTTAATTTACAACATGCGAACTATTTTATTAAAAATATATTTATTTTTCAAATCTTTCATTTTCTCAAAAACTTGACCTGTATCAACACGAAATTTTGAATTTTGCAGAAATTTTGCAATTACTAAGCATTAGATGATCTGAAGTTGACACTTTTTTCTGAATACATTTATGCTGCTATTGTAAAACCACCCCTCGTATAGTCTATGTCTCTTCCTAGCAATTTGTTTGTTACGACTAAAAAACATGTTTGTGCACAAAATAATTTATGCAAATTGCTAAATAACAGTTGTCTCCTATCTGAAAATTGAGAGTTTTTTCCTACATTTCCCTAATATTTGAGTGCGACAGAGGAACATTTATGAAATAAGTATTTACTTGTTAGTTACTTATTATTATGATCAAGCTTTAATTATGTTTTATGCGTTGTTTAACCTTCGTACATGACTTTTATTAATGTTCTCTGTCAGGGTCATCCTACCACATTTGTTTTAATAATAATAATAAAAATTATAGGAAATAATATATTTCATTACTGAAGTAATCTATTATGTGGTAAAAATGGTTATAAACCACATTCATGATGAAGAAATGCAGAAGGTCTCCTGTCTCAAAGTGGGAGATTTCTAGGAGAATTAAGTCGTTTCATAGCGATCTTATCGCACTCTTAAGCATTATAATTCTAAAATATTTTTCTGACCACTTTTTTAACACATTTCCTTAACATTTCACTTTTTTTATAATCATGTGTTCCTATAATCCTGCCTAGATGATCATAAATTTTGTGTTAGGTACACATTTATATTTACGCATATTAATTTTTTAGTTCATACTTATGTTGTTTTATAATTTATTTTACTGTACTTGATATGACCATGTCATCAGATCTGATCATTGTATTGTTTCCGTTTTCTAACTTCATTGATTGCATTCATTGTTCCATTCTCTCTTTTGGTCTTTCAATTATTACCAACACAAAAAATTAAAAACTATACACCCTTGTTCGTGTTCTGTGGTTGTATAGTATCAGAATTGTTTTCTAGATATCCCCAACTTTTCGTCTTCATTGTTTTAGCGTGCGATAGAATAACTTCCGGTTTTATGTGAGATAATCTTTTATTTTGCCCCAAATTCTCACAATGATTTCTACTTTTTGTTTTACCTTTTTTTCAGTTTTAATCCCAATTTCTATTATTGGTATTTACTTTCTTGGATCTTATTTTTTACTTCGACGCTTTACCAATGTGTTAATCTTGACGAATCTTTGTCAAGAGCTTATGCCACTATTATTGTTGTTCTTGTGGCACTAAAAATTTTATTTTTGCTAATAGCACTCGTAATTAGGATTAATAGCTACAGTTTAGTTTCTTTTTTGTTTCTAATATTTCTAGAAACTGAAAATAAAATTTCTTCACTTTTCTATTAATTCATTTTTTCAGTTAACACTTTCAAGTTCTAACTATCTATTTTTAAAATTTCATTTTTCTTTCAATTGCTTTCTTCTCTTTTGTATTTATCTCCGTTTTTTTTTTGTTGTTTTGTTATTGATTTTTATCAGTCTTGGTTTGTTGTAATCGTATCAATTTTTCTTGCTAGGGTCGCGGTCGTTTTCTTTTAGGTCGCAGGTCAATCAAGATCAACTTGTACACTGTTGATTATGTAAATTCAAGTCTGCGTTCACCATTCAGTCATATTTGCGAAGCAGCTGTAAAGTGTGAACAAATTTTATAAACAATTCATGTTTTAAACAAACTAAAATTTAATCTAAGAATTTTTTTTAAGCAATAAAACATTCGCAGTGGCAGTTATCGCGGTTATCAGCTTAAGAGCCTATAATTTGTTTTTGTACATATAAATACGTAGCCGATATAAAAAAGATTATCTCGTCATAAATCAACTAACACTCTATACCGTGTAGCATGTTCAGTTAAGCTTGTTAGACTAGATAGATAATACTTCAGGTAATTACTAAAAGTGGTACTTCATTTTATCTTAGTTTCACTTCTAGGATAATCGTAACTTTAAAAACTCGTACTATTTACAACAAGACACAATGTTTCTAATAGGAGCTGTAATTGCTCTAATTACTTTAATATATTACTGGCTTAAATCAAAGTATGAGTACTGGAGTAAACGAGGAGTTCCAGGTCCTAAACCTACACTAATAATTGGAAATCTAGGCGATAGTTTACTGATGAGAAAATCTGCTTTAGAAATATATTCGCACATTTATCGGTAAGAAATCGTTTTTTTTTTTGGATAATTTGTTGATACAGAAATGTTTTTAGCGAATATAAAAAATATCCCTTCGTTGGTATTTATAAAACAACTACTCCTATGTTACTCATTTGTGACCCTGAATTAATTAAAGATATGACAGTGAAATCTTTTCAATACTTTCATGATAATGATGTAGATATCGACCCAAAGGTTGACCCAATTTTTGGAAAAAATCCATTTTGTTTGAAAGGGGAAGAGTGGAAAACTGTGAGAAGTCAACTGACACCTGGGTTTACCAGCGGAAAGGTACATATGTTACTTTGTGAAAAACTATTCATTTGAAATTTTTAGATGAAGTGGGTGTACCCTCTCTTACAAGAAACTAGCAGAAATATGGTGACATATATCGAAAACTTGGTTAAGAACAAAAATGGTTACGAATCCAAAGAGCTTTGCTCTAAATTTACATTAAACAATGTCGCTAGCTGTGCATTTGGTTTAGAAGCTAAAGCTTTCAGTGACGAAATCACCGAATTCCAAGTAATTGTCAAGCAGATTTTTGACGTCGGAATGATTCAAAGTATTATCTTTTTTTCGTTACTGATTTTCCCACAGTTATCTAAACTAATCTCGTTTAGGTAAGTTTTAACAATACAATCCCTGATTCAGAAAATTTAAATCAATGTTGAAACTAATTAACTAACCAAAATTGACTCGACATGGAGTAAAATTTTCTAGATTATACAACGAAAAGTCATTATGAGAAATTTCAGATTTATAAACCAAGACGTCGAAAACCGCCTTACAAATATTGTCGCTCAAACTTTAAAATATCGTCAAGAAAACAACATTATCCGTAACGATTTTTTACATATTTTAAACCAACTGAAGACTTCTTGCAAAGAATATGAATTTACTGATTTAGATGTAACTGCTCACGCTGCGGGATTCATTCTTGATGGTTATGAAACTTCCGGAACAGCTATGAGTTTTATTTTATATGAATTAGCAGCTGATCCTCAAGCTCAAAGCAAACTCAGAGAAGAACTCATGAAAAGTTTTACAAACAATGAAGACACTCTTCCCTATGATGTGTTGCAAGGACTTCCTTACTTAGAAGCTGTTGTAAATGGTTCGATTTTGACTACAAATTGTGCAAAACTTAACATCCCCATTACAGAAACATTAAGAATGCACCCACCTCTATTTGCCTTACCGAAAATGTGCACCAAAACTTATACTTACCTCCCGAAAGAAAACGATGGTATTGGTAAACCTGTAGTTATAGAGAAAGGCACACCGATTGTTTTACCTCTATCTGGGCTTCAGAGGGATCCAGACTATTTTCCAAATCCAAATGTTTTTGATCCAGAACGCTTCGTTGGTGCTAACAAAGATAATATTAAGAAGTACACTTTTATGCCTTTTGGCGAAGGTCCGAGAGCTTGCTTAGGTATGAATAGTTTTCTTATTATTCATTAATTTTTAAACGTTGATATTGTAGGGCAGCGGTTTGCACTTCTGCAAATTAAAATTGGGGTAGCACATATTATTCGAAGTTTCAGACTTACTGTGAATTCAAAAACAAAAACACCGATTCAGTATGATCCTATTTCCTTCGTCACTGCGCCCGTAGGAGGATTGTGGATCGATTTTGAAAAAATTGATAATTTAAAAAATTAACAAATGTTGTATTTTGATTGTCTTTTTTAAATTATTGAGAGCATGTATACAATAACTGAAAAAATGGCATTGAGTGACAAATATATTATATAACAATTTTCACTTGATTTTATCGAGTTTGATTTATGCTTTTTATCTAACTAATTTCAAAAAACCTTATAACAAACATAATTGTGTTATAGGTTTTGTACGTTTAGTGTAATATTATGTGGTCATAATCAAACACTATTACTGGCATTAAAAACATTTATTTAAATATTATATGTATCTATACATATACTGGGTACCAAAAGTAAAAGAACACCAAGAATAAATGATTATTTTTCAAGCTTTAGTATCTGAGTGGTGGCCAAAATAAAGACTGATTATGTTTTATCTCTATTTTTTCAGTAGTTCCAGCATAAAAACAAAATATTTTTGTATGCTAAAGAAGAAGTCGTCACGGCATGTGAAGATCAGTTAATGATTTTTATCATTTTGACGTATTGCTCAAAATGCCTAGAATTCGTCGGCGAAGCAGAAGAAGAAGAAGAAGAAGAAGAAGAAGAAGAAGAAGAAGAAGAAGAAGAAGAAGAAGCGGGTTTATCTTTTCGTCAGACAGCAGTTGGTTTGTCAGTTGTGGCGAACTGTTATTATGCTTGGCCCAAGGAAGGACGAAACGTTCAGGGCGTTTACAGACAACAGCACGTCTTTAAAATTTCAATACACAAAAAATTTTGGAGAGTTAAATTGTTTAGATTCGCTTTGCATTTTTTTTTTTAAATTTTTTAGATACTTTTTGGTAAATATTTCTAAACCATTGTATATTTTATTTATTTTTTTAGGGTTTTTATATTGTTCAAATTATCCTTAAAATACATTACAATACAAGTTCTCATTATATATTATTTAGGCCTAAGTTTTCATTTTATTTTTTACTCTTTTTTAAACTTTATGGATGCTTTGGATCTTTCTAATTCCTTTTAGATTCTTTAAATACGCATTAGAAATGAAATATGCTCTTTTACTCAGAGATTTTTGGCGTCACTTCTTTAATTTATCAGGACTGTGGTGAATTTAAAATTTAACATCATATGCAGAATTTGCGGTCTATTAACAAAATTTGAAAGCTATATTTACAATATGCAAATATGCAAACTAATAAATCACAGTTCAATTTTTACTTATTTAAATAACGTCATGATCTATCTAATAATTTAGCGTGTGTTGTAAAGTGATTGATTAAAAGCAATTTGAGTACAAAAAAAAATACCAATAAATTTCAAAATTATTGACGACAATTCCTTCCAAAAGTTGACTCCAATTTAAGTCAGTATTAAAAATTCGATATTCGATAAAAAATTATTTGTTTACTTTTCTAAGAATCCGTTATATAACCAAAATTTTCACATTTTCGTCAAAATTCAAAGGATTGACATAGCAGGTCATAAAAAATTTCCATCGAAGCACATATGCAATTACCTCCTTAATAACCATTGTCTCTACAATACCATCCAAGAAATAGTCCATTATAAAACTCAAATTTTGTCTAAGCGTTGGTTTATGTTGACAACAAAGTGCATTATAATGCACTTTGAATAATAATATAATGAATAATTATTCATTTGATCTTAGGAAAGAAAACATTCACGTAGCTGTCATATAAAAACTATCTACTATAGCTTCCCTGTTCTAGGGTCCATTAAACATTTGTGGGAAACAATTTTTAACAGTTTTGATGTAGCGGAACTTAAAACAGTTTCTAATAGTACATACATGTGATGCAAAATTTCACAGAAGACAATAGACTAAATGAAAAGTTCGTACGAATAAATTTGAGGCAAATTTTGCTGCTTTCATTCCACCTCTCACATTCTCAGCGAATCAATAGATGCATTTTACTATTTTTACTTTTTCTTTATTCAAGTGATATTTTGCTATTGCAATAGCAAAAAGGCTATCGACATTTAAATTATTATCCTATAACTATGAATCTTTGCGAAAGTATAATTCAACCATAAATTTCTTCAACTTACAAAATAAAAACTTATCAGTCAAGGATGAAATCGGAATAAAATATGCACAATAAATTTTCCTTGTGAATATACAGATTAAAAAAAACACAAATCCAGCTTTGCTCTCGTATTGCGTACATGATCTTTTTCTATAACCACGTTAATCATGAAAAGTTACAAATTATACGTTTTATTTTATAGCTCACTGTTAATTAATTGTTATCTTTGCAGAAATGATAACGCGTTCAATAAATTGCCATGTGTAAGTGCTTATTTTGCACACTTGTATGACAAAGTGGCACTTCTATCTCTCAAAACATCAAGTTTCCGTCATCACAAGAAGACACAAAGACCTAATTTGGCATAGGATTATATCTATGTACGTAAAACTTAGCGCATATGATTTTTTATTGAATTAAATTGCTTCTTTGCCCTACTGTTTAAACCTATGTTCATCTTCTGTTTTATCTACTTTTCGTAAGATCTATAGAAAAATGTTATTTAGTTATGCCAAAAGTTAAATCCTAAAACAATATTGATGTAAAGTTAATTTATTTATAAAAATACCTAACCAAACATTTCTGGTAAAACGTAACATTCTCAATCTTCTGAATGTATAATAACATCCAAGTGTAAAGGTATGATTCCGTTATTTGACATTCCCGCAAAGTGGTACTGACTAAGAACCAAACAGTGCCCTTTCATGCATAAATCTTTGGAAGTACTTCCTAACTGACCCATCGGACCATAATATTTAACTCTGATATCTTCAGAAACTGTAGAAACTGCAACCGTGTAGCTATAATTGCAGAAAACGTTCGAAGCTGTCCAAATAACAAGTTTATCTGTCGCTTCTAGAAAGGATTCGTTTTTCTCTTCGTCATCCAACAAATGATCACTATCTTCGTCGCTAAGTTGGGCGTAAGCTAATCTCGATGCTAACACTGCAACCGTTACCGGGATTGTGGGCCTTTCCAAAGCACTAAACGTCCAACCAAGAAATTTAAATATCTTAGTTAATAAAAACTCACTTGTAAGTATTTTGATCGTTTTTGTGGGTCTGCTGCGGTAGGACAGTGAAAAGAACCAGACATTGACTTATTCCATATCGTATATCTTTTGGATAAAAGGTCAAAGCATTTCTGGCATCTAAAATTGTTGGAGCAATTCTAATATCCATATGTTCGTGTTGAAAGTGCGCCGTCAGATCGAAAACACTCACGTATCTGTTACAGTCTATGTGAGGGCACTGTAACGGTCTATTTTTTTTAATAATAATGAAAACAGTTCTGCAAGTTCATACCTCTTGGAAGGGTGGATTTTCTCTTTAGAAATTTTACTACATTTGATAGCTGACAGCTCCTCTAACGAAAACATTTTCTTCGGTTTTGATAAAGAATCACCTTCACACCTGTTTGGTAACTTGGATTTCTTCTTTGTTGACACTGTAATATAAAACAATATTAATGTTTGCCATCTGTTGTCTCCGATTTCACTCCGTAAAAAAGACTTTCAGGTTATTTAATTAGATGAGTTAGATAATGACGTACATTGTCTAGCGGTGCAATATTTGGATTTGAAACACTCCTTACAATAAAAGTCATCTTGACTGCTTTCGAGAAGTTCAGCGTTATCAAATTTTCGGCTACAGATTTTGCAGTTGTTCATTGTGAAATACTAACGATAGAAATTTTGATTGCTTTGATTGACGTTAATATAAAAATGACGTCTATTAAAAAATCAAATTTACGAGATTTCCATCAAGCAGCATTAATTGAACATTTAGATTCAGTACTTGTAAACAGGCTGTGAAGATTTATCGTCCGCCGATCACGAATTCCAAATAACTACATGCAATGCAGTCAGTCCATTTGCAATTAACAGCAGACAAAGTAATTACTTAACTGATACCGTAAAAATTAAATTTGCATAAAGATAATGAGAATTAATGAATTAAATTTCACTCCGATTTCGACTTAAATGCTAAAATTAATTTTATCAATCTTTTTTTTTCTTATTTAATTTTTTCAAATATCTTTGAAGAAACTGTAGGTATAGGCAATTTAACCATATATAAATAGCCATATATGAACATGTTACTGATGTCAAGATTTAAAAGAACTAGTAACCTACTTTCATCTTTGTCTAATGTACTACTGGTAACATCCTTCCTTCCCATGCTATATCGGAAGAAAGTATATATAAGGAGGAAGTATTAATTTCTCCTGATCATTCCGGTAATTTAGTGGTTTTAGTGATTAGTACACGTTGAGTATTTCTGACTAAAATGTACTTTCAGGTAATTTTTTTGACGAACTTTTTTTTTAATTATTACGTATCATCTATTGAAAATTGAACGTTTCAATAATTGGAACAATTTTGATTTGTAAATGTAAAAGTTACTAAGTTGAAAAAACTATCAAAAAACCTATAGGTATTTTGAAAACAATAAATTGTTAAAACTAAACCAATCCACATAGATACATTTTATATACTTTAATTTATTCTGTCTATTTTTACCTTTTTGTGAAATGGAGTAAATATTTTTTAGAACTCCGGAGGTTTAATTAAAATTATCATATTTGTAGTCGTGTGTGCGCCGAAATTTTATCTTTATACATAATATTTATATTATTTTTAATACATAACATAACAAAAATCTTTTTTGGTTTAATCATTTTTTGTTTTCATTTTATTCGCTTTTGTTTTTTATTTAATTGTTTGTTCAAATATCAAAATTTTCTCATATTTGGAATGTTTAATTATAAAAGATAAAATACTAATAAATAAATATTTATAAAATATGATTAAATTAATGAAAAGAATAGTTACGCTACTTTACAAGTATTTTTTTCGTTTTGTATGAAACTCCGGTTTTTTATATAGTTTTGTAAGAAAAATGTAGCACATTAATAGACCTGAACTTATATATCTCCAGATTTTACGTTTTTAGATAAAAATTATTTCCAGTTTTGAATATCCTGTTCCTAGAAGCTTAAGTTTTGGATTGTCATATTTGAGAATCTGAAATCTTATATGATCTTAGCATTTAAACTTCTGGGTACTAATATAAATTCTTATATTCATACTTTCAATCAAGTTTTTTTATATAATTAGGTTTCTCTTAAATTCCTAGGTCATAAATATTTTCAAATTCAAAGTTTTGGAATGTAAAATTACAGCTTTGAAAATTCTATAATTGAAAGTTATACATTCTCACTTCTATATTTATTTTTAATACGCTAGGATTCAAGATTTATATATGTATTTTTTTTTTCAAATTTTAAGGTTTACTTAATGTATTTTGAAGTAGGATTTTTTTAAAATTTTTCGTTATGAGAAACTGATCAAGCTTTTACTATTTCTTACTATTTTTTACTACTTTACTATTTTTTTTATAAACCATTAGAATAATAATTAACAAAATTGAATTATTTTTACTTTACACTAATCATTGTAAATTTTTAAAGATACAAATGAAAATAAAGTATTCGATAAATTGTATGCATTGCTGAACTTTTAAAATTAAAAAAAACGAGTTTAGCGTTGGTTTTTGAGAGTTTACAATATTTTTAGAATACGATTTTAAAATACGTTAGATTGCAATATTGTCAATATTGTACAACGAAATCTTTTAAGCTTGCTTGTGATCTGTTGTGGTTCGTGTAATAAATTCTTACTTGTCTTAAAGATTGTACCATACAATCTATCAAAGCGAACTTGCTATATACAAAATTTTATTAGAGCAAAATTTACTAAACAAAAGACAATTATTACCAATTCATATCAAAATGGTTGCGTGATTATTATCCTTCCGATCCATAATTCGTAATTCACTTTTACAGTCGTTTCAAAATTTATTAAATTTTGTTAAGTGTATTTTTTACTGTACGAATCAGGATCTTTGAAGATCTTACGCTTCATGACAAACCTACCTAAAGTTACTTACTTTTGTTGGACAAAACAAAAAGTATTTACATGATTTTTTTTTAAATAAATGTTCTCAAAATGTTCTCATTACCTACCAATCCACCAGACGTTAGTAATATTTAAAACGTTTAATGATTACATTTAGTGATCATTTTTTAATAGCGATCTCTAAAGTGTTTTAATTACAACAATACAACACTAATTACTGTGACGAGTAAACGTGTGAAACTACACTCTGAAACATCATTAGATCATTGACAAATTAAAAACCCATGAAGAACAAATAATTAAAACTTCCGAGACGTAATTTACCGTGCAGTGCATCGCAATGCAGTGAAATCAAAACATTGACATTCACCCAATTAGTTAAATAAAATATGACTCTTACTTTCATGGACTTTATAATGGCATCATGTTTCGAAAAAATCGCTTTCAGATCTTCACTTTCTTCAAATAGTCTCATTTATTCAAATCGCATCGTCAATTAGATAATTAAACATTTTTACTGTCATCAAAAAGTAAAAGTAGATACATTTTCAGTTGACAGTGTTGTTCTTGGTCGTCATGACATCAATAGCTTCTTCTCGCGTGGTTTACCAGGAAGAAGATGCCAATGCACTTCAGTACGCAGCCCAACAACAACACGAAGAAGACCACATCGTCGATTACTACGTGAGTCGAATCTTACTTTCTCATATTGTACAGATGTTGCTTTCTTATTTTCACTGACACTTTTTTTAGGCTCCGCCTAAGTACTCGTTTAAGTATGGAGTCAGCGATTATCATACCGGAGATATCAAGAGTCAGCAGGAGAGTAGGGACGGGGATGTGGTGAAAGGTCAATATTCAGTGGTGGAACCTGATGGTTCCATCAGGACTGTGGAATATACAGCTGATAAACATAGTGGATTTAACGCGGTGGTGCATAAAACGGCACCGACACAGCATCATCCACATCCACAGTATCACACAGAACAAGTAGCAGAAGATCATTATCAATAATGGAGTTTTGATATGAAAATTGTTGATTAGTTTGTTGATATTTATTGATTCGTGTTGTTAGGTCAAAAGGATTAGCGTTAGCGTTTGATTTGTACTTTCTTTAACACAAATTTAATACTAATAAATGATTTATTTTCTACAAATGATTAAACTCAATAATATAAAAAATTAAAATAATTAAAAGAAATCAGTGAAGAAATATAAATGCAGAAATGGGTTTACAGGTCAGATTTATATTTTTATTAATACAGATATTTGTTCTATATAATTATGGTAAGCAACAAAAAATACAAAAAAATCTTGAAGTTAAAAGCTAAAACATTTTCACTATAAATCATTTCACTAAATAGCCAAATTTGAAAAAAAAAAAGGCATGGACTTGTACCAGTTACTTTTTTTAAAGTTGTTTATTCTAGCACAACAAAGAATTTAAGAAAAATTAGAGGTAAGTATGACCAAGTATTAATTTTAGCCACAGAATGGTTATTTTTACAAAAAATTTGCAAAATAAAGAAAAAATCAGCATACTAAAAAATGCACGAAGTTTTGCTTAGCAGATCCACTATTAATATTTACATTATCGCCTGGAATTAATTCCTGATTAGAAGTTAAGATAGAATTAGAAAACATGTTACAGATTTTTGTATTTAGTTTAAAATTAACGATTGCATAATAGAAAAAAATAACGTGGCAACTATCCACAAGTGAAAATTTAAAACTTAATATCTGTTGCATTCATCATATGCTCCTGTTAAATATAACTCGTGATGATGATTACTTTCAAAGTTACGACTCGTTAAACCAAAGCTGAAAATTCAATTCGTTTTAAGACTCGTTGAATGCCTGGTCGGTTTCATTTATTAAAATTATCTGTGACAAATCACATCACTTGTTATATTATTAGATTATAAATGAAATATTTGTCACAAAACTGGAGGTTTCTTTTTAGGAAAAAAAACTGAATACTCGTTTGGAAAACAGAGCCATCCTTACAGTAATTAAAATCAATTTTAGAACTCACTAAAAATAACTCTGTGTTTACTTTTCAGTTGTGAAAAAGTTTTTTTTAACCCTGAGAATCCTTTAACTTCTTTATATTTATTGTTATAAACACAAAGAATTTCTTAAACCTTTTCGATGTTTTATTTTCAAAAATTATCGTGAAGAGTCGACGTAGAAAACTAGTAGATATATTAACACTGTTTGAGGTAAAACTTCTTCTGGAAATAATCTCTTAAAAGATTTCTCTACCATATGAGTTGCCTATTACAATTTTTTTAAATCCAAGATTTACAGAAAAATTATAGCTGCAGCTAGTAAGCGAGCTAAATTTTCATGAGCCAGAATAATATTTTATTACACATTGAACATGCTATTTTATGTGCACCAAATGGAAAATTATGAATGAATATTGCTAACTAGTAAAGTGTTGCTAACGATTAAAATTACTGTTTTTAAGTATACAAAAAACAATTTTGTCTTATTTGCTTGGATGATAAAATAAATTATTTTTCTATTAATACTTATTGTTAGTTAGGCTTTAGATACCTACTACAAGTCATTTTCTAAAAATCCACTTCCAATAACCTAACATTATATACCTTTTGCAGTTAAAAAATTGCTTATAAAAGTGCTTGTACTCGTACATTTTTTATTTGATTTTTGTACCCTACTATTGAAAACAATTAATTTCTAAAGAACTGATCAGTGCGCATCTTTAAAATTTGAAAATACCGCTGTTTTATTGCAACTGACATTTTGCAAACGAGCGGTATGCGCAATCGCATAAGACAGTTCGTTTGAGGTGTGAGGTTATGTCCACAAACTCATTGACAGTTAAACTGTAACGGTTGTAAAGTTCACAAATATTTTATTTTAATAATTTTTCCATAAAAGATTATATCCATTCGGAAAGTTATCCGCAATGGATATTAACGACGAAAATTTACGAATTTTGAGCCAATACTTACAACAAACGTTGAGTCCAGATACGAACATCCGTCGACCCGGTAAAAACATTTCAGTTATTATTTTTACAATACTAAATTGGTTGTATTTCAGCTGAAAAGTTTCTCGAAGGTGTGGAAGTTAATCAGAACTATCCACTGTTGCTACTTAATCTTATTCACCGCAATGAAGTTGATATGACCATTCGAATCGCCGGCTCCATTGCCTTTAAAAATTATATCAAACGGAATTGGAATGTGGTAAGTTTTCTGTTAACAAGTGTTTTTTTTTCTTTATTCTTTCTTTTTAACTTTATAGGAGGAAGATCAAGAAGACAGAATTCATGAGAGTGACAGGGGTGCAATTAAAAATCTAATTGTAACTTTAATGTTGAACTCACCTGAAGCAATACAGAAACAACTAAGTGATGCTATCAGTATTATAGGTAAAACTGATTTCCCAATGAAATGGCCAGAACTCATCACACAAATGGTTGAAAAATTTGCAACAGGTAGAACCTAACCTATAACATAAAAGTCGTAATTTATTAAATATTCTATCATTTTAGGAGATTTCCATGTTATTAATGGAGTTTTGCAAACAGCTCATTCTCTCTTTAAAAAATATAGATATGAATTCAAGTCAAATGAGTTATGGCTTGAAATTAAATATGTTTTAGAAAAGTTAGCACAACCTCTGACTGATTTATTAGTGGTAAGATGCGTGAAATTTTTCCTTAATATAAATAAAGACTTTGATTTCAGGCAACTATGGGTTTGGCTCAAACTCATGCAAATGATGTGAATGCTTTAAAGATTATCTATAACTCATTGGTACTAATATGCAAAGTTTTCTACTCATTGAATTATCAAGATCTTCCTGAATTTTTTGAAGATAATATGGCTTCTTGGATGTCTAATTTTCACACATTGTTAACCGCTGATGTCAAAATTTTACAAAGCACGGTAAGTTATCGCCACTTTTCATCATTATTGAAGTATCAAACCACATTTTATGTGCAACTTTGAGCTGACAAACAGTTTATATGCAGGGTTATTTATACAGTTTATATACAGGGTTATTTACAAAAGAAAATGAACCTGACTGATTTATAAATGCCACACAAATAATTGTTAAACGCTTTTTGGAATATGAATCAGATTTATGAACACGTTTGTTGCTGTTGTGTCATGTTTAGAAATTAAAATTAAATACTTTGACCAAGTAGTGATCTTATATTTATGTGTAAATTTACATTGTGATTTTTAAATGATCCTGCAAAGTGTTCATATTCTCTAGGTCTAAAAAAACTAATACAAATATTTAAAAATCAAGAAAAAATCTTAGAAAACTTAAGAATTTAAAAAGTAAAAGAATCCAAAATATCCAGGATCCAAGCGATAAAATGAAACTAGAAAATACAGACTGATCCAGAAGAATATACAAAATCCTAAAATTGTAAAAAGTGTTTAAAAATATATAGAATTTCGTGACTGTCTAGGGAGTCTGAAAAATGCAATATATAATTAGAGTAAAGAATTCAAAGGATCCAAACAGTTTAAATGAAACCAAGATTCCACAGCATCTATCTCAACTTTCTAAAAAGAACTACTTAAAAATTTAAACTATCTAGAGAGTACAGAAAATCTAGAGGATCTAGAAATTTTGAATCATATAAAGAAAGGTTCTAAAGATTCGAGGTGTAAAATTTTAAAACTTGATGTTTTCATTTATCTTATAATAGAATATGAAATTCGTCATAAAAATTGAGTGATTTGTTTCATTTAAAGAATAAAGTTAAATACGCCCCTGCAAAAAAGACACATTGAATTAAATAAGTTTTATAATATGCGTTTGCTCTTACAAATATTTATATTATAAAGGTTATGTAGAAAAGCCACGTAAGAATGATTCACACTGTATAATATCTCTCTTGGCAGGTTACCATTGTAGATGTTAAACTTTTTCGTGTCGCTTTTTTCAATAGTTTTTCGGACTATTTCACATTTTATACAAAATCGTGCATCAAAGTACCACCAAAATGTAGACTACAACAAAATTCGAGAGATTAGGGAACGAGACCGCGATCATTGTTCCTCATCTCCGATCTGAGAATTACATTTTTATGATTTATTTTTCTTATAAAAAATTACAGAATCAAGATGAAGCTAGCGTAATGGAACAATTAAAATCTCAAGTATGTGATAACATCGCTCTTTATGCCCAAAAGTACGACGAAGAATTTCAACCATACTTGCCACAATTTGTAACCGATGTTTGGAATTTACTCGTTGTCACTGGTTTGGAACCAAAATATGATTTGGTGAGACTCACCCTTCAATTTCTATTATCCACTTCTAACACTGTTGAAATTTCTAGTTGGTGTCTAATGCTCTTCAGTTCTTATCCTCTGTTGCCGAAAGATCGCATTACAGAAATCTGTTTGAAGACAATACAGTTCTTAGTAGCATCTGTGAAAAAGTAATTATTCCTAACATGGAATTTAGAGGTATGCTTATTTTTTTGAAGTAACAACATCACTGTATGAATTTTATAGTATCAGATGAAGAATTGTTTGAAGACAATCCAGAGGAGTACATCCGACGAGACATAGAAGGCTCGGACGTGGATACAAGAAGGAGAGCAGCATGTGATTTAGTAAATACTTTAAGTCAGAATTTTGAAAAAAGAATAATCGAGATATTCGGACAATACTTACAGGTAAATTAACTACAATAGATATATTTTTTAAATCTGTTATTCCTACAGATTATGTTGGCAAAATACGCCGAAAACCCAAAGACGAACTGGCGAAGTAAAGATGCTGCCGTTTATTTAGTAACATCTTTGGCGAGCAGAGGAGCTACACAAAAACACGGTGTAACGCAAACCAGTCAATTGGTATCAATACCGCAGTTTTTTCAAGACAACATTCTTCCTGAGCTTAAGAGAACCAATGGTACAGTTTAAATGACATTTGCTTGCAGGTTTTATTTTTTCTTTTGTAGTGGACGAATTGCCTGTGCTTAAAGCTGATGCCATCAAATATTTGCTAACATTTCGTTCAGTTTTACCGACTGAAATGGTTGTTGGAACAATACCTCTTTTGGTTCAACATCTCCCCAGTGAGAGTTGCGTTATCCACACATATGCAGCCTGCACTATTGAAAAGGTTTTAATTATGAAAAATAGCAACAATCAAAATATGTAAGAGAACAATACTAAAAAGCTTCTCTAATTTTTAGTTACTTGCAGTGAAACTAAGCTTTGTAGGATCACTACTTTTTTTAGACACTTTGATTGCACTTCTTGTGGTATTTTTTTACTTAACAAAATTTGTTTCAATTGCATTGTACAGTCTTTCACGTGTTGATAGTCTTAATTTCATCTTCATCTAACCCTTACTGTTTATACTGCGTGTTAAACTAAAGGGCAGTAACTTAATTTTTCTTACTTTATTTTTTTTATAATGCATTTAATTATTCTTATATTGTTGTGTGTTTTTTTTTGTCTTTTTTGTGCTACTTCTTTCGTCTTTCTATTTTTTTATTTCCATTGTGCTTTTTCTTCATTTTTCATCAAATTCTACCTTGTGTTTGCTACTTTTCATTATGATTCACCTTTTTTTTTCCTTCTTTCATATGTAGATTTGCATTCCAACCTTCTTTTCTTTTTTTTAGCTGTTTCTTATTTTTGCTACTTTACGCCTTCTTTTAAATTGTTTCCATTTTTCCTATATTCCTGAATTTGTCTAATAGTCTTAGATATGGTTTCTTTAGTGTCTAATCAATACATTTTTAGATTAACTGGGGCCACTTTAGAGCCATTGGCGAACCAGTTACTCACAAATCTATTTGCTTTATTGGAGAGACCCGTGTCCGAGGAAAACGAATATGTGATGAAAAGTATAAATTAATCTTTATTTGTTAATGAACAATATGATAATTGTGATTTTTAGCAATAATGAGAAGTTTTTCAACATTACAAGAACGCGTTATTCCATATTTACAAACTGCTTTGCCGAAACTTACTCAAAAATTACAATTGGTGGCGCGAAATCCGTCTAAACCGCATTTTAATCATTATCTGTTTGAAGCAATCTCATTAGCTATAAAGTAAGTTGTTGCTACTACAATACATTTTTTTTTATTTGGTCTAATTATAGAATTGTCTGTACCACTAATCCTACAGCTGTTACTTCTTTTGAAGATATTTTATTTCCAATTTTCCAAGGCATTTTACAGCAAGATGTCCAAGGTACGTAAATATGTGCTGGGTCCGTTAATTGAAGCTCTTGTTTTTAGAATTTATCCCATACGTCTTTCAAATTTTATCTCTTCTAATGGAGTACACACCAATTGGTAACATGTCAGACGCTTACATACAATTGTTACCGTGTCTTTTGGCCCCGGTTTTATGGGATCGTCCAGCTAATATTAATCCTTTGGTCCGTTTACTTTCGGCGTTTACAGTACACGCATCACCACAGATTGTCAGCCAAAATAAAGTGGTAAGATTTTATTCAACTGGAAAACAATAAACAAAGTGCAAACTATTAATTAATCAGCAAAATTTTTACAGGAAGGGTTCTTGGGCATTTTTCAAAAACTCATCGCTTCCAAAAGCAACGACCACGAAGGTTTTCACTTGATGCAGAATATGATCCAACATATGCCCATGTGAGTATATCTGAGCCGGTTCCTAGTAAAACTAAAACCGTGAATTTCAGGGAAGCGCTAGCACCTTATCACAAGCAAATCTTTTTCCTCCTCTTCAAGAGATTATCATCTAGCAAGACCACGAAATACGTTATCAATGTAATTGTATTTTTCTGCTTATATGCAGTGAAGTATTCGCCCAACGAATTGGTTTCAGTGATTGATGAAACACAAGCTCAGTACGTCGCGTTCTTTTTCAATGTTTGATAATGGTAACTTATTTTTAGGATGTTTGGTATGGTTTTAGAAAGACTGTTAATTTCGGAACTACAAAAAGTTTCCGGAACTGTTGAAAGAAAAATCGTAGCTTGTGGAATTACAAAATTATTATGTGAATGTCCCGAATTGTACAGTGGAAAATATCAGAATTATTGGCCACAGCTTTTGCAAGTTAGTACTTGGTGCATTATTTTTGCTTGTTCTGTTACCGAGGTTTTTCAGGCTCTTCTTATGTTTTTTGAAATGCCTTTGGATGAAAGTACTCTACCAGAGGACCATTTTGTCGAAATAGACGATACACCGACGTACCAGACGACGAGTGCAAAACTCAATTTCGCAAATCTCACAAAATCGGATCCTTTACAGGGTAAGTTTTCTATTTTTATAAATGCACAAAGTAATTTTCTTTTAATTGTAGGAATAGGAGAACCAAGACAATTTCTTGTCCAAAGTTTAGCAACACTTGGTAATAGCCAAGTTGGCAAATTGCCTGTTGCTATTAGTGGTATTAGTCAGCAGGCTCAGACTATATTACAACAATATCTTAGCAAGTTTGGAGTACAACTAGCATGAATTCGAATTTTTCATTGTCTTTGTTTTGTTTAATGTGGATGATTAACACTGATGAAATAAAATCGAAATAAATTACTTTTAATATAACATTAAGCCATTTTTATGTAATATTAGCGTCGGGAGTTACCAGTCATAACAGCAAATTTTACGCGTATGTTGCATTTGTTTATTTTTATCCTCTTCATATTGTAATTTGTTTGTTAACTATACAGGTCAACAGAATTACATAGAAGAAAGAAAAGATTTATCAAGTAAGTCTATGAAAGATGCCAGTGATACGGGATTTAATGCTAACCTGATGTATAAACTTAAACTAAATGAAGAAAGGTGGTTTTTGGCCACTTCTGAACAAGAAGAGAGATACACATTTACTGCCGAGGATAGAAAAGCAAACAGCATTATAGATAACACTATATTTAACAAAATGAAGAAAATCGTATAAAAGAATTCACATTTTACAATAAGGAATTAATGATATTAAGAGAGAAGTTAAAAGAAATAAATAAGATCAAAGGATATACACAGTGAAAAGAAATAATGTCAAAGAAATGTTAAGGTAAGCTGGATAAAATGCGGAAACAACCTAAACTCATTGTATAAACATATATAAAGTAAAGTGGAATACGAACTCAAAATAAGAAATGAAGGGATCCTAAAGATAAAGCGTGAACTTTATGAACGAAATTTTGGTAACAACAATTGTACAGAAATAAAAATTCAAGAAGATTCTAAAAAGAAGGGGGACAAATTATGCAAGAATTAGAAAAGGGATATGGAAATGAAGATTGGTAAAGACAATCGAGGGGATCAAATTGACTCTAAAAGTGGTAAAATATTCAGGAGAACGAATGAATGGTTAATGGAAGCATATAAATGAGCACGGGAGACAACCATGTACAAAGACTATGTATTAGTAATATTTATTATATCTAGAAATATGATAGTCTACAAAATTTATTCAAGAATACTCGAACAATAATGTAGAGCGGTGGTTAATGATAGACAATAATAGAAGCAAACGGCTTCAAAAAAAAATCATTCATGCCAGAATATTAACATGTGGACAAAACATATATAGGCAATTCAGATGGAAATCAATGCGAATAAGAGTGAACTGATCATAAATAAAAATAAGGCAAGTTGTTTATAAAATGAAGTGCAAAGGAGAACCGGACAATAGTTGAAGACCAAAACGGGTGCAAAACTAGATAGTTAATTTAAGAATAATTGAGGTTATCTGATTTATAACGGTAAATTATCAAATATTGGAGACCTTAAAAGTGTAGGGATCAGTTAGTTGCTTTAAATTTTCATTGTGAACGTTTTTATTAGAGGTAGTAACGTATATGAAAAATTTCGTCTTCAATAAGCATTTAATAATACTAATTAACAAATAAAAAGCTTAAACGAAATATTAAAATAAAAAGAAGCAGAATTAATAAAGACTTTAAATCAGAGATCATACCCCAAACCATAAACCCACGATACGCGGGTAAATACTAATAAATATATAATACACTAATATCACATATAGGTCCTAAAAAAATCTGTATATTTAAAATGCTCCGAATTAGGCCGAATCCCTAAAAATTTTCGGTCGTTTTTCATTTATTATTTCAGTCTCATTAAAAGAGTAGGAATCCTGAAAAATTATGTTATTTCATCGTAAATAAACGTGGTAAACTTACAGTTCCTTCCCCTTTGTTTGTACACAGACTGGAGCATTTGCAGCTTGATGAACACTGTCTACTAGTTTTTCGACAGCCGCACCTCTTAGAGCAGTTACTTTTTAAACACATGCAGCCACCATCTGAAGTTCGTTTTATAGTAACTGCTACATCATCATCTGCAATATGTAAGTGTTGATTTTTCGTAAGTCAGTTTTTTAACTTACCTATATAGGTTTTGTTAGCCGTTTTTCTTTTTCTCTCTAAAATCCACTTGCCAATAGGAGTTTTCTTCCAATCTGGATCGCGTGAAATATCATCAATGTCAGCTTCTAAGCTGCTATCCAGATTTTCCTACAATTAATGTTATTCGTTTTTATGTTAAAGATTTCTTAAAACTTACTTTATTGTCTATGATGAACGTATTAGACTCCTTTTTAACTTTTGGTCTTTTGATTTGTTGAACAGGTGTTTTTGGATCGTCGTCACTTTTTTGTGATTGTTGAGCCATCTGCTATGAAAAGAAAAATACAAAATTTTTTAAACTATCGACGTTCATCGACTACTTACAGTAATTGTTTCAATTTTTTCTTTCAACTGTCTATTTTCTTCTTCCAAGTCCAGTTTTTCTTTATCGAGTCTTTCAATGCTTTCTGCTTGGATTACACAACGTTGTTTAAGTTCCTCACTGGCATCTAAAGTTAACAGTTTTGTTAAGTCATAAAAAAAAGTAAATATATAAAATACCTTGCATTTCGATTCCCCTTAGTTGTCGTAGAAGTACCGCGATTTTTTCCTCATAATCTTTTTGAACCAAGGAAATGTCTTCTGCGTGTTTGTGTTCCAGCACTTTAACAACTTTTTCTAAAGTCGCAGTTGTTTGTTTCAACTACAATCAATATTTTTTTAACAATGAAAACACTTATTGAAGTATTATTACTCACATCAGCGAGTGATGCTTGGGCATCTATTAATTTATTCTTAGTTATTACTTCCTTCTTCTTAATTTCTCTTGTTTCTTCTAATAAACTTTTCAAAGCGAATTTCGCGTCGGCCATTGTCTGAATATTATCAAGCTTGGATTTTTTATTTTCTGAAAAAAAAAAATGAATCGATCTGTGAATTTCGATTTGTCATAGTCCATACACTACTAACTTGTTTTTAGCTTTAAAACCAAACTAACCTTCATCTGAATCTATAATTTTTTGTTGCAGATCTTGAATCTGAACAGAACGAAGTTCAATGTCTTCCTCGATGTTGCGAATTTGAGATTCATGCTGACCTAAAGGATCTTCTTTGAATTTATCTAGTTGTTGTTGCAAAGTGGCTCTATCTTCCATTAGTCCTGTCAAAGTGACTTCCGCTTCAATGAGATGCATTTGAAGATCAACTTCTTGTTTTATCTGTAAATTCATTTAAAGAAAAATTCAACAAAAAATTGGACTTTCTTACCCAGTGGCCGATCTTTTCTACTTTTCCGCCATTTTTGATTTCATGTGCGGCTTTTCTTAGCGCCAGTGCATCTTTTAGTCTCTTGTTAAGAGCAACCGCTTCTTCTACTTTTCTCTTCAGCACGTTCTGTTGTTTACTGTGAATAGCTTCCATCTTCACAATCTGATTCTGCTTTTTCCTGTCTTCTTGTTTCAACTTTGCCAATTCTCTTTCTCGTTGCAACTTCCAAGTACGAAATCTTTCCGATTCTTCTCGCATTTTTCTAATAAGTTTGACTTTAGTCTGTTTCATTTGCAAAATTTCTCTGTTTAACACGTTTATTTTGTCGACATCTTTAGCTTTTAGTTTAATGAGACGCGATTGCTCCTGTACTTTCTTGTTAAGATCCTGAATTTGATTTTCAAGTTCGTGGATTCTTTTTTTTGTTAAGTCTGATACTTTTGAGGTTCCTCCGTGAGCGTTTTTCAATTTTTGGAGAAGTTCGTTCTTTTCTTTCTGTAGTGTGATAATTTTTTCCTCATTTTCAGCCATGGCATGATAATCGACTAAATGTTGGGTGTTAGTGGATATTTGTCTGGCTAACTGTTCCTTAATTGCAAGTTTTCTCGTTAATTCCTGCAGTTCAGTATTTAGCGCCATTTGCTGATTTGTAAAGTATTCTTGGTCTTTGCTGATGTCTGCTTCTTTGCATTGACTTTCTTGACTGCTGTGAAGGTCAACATTTTGTTCATGGGTGAGGATTTCATTTTCGGCTCTCTTTTGCTCTGTATCGATACTGATAAATTGCTCTTGGATTTGTTCTAGTTTCACAAGATGAGTTCTAATAGCGTCCAGATCATTTTCATTTAAACTAATTTTTATGTTGTCCACTATACTGTCATATTCGCTTCTCAGTTCTTTAATTTTCTTAAGAAGAATTTCATTAGTATTTTGAAGAATCATGATTCGTTCTAAGTGGTTACTGTTGGTGTAGAAAGTGTTAGATAATTGAGAGGTAAGATCGCGAATTCTTGTTTGCAAACGAAGATTCTCTTCTTTTATGTTGGCGATCTCTTCGGAGCCCAAAACAGGACCGCCTAAACAATAAAAAAGTTGAAAACTGCTTATTCCTAGAAATGATTTATATAATTCTAATAAAAATAAAAAGATGACTATAAATCAGATAGCATATTACATCCTAAAAATAATGTAAACACAATTTAAAGATCTAAAAAATCTTTAAAAGATTGTGAAGAGAATTTAGAAAAATTAAAGAATATAAAGAATACCGAGGAGATGGTGAACAAAAAGAAATTTGAAACACAAAATCAAAAAATATTCAAATATTATTAAATAAACTCAGATAGTTGAATAATATTGTGATGGTTCCCAGGCCCCAATTTTACGGTCAGTTCGAAATATTTGAATTTTATTTTTTTTACATCGGAGAAGACCCAATCGGATGGTTTATTGCGGAAGCGGTCCTTGAAGAGAAAGCGTCCGATAGATTTTTCCCAGCGGGTACTTCAGGGCGAACTGCATCCAGATGTCGTCCCTCCGAGAATGGTCAAATTCCAGAGTTTGGGCAAGGCCAGATTTCTTAGAAAACTTGCCTTTTGTCACGTACACACAAACCCTTGTCTCAAATTGATAATTTTGTGATATCAAACCGATCAAACGTACTCTACGGTTTGAGCAAAACGCGGACACATCGGAAACGCCGCTTGAATCGGACTTAGATTAAGTTAGAGTAAGATTAGGGAAGAACCGAGTTGTACCTGTTCCTATCACTCGGGAAAGATGCTTAATTAAGTTAGTATCATTTGTTGTTGTAATTTGGGTACCGGCCGTTCCTTAATTAGCTTTGCAATTTGGCAAATTAGCAGAATCCACCGAGTAGGGGTAAGACGACTTACGGGGGTTGTTGCGGACCAATAGGATGAGTGCTTCTGATTAAGCTCGTCAAAGAAAGGGAAAGACGTTAGAAGGGGAGTACCACCCCAAGAGAGTTGATAAAAGAGCGCGACAGATAGCATTAGGGATCTTTTTCCGATTATCTTTTTCGACAAATTTTTCGAGAGTTCGTTTAGATCTTTTTCCGATGATCTTTTTTCGATCTTATTCGAGACTTTCGAAAAACTAGAACATTTTCTTCTCGACTGCACAACCCAAAATATCTGACATATTTCCAAACAATTCATAAAGTTTTGCTCTCATTCGTTTGATCCGTGCTTCGTCTAGATTTTCCTTTCTTCGTTCGGATCAAACACAAATCGTGAATTCACGTGGGACATCAACCAACACCAGATTCCGGCAACGTTAGCCATTGACAAATTTTGAGTTACGAATTTCTCCCCAAAGTGACAATTCGCTACAAAATGAATCGCTGACAGTCATAATCTTGCAACAACCAAATTCTTTCCGACTCATAATCAATTTCTGTGAAAATAACACTCAGCAAATCTCGTACGAATAGAACACCGGAAATCACACAATGCTCTGACAAAAATGCCAACCAATCAACAACTTAGAAGCAAAATCTTTGATCTCCCCAAAGTGACAATTCGCTACAAAATGAGTCGCTGACAGTCATAATCTTGCAACAACCAAATTCTTTCCGACTCATAATCAATTTCTGTGAAAATAACACTCAGCAAATCTCGTACGAATAGAACACCGGAAATCACACAATGCTCTGACAAAAATGTCAACCAATCAACAACTTAGAAGCAAAATCTTTGATCAAAATCATAGAAAATCACAAAATTTAAGAGGATAAATTTTGGACAACATTAGAAAACAAGGAACGTCATTTTAAATTAATCAAAATCAGTTAGGGACTTTGACGGTCGTACCCATAACAAATAATAGAACATTTTTAAATAAAATATAAGTGAAGTGTGCCCATTTGTTTCATTAAACATTCCTTTCACAAGACGCCCTCACTAGAATTTGGATACTACGATAAGTTTTTTCTTTAACACAACAAAACACAACGTAAAAATTGGGGTCCATAATCTTTTATAAAAGAATAACAATCTTCCAGACGAAGTTAATTTAAGAAAGTTTCAGTGCCATAAGGTCACTGCTAAGTTACACCGAATATTAATTAGCGATATTTCGTGTGTGTTACAACAGGGTTAGTAAATTTTGGTGGTGGCGTCAATAGTAAGTATTAAACGCCAACCTCAAACGAACGACGTCACCAACAGGCGAAGGATATTCAAAAATCGCACCATCACATTTGGTGCCGTGACCAGGATAAAATCGAAATCGGGCAAATATCGAAATCGATCGAGGATAATCAATCCATCACAATATGAAGAATTTAAATAAAAATAAATAAATAACAGTACTCCTATTAAGTAAAAGAATTAGTTAAGTTATCAAAGGTACAACATTAGAAAGAATTCGGAAGATAGCTGTTGCGCTAACTAAAAACTACTTTACCAAAAAGTAAATAGAAGAGACAGTAAGCAATCTACAATAAAATACATAAACACTGAAAAGCAAAGCAAGATTAGCCAAAGAATGAAAATGAAAGAAAAAAATATTTTCAAAATTTCTAATATTTTTAAATCTTGAAGCTGTTGAAAAAGTGATAAAAGAACAAAAACGATCCTCTACGATAGTTTTCAGATCGATATTACCAAATTGTGAACACATTTTCAGTTGTTCCACATAAAAAATTTAAAACATTCTTAGTACTTATTTTTAAAATGTAATAATATCAACTCTAGAAAATGTAAAATGTAGAAAAAAATACCACTAATCAAAAATTTTACACATTTTTCTCCAACTTTCGGTAGAAAGAACTTTTCCACTGTATTGTGGTTCCAAGAGCATTAATCTTATAATTTAGCTTAAAAAAAAACACACTGTAAAATATTACTTGAAGTAACCAAAAGCAGAAAAACTTGATCAAAAATTGAGAACCTAAATACCCAGTATTAAAAATCTATAGTTAAAAAATGAAAACTATTGGATTATAAAAACATAATTTAAAATCAGAGAGCCACGAGTTTATAAGAATTTGCATTCCGGGTATCTAAAACATAAGCAAATCTAAAATGAGCTACTCAAATACTGTTGTATAAAGAGCTTTAGAATTTAAAATCCTGATCCTTCAAGGATGTGAGATTATATGTAAATGCTGCAAAATTCAAAATTACACAATAATGGAAGATTCATGTCAGAGTTGAAATTAAACAAAAATAATTATAATTATGATTTTTACAATTTAGCTGTATATCATACCGAATTCAACAATTTCACGACTAAAACGTTCAATTATGAAATTTATTTCACATATATGTAACTTTGTTTCTTCCTTATTTCTTGTCGCATCCATGTCAGAAAACAAATTTTTTAGCCTTAATACCTAATAATAATAATAAAAAAAAAACATTTTTCTTATGTGAGTGTTCTAAATCGCAAAACTGCATATGGAACAAGTAAGTAATGAGCTATGAGTAATTTTGGTCTTTATAAAATTAAAATTCTTACAGAAATTTGGCTACATCACTTTGGAAGCAATATTTAAATAAAAAATATATTGCACACATACCTTGGCCAACAATTTGCAGCTTCAACTCCTGAATAGTCTTCTTCAGCAAATTGATTTCAGCAGCTTTAGGATCCTGGTTAATGATGGGTTTATTCTGAATTTTTCGAGCTCTATCCGCATATCTTAAGGTCGACAATGTTTCCTCCACATTATAATCAGCAGGACTGACACAAGCAATCATCAATGTTATGCTGTTACCACCCAAAGAGTCTTTCAACAATCGCGTTAAATTGCTATCTCTGTAAGGTATGTATCCATTTTGCTGTTTCTCATCCCCTAGAGCTGATATAACATTTCCTAAGACTAACAGCCCTTTGTTAATGTTAACTCCTTCCTTAAATGTAGTTCCAACAGCTCCAGTTTTTTTAGGTCTCTCTGAACCTGCCAAATCGACCAGATGAAATTTTGCAGTTTTTTCACTTCTACAGAATTAATATCATTAGTTAACTTAATAAACGTTTAAAGTCTACCTACCCATCAGTTTTACTTTGCATTATCATATTGATGGTAAAAATAGCGTGACTTCTTGAACTTTGGGCGTTCATATTGGTAGCGCTAGTGGCTCGACTGCTAGAACCTAGAGCAAGTTTCTCAAACACATCCTTAATTGAATAGACTGGGACGTGAGTTAAACCAGGTATGTAGATGCCTTTTGTTGGATCTTCTCTTATGTCAAGAACACACTGATCTCTGGGTTTATTTGATAAAAGATCATAGAGTGTTTCCTGATACAATTCCATAAATGACACTGTTAAACTGATATTATGTGAGAAGTTGTCTTTTATTCTTGTAAAAATGTCAGTAACTGCTCGCGGTATAATGCCCATTTCACCTACACCATCATATGTGGTTCCCATGGTGTGGGTTTTGCCTGATCCAGTTTGCCCATATGCCAAGATAGTAACATTGTAGCCTTTAAAGTACTTTTCAATCATCTCCTCCACACACTCTGAATATATCCTAGGTTGGGTACTGAAGGTATCAAAAACATGGTTGTAAGTAAATGCCCTTTCACTCCCTTTTATTCTGACTTGATTCAGATCAGAAAAAACTTCTAAAATGTCTTTGCACGCTTTTGCCAATTCTATTGGAACTAGCGGTCTTATTCTTAAGGCAACTTGAACTGACTTGTCTGACATCTATAACAAACCAATAAATAGAGATACATTACTTCAATTTGAGAGACTTACCTTTAAATACTAGTGGACTTTAAAAAAAAACTGTTTTATAAAAGACCATAAAAGACCGGTTTCTGCTTTAGTCTTATATTCCCGTAAAAACGTTAAAAAGTATGTTGCACTAAATTTAGAAATAAAACATTCAATAAATAATTTTAAAACACTTTAAAATACACACAATGGTCAGTCACAAATTAAAAAGTTCGTTACTTTGGCTTACTACGTTGACGGTTGGAAGAGAAACGATGCAATGACAAGCGTTCGCCAATGACCTTACCAGTTTTGAATCAACCAATCAGAAGGTTGTATTTCTTACGGCGGTAACATGACGAGAACAACGCATAAGAAACGCATTGATGACATGGGTTAACATTATGAAGCATGTAGATGACAATATCCCTAACAATTTTTCGAACAGAAAAAAACTGCAGAGCTTCAGAGTCAAAAATTGGGAAAAAAGCCAAATCTCAGTTCAAACTAAATAATAAATCAGCCATTTTATGACAGGCGGGACATTTGTATATAAGAATTACTAATAAAATTTCATATTGTAGTAGTACTGCGTTTATAAAATACAAATAATTGAGATTTTTTTTGTTAGGTTGGCCACATTTTTTTAGTTTTATTTTGGTTTACTTAGACTATTTGATTTTTCAAATTTACATTAATTTTGTAATTTCTTTTTTTTATGCAGTGTATGATTGTTTACTTTTTTATATCCTGAAATAAAAACATTAACAATGTCATTATAAAGTTTTAAATAAATAAGAAACCAAATAATTTCAGGAATGTTCACTAATTAAACATTAAACACAATAAGAATTCAAATATGTAGCATAGAAAATGCTAATTAAATCAAAACACATTTTATTCAGAGCTTCGGAATAGAACTAATGCTCTACATGCTACTGGGAATAAAAATGAAGAAATGAAGGAAGAATTTGATGAAATTTATGATTAAACTATAAAAATAAATTTTAAAAAAACAAAATAAAATAGTTATGCAACTAAATATACTCATAAGTATACATACATACATACAGATACATATAGTACAAATTTTAACTATATTAATATATTTATTTCTAAAACTGTAAAATTCTTGAAATCGTAGAAAAAATCATTTTCGTTTTTTTTTCATGTCAGAATTTCTCTTTTATTTTTGTTTGTAGGTATAATATTTTTATAATTTTGTTTTTCCGTTTTTTACAAAATACATATTTGTTAATTATTATACTACGATCAACGGGCAAATATTCATGATAACTACTGTTAAAAATGTTTGCATTACAGTTTAATACATATATGCGAAATCAGATTTTGAATTTTTGTTAGGTTAAATGCAATTTGGGCTTGGTTAAAAGTTAAAAAATTGACTTTGATCACTGGTTGAAACAAACATTTGAGAGATATTAGTTTGAGACAAATAAATCTTTTGGATTAAACCGATAAAGTAACTTTATGTAGCACTTACAGAAAGATAAAAAATAATCTTAGCATTTCAAACAAAAACATAATGATGATCTATTATGTAATTGAAAATGTCGAGGCAAAACAACTTAGTAGATTACAAACAATTGATTAATTGATAAAATGCAAATTTATTTCTACGCCTACAAAAGTGAGTCCAACAAGAACCTAAATTAATAATTTTAACACAATTTTTGGATTCAATTTTGTACACTTCGTTTAAGTAGTGCATTTTTTTAATTTTTCCTAGAGATTGTACAAACTAACTTTTTATTTTTTCAAACTTTTGATTTTTAGTTGTATAATCGTATTGCAAAAACAACAAACATTCAACCACTAATTTGTAAAAAAATGTTTCAAACACATCATTTATATCAGAATTTATTGTTATATTTTTTAACATCTGCACAATGAGGTAAATAAAAAATAATTTAGAACAAAACCTTAAAATTTAGTTTTTCCAAAGATGAAATTTCCAGGGTCAGCTGGATTTTCTGATGTGAAAAATTGCTTCCATAAAGTTCCAAATTGTTCGTAGTTTACTTCCTTTTTACCCTGTAAACACATCAATATTAAAAAAAAAAACATTTTATACTGTAACATTAAATACTTACGCCAGACATTTTTTGGAAAGCTTCTTGAGATTCGGACTTGTCCACACCATAGCAAGAGCAAACGCTTGTGAATTCATTAACGTCAATGCTACCGTCTGAGCTAGTGTCTTCTAGATCAAACAAGAATTTTTGGTATTTAATTTGCCAGTCCGCTGGATTGTTTGGGTTCTTAGCAAGGTCATCCCACATTGTGATCCATTCTTCTGCACTCACCTGAGAAATATTTATGGTTAGTAATCTGTAACTAACGTAATTTATAATTAAAGTAAACGGAAATTAGAGATTCTCTTTGAGTTCTAGCCACCAACATACCATAGGTCTGCTAATTTTTCCAACCATTTTATCGTAATAATTTAATTAGATTTTAATTTTTAGTAAGAAATACATCACTATTTGAAACAAAATCTTACTTCACCATCGTTGTTTCCATCAGCTCTTTGTTTAAGTCCTTCCCAAACTTGAATCAAACTATCGTGAGTTTTCTTATATTGGGGTGTCGATGATGCCCATCCACGCTGAGAACATATTTTCTAAAAACACGTAATATGTTAGTTAATATTATTTAATCTGGAAATAAAATTAAGTAGATCTACTCATTTTGTCTACTATATACTATTACTACATATTTATGTTATCAAGTCACAAGAACTTTAGGTGTTTTTTTAGTATTTTTTTTAACAATAAATAAAACATCCACGTTTTCTTGATTGTTTTTCTAATTTAAAGATTTGTTTTAATACTAATAAACTGCATTAATTATACCTAATTCTGACTTTGTAAATTTCTGTTAATGAATTTTGTGATGACCACACAGAACCATTTGCTTTGAAACCTAACCAAAAAGAAAATTACTAAAATTAAGTTATGTAACTAAGAATTACCTCAATTGCGACTTCAAAGTCTTTCTTATCGATTGTTCCACTTTGGTTGACATCTGCAAGGAAAATGAAAAATAAATTAGTTTTATTATTTGGAAAAATTGCCATATATTTATGCAAATACAGTGTGATTCTCAATAATTGCGTTTTTTTCAGTTTGGTTACAGTTCTATTTAAGTATGTGTCTGATTTTAAATTTTAAGTATGTCATCTTATAACACACAACTTAAATCTACGTGTTTTTTTTGTATTATTTATTCTAAATAGGTACGTACCAAAAAATACGTTGAAAATGTAAAGAAGTTTCTTCTTTCTAAACTCAGAGACAGACATTTTTTTCGAAGTATCTGTAACAATAAAACACCCAACATGTTACAATTTTAATGCAGGATACCTGACCATTTTGCTACCTTGTTATTACGGTGTCAAATGTAGTGTGGTTTGTTTGTAGATCAGTTATTTAAGATAGTTTTAATATTAATGGTAAATATCTTTAATATTTTGCAACAGATTTTTTAAGTAATAATTGCTATTTATTCTTCGTTTGCAAAAGTGTTATAACGACATTAATGTCAGTTGAAGGATTGATGTGTCAATTTAGAGAAGTTCACCACAACTAACAAGCAGATATTATTTTTAAATAGGATAGCCCCCTTTTTTATCAGGTTTGTGTATAGACGCACTGTATATATGTAGATATTTAAATATGTAACATATAATAAGAAAACTGAAAGTAAATAGTACTTGAAAGCACTTGAATGAATAAAGTAATAAAATGAAAATAGGAAAAGAATAGATGAAAATTGCACTTTAATTTTGAAAATAAAAATGATATGTAAATATTTAACAAAACCTAATCACTGTTAAAAACTTTTAAATAAAACTTACTAAAAACGTTACGAAAACTTTTAACTTATGAAACCAATTTGTTCTTAGTTTCGAAAACTTATACTAAATTCTTTGTTTTTTACCTCATTTATATATTATAACGTGACGTCATTTTAAAAAGTTTTAAACATCTTATCATAAAGCAAACCCTTGAAATTGTACTATTTTTAAACTGTTCAGCTTTGTAATCTTTATAGTAACAAGAATAATGCATTAAGTGCATATGATGTGCCGATAATGTTAAAGCACCCTAATCTCTTAATAACTTTATGGTGGTAATACATAGTGAAAAATTAGATTTTTTATGGTGGGTTGTAAAATGTCACTTGAAAACTTACACTATAATTAGCTAGAATTAGTCGCACAATATAACAGCGCTTGTGCTGAAGTTTTTTTGGACGTAAAAATATTACAGGAAAAGATTTATCGTAAAGTTTTCACAAGATATTTCGGAATTATGGTCCTAGATTTAATTAGCATTTATGGGTTGTAAACAAATGAACAGGCAGATGGACAGAAATCAAGGTCGGTTTCATTATTTTTGGGAGCACTTAGCTAATTATTCTATGGCATACTTTTTTAATACAAAATAAACGTTTTAAATAAAAGGAATAAATGTTTGATAATAATGTTATATGAAATTTTGCATGTGTATTTAAAAATACACATTTGATTCTCAATCAGTGTCGTCATTCTCTAAGTTAAAGTTATCGAGCTGTATGTGCTGCTTGTCATCGAATATTGTACTTAAATCCATCTTTGAAGCTAATCACCCCTAAAATCATAATCCCGAAATATTTTGTGGGAAACTACTCTTTTACAATAGATCTTTATTAAACCGACACTTTCGAAATTCAATCCCTAAGATATCAGATTGATGTAAACCAATCACCAACCAATCAGATAGTTAAAGTGTAAAAGGAAAGAATTTGATTCGAGATTGTTAAATGAAATTGGTAAATATAAAAAAGTCGACTTTCAAAATAAAAGTTTATGTTGTGATTAAGTATGAAGTATCATCAGGTCTCTTAGTCACGTGGTTCCCGTACTCGTTTCCCATTCCCATGAGTCCCGAATATTCCGGCCAACGCCCGGCAGCAGGATCGGACTTGGGTGACTTTCGGGTACCAGCGGGTCTTGTTAAAATTGATACTAACAAGATGTATTATCAAATCATTTCTTTGCATTCTTAAAATATGGCAGAAAAAGTATACAGAAGGTCAAGAATGTCGCGCACATTCTCGAAGATGTATTATTAAGACATCTCATTAAGTAGAAGAAACTCCGTCGTACCCCATCTTTTCCTATGCAGTAAAAATTTTAGCCCACATTTCAAAAACATCTGTATAAAAGATTTTTTTCAGTTGTTTATTAATTTACTAAAGCAAGCTGAAAAAATTGACTTTTATGTAATTAGTTTATCTTTTAATTTTAACCGATTTAAAAAAATGTTTTGTGGAATTTAAC
Organism: Cynaeus angustus; assembly: GCA_030157275.1. Taxonomy (NCBI): domain Eukaryota; kingdom Metazoa; phylum Arthropoda; class Insecta; order Coleoptera; family Tenebrionidae; genus Cynaeus; species Cynaeus angustus. The sequence continues at coordinate 20,735,265 of CM058058.1, forward strand.
TAGTTCACTATTTAGAAGCTAAAAAGCATCATCAAGCTAAATAGATGATAAATTCTTGAATAGTTTGCTTGAAAACGACAAAAAAAAAACTTTAGCTCCCAACGAAAGTAGCACTAAGATTAAAATGATAAAAAATGGTCTCTTTAAGTTTAAAGAGTCTCTTGAATGAGCTTATATTCCAACAATTACTGAAAACCCTGCTTACAAGTATTGTTACAAGGTAAAAATAAACAATTTCTAAGTATGAGGGAATTTTTTCTTTAATTACACCAACATTATAGCTGATGAAAATGAAAATAATCTTATAAGAAACAATATATTATACTTAATGATTTGTTGTGGAATTCTAGGACTTGAACTAAAACAACTTAAAAGATAATGATACTCAATAATCATAAATCAACAATAGCGTAGTGGTGTAGTATTCTTTGAAAACCATTCAAAAAAGATTTAATAGTAGCTGATAATAAGAACATTTTTTTTTGGACTTCATTATATCTGTTTTTAATAATATTTTATCTAGTAAAAATCTCTAAAGTGTAAGAGATTCTACATAATTTGTGAACTTTACTTTAGTAATATGTTTTTTTTGACTATGACTAATTACCTATTTGAAAAACCAACTGAACATCAGTAATTAGTCCGATTCACAAGAAAAGAAAGAGAATTATTAACCGATAGTATTTTGTTTATCGTCATCAAATTATTTGAACTCTAATATTAACCAATACCGATTTTTTCTTATTTTTTTTGTCATTACTTCTCGTTAGTATTCCAGATAACAGAAAGATTAGTCATCAGCTTTTGAATAACATTTATTATCATATTTTTGTACACTTACGTATTTACGTAAGAAATATTACCATGTTACATACATGAAAGGTTGTTTTAAATGTTTGATCTCCTCAGAAAATTCACGATTGTTCTTATTGAAAACTCTTAAAATTTAAAATTTAGTTTTTCCAAAGATAAAGTTCCCAGGGTCAGCTGGATTTTCAGATGTGAAAAATTGTTTCCACAAGGTTCCAAATTGTTCGTAATTTACTTCTTTCTTACCCTGTAAGCACATCCACATTAAGAAAGATTTATTTATAGTGTGATATAAAACTTACGGATGACATTTTTTGAAAAGCTTCTTGACATTCTGCCTTGTCCACACCATATGAAGAACAAACGCTTGAAAATTCATTAACGTCAATGCTACCATCCCCGCTGGCGTCTTCTAGGTCAAAGAGGAATTTTTGATATTTTGTTTGCCAGTCTGCTGGATTGTTTGGGTTTTTCGCAAACTCGTCCCACATCGCCATCCATTCATCTGCACTAACCTGGGAAAAAGTTGTATTTAGTAATTGATAATTAACGTAGGTCCTCACATCTCAATTAATTAAAAAATCACGTAATGTGTACTTTAACTCCTACACTTAATAAAACTTGTGATAATGACGCGAATTCTGCAAAAGGAACGCAAAAGTTACACCTAGTAAAGAGAGTGGATTTTTTGACACTTCCATTTGAAATCCTTGCTAATCGGTATGACATTTATTAAGTTTTTTAACGATATTAATAAGTGTGACATAAGTTTACCTCTCCATCCTTGTTTCCATCAGCATTTTTTTGAAGTCCATCCCAAACTTGGATCAAGCTATCATGGGTTTTCTTATGCTGTGGTGTCGATGCTGCCCATCCACGCTGAGAACATATTTTCTAAAAATGAATAGAAAAATAAAAATTATTAAAAAGTTATATCTACTAAAGATTAACTATTATGCATATTTAGAAAAAAAAATAGAACATAAATGGAAATCTACCATATTTTTACCTCAATAGCTACTTCAAAGTCTTTCTTATCGATCGTTCCACTTTGGTTAACATCTGCAACAGAAACAAAAAATAATTAGTCTTAATTTTGTAACAACTTGCTGCACAATTTTATCAAATATTTTAAAACGTTGGTAAAATTTACGTGTAAACATAAACATACCAAAAAATACGTTGAATACGTAAAGGAGTTTCTTTTTTCTAAAGTCTGAAATAGGCATCTTTGTCTAAGTGTACAAATAATTTTTCACCAATGAAACTAATTTATTTGTGCTACTTTATCGTTCAAAGCAACTTTTGTTCATTACGATTATTTTTTTCTGTTATATACTACAGAATGACGTCAATTTAAAAAGCCTTAACATTTTATCACTAATAAAACCCTTAAAATTAATCTATGTTTAAAATTATTCAGATGTGTAATCTCTGTGTTATCAACAATAGTGCATTACGTCCACATGACGTGCTTGATAATTCTAATTAAACAATTTTGAAGACTGCAACAGAGAATCCTGATAATTATACTACTTGGAAATTTGTGTTCTTTAATATAAAATTTACTTGAATGACGTATGCAATAGGCAGACACAACCAGTAAATTAATGACATAATAGTGTAGATTAATTAAGATTAAAATTATTTTCGCGAAGCCACACGCTATAACTATAAAATTTTAATCTTTGTAATCTGTAAAGTGTTTAAATTATTTTTTACAGCACTTTTTCTGCATACTGCATTTTAACTTGTAGATAAACCGTTAAAATTAGGAAATTTTGAGTCATAACAAACTGAGATTACGATACTGCTAAAGAAATGTAAACAGTATTACATAATAATTTTGAAAAATAATTTTTAACCTCTTTCATCAATTTGACGTCAACAAATTGTTGATACTACTTACATAGCTTAATCTCAATCAGTATTTCAAGCAGTACTTAATCAAAACAGCTGAATTCAATTATTCTCATACATTGTCTTTTTAATTAGCATAAGGCAATAATCCAGTGTGTTATTTTTATGCAGTCCTTTTATGTATTTATTTGACGATTTTAAATTTATTTAAAATTTTGTTTCTTAAAATTTAAAATTTCTATGTTTATTTGGTTCCATTTGATATTATCAAGTCTGGTTTCAGATATATTTAAAAAAAAACAAAACATTTTAATTGCACACTCTTTCATACATTCATATGGAAAGAGCAAAATATTTGCAACTATTTTTAGAAAAATATTGTTATACCTACATATGCGTCAATTTCTTGTAAAATATGATGAGATTAAAAAAATTCTGTTTAAAAATTTACTCCTTTTTTATTACAACTAGATTGTATTTTAAAGTATTATTTAGTTTGTTTAGATTCTTATAACGTTGAATTTTTTGAATGTTTTAAATTCTTTAAATTCTCTTGATTCTTAATTTTTTTTAATTGTACAATTTACAATTACAATTTTAAAAGCTAGAAACTTAAACTTTTTTTTTTAACTTATATATAATGTTATTATATACATAGGGCTAGTCACGTAAGGGGTATTTCTGAATCTATTTTGTACGCAACCCACAATTTTAAACTGACATTTTTGACAAATTCATAAATTACTGAGGATCTAAAATTACCAAAATCTCAAGGTTTTGAGATTCTAAGAATATTTTTAAAATACAGAATCGTATACACTTAAAAAATAGTTTCTTTTCTAAAAAATTATAAAATTTGGAACTTTTAAAATTATCTTTACTTCAGCGATCCAAAAAAATGGTGAAGTTTCAGTAAGTTTTAAGATCAAAATGTTCTTAAGATTCTGAAAATTACTCTTTATATAAATAATCGAAGACGCTTTACTTAATTAAACAAATCCAAAAATTTGTAAACCTTACATTTTTTTTGGAATTTTACTTTTTTTTAAAATTATGCGTTACGAACCTAAAGTTTTTGTAATGTTTCAATGTTATTTTTTTAAATAATTGAATTTTGCTGATTCTGTCGATTTTTAGGTTGTTTTTCTCTGACTTCGTCTTGATGATCTTCGAAATTTTGAATTTAATAATGTAATTGTAAGAAATTTCTAAACGAAAACGATTAAGTTATTAGTTGTAAGCAAACTGTTGTAAACATTCCAAAAAAACAAAATATGCAACATATAAAACTTATTTATAAAATATAGAAAACATATTTACAATAATATTCTATGTTAAAATTTAAACGGCATTCTTGAAAAAAAAATGACTGTAAATATAGAGTATCCTATTTGAAGTACTATTTAATAAAAGTATTATACCAGAAGGTCAATGTAAAATGACTTATTTTCTAGTCAGTCAATAAAATAAAAACAATTGATTAATTCCAAATGTTTTGGTTTTTTGTTTTCAATGTTTTGTCAACTGCCCAATAAACAAAAAAAATTATGAATCTGATTTTGTAATGTTGGAGGAGTTGAGGAAGTTATTCAAAAACAATTGAACCCGTTTTTGTTTTGTTGCGTCTTATATGAAATTATACAATGCAAAGAACTTTTTTTTTGTGCTAAATTCAATTTGCGTACTTTGTACTTTGTCGCTCGAAGCATTGTTATTCTTATTACTTTAAGAATTACGGTCGCATAAGTTGATAAGTTTGCATGGCTCTTGTTATCTTGTTGCCAAGAAACGAAAACGTTAATTTTATTAGATAGTGTAATTAACACAAGGTGAAAAAAATTGCTCTGCATTATATTAAAATTGCGATGTTTTTGTAGTTTTGTTTGCAGTACAGCAAAAAATAACGGGTTCCAATTTTTGCAAATAAATCTCGTATCTTCTATTTATATTGTGCGTTTTTAAATTTTGTTACTTATTTAGAGAAAAAGGCAATTTTTTTCAAATTATAGTTTTTTTAAAATACACCAATAAATATTATTGTAATTTTTTATTCAATGTGTGTTTATGTATCCAAATTTCAAATATTACTCGTTTTCATCCATACGCCTCCAGTTTCAGTTTCAAGAATCTCTTTTCCTCTTTTTAAAAATCTTATATGTTGAGCTATCTACTACTATTGCGTAAAGAAGTTCATTTTTGATGTTATCAATCAGCTACTTAATACTACATTATTTTTCGAAGCTCTTTTGTAAAAGGTTTTTAAAGCAATCTAGATGTGAATCATCAAACACGTTATTTGATAATATTATTATAGGTACAAACGATGATACAGATAATCGAGTTCAGATATTTCTAGAAACATCTTGATATTTCCTGCAGAAAACCACTTCTAGGCATAACCAATAATCTGAAGACAGATGAATTTGACATTAAAATCTGATGTACTGGAACAAAAATGAGATTTTTACATGTACCAATATATAAATTTACAATACATTCAGTTCCGTGAGCATTTTCAACTTCTGACAATGAGACAAACAAACATATCTCAAATAATATTTTTTTCATTAATCAAAAATACATCATAAATCATAAATATTTTTATCAATGCTACTAGAAGTACTTAAATGATTATAGTGATATCTTTACCTTTTGTATTCAAATGTTATTGCATAAAAAGATCCAACAAATGTACGTACCGGATATTCAAAACATTTTCAAGGCAATCGAGAAAATTTGTTTTTATTTGTTAAAGATAGATAAACAAGTCTATTCTTCTTGGTGAACTCAAATCCACTCATATCAACTTAACACACTTAAATAGAAGTAACTCATAGTAAAAAAACAATTGTAACATAGTTTCACACAAAACCAAATTATAAAAAAAAATATGTTGCTTGTACTACATGTTTTTTCTATTCAAAAATTCTTTTGGGAAAAGAAACAAAATGAAAATTGCAGTACGATAAAGTCAAGAATGTAAATGTAAACTGCCATACATAAATTGGCATCTGAATGGATGGATGCTGAGAGCATCTAGAAAAATTGCAGTTAAAATGAGAACAAGTTCATTCGTGTGTTAAAATCATGGAGATATTTTATTATTGTTTTTGAATATTAATAGGATAACAACTGGCTACAAACGGCAAACGGCAATACGATGTTTTAACAAAGTGTAACTATGTTTCCAGTAAGCGAGTTACAGGACTTCGAGAATGTTTTGACAACAGAATAAAGTTGAAAGAATTATATGACTTCGAGAATCTTTTGAAAACTAAATAAAGAATGAGAGCCTTCAGAATCTGACAGTGAAAGGTCTTTGGCATTGAGTAATAGGACCACAAACTCGAAAACTTTCTTAGATTTTTGGAAAAATATGCAACATGCACTTTTTAACTAACTCCATTGATATTTTTCCCAATCCTCCACTTTCGAAATGTGTTGTACTCCATTTCTAACAATCCTTTGCTGAATTTATTTAAACTAAGTAGTTTTAATTTTGAACATCAAACTTTTAAGCTAGAATAAAATGTCTTTATTCGAACTAAAAACATGTACAAGAATTTTCATAACAATCCAGTCCCTCTCAAGTCCGATTGTTTTTTATCCTTTTCCGCTTGTGCTGTTTATTACGCTTGTACGGTTTATCTGTTGTTAAACAGCGACCTGCCCTGTTCCTTTTGTTTGTTACAATGTAATTGTTAACTGTGACGATCACAGCCAAACCATAAAATTTTATATTTTACTCTTGGGGATCTATCTAACTGTCATTTTTTGTTTTGTTTGTGTGTATGTCCATTGTATGAAGCAGAACTTTTGACTTAGTTAATAATTATCAGGATTCTCTGTTGCAGTCTTAAAAATTGTTTAATTAGAATTATTGAGCACGTCATGTGGACGTAATGCACTATTGTTGATAACACAGAGATTACACATCTGAATAATTTTAAAAATAGATTAATTTTAAGGGTTTTATTAGTGATAAAATGTTAAGGCTTTTTAAATTGACGTCACTCTGTAGTATATAACAGATGAAAATATCATAATGAACCAAATTTGCTTTGAACGGTAAAGAAGCACAAATAAATTAGTTCCATTGGTCAAAAATTATTTGCACACTTAGACAAAGATGCCTATTTCAGACTTTAGAAAAAAGAAACTCCTTTACGTATTCAACGTATTTTTTGGTATGTTTATGTTTACACCTGAATTTTACCAACGTTTTAAAATTGTGCAGCAAGTTGTTACAAAATTAAGACTAATTATTTTTTGTTTCTGTTGCAGATGTTAACCAAAGCGGAACGATCGATAAGAAAGACTTTGAAGTAGCTATTGAGGTAAAAATATGGTAGATTTCCATTTATGTTCTATTTTTTTTTTTATCAAAATATGGGTAATAGTTAATCTTTAGTAGATATTACTTTTTAATACTTTCTTATTTTAATATTTCATTTTACGTATGTTCTTTATTAATATTTCTGTAAAACTTGAGTTATAAATAATATATAGAATTTCAGAATTAAAATAATTTAATATTTTTCTATTCATTTTTAGAAAATATGTTCTCAGCGTGGATGGGCAGCATCGACACCACAGCATAAGAAAACCCATGATAGCTTGATCCAAGTTTGGGATGGACTTCAAAAAAATGCTGATGGAAACAAGGATGGAGAGGTAAACTTATGTTACAGTTATTAATATCGTTAAAAAAACTTAGTAAACGTCACACCGATTAGCAAGGAATTCAAATGGAAGTGTCAAAAATTCCACTCTCCTTACCAGGTGTAACTTTTGCGTACCTTTTGCAGAATTCGCGTCATTATCACAAGTTTTATTAAATGTAGGAGTTAAAGTACACATTACGTGATTTTTTAATTAATTGAGATACGAGGACCTACGGTAATTAACAATTACTAAATACAACTTTTTCCCAGGTTAGTGCAGATGAATGGATGGCGATGTGGGACGAGTTTGCTAAAAACCCAAACAATCCAGCAGACTGGCAAACAAAATATCAAAAATTCCTCTTTGACCTAGAAGACGCCAGCGGCGATGGTAGCATTGACGTTAATGAATTTTCAAGCGTTTGTTCTTCCTATGGTGTGGACAAGGCAGAATGTCAAGAAGCTTTTCAAAAAATGTCATCCGTAAGTTTTAGATCACACTATAAATAAATCTTTTTTAATGTGGATGTGCTTACAGGGTAAGAAAGAAGTAAATTACGAACAATTTGGAACTTTGTGGAAACAATTTTTCACATCTGAAAATCCAGCTGACCCTGGGAACTTTATCTTTGGAAAAACTAAATTTTAAATTTTAAGAGTTTTCAATAAGAACAATCGTGAATTTTCTGAGGAGATCAAACATTTAAAACAACCTTTCATGTATGTAACATGGTAATATTTCTTACGTAAATACGTAAGTGTACAAAAATATGATAATAAATGTTATTCAAAAGCTGATGACTAATCTTTCTGTTATCTGGAATACTAACGAGAAGCATTGACAAAGAAATAAGAAAAAATCAGTATTAGTTAATATTAGAGTTCAAATAATTTGATGACGATAAACAAAATACTATCGGTTAATAATTCTCTTTTTTTTCTTGTGAATCGGACTAATTACTGATATTCAGTTGGTTTTTCAAATAGGTAATTAGTCATAGACAAAAAAACACATATTACTAAAGTAAAGTTCACAAATTATGGATTACACTTTAGAGATTTTTACTAGATAAAATATTATTAAAAACAGATATAATAAAGTCCAAAAAAATATGTTCTTGTCATCAGCTATTTTACTATCAGTAATATCTAGTTTTGCTGTGTTGAAAACTTGAAATCTTTTTTGAATGGTTTTGAAAGAATACTACACGACTATGCCATTGTTGATTTATGATTATTGAGTATCATTATCTTTTATTTTTGTTTTAGTTCAACTCCTAGAATTACACAACAAATCATTAAGTATATTGTTTTTTGCAAGGCTAAGATTATTTTCATCTTCATCAGCTATAATGTTTGTGTAATTAAAGAAGAAATTCCCTTATACTTAGAAATTGTTTATTCTTACCTTGTAACAATACTTGTAAGCAGGTTTTTCAGTAATTGTTGGAATAGAAGCTCATTCAAGAGAGTCTTTAAACTTAAAGAAACCATTTTTGATCATTTTAATCGTAGTGCTACTTCCGCACAGCATAAACTTTTACATTTTATTTTATATTTTCCGTATTTCATTCCATCTAAAACGTTATCAGAATATTGTTTAAAATATAATGTTTTCCAAGATATTTAGCTTATTGAACTAACGTTGCTATTTTTTAGGAGACACCCATTATAAGTAAGAGAAAACATACAAGTTCACCAATGTTTATAAAATATATATTTTTATTTCTTTACACGTATCTGCGTACATACTCGCAGATAGAAAAGAACCAATATTCAATAAATAGTTTTAAAAATATTTGATATCTTTTAAAAATAAAAAAAAAACACAAATACTTCTTGTTGAAAAACTTAAAATTTAGTTTTTCCAAAGATAAAGTTTCCAGGATCAGCAGGATTTTCAGATGTGAAATATTGTTTCCATAGAGCCGCAAATTGATCGTAATTTACTTCTTTCTGGCCCTGTAAACAAAACCGCATTAAAAAATTATTATTCATGTTTGTGGTTTAAAACTTACGGATGACATTTTCTGGAAAGCTTCTTGACATTCTGCTTTGTCCACACCATAGGAAGAACAAACGCTTGAAAATTCATTAACGTCAATGCTACCATCGCCACTGGCGTCTTCTAAGTCAAAGAGGAATTTTTGATATTTTAATTGCCAGTCTAGTGGACTATTTGGATTTTTAGCAAATTCGTCCCACATTGTAATCCATTCTTCTGCGCTCACCTGGAAAATAATGATTTTACCCAGTTGGTATTTACTAGCCGGTGCTCTTTATTGTTCAAATAAAAAATATTTTAATTTCTAGTCTAATTATTAATTAATTGTGTTGTTCCATTTTTAATCTCTGCTAATATTTATGTTATGTATCTGTTAATTCTTTTGAATAATGTTGATGTATTTTCTTTTATTAATAAATCACTGTATGTAATAACTTTACCTCCCCATCATTGTTTCCATCAGCTTTTTTTTGAAGTCCTTCCCAGACTTGAATCAAGCTATCGTGGGTTTTCTTATATTGGGGTGTGGATGCAGCCCAGCCACGTTGAGAGCATGTTTTCTAAAAACAAATAAAAAATCATTTCACATATTCAATCTTCAAGTTAAATTATTCAAGGAATTTACACCTTGTGGTTTCTATAAATTTGTTATTAATTGTAAAGTGCACGTAAAATATTTTTAAAAAAAATGAGCCATCGCAGTTAGGAACAATTTTAAAAATATTCTTTTTTTTTAAATCGACAGTGGCGAAAGAGTTTTACCGTCTTTAATTTTTAAGCGGAAGATATAACAACTTTCGCCAAATTTTCGAAAAAAATGGGCACGCCTCGGCCTCACGTAACTTATTTGTCTTAGCTCTACACGCCTTGGACATAAATCCGCGTTCGTAATAAAAAGTACAACTTAACTCAAAATATTACTAGAATTGGAATACAAAAATAATATGTAAACTAACAACAATTTTTCGTTAAAGTGCGTAATTATTACCTCAATTGCATCTTCAAAATCTTTCTTATCGATTGTTCCACTTTGGTTCACATCTGCAACAGGAAAAGAAAAAAAGTTTTATCTCTTTGTACGTATATTCACTCAATGCTGGATAAAAGCTTCATTTCATATGTTAAAAATCTATAAAACTAAACATACCGAAAAATACATTGAACACGTAAAGAAGCTTCTTCTTTCTGAAATCTGAGACAGACATCTTTTTTCTGAGTGGCTGCAAATAAAAAAGTTATTATATAATTAAAGTGAACTTTACAAGTATCAGGAAATATTGTTGGTTTTACCAAACACAAGACGTTTGAATGAAAATGTATACTGCAGAATATTTAAATTTATCAGAGAGTAAACTTTCCAATTTCTAACAAATCATGAATCATCTTACCAAAAAAGTCTAAACAGGTTTTCACTTACGTAATCAATTTACGTTTATTTGACACAATGATTATCATCTTTGTTATATACTGTAGAATGACGTCAGTAAAAAGTTTTAGATATGCTATCAAAAATAAAGCCCTTAAAATATAATTATTTTTAGAATTAACAGATGTCGATAATTTTAATTTAATACCTTTGACGTCTATAAACACTCTACTCACTAAGATGATAGGTGATTGATCCTTATTTAAAAATTTCTGTGTTTTAAGAGATTTTGTAATTTGAAAGTGGAAGAACGCCATTCTGCTAAAATCACATATTGTAAAACATGTAGAATAAGCAGTCGTGCGTATGAAAAACCATTCAAATATTACCTTACAAAAAGTCCAGTTAGAAGAATATTAATTATACTCCTTTTTCCCAAACATGCACCGTGCCAGCGATTTTCAAGAGCTAATGAACATCTGGTAACTTAGATCAAATGTAGAGGATATTACAAAGTATGTTGAGTGGCAAGTACTCCAATAAAATTTCCACAACGACAACATATTGTTTTATAAAAAAAAGTCTAATTAGGCGATTATTAATATTCCCTTTCCAAATATTTACCTGCCCGTGATTTTGATGTCTCTGTTGTCGCATCAAGAGAAGATTCACAAGCGTCCACTAATATGAATTATGTTTGTTTATGTGTCCAGTACTTTAAAAAAATCATCAATAAACATTTCGGAAAAAGTTCTTATTTTCTTTTAACTCTTCTTGGCTCCATAGGTAAAATTCTCTTTTGTTTAGATAATTGTCCACATGTGAAGTTTTACGTTGCATGGATGGGTACTTGTGCATCTAGTAGGTATATTCTGTGGATTGAAAATCTGCTGATTTCTCTGTTCGTTGATTCCTTGAATTCTCACATTAGAGATTTTATCTGCGGTTATCTCACAATCAGTTTAAAACTTCCAGTATCTTTCAACATGTCTGCAACCATTTGAAAAAATCTGATTTGGCATAGAATGCAGCAGCTTGCTTTTAATATTGCCGCTATTCGTCAAAATTTTAAATCATGTCCACTTTTTCTTCAAAAAGTTAGATAGAAAGAAGCTTTTTGAAAATGCTGTAAATTGAATTGAGCCTTACCAACCCTCTGTTTAGAAACAGCCAAAGTTATTATTTCAACGATTTGTAAAAAAAACTTTAAAGATATTTTTCTATTTTGCGTCGTTACTAGAGCCAGTAAAGCACCCGTTTGGGTTCGTTACTGAGAATTTGGATGCATTACTACGGCTGGGGTATTTTAGTTTTGTCGCGTTGGCGGCATGATCGTAAAACGTCAACGTCAAATGTCAAAATGTGAATGTGAGCAATGTCTTTAATAACTTAACCTCAATTGTTATAAAATAAATAATATTAAATCATTGTACCCAACCTTGATAAAATTCCCTAAATTTCAAAATTTTGTTTCTTTTATAGAAAAAGACTAAGTGGTGCAAAATAGAAAAAATAGTATAAAACACGCGTTCAGAAAGCTCTTCCAGCACTTGTTTGTTCCTCCACTCGCTACGGAATTGCAAACGCGTGCTGGAATGAATGCTTTCTCAAACTTGTATGTATTTTAATATACTATTACAGTAGTAGTCTATTTAATTTGAATTTAAATTTTAGGTTCTCATATTTTTGTAAATCGAGCTGCTCTTAGTAACAATGTACCATTGACCATAAATTTTTGTTCTATCTAAATTTACACAAAACCTTAGTATTTCCTGCAGCACTTTTTTTTTTTAATTACTTTGTTAGTTCAAAGTAAAATATAAAACACGTGAATATATAAGGGTATATCAATATAAAAATGTGACCAAATTACATAAGTTTAATAAAAAAAATTCCACTGATGTATGACTCCACTACTTGACGTCAATTGAATTCTCAATTGTTTTCGGGACAGTATTTTCACTGCTTGATATAAATCAGTAGTAACTCAGGTAATAGGTACTTGATTTCAATCTGAACCCAATGTCGTATTATATATAAGTGGGTAAAGATTTGGTGAGGATAAAAACAACACATGCATTTATGTAAAAATATAAAAACTATACCTACTATTTATTTTATAGATACTTATTAATATACACATACGGTATGAAGAGCGATTACAAGCTTCAAAAAAAATAAAATTATTAATAGACATGCGAAATATAATACTACTATATTATTTCATACTTGTTTCCTTTAAATCCTCCCCGTCATCTTTGAAAATTTTGCAAACTGTCCCTTTGTGGTAACACAAAAGTTTTTAAAAATTTTACCTGGCCATTGCTTTAAAACACGTGTTTTTTTACCGTTTCTTTTTTTGTTTCAGCTCGGACATAAACTAAAGAAAAATTTGTTTGTAACACTCAAATATAACAGCTTTCCTGTATTTTTTCTAATTAGGTTGACGGACCCCGTATAGAAAACTGTTTTGTACGTTTGTAATATGTACCTAAAAAATTGACAGTTTTCCTAATCGGCATTTTGCACAATTAATAATAGTGCCCTCATCTTATGCTCTTATTTCCCTACTGTCATTGTCAGTAAAAAATCTGATAATGAAATAAGCACTAATTTACAAAACGCAAGCATATACTCTATGCACGCTGCACGTCTTTCTCTCTTTTTTTGTCGTTCTGATAATTATATGTTTAACTCGTAATACTGTCCCATTTATTTGTCTAACATGTTTCACATAGTAAATAAATATTGATTTATATAATAGTTCTAACTAAAATAAGATTGCTCTATATTAAAAATATGTTTGACTTTTAAAAAATCCATTAAAGATTTGGTGGTGACTCCACCTTTTTTTTTCCTATATTAATTGCTTCTTCTACAGTATCCGGTAATTTTATATTTAATGTTTCCGGAAAAAGAAGCGACAATAGTCCAGCGATGGTCGCCATTACTGCGAACATTATTATAGGTAAGGGTTCCCAAATTTGAGCCTACGTATAAAAAAGTAAGAGTAAAATGTCAACTTTAATAAATTTTTACCAATATTGGAGTCTGAGGAGCTACCATCGATCCTATTCTTCCAAATGTCGAACAAGAGCCCATCATGGTATGTCGTAATGGTGTTGGAAATAACTCACTGGTTATAATGTAAATCACTGTAAAGGATATGGTAGTACAGAATTTACCCAGCATCCATATTGCAAGAGCGATATTATGAAAATCTGTAAATGAATGGTAAATTTTACTGTTTCAAACCAAACATAAACTTCGTACTTTTTGGAATAAAAAAGTAAATTGCACAAGAAACCCCTGTAATGAAATATGAACTACTCAGCGACCGTTTTCTTCCTATTCTATTAACAACATGAACACAAGAAAAGTATGCAGGGATTTCTATCAAAGCAGTTAAAATAAAATCCAAATAACCATTTCCAGCCAGTGCCACTGAATTCAATGTCAAACCGTAGAAAAGGAACGCACAGGTTATCCAGCAAAAAACACAGTTGATAAACCTTAGAAATAAAACTTTCGATTTGAAAACTTTGACGAAGGAGTCTTGCGTTTCGTTATCAGATTGGTTCTCCATTACAAGTTTATTTAAAGCATTCTCGCTTATAGTTTTACCATTAACTTGAGCTGCTTTTCGTAGAACTACTTTTGCTTTTTCAAATTTTCCTTTACTTAAATACCATCGGACGGATTCTGGAACGATCCAGAAATAAAAGAACAAAAGCATTGGAGGCCCATATAAAATGTATATAACTGGTCTAAAATTGTTCATTAGAAATAAAATTTTAATACATGGAATAACCTACCTCCAAGCTTTGAACACCCATGCGGAACCAGCTGCAAAAATTTCGCCCAAAGCGTAACAAGCACTGATTAGTGTTCCGGTTAAAACCCTCTTTTTGGGTCCGACGAGTTCCACTCCTGTTGAATAATAAAAAAATAAAATTATTTTTCGTTCAAAATAACATCTACTTTTATAAATAAATAAATATCTACATCTAGATAAGCATGTTCCAAATGAAAAATGTCTAAATTTACAGAATAGCAGACAATTTACCAATAACAAAGGTTTAATATTAATGAGCCTATTAGAAGTTTGTTTACTTAATGAATACTTGGTGATAACAATGTCTCAATAAAATTAGGTGGCCTCTATGAATTTTAAATAACCTCAAGTGTACCTCTACCTTTCAAAATATGCATGGTAGATTTTTTTTTTTAACCCATTATGAGTATAGACACAGCTATCAGCATTTCCTTGAAATTTTTATCTTTCACTGCTGAATTCTTTATTGCTTCAACATATGTTAGCTGCTCTATTTAGATGTGCAAGTTATAAATCTGATTCCACGATTTTTATCGATCAAGTCAGTGAAACAGGATGCTTACTGCTTCATTACATTGGACTCATCAATACAACGAAGTTTTCTGGTTAACTTAACTTTTTTAAAACATTTGAAACAAGCTCACCCACGTATTATATTATGTATCTATTATGATAGTATAAAGCAGCAAACTACAATTCTAAACGTACCCATAATAAATCCACATATGTAGCTTCCTGCACCAAAAGCAGCATCAAGAAATTCGAGAATTACAAACCAGAGATAACAGGGTGCAATAGTGCGAAGCAAGCCACAGATCCCACACAAAATTAGTCCCAAAATAAAAACTACTTTTCGTCCGTATCTTCAAAGTGAAAAAAAAATTAACTTGTGAGTATTCGGGGCATCTCAATGACCTGTAGGCAATACACCTTTGTTATTAAGTATTGCACAAAACAAAATCTGTAGTTACCCAAGTAATAAACAATTCAACAATTTAGAAATCCGAAATCTTACGTACCAATTTTGAATCTCTTTAAAAAAAAACAAAGTTCAAAAAAACAGGTTACAGTGTGTTAAAGCTTGATTACTTGTGAACTGTCGACTGAATTTGAATTAAATTTTTTCAATATTAAGTTCGTACAATCTACTAACAAATGGGTTAACTGGCATGCTTTCTCAATTTAGATTTGACTTGGGTCCAAAATTTTTATGTTCTCAAACGAAACATAAAGCATCAATTTTAATCTCCGTTCGGACAACTTTCCATTGCAACTGATTGATGGCGTATTGCCGAGTAAAAGAGTATATGTATAATTTTCGAAGGTTTTTGTTCAGTTTAACTTATATCACGTTGTGCTTGTTACTATTTTGTTTTCATTTTAGTAGTTAAACAAGATTATTACTTGACGCTTCTAAAAACCTGTTGCAAAAACTTTACCAACTGTTTTTACTTTCTTTTGGAAATTTTGTGGGCCACTCGATACTAAATACAGGCGTTTAGAAGAAATTATTTTTACGTTGTTGTTCATGATCATTACAAAGCTTGTTTTGTAAAATTCTTAATAAAGTGAGTATATTCCCTTCATTAATCATTGAGACCTCCGCCTAGTGATGAGTATGCAAAAAGTTTCGGAAGTAGAGGAAGCCATGTAAATATTTTCCGTGTCTTTAATAAAATCTACAAATGTCTACATTTGCAAAAGCACAAAATACAAAAAGTCACTTTTACGATGTTCTACACTTTATTTTTACGAGTGAAATTAAAAATATGCTGATGTACCCTAATCCTGAAACTTGTTGCTCACCCGTTATACGGAAAGATTTTAAACAAAACATGACAAAAACAATGCATAGCCATTATAGCAAATTATACAAGATTTTTTGGAATGTTAGAATTCCTAGTATGACGCCCTACAGGAGATTCATGCAAAAAAATATGTTTAGAAAACTTGGAAAATACATACAGTCGGTAGCAAAAAATTATGTTCGTATTGTCACTTTTTGGTACAACAAAAAGTGTGCTCTATTGCAAAAAGGTTAAAATTTTATCACGTTTGTGGATGATACTGGTCTGTATTTCTCTTTTTAAACTACGGTGGACTTATACTAATTATAAAAAAAAGATAACATATTGGAACATAAAAAATAATGTTGTACACCTGTTCTCAAAAGTTGGCTCGTCTTGTCAACTAAAAGTTGATAGTTAGACTATGAGAGACAATCAATATGACAATATTATGAATTATCAGTGGTGCTAAATTTAGAAGAATTTAGGTGCAATATGTGTTTTAACATCTGACTTTCACCTTTACAAAGATTTCTTTAATAATGTTTGTATATGTATGTAAATCTTTTCAGTAGTCTGGTTTCTAAGATTTGCTTTTCGTAAACGTTGACGAGTGTTACAAGCACAAGGCGTAAAGTTGTTTAAGCTCACAATGGACGCTCTGGGATGTTCAGAACTGACCTTTCTATTCAGAGGGCCTTTTTCTCTCCTGTGCGTTACGACTAAATTATTAGAGCTTTTTACAAATCCTAACTGGCTTTGTTGCCTTCGTTTCCGATATTTCACTTCGAATCAGTGGAATTAATTGTACTCTGTGGTAGTAGAAAATTGAGCCTATGAATTAAAGAATCTTGGCAGTTATATTAACTACTTCTTCACATCATGAAGGAACATTTTTAAAATGATGACAGTGACGTAAAATTTCAAGACATTTTGCGCTCGACTGTATATATTTATTAAGAACTCCATGTAGAGGAGCGTACAAAACAAAAAACTGAATAAGCATGTATTCTGTCCCAGAAAGTGGCAGAAAAAATAGTAGCAATGCTGTACGCGACAAGAATTGCTGTTTAGAACAAAGCAAAAATTTTTGGTCTGTATTATATTAAAACAAAAGAATTCTAAAAATACTACTCCTATAAATTTGAATCTGTCAGCAATTGGCTGTTTCCCTCTGTTTTAAAAGGGTGTAAAGTTACAGAATACACCCCATAGACAGCAATAAGCAATTAAATATATTTTTTCAAAACTAATTCATCCCCTACGTTATTAATATTAGTGATATTTTAATTTAAACAATACAACATCCACTGTGCACAAAACTGTGGCCCTTCTTTTTCAGTTTTTAAAAGGTCAAAGCAATGTATGTACGTATTGTTTAATTAATAATAGGAGTTAAATTGACTACTACAATCAAAGCAGACACACTTAGTCCTTGGCATTTATTTGCGCAGCAGTTTTTGTTTACCTTTGTCAATAATGATTTGGTTACTCAATAAAACTAACAATAAGATCAAAATCTACGAATGACAATTTTAATATGCACACAACGACATTCTTAAGTGATCCATTAAACTTGACAGTTTTTGTTTGTAATCGTCGTTCCCGATGATTTTTCTTTTATTCAGTCTACGAAAATTTATTGTGCAGGTTTTGTAGAACCAAATACATTCCATGTTCAGTTTTTTTTTACCTTTAACTGTAATACCAAAAACTGGTCATGGGATTTGTTATTTTTGGTCCTACAAGATTTGAGCTGAACAATTTGTAGAATACAGAATTTACAGTAATATAAAACGATATCAATCTGCAGTCACAAATTATGCATATCAAAAAAATGTCCAAGTCCAAAAGGGTGGAAAAAAAGATGCTTGAAATAGTGTGAAAGCAAGCAAACAGCTTTTGAGTTATTTGATATCGCATTCATTCATAATTCAATAATAAAATAATTCGGCTATGACTTCATTTTAATTGACAGGGTTTTTTCAATGCAAATACCAAATGTAAGCTTGCAAACATAATAAAATTTAGATGCACATGGTGTTTCGCTTTTGTCCAGTTATATTTTTTACATACTTGTCAGATATAAAGCCTGAAATCAATAACCCAAAGAATTGTCCTAAATTGTTTATAGTGCCTACTAGAGTCAATTTCCATAAGTTATCTTCGCACTGAAGATCATACTAAAAACATACGTAACACTTACAAGGTTCTTGAAAATGAAGGTATTACTTACATCTTGCAAAATGCTATTTTCTTTTGTTTTGTAAACGAAAGAGTCACATCTAACAACACCAACCGTAAAATCTGTTGGTTTAGTACAGTTCTCAAAGTTACTTCCATTGTTTATTACGAATCTCATACACTTTGATGGTGCTTGGTGTACAAATGGCACAGCGTTTGGCAGCCAAGGTGGCTCAAACTCGGGGTGTGTACCATCGCATTCTGGAATTTTACATCTAAAAAAAAAATAATAGTTAAAATTAAACCAAATGTTAGCCTCATTAAAAAAATGTTTAAAACACGTAATAAAAAACCTTATCATGTCTGTTGGAATACAAAATTTAAAAAACTACCTATATGGAAAACACAGTTTTTCCATGGCATTTGACCTTGCAATTCGACAAAATTTATTGTACGTATGTTTGTGCTTATTTATTCCACTTGTGTACTTTAAGATGAAAAATATATTCTTATAAATTTAAATGTTAAAATTTTCTGCATTGTTTGAGAGAATTTACAGTATTGTAAATATTAATTTCGGAACACAAGGACTTTAAACCTCAAGTTAATTTTACTTAAAATAGTAATGTATATTAATAGCTAGGAAATAATATGCTAATAATTTTGACGGTGGAACATGTTTTAATAATACAGTACTATAACTAACAAGTACATAAATTGAAATTATTTTTGTTCGTTTTAAGTTTATTTGTTAACACAAACACGTTTAAGGTCATCATAAACAAAAATGAATAAATACATAAGTTACTACAAACATTTCCACCATGGCATTTTTTAATGTTGTTATAGAAACGATAATAATTTACTGGCTATTTGGTGTATCATATATGTATGAGATATGAGAAAGTTTTAGGACTCCGATAAAGTGGGTTTTTCATCAATGTAGCATAGGAATTTACATGAGCTAATTTGGATTTGGGATAGTGGGCTCTACTAAAAATGGAATTTTTGAAATTATTATTCCAATTATTTACTCACAACCTGTTTCAATCGAGGAGTAGATAACGAAAAAAAAAGTATTTAATGTTATAAGTTGTGAAAACAAATGTAGGTACAGGTTTTGCTTAATTTAGGTCTTTCAACTTGCTATTAGAAATGTTAAATCTCATCTGTTTGAAGAAACTAAACAAGCTTTCGATGAGAACTCCTCAAGGCAGGTCTGCTGCTCGAATAAAATTCTTGAGTCCTTAAAGTGTTTCAAAGTTTTTTGATCTATATGAGTCGGAATATAAAAAAATTCAAAATCCCTTCCAGAGAGTATCTGATGTTGATATAACCTGTATTACATCTGTGGTCCAACATAAGGACAGCAAGGTTATTTTGCTTAAGAGGGTAAAAACAGGTTGCGTCACTCACTTCAGCAGAAAGAGGTAAATTGCTCACCATTATCACTAGCATGAATGCTGCGGGTGAACATGAAGTCAAAGTTAATGCTAGGCTCTCCAGCTTGAGCAGTTGCAGAATATCACATATCAGGCTAGGTACAAGCTGACATTTTTACTAGATGGCTCAAACATTTCATTAATTTCACTAAACCTAGTGCTTCCGATCCGGTTTTACTTTACTATTCCATTACTATTTACTCTACTCCATTATTCCCATACGAGAAACATCGCACTCATAAATTTAGCTAAAGGAAATCATGTCAATATAATTGACAAATTATATTCCAAATTCCAAATTTCAACTAATAAAATGCAGCCGTTAGGCGTTTTCTTTATGTCCCCTTTAAAAATGTATTATGCATAAGAGATATAAAATTGGCTTAGTGAAAACCAATTAAGTGCCTACTGTTTGGCCATATACAATTGCTGGTATTTTTTGCAAAGCTTATAATAAGGTCGCCACAATGGAGAGATCTTGTAATGGTTTTCGCAAAACAGGAGTCTTAAGAGAATATGATTTTGGTATCAATCAAAAGGAAAATCAACAAGCAGACCGTGCAGCACATCATTCAGTCGCAGTTGATACAAGTGATGAAATTGATCACTAGAATCATAATAATGCAGAGGTAGGGACTTCAGCTAACCCCACCAAAACAGATGAGCAAGTAAATCAGGGTGCAAGTACTTTTTACCACAAGACAGTTGCCAAAAGAATTTCTCCGACGGCTTCTGCATCACATACTAGAGAGCAACGAATACCTACTCCACTTTTAGAAAATCGATTCCAAAAGAAATTTGTCTCACCAACAGATCTGCAAGACAAGAAAGTTGCAGAAACCATCGTGGTCTAGTTCGAGTTCAGAAAGCAGTGAAGGCTTTACATTAGCTGATTCTTCTGATGAAAGCGACGGAAGTGCAGCTGAATGCAAATTTTGTATAGGACGATTTTCTGAAAATAAACATGGGCCACAAATGGGCAAAATGTGCTCAGTGTGACAGATGGACACAAGAAGACTGTAGAGAGATCAGTAGTAGCACCTTCATTTGCTCTTTTTGTAAAAGAAAGGGATTTTTTCAATATCTCAAATCATGACCACTATCTCAAAAATGTCAAAAAAACTTTGAAATCACCTTGTTTTTTAAAAAGGTTGAATTAAAGTTTGAACATAAAAATATGAATTTTTTTTTCTGAATATATTTTTTCCATATTTTACAGAAAAAAGTATCTCAATTTTGGTGCCTTTCCTCCAAAGATATATAGGTGAGCTACCTTGTATATTGTCCACCACAAAATTTATCAGTGTATAAAGCTTCTCTACTTTTGCGTGTCAGAAAAAACTACACCGGAACAATTGCACTTTCCGAAGAGTCTTAAAAAGAAAACGCTGCAGAGAACGTTAGAACGATGAGAAAAAAAAGTAGATGACTTGGTTCGTCTGTTCTGTTGGTGTGGAAAATTGGAATCGAAAAACAAATAGGACTATGCACCGATCCATGTCTCAAAAAGTTCCATAGTTACTAATTGAGAATTTGTTTTCAAAGAAAGGCCAGCATTTTTGGGCACGTTTCGTACAACCCTCGCTTGTAGCCGAACGGTGTAATATCACACAAGTGCGCAAGTACAAATTTCACAAATGTTAATCAAAATATCTGACCATGGTATGTTGTCATAACTTGTCAGTTAAAAGTATCTTCAACGTATGTGAATTTTTGTTTTAATAAAGATTCATTATGAAGAAGTACTGACAAGAAGGTCTCTTAAACCTACTTCCTATAAAATCTTGAACAGTTTATAATGTGCATACAAGCTCTAAATGAATTTGTACGAAGAAAAAAAAACGTAAAAAATTTTTCAGAGAACGTTTTATTGGCGTATTTTGCCGCTTTGGTAATTACAATAATAAATATATAGTATTTAGAAACATAAAAAACATACCTAGCTCTACAAGAAAAAAAAAACATTAATTTTTAATTAAGTATCAACACGGAGTTTCTTAAAAAGAGGTAGTTGGCATTCCCTAAAACAGCCAAATATTTACATATCGAAAAATCTAGCAAAAATATGTAGCAAGGAAAATTTTACGATCTGAGAAACCGGGCACTAGATGTGAAACTATCAATCACGAAGAACTAACCACCAAAGACAATAAAGTAAATGTAGTAAAGCAATAAGATAGTGGCAGTGTTTGTCAATATTTAGAATGACGACAAACGGTTAATTATTTTTTATCTAGTTGTTCAAATTGTATTTTCAATGCATTTTCAAATATTAGTAAATGTAATGTTTCATTACTTAAATTTCTAAAATATTAAAGACTACAATTTATAAACCAAATGGGAAAGAATAATTTTTAGAACTAGAATTAATATTGCTTTAATGACGTAATTTCTCATCTATTAATTACAAAAAGATTAAAGTTTCTTCTAAAAATGGTCTTAATAATAATTTGGAGAAAAAAACAATTTTTGTAGTCGTTTTTTTTAAACGTTTGTAATAAATTACTATTGTTGACCATTTTATGTTCGTTTTATTATTTATTCATGTTAAAATTATGTAGACTATGTAAATATTCATTAGGGTTTTTATTGATAGCTTTGGTAATTTTTCAAATTACAAAAAAAATGGTTGTCAAGGCCTAAATGAAGAATTTTTAAAAATGAAAATATTTCATATTCACATTCGGATATTCTCCTTTATAACGGTCTCATGAAGTTTTTTATTTACTATTTCAACTCTAGTACACCACCTACAGAATGTGAAAGATATTTTATTCAAACTTTTTCACAGATTTATTGTGGCATCTTAGACTTGATTTTCAATTCTTAATATTAATTTGAAAATAATTAGAATTAATGAGTTTCATGATACTTTTGTATTAAATTGTGTAATCAGAGAAATCAATTTGATTTGTATGGGCACTAACATGCAACAATGCTAAAACAACTGTCTGATCAATTTTTTTGTTATTTACATTCTTACTTACGTAAAAACTATGAAATAGTAATCAAATAATAATGTGCATACAATATAAGCTCCTCTTAAGCATGATTAAAAATTAATAACTTTTTAAACTAATGAGAATGTTTAAAAGGACTTTTAAGCGCTACGAGTGCAGGAAACAGCTGAGTTATGGGAGGTAGAGAGCCGGGCGCTAAAATCAATAATGACCCAGCATCAGCTTTCACAAAATAATCAGTACATGTTGCATATTATATGTAATGTTGAATTATAATAATTAAAATAAAAATTGTTGCAGAAATCTCTCATATTGTAAAAGTTGACATACAAGCATTGTTCAAAAAAAAACTTTTCAACGCTCAATTATATAACAACCAAAATGTGTTTATCCAGATAAAATTTAATGAAAAAATAAATCTACATCTAATTAATCTATGTAATTTTTATTACCTGTATTCTAAATCCATTGCAGTAAAAACAAATGCTACATGAACTCCAGAATGCAAAATAACACCAAAACAAACTAATCCGAACATTATAGATTGATATTTTCCGAAATCGCCAAGTTGAATTAAAATAGTGTCTAAAGAATTGTCTATAGATGACATTTTCACTCTTTTATGTTTAATTGCTTAGAAACGATCAAAATCTAACGAAGGTTATCACTAGTAATCACTATATTTATACCTCGTAATGTTTCACAAACTGTGATTTAGGTGAGATTCAAAGTGAGTTTCTTTTACAGCTACGTTACGCGAACTGAAGTCGCTGTAACATAAGCGACCTCTATTTATTATTTCGATAATAAGGAACGCCTTTGTATTATTCAATGTAATACCACAGGAAGACACTTAATTTAACATGCAAAGTGCCACGATAAAAATTATTGTAAGGTTCACAGTAAATAAACATTTGCTAAAGTAATAAATTAGTCTGGCGTACAGACAAGAATAAAGAATTTCGTATATTTTGTGTTTATATTGCTCTTGCTACTGGTTGTTCCATATAAATTTTTAGACACTCATGTTTTCGTTTTATAGGTAAAATTGCGGTTAAAAGTCAAATTGACAATGCAACTATATATAAAACGGCAACACAAGAATAACTACTTATCAAATTTAGATGACCTATGTAAGTACTTTAACAAAAACAAAGTATACAGTGATTAATTTTAATTGAGAGTTCATATTGCAGGTTTTTTTCCTAATCGACAAACCAATGAATATCTGTGATAATAAATAAATTCTTGCAAATCCCAGTTTTATATCTTTTAAAGCTAAAAATAGTGAAGTATTTGCTTCGATTAACAACAAGAAATTGCTGTAAATCAGATTATTTAATCCTTGCACGTTGAAATCCAAGAAAAGTTTGTGAATCAAGCGAAATTACATAATTAAAATGATGTAGTTATTTAAACGAAATTGGTAACCATTTAATAATAAAAAAAAAGCTGTAGATTGCAGTTTTGAATTACCTAAAGTTGCTAGAGATTTCAAATTTCAAAGGCATTAATGCCCTGCGACTCGGCGTACTAAGAGTTAATGCGACCTCGAATTGGCTTTCATAGTCGTTGCCATTAAATTTGTTCGAAATTGTGTGATGTGATTAATCAAGTAAAAATAATCAGATATCAGTGAAAATAGCCAATAACTCTAGAGTCATCAAATAATAATCAATTTGAGAAATTCCTTTTTTAACTTACTCTTAATATCTCAGCTTGGTTGACTAACAAAATAGAAATTAGTTTAATGATTAATGTGATCATGCGTGGCTTACATTGCCGCTCGTCTTCTTCTAACTACAGTGGTACCAATGGTACTTCTTCGAGTCTATCCTACTTACCCGTAAAGTGATGCTTCTTTCATATTGGGTTTAAGCTTTCTCTAAACTAACTCTTAATTCAGCTTGATGTCGATCTTAATTGTTCGATTGATAGAGTAGTAGATATTTGCAAACAGACAAAGTACCAAAATCTAAAAATTACAAAGTCCATGATTCCATCTTAATAAATATCTTAGTCACTCAACTTTACGTAGATTTAGACATAATTAATACTCGGTGCTCCCTAATCTTAAACCAATTAATTATGTAAACAGTTTCATTGAAAAAACTCAACGAAAGTCTTAAAAATTTATTATTAAATACATTAATGAAAGTTGTTCAGCAACAATTACGATAATAAACGTGGCATCAATCCTCAACAATGTATATATAAAAAAACACATGGATTCAAGTTTTTGTTTATTTACTATTTATTTAACATTAGCTTTTCAAAATCTTGTAAAATGTATACGTACAGACTATTCTGATATGTATTTACTTCTTGGCGAATACCAAGAAAATGATGCTGCGGCTGCACGTTTGTATGCATTATCCTAAATGGGAATATCCACGCAGAAATGTGTTTGTTAAATCAGATCGCAGACGTATCAAAAAACACAAAAATTTTACCAGACCTGGACTTTGGACCGACGAAGCAACATTTACTAGAAATGGAATTTTTAATATCCATAACTAATATTGTTGGGCTAGCGGCTGGTAACTTTTTATTAAATTTCTTACCTAAACCCTCACAAGAAAAGTTAGATAAACTTTCCCTGGAAGCAATGAGAATTTTTCAGTACTTGTAGCTTAATGGGACTCTAGTTCATTTTTCCAGAAATGTTAGAGATTAACTTAAAGTTAATCATGAAAATCGTTGGATTGGAAGAGAAGGTCCTGTGGCGTAACCCCCACGTTCACCTGAAATGAGCTGCTGTTGCGGCTGTAACATCAACCATGCTTCAAAGTGTGCATGGTAATATTATAAAAAGAGCAAATGCCTATCGAATTGCACATGGGCGAAACTTTGAACATTTATTGTAAATAAATTTTGATTTCGTTTTATAAATAGTATTGTAGGTTCGTACGTACTACTTTTCTTGCTTTTGTTAGTTGCAAATTAACTCTAGCCTCGTCTTTAATAAAAAAATAAAGATTGATAGTATACCACTAGTGCCATGAATTAAATTCTTTTTTTATGTGAATTAATAAAGTGGCTGTTTGGCTTTCTGAATAGAAAATTGACACTAATTACCACACTAACAATTTTACATTTTAATTTAAATTCTCAGGTTTATTTTCCAACAGCGTTGCCTATTTTCTTGCATTTAATTTGCTTGTAAACTGAAAATAAAAGACAATGTATTTTTTGTTGTACTTACGAGGACGTGCGTGATATTCCGGACACCTGTAAATTCTATAAGATGTGATGTACAACCATCACTCGAAATATAAACTCCTTTTAATTAAAATGATCTATAACAACTATAGCAGGTCTGTCCACGTCGATCTAGTTTGGCTGCGTGGTGAGACAGTGTGGTCAAAGTGAAGCACATCCTGTAAATTTAAGCAACATGGGCTGTCTCTATTCCTTCCCAGCTTCGCTGAAGCTGTAACTCCTGCACTGGTGAGACCTTATCCGTAGGCTGGTCCTTGAAAACTAAATCCTAAAGTTGAATTGACATCGAAGAAGAAAAAAAAAAAAGAAAATGAACAGCAATCATTTGTAGCTGAAACGTCAGAAAGGAGTTCCACGAAGATGATGTAATTGTCCTAGAGAAAAACTTTCATATGTACGATTTTGTACACGTCAAATTTAATACAAAAGAAACTTGTGAATTATATCGACCGAATGGTGGAAGTTGGTTACGTCATGGCTACAATCAAATAATATATAGTATCCTGAAATGGATGACATAGCAAGCATCCCAATAAATGACATCAAAAGCAAACGTGGAAGCTTTAAGTATACATTTGATAAGCCCTTATGGGTCATACCAAATATTAAGTAAGTAAAATGACAAACAAGTTAAAGTATTTACTTTGTGTTGATTTTTTGAGATTCATATTTTGTATAAGTTTATAAAAAGTTTTGTTTTGGAATATCAGATGTTCTAAACACCATGCCCAAACTACCCGACTAACCTTAGAACCCACCAGTTTCTTATCTAACTTAAGCCATTAATATTCTAGTATCTAGTGTGAAAGTCACTTTAACTATTTTATACATGTATCTCTTTCTGAAGTTAATCCTTTAAAAAAAAAAACATAAATGGGAGACTTATTTTGGAACAGCGGGAATAACATTTTTGTCAAGGATCAAAAGTAAGCTAATAACACATTCTCGCAGAACAAATTAGCTTTTTGTGCTCACGCAAATTTTGTTTTAATAGTATACTATACAACGACGCTATAATAATACCTATTATTATCGAGGATGAATATCCGTGGTAATAATAGCCACTAGAATCGCATAGGAGTAGTATACAATTCTTCATTACAGCGTGTGTCGTAAGTTGTAAATAAATTTCATGAACTTTAAAATTCTGCACTTTTAAACATACGGTAACGTGGCCAAATCCGTTCAAAATAAACACCTTAATATACCAAAAAGTAGATGTAAAACAATTGTTGTTTTTCAAAAAAAGGTTTTACCTAACTCTCCTTACATAGTTGTGCAAAATTTATTTAACTTACGACACACCTGTATAAAATGTTTTCTTCAAATATACAGAATCCAAATATATGATTATTTGTGTAAGAACATTCTTTTAGGACGGTATTGCAACTTCCTAATGGTACGATGAGGTAGTATCAACGCCGAGAGGTACATCAGAGAGTGTTTAGCAGACCACGTGGTACCTTTTTCGACATGTCTAGGAGACCAGTTTATCATAATGCATGACAATGCGCGGCCACACACAGCCCCGATCACGCGTCAGTATCTTCACAATGTTGGCATTCAGGTGCTAAGGCCACTCATTAGTCCTGACAAACTCCATCGAGCATCTATAGGCAGACACATTAGACGGAACTATGGCGAGTTCCATACAGTAGTTCAGTTGGAAGAGGCGCGACTGAATGAATGGGAACTGATACCTCAGGATGACATTACTACTCTACTAGCAAGTATGCCAAGAAAAAGAAAAGCTGTCATTCAAGCGCAACCAAAAAATGCTCCATATTGAAGCCTTTTTTTCAGTTTTCTTAATACTGTTTTTCACTTGAATTGAATTTTAGCTTATTTGTTAAATAAATGTTTATTTATTATTCTTCTATTTACTATTAATTTTTTTAATATATATTAATTACAATTATTTTGATTTAAAGTTTTGTTAAAGCAATTTTTCCGAAAAACCTCGTGTCCGGTTAATTTTGGCCTTATGTGTTATACTAATTTAAACCTACAACACTTATTGCTGGACTTTTGGTTTGCTACACGTGTATGAAAATTTATTGCGACGAATGTTGATAATGTTTACAACTTGATCTGCTGGTACAACTGTGTGGAATAATAGTACTTTCACAGAACCAATTTGTCAATCAGGATAATGATAACATGTTAATTCATCTATTATAGTTTGTACTCAAAGAGGTCACATCCCTATTAATTTGACTAGTTTTAAAATAGTTCTAATTAATGCTCTTATACAACAATTAATTGTATGTATTGAACACCAATAGTAACACAACTCTACAATGGAAGTCGGGAGTGTTACAAGTTACAAGATACAAGGCGGCAAAAAAAAAAGTTTTTGACAGCCGCACACCGAGAAGCCAGAGTTAGATTTACTCTAGAACATTTGGCAGCCCCAGATAATTTTTGCGACAACATCATATTTAGTGATGAAAAAACATTTTGATCTATAGTGGCAATATCCAAGTGTATCGACCTCCTCATGCACGTTACGAGGAACCTTATGTCAGACATGTCGATCAAAGACATTTTTCAGTCAATATGTGGGTCTGCATATCTGCGCAAGGACCTGGTGTATTGTGTCATATTGAAGAACGTTAGACATGCTAAGTTTATGTCAACATCTTAAAGAACATTTTGATGCCCACAGCTAACTGGTTGATTCCTGAAAATAATTTTGTGTTCCAGCAAGATAACTGTCGAATCCATAACTCGAACCGTTCTACGATAAAATAGTAAGTTACACTTACACAATTACCAAAACTATTTGTGTACTATCAAAAATGCTCTTGAAAAGTCAAAACAAATGAACTATGGGAACGCACTTAATTAGAAAGCTTTTAATTTCCATATGAGTATAAATTTTATCATCAATAATAATGATGCTGATGGTAGGGAAGATGACAAACGTTCAGTTTTTCAAAAAATAAAACAATTTTCTATAAAATTGCTCTACAATCTCAACCCACTTCCGGCAGTCTTGTAGCTTTCGCTGGTAGATAGCAATTATCGATTTACTTTCCAGTAAACGCAAATTGCAAACGTTAACAAAGGCAAGTCAACAGGAAGACCTGAAGTGGCGCATCAAATCGTTGAAGATTTGCATCAACAAGTCGAGGAAAGTCCTAGAAGTTCTCTGACCATAAAAGTACCGCCATTTTGGCCAGAAGACCCGACTCTATGGTTTTTCCAACTAGAAGGGCAATTCCAGCTGAACAACATCAGCGCAGACAGAACCAAATATTTTTACGTCTTGGCAATCCTGGAAGCCCGATATATGGCCGAAGTTAAGGACATATTAATGAAACCACCGGTCGAGGGTAAATATGACAAAATAAAAAAGGAATTGATAGCCCGCCTCTCCAGCACACAAGAACAGAAAATGAGACGCCTGCTCGAAAGAGAGGAACTAGGGAACCGCACCCCGGCACCTCAAGGAATTGGCCCCAACTACCGTACCAGAGGACCTACTCCGCACCTTGTGGGTAGGACGTCTGCCTCTCAGTACGCAAACATCCTCGCAACACAGAGGGGCAGCGATTTAGATATCGTAGCAATTTTAGCGGACAAAATACAAGAAACCCAGGTCCCTCAAATAGCATCCATCTTCCTTTTCGCCACCCAATTGTCTTGAGGAAGTGCTGCAAGACCTAAGGATTAAGTGTTTAATGAGTAAATTACATGTGGCAGAAGCAACTTTAAATAATTCGAGCGAAAACAAAATTAAAATTATAGAACATCCACCTTATTCTCAGGATCGCGCAATGTGTAACTTTTGATTATTTTTTAACCTAAAAAAGAAAATTTTAGAGTGACCCTCGTATACAGTCCAGTGAAATTGTCAATCACGGCAGCATGTTGCAACACAACTTTCCTCATCAAAATTCTAAACTATAACTTGTATCGCGATCAGTTAAACCAACCATACTAAGGAAGTGTGGTTAACATGTACATAGAACGGCAAGAGCTTTTATAAGTGCTAGAAAAAACAACACTTATATTCTTATGAAACAAAGCAACTTGCCAGCAAACGGTACGAGCCTCAGACACGAGTTTTCAAACAAGACCTTTCAAACAAGACCTATGACATTCGAAAGAGCAGGTCGAGATTAGTATTTCTTCAAATTTTTAGCCGCAAATGGCCATGTTTTTAAAAGTTATGAAATCGGAGAGTTAACATGTAGTCTTATGAGAAACAGCAAAAAACGTAGAAATCATTTTTGTGTGTACCAGAACTTAGAAAATGGTTGCAAGATCATAATTTTTCTCAAAAAGTGTTATTGCTTCTTAATAACGCTCCCGATCATCCGTCTGAAGAAGAACTGACAATTGAGGATAAATGCATCACTCCGATGTTTCTTCCGCCAAACTGCACTGCACTGCACTGATTCAATCCATGGATCAGCATATCATTCAGTTTGTAAAGCAAGATTATAAGAAAAAGCTACTTCTGAAAGCCGTATCAAAAGACCAGCCAATAGAAAAAACGTTAAAAGAATTTAATATGAAAGACTTGGTTTTTGCTCTTTGTCAATTGTGGAATTCATTACCTTCATCAACTATTATACATCGTCTTGGAAAAAGTTATGGTCAGATATGGTCGCCACTCCTACCAACGATCCACAAATTAGTGTACCTTCGGAAAGAGCAAATTGCTGCTGAAACACATAACATAAGTCCGGAAGACTTGGAAATCTGGTGCCGTGGAATGGATAAAGAGGAAAATATTTTTCATGGAATGTCTGACGAAGAGATTATAAAAGAGATTTCTAGTTATACAACAATAAATCAGGAAGATGACGACGAAGTCATTGCAACTACTCCGTAAGTGACAGCACAAGATGCAATTAACGCCTTCGAGCTGGGTTTGCAATGGGCTGAAGATAATGGTGTATCCTACAATGAACTTCTAAGTTTGAGAAGACCGAGGAACAAAGCTTTAATCTTGCGTTTCAACAATGTTAAATAAAAAGAAAATTATGAATATTTTCATGCTTCTTCAACTGACTGATTCATAATTTTTGATTATTTTAGTATGTACATTTGTTTGTACACAATTATTTCCTAATGTAAAGTTATTGCATATTTTTTGTAAGTTCTAAGCATTAATAACGTTAATTTTATAATAAAACGTAAGCTCTCTATTGTGTTGTTTAATTTACTAAATTTAATATTCATAATGAAGCATGATTTGTACTTTGGAGTACATAATATATAACATATATGTAGAATCTTATCATTGAATCTGTAAATTGTAAAAAATTCCGGACTATAGGGGGTCTTAGGCAGTACTCTATAATCCGACAAATTCGATAGTCCGACACTGCTCTCCAAAATGTTTTTCGGATTACCGCGGGTCCACTGTACCTACGAATGGATTCTAAATTCAAATGGCGTAGGTACTATTCCCATACTTAATTATAAAATTCTATAATCAGTACCAATACCATATGATCAAGTTTATGAAGGGAACCCCCCCCCATATATTTTTTAAAAGCACATGTATGCCGCGTGCTAAAAGAAAATGCTCGGAGTAAAGAAACTGTTTTCAAAGCAAAAAAACATACTTACTCCTTGAGAGGCCTACCAGTACGAACAGAAATAACACCAGAATCGAACAGTACACACAAAATCACAAAATCCGAAATATAACTTCATTTTATTTCTTTTTTTTTTTCTTCGAACTGTGCTACCATAAATAAAATATAAAACCGTCGTTTCTATTGTTCAGCAGCTCTCAGTTGGTAAACTAGATCTCTGCAAACCAAATCGCAAACTTTAGTGTCTGACTGGCAGATGGCGCAACAAATACTTAATTTTCATAGATTTATTATTACCAGATAAAGTCATCCTATTAGAAACGTACGTCTGCTCTTAAAAAACATATCAACGAAATTGGTACATCTCTCCATCTCTTTCTAACTTCAACCATGCCAATTGTTTATTTCTTTTTATCACATTAGCGTGTGTCGTAACTCGACGAATCGGTCCAAATCGGTCAAGACAAGAGACTGCGCGTGCTCAATGTCATTTGAATAATTGTTATTTTTACAATTATTTGGTAATATTTCGTACTAAATGCTTCGAATAAGTTATACAGCGATGCCCGCAGTTGTTTCTTCCACATTTCACGATACTTCGAGGAGATTTTGTATCATCAGTGGAACCCGTCAAATTTTAGCCAACAACGTTAAAATGAAGTTAATACTAAAATTGTAAGTAGAATTTACTTTTTGGACCACAAGAATGGATAGTCTTACCATGCAATTAGCAAGAAAATGCATAAAAACTCATAAATTTCAACAAATTCGTTTGACAGTACCTCTCTAAAGGATAGCGCTATACAAAATGTACGCATTGATAGAGACAGCGATAGAATGGACGTCTTGCTGAACCTTTTGCCGTATGGCTGTATCTGGTAATAATAAATCTAAGTTAATTTTGCGAATATAAATTTATTATTTCTGAATTTATTTTGTACGCAACCAACAATACAAAGAAACCTGACCACTTGCTACCATATTAAAAGTGATTTAATTTAGTAATCAGAGTAGGAATTAAACGCGGCTGAGAACGTCAAAATGACAGATGATTAATTTATTTTTATTTTTATCAACTACAACAATATAACAAATAAACTAACGCAACAAAAGTGTGCTCCATTAACTTCAAAACATGCCTTAAGTCTATTTAGAAATGATCGTCGTACATTTCTTAATGTCTTGTGCTTTTTTAAAAAACTCGTATGACAAGACAATTAAATAGACAGAGCAATCGAGGATACATTTTTTTTTAATGAGGGAGCTAGTCGTCGCAAATTGTATTGCTGGTTGCGGTAATAAAAAATTTAGAAATACCCCTTACGTGACTAGACCTGTATGTATATTGAGACAACTGTTTAAAAAAATACTTGCAATGTATTGATGCCAACAAATCAATCATTAATTAGTGAATACTAAGAGTGGTAAATCAATCCTTTAACACGAGGTTTACATTCCACAATTCGCAACATAAATTTTATTCTTACTAAATTTTAAACTCCGAACAAGAAACGGGTCGTCTCCAATAGCTTTTACAGTTGTTGTAGGATTAAAAAAAAATAAGTCTTTCAAAAACAATTTTTTTTCTGTGTAGAACAATTCAAGTTAAAAGTCTCTCAGCTTTTTGTCTTCCACGATCTACAGTTAGCTCGTTTCCATGATATTCTAAAACATCATCTCATCTGGTATCTTCAAATCCTTCATCCGCTTATATGGGTTTCATCATCTTCTTGATGAGTTATAGACGGAAAATGTTTCTTTTCAACAACCATTCCTGGCCAAAAATTTCTCCAACATGCATTGGTAGAGCTTGGCTTCAACTTTATCTGTGAGAAGGCGGTAACTACAATACAATCCGCTTAGTTGAATTTTTTACAACTGGAAATCACTCTTTCTTCAAAATTAATTTCAATATAACTCAAAATTCGTTTTAAGCATCGTCTGGTGTAACATTTAAATGCTACAATTATTCCCTTATCTAAGGGTTGGATTCACGACGTCGTATTTAGAAACAAAAATATCACATTAACATTAGAATGTTAAATTGAGCTTCTACCAGAGTAGAAAGGTGTCCAAGTGTATTTTCGACTAGGAAGAGAACTTTGAAGGTTTTGAGATGCAAGCTAGTTTTTTACTCCAGGGATCAAATAAACCACTCCTGGAATAAAACACCCGTGAACAATGACATTGTGTTAACTCGCTAAAAAACGAGTAAATCATTTTGATTTCATCTCGTTAATGCTTATGGAGTTAGGAACCGATATATCGTCATCGGGTTTGTCTGAAAATTATCTGAGACATTTTCACACGACAGAAGAGAGACCCGATCTTTTGCTACCTTGAAGCTGACTCTTCTGTTTTCGAAAGGAAAGTTCTACTTGGCATTTATTTCCAAAACAATCCCGTCTCATCAGTATGAAACACTTGTGTCAGATATCCTTCGTCTTCGATAACTTTATTTCTCCGGAATTTTTTTTTGATGCTTCATAGTCACCAGACACTGATTCGCCTGACAACTTTATATGCAAATTGTGTTTTTCTTTAAAATGTTTGAATCCACCTTTACTCGCCTGGAACTCGCGGTTTGTGGCCGAAAATGGATATTGGAGTTTTTTTAAAACTGACAGAAAATTGGTTCGTAAAAATAAGCTTTTAGCATTTGTTATGACAGAGAAAGTAAGCGATAGGATGTTTTTTTTTAGTATACGCATAGGTTATTTAAAATAATGAACTAAATTAAGCTTTAAAAAGTAGTATAAAATTCACATAATTCTGCTATAGCTACAGATCTTATATTAACATAGATTTCCTGTCATATCTATTTACTTTATATCGTTTTTTCTGGTTAATTTTTTTGTTTTTAACTTGAAACACACTAAATTTTTGCGAACACGTCTATTATTGGCAGCGAAAATTGGTGTCCTACAATGAATCTCCTCTTTAAAATAGGTCGATCTATTCCTGATATATATTTTTTTGTATCAGTGTTATTTATTAGTTAACAACTCTTGTTAAAGGCTAGAACTTTTTTGGTCCAAACTTTTAAAACAATCTTTGTAATAACTCTTTCTGGAAGATGACTTAATAATCCATTTATAACGTTAACAGAATAAAAACATATTGGTAGAATGGAAGTGAAACAGGATTAGTAGATGTAAATCACACAAAATAGAACTATTTTGCTGAAAAACAAGTAGTTTTCAACAGCTTATGTGCAGAATTGCTCAAAAACTACAAACGAAAAAAATTTTTTTCGATATGTGTAGACATATTCTTTTAATAGAAAACAATTCTTTTTCTTTTAAATGTTGTAACATTGTAAACAAAAAGTTAGGCCTACACAAACGCTAATTTAATAAAACTGTTTTTACATGTATTACATGTAATACATATAAAAAGTTCAAAAATCTCATTTCTTTTTAAATTGCGTAGGATGGAATAAAATTCTACTAAAATAAAATTAAAATGCAGTGATGTCATTATTTTGATAAGTTTGATGATACAATACTTCTAAAGTGTCAAAATCAACAGATAAGAGTATTACCAACCTATAAAAAAGTGCAAGGTCCGCTAGACGCCGCACCGTTCTTATTTGATCCAATTCGAGCGTTATAATTTTACAGTATTTTTGTCACAAAACATCAGCAGTTAGACATAATTAAAGAATAAAGTAGGACATACCATAGATTGCTTAAAAGATTGACCCAAATTTTATATTTTAAAAATTTTGTATAAATTTTTTTATTTAATTTTATTACATCTTAGAAAATTCATGTAATTCTATAATGAGCAAATGTATTACGTAAATTAATTTGTATTAACATCACAATCAAATAAATAATTAAAAATTGCAAGAGCATTGCACAACGAATGCAGTAAAATTGTGAAACTTGAAAAATTGCCAATATCAAAAACCACATTTTTTGAATGACCTAAATGCGAATTAAAATATAACTCTCGATGTTGACCCTATTAGCGTTTACTCCAATTTATAGGTTTTACATAAATTTTTCATTACGATTCAAATAAAAATTGAAACAGGAAATGGGATCTGCGTCATAGACTAAATGTTCGTATATGGCAGGATATATGGTACAGATAAACAGGTCTTTATGAATCGCGTCAATTTCATAAAACCTGCTCCAAAAACGTGGCAACGTTTTGACTAACGCCCACAAAAAAAATTAACAAAAACATCAAAAATAAGTACACAATCATATACTCGATTCACGTTTTATAAATAACTCAAACGGAATGTTATGTTGGTGTAACGTTTAAAATCCTGGGCCGAGTAATTTTAAATCAGTCTAGTTCAACAGGCAACGAGACGCCGATCTATCCTACCCATCGTCGACAACTCGAAATTTAACCATCAAGATGGTTTACGAATCCGACTTCTACACTACCAGGAGGCCATATCGCCCATCATACTCTACGTACACTACTTCGGTAAGTCCTTTGAATCAAATTTTATTATGCATGGAAAACATACGCTATAAATATCTAATACAAAACAAATGCTTATAAATATCTTTATAAAAATGCTACTTCTCCATGTGTTTGTTTTATTCATTATTTTGGTTACATCTTTTCGATTTTACGGTATGGTTGTTCCCCTCTGGAAACATTTATAACTTGGTTTTGCACACGCTGAATTCAGATTACGTTTCAGCACAACTTCGCTCTCACCAAATTTAGACCGCGCGTGGATTAGGTATACAAAATTTGATTCACTGAATTACAACATGACGTCCCATTGTCATCTTCGTTTAGTAATTCGATTTAAATAGATAACTATTTAAAACAAGGGTATGGCAATAATAAATCCATACTTCCAGAAACGCGAGATTCCGTGGGAGAAAGTGCCTTTTGTTCCAAGACCAAGCCTGGTGCCCGATCCGATTACAGCTCATGGCAAAAAGAAAACCACTCAAGAAGTGTTTAGACCCGACCGTATAAATATTCTTTCTCCATCTGAACGAAACAAAATCAAACCAAAAGTTCTTATTGATCCACCTTTACCTTATATGTCCGCGCGTGATCTCAACAGAGAAAAAATTCTGATGTCTTTAAAAGAAACGCCAAACCCCGTAGATTCAATGGACGTGCTTTTACCTAGACTTCACAAAGTTGCCGAAAATGCGAATTTACCCTACAAACGTAGAATTATTTACGAATCTAATCTTTGAAAGATGTATTAGCGAAACGATATTTAGAAGCATTTGTGGCTTATGCATTTAGATCTAACCTATAGTATTTTTGCAAAGGATGCATTTTTCCAGTAGCTTTGCTAGACTGGCGCATTTTTATTTTTAATATCTAGAATGTAGTTCAAGCATAGCGTTATAGTGAATTTTTTTATATTAGTATAGAATCTCTACAAAATGTTAATAATGTCATTTACAATTAAAAAAATTACGCAATATTTGTGTTTGTTATTGTCGACTTGCATGAATAAAAACTACCGAATTTGTCAAAATTATGCCTGTATCAAATAGTTAGTTGTAGCAAAAAAAAAGCAGTTCTTGGTGCCTTTATTAGAGAGGCAGGATTAGCATACAACTGCTACTGTGGATTTGCTGTGGTGTTAACGATAATCCTTGCAACCTAATCCTTGCCTAAAATACTGGCGTCACTGACTGAAGTTTGACTATTCCTTGTTTTGTCGCGAACTGCAACTATAAATGCATTCATAATGCGTTAATTAAGATTAAAAATCAAAGTAAATAAAAATTAACTAAATTTTAGAGTTAAAAAAATGTAATAACCAATGTGCCCGTTTAAGACTATATAAGCAAAGGCAGTTAAGTAAAAAATAAGCGCTTGTTTACACTATGTTAAACTGCAGTTTGTAAGTAACTCAATATAAATTAAAAGCTTAACGCAAATTAAATTGGTTTATTTTCTTCAATATTTACTAACTTTATTTTTTTACCTTTTAATAGTTTATCATAACTTTGCAACAAGGTTTATTTTTATATATTTAATGCGACGACTGCTTGTGCAGTCAAGTTAAAAAAAGCTCAATTAGTTGGCACTAATTGCGTACACTATAAATAACAAGGGTGTCATAATAAAAAATATATTCAAGTTCTTGCTTAAACATTATTCGTACCAAATATGTCTTTCAATACGGAAATCTAATATAAATTTGATCAAACTTATAGGAACTTAATAAAATTTAATACATTTTATCATATTATACATTATTTAAAGAAATTAATTATAAAGCTTGTTCTACTATAAAATAGCGTTTGATTCATCAACTTTTTGTATTCTAAAGTTCGAAAAAGAACGGTGTCTAATAGATATTTGTTTACACATTGGTAACTCTGTGACAAAAAAGTCGTGTCAGCAATGATATATTTTGATTCAAGTTTAATCTCAAACTCAAATAACAATCCCGACAAAATCCAAATTCTAAAACTGCTTGGATGCCGTTTTTTATTCGCTACTGTGGTTGTTTCAAGAATGTAACTACACTTTATAAGCATTACGTTTTAATTTTTCAACCCTGTTTGTTTATAGTGTTTTAACTAGGTAATACAAATTGGCTAAAAATGCAAACAGGTTATTCACACAACGGTCAAAAACAGCGCAAAATTGTATTTAATGTATTGGTTAACAAATACAACATACTTTCCAAACATTTCCAGTCTTAACGACCATGTTACAGCAACCTACACTTATCTTCTGGTCTTCTACTGTTAAACTAAATGTGTTATTGTTGAATTAGTGTTCTTCTTTATCATTTTTGTTATGTACATTGTGTTCTAAGTTTTTATAAAGATTATTTTTCTAATCGACGACAATTTTTAAAAATTCATTACAAAGTTAGCGTAAAATTAAACTTTCTTTAACATAGTTTAAGTTTTACGAGAAAACACTGTTTTATAAATAAAGGTACATGTTGGTTCAAAAGTTAAATATTCGTGCATTTGAGATTTTCTCCAATATAGTTGGTTAAATATTTTGAACGGGGGATGAAAGCAAACTAAGTTAGAAATAGAAAAGAGCAAAAAAGTACAAATAAACATTCGTTTATCTTTATAAAGCTTAGAACATTTTGTATACCACTGGATAGAAATATGATGTTTTGTATATTGAGGTGGAAAGCTACTTACTTTATTATTAAAATTTTCTAATACTTTCGCGATTGCAAATAGTTTTTTAACGCTCTAATTCAATTATCTAACTTAACATTATAATTAAACATCTGCAGTTGTTCCGTATAAGAATTTTAGCAATTTTTTTTTTTTTAATTTTTGTTATATAGTTTGCACGTGTTTGAAATTTGCTGTAGACTGTAATGTTTCTTAATGAAAGCAATGGTTTAAAGTTAATGGAATTCGAGAGAGATTATATTGTGGCAATGGGTGCTCGCTTTGTTTTGTGAATAGAGCGAAAAAAAAGCCATTAATATGATGATCTTTTGTATATAATCATTTGTTGAAAACTTAGTTGTAATAGCACATACTTTATATGTAAACCAACGAAACTTTGACAATTATCATAACAGGGCAATCTTACATCCAGTCTACACAATTTTTTGGGGACTGTTGGACCCAATGTAGAGTGTGAGCAAAAATTCGTGGATATCACTTGGTGGAAATCTACAGTTATTACTTTTTGGTAATTTTATGTTTAAGTTAAATAAAGTAATAGAAACAACAGTATACATAGGTTAATTTACGTTGGACTCCGTATTTTTTTATTCAGAATTATATTTTGGCAATCTAACTTATGTTGTCAAAGTTATTTAAAAGAAAGACGTTTGTCTACTTTACAGTTAAATTTTTTTTATTGGGTATTTTTTATATCTTGTAGAGAAGAAAATATACATATTTATTGCTATGAACCACAAGGAATTCCGATAAGCTAACAATCAACGGTTAATTTTTTTTGTCATCTTAATCCACTACCCAGCAGTCAAAATACGTCAACATACTGACATAAACAACTTTATTTGTGACATACCAGTTTTATGACAGCGGTGTTTGTGGTCAGGAACTGTTGCAAAACTTCGTTGAAAGTTTAAAATTTATTTCTCAATGAGGACGATGTAAAACGATATTTTTTGTTTTAAGTATTAGTATTGTGTATTCATTTATTTACATTAACATTTGTGTTTTTGTTTCAAAAACGATTAATTAAAACTAAGAATTTTATTCTGCCCAGATTAAATTGTATCTTCTGAAAATCAGTCACTCGTTTATAGTAAACCCCTAAAGGTGGCACGAGATAAACCGCTGAGTGAGGAATCAAATCCATATATTCCAGCTATGGATTTATTTGGCTCAATAATACCTTTTTAAAATCATTATAAAGAATTTTGCAGGTTTAAAAATATTAACCCCTAAAATGAAGGTAATATTTCAAACTTAATAAGACACAGTAAAAAAATTTACGTTAGAAGAACATACATACTAAGAAAAACATTAATAAAGTTCTATTAAAAAAAAAGTTGTATATAAGCTTCAATTATTTAACTAGAACTTGAAAAGTTAAATTTTTACAATTTGCGGAAGTTTAATTTTTATCACGTCTGATGAAATTTGTTGCTTGCTTTTGCTTGTCGGTAAGAAAAGCGTTTATCAAGTTCTCCAAATGGAATTTCGATGTATTACTGACCATCAACTTTTATTTTTGGTACTAACCACACCTTTTGAAAAATCTTAAAATTTTTAAAATTATTATTGTTTGTTTGTTATGTATGAATTTTCTGGGACGAAAAACTAACACTGCGCGATCGAAAAATTCAATTTCAATTAAACTTACTTCTACGATAAATTGCTTAGATCATTTTAATCCAGAAATTAAATTAAATCAATTGAAGCTTCATAGTAATAAAATTTTTTATCATGATAAATCGACAAATAAGACGATTGTCATTAAAATTGAGGCATAAAAAGCTGAAATTACAAAAATGTTTCCTTTCAGACTGTCTCATTTCTAATGTTACACAGTATATTTCTTGGCGTCCTACTTCTGGTATAAATAACACGTGTTCAAAAAAAAAGTAAATTGAATAAATATTGATGTGCTGTGCTAAATTTGATTTGACTATCACAAGTTACCAGCCCATTTTGTGATACCCTGCAAATCAATGCTTTCCCCAATATGTATGACAATATTTGTATACCGATTCATTATTCATTCTCATTAGCACGATCACAGGCTATCAAAATTAGTAACCGAGACATTCACTAATCAAAATATCGAAGATACGGTCCGTACTGCCTGTTCAAAATGAACAAATTTTCAAAAAGAAACAGAATAAGGTTTTATGTCAAATAATTATTTTTTTCAGAAAATTCTAGACTGCTTTTTTAATACTGATATATAGATGACAATAAATTTTGTTACACAGTAAATAAAATTATTTAAAAAAAATACGAATTTTCACTTCACTTTCACAATAATTTGATTCACTTAAGAAATATTTTTTCATTTGATGCTGGTGCGAAAACTACTTCTAACTTTGAACTTTTATTTCTATTCAACAGTTTCTATTATAAGAGGTCAGTTTTATTATCTAACTATAATCTAAACACGTTGTAACTTTTATATTTCAATATAGTTAGGTTAAGGAATTTTAGTTTAATAAGCTTTTATTTATAATAAACCACTTTTTTACCCTAAACGGCAGAATAATGATAAAGTATCACAAATGCTGTGATTATAATAAAGTCAAACATTTTGCTTGACTGCCGAGTGTTTTTTTTTATACATTTTCAGACAAATGAACTTATTTTTCGCAGAATTGTTTACTTTGATTTGTAAATCTTGCGCAAGTTGCATAACTAACAGTGCACGTTATAAATTTTTCAGAAGAAGGTATATACATTAAAAAATACAGGACCTATTGTTTATTTAGTTCACCATATCAGACTAATAGTTAGACAAACATAAAATGTATATGCGCTCTTAAAAGTAGTTAAACAAACCCTTCCAGGTATTAATTTAATCAGTACCAACCCTAAGGTAGTAGATTAATTTTAACTGACATTGCCCCACACGGAGACATAGAATGTAAATATGGCTATTTTGAGCGGCTATTATTGTCCTCAGAGTCCACGACACTACCTGGTAACAGACTCACCCAGCCGTGCCAACAGATCTGCTGAAGAAGTGTATTCTTACTCGTATTCGTCCAACGTAGAATCGAATCGCTCTGGTGATCCTTATTCTCGTCCATCAACTCGCTCGTATTCGACATCAGAATCCGTAAATCGCTCTTCCAGTTCCGGACCAGGTTCTTATTCTTACAGCACTGAGCGCTCTTCGCGCAGCAGTGGTGACGGACCTGGAGGATATCACTCCAGTTACAGCTCTAGTACTTCTGGAAGACTTCCAGGTGGAACTACTTATCGTCATTATTCTTACCGTGTCTAAACGATTACTCTTTGAACAGCGAGCTTATTGTAGGATATATTCTTAACTAACGTTTTTGTATTAACTATATTCTCTGTTCTGTTAATGGCTAATAAACAGTTAACTTCTAACAAAACACCACTGATAAGCACATTTTTAAAAGTAAATTTGTGTTGTAAACTGTCTTTTTTTAAAGTTAACCAATCTTCATTGCTATAAAATGTTCGGTATGTTGAACTATTAATGAAAAGATATATATCTAAGATGTTTTAGAAGTAGAGCATTTAAAATATTTTATTTCTAAAAATTTATCAAAATTATATTAATTCGACATAACATGATATCTAAAAAATAGTAAAAATCTATTAAGTTTTTTTGGTTAACTTTGAAACTGTGTGAAATATCGTTAGATATCTTAATAATAAGAAAATCTTTGACAAATAATAAACTCCCTTAGTCCGATACACACACTTACAGGGTTTCAAATTATACAAAAGTGTAGTTTGAATTTTGAACTAACAAAAAATTAATTAGATTTAGTTTCGATTATATTTCGTAATAAGTTTAAAATTTAGGATTATTTACAAACAAATCCATGTAATTTTTTTACTTTATTATAAAAAACATAACTAATTGAAGCAAGTATCTAATTGTTTTAATTTTTATAGTAAAGTAATAAAAAGTATTTTTAAGCACTTGGTTCAAATAAGAAAATGAATTTAATTATATAGTCATTAATTTATTTTTGACTTTATTGTATGGTTTTATTTTGTACTATACTGTAAATACCTTTTAACTTTAATAATAATAATCAGTTTAAATATTGTGTTATTTAATTTTTAACCAATCAAAAATTGCACTGATCAAATTCGAACAAATAAAAAATAGAAGCAATTAGTCGCAAAACAAACACAAATATTTTCTTTGACATAATGTACCTTAATGCATAAAAAAACACGATTCTTTTTTTATTGCATGACAAAAAAAAATAGTTTTGTGTGGTTTATTAGTATTGGGTTTTCTATAATAATATCATTACGCTTTCTTTTATCCTTTATGTTGGCTTACTTGGTTTTTCACTTTTAATTCTAAAAGATTTCTTTGTCTATTTGCTTACTCTAACTGCTTTCTGATCAAGCATTTCAGAAGTTTGCAGAAATAAAAAAGTAGATTGTTCAAAATAAGATTTCCAAAATAAAAACACAACTTTCAGTTTGATTAAATTTATATTTCCAAAAATGCTATAAAACGAAAACAAAAATGGTGGTTGTGTTTATTAGATCAATTGCCTAATTTTAAATTTATTTAGGTTTAATCTTGTTATAAATAAATTTAACTTTCATTACCAGTGGTTAATTGAATTATTTATTTTTAACCTTAAAACTTCTAATTTCAGTTTGTGTACAATAGTAGCAAACTAATATTCAATAAATTCAACAGTAGATACAAGTAGAGACGAAAAAACAGAATAATTAATTATCCACAAATTTACTAAGATGTAGTTACTGCTAAGTTTAGCACAGCAGTACAAGTATATTAAGTCGAAGTTAAAAAAAGTTATATAATTTATAAAAACTAAGGAAACCAAATTTTGATCCAACAATTGTAGTAAAGGAACTTAATGCCATAAAAGTCTTAAAAAATCCGACTCTAAAAATCATATGATTGTCAGAAAAACTTTTCATTCTCTAAAAATGCAAAAATCTTCAGTTTAAAATGCGACCAGTTTTTTTAAAAAAATAACATGTTAGCTTGTTAGTTAGTTAAGAAATTCTTAAAATTCTGAAAACGATTGTTTTTTCTACAAGTTTGTGAAAAAAAATATATATCACTGCTGTAATGCACTATATTAAAGAGCTTGAAAATAACTAACCTCCAAATACAAACAAAAACATGCTTACTGCAGGACATATTTCTGATAATTATCTTTTTTTTCTATGGTTCCTTTCTGCTCGTTTCACCACATAGAGTCCATTGTCTCGACAAATAAGAATTCTTCCAGGACTTGGTAAAGTAAGTATACATTTTTATTTTTATCACACATTTTATTAAAAATGTACGGCCTGTTAGCTAATTTGCTAATGGAGCTAAGTTGCCAAGGAAGCGTCAGTTTCACAATTTTCTATTTTCTTACTCGTGTTATTTTAAATGCTACTTGAGTACTTTAACCACACGTGTATTCTAAAGTAATAACCACAATGAGATCTTAAAAAAAAAAAACATAACTGGATTGAAATTTAGTTTTGTTTTCATGTAAAGTTTCAAACATTAATAAAATATATGTTATTGCAAGCAAATATTTAATTAATGGATTTTTAAATGTAAAATACTTAAATAAAAACAGTAAGTGTCCTGAGCTTAGCCAAGTAAAGTAATATTCATTTACAAAGCCAAATTGCAACATGTTGAGTTTAGTTTGACACAAAATACAATTATAGTTCTTTGCACTGTTTGACTTTAATTTTTATATCTTTGTTGGCATTACTGCAAACGATATTTTTATTTATAAAATTGATGCCACATAAAAATCATATAAATGTAAAACCTGAATATCTACGCCAAACTA
This sequence comes from Cynaeus angustus, assembly GCA_030157275.1. Taxonomy (NCBI): domain Eukaryota; kingdom Metazoa; phylum Arthropoda; class Insecta; order Coleoptera; family Tenebrionidae; genus Cynaeus; species Cynaeus angustus. The sequence goes on from CM058058.1 coordinate 20,779,898, forward strand.
CTGAATGATAAATTAAATGAGTTGAACATACATACATAAAAAAAATACATCAAAATCGGTTCGTCGTTTTCGAAGAGAAGTAGCAACAGACACATACGTACCTACATTCACACAACCTTCTAGGTTAAACGCATATATTTTCTCCGTTCCGTCGTGGTTAAAAATGAGAAAAATTCAACAATATTAAAATTTTTATTCATTTTTTAAACAACTTATTCATTTGAAATTGGATAGAATTTTGTGTTCAAATGCAATTATATACATTGCCATAGTTATAGAAATATACGTCCAAATTTATACTACATGCTTGAAATATGCTGTGAAGTAACTAGCATCATTTTGAATTATAAAACTATCAAGAAAAAAATAACTCTATTCCGGGTATTTTCTGCGACACTGACAACAAAATTGGTATGCTAATTTGTTTGTTTATTGAATCTTGATAACTGTGTAGCGTCAGTTGTAATGATTGATCAACATTGATAACTGTTGGTGGTGTATTTTTGAGTAAAAATGATAAGTTCAAAGGGATAAGCAGAGAAAGATTACATATTCCGGCTTGCTTAAGACCTAAGAATTACCTATTTGAACATTGAAAAGCTTTTATAAACAAAATTTGTAATTGAATTTTCTGAAAAAAAGTGACGAACGGAGGCATGAACATGTTGGTAAGGACGTAGACTTTTTTACTACACGGTCATAACACAATGAAAGAAGGATAATTTCCAACCTAGTTAGAATTTCAAATCCTTATAAGAAGTATTTACTCTAAAGTCTCCAAATTTTATAGCTCTGTGCCTGAAATTTGTTCCTGTTTGTCATTTTAACATCCACTAATGTTCTAGAAATGTCAGATATATCTGTCAAGACTGTTGCTTAATCATTGGCATCATTTTTTCAATTAACATTAAAGTTTGATTATCTTGGTGGCGCACGAACAATTTTCGATAAGTCGATAAGCTTCCAAACAAGTCCTTTATGTCAAACTCCAAAAGCCTTTTAAATATGTAAAAAGACTCTAGCACTGATCTTTGAACCATTGAATCTGTTGTAAATGATGACGTCCGCTACCAACGTTGTTTGGTGTATGGTTCCATGTCCTACTCTTAATACATGTTGTTTTTCAAAAATGACTAACCAACAGTCTGAAAAGTTTCTTTAATTTATTTTTGGTTTGTAAATTATGATAATCCTGACCCCCTTCCGTACTTCCTGAAATTTGCTAAAATATCATTCATTTTTATTTTAAGTGTTTTTATAAAAATAATAAATTAAACATTAAAAATATATCTACAAAATTTCTTAAAAAAGTGTAAACCATTTTGATAATGTTTGTGTTACGATCAAAGTAAACTATTACTTGTAATTTTTTTTTTTCATTTTTAAGCACGTTTTTTACATCTCACAGTTTTGGTGAAAACAGAACACATATTTTAAAAAAATATATGTAAAGTAAATATATTCGTGGTCAAAAAATTCTCAGTCAACTTCATGTTTAAGAAAACACAAACATAAAATTCAAATGATGATGTAGACAATGGGGAGTCTATGTCGATTTCAGTTGCTTCCCATCATGTTACATGTAAATAAAAACTGTTAATGTGAAAATAACAAGTATTCTTATAATAGATAACGTAATGATTAAATGAAGTATTATAGTAAGTATATATTTTATATATTCTCATAAATTTATTAAATGTTAGAAAGAGTCTCAAATTTTATCAACAAAAATTTCAGTGTATGAATAAAATAAGACATTAATTCATACAAGAGTAAAGTTTTTAAATAAATTAAAAAAAACATTATTTGTTTTATTAGCACAAAAAATACTTTTCAGGACGACGCGAATCGCAATCAAGTCTCAAAAATCATGTTTTTTTTTTCAACGAAAGCTCTTAATTTGTTGTTTCGATTGTCAGAAAGGGAGAAGAAGAAGACTCAAGATTAAATTGCTTTTTATACAGTTTCATCAGTGTCGTTTCCAAGGTAACACGCACAAATATGACGTCTTATTTATGAGACAGAAACGACAGATGCGTTTCTAATTTACTTTTAATATTTTAAAATAGCAATGTTTTTAAAAACATTTTGACAATTTTTTAACGACGCATTTTTAGAAACCATCATCAGCATGCAAAACGCAAAGGATCTTAAATTATTCTTCTAGACTTTCTTGCGCTATTCGTGTTACACATTTAAGAGATGAGTAATACATTTTTGATCAATTGCCAATATGACGTAAAAACTTAATTTATAAGTCTACTGAGTAATAAATCTTAAAGATAAATCATCCGCAAACAATTAAATTAAAATTAATACTAAGCAACATTTTTTTTCTTCAATCACACAAATAAAACGTATTTTGATAGGATGTAAAAAAATGAGCTGTAAACAATACAAAAACTGTATTGAAAATAAATTACTTTTGTAAGACAAAAATAGTACGGTACAAAAAATAATTTGACCTTAAACTCTATTTTTTTGGCAATTCTACATGCACGACTTGTAGAAAAGATCGAAGAGAAGACCGAAAAGATCTATCTAAATAATTATATCAGTGAGTGGTTTGAGCTGTCAGTAAACATTAATTAATTTTGGATATCTCATAAACACATCTTATCCCTAGTTACAATTATATCTTCTCGATGTAAAAATTTTTCAAACACTAAAACAAAACAAAAATCCGTTAGGAATTTTTAATCTTTTCCTCAGAATGTATATTTTTATATACTTTTTTTTAAAGTTCCTATGACAACTTTTCTCTTCCATCATCAGATTCTTGTGGTCATAATACGTAACCAAACGACCTATTGAAACAAATCAAACAATTCCAAACCCAATGGACTTATTGTTAGCCATTTAAAAGTTGCTATGACGGTCTCCCACATCCATCATCATACAAGCTTAATGGTACCATATTGCACAAGGTTGCAAAGTTCAATACGAGAATTAGAAGTGGGTGAAAAGTGTGTTGTAATTTGATTACAAAATAGATGTTACAAGACAAGCTAATGAAAGCATCTTAATAGATGTTACAGGTCAAGCTAATAAAAGCATGTTAAAAAAAAGAGGTGGATGAGATCAGTTCTAGAAAATGTGTACTGTTAGTATCTCAGAGGCACAGTATAATTAGACTTGTGAGTAAAACAACAATAGAACCCAATAAATCATCAAGCTTCGCGAGTTCTACTGCTTCAATATAGCATGGGACAAAATTGCGGGGACCTGACGATATTCTATCAGCCGCGCATTCAGCATCTCATTGGTTCTAAGATAAAAAAAACATTGTTTTGTTCGAATTTTAATGCTCCCTTTTTATGCAAATTGGCGTTTCAAGTTTCAAATATAAACCTGTTTAAGAAAATTTTGAATTCTGTATTTAATGTGTATGGATAGTTTTTTAGTAATAATTTATGCTCTAAAGAAAATGCTCATTATATTTCTGAACATTACTAAAAGTTCCAAAATACATACAAAATAAAGAGCAATGACGTTCATTATGCGACTAATAATTTTCTTGTCAATTAAACGGTCTCTAACTCAAAATCTTCTGTAACAATGCGAACATTTTCGTATGGATCTTTTTTCTTTGCAACTTTTCATATGATTCAGAAATTATGAAAATATATACTTCACACCGACGACTTATCACCTGTTTGTTTATTTACAGGTTCACGTCGTACATACCTACGATAGGATAGTTCCATATGTTGGACACAAAAGACTGACAGTTGTGACTCTCCCTCCAAAAGTTTATTCAACACGACCTTCAATTCTTCAACGGGAGTATGACTGGATTGAAAACAAAGTTCGACCATGGGTAGCATATTCACCAACTAACCGGTACCTCAATTCTGATTCTTCTGTGGTAAGTTGAAACTTAAAATTAAATATAAGTAAAATAAATACAAACTTAATCTATAAATAGAGAACGTATTAAAACATGATCGACCGCGAAAAGCAAACAATTTTTTTTTTATTTTAAGAGTTTTAAGAGTAACATATCTTATTTTTTATTTTTTTACAGTGGATGGACTTTTGATTTTAGTGAAGGTCTAGGCATAGTTATTTTCTATTAGTCAAAATTGACTAAGATTTTTCCCAAGTTAATTAAAGCTATCTTGGCTGAAAATAAATAATTACCTGACAGCAGGACTATTTTATTGTTTATATATATATATATAACGCACGTCAGCTAATAAACTGACTTTTTGGTGTGTGGGTTAACTATAATTTTCTATTTAAAAGTTTTAGCTCAAACAAAGAATTGTCACCAAAAATTTTAAAAAAATGAAGATAATAAGGCGTGATAAAAAATTTACAAGTGAAGGGTCCGCCAATACTTTTGTCCCGGACCAAAACCTCATTTAATCATTAAGTTTTAATTTTAATTTTTTCTTACATATAAAAGCAATGTAGCGCTACAAACTGACTCTCTACTGTTAACCATACGTAAATAATCTCATTTTTCAAAAAGCAAAAGTAATAAAATGGGGGTAAAGTTAACTTACCTTGTTATTTTTATAGTGAAAAGCATAAAAATGAAATTAAAACAAGAATTGCCGAAAAATTGAAAAATATTTTATCCTTTAATAAGATTTATTGTTTTTACTGGTAAACCATAAACTGCCCCTAAAGTAATTTCTAACATATAATAATTTATCCCTCGTTAAGACATGTTGTAGCCGATATCCAGGATCGGCATGAAACATTGACTGTTTATAACTATTACAAAATAAAAATTTTCATGCGCACCCTGGAAATCTGGGTATTAAAAATCACTCTAAAGGCAGCTTGTGATCAATCTTAATAGATCTCTAGAAATCTTGTTAGAAAATTAAATATTAATTGAGACGGCAGCCGAAAATTTTATTCTGCTCTGCTGTTTGATTAAATTTTTCCTATAATAAAAAAACGCATGTTTAGATACATATAACTTTTTATCGCTAGTTGTAAAAAATGTGACATCACTAATACTTGTTTTAAATAGCCCAATTGACAAAAAAACGCAACAAAATTATTTAAAAGAAAAAAATAAAGAATGAGAAATTTTCTATTTTTATGAAAAGAAAAAAGATACAATGAAATTTACCATTGAATTGTTCCTGTTTGTAGTTTACAAATTGGTACTAAAACTAGGTAGCAATTTTATGATGTATATGATTTATAAAACTATGTATGCCTGCTTCTTTTTTTAAAAAGCAAACACAATTTTCGCAATAAGTAAAATTTATTCGATGTTATATACGTTTTGTTAGTTAGTGTTAATTGTTGTTAATTAACAATTAATTATTAATTGTTGTAAGTGTTAGGTTTTTTTTATTAAGAAAAAAGGAAGTCTTAAGCAACATCTTGGTAAATTGGACTAGAAGTCGCAATTATTTAAAATAATTTCAACAGCTTTTCTCTTTTCGAGAATCTGTAAAAACAGTAATAGCTTCAAGACTAAAGTGGTAGCAATATCTACTTACGGAAAAAAATTAACCACTTTAATTCCTTGGTTATTACTATGTCCGATTATGATATTCGTAAAGTTGTGCACTGTGAGCATTATATACAATTTTTATACTAATAGTTGCGTTTTGGTAGATATACTTTTTTATATTTTAAAAATATTACTATTATTTTTTGTGGAAGTTTTTGTTATCAAAAATCGGGTAATATCGTTTAGGATAATTAATAATTTAAGTTTCTCAAATAAAAATAAAAGATTCTACACAATCTATCTTTTGTAGTTGAACACATATAAAGGGCGGTAATAGTATAGAACTCATTTAATCTATTAACAAAGACTTTCTACACAAATTATTTTAATTTTAATTTAAATCATCCACTGCATGTTTTTTAGGTTGTTTTACCTTTTTTTTTAATATTTTAATAAAAATTGGTTTTATTTTGCTTAATATCTATCACTGTTTTTTATTTTGTCATATATTATGAAAAATGTTTGCCGGTAGCACTTAAATGGTTGTTTCGTGATAATATCTCAGGGGAGCCACAAAACTGATGTTGATATAGATAAGATACTTCACGTTTTATTAATCTGACTAATAAGTTATTAGGTTATTACTTTATGATATCAACAATACTTAGCTTATGTTACATTGTAATAAGAAATACGTTTTTCAAGGATGTTAAAAATTATACTCTTAAAGTTTTTGCTACAAATTTTAATTTTTTATATAGAATTAGTACTTTATGAGTTCAAACAAATATTACACTTTAAGGTCGGCGTATATAATATACATTTGTTTTTTCAGAGATACGTTTATGTTAGAAATCCAATCAGTGGATTAAAATATCATGCTGAATATAATCCTTCTCGCTACTACAACTTCTATAGAATAATTCGTCCGTTTACTTCATATGATGATTTGTGGCCATATTATACTCCTTATTATCATTCTTATGTGCCTACTTCTCGAGCATTGAGATATTATGATTACCCATTATCTTTAAAATTAGAACGTGTAAGTATATGTGTTAATAACAAATTTAATTTTATACATATACATTACTACTGCTTCTTTGTCTCGAAATTGTACATTTCATTCAAAATACCAATACTAATCTCGCTTATGATCAGATGCTGTGGATGTGCTTAGCGCTCAAGCTAAATATTCACAAGAACGGCAGTCTTAACATTGGCTGTATTTTATATAAAAAAAAAAAACAGAGTTTTAGTCTAAACTGATTAATGTATCGATTTCAGTATATTCGCCAGTCGCTGCATACATAATATGTATATTCTACAGATGTATACAAGTACAAGAATTCCAATTTATTGGTAGCAAGCAAGGGTAGAGATTATGATTAGAATGTAGTTAAGACAATAAAAGATAATCATCTAGTTTCATTATTTAAAACAGCCGACATCATTAGCATCTGTAGCGTAAAACATAATTGTGAATTATTCGCACAACAGTTAACTATCCTATTCTTGACTCGATCACTAACAAACTTAAATTTGTAACGAAATTACATTTATTTCCAGAAATACGACCCTCTTGTTCGAGTTTATGGTTCATATTACAGGTGGCTCAATAATTACCACTTTTACAAATATATTTATTCTCGACCACGAACTTATAGTCTTGATAACGCAATTAAGTGTTATTATTGTCTTCATCGTGATGGATATCACTCTCCACTTTGTTATTATTGGTACAACCCAATTTCGAGATATGTGTTTTTAGACAGTTGGTACCCAAGACGATCATATTATTGGTCAAAATATTTACCTATTTGCTATAGTTCAATAATAAATCAATCTCCTTATTATTTCAGATATTTTTGGAATGTAAGTATAAAATCTATGTTTTAAAATGTTACTCTCATTCAGTGTTGGGATGAACTCAAACCTATTTGGAATTCTTACAAGTCTTCATGACGCTTAAGTAAAAATCTCTGTAAAATTTAACTGAATTTTCGACTGAAAAATGTCTAACGTTTGTTTAGATTAAACTACCGATCATACGTCCATTATAATTAAAAACTTAAAAAAAAACTCGAAAAATCTCTACGCTTAAAGGAAAGAGAGGTTATAGAAAAATAGTTTAATTTTGTTAAAATATCAAAGACCGTTATAAAATCGATTTGGGATTCGGGAAAAAGGTTGTACAAATCTTGTCACAAAGCGTTACCAAAAATATTTTTATTCATAAACATGCTCAAAAAGCTTTATTTAATAACGATTTGTTAAAAATCATGAGACAAAGACTAATTAATTTTATTTTTAAACCGGCGATGTTATAATATGCAGTGTTTATCCAATTTTAATGTTTATACTATTACCGCACCAATATTGATTTTATTTATTTATATTTATTAGTAACGTTTAGTTTGTACACTATATATTAGTTTTATTACCAACTTTCTATTTCCACAAGATATGAATCATTTTACAAAAAACAATTGTGAGATCAGATTATTATTTAAAAGTGCTCGCTCTTTCAAAAATCTAATTATGAAAAACTCAATAAAAAAGCGTAATTAAATATTTTTTTTTAAATGTAAGATTCCAAATAATTTGATAATTGATCCTTACACTAGCGCCAATAAACAAACGGAAATCTCTTAAATAAAAATGTTTAAAAGATTTCTTTAAATACTTGTTAAATAATGCTCTTCATTCAAGGCATTAGCATTAATAATATACCTAATAAATAAAACTACTAATTTCATTTTAACTTAATACTGTATAGATTAGTTTAGTTTAGTATTATTTAATGTGTAATATCATAATAACCTATACCCATTTCAGATTTTTGATGATGAAACGAGGCTAATTCGAGCACAGACGGCGTCTCTTTTGAAACAAGTTCATCTTCCAATACCTAGAATCAGAACGTGGCCTATCACTCCTTTAAACAGGTAAAATTTTAAAATTATTTATTTTACTGGTACATTTTAATGATTAGTTTCTTAAAACGAATACTTTAGTGATTAACATTTTAACACCTTATTCAAGTTCAAATCTTGCATGGGTGCTATTATATATAGCGTTATTAGACTGTAATTTTTTTTATGTTTGACCACCTAAATTATTGTTGTTTTTTTTTACAAGTTTACATGTTTCGTACCGACCTGTATATTGTTTTAATATTAAGCAAGTGGAAGGTCTTTATTATTAAAATCAAACTAAAATTTAAGGCTATTTTGATAAAAATAATAAAAAAATTGTGGCAAATTTAATAATAATGCAGGCAAAATTACTAACACGAAAATTTTTGCTTTCAATTGTATATTTAAAATTTACCATATTAACAGTTTATGAAAAATTTACAGAAAATTAGTGAGGTTTTATTTTATTTTTATTTTTTAATTTTTATACCAATAGTTTTTTTAAGCTTGTTTGCTCACACATTTACAGTAATACTTTTTGTCTTCTTTGAGATATATCCTGACCCCATCAAAATATACTTTTAATTTTAAGATCTTACATTTTGATGATATACGGCAAATCATTTTTGTAGGTAAGTTTCTTATAACCAGAAAACAAAAAAACAAAATATTTTTGTGAGATTTTGGAAAAATTACTTTCATATATTGATGAACCTTCAACAGGCGTGTTGTTTTCTCTATTGTCTCATTAATTTCAGCTGGGAAATGCTATTTTTCCTCAATTAGTGGAGAAAGTAATTTTTAACACAACAGCAAACAAAATCACGGACATAAAAAAGTAGAAAAAATCATATATATAACACGTAGGAAGTTAGAAAAATTCCTTACTTATGTACACTCATGAGAACATCTTTTATTTTTCCCACTTGCAACATAAATAGCTACAATAAACAAGTAGCTAGATGAAGACCATTTACACCAAAAATCTCCAAAAAACTTTCAAAAAAAGAAAACTAATAATACAGAGATTTCTAAAAAAACATTTTTTATTACATACAATATATAGCTCGCTATAAATGCATATTTTTCAGATATGGGGATTTCAAGTCTCTACCAGCTAAATACAGCAATGACACTTACATCCACAAATTACTGACAGTATCACCGACCTCAAAAATTGAATACGCTACATATTACACGGAACCTGTTAAAAAATATATTGGTGAGTTTCGAAAAGTTTATTGATATTTTTGCTTTTTCGCTATCTGCTTTTATTGGCTTTTATAACCGCTGTTCCATTTATTCAAAAGGTTGTAGTTTGATTTTTAATAGAATAAATGTTGATTCTACAAATGAAGTATTATAAGTGAGAATTCTAACAAACATTTAAATATTACATCTTGTAGTGTAGCTAATTGTAAGTATAGTAAATATAACAAAATCAGTTGCAACAGTGGCTAACAATCACACTTGTATCATCTTTCATTAGAAGGTAGATCTATTTTGTCTTTCTTAATTCACTTGTGTAAAGTTCAGGAAGAAAACACATCACTTTTCATGGGTCAAACTTACAAAAACCTCAAATTACAGTAATATTTTCTCAAAAAATTAAACATGCAAGTTGTTGCACCGTCTAAAAATTGCATCACAAATTAATCTAATTTTTGTCATGTTGATTTAGTTAATTTTTTACTAGATTTTTGATATAATGCGGGTAGAAATCAAAAAGGTGTTCTTTTAACATATATTCATCTGTTGTGTTTTCTTTTGTATCACATTTTGTTCAAACTGTAGTCATTTGAGGTAGTAGTCATTTCTCTATTAATTTAAACCTGCACTTCAACCATGAATCCTTCTCCGAATGGAAAGAAACTCATCGTCGATCAGCAAGCTTTCACCAATCTATTAGCGCTTTGAATGGTAGTGCTAAAAAGGCAATAACAAAATTGCAGTGTGTGTGACTGTGTGACTTACCTTGAGTTTGACTACCACAGGCCAAGGTCATCTATCGTGTGTCTCATATGCAGGGGACAAAGGCTACAGTCGTCGTCGCCCATTATCAATTTATGAGGATGCAATCAGAAATGATATCCAGTTGTTAAGTTATTATATAAACAAATTTCGAGAAGAAAAAGCACATCCCAAAGAACCTAAAGGTATAACAAAAGCTTAAAAGTCAGCTCTAGACAATATTAGAAATGCACGCTTTAGATTTAGCACTTAACGCTACATTTGCGGACATAACAAAACCACAATTATTTTTCGTAGTCGTCTCAGTTAGTGATTTTCGTACAATTATGAATAAATAAAGATGTACCTGTACGTATACAGTATATTAACAGTATTAGACCACCGGATACGTATTCGAATAATTTCATGTGGTCATCATGTAAACTGGAGAAATTTTGAACTTTTTAACTGCAATATTATTATATCAATATAAAATTAAAAACGAGCTATTATTACATTTAAAATTTATTATACTTTTCATTTTAACTAAAGTTCAACAATCTTGTACACATGTCAAGCGCAAAAAGCTAATAAAAGCAAAATTAAAAAATATATATATGAAATTCTTTAGATTTAAATCATGCCATTTTAAAAAATTGTTACGTAATATAGTTCGTAACTTGTTACACAATAGATAACAGTAGCAGCAGCATTTTCAAAACAACTTAATTTAATGTTAACACTTTTTTCTGATAGTGCATTATTGGGCCTTCCAAAAGAATTTAGAAGAAATCAATTTTTAAATATTAAAATTATGAGTTTTTTTTCCAGATATTTTTTGTGTTTTTCCTAATAACATTGCGTGGTGAAGCAATAACGTCACACAAAGAACAATTTTGTTCTGAATACAATGTTTTATTATACTCCGTGACGTAACTTTGGCGTCGCGTTTTACAAAAGCCTGCCAATATTTCTAACTAAATTAGAGTAAACGTTAAAATGATGATCTACACTGGTCGTAAGTATTTTAAAATCTCATTCAGATTACAATAAACGAACCTTGGAAGCACAAACCGCCATTGTTACATTATTTTTTCATAAATTTGTTTAGCAACTTTAAACAAAATCAAACTCGAATTTGATCTCATAATGTTTTTTAACTTAAATATTTTTAGGTCATATTAACAAAACTATCAACAAATATAAAAATATTTATTTTATATAACGATATATTCATAAATAAAATGTACGTACCTATTTTAAGGCAATTTCAAATTCAGTAGAAACATTTTTGATTTAGAAAATGTCAATAAATTTTGGTTTTTATGAACCATGTAAATATATTTCAAAGTGCAACTTATAAATGTTTATAGATTTTTTTGTCCAAAAATTTTTTAAACCTTTAAATATTTCTATTTATCAAAATGAACATACCTACAAAAATCTCAATTATCAACTTTAATAGAAATAGCAAAACTTAGAAACCAATAAAGCTTATTAAAAATTTCAGATGCAGGGAAGGTCAAGAACAGGAAAATAATTTATATTTTATTTTATCGCTTTATCTAGCACATTGTTTGTTTGAGAGAACAAAAATTTTTTGTCTAAATAGTAATATATATAACAGTATAAAAATTAGTAATAAAAAACAAATGAATTAGCTTGAGCATTCTATGTTGTACGAAATGCATTAAAATCGCCATAGCATATTTATTCAAAATACCACGTGAAATACTGAATATTATGACCCAAAAAACATTTAATATCGATCAGAAACAAACAAACAAACACAATACATCCTGAAATTATAATTTACGATTAAAAATATGTGGAACATAATAATGTGGAAAAATTGATATTCTATGTCGAATGTATAAAAAAAAAAGGGATTTTATGCTCTGCTCCGTGCTCCTTTCTTCAGAAGAGCACAGTAACTTAGTAACTAAACGGCACCAAACAAAATTCATCTAAAAAAATAACAAAATAAAAGCAAAACAAGTTTTTATAAAAGATACGATGGAGTTAGAGATAAATAGAAAAATATAATTTCATAAAAAGTTAAACGTTATTTTGACACTGTATGTACTGTAAGTTTTAATCAAATTGACATTATCAACTTCAGCGCTAGACGGTAATTAAAAACGTATAGTGTTATACATGTGTACATGTAAAAATGTTTACCCTATTTTCTTAAATTTAAATTATTCTAAGTTAATTAATTTAATTTAATTAAATTCATCAATAAACCTTTTTTTTAATAATAAATTAGTATAATAATTGTATCTCTATACATTTGTTATCCATTTGGTAAAATTGTTCATTTTAAAACCTCCCAATTAGTTTCAATTTACAAAATCTCTTAATTACAAGATATGTCAAAAGAGTTAAGTTTAGTTTTCCTCTTTCTTTTGACTTAGCAGTTACAATGAAGACCGTCGATCTAATAACTTAGCCTAAATTAGAAGTCGTATATTTTATTGTAAATAAAACCAACAAACACAGTACGGACGTAAATTTCTAAAATGCCATGAATGAAGTTAACACATACTGTGGCTTGGCATAGTTTCCAAGATTTTAAAAATATATTTTCAAATAAAAAAAAAAACATTTAAAAATACTTTATATTGACAGATTACCAACTGAAAAAACTTAATTCAAAGTTTTCCAAAAAGAGCTTAAAAATGAAACATAAAAATCTAAAATCTATTAAAATATCAACACCAGACTGAAAACCATAAAATGGTTCAAAGATATAGTTTTCTATTTGGAACTCATCCAAAACCAAATGATAAATATTTGATACTACCCTACTTGGCAAAGTATACAGTACAAACCATATTTTTAATTCACACATTAATTAAGAATTTGATTCATTTTTCACAGAATTCTCAGTTATAAAAAGTTAAAAATTGTTTTTCCTGTAAGAGCGGAACAAACATCACGTCATTTTCTGACGAAGTTTGAATTTCGTATTTTTAGTCCACCATATAATAATAGTTCAACATGGGATGCCAGATATTTCAAAATAGTTGTTTAATTTTTTTGACACTTACGAATATTACTAAAGCGCTCCTGTTGTTTAACATTTCGGTCTACGTTCTCGAGTAACGAAGTAAACACATTCCTTTTCTCTGTGTTGAAAGTTGCATTCCTACTTACTAAAGAATTCAAGAATGCGAAACAAATTGACACAAAAGCTTAATTTTTGTCAGTTAGCATATTTACAACATGAACAGTATTGTATGCTGTATATGATTTTAATTTACCCGTCTAAAGATATTTTCCGATTGATAGATGTTAGAAATCTGGCCAAAATTCTGAATAATTCTCAAACAGATGTTTATGTAAAATATTACAAGATTCCATGAAGAGGCAACATTCCAACGCTATTTTATCTGTTCTTGAATGACCTGGCACACGTGAAATGAATAAATAAATTTGCAGCATCATTTACTAGTATTAATTTTATCAAAGTTGTATTTAAAAATATTCCGGCTTTCTGTGACCACATGATCAATATTCAATCTTAAATTTAAGTTCAAGTAATAAAAGGCATATTATAGCAGAATTATATCTAAAGAAGGTACATTACCGTTTAAATATTCTAAATGTCGCTCATTTTTATAAAGACATAATTGCACATTCGCATTTAGCCTCAGCAATTCACCTTCAATGGCTAAAATGGGCATTATTTGCAATTCTTTTGCTAACAAGCTTTTATTTATATTATTGGTTTTTCTTTGCAGTTGGAAATGTAGAAGAAAAACAGAAAATTGTTGAAATTACCGAATAATCCACTACTGACTCCTTTTTTGAACGCGACACATAAAAATATGTGCAATTACGATATCCCATGCTTTTTATTAATTAAAAATAAGTCTACTTTGTTTGATAATATACCTAATAATTTAAACTGAAGTATTTCAAATTTGTTCTTACGATGGATATTGGAAGTTGGTTTTATTAACGTCATTATCGATTTTGTTTTGAACAACGATTTTTAATAATATTTTAGGTTTCTAAAGCACAAACACTGCCTAAACTGGCTTATTTAATTCCACTTTTTTTGTACACACAGAACACACTGTATACACGGGTCTGTATTAAAGCTTAATTTGATTCAAATTGTAGGTTTTCAAAAAAAGGGACGTAAGTATTGAAAGTATTGAATTTTTAACACTAACAAAGGAAAATGGGCAGTTACACAAACAAATGGGTATATAAGTATTGATCCACAATCTATTTTACAGTTTTGTTAAAATCCAATAGTTTTACCTTGTTTTCACATAAACAAGGTATCGCTAATTTCAGACCTGTGTTATAAATCACACATTAACTTATGCCACTGTGACTTTAGGACATTTATTTTTCCATGTACTTACAATACTTTTTTATGTTATGTTCAATAAATAAATCTTATTTTATCATAACTTGTTTTATTTGTATTTTTTAGCGTTGCTTTTTAACAAACTCTTGCTGTAATGCGAAATATCTCTTGTAGTCTCTTTCAGGGTCACACTAGACGTTTTTGATGTTTTTTATTTATTTTTTTATTATTGCTTATTTCTAGCAATAATGGGTGATTTTTTGCTAACAATAAATTAAGTCTTTTAAACAAACTACCGTAAATAAAGCCTGTAAAATCTATGGCACTGGAGCGAAGGACACCAAGCACATCGTTTACGTAAGTTTAAGAGAAAAAATTATAAATAATAATAATAACTAAATTTAAACATTTAATATTCTAACTTCTTTAGCTTGTAAGATTGTATTTGTCTAATAAATTTAAATGTTTAATTTCACAATATTAGACAATTACTAGTTCACCATAAACATAATGTGCAAAACGTACCGTTAAAATTATTATACATTTGCAGTTCCTTTGTCTGCAAGTCGTCCATCGCGAATCTTCTCGGTACATAAACCCCTAGAAGATCCCGTTGGTCAAGAGATTAAAGATTTGAGGGAAGCAAGAGCAGCGCGTCTTGCGAAAATTTATGAATCTGATGACAAGCCACTGCCTAAAGTTGATAGCACATTAAAATCTAAACAATTAAGAGAAGAAGCCCGACTTGCTGAAGAAAAGTATAGTCCATAATATTGTTTCATCCACGAGATTTTAATATATTCAATATTTATAGAGCTATTGCTGAAGAGAAGGCACGAAAGGATCTTCAAGCAAAAAAAGAAGCGGAAGCAGAAGCAGCAAGGAAAGCCGAACTAGCACGCCAGGAGCAGCTTGCAGCTCAAGCCGCTGCAGAACGTGCAGCGGAACTAGAGAGACAAGCAGAGAAAGCTCGCCAGGAAGAACTTGCAAAGCAGGTAATTATTATCTATATTAAGAGGTATTTATAAAGAGATTATGGGGCATATACCATGCAACAGACGTTTAAACAGGCGATGTGTTGACAGCTGACAACGTTTATTACAAAGAACCTGCTGACATTTTGATTCATATTCATATTTCGAATCATATTGCTCATGACTCGAAAATGCTCAGAAAATGCACGTACTTTTAGTTTTACATTTATACATTTTGCATATTATTTTAAATTTATGGATCTAATGGCAAATTTATTATTTGTATATTTATATAGGAATAAAAAAGATAAATTCCGAAATCAATGTGAAAAATTTATATTTTCTACAAAATCTAGTTAATAGAAAAAAACTCAAAAAGTATCAAAATATAATGCACGAAAATAAATGGAAACTTTGAAAAAGAATCCTAACATTTAAAAAAACTTAAATGTTCAACAACATAAAAGATTGGTGTTGTGTTGTGTGTCGTAAAATTTTACCAAAATTTTTCTTACCACATAATTGTGCATTTTTTCTGGTTTATTTTAGTCACATTTACAAAATCTAAATAATTTGAAGATATTTTGAGAACTAGGTTTTTATTTTTTATAACTGATATATCCAAAGTATTTATCAATGTATTATATAAATTCCAATTATCTGACATTTTCAATAATTTAACAATTCTACAAAATTGAAAAATTTAATAAGAATTTAATTTTCAGAATCAAAAACGTCAAGAATTATGAATCTCTTCAGTTTTAAAAAATTCTAATAATTTTTTCAAGCCATTTAATTTATACCTACAGTTTGTTTTAAAAATTATTTCGAAAAACCTAAGAACTTGCAAATTGTTTGGTTTTACAATCCAAATTTAAGGATTGTTTAACATTTTTTCAAGTTTTTGAAGTTTAAGCAATTTTAGAATGTTAATTATTTTTTATCCAAAAAAAGATTTTTTAAATTTTTATTATTCTTCTAAATATGTAAATAATAAATTTTAAATTGTAAAAATCTGCAAATTAAAAAAATATCAACAAAAATACGATTCTAAAGATTCGTCTTCTATTCTAATCATTCTAATCTATTATTATTTATCTAAAATTCACTTTTTAAATGTTTGTGAATAAAATAAACTTGGTTTAACATACTTATTCCTCTTTTTTGTCTTCAGGCTGAAATAGAAAAAGCCCGCCAACTCGAAGAAGAAAGAATTCGCCAGGAGGAACAAAGACGCCTAGAAGAAGAAGCTAAAGCAGAAGAAGAACGTAAGCAACTACTGCGTCTGGAGGAAATTGCTAGACAAGCAGAAGAAGAAAAAGAAGCCGAGCTTGCACGACAGGCGGAAGAACTTGCGGAATTAGCAAGACAAGAAGCCGAGCGTGCTGAATTAGAACGTAAAGAAAGAGAAGAAAAAGAAAAAGCTCAAAGAGAAGCTGAACTAGCCGAGCTTGCCCGCCAAGAAGCTGAACTAGCCGAATTAGAAAAACAAGAAAAAGAATTGGCTGAGTTAGCCAAGCAGGAAGCTGAATTAGCAGCAGCTGCTGCATCAGAAGAAACTGAACAGGTATCTACAAAAAACTAAATGAAAACAAACCTGCTAAAGTAATTGGATTACAGAGTTCAGCCCCAGCTGAAGAAGAAGCAGTCGAAGCAGGAGAAAGCCAAGAAACCGCAGAACCAGTTGTAGAAGAAGTTACCGAATCGCAAGAAGATGTCGGTGCTTCTGAGGTTCCAAGTGAAGAAGTTGCCGAACCTGCTCCTGCTGTTGAAGAAGCTGCTTCACCTGAAAGTGAAGATGTTCCACCGTCTGAAGAAGCTGAAGAATCGCCAGTAGATGAAGCGGCAGCTGAATCAGAAGAATAAAAAATATTTACGTTATATAATTGTTCTAATATACACATACAGTCGGTGCCAGTGGCATCAATTCACTCTTTAAAATAAATTTTATAAAAATCGATAGGGGTGCAGTTGTGGAAAAACGTGCTGAAATTATTTACGTTGCTTCTGAAGAAACTAAACAGTTTTAATTTAAATTAAAAGTTTTAAAATGTTTTTACACCAATTTATTTCTCATGAAAATAATTTGGCTATTTTTCTTAATTTTCACATATTATGTATGAGCAAAATTCAAAAAAGCCAAATTTCAAGTTTTTGAACGAATTGATTTTACTGGTACTGACTGCATATTTACAAAACTGCCGAAAAATTTCTAAAAGAAATAGAAAACGTTTATAAAAATAAGATAATTTTTATCGGTGGACACGTGCTTTTAATACAATTGTTCAATTTGCAAGACAATTATGATATTTTTTCCTATTGAATTAACTTTCTGTTTTATTCTAATTGTTTTAATAAATATACACTTATGACAATGTTATTTACATTTTTATTTTTTTCAGCTTCAGCTTCTTTAACTCGGTCCAAAACTTTTTAAATGTTCAAATGAGGAAATTGTACTAAATTTGCAACAAATTTCCAGAAAATTTTAAAATATTAAAGCTCTCTGGCAACTCTAAATATCTGAGGATTGAAAAATTTTAAATCTTAAAAAAATAAAATCCATAATTCTAATGTTAATTTTACTAAAACTCAAAATTTTGAAGCAACTTAAAAATCTTGTACTAGATATGCATACCCATGTTTAAAACGAAATACTATCAAAATTTATCGAAACGCAATAACTGAGTAAACATAGACTCCACTAAAATTTTTAAAAGCCATTTTTTAATAGAATTTTTTTTTTTGAAAATGGTGTCTAACAACCAATTTGGTATTTGAAGCAGAAGTTAAAAAAATGCAATTCAGGTTTTAAAAATGCAGCTAGGTAAATGTCAAAAAAATGTACAACTAAACAAACAAGCCACATAAAACTTCGTATACATAACATTAAGTTTATTAGAATAAAATTTTAATTAATAAAAAAGCACCTTATAAAAACTAAAAAAATTGGTCACTAGTTAAAAGCCAAACAATGATAAAAGAAACTATAAAACAGAAATAAAAAAAATTGAAAAGATTAAAAAGCTGCAAATTGAAAAAGAAAAAGCGGTGCTTAAAAAACAAAATAATTTAAAACAGCGTTAAATTTTATAAATAACAATAATATTAAGCCCGAAAGTTTTAGGTGAGCTACTTTGGTATAAACCAAGGCAGCTCTCTTTATTGGTATTTTTTTAAGTTACCATAATTTAATTTGTTTTTGTAAAAAACACTTTTTTTGACATTTAATATGACAGACAACGAAAGATGTAATATTTGTTTAAAATCGGTTGAATGCCTACAAAACAAGGATTTGCACAAAATCCATCTGGATCACACAAATATCGTGCAAAATAGTCTTGAAGAAATACACGATTACACGTTGGAAGACGAAATAAGATTACTTCAAACAAAAATTTTAGAATTAGAATCTCGTCAAAGCAAACTAATGAGACAGATGCAAAAAAGTAATCTAGAGTAAGTTTCATTCCTATATGAATTCTAAATACTGTGTAAAATATTGTTAGTTTAGAACACGAACGACGCAAAGTGACACAGCTAGAAAGACAACTAGAGTTTGCTAAAAGCAATCAGTTTATTTTTAAAAATCTTAAAGATGTTAATCAGAAAACAAAATGTAACACAGCCGAAGAGACAAAAATTGTTGAAGTACGAGATAAAAGTGTCCAAACTTGGACGGGAGTACTATGTAGAGCATGTCTAGATACCGAAAAATTGAGATCTGAATTAGAGAAGACCAAAGGAGAATATAACGACTGTATTCTAGTTAAACGGTACTTGTAAAATTTAGTTTTTCAATTAACGCCAAATACTTTTTAGGAACGCAATGGACAAAATAAATGAAACCATTCAAACACTGAAAGGTAATGTTTAGAAATATTCTCTAAAAATTACTAAAAGAGATACTGGACATTTTACAATAAATAATATTCCTACAATGTTTAGTTATGGTCATTTAGTTTTTTATTATTCTAAAATGTGGCCGTAAATGGTATTAAAACGATTATAAAAAGGTCTTCTTGTCGGAAAACTTCAGACAGTACCTCCGAGTTTGACGATCTACAAATTGACATTAACCTATTTCAATTTTCGTTGTCAAGACTGTCTTCAAATGTTTTGAATCAATTCGCTAAACTTTACTTCGTTCTTGTCAATCAAAATTTTACAATGAATTCTGCTATTCAACACGGTTTTAAACTTCTACAACATAACGTGTTAGTCCATATATATTCGTCTCCAAATTTCATGATGGAAACTTGTATCAACGTGTTCATGTGCATTTTTCATTGTTTATTAATACTAGAAATTACTGCAATAATTAAAAAACTAAACCTGCCTTCAATGAAAGTGCAAGCCAAACGCTCAGTCGGTATGTGTCTATGTATCCTAACTACAATTTACAGTTCTAAGTAATTCCAGATTCGAGTGTTAAAATTAAACATTCTGACTATCAAAATGTCATTCGAAATCATCCCGACTTGGGTGTGGATGTGGTTTTTAAAGAAAATAACGTATTGGGGGATGAGTGGGATACTTCAACAAAAATTAATAAGATCCTCTCAACAACTTTAAGCGAATATATAAGACGTGATGCGAAGAACTTTAAATCAGAGCTCAATGAAAAAGAAAGTGATCAAAAATTGGGAAATATTGACAAGTTGTATGAATATCTTTTTCACGAACCTCATTTAAAAAAACGTGAAAAACCTCTTACTGGTATTGAGAAGATTGAACGAACGGAAGTAGTACGTTTACATTAAATTGTAAAAGACTTTATCTGTAAATAAACTGGAGAAAATGTAACAGTAATAAACGACATATTTACAACAAAATTGTGCTTTTGCTAACTTGACTCTATAGTTTAAAGTGTTTTAGAGTAATTGAATGGCCACATCGAATAAAGAGTTTCGCGCGTGACCTACACTCAAAACAGCATAAGTGAAGATACATTTTTTTTATGATAAAATAAAAAAAAAGTTTAAATTACGATTTTCCAGAAAAAGCGAGGAGTTTTTAAAAAATGCTAATCAAACAACAAAATGTTGAACAATTGTTAGACAGAAACATGTCTAACAATATTAAGGAAAAGACGATTTTATTATTTTGAGGTTACGCTCTGGGCGCCTGAATTACGGCGCGGTTTGAACATTGGCATTTTTCGAACATATAAGTGAGTTGTGGTTTAAATTTTCATTCGTATTACCAACTATTTGATTGACAAATTTTCTTATTTTTTTTCTCACGATATTTTCGCTGCTTTCTACTGGTCTTTTATCTTTTATTAGGAACATTAAGAAAAAATGGGTTTTTAAAGAAACGTAAAAAATACCTAACATTTTTATTGATTTCATGGTAAAACTTACTCCCTTTTTCAGAAATAAGTCTCATTTTGGATTTTTTTTAAATTCGTAAATGTCCAAAGTTATTTCATATGTAAGCATTAAAGTAATGAAATTTATTTGCCATATTCTGTCTTATGTTTTAAGATCCCGGTTATGTTAACAATAAAAAAAAGAAATGTTTCCATTTATTAATAAATTTATTGCCAAAAAATTTGTGACTGAGCTTATGTTATATTCTACTTGTCTTCTTGTCTTTGTTGTGAAATGAATCTTTAAAACAAAATAAATCAAAATGTTCAACAAAATAATTATAAAACCATCCAAAATTGTATGCTTGCCAAACAGACATCTACAAAAGTTACAATAGACAACTAACCACATTTTTAATTGACACTGAACGTGCCCTTTTTAACATGGATTTATTGTCAACAAAATCAGAAAGGTAAAAAGTTTCATATACTATTTGAGGGACCAAGGAAGAATACTTATTCAGTTTGTCAATCCAAAATTTGTGAAAACGAATAAAAAAATATTGTTATTTTGCATTATGCTGATACACCATAAACATTTTTTGACTTATTGCGTACGTAACTACGCGCATCGCGCACTCACTATCTAATCGCTGTCTTGTCCTTAATATTGGAACAAATTGTTTGCAACTACATCAAAAATTTCTCGACGCTTCGAATGAACTAATAAAACAATTAAAATAAAAATCAAACGAAATATAGGAATTTAAGTGTAAAAATCTGCCAATTTTTCGTTGAAAAAATTCCAGTTTTGATTTTTTTACGAACCCTATAACTTTTATATTTGTTTTCCTTGTTTGCATTTTTATCCTCTTTTCTGCTCTCCCAAGTTAAGGTCACGCGAGACACCCCTAATTCGATGTGGATCTCCGGCATCACATTTGGCGCGTAAATTTGTCGGTGTGCGACAAGGATAGCAAAAAGATGTTTGATTTATTTACTAGACAGCAACAAGGACAGTGAATAGATCGTCGGCCATTTGCACAATAGTAGGTGTTCACAGCCAATTTCCAAAAATATTGTGAGAAATTAAAAATCTTACGGCCAATCCCTCTTTGGAAGGCCACAAAATGTAATTATCATTAAATTAAATGACTACAACCAGAGCCTTACATAATAAAAAAATATAATTACTAACATAATTATAAATGACAATTTATTTAGACAAGTGACAATCCTTAATGTAGATTATAATATAAAACCCCAGATACATTAAGAACGGTGAATACAGTACGAGCCAAAATAACAAAATCAGTTTAACAAAAAAAAAAGCCGTTGAAAATAACTAGCTTTGCTGTAAATGGACAAAAGTTTCTCAGGTACTGTATATGATTGACTTAAGTAAAAACAAGTTATTTTATATTACAATCGACACACACAAAAGGCAAAATTATGCCCTATCGAGTTTAAAGGCAATAACTAAATATTTTTCAATTTTATGGCAATGTACTATTAAAATATATTTGTACAAGTTTATACAAAAATGATGAAATTTAAATGTTTTATGTATGCATGTTTAAATTTTAAACAAAGATTCATTCATAAAGATCTTGTTAGTAAACTAACAAAGTTGTATGCTAGACTATATTTATGTAACTCTGTTTACAGAGGAGTACTATAACTATTATACATTTTTTTGTGAAAATTTAAGCAAAACTGCTCTTTACAACCTGTTCTAATAGTAATGTACATATTGTTGCAAAAAATAGTGTTCAAAATCCTCCTTGGTAATGTCCTCTCATATTACCTCGCGGCTTGTGATGCATTCTATTAGGTGTACCTCTACCAAAGCCCCGACCTCGAAAGTTACTAGCTCCGCGAAATCCGTAATTTCCACGTCCTCTACCTCGTTGAATTACACGATTATTATACACTGCACTTCCCCTATGTCCCCTACGAAAATTATAATTCACATTACAGTTTTGTTGTTTTGGTATCCAATTATTAGATTGTAGATGCGGAGGCAGAACGTTGGTCAAATGCGGTGACATATGAGGCGGCGGTTGTTCCATATTGGGCATAGGATCGGGGTCTTGTAAATTCGCGGTAAATTCATTCGAATTGAGTTCATTATCGAGATCGTCAAGAAAAGTGTTAGCATCGACATCGTCCGGAAGATCTGGAAAAGGTGGCGGCGGCTTTAATATCGAACTGTTAAGAATCCTATTATCGTGATCCACCACAACTTTTAGATTTTCTCGATGATCTTGATGTTGGTCTTCATTTTCATCTTCACTTAGTTCCATATCGATACTTTCGATGTTATCTAACAGTTTTCTAGGAGATGCTATCTGTTTCTTAACAAACGGATTTGAAGCCATCATAGCTTTAGTTGGAGGAGGTGGTGGAGGAGGTAATTTTAACTGTTCAATGTTGAAAGGCGGTAATCTATAATCCTGGTCTACACTTGGTTGCACATCTGTCCGATAGTCCTTAAGAAAACAAATAATATACGTATAGACGAAATACTGTGTTCCAGTATATACCTTATCAACGGCTGATGGGTTCCAAATATTTGATTGAGAAGAGATATTTGAATTTGTGTCCGCTGGAGAGCCGGTTAAACTTATTAAGTTTCGATGATCGACGTCTTTCCCTCGTCTTCTTGCATCCTCTGGAAGAATAAAATAAATAAAAATTAATGTGCCTAAAACTGTTTATGTCATGGTAACTATAGTATAACTAGTGAGTTATTAATATTACTCACTTCGCTGAGTAATAGTACCATACCTCCCAAACCGAAATTCTTTCTATTTTTAACATTTTTTATATTAAGGTTGGAAATTGTGGCCTTTAATTCTATACTCCTCAATTAATTATTATTATTATTATCAACTTTCAAAGTGTTAGAACAATTATTTGAAATAATTGTAAATAAGTTTTATTTTGGAAGTTTCATAGATTTGGCAAACTGCAAATGAACGTCTTGAGTTAAGGTGGCAACATCGTAAGTCTGAGCCTTCTAGTTTACGTCATTTAATCTTAAAAAAGCTAAAAAACCTTTAAAACCTTTATCACTTTTTCAACCTCAATTGTTCTCAAAGTCGCTATCAGAAAGACAACTGACACATTTGCAGTTTTTAATTTAGATTTATATTGCCAATAAAACTGTGTATCGTTTCATTTTTATCTCGGCTAACTACCTAATTTTTCGACAAAATTGATGTTGACGATAAAGCGTATTGTAAACAAAAAAGTATACAAACCTCCGTGAAAAGTTTCATTTCAGTTTCTACATAAACTTCCTTACATCTCGATTAACTATCTAATATCTTGACATAAATGAAACACTTTCCACTTCGTTATGTAATATACTATTATAGTAGTATATATTATATAATTTGAAGCTTTGGTAAGACACAAATTAAAATATATTTTTTGTCAAGTAATTAAAATGTGTTTTTTTAAACACTTATTTATTTTTGTAATTTTCTCTATATTTCATTTTTGTTTTATAAAAAAAAAACTGCCTGCGTACCTGCACAATAGGAAACTCTAGTATCTTAAAAATTTAAACGTTTTGACTAGAACAAATTGCAGAAAAATTATAATGTAGTCTAAATGTCTCAAGAGACAAAATTTCATTAGAATTACAGAAAAAAATTGATGGGCCACTTCAACCTGTAATTTAGCATCATTTTAATTTTGATGCTTACATAAAATTTACCTAATCACTAATTGCTTACTCTCCAAATTCAAAAATAAATAAAATAAACACAATATTGACCAAACCTTAATTGTTATTAGATACAACTTTTATTATGTTATTCCTTTCATACGTAATTTTAAACAAGTCGTATATTTTATTGTCGACTTAAACAAACAACAAACGGCAAACATCATTCTGCTGAATATACGTTTTTTTTAAGGTTACGCCCTTTTTCTTGTACTAATTTTAATGATTTGAATATTTTGTGTTTTACCTCAAGTTGTTTATTTAGGTTCAGAACGAATAAAGTTCTAAAGATTCACAAAAACAAAGCACAAACCTTAAAATTTCCCCTTAAACAAAAACTTTTTTTTTCAGGAACAGTAAAATTGGTTGTACTACTTTCTATAACAAATGTATCCAATACTTGAAACACAAATTCCGCCACTCTGAGATTTTGCTATTGAAAATGCCAAATATCAAAAAAAAAACTTAATCATTCAAAATATACAAATGTTACAAAACTTACCAAGTTCAGATGATAAAGGATGAAGAATTCTGTGATCAACATCCGCTGCACCACTGGTAACACTGTTATCATGATATTCAACTCCTTCTATGTAACCTTCTTTTTCAAAAATTGGTGGGCTTTCCGGCGTATCAGTATCAAGGTGTGGTTGGGTCCAACTAGCATCTGGTTCCCACGTGTCGGGTTCCTGTTCTGGATTATATTCTTCAGAGGAAGAAAATGGATTTGATCCATTTGGAGGATCAAAACTTCCTACTCCAGATTCAAAACCTATAAATAATGAGTTACGAAATCAATGAGCACGGACGTTTATAAAAAAAAAAGTTTAATATGGTAATCTGATGGTTTAACACCATTGTCAGCTTACCATAGTTGCCTTTATCAGTTGGGGTGTAGCCATGATAAGGATTTTCATAATCCGATTTGGCACTAAACGGAGGCATCGGTGGTGGTAATAAAGGCAAATGACCTCCTTCTTGAAATTGATAAGGTGCCGAATCAGTAGGTGTTTCTAGTGGAGGAGGTGGAGGTTGACTAATAGATTGTAATACATTAGAAATGTCAACATTTAAACTGTAGTTGCTGTTTGTTACGTCTGTTAAAGTAGGATTTGTTGCTGTTTGAGTGTTGGTGAAGAGAGACGAGGCATTCAAATTCTATAAAAAAAAAACAGTTGGTGTTCAATACGATTAATACACAAGAACAGGAATTTTCAGCTAATGTTATATAAAATATGAAAAATTTGAAAACGTTACTGAAGTTAAAATTTTGGGGTCTAATTTGTAACTTTCCTGTTTATTTAACAGGTTGTTAAAATTTGTAACTATGGCACTGACCAATCAAATTATCGTATTTACAATTTTAATAGCTTGTTAAAAAGTAAAATTTACAGAATACGCCCCATACTACTTACACATTCTATTCTGTCCATTTTAACAATCTATTGAAATTCGTAGCCGTGATATTTACAAAATATTTTAATTACAATTTTAACACTTCTTTTAAAAGTTACAGAATTGGCCCCTTTATTAAATAACTTAGACTTACCTCGACATTAAAATTTGAACCAATAAAACTTGTGTAACCATTAGCAACAAAGCTTTGCGCTTCTGTCGTTGGTGGAGGCACAGGATTATAATACCCCGCTGTAAATGATACTGCAGAATTGTAATCAACAGCTGTATCTGAAAATTTCAAATTTATGACACCATAATCTTATTTACTAAAAAATTACTTTTTGATTTGATATCATTGTCATCAGGCAACTCAATATCACAATCAGGACTAGGTGAGGGGGCGTTAATGTCTGGTGATGGAACTGGACTGGCTAATGTAGCCTTATGCTCCTCTAGTTTTCTTTGGAATGATTTAACTTTATTGCCAAAAACCTTGTATGCCTAAAAAACAGATTTAAAATATTGAAAATAAAATTGTGGTACTTACATTTGCTACTACTTTAACATCCCTTTTGTCTTTATCTAAATGGTTGTTGGCTTGCTTAAGGACAGAAATATTTGTAATTCTACATTTAATTTCAGCTTTTAGAGCATTGATATAGCCTTCTAAATGTTTAACATAAATTTCTAACTCCTTTTCCACATCGTCAACATGAGCACGTTCTAAAAAGTGCTTAGATTTAACCCATTAAAAACCAATTGCAACATTACCTTTTAAAGAAACACAGAGAGATTCAGTCTCAATCTGAATTTTTGGGTTATGTTCCTTTAAAACTTTCAATTTCAGATCTGTTTCATTTTCTAATTTAGAACACTGTTTGATTTTGTTAATAACATAGTTTGACTGAAACATAATAGTTAATTAAAAATATATAAATCCCTGTAGATAAACCTGGAATTCATGGGGTTCATCACTTTTAGATGCTGTAGGAACAACACTAATGAGACCACATAAATCGGATATGAATTCTTCATTATAAACACCCCTTTGCTGCCATATATTAAAAATTCTTACAATTTTGTGCTTCACCTTATCGTCACTACAATATAAAACATGTAAGAACAAATAATGTCAAACCTTCTGTTTTAGTTTTCTTACCGGACCAGTGTTGTAGCCTTCTGTAATGCTGTACCCCAACTTTCAACAAACTCAAACTGTTTTCGCTTACTATACTGTATAACATCATTAGCTAAGTAGAATAAGTTCAGTCTTTGTTCAACTTTCACTCTTTTTAACACATTTAACCAAGAACAAACAATTTTTTTATGATGTTGTCTGTTTTCCAAACACCACTTGCAGCAAGCATTTATGTTTTCTTGCGAGTCCTTCAAGGCAGTTAGCCGTTTTTCAAACTGTATTACGTTAAATTCATCAACTTGTGACCCCATATTTGCCAACTTTGCAATCACTTTGATGTTTGCCACAGTAACCTCCTCAAGCTTGTTGATATTGTCAGCATTTTGCCACAAAGCTGTAGAACACTTGCAAAAACTATAAACTGTGCTGAACCCAGGAATTATTGCTACAGTTTTGGCATTTTGAAGTTGCGATGAAAAATGCCAGGGAAACCTTTTTAAGTAGAACTGGAGGTTAAATTTATAATATCTTCTTTCTCGCTGGTTGCTAAAACGGGCGGTATTCGGCAATATAACCTAAACGTTTTGCTGTTTACTCCTAAAAAATGTTGGCTTGTTTAGGATACGCTCAATTTTAATGAAAATCAACAATAAGCCGACAACGACAACCATAATCATAAACTACCATAACCAATCCACTCACATGTCAAAAACAAGCAGATATTCCGTATACTGGACTACGCGAGATTTTAAGTGAACGGTACTGTGGACTATGCGTAGTAAATTTTTAAAAATTTAAACATCGTTTCTTTTTTATGTAGACTATTTTAAATTATGACACAAAAATATATTAAAGTATATTTATATTTCGTTGCATTCTAGCTTAATTGTTAATAAGTCATCTTTAATTCAAATCGTAGTTTAAATAGGCAACCAACGTTGCACCTTTTTTGTTTTTTAACTTTCAAACAAAGAATACGCATCTCTTTTTATCTTATAAAAATTTAATCAAAACATTCCCACGATTAGCCTTCAAAAAAATAACAAACTCATTTCATTACACGAGAAATAATTCATTTATTTACTGCGGGAAAAATCGACCACATTGCCTTGTGACAAATGTAAAAAGACCAGAGAGCAAAATTCGTGTTACGGCTAGGACAAAAACAAACACAAAATGGTGAAACATTTATAGAGAGGGTCAGAAAGCGACTTTCGTGCTGTTTTTTTTTTTAACCGAGTAAAACTCGTTTTGGTATTAGAAACTTTCGGCCGCTGCTTTTATTATCGTAAAACTAAACCCGCAGCAAATTAAAGCGTTCAATTATGTCTTCACAATACAATTCTGATATAGATACTATCAGATTAATAACAAATTTAGCATGTTCGTGCGTTCGTTCTGTGCAATAAATAGCGTTTTTTTCGGCGAGACTTTGAAAAAATTACCCGTTTCTGCTTTAAAAATAAAGCCTAATGTGCAAAATGCATTTTTTTCTGTAGGAAATCTCGAACACTGGCATTTTAACTATCCTATACAAGTAATACATTGTACAAGAAAACACACTTTAAAATCACCTAAGTTTAATTTTCATGTTTATTTTGTAACTTTATTATTATAGTACATAGTGTTAGGGGATTTCCTATTAGTCGGAAGACCCCTAAAAAATGGGCTTTCAATTTATGTAATTGTTTTTGTTATTATCAGCTTGTGTAGCCTACAATTAATAACAACCAGAACAACCCTCGTGAAATGTTTTTTAATTATAAACTGCTTTATCGTGCGACATATAAAACAAATAGTAAATAACAAACATGGTTTGAACTTCGTGAAGTCACACACTTCACACAATAATGTTTCTCTGTTCAGCATACAATTATGCATACTTGATAATGTATGTCGGAATGTCGGAGCGAAATGCACAGAAATCTTATCATACTTCCACTAAATAGATACCTCTAGCAATTTTACAATAATAATACAATAACCAGTTCTTGAGACCGAGTTATTTTTTATTTTATATTAAAAAGTAAGCGGTCACTAAATTGTTTTCGAATTATTTTCTCTTTAATTGTCTATTTTAAATCAAGCATTTTATAAGGTTGATGTCCACGATAGCTTTCATCTTTAAAAAATACACGATCTTTTAATATAATTATTAAATGTGATAAACGTTAAATTTAAAATGTTTTAATTATCTAAGACCGTCATTTTTAACTGTTGGAAATTTTTCCATTGTCAAGGTACTACAGTGGCGAACGTTTAAAAGGGTACGGTCAATTTAACTTTTTTAATACAGTATAACTAGGGCTATGAACAAAATGTCAGAATTGACTGTAATAAAAGTTATCGTTTAATTAAATGTAACCAAAAGTGGTCTATGAAAACAAGTCGGTCATCTTTAAGAACTAACTAATCGCAGAAAATTTTATACGATATCATGTTGACATACTTAGACTGATTTAACCGAATAAATAAATAAGTTGGAACACTTTTTCATGGAAAATTAAACCTTTTTGGGATTTCTAAACATTTTGATTTTTTGCACATTAGTCACATTTTTGTGATAACGACGTTATGGTGACAAACGACACTTAGATAAGATAAAATAATTTATTTACTACCAATTTTTTTTGTTTTGTTATAATGACAAGAAGCTGAGCTCTGATGAACTCATGACACACATGAAGCTGAATGACATAAATTTGAATTCGATTTTCAAAATAGTTAATATAAACTGAGACCATGGCATACTTTTTTACAATTCCTGGACTCAATAAAATCTTGAGCCGGTCCTGTCTAATTTAGTTATTTTTCATCTTTGCCGTTGTTTTGTTCGATACGTCAATCATGTGTGATCTAACCTCTGTGATTATTTTGATGTTAGTTGTCATTGTGACATTTAGTTGACTAAAAAGTGAAATTCAAATTGAACATTTACCATGGCTTTGAGTGTGGAACAATGTGATCTTTTATTGGAGTAATACGAGTTAATTTATATATTTCATTGATATAACGTTTTCGTTTTAGTATTCTTGAGGAAGGAAAGGTCAGATCACAAACATTGGAAGGACTTTCTAATGAGTTACATAAAAAGTTTGACCCGTCTGACTATTTTAAAGGTTTTAGACAATTAAACTCACAAATAATGTATCTTATAGCGATGTATTTTAGTGGGAAACTTTTTAATTGTGCTTTTGCAACAAGATCTTTTGAAAGAGCCGGAGCAGAAGTTGGTTGCAATAACGTTACTGTATGAGCTATATAGGGGTGAATCATTGGCAAATATTCCGTTTGCAAATGTTTTCATACATCTTCTGGTATGTTTTTTAAATTTGTATAATTATGTATTAATTATATTGCTAACTGATTTAGCACCCTCCAGAACATCAGAGTAATGTAGGAGCCCCGAAATTAGAATACCCTGGGCAATTACCAAGATTATCTCCCCCAGAAAAATATTTTTTAACTCAGTTGTTATCAGAAGTCCCAAGAGATGCAGTAAGTTTTCTTTGCTTTTTATTATGTAGTCATTAACAGAAATTTTTAAGATCTTAAAAAAAACAGCCACACAAGTTGTGAATTCAGATGTTGGAACTTTTCAACCAACTGACTTCTCAATGGTTGAATTACTGTTGGCTGAAAAACAATCAGAACTGCCCCAAACTTGTAAGACTGGCATTCCTGTGATGTTATCTCTACCAGAAAAATCAAATAGGTACTCCTATTGTCTGTGGATACACATTATTTTACTTTTTACTTTTAGTTACAGTACAGATGTCCAGGAGTATGAAACTCTAATAAAAAAAATTGCGACTGGAGAAAATGCCTACATGAATAAAATTTACAGGCCTGAGTTTGTAACGCTTGCACCACCGTTATTAAATACGCAAGATGAAGTAAGTTTGTGTGCTCAAATTTTGCGAGTTCTTATTTTTGTTTTAAGCTTGTATGGTTGAATGTAACAAATCCAAGGGAACATTCTGTGGCATATGATGTGACAATGTGTGTTCCTGATACTGCAGGCCAGGAAGCTAGACAGTTAATAAACAAAGCTTATAAATCGGCATTGTCGTTACAACAGCAGCAACAATTGTTAGGGGAGCTAGAAAATGATTCTAAACTGGTATATCACATTGGACTAACTCCATCAAAGGTAAATGCAAAACAAATGAACAGTAAAGTATTTAGAGTTGCCATTTTAGCTCCCAGAATTGGTGGAAAACAATCCACTGATCGCAATTGAAGTTCTTCTAAAATTAATGCAATCAAAACAGATCACAGAATACTTCAGTGTCTTAGTGAATATGGAAATGTCACTACATTCAATGGAAGTTGTAAACAGACTGACAACAACGGTGGATCTTCCCACAGAATTTGTTCATTTATATATTTCTAATTGTATATCAACATGTGAAACTATTAAAGACAGGTATATGCAAAATAGGTTGGTCCGTCTAGTTTGTGTGTTTTTACAGTCGTTAATAAGAAACAAAATTATTAATGTTCAAGAGTTGTTTATAGAGGTGCAAGCTTTTTGCATTGAATTTAGTAGGATCAGAGAAGCTGCTGCTTTATTTAGACTTTTAAAACAGTTAGAATCTGGGGAGATTGGTCTTGTCTCATCACCAACCACCAACAGTAAAAACAAACTGGAAGGATAACTATTGCGCATATGTTGAATTAAAACTGGCTCTATTATGTATATTTTTTTTAATGAAACTGTACATTACATTTAGGTAAAGCAGTTTGTAACTCATTAACGGTATTCTTTTTATCTTTAACATAAGGTAAGTCCGCTAAAACTAACTCTTTCAAATTATTTAGTACAGTAAGATACATCAGACCAGTTTCGCTTATATTCATACATTCACTGATTTTCAAAAATTCCAAAGAGTTTTTCAAAAGTGATAGATCTTTGAGTGCGCGATTTTCCAAGTAGTAACATTTATGGAAGGTGATCTTTCTAATATTATTACATCCAACAAAGTGTTGAAATCCATAATGCATGATACTTGCTTCTGTAGCATCTACCTCCACAATAGACAAGCTGAAATTTTTTGGAGGAAGTTTATTGTAGTCAGTTAAAAACTCTGGTGAATTATTCCATTTTACAAAAGCCCCATTTCGCAATAACCACTCTGCACATGAGCGATCAGGTCCAACTTCCTTTCTTCGATCTTCATCCACACGATTAAAAATTATATTTAACCAGTAAAACAAATTGCGGCGCGGTACATTAAAAGGTTTATAAATAGTCTTTACACATTGTGGAAACATGTTTTTAAGAAACGTAGTAGGTATTTTAAGTTAAAGTTTCACCTTTTGTGACCTTGAAACAAAGAAAACATTACAATTAATTAAAAATCAACACAAGTAACTTACACAGGCTTCCAAATAGTCAATTTTTCTTTCTAAAGTTGTTAATTTTTCATTTAAAACTGCTAATTTTGATCGGCACGAAAGATCTGAAAACAAATTGTCACACCAATTTTCATGGAAATTTACATCGTTTACCAAACGAGTTCAGGAAGTCGGTAATTTTTTTAATGCTTACTGTAATTACTTCAATATATTCTCTATTCACCCAATCCTGTTGTATTGGTTTAGGAATAACGTCTCGCGGTGTTGTCATTTTCTAAAAACAAGAACCGAGTGCAGCAATTATTAATAAACTTAACGAGATCACTCCCCGGCCTAACGTCATCTGTCACTTTTTTAGTGTGTTTCGCATTTTTCTGTTGCTTAACCTGTAATTTCTAGTTTTGTTGACTTTCAAAGTAACCTCAATTTTTACCTCCTAATCTCTGGAAAATTAATTTATATTTTTGAGAGAAAAATTGTTTTACAATTATGACTTTGTCTACGATCCTCTATTTCTTTTAAAAGTGCATATTTAAGTGTTGCATTGTAGGTGGTATTTAAGAACACTGGAATTTTCATAAATTTTCAGCACCGTGCGAAATTTTAATAATGAAAGATACAAAAGTGATACTAAAAGAAGCCAGAGAAGCTATAAAAAACAAGAATTATGAGACGTGCATGAAGCTTTGTAAGGTACAGTGATGATTCTTTTGATTAAGTATTTACAGGTTCTTGAATAAAACATATCTCAGAAACTAACTGCATACAAAATCAAACATTAAGAATCGTTTTTTAGACTTCCTCTTATAGAGGGTGTGAAAATTAATTTTGTTATTTAAAATAAGACGTTTTGCATTTTATTATATGCATTTTTTGTATTAAAAATAATATTTAATAGGTGAAAATAGCTCGCTGGTCTTCGAAGAGTATCTGCTAAGCGTTTAAAACTTTGAAACTCGCAATGAAAATGACTGTTCGACTTATTATTTTTTTTTGTAAAAGTTGAAAAAAAGGAAAAAAGGTTTTTTAATTTGAATTTTTCTTTTTCAATTTAAATATATATTAAATAAATATTAAAGTAAGAAAATAGATAGATTAAAACAATGATTTATATAAAGGATCATTCTGACACTGTAATTTTGACTATTATTCGAAGTTACCGATTGTTATTAAACGGAAAATTTGAAATCAAGCTTTTTTGCTTTCCTAATGTTGTGTATTTAAAAAAAATATGTATATTCCAGAATATACTCAGAGACGAAAGTGATAATTACATGGCATTCGTGTTCTTGGGAGTCTCGTGTCAAGAATTGGGCCAGTATCCCAGAGCTTTAGACGCCTTTCAAAATGCAGTTAAATTAAATCCTACAAACTCTTTAGGCTGGAATGGTTTAATAAATTATTACGAAAAAATTAACACAAAAGAAACCAAAAACGACTTAATTAAAGCATACATAGGATTACTTAAAACTGACGCGTAAGTTGCCATTTACTGTTTTAGTTTTTGTTCAATTAATTTATTAATTTCTAGTGTCGAAAAAAAGCTCGCAGAATGTGCCCAAAAGTTGTGCGATTTATGTGAGTTGGGGAATACTACAGAAATTGCAATTGCGATCAATTCATTACTTAAAAGTGGGAAATGTACAAATATAACTGAGCTGGCTGCATTGTTAGTTGAGATTTTATCAAAAGACAAGAATTTATCAACGGATTTAATATCAATTGTGAGTTACTTTTTAACACAGTTTTATGTACCTGTTCTATTATATTACTTTTT
Source organism: Cynaeus angustus (assembly GCA_030157275.1). Taxonomy (NCBI): domain Eukaryota; kingdom Metazoa; phylum Arthropoda; class Insecta; order Coleoptera; family Tenebrionidae; genus Cynaeus; species Cynaeus angustus. Next base: position 20,814,216 of record CM058058.1, read on the forward strand.
TAGTATGAAGAAAGTTTAAAAATAGTTTTAAGTGATCAAAAAACTGTCTGTGTTAAATACTACGCAGACTTTTTAAATTTGTTATACAAATCTGACAGAAGAGATGAACTTTTTACGCATGCGAAGAAAATGCATGATATTTTCCAGTCAGACTCTATATCCTTGAAGTGGATATGCAAAATCTTTAACGAAATTTACGTCGAGTTGAATATAATCAATGAAGGAGAAGAAACCATGGCAAATTATAGTGACGAGTTGTTGAAAGTGGAGCCACAGTCGGCAACAGCTCTATTTACAAAAAGTATTTTATTATTACAGCATACAAAACTAGTCGAAGCTAAGGAGCTATTAGATCAGGTTGTTAATTTGTTGCCAGGACTGCAGTTAGCTTGGATTTTATTATTAAAATGTTGCATAAAGTTGAACCTGTTTACTGAAGCAATCCAAGCTGCAAACAAAATAGATAAATTTCTACAATCAGATTCCAAGCAGAAATTAAAAAATATTGCAGAAGTTTTCATGATGGAGGCATTGTCCAGATCTGACGAGACAGAAGATTTGAAAAAAACTGTAGACTTATATGAAACGGTAGATTAGTTACATTTGATGTCTGTTTCACTTTAGCTACTGATTTTAGATAAATGAGGAAGCAAAGCCTTCCTGCGTTTCTCACATCATTCGTGCTAATATTGGGCTTCAGAATTTTGCTCAGGCCGAATCGTTGTTAGTAGATTTACAAAAGAGGGATGATTGTAAAATTGTGACAAAACTATTAACTGCTGAACTTCTTGCCAAACAAAACAAACAACAAGATGCATTAGATTTACTGGAAAAAGAAAATGTGGATAACGCTGAATGGTGGCTTCAAATTGGTCAGTTGTATTGGGAATTGGAGCAATATGACAAGAGTTTGGTACCATATTTGAAGGTTTAGTTGATAAATTCCGTCCATCAAAAGTATTTGATGAACATTTTTTAGGCTGCGAAATTAGATAGCACTAACCACAAGTGCTTTCTTCTTCTAGGAAATTATTATAAGAATGCGAATGATTTAGACAAAGCTAGAAGGTGTTACGAAAAGTCGTTCAAATTAAATACTAGATCTTCAGAAGCTGGTATAGAATTAAGCAAAATTTATAGAAAATTGAAGAACTGGGTAAGTTTCTGTTATTTTCCGAATGTCTAAACTTTTTTATAATCATACCGCTTGATGCGTTTCAAAAATCAGAAATCTGGTGTCTTTTTGTCTCGCCGAAACTCCACTGTTTTATTTCCTTTCAGTCTTCTAATTTGATTTTTTTACTCTGACGAGAATTGCTGCTCTTTTGTCTTGACATTTTTTCAAGAAATATATTTTTTAATTATTTCACTTTTAGGACGCAAATTTACTTCTTTTACAAGCTCTCACGGGCGGAGTCATCAACAAGAAAAATTCATGGGCCTGGATGCAATTAGGTTTACATTATTTGGAACAACAAGACTACGATAAAGCTATAGGAAATTTAAGATTTGTGATAAGAATCGACGAGAATAATATGTAATTATATTCCAACGTATTTTAATTTACTTCTTTTTGTTTATAAAAATTGTCCGAATTCTGTTATTTGGTGTGACTTTAGTTAATTTGTCAAAGGTCAAATTATTTATTCTATTATTTTTTTTTAGAAATTGTTGGGAATCCCTAGCTGATGCCTATGTAGCGAAAGGTGCATACACTTCCGCTTTAAAGTGCTACGAGAAAGTTTCGTCGATGTGTGAGGATAATTTATATCCACTCTTACAAACAGCAACAATTAAACACGTCAGTACATTCGATCGAAAGTTTTTTATTAATAATTTTGATATAATTTCAGATTCTTGGAGAATTTACAGAAGCAAGTTCCGTCTTTCAACAAATCTTAAAATCAAACAATTTATACGTACCTGCTTTAAAAGGTATGGCTGAAACAAGTCTTCTCCTAGCAAAACAATGTTTAAAGGATCAGCGATTAGGATCTTCCAGAGATCATGCTCAAGTGTCTGCTGATCATTCAGTTATGTAATTTTATTTTACTATTTTGTTTTCATTTTTGAATTTTTATACATTGTAGTGCAATCCAACAAAATAACAACCTAGGATGCATGTGGAAGTTGTTGGGAGACGCTTGTCTTTTAGTTACAAAATTACCCGAAAAATGTTGTCACCTAGAAGTCTCCGCTTCTTTTATGGAAAAATCAACTAATGGAGCATCAACTTTAAAAAAAGAAGCTTTATTTAATTTAGCTGCAAAGTGTTATTATAGAAGTATTGAGTGTCTTGAAGACAATGTTCTAATATGGCATGATTTGGCTAGTTGCTATTTGTCGCATTCCCGGAAAACAGACGATCGAGAGCTTTCTCAACAACTAGTTAGCAAAGCTCAGTGGATTGCTCAGTACTGTACGTCTAACAATGCTACTCATTGGCAACATTGGAACTTGTTAGGAAACATCGCAATGTGTTTAGGTAATTCCAAATAAAATTGTTCCAAAAAGAAAAAAAACATTGATTCATTACAGATCCACCAAATTTCAGTTTGGCCCAGCATTCATTCATTAAAGCTGTTATAGCCGATAACAACAGTGCTGTAGCTTGGTGCAATCTAGGCTCGTTGTATTTTATGCTAGAAGATTATAAACTTGCAAACGAGGCGTATTCCCAAGCTCAAAGAGCTGATCCTAACTATGTCAACAGCTGGATTGGCCAGGTAGGATTTCCTTTTATGAACGACTAGATATATTTTTTTGTTTATTAAATAGGCTCTTCTTGCCGAGAGTTTAGCTCACGAAGACGCGATGGACTTATTTAGACATAGCACCCAACTAGGATTTCATAATCAAGGCGCTTTGGGTTATGCGTACTCGGTTTGCAAAACATTGAAGAAGTCAGCACCAGATGCCATAATATATTCGATCCACAATATGCATGCAATTCCAGTGGCTTGTGATGCTATGACTTGGTATGCAGGTAAGTTTGTTAGAATTTTAAGACGCTTTGAATTTTCTAAGAACGTTCTTCAATCTCTTCTTGTAAAGGTAATAATACATATACTCGAAATATTCGATGTGTGAAAAACATGTTAAATAGTGGTTTATAAAGATCCGCAATTGGGGAACTGTGGAAATCACATTCAAGTCATTAGTAAATTTAACAAAGAAAAGAAACAAAGATGATATTTAAGTGCCCATTTTTACAGCCGGGGGGTTATGAGACGGGAGCAATGCACAGTTCGCAATTTCAAACCTAAGACGGGTCAAAGATTTGAGCAGTTTCTGAGAGCATCTCCTACTAGACGAAATCTACGCCATCCTCTTGTACGGACGTTTTCTCAGAATCGCATTTTATTCCGAACGTATTCTGAAAGCCCAAGATAACCAAACTCGTATGCAAGACGTCTAAGACAATTTCTAAACTATAAAACGATGAATAAGACTCACTGTTACGTTTGAATGGCCACATAACAGAAGCTTTACAAATGATGGGAGGGAAGGATACTGAGAGATATTATTGGAGGAAAAAACACCCAAGTTTGGCAAAGAGAATCAGATTAAGACGTTCGCATTATATAATAAATCCAAGAATCTAAAATATGTAAGGACTCAAAAAATAAGCTGGCTAGAACGCATAGAATGTACGAACATAGAAGGAACAATTATTTTTGTAGAAAGATCGAGAGCAATCTGGTTATAAAAAGTGGACGATGTACGTGTGATAGATTGGCAAGGAAATTCAATAAGTAGAAGACGCTGGAAAGATTATGCGTGTTGCATAAGAATCACGTAATTGCCATTTGTGCAATAAAGAGCGCACAGCCATAGATTTGTGCACGATGGAAAAATAAAAAAAATTATTAATTTTTACAATATTAACAGAATATAGGTCTACATGCTCTATAGCATTCCAAAAGACGTTATTTACTTTAGGATTGACACTAGCATAAATTAATCTTCGACTATAAAATTTATTTACTTATTGAATGCGGTTTATTCAATATTTTCATTATTGGAATAAGTCAAACATGTCAAGTGTTTTACCCATTTTTACAAGAAAAACTAATTAGTGTGTGTATTTAATGCGAAATTCATATCAAAGTATTGGAAAAAGAAAACGAAGAAAAAACACAATTTTGATTGTCACACTGCTCAATAATACATAAAAAAAAGATTTTGCACGTCGAAATTTCTAAGATTTTTTTACATTTACAGGTTTGTTAAAAACAACCTGTTATTTGTATATATTTTTTTAAATGTTCTATAAGTAATTTTGAATATAAAGTTTAAATTCTAGAGGTACCAATAATTTTTTATCTTGATTGCAAAATTTGTAGTACTTTAAATAATTACGATATTTTCTACTTTCAGTTTTTTTGATAGTTATAAATAAAACGTAAAATATGGATATAAATAAGTGTACGTAAATAAACATATTGATAAAACAAAAACTGCAATATAAGACTAATTGAGTTTTTAAAATTGTATGCCTTGTGAATGGTTCGGTTTTTAGAATTTGTGAGGTGCGTTATTCTTCTCAAATAATTAAATTCAGATTTACTTTAAAAAGTTTAGAATTTCTTTTTCCGCTCAGAACTGTAGAAAACTGTCGATATTTTGACGATATAGATTTAAATTTTTATCATTTGAATTATTTTAACATTTTCTCCACTTTTCAAGAATGCTAAAATATAAAGTTCACTAAATATGAGTTTAGATTGTTTAGATTTGTAACAATTAAACAACATTTTAATCCAGATATATTATTTTTAACTTTTTATGTTTTAGTATTTTTACTTAGTTTTGAAAAAAAATCAAATAAGAATTTAGTTGAGTAGCTTTTAAATGTGAGAAGTGTGTTGAAAAATAATTTTGATACATTTTTTACATATTAAAAAATAAAATTAGAAACTGATGTATTAAACGGTTTTTAGAAATGTGAATCAAATTTAAATGACAACTACACCACTGCTATTTAGAATACCAAATATTTAACCAATAGCGTAAATCACGTGACAGATCCTCGTGTTCGATAAAGTTTGAATTAGTAAAGCGTACAACCCTTCATGCAAAAAATGTAGATACTTCAAAATATTTTTATTAATAAATATAAATATTACTTCTAATAAGTATCCTTATATAGGTAGGTTACAATGTTCATATAACTGCTCGCAGTCAGCTCTTGATCGTATTTTCGATGTCGGTTTATATTTATCATAGCTATCGTCTCTGCAAGAAAAACGTTTTGTATATTTATACGTAAAATATTGTACCTTACCTAAATAATTGCAGAATGTTCAACAAAAGCTTACTTTTCTGCAAACTGTATTCTGTTATGCATACAATTTTTTTCTTACAATCAGGAGACTCCAGATTCATTTCTTTGAATGCTGCATCTGTTGCATTGAATCTAGAAAGACATTTTAAATTAAAAATTCATAATAATTACATTTTTATTTTGTTAATTAAATGCAACCCATAATCAACATTTGTTAGTTATATTCGTTGGGTTATTTTTTAATTAATAAAGTAAATAATTATCAAATTTATTGTTTATACTTGCGTATCATTTGGAGAAACAGATTATAGTAGTTATCCACAGAGTCATTTGAACTTCTTCCGTATGCGTTTGGTGGTGGCGAATCATAATACGGTCCATCGTTCATTCCATGTTGAAAATACGGCTTTTCTGGTACTTCACGATTATAAAATGTAGGATGATGAGGAGAATAATCTTGGACTATTGGTGAATGAGGGATGACTACATGATCCTGTTTATCGTGAGATGACTCTAAAAAATTGCGCTTTTATTTTTTTGTTTACATTTATATATACTTACTCATAGTGTCAGCAAATTTAATCAGAGCTATGACTTTTCCAGCAACTATGAAAACAGTTAATATTGTAGCAATCACCAACGCGATTTTTATTTTAATTGCAATAAAAGTAACGTAGTAGAGAAGTCCACCTCCATCTAAAACACTTATTAATTTTATAACATTGTAATTTTTACTACGTACACAATAATCCATGGTAGTAGTCATCGTAATATGGTCTCCTTTTATGATAATAGACAATATTACTATTGTTAAGGCCCTGGCCGTAGCACATAGCAATGATTGTTAAAAACAATAAAACACTTTTCCACATTGCACGTTAGAAAATTTGACGGAACTGTTCCTAGGAGTTTTCTATTTTCTTTTATACGGTACAATTTTGTTTGTTTTAGTTATTACCATCGAACCACTTTTGATTTTAGCAGTGTTTGAAAGAAGGTTAATGTATGTCACCTCCTTAATTATTTACCTACACTGAATTCTAGTTAAGATAAATGTGTCAAAGTGATAAAACACACAAAAACAGTTTCTCTTTTTTTAATTTGAGTAAGGATTTTCTTTATTTTTACAAAATTAATAATTCTGTTCGTGAGCGGCGCTTTTTACAATTCTAAATTGACCATTTACCTAAATAATGAGTTTGTCCAAAAGATTTGTGAGGCATGTGAATTGTTTGAGACTTATTAAGGATAGCTAAAACACTTATTTCTTTAACTAAATTCTGGTTTGTTACAGAGCACAACCCACTCGACGAAACAGGATGGAATATGCTTGGTATTTTCCGAGAACGTTTGGGTTTAAAAATGGGTGCTTTAGAAGCATTTAAAAATGCTCTAAATTTATCCAAACGAGAATCCTTGGACTTAGCTAGAGTCAACTATGGTCGTTTATTGGCCCGACTGCATAAATATTCCCAAGCAGTGGATGTATTTTCAAAAGTAGATGCCGCAACGTTCAATAGTAGTAGTGGACTAGCTCTTGCTCTTTTTAAAGGTTTATTCATGTTGTGACAAAGTACTTAAATATAATTTATTTTTTAGATAAACGTTATAAAGAATCTTACGAAGTATATGAATCGACCTTACACTGGCTATCTGACGATACCAGGTATCAATCCGACTTGCTAACTGCTTTAGCATCAATGGCTTACATGTTTGAGGGTCCAGAAGCAGCAAAAACTTTACTTTTCCAAAGGTAAAAGTGACTGTATTGAAACTGTTAAATACACGGGCGGTTTTAGCATCCAACTAGAAAATCCATCACCCTGGAGTTTTTACGCCACTTTAGTTCTAGGTTTACTCCACAACGACTTTAATTTGGCTCAACTTGTTTTAAGTGAACTGCAAGCGTTTAAAAATAAAAAAGACTGTGTTGAACACCTCGCTGTTCTGTCAGGTTACTTCTACTTGTTAAGAGTACGTTATAGTAGTTGTAACAATTTGTTTTTATTAGTTTGTTTTATTTTAGAAAGATGGAAAAAGTTCAATTCGTGAAGTAAGTAGAATCATTCACAGATATCCAGATCAGGCTCCCGTTTGGTTGATACTGTCGTCAATTTTAATGCAAGTGAATAAGGGTAAATCGTCATCAAACACTGCAGCTAAATGTGCACAGATGGCAATGAAATTGGGACAATGTACTATGGATGTGAGAAAAGTAAGTATGGACAGTGCATTGCAGAGTACAACCAAGTGACAGATTTCGTTAGCATTTAAGTATATATACATTTTAAAAGTAAATTATCGTGACAGACTCTTACTATTAATTATTGATACAAAAAAAACATTAACCTTTTTTTTAATAATAAAAAAAGAAAGCTTGATTTTGACCTAACTGACTTTTCGTGAAGCAAAGAATGTCAGATTTTAAAGAAATTTTGTTTTTTCTTAATAAATTTTTTTAGTCATCTCGTGAGTTAACAATGATAAATATAGAGCGAGTTATAGGAACGTGTGATTCAATGCCTTACCAAACTGTTGCATCAGTTTTGACTGTCAAGGTAATGAATTTAAATCTGTTTTCTGTATCCACGAGAATTGGTTGTTATTAGTGTTTTGGTTTGGTTACATAGTTTTTTCTATCTCGAATCGTTTCTTTGTGGCCTAAACTTGAAGTTGTTCTACTTTCTGAATATAGACGAAATAATTACGTTAATTTTAACCACGGGTGAAATAAATTATCGTTAATTGTTTTTAAGCGTGCACACAACACTTCACAACTGACAACTATGAATCTACTACTCATTTTTATGTATTTATCGGGCTTTTTTACTCCATCCCAAACTTTGTACTAGACGAGTCCAAACAAAAGTGAAAGTGAATGCTTAGCCCATCTCAATAATATCAATTTCCATTGGCATGATTTTTGACTAAGACTTTAAAACCCCCTTGCTCCTCTTACCAGAAGTTTTTTATTTAACTCGTTGATTTATTTTGACAGGTTAAAATATTTAAATAACTTCTAATAGTGTAAATTATGTTAAAACAACAACTTTATTAACATTTTAGGTCTTGCCTTTGGTTGGTTTATCACTGTTCCTCACTGGTGACTCACAAGATGCTTTATTGATGGCTCAGAAGGCTATACACTGTTACCCTGATTTGGCCGAAGCTTGGACAATTTTTTCTGCAGTTTTGTTGAATATGTCTAAACTTACAGCAAATCGAGTTAATAATGTTTTAACTTTTACAGAGAGTTTATGTAAGCGTGAAGATCTAGTTAAGTGGCTAAAAACAATTACTTGTTAATTTTAGTGATGTATTTTCTATACAATAAATGGCTTGTTTTTTCTTTAAACCTACTTTCATTATCTACACAGAAGAATTGCTTGCAAAGAAAACATCCACTATTGCTTAAAAAACGAATATTAACTCGCAGAGTAGTACGGAAAGATGATGTTCAAAAAGTATATCGTTCAAGCATAATTTGGTAAAAACTTTACAAGTAAAAAGTATAACTAAATGCAATTCAGTTTACACCAAGAATACTTTTTGCGACATCGAAATTTTTCATGATTTAATGGTTTGAATAAAATTACGTTTGGATAATAAATTATCATATATTTTCGGTTCACTGTGGCCAACGATAATAAAAACAAAACGCTGTACATGTTAAAAGTAAAAATGTTGGATATAATTCGTTTAGATTACTTGAATTTTGCCAATGAGTCTATGAACTTAATCTAGTGTTTAGAATCTTATTTTTGGTTGAAAATCATCAACGACTTTCAACGAAAAATAACATTAAGAAAACTAATTTAACCAGAGAAACTTGAAAGGAAATCTGTTACAATCTTCTTCAACTGGGCATCTGTTTCATCTGTGATTTTGCCTTCCTTGGCGATACTTTGAAGGACGCCTTGATGGTTCGTCCTAAAAGCATTTCATAAAAAAAATCATTTTAAACAAGTGTTAACTTACTTGATGAATTGAGAGAACTCTTTTTCAAATACAGTGATCTTGGAGGGATCCAATTTGTCAAGATGTCCTCTTACACCACAATAGATGACAGCGACTTGCTCTTCAATGGCCATAGGTACATACTGTCCCTGTTTTAGCAATTCAGTAAGTCGAACACCACGATTCAAAAGTTGTTGAGTGGCTGCGTCCAAGTCGGAGCCGAATTGTGCGAAGGCTGCTACTTCACGGTATTGAGCCAATTCCAATTTCATGGAACCAGCGACTTGCTTCATAGCTTTAGTTTGAGCAGCTGATCCTACACGGGATACAGACAAACCTACGTTGATGGCGGGGCGAATACCTTTGTAGAACAATTCGGTTTCCAAGAAGATCTGGCCGTCAGTAATGGAGATCACGTTGGTAGGAATGTAAGCGGACACATCACCGGCCTGGGTTTCAATGACAGGCAAAGCAGTCAAAGAACCTCCACCGTGGGCATCGGACATTTTGGCTGCACGTTCAAGTAAACGAGAGTGGAGGTAGAATACATCTCCTGGGTAAGCCTCACGACCTGGAGGACGACGCAACAGCAAAGACATCTGTAAAATATCAAGAAATTAAATGAAACAAAGCCGTGTTCTATTTCTGTACTTGACGGTAAGCCACAGCTTGTTTGGACAAATCGTCGTAGATGATGAGAGCGTGTTTGCCGTTGTCTCTGAAGTATTCACCCATGGCACAGCCAGAGTATGGGGCCAAATATTGCAAAGGAGCGGCATCGGAAGCGGTGGCAGATACAATAATAGTGTAATTAATGGCTCCAGTATCTGTCAAGCGTTTCAAGATTTGGGCCACAGTGGATCTCTTTTGACCGATAGCAACGTAGATACAGTACAACTTCTTCTTTTCATCATCGGCATCGTTGAAACGTTTCTGGTTGATAATTGTGTCGATGGCGAGAGCAGTTTTTCTAAACCAGATTAATAAGCACCGTTTTCAAAAAAGGTACAAAATACAAACCCTGTTTGACGGTCACCAATGATCAATTCACGTTGTCCACGACCGATAGGTACAAGGGAATCGACGGCTTTAATACCAGTTTGCATAGGTTCCCTTACAGAGATACGAGGGATGATACCGGGAGCTTTGATACCCACACGGAAACGTTGTTTGGTGTTGATAGGACCTTTTCCGTCGATTGGGTTACCTAGAATTGGTATATGGAAAAAAGGTATAATTGAAGTAAGTGATATTACCCAAAGCGTCTACTACGCGTCCCAAGATCTGATCACCGACTGGAACGTCCACGATGGCTCCTGTACGTTTGACGATGTCACCTTCCTTGATAAGTTTGTCATTACCGAATACTACAACACCGACGTTGTCGGCTTCCAAGTTAAGAGCCATACCCTAGAAAAAAAAAGATAAAATGTAGTACTTACAACTTTTAAATAAAATCAAAGAAAAAAAAGATTTTGCCCTGAGTGATTTCTGTTAAAATTCCTAGGCTATGTATTCATTTTTTCATTTTCCTGTTTAATGAAAAATGAAAAATAAATAAAATAAATGACAGCAATTAAAAAAACATATCTTGGCAAACATAAACTGCTATCAACCTGTTCTTGTATGTAGAAAAAATGACAATTATGTAACTGAGACAACTGCTTTTTTCAAGGGGTCAATCAATTTTCAGCAAAATGTGCGGTGGATTGGGATTACGTTGGAGTGCTCATTTGATTAAAAGGCCTAACCAGTATAAAATGAGTTAGGTAGACTAAACCAGATTAAACTTTAGGATTACCGCAGGCAAGTAAGGGGGTTCACCGCTGTTCTTTTTTTTGTGAAGCAGTTTCTCTAATCAGCACATAATTTTAAACAGTATAGATTTTAGTAAAAGTTTCCCAACATTCTACGATTCTAGTTGGTTCTTTTAAATATGTGTATTAAATTCTGCCCATAATCTATACCTTAAGTCCAGATGAGAATTCCACCATCTCATCTGCTTGAATGTTCTTCAAGCCATATACACGAGCGATACCGTCACCAATACTTAGTACTCGACCAGTTTCATCGAGATCGGCTTTTGGCGTGGCCCCCAAAATGCGTTCCTCAAGGATGGAGGAGATCTCAACACCACGGTTATTTGGAGTAACATGAAGTTTGCGAGCTCCTGTCGATGCGGCAGGGAAGGCCACACCAGCAACCTAAAAATGAATTTCTTATTAAAACTATATCCTAATTCTTTTGTCAGTTTTGTAATTCATTGTGATATAAACTTCAGTGGTTATAAAGTTCACGATGTTCTCAGCACACGATTACATAACAGAGGCATTCTAAACCCTTCCAAAGGTTTAAAATCATTTTTTAGTTCATAAAGAGAATACAACGAATATCTCAAAAGCATTTTCAGACCAATAAACTCTTAAGATTACTAAAAATACAGCTTAAAAGTGGATATTTTTTTTTATTGTAGGTGACCGGGTGGAATGAGAACCATGGATGTGTTACGTAAAGATTACATATCTGACTACTCAACACAAATTTACCTGGGCAACATTATTAGGGAAGCGTCTTGCGACGGTGGTCGCCAGTCGCGCTGAGAGGAACGACATTTTTTAATCGATTTATGACAAACACGGCAAATGGAGCACCACAGACGACCACGGCTACGTAAAGTTATCGGAACCCCACTCCCACAATCCTCTGCGGAAATACGATGCTAGCGACATCTATGATGTCGTCACATTTAAAAAATGGCGCTAACTTTGAAATGAAAAATCTTATACAAAACTTATAAACAAAAATGACTCAGGTGGATGAAAAAAATACCAATACATTATGAAAAAACTTTTATAATCATTAATTTATAAGAAAAATCCACAATCCATTTAAGATGCTCCCTTCTGTTCTTTCTTTGAAGCTTCAGCATCAGCTTCTTTCTTCTCATACTGGTTGATTAAAGCTTCAACTTCTTTGCTTGTAAGAATGCGAATCATGGTTGTGTTGTTAACACGGCTCAGTGTAGCCATCTCAACTGAAACAGAAATACATTTTTACATGCAAGTACAAGATTAAATACAGGTACATTTTCGTTACAAAAGTTTTAAATTATAGCACTGTCGCTTTAATGATGATGGCTTTACTGCCAAAAATATAAATTATAATCAGACTTTTTAAATCCCAAGCCAAGTTTTAAAGACAAGGTGAAAGATTACAAAAGGTGATCAAAATTACACAATAATTAAAAGATTGAAAAGAAAGAAAAGCATTATTGTTCATATTGATATAAAGTAAGTACATGTTTAGTAACGTTTTAACCATTTAAAATATCACTTCAAATCAGAAAACAAGTAAGATATCGCTATTTCGAAAACGGCAGAATTATTTTTTTATTCTACATTAATATATACTACACATTAATTTAAGAATAGCTGACCTTAGATTAAAAAATGGAACCTATTTAAATAATTGTGTATTTTTTTGTAATTAAATAAATAGAAGTCATCTTTTGTTATCTTGGTCATTTAAAAATACACTAAAAATTTCTAACAAAAAATACTGTTATATCATTTCCTATTTTTCAATAAAACATTGTCTCCACTACTGTCCTGTTGGTAGTATGAATAAACAGATATATTTATATATGGATGAAACGAACAATTGCTGACTTTTATTTCAAATTCACGTAATTTTTGTTTCTTATATATTTCTTCTATTTTTTTAAGATATTTAAAAAAAAATACAATAGTGCAAAAGAAAAAAAAAATTGATCTTAAAAAAGTTTCTAGATTTTTTTTTAACTGGAATTTGTGCTCAAAATTTCAAAAGTTTAAAACTTGTAAAATGTGTATGGGACAAATATGAAACTCCAATGTAGCTCGCCTTATGCTGATATTACTATAACACAACATATAGCACATACATAGCTATTTACTACAATATATAAAAATTAATAAAATACTAGATTTGTATTACCAACTGTTGTTTAACAAGCGCCAATACCTTTTTCTGCAGTGAGTTTCGTCATATCCAAGGTTTTAACAAGAACTTTAATTGCCAGAGTCTTTGCATCCTCAAGAGTCATTTCACCTTCCTTATATTCTTGTTTTAAACTAGATATAGCAGCCTGGAAAAAAAACCTGTTTGTGAATTGTTTACCTAACTAACAAAAGAATATATAATAAAGTACAAAAAACTAGCATATTTATGTTCTAAGAACCCCAAGTATCTTTAAAGTGAGTTCAATTTTTGTACTTGCAAATTCCAACTTACCGCACTGTTATTTCCAATACATGTGGCTTTCCATCCACTATAATTTCCACTGGGATCTGACTGATACAGTTGATATCCATAATGTTTATCCCAACCCATGTACAAAATAGATACACCAAAAGGACGTTTTCCTAACAATTAAAAGTGTGCATCATCATCTCACCTTGATAGATACATACCTCCATATTGTGTATAAGCTTGTTTCACATCACAAAGCCATGAAACCAGTTGTTCACAAGGAATTGACTCTCCATACTGAAATAGATATCTTTGTCCAATTAGACGAAGTTCATTTGTTAGGACATTAGCGTCTGAAGTAATACCAGCCACACTGCAGACCATGTCACTATAATCACATATTTGTAATAAAACTGTTTTTAAATACATTAGATAAATTACTCATTAAGCTTATAGATTTTTTCAGAAGTGAAAACTTCATCTAGTAGTTTATTGGTGTTTCGTCGTTCAGCGGCAAGAAGTATTCCATCATTAGCTAAAATTCCTAAGCAAGTGCCTGCATGACTAATAGCTTCCATAGCATATTCAACCTGATATAATCTCCCTGAAAATACACCATTAATATTTTATTTCCCAGCTAAAGATAAATTAATACCTTCTGGAGAGAATATTGTTGTTCTTGTATCATACCGGCGAGCCTAAAATGTTATAGTTATATAGAAATTCAGAAAGATGACAATGCATGAAAACCAAAACATAACCTCAATAAAAAGCTAATCTAATGTTATGGATTACTATATCAAAATTTATATAAAAAAATAAGAAAAAAGAAAAACCGCTTAAAATACGTACCATTCTTGAAAAGTCGAAATATTTTCAATAATTCTTTACACTGGTTTTACTTTCGAAACGGAAAATAATTCGGAATTCTGACACTGCCAAAATGCCAAACTAACATTAATACCAACATTAATGCCAACGTTGAAATAAAAAAGGAACCAATAATTATTAGTAAATCTCATGTGCAGAAATGAATTGCTTTTGAATTTGTAAAAACATACTGATAAGAAGATGCTTATTTTTAATAATGAGTGTACTTTTAGTTTTTATTGAATTTGGTTTGTGTTTCGTGTAGCAAGTGATCACAGCGCAAAAATCAGCGTTTACCAAAAGTTTCAATCAGAAAACAATAAAAAATTAATTTATGTCATTTCTGTTTTATTCAAATTTTAGTCCCTAATTTAGAAGCATGAGAATTATTTTCTGAATTATAAATTTCTTAGACCACACATATTTTAATACCATTTTAATGCTTGTAACTTAAAAAAACAAGATAGATAAAGTTTGCTATCATTTTATCATTTATTAAATTTTAAGAATAGTATATTTTTCAACAAGGGATGAAATATGTGAAACTAAATTTTCACATTAAAAAGATCACAAAATGATGGACTTATGTAGATGAGTAAAAAAAAAAAGAAATTTTTTGTATGAATGTCCAATAGAGAAACAGTAATCAAGTCATTTTCAAGAGATATTTTACTTTTATTCGCAAAAGAAATTATATTTATAATTGACTAATTAAAACATATTTTGGAAGTAGACATAAAGCTCAAATAAATCAATAACTTCCCAAGTCTTAAAATATCGTTTCCATTATTTTTGTTAAATAAGTAAAAAACTCCAAATGTTTAAAAATGTCCAGTTTAAATGAGAAAAGATTCGTCTTTGCAAACTCGTGAACCGTCTTTGACTTGTGCTCCGCACCATTCGGTGATGATACTATCTCATATTTATTTATTAAAATTGATCAAATAGAAACAAGTCCATAATAAGCGTTCTTTCAAAATTTGAATGTAATTAAAAAATCATATATTATCTATATGTTATAAATGGAAAAATATCTACAAAAACGCTTGCATGTATACAGAAAAAGTTACATATATTTTTATAAAATTGGAAGTGGATTATCTATTAGTAATATTAGTTCGTTTATCTCTTGGTGTGGGGGTAATAAAAATCTTAGATAAGAGATTAAAAATAACAGAAAGAATTGAAGAATATAAGTTGATTTAAAATTTTATATACTTACAGTTATTGCATTTCTATAAAACTGTTAAAATAAATCAAAAAGAAATAAATTTACCTGAAGAGAAATTTGTCAGTAATTTAAATTATTTTCCCAGAGAGAAATTCCTAGAAAAAGTCCACTTAAACGGTAATTGATGATTCTTATCGTAATAAATGAGATGTATTACTTCGGTCTGCCAGTATTTTTTACTATTTCTAAGCATTAATAATGTTTCAAGAATTCTATAATTTACCAGCTGATAGAACATTAAATCAAGAAACACTTGCTTTGATCAATAAACCTACATGTGGTGTTAAAAATAATCCAACAGCTTATAGAGGATGTGGTGTTAAAGATAATCCAACAGCTTATAGAGTTCATTATCAAAAATGGAATAAAACACGTCTTAAATGGTTTTAGCAAATCAAATGAAACAATTGGTAGAAAAAGCGTTCGATCAGTAGCAGTTGTTCATCTATTTTTGACATAGTTCTACATGTTAATCCATTATTGTTGCTATAACAGCGTAAAATTGCATATAATCCTAATTTATTAATAAATATAGTTTTTACATCAATTTTAGAAATAGGATGTTTTACCTGGTCGGAAAAATTTATCAATTTTCTTTCCAATCCTTATCTACATGAGTTGGGATTGGGAAAAATAGGACAAGATCCTTGAAAAATGTTAATTTTTTAATATAAGTACCTTTAAAACAGGGCGAAATTCCTAATTTTAAATGTTCTTAAAAGGTAAATTTTCTTGGCCCAAAATCTATTTACGTTTTGATAAAACAGGAAATATTACTTAAAATTTAGACCTTTTTTAAAAAGGGTGACTTTGAAAAGACGGACAAATTCTTTAAAAAAAAAAAACTTTTCAAAAGTTACCTTAAAAATGAAGCAAAATGCTTAAAGGAGCAGTGTTCTGAAGGGGCCTTGCTAGTAGTAAATGAGCATATTATATATGAGTACTTATTAATACTGCTTCTTTAAATTTCAGCTAACAACGGTGTTTGGTATTTTAAACTTTTTTTTGTAAAACAAACTTGCAACAAATTTATTCCACACATAAGATCCATCCAATATCTACAGTACATTTATATATCCAATTTAACATGGTTTACAAGTTTTTAAATAAAAGATAATTTCGAGTAAACATTTAAATGCATCTTACAAATTTTCAAACAGACTTGAAACGTGATTTGAGAGTGAAAGAAACGTGATTTAAATTATGTTTTGATTAAACAAACATTAGTAATGAAAAGAATGACAAATGAGCATTTACTCATTTAGCTTATATTTAAATGATTAATCTAAACCACTTATTTCAAAAAACTATACAAATGTGTCACTTCTTTTCCCTATTATAATCTGTATGCATGAAAACCTTTAGGTATTTATTGAAACATATTTATTTACCTTTTCGATAAAAACAGTTCATTATGAACCTCTTTCAAAACAAGGTTTTTAAAACTAATCACTTTATAATTGAAGGTTGAGGTTGGTGTGTCATTCGTCACATTATTTACCTGCTCATTTGAACAAAACATCAGTATATTTCTGTTTATTCTATGTTCAAAAGTTCAAAACTTCGATAAATTTTATCAAAACACTATAATAATAATTAACAGAATGGTACTGTACCTGTAAATTATTTATTGCGTAAGTAGGTTCATTTTTTTTGTGATTGTAAACATTTCGCATTAATTTTTCTTAAACATATAAATCACACTAAACAAGAAAATAATAAAAAAATATTATTGGTGTTTAAAGTGTGTAAATTCTTTCTTCATTTATTTCAAAAATAATTTGTCAACTAATTAAATACTATGTATGGTTTCTCCAACGTGAATTACAATTCATAACTGAAAAATATAAAATAAATAATATAAAATAAAAAATATAAAAATATAAATAAATTATATCTCCATAATGAGACGAATTTAGAAAAATGTTATAAAGAAAAAATATCAAATAACTACTATTTACAAAGTGATTCTTGTTTAAGTAATTCTCCTACTTTGCTTTTAATAAGTTATAGATAAACAGTTGAAATCTACAAGAAAATAAGTTTTCATAAAACCGTTTCTGTTAGTAAAATTAAAAATTTTAATTTTATTCACAAATGTTGCATTTTCACACAAATCCAGAAATTATTTTTAATTTTGTAAATTAAAAAAAATTGCTTGTCTTCACATTTAAACAAACCTCAACCATAAAACAGACTCAATCAGAGGCAATTGTCAAAGTTTGCAATAACAAGTCAATGAATATTAAACAGTATTTTAATTTATCGTCGGTGTTAAATCACAAAACTGATTTTTTCAACTAAAAAATCAATATTATTTACATATTATCTAACCTTGTTGTGCATGTGTTCGCTACTGATAAGCTCTCACATTACGGGTTTTCTTCATATGAACAATTTAGCAATCGCTGCACGCCTTATTAAAATAAATAAGAAATTTCACAATTTTTTCAAAAAAATACAAATTATTTTATACATACTTAACATTTTATATGTAGCACTGTATCAATTACCTCTTCAGAGAGACAGCCGTTGGTCGCAGATCATGAAAATCCAATTTTTAGGAAAAATTAGATTTTTTTTCAAATTCACACATTGTATTTTTACAACAAATTTAAAAAGTTCAATTTTTCTGAACTCTGCCTTAAACCTCTGGAAAATAGACGCGGTTTATAAAATTATACAAATAAAATTTAAAACTACATTTTCATAACAAATTATTTTTAAATTCTGCGAATTTTATGAAAATTTCTTTCTTTTTGAAACTGGGCAGAAAAGAACTGTTCTTGAACGGCACTTCTAGTAAAACAGAAATACTATTTGGAATTTACAAACAGTTTAAAAAAAATCTTTTTTAGATAGATGAAACCTTCATGAAAACGGACCGTGTTTATTAAATTGGAATTTTTACGCATAAGTTAGAAATTAATTTATCACTTTTAGCAAATTATTACAGAAATGATTTTATGATAGTCTATAAAACGAGCGTTATTCGTTGCCGAATGTCAAACTTGCAACAATTATAAACTAATAATGCAGTTTCATAGATAAAATTTAAATATAGTTTTACAAAAATACCTTTTTAGATAACAAACTTGACGTACAAATAGAAAATGATTCAGGCATTTGAAGATGTCAAGATACATTGTGAGTTTTATCACAATTACTTAAACACTTCAAAATTTTCATTTTACTTAGAGTAATAACAAGGATGCTTTCGTAATTTTTTGGTCAACAATACTTCTGATAAACTGATAAGAAACGATTATTTTATTAGTATTATTAATTTTTAGATTCAAGTTGTCCAGATTTAAACAGCTTGACTAAACTGAACACCGTTAAAGTTAATTAATTTATTCTTCGTTTACTTTCTGCTTAAACCATACACGTGCATATTTTTAATCCTATAACATAACATGTTGTTTGCGATTCAAGTATTACCACTTCAAAAATAGCTATCGCTACAATTCTTTATATAGTTATCTTAAAGATAAGTAGTATTCTCCTACATAAACAATCCGCCTCTAAAAATATTTAGAATTGGATTTTAATGACAAACTTAGTCATTTTAGAGACGCTGAAGAGAATGACCAGTAAAGTTTTGTGAAGTTGTAGATACTTTGAGAAATATTAGGTGTTCGTGGTGCATTACATAGTTATCAGCATGCCATCATCGTACTGTTCCACGAGTCCCGGAGAAATATCCGTTTCGGATGGTGAAGTCGACGGCACCGATTATTTGCTTAGTAGTACCATAAGGCTAGATGAAAATTTTTTGCATATATTGGGTAAGTACAAATAATTTAGGTTCTTTCATTCTTCCTTCTTCCATTATTATTCATTCAATGTATCGTAAATGTGAGTGCTCACTTCATATTTTTAAATCAACAAAATCGGATCCGAGGTGACCTAAATACTCTGTATTCTGAACAAATATTTTTTATTGTTTGAAGTTTAGTTT
This sequence comes from Cynaeus angustus, assembly GCA_030157275.1. NCBI lineage: Eukaryota > Metazoa > Arthropoda > Insecta > Coleoptera > Tenebrionidae > Cynaeus > Cynaeus angustus. The sequence goes on from CM058058.1 coordinate 20,833,752, forward strand.
TATTGTGAAATTTGGTCATTTTTTTACTCAGACAAGACAGAGAGGTTAAAGTGAGCTTTTATTGACAAACGATTCCTTTATAAAACGTAAACGAAAAAAGCTGTCATCTTTTACAGAACCTTCACCTTTTTTATAGCACCTCTGTAACAAGCATTTTTTGTGCACTGGAATCTCTGAGCCTCAGAGTGTGAATTTTTGGGGTACCTTATTAAAAAATAAAAACATTTAGAGTATCTTTGTATTTAATACAGTACTGTCACAAAAATCAAACAATAAATTTTGCAACCATCAGATCCTCTACGATTTAATAACTTGTTTTTTAAGTCTTGAATATATTAAGAAATAAAACAAAACAGATTAAACTTTTGCAAAATGAGAATCAGGTTATGAAATCCTATTTATATGATTTATGAAAAGTTTACATCATTTTGTAATATGAGGTCACGGTTTCGGACATTATTACATACAATTTAAAGCACTTTTTTAATTTTATGCTACTTTAATATTTCATTGTGTTATAACTGATAAAACTAATGATAAAAGCAATTGGGAAATTTTTTGTTTTACAATATATTAAGATATAAAAAATTCTCTAATTTTTAGAATTAGGAATCTAACGATTGAAAACAAATTTTTACTCATGTCAGTTAATTTTCATAGAATGAAATCAATTTTAGATTGTCACAAATTATATAACTTCCCAAAAATGGGTTGGTGTCGGAGGCCAAGCTGAGATTAGAGATTCTTACAAATTCTAGCTAATCAGTAACGATAAGCAGCTACCGTTTCGACATTCAACGACAGTAGCCACCTATTTAGAATGCCCTACAATGTCTTGTAAATTAACAAGATGCGATTTCTATCAAAAAGTGTATCAATTTTCATTTATTAGGTCGTTACATTTAGATGTGCGAAGAGATTTTTTTATTTTTGGAAGTACAAAAGAAAATAAAGTAGCATCTAACAGTGTAGGAGCATTTTTTATAAGTTGGTAGCTTCATAAACGAAGTACACTTTACTATGTGAAGAACATATCAGCACAGATATTTTTATAAACCAAGTAATGCTTAACTTCTAATTGCCAAGTAGACAATTCCAGTTGACAGATAGAGCTACCAACAGATTTCTAAATTTTAAAACCTTAAATGTTTTTCTTCTTTGAACCCGTATTTTAAAAGTTGACTTTTTGCTTTTGTGCCAAGGTCTGGAAATCCAGGGAAACTGGATCTTTTCATATCTCTTTGTCCGTTATACAAATCATAATCTGTCAGTTTTGTCTCTACAAGATAATATTTTATAATTTACACAAATTGTCTTGCATACTCTGCTTTATGATTGTTAGATCATTTGAAGCATCAATTCTATGTCCCGATAAAATCAATACATCACTTTATTATCTTCAACAATCTTTTCTCGTTAATTAAATTAGGCCGTAAATTAATCGTAATAGATAGTATAAAAATTTAAAATAACTTACCCAGTAACGATCGAACAAAACTGTAAATTCAGCTTCCAATAATTATAAAATAACCGAATGCTAATACTTACAATATATTTATCTTAAAATTAGAAATTGCCAAGTAATGTATATGTTTAAAAATTTACTGTTTTTATCATTCTGTAAAGTAACGAAAGTTTCCAACCTTTGGTAAACAACTACTGGAATTTTTTTATTTTACTTTTATTTGAAAGGAATCAGTATCTATTTACTTATTAATTTGTACAACGAAAATGTGGATTTAGATTTAATGAGTAATGACTTTTCAAAATCTTATTGTCGCAAGATATTGTTTTAAATAGTTTTTTGTGAGCACGTCTATTTTTTGCTTTTACTTATCTTGTACGGTGAGTACAATGTCAATTGCTTTTACAGAACTTGTTTGATTTAAGGACATGTTTTCTAGATTCACTCTTATCACTTATCTATTTTTTATGTCACTCGTATGAAAAATTATTCTACAAAATCTAGAACTATTTAAATCAAAAACGGTTAAAATGTCAGTTTGAATAGTAGATTCAATAAACATTTTCTTAATTTAGAATAAGATAGGCACTACATTAAACAGTGGCCTCCTTGATTAAAAAAATGTTAAATAAGATAACACGTAAACACGTTCTGCGTATGATGAAAATTAGTCTGAATAAATATGTTGTGTTTGAATGTAATTATTATTTGCTTAAAACCGGTAGGTCAAAACCCCATGACCTAACACATGGCAATCTTATTAAATTTATTTTGACTACCCACACAATCTCATATTAAGAAAAGAAGCACTATTCAAGTGCCATATGGCGTTTGTTCGTATTTTGAGTGTTTACTTTTATTCCGTTTAGATTTTTTAAAAACTTGAAGACGACATAGTTATGTTTGTGTTAGAAACAAGGTTTTATCAGTGAAGATGAACATTGAAGGAGGCACCACAATTTGTGGATTTTTACCAACCTGAAGCTTTTTTTGAATATAGGAATTTTTTAAAAATTGCAGTTTTTGAAGTTGCTGTTACAAATGTGAGAAACATATAGAAACTTGTTTAAAAATTAATTAAGACGCTTTTTAAAAAACTGATCAACTAACCCTAGAAAGTTATCTTCAATTCTAGTGGGCTTCTACCCTGAATTGCAGCATTCGCATACACCTAATATGAATTTAATATATTAATTTAAAAAAACTGGTCTCAAATGATGGTACGTCCTGTACAGAGTGACTGCTTTGTTAGAAGTTCAGATAATGAATCATCTGCGCGTATTACGATTCATAACTCGATAAGGAAGATTTTGAACACATGATGCAGATGACCGCATCTAGTTATCAACTATAATACCCGCAGACAATCTGACTCATCGGCTGACCGGTTAGCCGTCTGTGTGGTTGCCCAGAGTCCCAGTTTACCAATATTGTTGCCGGATTTGCCGATTATCTACCCTGTACTTCACAGATTGCATGTAAACATGACAGTAAATGTGTATTTAAAAATTACCTTAAAAAATTAGGAAATTCCACCCCGAACTTAGTGCTAAATCACGTCATTGTAATAAACCACTTATGTCCCGGCGCATAAACCAATTTAATTATAAAGTTATAAACATGTTTTTTAATACAAAAACAATGCACCACTACAAATTGGTCCAATCAAATTTTCTCTATTGATAACCATATGCGAGATATATGTAAAAAAAACCTTTTTCAAAAATTAAAAAGCAATAAAATGGAGGCAAACCTAATCCATCTTGTTTTTTTTATAGTGAAAAGCATAAAAATGAAACTGAATCTTGAATTAAAATATGTGCTGCCGAGAAATTAATTAGGTTTAATTAATTAGTTAAATTGAAGTATTAAGTTTTATAAATCACTTAAGAGGTACCTTGTGGTTTACTAGTTAATACTATATATTTTACTAGAAAGTTTTAATTCAATTTTTAACTTCATTTTTATATTTTTCACTGTAAAAAGAATAAGGTAAGTTAAGTTCGCTTCCATTTTATTACTTTTGATTTTTGAATAAAGGGATTTATTGCATCTATCTCACATATGTTTAACAAAAAAGAAAATATGATTGGGTCAGTTTGTAGAGCTATATTGCTTATGTATGTAAAAAAATCGTATTGATAGCTTAATAATTAAATTCATTTATAGGCCGGGCCATAAGTATTGGCGCACTCTGTACATGGAATTTGCAAAATCTGTATTAGCTGAAGACAATGTTGTGTTGTTTTTGGAACTGTGTCTATTATTCACAAATTGTAAGTCACTTTCTGTAAAATATTCTGTATTTTATCGTTTCAAAGATTTATTATTTATTATTCATTTATGTTTTGGAATAGAACACTGTTAATTTTTATTATAGCTAGTGAATATTTGATCCGCCATTTTTTTAACATACTGTAGGTACCCATTTTGTGACAGTTTTATATTGTTTATGCTGTGCTTTCAGCTGTAAATATCACGAGTCGCCACTGTTTAATTTTATTTTTACATTTTTGTTTGTTTCACTTGTTGGCCGTGCATTTCGAACGATCGCCAATTAAAACAAAAACCAATTAATACAGCTGATTGTCCTAGTTAACGGCAGTTTTTCTAAGACTCTTGGTTGTTTGCAACAAATGGGATTTTATTATAATAAGAAACAAGTACAAGCTATAGTTGTCTGGAAGATATATCGTTATATTGCTTTACTCTCAGTATGATGTAATAAACATTTCGGTCGAACGTACCCAATCAGGCGCGTAATCTAAGAAATTGAGTTTACCAACCCTCATTAATTTGCAATTACCTGGAGAGTTTGTGTTTTCACTTTAAAACGTTATTATTGTTAGTGTCGATCCATGTAGTCCAGCACATGAGTAATGTTTCGCCTCGGGTAAAAACAGTGAAAAATCGGTTCCTTTTAGGACCAACATATTGAAGATGAAAATCTAGAAGAAAATGCGATATGGACATTGAAGAGAAACCGCGAAAAAAAAACCGGCACCTTTTTCCAGAGGCAGAAATTATGACACGGATAAATAAAGAGGATAACCTAACCCGATAAAACAATTGTCATATTGTTATACTTTTCAGTTCTTAAATTTTAAACACTACATACTAAACGTTCAATTTGTATATTTGTATTATTGGTTGCCTATAAGAATTTAATAAAAATAAAAAAAAATCACAAACTATATTTAGGATCCTTTCCATATTCGATCTATCGTAGTTTTTCTACGATTTATAGTAAAAAAAAGAGATTTTTCTCTAAAGCTAATGGTGTAATATAGCTATTTTTTTCTATGAAAGGATGCAAAAACTGATTATTGTTGCGATATATTGCAAAAATAAAGCGGTGTATTGGATACAGAAATGTATTTTTGCTTCACAAATCAAAAATATTATTTATAAAAATTATTTCTTTAAAGCATAATACTTACAGAGCAGGGATATTTTGTGTTTTACTTATTTTTGGTTTATCTGTGCTTCTGCGCAAAGTAAACATTCTACAAGAAAAACTATTATTTTAAGTAGTTATGTTACTTGAAACGTATTTATATATCGTATGTTCGAAAAAAAAAAGAAGCATTTAAGCGTGCTTTAGAATTTTGTATCTGTTTATAGCTTGTCAAATTGTTTCCTTGACAGTCTATGGTTTAACCTTAATTGATATGTGGTTGATATGATATTCGTAACAGTTCTGAAATGTAAAATTCGGGTGACAAAGGGTGCTACTAAATTATTTCAAATTGGAAATTGTGCTTAGACGCTGTTTCTTGTTAATTCGAACATCTGGTATTTGATGATCATTACAAAAATTAAAATAAAAGATTACAGAAGGAGTTGCCTAATCTGACCTGACTTGAGCCTCTTACAAAAGGGAGTTTATTAAATGTTGTGGTTATGAGATTCAATCAAAACGAGCACAATTAGCGAAATACTAGAAATGTCAATGCCTTTTTCATAAACTTATAGATAACTGAGTATATGTCAATCCGAGTCTAAAATAAGCAGTTTTCAAACATTGAAGGTTATCAGTCGATTTTGAAACTTTTGAACACGCAGTTTTTCCCCTTTTATGTACACACAGTGTATATAACTTTTGTAAGGATAGGATAACCTGAAATAACGTAAGGTTGGCAGTCCTTGCAAGAATTGTACACAAAATGTAACTGATTAGAAAAATTGGAGGGGAGAAATACATACATGGAAACAGAATCATGTAGAAGACGTTTATTTTACAAAACTAACCTAAAATTAGCAATGTTAGAAGTTCACCGACCGTCTTACAAAGAGACAGAACTTTTTTTAAATATTAATATTTATCGATGGATTTAACTATCTCATAATTGTAAAATCAATTTTCCATGTTTATCCAAGAAATTCTATTCTAGCTTTATATCTGGTTTGTAAGAGCCGTTAAACGAATTAATTTAAAATATTAGTCAACTTTCATATTTTAAATAGGATAACCCATTTATTACAGCATTTTTATCGTGTTCAAAACATCCAAAATCCATTTAGTCACTTGATTTAAATTCAAGCAACTTCTGTTGTTTAAATCAAGCACCTCTTTGTTTTATCCCATAAAGATGTAATGACGTATTAGAAGCGCATTTTCCAATTAAATGGTAATAAAAAAGGCCGTTTAAGATGTTTTTGACAACTTTTCACTTTTCTTAAGTTCGATTTTCGCAGAAAATACAATTATTATAAACGAGATTCCAACGCCTCTCTTTCAATTCAAACATAACTTTTTAATTATTTGAAAATTTAAAATCAACACAATAAAATTATTTTTATCTGTCTCTGTTTTTGTCTACCATCAAACCCTAATCCCTAATGTTTGTTGTACAGGAATTCAAAAACTTGCAAAATGAAAGAAGTTGATGGCTAACTTGCGTGGTTAATTTTTTTAATAAAAATAAAATGACGAAAAAGATTAAGCGGAATAGTCTGTAGTTTTTCTGTTTGTTCTAACATACTGTTAAAAGTTATCGAACAGCACATTCACTAAGTGAAAGAAGCTATCACTGTAGAATAAGTTTTTTGACTTTAAATATTCATATTAAGTATTATTTGCTACTTTGTTTACTGCGAGTTAGAAAACTTTCACTAGGAAAAATTCAGTTGGGTTAAGAGGAAGTATTAGGTACGTACATTGTTTTAGCCCTTTTATGATTGAAGAAAAAACTAAGTTCCACTATGTTTGCGTAAACAAGAGAAACTATTAGTTGTCGTCGTAAAAATTTTTTGTTTTTGAACAAGAGAATGTCAAGTTCCATTGTGTTCGGGTAATTAAGAGAAACTAGCAGTTGTCGTTGAAAAAAGTAGGTAAATTTTTCGTTCCAGTGTTCAGACATTAAATTAAAGATTTTAAGTTGGGTAATAGTAGTAAATCCGATAAATGTTAATAATAAAAATAATTTATGCTAGTAGCCAATTGCTAGGTGTTGAGAAAGTAAACATTTATTTAGTATTTTTTTTTTATATCTTTTAATATGTACTTAGAGGAAGAGAGTTATGGCGCTATTCGACCTTTGCTGGAAACGAAGCACGATTTAATAAATATTTTGAGATTGAAGAAATTAACTTTATTATTTCATCTTTTACCCTGATATGGTAACTGATATGTAAAAGTAATATTTAAATATGCAAATACAAAAAAGTTATCACAACGTTCATAAAATCAGTATAGTTTGTTAGGAAAGATTGGCCGTTTTTTGTGCGACTAAAATTTATTAATCATTAGTGTACATCATCATCTGTTATCAACTTATCACGTTATCATTATCAAAATATATTTCAAAATAATATAAGGAAGTAAAGACTTGTTTCGCAATAGCTTTTAACCACGGATAAATATGTAAAATTTAAAGGTTTGTCCAGCAATCGAGAGATGTTTATTTATCTTGTTATCTAAGCGAAGGTAAATTTATATTTGTTTGGACGGTTCTCCTGTAAATGACCTATTTTTAGCCAGCGGTGGGTATATAATTGAGCATTTCTAGTTAATAGAAACGGTAGAGCTATTTTCGGTACTGTATATCAACAGGTGCCGAAATAACTTTCGAGTAAATACAGTAGTACCTTGAAGTACTAAGTTTAGTATACTTTTACTATATAATGATTTTTCGCGATATTCCTGTAACTGATTACACACTCTGTCATTGGTTGTTGAGTCTGACGTCATAACACTTGTACTGATAAATGAACAAAACTGGTGGGTCGTCCCCGTGCTAACGTATCACCAAGAAATGCGAACAAACATCGAGCACACTTCGTATGTTACGAACGAATACGTCGCGTTTATACGCAGTTTGCGGTGAGTGTGTGGCGCGGTGACGGCGGTGACTTGGCAGAATACTTTTAAATTCGATGTGAAATACACGCCTCTGCTAATGGGTTTTATGATGGTGTCGCTGTAATCTAGTGACCTAAGCCAGCAATCAAACAACAAGGGAGCAACTGATATTTATAGACTTATCAGAACTCTTTGGAAAGCAACAGCCAAGTTTTTTAAGTGAATAACAGCGTGGACAGTCCCAGTGTTGAAATTATAATTCAAACACAGCTGATATGGGATTATATGAAGGTATTTTTTTCATTACTATCCGCTCTATTCTCACTATTATATTTAAACTGTTTACAATGTAAAGACCTCAACTTCGAAACTTTTATACTTGCTGTGTAAGTAGAAAATCATTATAATTGCACTTAACTACATGATTGTTTAGCTATCAAGGACAAGGCTGATTAGAAATTTTAGCTCCTTGTTTAATGAAATAAACATTGGATTAGAATTTATTAGCCATGAAAATATCTGAGTGAGACGTGCGCGCGCTTTCCTGGAAAATGGTAACACGAGGGCTATGTGGTGCTAACCGGGCGAAACGTCATGTCGTGACTGAGGGATTCCGTAGATTCACTCTGTTATGCAACGATTGACTAAAGTCCAGCGATATTTCTGGAAGAAAACTATTTCAAATATCATTTACATGCGACATTTTTTTCATTCAATAATGAACAAGGACTATGATTGCTACATTGTCACAATGTTATAAAATTGAACATTTTTCCATTTTATTAACACAATGTTATCGAAAGTTGAAACAAGAGTAAAAACCGTAAATAGTAGCTATAGTTAGAACTTATCTACCTGTTCAAGATTGGATATCTAACGTTAAATTTATAAGTCTCTTATTTGAAATACATATAAGTGACTGATAAACTTGATGATAACTATTAAATCTGTTAACATCTGTGACAGTTAAGTATGCAAGTGTTACATTGACTAGTTATTCTTACTTTTACGGCAAAGTATTATAACTGTCATTATAATTGATAGGGTAGCGCCATCAGAACCGAATAAAACTGGGACAATTTTATAATGTAGTTTCGTGCAAAAATACATGTTTCATGTTCGAATGCATACATCCGTAAAATGTTCAATTTGCTTTTGTAAATTGATCAATGCAAGACAAATGGAGCAGATAGTCACGACGTAGTTAATTCATTATTAATTGATGGGATATATCAATCTGTACATTTACATTTTTTATATTCCAGCCTATGGCAAATTTAAGACCATTTATAGATATATAACAATTCTTTATTAAATATGTATATAATATATATAATATGCATCAACATTTACAAAACTTTGGTTATACGTGTGCACTAAATTATTGCACAAAATCTAAAAGATTTATTACAAGTCTAAAGATATGCAATACTGGATTGTTTTAAATTTTTTGGAATTAATGAGTTTAATTAATCTCCAGATTTTTAAAATTTTTGGAGCTTTTGAATTTTTTGAAATATTTCGAACCCTTTGGGTTTTGTAAATTTTTCAGATTTTCGAGATTCTTTAGGTTTTTAAATTGTCGTTAGAATCTATATATCAGTTGAATCACCTGATTCTCCAATTTTTTGGTTTTAAACAATTAGGGATTTTAGATTCTTTAAAATCTTTTAAATATTCAGATTTTTTTCGATTTAATAGATTTTTTGAATTGTAGAGATTGTTCAGATTCTCCACGATGTTTTACATCCTTGTATTCGTTGCAAATTTTTTTGGATTCTCTGTATTTTTAAAATGAACTTTTCCACATTATTTTAAACAATACTTTGAATTATTTAAAATTTATCTGCTTTCTTTAAGAACTTTGAATTTTTTAAATAGTTTATATTATCAATAATTTTACTGTAATTTTTTTATTGGATCCGTTGTAAAATTTAGAATTGTTTAAATTTTCCGGATTATTCATAATTTCCAGATTCTGGAAACTTTCGTTATTTTAAAAAGCAAAAATCTAAATATGCATTGAAACATCTGATTTACATATTAATAGAAAATTAAAAAGGTGAAAAATGGAATGTATTGACTTAAAATACTCTAAATATGATAATATGTTTTACAATTTTAAATTTTAAAAAACGAGTAAAGTAATAAAACTATAATCTTTAAAAAACTTAACTAATTGAAGAGTTTAAATCAACCTAAAACAATTCCAAACTACAAAGATCTTAATTGACCCCTTTTTTTTACATTCATAACTACTTAAAAAGTTAACAAAAATATCATTATTTAAAAAACTCATAAATCATGCAATTAAGATAATAGATATTTATCCATCAAAGGGTTAAAATAAAACCTCCAGAACCGATAAAACTCGGTCTTATCTTGTGTTTTATATATTTTAATTTTAAGTCGTTTTACGATCTAAATTCGACTGTCATCGTGACGTTTACATTTTTCTATTGTTTCTTGAGAATTTTAATTTAAGTCTTAATGAAGTTACAGAGGTTTCTAGAGGTTAATGAATATCTTTAGGCTTAGAAAACAAACAATGACACGATATTTTAAATGCGAATGAAAATAAAAAACTGAGACAATTTACAAATCTTAATTGTTAGAACATTCTAGGGCAGTTTTAAAAAAAAAACTACAAATATTGTATTTTTTTTTTTAAAGATAATTGTAAATTTTGTTTACAGGATACAAAATCAAAATATTTTATAGTAATTTACAATTCCACAAATATTTTGAAAACCAAAACCAGAACGCTATTTTCACAGCAAAAACTCACTTCAGAAATTTTTAATTTTTATGAACCTGTATCTACAAATAACATTTACTCATAAGAACAGAACGTTTAATTTTTTGTTTAGTATTTGTTAATATCTTGTGTAAATTTTAAATAAATTCCATATAGATGGCTTGTTGTAAACGGAGGTATACATCTAATGGTGAAGATTGAAATTTCGTACAATTATATATGCCCATGACAATGTTTACTTCGTCTGAAACCAGTTAGTTAATTGTGTTAAAGAATCTGTTAAACAATATGTAATTTTATTACGCAACATGCATTAAATTTATGACAGTCTTAGAATTACCTACACTTTATTTTTACAGTGACAGATTTAAGAATTAATCAAATTCGGGTCGCTGACCCGGACTTCCATAGGAATACAGAAAATCACGTTATCACATACTGAAAATAATACATAGATGCATAGTCAGCAACTCAATAATTATTCATAACCGTATTAGAAGTAAACACTTTTGGCTCACACTCAGAAAAAAAAGTTGTTTGTATGTATTTGCCAAGTAAAAAAATAGGTAAGTACGTCAAAAGTGTAGGTCAGATAAGAATTGAAATGTATAATTTTTTAACACATAGTAATTTATGAATTGAATAACTACTTCGTATAAATGAAAACAAAACAACTACTTTTGAAGGTTAATTAAAGTGTATAAATCAACAGTACGTCTGACAGTTTCAGTCTAAAGTTTCCATGTCTGCATACGTAGTAAAAACTATTTGTATCATTATCAAGTCGTTACAACAGCTTAAGACAACAGTTAAAGTTACTGACATCAAAAACTACCATTTTTGTGCCAAAGGCTTTTGAACTCGGATAATATATCAAATGGTCTAATCAATATTTTGTATTTAATAATTTTGGTAGACTGTTGTCTATTGAAAGTAGAATTCTCAACAATATCATTTTTACACATCTGTTAACGTTTAGTCTCAAAGTGTCCTTAAGACATTGTAATATAGCACAGCTAATAGTTTGTGGGGAATAAATTTTTTTACTTAACTTCTTCAACGTGCAGCTTCGGTTTGTGGTGCCTATCCATACTTTGATTATAATGTCACTTTCAAAATACGCTATGTGTGGTACTATAAATGTAATTACACGGTAACAGAACCCTGTTATTAAAATTAAAAAAAAAACATTGTTCCAACTTTAAATGACCTAAAAATACATCAGAAGGCAAATTTGGCAAATTTTATGTTATTATTAATGTTTACATGCTTGGCACATTGTTTCCACGTAAATACTGTGTAAATTGCAGTAGTTATGTAACTTTAATGATTTTAATCATTTTTTTTTCAAGCATAACTTTAATTACTAGTAATTTTGACAGTTTTTAAACCATAATTTTATAAGGATTACAGAAGTGGCACGCGGTTCATTTTTATAAAAGACAGATATTTACTATAAAATGATTGATTAGATTATATGAATGCAGTTTGCTCGGTACATTTTAGTTACAAGACAAATGTTTTGTCATTTTGGCAACTATGTGAAGAAGTATGATTAACATTTAAGTTTAAATTGTTAGACATGTTTGACAGGCAAAGTTACCAATAGATTTCAAATTCCAAAGCGCACTTAAACGTCGTTTTTATTCGATCATATGGTATAATGGCTAGATTTTTGGTCCATTCTTCGTCCTATTATGTTACACTGCGGGATTAATTAGCTCAGCTAATTTTTGGTATATCCAGTATGTGCTAGACGCTGTCTATGTACTTAGTTTAGAAGACGTAAATCAAATCTATTGGTTAGTTATTTGTTATTGTTATTATCAAAGAAGAAGCGCTTTGATACGTAATAGCCAGAGCTGTTGACAAATTTCAAAATGTAGAAACTACGTGGACGTCGTTTTAAAATTGTCGTATTTGCTATTTTATGAACCTCAAAGAATGAGTTCAGGTAAAAAAAAAAAAAACATTATAAGGTTTGAACTTGAAAGGAACTAAGTAAGTTACAATAAACTGCACAAGACAGAGAATAAAAAAGTCTGGGTACTACCAATTCAATTAAATTAATCAAAAACTTGGATAAGAAAATTGATGTTCAAGATTTTTTGCTTTCAATTATTGTTATTGTACAGGCAAAGTTCAATTAAATTAATTACTTTTGAAATATCTATCAAGATAAACTTTCGAGATGAAATCAGAAATTGCACAGTAAAATTATCTCACATATGTGAAAAAGATTTAGAGATTAAAAAATGAATAATCGCGAATAAAAATGGCGTACAGGTTTGTAGTCTGCAGTCTAGCGAATCTGACATTGTAGACCTTCCAGAAATTACATTTTATATATCTTATAACGTCATTGACAAAGAAACGCTGTGAAGCAAAAATTAGTGCTACCAACAGATTTCTAAATTCTCATATTATATGTATAAAATAAAAGAATTCTATTTCCAAAAACATATTAAATCAATTTGAAATTTGGAAATTATTTTTACAATTATCTTCTATTTAAAATCAAGGTCTCATTTATAACACAATTTTATTTACATCGATTAATTCTTCAAGAACATTAATTGAGACCTAATGATACTTCATTAGTAATTTGCGCAAATTACTTAGCGTCTAAGCAAGCTTTGTAATTTTAAATATGTTGGTAATTTTGCGTCAGTTTGACAGTTCGAGATTAAATATTAATAGACTCGTTTGGTAGTAATGTCACAAAAAGTGGGATACGAAAATGTTTGCAAACACACAAATTAAATATAAGGATATGTGAATTTGACAGTTGGAACTGCTGGAACAGCTGAAACCTCATTAGGCTCACGTTAGCATCAATTTCGATTTGTTTGCTTGGAAACCTTTGCGTACCTTTTCTAGTGACGTCACACTAAACGAGTCTATTAATACAGTCATGTTGCTATTCACATGTGTTTCATGATGGTTCTGAAATAAAGAATGGGAGTTGCCATCTACCTGCCACCGAAAAACAAGAATTCTGAGAGCTTATTGTTATTCCCAGTATGTAGATTTCTAATTTACCTTATAGATATAAAAATAAGTCTTACTTTTGAGACATAAGCCAGCAGGTTGCTGATAATTCTAGAAACAGCTAAATGTGGCTCACAGAATTTAATTTTTTATTTTATTTCTGTACAGATGAGAGCAAACATTCTTATTATTATCTACACAAATTGAGTTGAAACAAGGCATTCTGCTTACTCTAAGATTACGAAGTTTAAATATTAAATTAATAAAGAATTTCTTGACGTTTGATGCATTACTTGCCATTATGTGCAAGTCAATATTGATAGGAGAGTAAATATCACTGAAATGGGTAAATATTTTAAATTAAACCTCGAAACCAAACCAGTTTAGAGATCTACACTAATTTTTTCATGGGAATTTCCACTTAATTGGTTTATTAAAATTATGTTGAATTGTTGTGGGGAAGAGTATTCATTCGGGTTTTACATTTGAATAATTGATTTATAAAATAAATAAAGAAAACGAGCAAAAACTGACAAATTAAATTCGAAGGATTCATTCGTAAGTCGTATAACATCTTTCAAATTTATTTGCTTTGTTATTTAAAACTTCAAACATTACGCAAGAAGATATGAATAACATGAAATTTTTCACAACCTCAAAATTTCTATTAAAGAAGAAACTAATTTGTCAGTCTGTCAGACATTCCGTAGTTAAATGGTAATGATATGTTACAGTTATCTAAGAGAACAATGAATTGTTGTTAGCTTTGTACTTATCAAACTTATACTCTTCGTAAATAAAGTTATGGAAATGTACGCTTGGCTCGTTAAAAATATCCACAGTCTGTTTTCGAATGTTTGAAGTTACTATTTTTTCATTTCGGTTGCTTAATACAACATGCAAATTCGCATATAAAATCCCACATTTCAGAGCAAAAAAAATAGGTTACTAATACCAGTTATCATCTATGCGTCATTGTGTGTATCACTTCCTTGAATTTTCAAAGAATTCACCGATGATGTGTGATCAAAGTTCGCATTCGCCTTATCGAACATTTTTGCAAAGGTGTTTTTTTACACACCTGTTCGTCTAGTATTCATGTCAAACTTCAATTCAGCATCATCGCTCTGTACTTTAGAAACCAGAGGCATGACATGACGTAACACATTTCGTCATAGCTTTGATAAACGTCACGAATATGATTAACCTCGTAGTAGAATGGTATAAAATCGCAGCCAACCTTTAGAGTGTCCAAAAGTCAAACCGAACCTACCACAAGGAAACTCCGAATTGAGTTTGGACTCCGAACCACTTGAATTGTAATTGACTTAACTGTTTTTAAATACACCCGCAGTCTAAAGAGAATTCTTGTTGGAATAAATTCTCTTCAAATTGCCGTTGAAGCTAAAACTGGTTGTTTCAGCATTTAAATGCGTTGTTTTTTGTAATTAGTACATCGCATCGAATGAAATCTACCGAAGTGATGCTTTTCACGTGATTTCGTGTGGGATTTATCAGGACTTTTAAATTTAGAAAACAATAATTATGACTCAAGTTTAATGTGGTTATCAATAACAAGACGACATAGCATGACTTATGAATATTTATTTTTCCGCTGTTTTGATATAATTTACTCGACTTGGCTTTGAAATATTGTGTTAAACGAGTGGTTTTTTAATTAGTGGCGTTTTACGAGGTAAGAACAGAGAACCACATCGAATGCGTAAAGTACATTAAGTGCCATTTCAAAGAATAAAAACAACGAATTAAAATAGTACTTCAAAATTTTCCACTTCTTTACGCACTATGATATGATTCACAATACAATAACATCCAATATCGATTAAAGTTGAGTAAGACACAATGTCAGTTTGGTTAACCCATGAAGATATCGTTTTTACCTAATCTATTTTTTTAGAAATTGTTGTTAAACCACTTTAGCAAATCTGACTTTATGCGTTGTTGATCATTATAATTGGTTTTGGTGATGACAAGTAACATACGATGTATTTTTATATGTTTAAATGATTTTGATAAGGGTACAATAAAGTTACCAATTACCTAGGATTATCCGTCAATCCTTAATTTTACGATACCGTTGTAACCTACAACCTAATTGGTTGTTTCCATAGCGATAGCGTTCTGGAGTCTGAGATTTTCATATTATCTTATCTTCAACAAATTTGAATCAAACTACAAGATACGTAGTTTTGTGGGTAGAACAATTATTGAAATCAATAATCGAATTAATTTATGCAGTAAGCTCATATAAACTATTGGGTTCTCGTTGAATTAGGATTCTATGTAATGAATGCGCCAAATACTCGACAGTGCTGGATGGAGATATGTAATTGTTTTAAAACAAGAGCACTTGTAGTTTCCCATTGTCTAGACCTGGAATCTAATGGTAATTTTTTACGTTTTTGCTCTCACGGATGCTCCCTCAATTTCTTTCTTCGCGTGTTCTATAAGAATTCTTTGGAAAATTTTGGAAATGTTAACACATGTCCATACTCTTATCACCAAAATATTTATAAGGGCGAAATTTAAAATTAAAATGACTGATATTTTTGACAACTATGTTCTTGGAATACCCGCGACTTTGTTCTCCCCATTAAAAAAACATAACTTTGGTTTTTCAAGTCGGATATTGTGATTTTTGATTGAATTGAATTAATTACACGGTAGTCAAGCGTGACAATTATTGTACGTATCTCCATGCCGGTTGTTGCTCATTTTTTGATACACAAATAACTAGTAGGACACGGGATCTTCGACATCCAACTTAAAGTTGGCTTACTTATAAAGTAAGAATAGAAACACATGTGTTAATAAATAATTTGGATAGATTTCTTCAAAGCATGAATCAAATTTGTATAGTATTGCTAATTTATTTAGCATAGTTGAAAAATATTTGCATTGAAATTGTAAAGACCTACGTAGTGGTGTGAAGCATAATTTTTTATTTGACATTTTGTATTTGTGTCAAACAATGTTGTTTACAAATCAAATTGAAGAATCATTTTCTATTAACAGGCCTACGACGTGACTTAGGTGTCTTCAAATAAAAGGGTTGATTCTCATCATTATTTCTTATCTATTTTAGATGTAAGTAACTGTAATTACAGACGATTGTTTCAGCAGTACTATAGCAATCTTTTAAGCTGAGTATTTTGAAGACAATCCATGTATAGAAAGTTTATATAATAATAATTATATATATTTCCTAAGCATCGAAGGGATACAAAGAATCAAGACAGTTCAAGAACGTATTTAACCACATGGAAAGCTTAGAGAAGCCTAAGAATTGTGAGAATAGTATAAAAAGTATCTAGCGGCTCCAAAACGTAAAACAAATACAAAGAATCTGCCTTTAAAAACAAATTCTCAAAAAATCCATTTTTTAAGGATTCAGATTTCTAAGGATCCAGGAGGATCCAAAATACCTAGAGATTGAAAAAATTCAAGATATTCAAAGTTTTTTTTTAAATCCAAAGAAGATAAAGAATAGTAGTTATTATTGTTAAATGGTATAAAAAGCAGAGCTTGGAATAGTTTCTTTGATAACTAGAATTTCAAGAATAAATAAAAGTAGTTTCCAACATCAGTTTTACACCCGAAAAAGTAGTGTAGGTACTACAGTATTACTGAAACACTGAGACATTCAAATTTTAATAGAGAAATTGGATTAATTAAAGAGTCAAATATAGGCGTCTGTCATTCAGAATTCATGAATTCAATGGCACTGTCAATTCAATGTAATATAATATAAAATATACAACTAACTAAATTCCAAAAAGTAGTTATCCAAGCCCGATTGCTTGACGAATTGAGCATAGAAGCAGTTGCCAAGTTGTAATTCCTTAGTTTTTTATAAGTACAATAGTCGAAATGTACACTACATTTTTTAAAAATTGTAGTAGCTAACAAATTCGGAAATTTGTTTTAACTATATTTAACACAATTCATGTAATACAAGATTTAAATGACGCAGTAGTATTTCAGGTATTTTCTTGAAACAATCGTAAAAAAGATTGAATTGGTTGTAGGCCGTTTCATTTGAGTCAAATCGAACACCTGACCGAGTGTAAAATAATAATTCCTTTTTAGATTAATAACAGTTTCTAGAAACATTGATAAGTGACTGACGTCTAAATACCTTACATAATTTAAAACAGCAAAAGTAAATTGTAAAAACTATTATTGTGCGATTCTGTTAGTACATGAATACCACAAGAAATTTGTGTTGTCATAAAATTATATGGTTATTTGTTTCACGTAATTTAGGAAGCTGCTTAATTACCATGACTGCTAAAAATTATTTTTTCAATTAGAGATATCATTAAAGTAAAGTTTTATATTAGTTATGGAGATAAACAGATACGTATACAATTTGTGAATTAAGGAATCAGAGTGCATTTATTATGATCATGACAATTTCAATTTGTAGAGTATTTTACCTCTTAAAAAATAATTGGCAAGTGGAGTTCTTTAGACTTTAAATATTTTATACGCCGCAGATTGTGATTGAACATTTAATTATCAACAATTTATATAACAATTTATTCGTATAACGATCCTAAATGAGTATTAACAAGCCCAACGGTATTTCGTACGCACAATGAATACCATCAGACATATGTTTGCAAGAATCTATAAATTAATATTTATATGATTCGAATTCAAATGGGTTCATGTAACTTTTTGTGTATTATAGAAAGATAAAAAGTGATTCTCATTATGCGAATATATTTAAAAGCTGTGGGACTTTCATTAATTGCAAGAAAAGAAGTTCTTTTCAAATTAAATTGTACTCATAATAGAGAAACTTTCAACCCTTGTTATAATTGATGTTTATGAAAGGAAGTTTATAACAAGGCTATAAAGAAGCTGCCAGTATTTTAGAATAGAGGCGGAACTTATTTCTATTTTAAGAGAAATTAGTTTTCAGATTTTGATTCGATGATTTTCACTTAAACTGAAGCTTTAAAGAAATTCAAATTAAAATTTTTATAGTATAAATTGGAGTCAATCAAAATGTCAAATACCGATATCTGTCATTCAACTTTGAATTCAAAGGCAGTGTCAATTTTTAATACAATATGTTATAAACAAAAAACTGCAACTGAATTTACTTTCATAAAGCAATTATCCAAGCCCTATTACATGATAACTTGAGCATACAAGCAATTGCACAGTTTTTATTTCTTAATTTTTCATAAAATACGATGGTACGTCGAAACTTTCATGCTACTAAAGTTTTTTAAAATTAACGTAACAATTGCATTCGGATGTCCTAGTTTTCTATGAATACGATATTTTCTCAAAAATTACGATTTTTTGAGAAAACTCCCCCCCCCCCCCCCGGTTCACTACAAATCATTTTTGCTTCAATCGCATGCTACAGCCGATAATATTCTTCAACGTCTCGAAATTTTTAAAATTTGTCCTCCACTTAGTTGCTTACATAAGTCTTTTCTAACTTTTTAGATTATTTATCGTAGTGCTGCAGAAAACTCTAAAACTTTCATAAACTATCTTTAATTTTTAAGTAAATGTTGCTATTGTCAGCTTTGAATGTTGAAATTGTAAGAGATATTACGAGATGTTGTTTTATAAGAGATTATTGTAGCTTGTAAACTTTTATTACTCCCCAATGAAAAAAAAAAACAATTTCTTCAAATATCGGTGAAACAAGTGGTAATAAAGATTTGTTAATTATTATGATTAAGTCTAAATTTCGTTCAACCAAGGAATCAAAATCACGTTATGTATGTTGTATAGTTAGTTTTAATAAAAGTATTTTTAAAGTATTCTTTCATTTTCTAGAGAAATTCGTGTTTCAGCTTTTTAATGATACGATAGGATTCTACCTTTAGGTAATCCACCAGAGAAAAATAATTTAAAAAATTGTAGATCTATCTCATATTTTTATCTCACTAATGTCATGATACATTTAATTCTTTTGTTGATTTATTGACATTCATTGTAATGTAAGATCAGTAATCTCACAATTTTTTTTCAAGAAGGTGTAGTTCATATGTCTGTCATTTCGGATAAAAAATGATAACTGACAAAGATAAGTTACAGATAATATTATATTTTAATTTGGGTATTGTTTTTGTGAAAAACAATTTTGTTCATAATAAGAAGTAAAACGTAAAAACTACAGATACGGTCAAGTGGATGTCTGAAATGCTGTTATTGAAATAGTATTACAGTTTTTGTAAAAATTTTCTTAGAACTCATCAGTCATAACCTACAGGTAGCTAAAGTTATTTGCAGGGAATTATTTCAATTGTATCCTGCATTTACATGAATATTATATAAAATTCAACACTACGAGTCAAGAAGACTCAAGAGCCAAGTTCTTGATAACAAATGTGTCTTTATTTTTATTTGTTGCTTTTTGTTCTGTGCCAATCTTTAGTTTTTTTTTCTTCTTACAACCATTTGATCCTCGGTTTTCCCCTCTTTCTAGTTGTTCTTTTTCTCGGAGCTTGCTTGTACGTACTTATCCTCATTTTGCAGATTCTGCTTTTTACTATGGAGTGAATTTTATTATTGCCCTTTTTATCCTTTTAGGAACTAGAAATCCAGGTCCAAATCTCTCCTATTATTTTGGCCACTATGTAGCTTTAGGTAAGAAAAACGTATTTATTTCAAATGTTGGTTGGTTTTGATTTTGTTATCCTTTTGCTTATGTAAGAAGCGAACAAATATTGCTCAATAAAAACATAGGTCTCCTTTTAATTTATTCCTTAAAGTTCCATTTAGGTTTATTTAATGAAGGGACTTTCTGCAAATGATTTCTTAACATTTCCATTCTGTCTTTCTCATTTATTTCTTGATGTTTATTCGACCTTTATCTGTAATATCTGTTCTATCAAGTTTACTTTCTTAATATAATTTTTCGTTCTCATTATCCTATTTACACTTATCTGTGCTTATGTGAAACTTACATCCCATTTTGGTTGTGTTTTATTTTCTTTCTGTCATTCTTATGCCCCTGTCTCTTATTATATCGTTTTTTTTCTGTTCTGCCGTTTACTCTACTCCCTTTGGTCTTATTTGTTAATCGATAATTTGAAACGTGGTTTCATGTTCATGATAATTTGATAAACTTCGACGCTGAAATTTGATTGTGTAAACTAATGCGTGCGACAAATACAGCGAAAAGGCGACCGATTTACTTGCCGTTGTGCGCCAAGAATAGTGTATAGGTACCTATTTTATTACTTTATCTTACTTTACCACTAGACTTATTATTATTTAATTTAAACTCAAAGGAGTATTCGTTCAAAATGAAGGAGCGCCAACGTTTGAATACATAGTAAGTTTTTGTATCTTTATGCTGTAGTATGGTTACTACAGCTATAAAGTTTATTTATGTGGTGAATTCTAATCCAGCAATAAAACTAAG
This sequence comes from Cynaeus angustus, assembly GCA_030157275.1. Taxonomy (NCBI): domain Eukaryota; kingdom Metazoa; phylum Arthropoda; class Insecta; order Coleoptera; family Tenebrionidae; genus Cynaeus; species Cynaeus angustus. The sequence continues at coordinate 20,854,693 of CM058058.1, forward strand.
AAACAAGACCAACCATTATCTAAAATTTTATTGCTATGTGATAATAATATCACATAGTGCTATTCTTTAAAGGCAAATCTTACAATACAAGTGCAGAGAAGTATGTCTACTATAACTTAAGCTAATTTAGAATAATTTAACATCATTTCGTTGCAGTAAATAAAGTTTTATATGCACAATATTTATGGTTTATGTCATGGTATATCATTCCTATATTTCCTGTAATAAAGTATTTTTTAGATATCGTGCTAGCTATCAAGGTAGAAAAATATACCGCCTGAAAAAAGAACCTACTCCATTATTTGCAGTTGTCTACATTAAAAAAATACGTAATTATCGTCTATTAGGTGTAGTACTTAATGGCTACAATATTCAGCCTATTAATTGTCACTGCAACACAATTCTGGTTAATTTATTTAATTGTTTTTATTGCTATTCTGGTTTTCATTGGCGTCATATTTATATATGCTGAAATTTTCCAGTACGTAGAGGTTATTAATTTTTTACAAGCAAGTAATTACCTATTTATAACATACCTGAAATACAACTTTTTTTATCGCGAATTATAAAAGTAGGTGAGTATGTGGCTCGCAATGTTTTTTTTTAATCTACAATTTTTTTTCAGACACTCATTAGAACTAATGGCTTTGAATAATTGAATAAGTTTTCGTTATGTGTGTAAAAATTGTGTGGCCAGTTTATAGTCGATTTATAATCAATTTTCGAATACTTTCTTTTCCTGTTTGCAAAAATCAAACTGTAAAATTCTTCGTTTGTATGTAATACAAACAAATGTTTACATTTATTTATTTACTTAGCGTATTTGTTCCCAAAGATATTTGGGAATGAAATTCGGAGCAATGAAATTAGTGGTTCTGTCCGAATTGATACGGTTTTGGGTGATGTGTACTGTGCATTTGTACACTCAGCTTGATACCATGACAACAATTTCCGATTGGAATTGCGTGCACTTAAAGATCATGTAGGTAATAGTCCGTTATAAACTTTCTATCTCATTTATGCATTACACCTTGTTCAACAATTTGTATGCAACATAAATTAAGTACTTTGTATAGAGACTACGGTAAAACTGTCGTTTATTATGGACAAGATTACCTTAGTTACATAGTAAACATGTCTTTTATAAAAATCTTCTATCTTGAAGGAGCTTCATTGTTTTTCTATAATTCTTGATTTGGTGTCTCCTTAACACAAGTTTATGAATTATCTATAGAATTATTCCGTCGTAAAAAAAGTTTTTTCTGCAATGCTGATAAGTAGAAAATAAATTAATTATCAGAGAAAACGATCGTTCAAATTCCACCAGGTAGAAAAAATATTGTCTGCAATCCGAGCGATAAGTTGATTTCATTAGCTCTTGAAATCACCCAATCGTGTGTTGTAAATCACCTCAAGGGCTAGAAGAGCTAAAAAACTGACTAATTCAGAAATGCCTTTAGCAACATATCAAAATAAGGTGATGTAATATCCTGTAATCACCGTTGTCGATCAATGAAACGGTTCGATTTCTGCTTCCATATACTCACTGGTACATAATGCATCATTTAACGTGCTCGGTATGTAAAATACTACTTCATTTTACATTGAAGAGCCCTCTAATTTTAGATATTTTAGATATTTCTAGATTATTAATCATTAGATATCAGAATGATGATGACAGCGAAGATTAAAACAACGTATTTGAACAATGATAACGTTCACGATAAACATCTGGTAAGTAATGGAATTTTTTGTAAGTGTGGCGAATTGAATCTCACCTTAAAATAAATTTCATTACGAAACAAACGTTTGAATTCTTGTTTCCGGAATGAAAGAATCGTGCGATCGAAGAGCTTTGTTTTTTAATATCCTTGACTCCGTTATATATGATCCAAAAACCACGAGTCTAATAGGACTTTTTATTATTATGTATTGTTATATACATTTTATATGTATATTATGACATCTTTGAATATTAATGACCTAATATTAACCCTAAAGTCTCCCAAAAGATGTTTTGAGGTAACATCAAGAATCTACATATGATTCAAAATATAGTTTTGGTTTGTAATTTTTATTGATATTAGATGTGTAAGATGGTCATGAAAAAGTGCAAATAATTCTTATACAACTAGTAACAACAATTTTACTGAAAGTTTGAGACAACTTTTTTATCAAATGTTACATCCACGTCCGTTTTGGGAAGCTTTGTATTTCACTATCTATAACAAGACTACGTGTTATAACTGCCTACAAACAATCGTTTTTTAAGTGGTTATCTATATTACTATATTGTAAACCACGTGTCGTGCCTTTGATAAATGAGTTTTTGCACTTAGTTATCTTGAAAAAGTGTAGCGTATGTGTTGATTACTGATTTAATTAAGTTTAAGACAGCAAAGCGAATCGAAGCGCCTAGTACTTTAAACACCTGAACTACAACTTTGTTTGAAACCTCTAAAAACTGCTAAAATTGAACGCATTTTAAAAATGACGAATATAAACAGTATTATTAAAAAAGCATCTCTCGTTGATGTAACAAATGATGGCGGAGTATTGTTTAAATTGTACACTATTGTGCGGTACAAGTTTAAACTTTTGAAACTTTCTTGACAGCTTAAGGTAAAATTATTTCGAGGACTTCAGCTAAGGCAGAAATTTTTCAAATTTTAAATTTACCGTAGCAAATTGTCCAAACAACATTTTAATTGAAACAAAACTAATGAGTTAGCATCCTTGAGCATTTGAGAATCTGCAATTTTTAACACGTCTGACCGGTTTAAATAGAATTGAACATACAATAAGGATAAAAACTAGTAAAAAGAAACAAAAAAGTGGGTAAACCAAAAATTCCTATTGAAAATGGCAGTTATATTTTATCTATTCAGTTAGTTTCAAAACAAAATATTAACTTTGTTGCCAACTTAACGAAAAAATATTTATGATCCCCCTGATATTTAGTTCTACCCGGTATTTCAGGATTTGCTAACATATAGTAAAAAATCGGTCAGTTTTGTTGCCTAAAATTGCAAAAGCTAAAATGACCGATGTAAAACATGACAAATTTTAAATTACGAACGTCAACAAATTTGTGCCAGTAATAATCGTAGTACTTTTGCTTTTATTAATCCAAGGCGCGAAATTTGAAAGTTAAAATAGTGAAAGCCGCTTTCTACATATTACTGCCCTAATGTTTAAAAAATTAAACAAATACTCCTACGAGTACTGTACAAGAAAGCAGGAAGAAAATGAAATAAGAATTACCATTTTGGATTTCACTATGTAATTTTTGACATAGCATTTCTTCATGCTTTTTCCAGGTTAAGGATTTCGCCTGTCTGCAATCACGTTATTGGATAATCGACACTAACGTTTAAGTGTTTAAATAATGTTGAAAACAAGGTTTATGAACAATAAATAATTGAAAAATTAAAGAAAAGAAACAAAAATTGGGTCAAAGAAAATGCTCGAAATACCACATTTAAATATCAGATCTACCAAAATAAAACCGATAATATATTGCCAACCCCAAAAAGTCATAAAAATTTATAATCATAGAGTTTTTACATGTAAAAACTCTATGATTATAAACTAATTTATTCGATTTTAAACTGTAAGAAGCTCAGTAATTAAAAACTACGTTTACCACAATAATCTAATGAAAAAATGGTATATCGGTGGGGCCAAATAAATTAACGCCAAACGTTTGGTGCAGACTTTTTTCATGTTGGTAGCACTGTGGTCTGTCCAGTTTCCTGTATCTGAACTGTCAGTGTCATTTTTGTACATGTTTAACGTCGAACTAAGAACTACCAACATAAAGAAGAAATGTTGGCTTTTTTGCCATTTTTGCATTTCTTTGTGTCATCTTCAATATTATGCAAAAAATAACGGTGACATTTTGTTAGCAAACATGAATTATGAAAGTTTATGAGTAAGCTGAATGCCTCAGAGCAATTTGTTATAAACCAATTAGACTCGTTTTTTTTTCGAATCTCATATAAAAAAATTGTTATGTGACACTTAACAGAAGTTCAAAAAGTTTTGAGTTTTTATCTTCAGTATAAATACAGCGTGCCATCAAATATTACGAAATATTGACTTAAAATTATTCATTTAGACGTGAAGGTAACGAAAACTTAAGTCATTTATAACTAAACGGTTAACTCAACTGTTATAAAAAAGTTGTGAATACAATATAAAATTACGTTTGTTTAAAGCCATGGCCACATAGCCGTCATTTCAACAATACCAATTATGTAATGTATAAATTTATTGACAAGTTGATTGAAGAAACTGTTACGCCAACATAAAAAAAAATGCGAGACCAATTTTTTGTAGATCATGTTTAGTTTGATTTTGGTGTCATTAGCATTTTAAGTTGCAGAAAATGACATTGAATCATTGAACTTATGTGGGTGTTACAATGAATTGTGTAATATTTTCCTTCATTATCATAATATGTATTTCTAATTTACTCATTTTTGTTTTAGCAGATTCGGAAATGACTATGGCAGCGAGTAACAACTCGCTAACGACAACACTAAGCAATTCGGGAGCTGCAGGGGTGATATCCTTAACTCAACATTGTGCCATTTGTGGTGATAGAGCAACCGGAAAACATTACGGAGCTGCATCCTGCGACGGTTGCAAAGGATTCTTTAGACGGTCCGTTAGAAAGAATCATTTGTACACATGCAGGTAATCAACTTACTTAATGAGGATAATTTCTAATGAATTCTTTATGTAATTTTGTTTTTAAGAGTCATGATGTCGAAGCAAAATTGACTAGTTTTTATTAATGACCTTGCGTCAATGTAACTCAGCAAACTTTGAGAAATAATTATGCTGTAATGGATGAACGTTACCTTGCGCTGGTAATAATTATGATGATAATTTCATGTATTTGATAAAGAGTGTTTACGATGATGTTGCTGTTAATGATCAACGGAATAATAACTTTTTTATTACATTTACCTAGTTTTTGTTGGTTAAATATGTCTTTACGAACAACCAACGAAACGACAGTATTAAATATTCAACTGTCAGAATGAGAATCTTGGCATTTATAAACGTATTCCTTTTATTATTTCAAGGTAGTTTCAAAATATAATTAGAAGGTCAAGAAATGATGCTAATTTCAGCATATTACGTTCACTTGTGTAGACGAAGAGATGGGTTTTCCAAATTTGTAGGATGTTCCCATCGCTCTACGATCAATAATAATGTGGGAAGCGATAACAAAATAATAACGAGGTTACAATGCATTATTATTATTAAAAGTAATTATTTTTTAATTTTGCGTCACATCGAAATGCGAATATTTAGTAACGCTGAGATAGAGTTAAGTAAATTGTTTTTATCTGTACGTAAAAGTATAAAGAGTTTGCAACAAAAAATGCAAACCTTTTAAAAAATTTTGGTTAAGCCGAGATAAAATTTCATTCGCTTTGAAATTTGAAATGTGTTCAGTACTTGTGCCAGCACCTCAGTTGATATGCAATGATGTTATTACCTACATACTCCTCGCTACACTTCTGAAATTTCAAATCCAATAGCAAAATTACCAACATGTAAAAAATTCGAGAAATAAGCGGCTTCATGTTAATAGCACTATCAACTTTTATATTGAGGACCGTTATGGGTCATGAGAGACATGTCAACGATGACATTAATGTTTAACCGCAGACCGTCAAGAGACGCTTGAGGTAGCAGGCAGAGCTACCAACACATTTCAAATTTCAAAGGCCGCTTCGATGCCATTTTAATTCGTTCAACAAACCGCAATTTATCATAGAAAATTCATATATTGTGTGAGTGTTAAACAAGTCCAACTTTTCTTTTCGTTATATTACCACTACTAATAATTATGAGTGAATGATATTTTATTTTTGGAAATGAAGGAAAACATCTTATTTAAGAAACACCCACATGCATTTGAATTTAAAATGCAATTCAAATGAATAAACATAAGAAAGTTTGATTAATTAATTAAAAAGGGTATTGAAATTGTCGTCAAAAGTTATTTTTTGTTATTTATCATTACTTTATGTTGTTTATTTTTAGCCTTTGTTTACCAAATGCTTGACACATTAAATTCAAGAGTTTTAAAATATTTACAAAAATTTAAATAACCACATTTTATTCTGTACTGCAAACGACAAAACCATACAAGTTGCAATTTTCAAGTGTGTTAACAATAAATAAATGTATTTTATTGTGACAAGATAATATATGGAAATTCACTTGTTTTGTCCCTTTTTGTTATTTATACTGATCGTATTAAGTGTTCTGCTCGCTTCGATATTCAAATTAAATTCGGTTTAGCTTCTGTTTTTCAGTCAGGCAGTACCAGAAAAATCGATATCAGAATGTAGTGCCTTACGCTAGGTTATATTACATTACGCTTTCAGAAACTATAACTAATAAGTAAAAAGTATATAACTATATTTTTACCCAAAGTTAACTTTGTTAATTTAAACGGTTTAAAGTTGAGTTAAGTGTCTGTTTTCATTAAGAAATTAAAAATTGATGAGTTGCGACGCTCAGTATTGTTCAAGTGTACCTTGTTATTCCTTGTGAATCATAAAATAAACGTTTGAAGAAATAATGTTAAGAGTATTACGAACATTCATCGAATCAAGCGATCGTCGAACTATTGCTGTCACAGAAGCCATACAGTGAGTTTTCCTCTCACAGAGAAATTATTGTGTAATAATATAGATTCACTGATTTAAGTTTATTGAATCATTTAAGAATTAGCTTGTATACTCAAAAACTATACAAAGATATGATTTTTGTTTCATGTTCATAAATTATTTAGATCTGTTGCATACAGATCTAACCTGTAACCTTTGGATCTTTCGGATTCAGTTCAATATGCTGAAAATTTTAATTCCCACAACTTGTTTTGAAACTAGAGAAATAATGCCTTTTATCGTAAATCTAACAAATTTTAACAAAATAATACGTTTTATTATTTATTTATCTTATCGGAATTAGAGTGAACGAAGAATGCAAAACATGCAATTTACAAAAAAGGAAGTGAGAATTTGCAAACTAAATAAATTTGTGATTTTTAATGACCCTTTTTATTCAAAAAACTACTGTAATTATTACGCAAAATTTAACTCGATAAAAAAGTAAGGAGTCTTCCATTGCAAATAAACAAGTTATTGTAATTTTACCAATTTGAAAATTGTGTGCTAACAACTCAACTTTATATAACTTAAAATTAGAAGCATTAGATAGATACTCTTCAGGTACCAAAATTCACATTTGTATAATCAATACTTTTCTGTTAATAACAGCCTGAGCATTGTAGGCGACACGTGTTATAGTTTGTTGACACTTGGAGGTAATTACAAAAGAACTCATTTTTGATGCATACCCATTCTTCTAAGCCAGCAAAAAATGTTACTCGAGAATACATTCTTAACTTTCTATAACTAAGCTAATATTAGCTTAAAGTTTAGTCAAAAAAAACTAACTAAACCGTATACATAACATTAGTAATTCTTGTATTTTAAAAAAACAGTTTTGAAGTAAATAAAACAAAATAAAAATTCAGTATTTTTTTTTGTTTTAGAACGCAAGGCAACGAAAAACATGTGTAGTTCGATGTTTGTCGTCTTTCCCAACCAAACTAGCATTGTTTCATTTATGAATGTTAAATTAGTAAGAGAACAAAAGCTTTTAAATTATAGTAAAAAATTAAACACGGGCCTAGCACTGTGGACAAATGATCGATAAGTACGAATGAATGTATTCTAGAATGTCAAAAAGATAACAGATATAGTGGAATATTCTACGTTTTTCATATCTTTGTTGTTGATTTTAAAGTAGCAAAGCTGTATTATTGTGTATTTTTCCATCCCACCTTTGTTTCAAAGGAATTGTATCATTGATTACAACATGTTTGGAAATAAGAACAATTTTTGCGAACTGTTTCTTCAAATAAATCGATAGATTTGTCTAACCTAATGAGACAGAGCACGACATTGACCCTTTTGTTATTATTACTCATTGAAAATAACGAAAATTTGAGCAATATGGAAAAATAAGACCACAGCCATGTTTTTACTGGCCTTTGAGAGTCTCATAAGAGATTAATTTAATAGGAGATAAGACATAACATAAAAACCAAATCCAATAATGTAAACAAAGAATGTTTCTTCCTTAACATAAAAAATCAACGATAATTCCTTGTATTATTGAGCAATTACATGCACTTGCATATGATAGTTGTTTAAAACTTGAAAAATGCATTTAGATTGAATGGGACAGAAAAGTAAGGACATGAATTTAGATTAAGCATTGTTTATTGATTGTAAATATAATTTTGTTAATGCTTTCTGTCTTTTTTAATGCAATGAAATAATAAGATATAAGATAATTTTTATACAGAGATATGATGTATACCGAGCTATTGCCTATTATCAACGTTTTGGTATAACAATTTTTTTTTTGCAGGTTTAGTCGAAATTGTATAGTAGACAAAGACAAAAGGAATCAATGTAGATATTGCCGTTTACGGAAGTGCTTCAAAGCAGGAATGAAGAAAGAAGGTAAAAATATAAATCACTCATTGTGTTTCGTTTGTATAAAACATTTATTGTTACAGCGGTACAAAACGAAAGGGATAGAATTAGCTGTCGACGACCAAGCTATGAAGAAAGTAGTCAAAACAATGGCCTTTCCGTTAGTTCCTTATTGAATGCCGAAATGTTGTCTCGCCAAGTGGGAGCAGCATTAGAAGTGTGTAACGTACCCTCACATTATGTACAATTTGTATTTAAATGAATCTGTTACAGCAAATGGGGCCAGCTCCTGTTAACGATTACGATTTATCAAATAGGCAACTAGCTAGCATAAATGACGTATGTGATTCGATGAAACAACAACTTTTAATTTTAGTCGAGTGGGCCAAGTACATTCCAGCCTTTACTGAACTTCAATTAGATGATCAGGTTTGATATTTTGATTATTCTATATCTGATTTAATCACTTAGTTATATTATAAATACGATAGTAAACAATTTGCATGTGATTCATTCAGTGGATTGTGTTCAAAAGAATTCCAAATTGAGAAAGTACAGACATTTTTTGGTAACTCTATTGACTCGGTTTGAATCGGCGCATTTCCGCGTTTAATGAATGACGTCGTTACTTTAAACGGTCTAAGCGTTTCAACGCTGGTTTGAACCGCTCTTAAAGGACGCTTTAAACTTGATTGGTTTGTGATTTTTACTGACAAGCAAAAAATGGGTTTATTCTTGAAACCAGGTCCTGTATATAATTATATGTTTTCCTTTAGGTGGCACTATTGCGAGCACATGCAGGAGAACATTTACTTTTGGGTCTTGCCCGGCGCTCTATGCATCTGAAGGACGTTCTTCTTCTTGGAAATAATTGCATTATTACCAAACATAGTCCAGGTGAGCAAATTTCCAAACCAAATATGTGAACTTTTGTGGTTGTGCATGGTTGTCAAGTGTTTATACATCACTTCTAAGTAATGAATGTGACGTGTTATAATTTATTTTACGAGAAAAAAAGGCAATAAACAAGTGTTTTGTTGTAGCATCACAAACAAGCATTTTAACTCTATTACTAATCGTATGTATAATCTTAAAAAAGACGGGGAGTTTTGACGATTTTTTTCAGTATTTTGTTTTGTCTAGTTTTGTTTTTACGTGCATTTGGTAGCATTGCCATCCTGCGATTTTGAAATTTCAAAATTGCTAAGAGAAACACGCTAACAATAACATTTTAGCATGTTAACTAATATGTTAACTAGCATGTTAACTTCACACTGTCAAAACGACGCTTTGGACAGACACTGCTACCATAAAATTTAAAATTTTTAAGCTTGCTTAAAAATGTTGAGCTTTCAAATTGATTATACTTATCAGTACATTTATCAAAATTACCTTCTTCTTGTTTTATTGATCAGACGATGTTTCTTATTAATACAACCTCAGATTCACTGAAAAGCTGGTAGTCAGTTTAAGGTAAAAAAACTGTTCTATATTTTTGACAGTAGGTTTTTTGTGGTAAAGAATTTGGACTACTAATACCTATCTATTAAATTTACTAGCAAATTCCAGTAATAATCTTAATTTTATAGATACTGAGCACTGAGCTCCCACACACTTTACGTCACTAAAAATGGCACCTTTTATTCATCTTAAATGGAGAGTATGTTAAGGGGTCACTTTCTTGGGCGTCAATTTGCCAGTTTGAGGTTAAAAGCAGAGATGTCATTAAAAATTCTGGAATGCTAAACTCGATAAACTACAATGTTACCACTTCGTATTTTTTTTACTTAATTTAGTCAACTAAAAACGATAAAAAAGTGTACGTACATATTAGGAAAAAATACATTTGTGGATTTGCTGCATTTTTACGTTTTTATTATTTTTATTTACGCGATTTACAGCCACAAAGCTCAAAAACTCTGAATAGGTGTCCTTACAGAATGATTTGAGTTTTTAGTAACTGTATCAAAACTTTGCGAATGGGATAAAATCAGTTGCTTGTTGTGTTTAAAATGGTAATCGGTGGGATTTTTGTAGCTTGGGGCTATTGTAAAACGGTTGCACCGTGAACGAACCAGCAGTGATTTTGATTTGATTGCTTCTAAATACATGTATTTGTTTTCTGTTATCATATTAACACCAAATTTTGTTGTATGGGAATTATTTTCTTCATGTTGCCTTATCATAAGTCATCAATGGTCATAAGTATTTTTTTAATTAATAAGGGTTAAGCATGTTCGTACATTTATTCCGTCATAGTGAGATTCACATCATTTTGCATGCATGAATAGAATCCAGTGTTGTAGTTACCATTCATGATTTTTATGTTAAAAATAAATAAAACATCTCGAATGTTTTATTCCACTAAAAGATGAAACTTTGTGTTATTATGTTTAGTCTTATTTTGCATGAATGATTCATAAGGACCGTTGAAACATAACGAAATTATGGAATTAATGTTAATCTGCATGATACAACAGTGTTTTTTGTTGGGGGAATTCTTTTTACATAATGTACGAACATGAAGGCCAATCTTAATTAAATGGACAATGTTCCAATGCAGTGATGATGTTGACAGACTCGAGAATATCTCCGGATTTGGATATCTCACGTGTTGGTAGCAGAATAATGGACGAACTCGTCAAACCCATGACAGAAGTCCAGGTGGATGACACTGAATTTGCTTGCCTCAAGGCCATAGTGTTTTTTGATCCAAGTAAGTAATATTTATTTTAATCAGATAACGAGATATGCTTCAAGTGTTTGTGTAGAAATTTAAAAAGAGGAACAAACAACATTTGCTATCTCTAAGTGAATTCGTTTTTCGTTTATAATATTGCCTATATTGTATCAATTTTAAATTCATAGGGTACTTTCACTATTACTTTTTTAGATGCTAAAGGACTGAGTGAACCGGCGAGAATTAAGGCGTTACGTTACCAAATACAGATCAATCTAGAAGATTACATCAGTGATAGGCAATACGACAGCAGAGGGAGATTTGGAGAATTATTGCTGACACTTCCTGCTCTACAATCAATCACATGGCAAATGATTGAACAAATCCAATTCGCAAAATTGTTTGGGGTGGCACACATTGACAGTTTGTTGCAAGAAATGTTGTTGGGAGGTAATATTTGCAGAAATTTTGAATGGTTAACATTTAACATGATACAGACGCACTAACTGCTTACCCAGACTTGCATGTTAGATTATCGTTTAACAAGTAGGCACACTAGCAAACTATAAGCTATCATTTTTTGTCTAATATGTTTGAAGTTAAATATAAAATTTATTTGTTATTGTAAGGATATTCATTTTGTAATTTCGACAATTATTTTCTTTCTTTATATAAAGACTATTTTGATCACTTACTAAAATCCGTATTTTCTAATATGTCGAATAATCGAATTAATATCTAGTTTTCATGAATTTTTTTTGTTGACACATTTTGTAGAAAGGATGGTTTTAAGATTTACTCTTAAATTTAATCATATTATTGTATAATGACGATTAAAAAAGAAATAAGTCAATATTTAGAAATGATTTATTAGTAGTCAGTTGTTAGGAAAACATCAAAGAGCATTACAAAATCACCTTGTTTAATTATAAACCATCCTTACGTCATCGATATTTTATTCGAGAAGTTACACATACAATCTAATTTTAGGACTTCATTTTAGCCGTGATTTCGGGTAAAAAAAAAACGGAATAAACTACAGGAAAAAACTTACGTGGCCTGTAATTGAGGTATTTTTGGAGATAAAAACACTGTCCTATTTGTCTCCCCTTGCTTGGTCTAAAGACTTTCTATATGTAACTTTTTTTGTGTTTTAAGCAATATTGGAAAAATCGATTTCAAAATTTCGCGCCTAAAATGTGAGCCAATGTTAACACCTGCCATCCGTAATATAAATATTGAGCGATGAAGATAATTTGTAATCGAGTCATTCTTGAAACTGAGAACTCGTCCGTATTTGATTCACATTCAGAAATGTAGAAATGTCAGTAAATAAATAAAATGGCATAAAGTTTAAAAGAAGATTTTATTGACCAAAATGCGTAAATTTTCAAGAAAAGTACATTTATTTTTTTCTATTGTTGTAATAAATACTGAAAAAGTTCTCCATTTTGTTGTAAGCACAAATAATTTTTGTTTATAAACTATAAAAGGTGCCATTTTTAATGGCAAAAGGTGTATATGAAAACTCAGTCTGTCTATTTTTGGTGTTTTTACCGGATGGAGAGTATAATTACTAAACTTTATTGTATTTATCTGCAACCCTAAGCAATTGTAAATAAAGGTAAATCTTACGCTTCTGTCATTACGCTGTCTAAACAAAAGTTCTGTTAAATTTTGTGTACAGTTCCAGAATTTGGACGAGTTTTGACATTAGACCTCAGGGTCAAAATAAACAGCGTGTGAGTCCTTCGTCTAATTCCATCAATAACATGTCACAACATAACGTATCAGTTGCAAAAGACATACGTTTTCGATTTGAAAGATGATTACAATTTATCTTGATCGCTCGATATAAGTATATCTTTTTTTACACTTTTTGCAAAGAGTGTAGTAGTTTTTACCTGCAAAGATGGAATATATTTCCTATTTATTTTGTTTATTCTATTTTTTTATTTTGTACATACTGTCTAAAAAATACCAAAAATTAAAAAAAAAGATAATGATTCAAATAACAATTAACAGCAATAAATCCTGCTTCAGAGATGTGACCAGGTCTAGCCACTTTTAGGAAAATTTTAGTTTACTACGAATTCAAATACATAAAATATTTTCATTTCTTACACATCAAAACTATCATTTTCTATTAACATTAAAACTTTGAATGCAACTAATTAAAATACAGAATCGGTTTTAGGTACCACCATAGACACAAATCCAACAATAATGACAGCCGCAACGGCCAACAACGTTAACAGTTATCAGGGTACCAGTGATTCAACAGATAGTCCTGTTACATCACCCACTACTACGCAGTGTAATAGTCCTACCGACCACCTTATCAATGGAAACATTTCAAGTCCATCAAATACATCGTCATCTAATGTTCTTATAATGAGAGACATTACACCCATAGAAGAAAACTCCTATATGGCATTCAAACAAGAGCCCATTCAAGAAGTGGAGCAACATACTTTTTAAACAAGAGGAATATTTATTTTCAGTGTTTTATAACAAAGTATTTACAGGGTAATATTTTTGCTTCCGTGTTGGTGAAATTTTATTTATTAATCACCACCATTATTACCGTTACCAGAGTGTGACATATAGTCTTCCATAAGTTGTAACTTGTTCTAAAATCACAGTGCCTTACAACTGATGTAAAAAAGTATACAGAGGCTGTGAAGTGAACTGTACAAACCAATAGTTAATTGGTTTATAGAGTTTTTATTGCTTGCCAGTTATGGTAGTCATAATTTAAAATGATATTGATATTTTTAAACAAAGACATAATTGCTCAATTTTAAAGAACAAAATATATTTACATTTTTACATACAAAGAGTCGATTGGTTTTGGCAACAGGGTCATTGTCAGAGCTAAATACACTTAAATTAGGTGTTACAGTTGCCAAGTTGATCGCCATTTGTATATTGTATAAATTAAAGTATAATAGACGTAATTATAAGTGATTAGTGTAGGCGATTTGTGGGGTTCTTCCATTAATGATTTAATATTTAAATTCATGTGGTGGAAGATACATACATGGTAATATCATTTTATCATATTTTAATGGTTGTTTGGTTGTCATCGAGGGCATTTACCCTCGATGTGTGCTAAGTAAGGGTAATTTAACCTAATTTGTTTTCTTTTATTTAGTTTGTATTTTTTATATTATAGTGGCAAATAGTGTTTTGTTTTGGTACCAATTATTTTAGGTCTCATTGTTATAATTTTCTGTACTAGGTGTCTGTATGTTTACTTGTTACATATTATTGTTGTTTATTTCGTTTTTTTTATATTAAGTTGAGACTATATTAATGCACTTCAAGCGAGTTAACGAAATTTAATTAATGCCATTTCAATGCAAAATTAATGTGTGTAGGTAAACATACACAAGCTGGAGGTGGCAAATATTTTTTATATCAATAAACATTTTGAAGAAGTTAATACAAAAAATTATTATTTCTAAAGACAAATAAAACTTACGTGATTTTGAAAATCCACTTTTATACATTATTTTGTTAAAATTAACGAGGAATTTCAGCAACCATCAAAAAAGATCATCATCTACTCTTTTTCTTTTTTTATGATTAGTAACCATTGTGGCTGCTTCTAATGGTACTTCAGAAATCATCAACCAAGAAGATAACTTCATTTTAGCATCATTAGATCTTTTAAATATACCTTTTTCCAAAGTATCTAATTTTTGTAATAAAGAGGGATCTAATGTGACATCAGTTAAATCCATAACGCGACGAAATCGTAGTGTAAAGGTCTAAAATTAAAACATAAATCTTAATTCCATTGAACTGTCTCTTACCTCCAACAGAATATCAGCCACAACTCCTCTTGTATCAAGTTGTTTAGCATGAAAACCTAATTCATAAAAATGAGAGCCAAATTTATGTAAATCAACGGCACAAGGATCAGCTTTCAAAATTTCTGAGTATACATTGTTGAAGACTTTGGGCAAAGATGGGGTTATCAGAGGTTGACGAGTTGCAGAAATATCAAGGGCAAGCCACATTGGTAGTTCCAAAGTTGTGCCTGATTTTAAAGTACTGTCTTCTTCTGTTGGATTCAGTTTTCCTATGATAAATACTTGAGACAGATGCATAGGATTTATGGAGTAGTTCTTACCTAATTTTGGTACATCTTGGACAAATGTGCACGAAATACGTTCTTGAGTGGCTAAAATATCTTCAATGGAAAAATAATTTGGATAATATCCAGCTGGTAGCGGCATAGCATCAATTTCACTTAAATCGCTATTATTTTTATTCAGTTTTATCGTTCACTAGTTTTAAAACTTACAAACAACTTCAAAATTATTTAAGGTTATGTTGATATATAACCTATATTTAATTTGACGCGGGCGTCAGCTGATTGGGCAACCATATAAGCTGGTGGACCAACAGACTTGTTTAGTGCTGACACGGAAGCGCAGTGTTTAAAAAAAAATAAAACACACTTTCCTTTATGAGTGAAGCATAGTGAAACGAGTGTCTAGAGTATTTTAAAAATCGTGTTACGTACTGTTATTAAAAAAAAATTAAATTTCTGGGCATCATATGTTTTAATCCGCGTTGTAATATTATTTTTATGTTTTTACTGTAAACAGAATACTATTGGTTAAGTTTGCAACCATTTTATTACTTTTTATTTTTGAAAAAAAAGATTTTTTGCATACATCTCACATATGCTGGTTAGAAGTAGAATAAAACGCTACATTGTTTCTGTATGTAAAAACAAATTAATATTTTAATTATTCAAAGAATTTTAAGGAGTGGACATAAGTGTTCGCAGATTCTATATGTATATATCTAGATACTGCTCCAACACCTAGCGCTGCGCAACAGAATATTTATCGAATGACCTACTACTACCAAGTTCAAATGTGATTAGGGATGGAATTTGCCCCGTAGACAGGACTACCCTTTGAAGGTGGTTTAGGAAAAAGGGCATTTCTTAAATCTACGAAAGTGGTTCCCACCAAAAAAAAAGAAACTATCATCTCAACCAAATTTTTTTTTACCTTGTTTATTTTGAACTTGAGGTTCAATGTCAAAACTCGGCCAAATTTTGGAACTGTACATAAGATTTGACCAAACTTATGTGTCAGGATGTACCGACTAGGGAATTTTATAATTTATGAGTTACATACATACGTTGTTTTGAAGACAGTTGACAGCCATTTGACAAAAAAAAATGTTGTAACATTAGACAAAAATTAGTAGTAAAGTTACTAATGTAAACAAATTAATTTTGACAGGTCCCTTAATCTCTATATGTACTATCAACATTTGCTAGTTATTTTAAAAATGTACATACACCTGAGCTCTCATATACATACACCATATAATGGTGTATGGTACTTCTTTTATAGGTTTTTTAGTTTTGTCTATAAGTTTTTTAGCGCAAAAGTTTTCACGATGAAACATTATTCTGTTGATTCAGAAATATTAGTTCATTTATATCATATGACAAAAAAATGGATTTAAATCTGTTGCTGTCATTTTGCAGCTGATATGTCTTTTGCCTGATATCATTGTTTAAAAAAGTCAGTTTTTACATTTGAGTGGGGGCTTTTGGTTATAGAAGATTTTTAAATAATATCAAAATCGTCGCTGGATATCTCAGTGACTATTTTGGAGAGTTTTTTATCTGAGTTATTAGAATCTGATAATTCTGCTGAAAAATAACTGGTAGAAAATAAAAGATTATTGTACATAATTCGTATATAATTTAATAAGAAATTAAAAAAAAAATGTTTATTCATAAATTTATAAAAAGGTGAAACATTTCAAAAGAAAATAAAGTATAAACAAAAATAAAGAATAGAAAGTAAGAAAAAAAAAACGTTAATACAATATTACAACAGTACAATTGTCTTGAAACATAAATCTGGTTTTGATAATATTGCGACAAGGCAAAACTTGAAATTAATCTGACAATGTACAACTTTATAAGTATAAGTATAACTTTTTAAGTATATAAATTGAATTTCCTAGCTGCAGAAAAACTAACAAAAAAATAAATGGCAAGTTTTATACAGGAATAAACATTGATTTTGTGAAATATTAGGAATTTTAAAATTAATAATTAATTAAAATTTAAAACTAAATTAATTAATTAATTAATTAAAATTGGTGGAAAAATAATATATTTTTTTTGGATTAATAATTAACCCTTGTAATGCTTGCTTCGAATACATATTTTCATGGTCGCACGTTATCGTTACAGTCGCAACTGTTGAACTAATTGACGTACTAAATAGCAATGATTGTGTAAACTTTTAAAATCGCTGACACAACAAAAGTTTTAGAACATACCTATTTTAATTTCTCGCGGTGGACACTTTGCAAAAAATGTTTGTTTCATATGTGTTAGTATTTGTTTTTAGTGTAATTGTAAATACAGTTGGTGACTTTCATATTTCAGGTAAAATTCACAAAGATTTTTTTTTTTAACTAATATTTCAAATAAAACAAAAAATATTTTAGATGATGATTATGCTCTTTTACCACCAATTTTTTCGATTGATCCTTATGATAAATGTATGGAAGAGAACAAAATTTTCTGTCGATCATGCTTAAAGCTGACACCTTTAGATGTGGAAAAACCTCCCAAAGTTTGGAAACTTATCGAGGCAAAAAACTAAACATTTATAGTGTAAATGGGTTTTAACATCTGCATTATTTTGTAGGAAACGAAAAAGTCTAAAAGACATTATAATCACGAGGAACTATTCCATGCAATTTGTATCAATGACAGTTTAGTTGCCCACAACAACATTACTTTAATAAGTAAATTCGTATCAAGCATTTATACCGAAAAATACAAAAGTAAAGGTTTAAATATTTCAATATCTGATTTAAACTGCCGAGATTTGAAGTATTCTACAAGCATATTTGACATAGTTTGGTTGTAAGTATTAAATATAACATTTTTACGAATTTTAAAATCTTGTTTTTAGAGCAGTTGTGATTTTTTATTTAACTGTTATCATATTTGCAACATTTTATGACATTTTTACGAAAAACAGAAAAGGGAACAGATATTTCATATTATTTTCAATTTATCATAATTTCAAGAAACTATCCCAAACTTATCATCAAGATAACTTCGGGAAATTAAAATGCATCCAAGGAATACGTTTTTACACTACAGTCTGGATTATATTTTGTCATACATTTTGCAGTTTTACTGGAGCTTACATCACCAATACTAAATATTCTGAAGACGTAAATATCTTATTTATTTTATTTATATCTTTACACGCTTGCTGCTGTATGGCTAATAGATTTTAAGTTGGGTTACGCCGCTCTAGAAGACTTAAATATCTTATTTTCTTTCTGAAAAAACTGCACAAATCTATCTACGGTAACGGCCAAAATATGTCAAAAATTAATACATTGAACTACTAATAACTCATCTGTGCCTACCAAATCCACTGCACTTGATTTATTTTTTTAATGACAGTAATAAATAGCTAATTAAAATGAAACTCGAGATCGCGTGTAGACCATAAAATGTTGTCATTTTATTTTGTTTTACACTATCTGGATAAATAAATTAATATAATTATTGCTGCCTGTCAAATCATGACATATCGTTACTTTAGTACAAAAAACATCAACCGATTGACTGGTGCATTTTGAAAAATGAAAGAATGTCAATTTTTTCATTTGTTTTATTAATGTCCTCGTTAAGCCTACAGTAAAAATCATCATGTCTACTTCGTTCACCTGCTTTACACAACTAAATTTTTGAAAAAATGTTTTCCAAGACTTGTACCACTTTCTTTTGGCCGCCACTGTACAATACTTTACACGCTTGCTGTAGTTTAAGTCATGCAATTTAAATTGAACTGGTAGCTCTGCTATTTATCATACTGGAAATTTTAAAATAGCCATCATCTTCGTATAATGCGTTAGTTTTGAGATAACAAACATAGCTACCAACAGATTTCAAATTCTATACCGTTTAAACGCCGGCTTTTTTTATGTAGCGTGTGGAATTTTTTTTTGTGTATCATTTCTGAAATGACCAATATTTCCTTTTTTAGATTCCATTAAATTTCATTAAATACAGCATACGAAATTTGTTTGTTTTTCTTGTTCAAACATTTTTTCTGATCTCAGGATGGCTTCTGTCATATCATACATTTACATTTTTTAAACATAATAATAACACAAATGTCGTCAAATACACGTTTGTAACCTTTATTAATAGGTATTTAAGGTAGGTGACAACAATAAAGATATTTTATATTTCGTTTAATCTTTGGATTATAGAATTGTTCCACCTGTTCTTCTGCTAGTATCTTTTGCAAGCACTGGATGGCTTTACCGTCTTTATTCAGGTCCTGTGAAAGATATTTTTTCCGATAAAGAGTACCAACGTTGTAAGCAAAACGGGTGGATAAATCTTTTATTTCTGAATAACCATTATCGGCAATACGACATGGTAAGTTGGTACTAAATAAAATATAGTAAGATCGAAAAAAAAAACAATACAGGGGGCTTTGAAATTTAATTTAAGTTTGTTGGTCACTCTGTTTGACAGTTTAAGGTTAAGTAATCATTGATGACAACATAAAAAATAAGGATAACAACGTGAATAAGCCTAATTACCTAAATGTTGCTTTTTTTGCTATTATTATAGTATTGCAAGTTAACACTTATTTTCAGTGCTACTTTACTAGTTGGTATTTATCTGCGGACACTCAACTTTACCTTTTATCCTTAATTCTATTATCAGTCGCTATAAGACTTAAAAAGTACAAGATTGTCTTCATCATAGCGTGCTTTGTACTGAGTGTAATTATTCAATCGACAATTACTTATTGGTATGACCTTGATATAATATTCAGGCTCACACCGGAGTAAGTATAGTTTTTAATATCTTTAATTTTATTATTGATTACATGTTTAAGGAATTTAAAAGTCAATAAATTTCTCACTTTAAAGTATAACGCTGCTTATACTTCAACATATTCAAACATGGCATCATACTTCGTCGGTTTGATTTTTGGTTACATTTATTTTCGTTTAGAAAACACGGCTGTCTTTACCAGTAAAGTATAAAATCAAATGTTTGAACCAAAGAAATATCATCTAATATGTGCTATTTACAGGCTTCAGTTATTTGCTGGTGGCTCTCCACAATAGGTTTACCACTAACAGCCATCATTATTTGTAATTATGAGTATGGCAGGGTTACTACAACCCTCCTAGCAGGTATTTTACGACCAATGTACGCGATGGGGTTTGGAATAGGAATTTTTGGAATGTCGCAAAAAATTGGGGGTAAGTTCCATACTTTCATACAAAGATTTGTAAGTCATATATCGAATGATCTTAAACTTACTTTTAATAATTAATAAGTTTATAAAAATTAGTAAAGATAATTTGATTATCGCAATTGGCCTGTTGTGTAGCAGATATATTATAAAACTCGAAAGGTGTATAGAAAGAGATTATATATATAAAAGAAGAGAAATTTTTAATTTAGCGAAGCAAACTCAATCAAATTTCAATTCGAATTTAATGTCTCTGTCAGATGGTATGAAACAGTATATTTAAAAACTATTAAAAAAAGTTTGCACATTACAAGAATTTTCCTGAAGAAAATGTTTTGTTTCGTTATTGTTGATGCTGTTAGCAACATTTGCCAATTTTTTAAGAAATTCTTAATTTTGTTTCTTTCCTCTTAAGAAAAATTGCCAATTTATGTAATCATCTTATAATTTATAACTAAGTACCATATGACTATAATGGTTTAAGCAAATTTATTAAACTAACATTTCTAAACAGAACGATATTTATTTATTTTTTGAATTATCTAAATAATTTAGTTCGTTGCATACGTACCAATTACGTCATTATAAAAAATCCTTGTAACGTAAAAATTACACTTTTATTTTTATCAAAGAATTTATAATCGAGCATTAACTGTATAACATAAACAAGATAAGCAACTAGTATTTAAAATTTGTTTATATATAATGAAGAAAAAATTAAATATATTTTTTATGCAGCTAAATAAACAATTATCTTTTCATTTAACTTGTAACTATGTCAAGTTCTTGAATGATAAAATTCAACAAAGCAATATCTAGTGCACAAATATTTTTGGGCAAAACTGTTTCTACATTTATAATGTTTTATAAAAAATACTGCTTATTTGCATGTTGTTAAATTTTTAAAATCAGTCAGAAATGCTTACAATTCCTAAAAAATATAGAAATACCGCCAAAGGGTTGAAAACAAATAATAAAAATAGCTGGTGATTTGCTTAGAACTAGTAAATCGTAATAATTATTGTCTTTGGAAAATTCTTACATTTATTATTTATTACTATATCATATCTAAAAGAATCGAATATTCCAAAGATTATTAATTAACAAGGTTTTTAAAGCGTTTCTGTTTTAGTGATAATAATTTCCGGTTTTTCAGATTTTTTCTTCTTGAATTTTGAAATTTTTAGCGTACTTTCAGTCAACAATAAGTATTTTATTTTGAGAATACATTTCAGAATATTTATATTGTTTTGCATCTTTTTTAAGCCCATTGCATGTTTTTCGCTCTTTAGTTATCAGAATCCAAACAATAAGATTTTTGTGTTACATATCTCAAAAAAAAAATCTCAACCTACAAAAAAGTTTCTATGAAATTTTTAGGAAATGAGTAGAAACAGAATCTTAATTTTCAAGCAAATATTTTTTAAAACTGAAAGACGAACTCTGTATCCTTTTGACAAAAATGCAGTACATTTATATGAAAGGATATTTTATGTTATAGCTAATAAATAAACATAATCCATCAAAACTTCAAATATATAATATTTCTTCTAGAAATTAATTACAACCAAAACAATAAACCTCTGGCCATGGAGACAGTTAATCTACATATCTAAATATTATAAAAAAAATATCTCTCATTAAATTTGTATCTCATTAACCTGGTTTAAACATTTACATTATCTCTCTTTATTTAACACTCTAATTAAACATTTTTTTAGGGTTCATGAGGAAAATATTTGAATGGAAACCAGCGATATTTTTAGGAAATTTCACCTACTGCACATACGTAGGACACTTAAGTATAGTATTTTCCAGAACTGCCTTGACAAAGACGCCTATATTTATTTCTGATTATGTTTTGGTAAGTAAATAAAAAACAATTTGATCTATAACTAAAGAACTCTAACTTGCAGTTTACCTCGTCAGTGCAGGATATAATTCTTTCATTTATTTGTGGATTTTTTCTGCATTTATTGTTCGAAATGCCAGCGGCACAACTTCAGCATATGTTAGTTTTTAAGTATAGTAAAAAGAAAAGTAAATTTGATCGGAAAGTAAAATAATGTACAATATCTAAGACAGTAAGCACAAAACGGTTCGAATCTATAATATCAAATAGTGTGAATTATTTTTCTTTTTAATCTAATGTGTTGTAACGTACTCGAAAAGAAAAATTAAATATAATATACTTACGTACTTATATTATCACATATTAATTAGTACTTTGTAGAAAACTGTTCAATTTACAAAAAAAAATAGTTAAATACAGAAAAAATATTTCAAACTGTCAGTAGGTCAATTGTTAATAAATATTTAAAATAAAGAATTTGTCTTTACTGCAAACTGAAAATCCAGCGAAACAAATTTGAACTTTTTTTTATTTGCAATCCTTAGACGTTGCAGCTAATAGAAATTACAATCAAATTAACAACAGTAATTTTATTAAGGATTTTACATTTGTACATTACAATCTATTTACTTTCAAGAATATATCTTTTTTCAACTTTAAAAATTCCAAGCACGTTGCATCAAAATTTAATTGTTTTGGAGATTTTTTTCCTAAAGAAAATTTGAACCGTAAGATAAGACCAGTAAGTATTATTTTCATCAGCAGTTTCACAAGATTGCCACCTAAAATTAAAAAAAAATGTCACAAATGCCAATACAAATATGATACATACTGAAACTATTCTTGTCTCTACACCCAAAAGGTATATACTTTTCAGAGTTGATAAACTTTAAATTTTCTTCAAAAAATCTGTCAGGATCAAACACTTCAGGATCCGTGTAATTTTGTTTATCATGATGAATGCCAAAAGTTGATACAAACAATGGGGTTCCCTTGGGCATACGTACACTACCGTCTGTAAAATCTGTCGTACAGACTTTACCAACAAATGGTTCAGAAGGATACTTCCTCAGACTTTCTAAAATAAAAAGAAAAAATTTAGATGACTAAAAATTAAAAAGACTCTTATTACCAGAAATAACAGCTTCTAAGTATGGCAGGACGATTAATTCTTTAAAACCAGCTTCAGTACCATTTTTCTTAAACTTTGTAAGTTCGTGTCTTAGTTCGTCTTGAATTTCTTCATTGATACTTAATTCAAAAAGTATGAACAACGTTAAATTGTTAACAGTTTTTAGTTCGTAAATTAGAGATTGGATAAAATCCATTATTTCTTCAGAAGAAAAATGTTTTTTTGTTAACACTTCTAGAAGATTTTCCTTCGTGTTTTCTTTACTCTCTTCAATTGGTTTTCTGAAAACATCGATGCAAAACTGCTTGTATCTTCCATTCCGAGAAAATATTTTTTTCAGTTGTGGATGATTTACAGACAAAAATTCTTGCAACAAAGAGACAAAATTCTGTTTTTCTAAGTTACTAAACTTCTTTTCGAGCCACTGTGAAGCACTTACAGCGAAAAGTTCTTGGACACTTGCTCCCAATAGTTTATTAATAATGTCAGTGATATTTACTTCACCGTCTTTTTGTGGAAAATGTGGTAATACTTTGGGCCAAACTGTCTCAACATTTTTATAAATCCTATGTTGCAACTCTTGACTCAAATCACCGTCAATGTTGTTCAAACTGGTAGATACCGAACAGTGTATGTCATCGAAAGAATTTGAATTTGTTATGGAAAGAATGGTCCGCATCTGCGGTGACTTCGTTACAAGAATTGCAGGTTTAGTAAATATGTAAAAACCTCCTATGGCACTATTTTTTCTCTTCAGTTTGTTGTGAAACTTCCATAGTTGCATAAACATAGGTGTGCGTTGTGAAACAATATCATAGACATGGCCAAACGGAAAACTTGGATATGATACGGGCTGTATATTATTCCTTTCAAAAAATGTGAAAATGTATCGAATGTAGCAAAAGGCAAAAATTATAGCAAATGTAAAAGAAGTTGCCGAATATATCATCCAGTCTTCATCCATTTTAATGGAACTTACGCCACAGCACTAATTGGAGCAGCACATGCCAGCACGTGACACTTTTTAAGCGACATCCACTATCGAATTATCAACAAAAAGTTATCTTTTCACACGACAGATACGCTGACCACTGCATGTAAATAACCTACCACATTACAAACACATCCGTCGAAAGGTTAGAGTCAAAAGAGGTATTTTGCACCTTCACTTATGTAACAATTCAATTTGTTATGGAATTGCATCAAATAGAAATTTGATATTGTTGAAATTGCAGCTTCGTATGTCGTCGACGTAAAATAAACTGTTTAATTATGTTGTAATCAATTGTTATAAAATACGACAGATAGAATAAACTGAACACCACGGAAGTACCGAACAGTTCTGAAACAACGTGACTAGAATTCAATGTTTTTCTCGACAATGAGAACGAACAGGTTTACGTTGTAGACCTTGAGTCGATATTTTGATAAGTATATTTAAACGGATTACCATTATCTTGATTACTAATCGCGTCAAACGACCGACGATTGTAAAAGAAATTTTTATTACATGTTTATTTGATTTTCTTTAGATTTTTGCTCTTTGCTTTAATTACAGATTAGAGCATTCACAATTTTTCTAGAAGTGAAAATATGTAGTTTTTTAACTTGAAGCCTTATGGGCAGTGTCTCATAATTTTTTGTTAGATATCGCAAAAACTTACCTTAAAGGTGTATTTCCACATGCGCTTTTTAGTGTACTTTGCAACTTTTCCGCTGTGCATATTACAAAAATGGGCAATATTGAAATAAAATCTTGTTTGACGTTGAAGATTTAATTTCGACAGTGTAATTTTTATGTGAGGTGTCTGATGCCTGAGCTAGGTACGTATTTTATGACCTTATTGTTTTAAACACAAATTTTCTGATTCCACATTACTTTGAGTATTTCAAATCAATTGATTTAGATATTCAATACGACAATTTATTTATTATTGTCATTCAAATATATTAGAGAAATTTCTTCTTACCTAGATCTAGACGCTTTTGTGGGTTTTAATTGAGGATCAACTATTTTTAAATTACGAGCGATTGAAGTTGACCAATTACAGGTAGCTACCTTGATGCATCGTAAGTAAGGTAATGTTGGTTGCCAAGTTACCTGCAAAAAGATTTACATGCAATAATATTTTGGTTCACTTGTTCACTTGACAGATTTTGATTCTTTTCTTAAAATGTTAAAGCGAATGCGAACGTTTCGACTACTGAGTTTACCACTGGGCGAAGCCAAAGCGAAGAAAAGATTTTAAATTACAAGGTGTTTGAGTTTTCGTTTCAGAATTTTTTGTTTAAAACATCACAAACCTATGGTGGACAACGAATTTTTGTGGTTTGGTTCAAGATGAGATTTGTCATGAGGAGGTAGAGAAAATAAAGAGAGCTATTGTTTTCTATTTGCAAACTGGAACCAAACGCTTAATTTCGTGTTAAAACGAGTCTTTAGCGGTTTTCTCAAAAAAAAAAACTGAATATATCAAGATTTATTTACTAATGACAAAAAATAACCCACGAATGGGTCTAATATCTGTTGATAAAATTGGTTATAAAAAACGACACTTTTTGAATTTCTAGCATATATTTTTTAACAAAAAATATAACACTCATAACTATTTTTAATCATACTTTTCCACGTTCCGCTCTTCTAATTCAAATTCAAAGCAGAAGATACCTAAATAACATTAGAACATTAATTCAACTAATATCTAATTAGGGAAAGGTTATTTATA
Organism: Cynaeus angustus; assembly: GCA_030157275.1. NCBI lineage: Eukaryota > Metazoa > Arthropoda > Insecta > Coleoptera > Tenebrionidae > Cynaeus > Cynaeus angustus. The sequence goes on from CM058058.1 coordinate 20,880,928, forward strand.
GACCACCCACCCAGATTTTAGCACATTAAATGTAACAACATAACTATAAAAAAAAAATCTATTAACATTTTGCTTTGTGTCGTGAGTACATAATTCCAACTAGGAAACCTTTTTTGGGTACTTAAAAACAGTTTTCTGAGCAAATTTGTTGAAGCTTGCAAATGGTGTGATTTAATGAGCTTAAGTTAAAAACATATAGTTTGTTATGAGTGCTTTTTTCATCACTAACCATAATTGTTCATATGGTAAAACAACCTTTCCCTGTTATGCATATAAAACTCACAAGTGAGAGTTTACTCTTTTCTTTAGATGTGATTTTCACAAACCGGTTTTTCTTCTTAATCTTTTTTGGGTTCCCTTGGTTTGCCCACTTATGCATTGACTCTTCAATAAAGTAATGGATAGATATAGTCGGATCATCGTTCACCAGATCGCAAACATTTTCTTCTGTTAGCATAATTTCGTATTTATCGCAGTCTTTTGCAGGGATGACTACAAACTTTGTCTCAACTTTCTCAAATTCATCAATGAGAGTATTGGCAGGCAGAACCAGCTTTTGGACGTTTCTAAATTTTTTTGTTTTGTTTATAAAATACGTGATAAATAATATAATGAATGTAGTACCTCGGAATGTAACATGGGGCTATAAACACTTCTTTAGTGTCGTAATCAGTGGCCATTCCATGCATGAGAATGAGATCCTGTATCATTTCGTTAACAACAAATACTTTGAAGTTAGATAAATCGGGAATAAAAGAACGCTCTATGATATACTTGACTTCTAACTGTGTCTTGGCCCGATATTGAGGGACATTTAATAAAACAGCAACTGCTTTATGAAAGAAAAGCTTTTTCCATATTCTGGATTTGAAGCTAAGAGCAAAGAATCGTGGCTACTAATGTCCAATTTTTTCAAAATATATCTACCTACCCTGAAATAGGATCGTTGTCCAGTTCCATGCCTTTTTTCAAGAGATCACGGTTCAGAAAATAAACTTCGCTGTGTTTCTCAGCAATTACATATCCGTCGTACGGTCTTCCACTAATAGCCGATAGTTCTCCCATGCTACTTCCTGAAGGTATGTACTCGATACTTCTCCTTTCGCACGCAATGATTCCACCAACGTGCTCCATTACAGGCAAACATCCAAAGTTTTTTAAACGGTCACTAACACTTTGAAGCGGTTCGTAGATCATTTTAAATATTCCTAAAAAATAGAAATAGAGAATACAGATGTCAATAACAAAATTTTATTTTCAGAAGACCAGTAATAAGAATGTAGATTCCTTCGACCACTTCACCTTGTTGATATACAATATTTCCAGGGTCAAATTTCCTAGTGGAAATATTTTCGTACAAAAAGTTTATAAGTTCGGTGTTTCCGCCCATATAAGATTGCTCTCTAAAGATGATTGTGGGTGACGACGGTTCTACTGTTTTAATCAACGACATGTTTGTGTCGTTTTCAGCGAGGGAGATTAGGAGTTTATGGTATTCAAAATCATCGACCCAACCTAGAAAATGAGTTTTGAAATACCCTTCGATAAGTATAAATTCAGAATTATAACCAGACACTTTTAGTTCCTTAATTTCAATTTTAAGAGTGTTAAGTATCGTTCTCACAGCCATTCGAGTCTTTACTCTTGTTGTAACCCACGGTGACTCAATCTGTACCACTCCCAATTTTCTGGTTACAACGGTCCTATCTATTTCAGATTTTTCTCTTAGTTTATTTCTGAGTTTATCGTTGACGATTAGTCTTTTGATATTTTTTAAAACATGTGCTTCGCCAGTAACGATTGATCTTCCAATTTCAAACGCCAAGGCTTTGTGTTGATCCGTCATTACGCTCAAATAATGGGACAGCGCAGTGATAATTTTAGACAAAAGAACACCAAATTTAAAATATAACAGAATCCTTATGAGCCGCAATGGTAAGAGAAGATTCATTATCAAGTCGAAGACCCACAAGTCACAGTGCCTCTTAAAGTTGAATTTGTAAATTATGTATGCAAAACCATAAATTATGTATATAAAGGACACGAGAAAATCCAGCCAATTCAGTTTTATCCTGAAGAGAAAAAAGGTTTTATAAAAATCTGAACACAGATAAAATATGGGAAACATCTGTTACGTGGAAAATATGCAAAATGATAAATAAGTTTTAAACATCTTTGATAAAATTAATTATCCCACAAAGTATAAATAAAAGTACAGGGTCCGCCAAGACTTTATGTTCCGACCCGTAAACACATTTAATTATTCAGTAATAAATACCTAGCGCTACACACTGACCTAATCAAGCTATATGTAAAAGAAAATCGTATTTATAATTTAATAATTAAATGGATTTGTAGGGCGGGACATAACTATGCGTTTTTTAGTCATATTAATCCAAAAAAAATAATAATAATAAAAAAAGTTCATTCATTGAATTCAAATTTATACCTGAAGTACATTCGAAGTGCTTGCTTAATGTTGTTTACGTGACACACAGCTAGTTTTACGCCAAATTCAGCGATATACAGAATGGCGAACATCACCTTGAATATGATGAAGTCGTAAGCTAGATATTTTCTCTTGAGCTGAAAATCATAGGCGATAATTGCCATGTTTAGAAGAATTATAATGTGTAGGAAAACAGAAAATAAAATCGTATGAATTAGACGGTAACAGAATCTTTTGTATTTTTTCACAGGCATCTTGTAATCCAAACTTTTGGTTCGAAGAAGTGTAAAAAAAGTGTTTCGTATTAGTTGTAAACACCAGTTCTGTTAAAGTAAATAATAAATCGTTATTAGGGGTAGTTAAAATTGAACCTTTCTGTACCCTTTTGCTAAACATTTCAAAAAGACCGTCCAGTTCAATAACTAAATTGTTACTATCCATCGCAGTTTCCACAGCTTGTTGTAGAATTCTTGCTCCTTCTTTTGACAACATTCCAGATTCGTATTGTCGTGAGTACGTTGTCTTTTTGTGCTTCAACAAACGCATTTTAGCTTCTTTCGTCATCTCTCGCATTTCTTTTGCTGTAGGCTCGTTTGGAATATTCTGCCGACATTCTGGACAACAAGTGAAACCATATTCAATCAAATAGTCTTCTTGCTCTTCATTATTTTCTTCATTGGCTTCATTTTCTGTTTGAATCAATTTTCGGTACGGATGTTTTATAGCCGTGAAACTCATTACTAACGGCCAGTTGGTGTCGGACAACAATCTAGAATTTTTTTAGCTTTCTATATTCGTTCAAAATGTTAGCATTTTTACCTGTCCATTTTCAACACAGTGACAAGCCGCATCCTTGTCTCATAGATAGTCCTCATACAATTACTCATGTTGAGTTGTTTTGTTACTGAAATGTCCGCCAATCCAATAGCACGAAATAACACAGGCAAAAAGCTCGCATTAATCAATATCATAAGGATATAAACAGTAGTCACGTTAAAAAAGAATAACTGTTTTTGATTTGTTTTTTCATTAAATTCTACGAACTTCCAAGCAAGAGCAATGCCAAGTGGACTTTTTAATCCACCCCAAACGCAGACAAGCATGTTCTGGAATGAAATTCCATATCCCACACGGCTTAATAGTGGTGAAAATATGAAGAAACCGATAAAGCGTACAATGTTAACGACAAGATACGTCACTAAAACGATGAAGTATATGTTCATATCCAGTCTGTGACTGTTTATGTAAACTGGGAGCATCACGCCGGTGGCTATCAAAAATATGCTTTCAAACATAAAACTAATCAGTTTCCATAAATTAAGAAGAGCTTCTTCGTTTTCTCTACAAAGAGAGTGACGTTCTCGGCCTAGAGCGAGAGCGGTCATCAAATTGGTAATAATGCCAGAGCTAATAATATATTCGCCGAGGAAGTAGCTGAGGTAACATGCGGCTATGCTCAAAATCATAAGACTGTTGACATCGTTGAAGGCAAGTTTCATCATGCTGGTGCTCAGAAAACCAAAGAGTGAACCCAAAGGTATTCCCATGAAAATAAACCTTATAAAACCCATCACGATTTGATACCATCTGATAACATATCCTTCAGAATAGTAGTAGACGAGTTTAAATAGAGTGACTGCGGTCACTGCAGATAATATTGCTTCTCCTTCGAGAAGATTTGCAACTTTTTTGACGTCTAAAGATGTTTCTTCAAGATGACGCATAACGTCAGTTGGATAAGTAGAGGAAAACATAAGTCCAAAAAGAAATCCTTCGGCAATCGTCCAATTTGTCTCAAACACTTGCCTCATCATTAATCCGATAACCCAGGCGCAACCCATACAAACTAGATCAAAAGAAAAGAAGATCTTGTTTAAACTGAATCGTGTGTTTCAGGATTTGCCAAAGATTAAACAGTTCGATGTATGTTGTATTTTTGAGAGACAGGGAGTTATTATCGAACTGTCCTGTGTTTAGTAAATCTAGGAACATGAAATTAGAAACTTGTTTAACAGCTGTTAATACAAGAACTTTTAGAAAAGTTAATGTAGAATGTGGAATTTATGTGAGTTGTCTATTAAGAAACAACGAAGAACTTATATACTAAAGAAATTTAAAAAGTCAAAATTAAAATTAAATACTGACGTGAAAAATTTTGTGCAAAAAAACTACCACTGCTACTGGCGTTGTTTACAAGGTAATCTTGCATCGATTACAGAAACAAGTATATAATCTTAGATTAGTTAAATAAACTGTTATAAATGGAACATGTGTTTCAATGATCAGAGTAAAAGTATCTGCGATTTGGAGTCAAAAATGAAAGCATAAAAAGTAACTTACTTGGAAAGGAAATGATCATCAGCTGTGCTAGTGACTTTTCGAAGGCATGCAAGTCCAAAGAGAAAGTAGTAGTAAATATCATAACCGGCAGAATCAGCTCCTGGAAGTTGTCGATAAGAGACTCACAAACATCGACCATTTTTGCCATCCGTGGACTATATAACGACGCAATTCCCCAAAGTAGCCCAAAAAATATATTAAAAACCGAATAAGGAATAGCACATTCCAAATACTGGAAAAAATATTAAATTAGTTCAAAATATAGAACGTGGAGATACTCACTAGAAGAACGTGGCGTACTATATCTGTTATTAAAATGGAAGTAAACACGAATAGAAATTGCACTACAAAATTGTCAACCAAATTCTGCTCAGTGAGTTGTTGCTCACAGGAAGTCGAAGAAAAAAATAGAAACAGAATTGGCAGTGATAATAGTAGTTTCATATTTGCTGCTTTGAATGTGAATTTATGATACTTCCAATGGTGTGACAACCATAAAACAATCTGACATTTGTTGATTTTGTTGTCAGGATTTAAAGAAATCGGAATTGGCAGCAATAAAAATGTAGGTACTCTTCTACTGTGAATGTTAGGTATGCGTTGATTTTAAAAATCACTTGGATGAGGAATGATGACTAGACAATAATCATAATAGAAATGTATAATCGAAAAATTTTGCTTTCAAATGGAAGATTTCAAGTGACAAAGCCCAAAACTACATCCGATCCACTATAAATTTCGTTGAGTCAAGCGCATATTTGATTACAACACTGCAACAAGTTCGAAGTTTCAAGAAGTCACATTTTTAGTGGAAAGTGAGCAGCAGAATTCAAATTTGTTTTTAGGCTTTCTCAAAAAGTTGTTAGTGGACATTGATGGGTATTACCCTCCATAATTTTTCAAAGTCTTCTTTGACAGCCTTACCTAATTGTTGCATTTGTTTTAAAATCAGATCACAAAATGTTTTTAGAAAGTTTTTGAGATAGTTCCATATTTGCTGCTTTGAGTACGAATTTATAATATTTCGAAATGTCTGTCAACCATGAAAATTGTTTTCAATTTATTGTTCTCATTCAGAGAGCGTGGTCTCGCAGTTTGACTATTGTTGTTTCCGTTTATCACGGAATTAAAGAAAATGAAAGTGACAACAAAAATTTATATTTTCCTACTGGATGATATATGTTGTTTTCAAATTTCTTAGGCGCGTAGTAATAAGTGGACAATAATCATAATAGAAATATATAATCAAAGAATTTCACACTGAAACGGTACTAAAGTTGACATAACAAAACTTCATAAGGACTTTACTTATTACACCAAACTTCATCCAATCCACTATAAATTTCATCAGGATTTCAAGCGCATATTCGATTCCATCACTACAACAAAAAAGTTCATAGAATACAATTACATAAGTAAGCCCGACCTACCGAGAGTTAATACAGCCAAAATTTGTCGAAGAGTCTTAAAAAATATATGAGCCTCAGACGAAAACCCTTGAATTTTCTTAGAAGCAAATATGTTGAATGTTGTGTTCACATTTGCGAATTCAACTCCAAATAAACGCTAAAAAAGAAAATTAAATTGAGAACAAACACCAATAAAACAATACTGATTTGGAGTGGTGCTATGAGCCAAATCCTTTTATTTGCCACCAACGAAGGTTCCAGCGTTTTATTCCATCGCAAAGATATTTTTTAAAACTCTCCCACATATTTTGGCTATATACTCTCTGCAATCTGAGAGAACAAAATTTGTTTTCAGAAAAATCTACAATGATTAACGTACCGACTATGACGCCCAGAATCATGATGACATGTGACGGTAAATCGAAATGGTCTTTTCCATTTATTTTTTTATTATTTTGAATTGAGAATTCATTATGAATTTTGGATGCATGGACTTCTTTAACGTTGTTGATTTAGTTGTCATGACACTATGGTTCTTTTTTTTACGGCAAACTTAGTTTCTCAGACTTAAATTGAAACTACCGCTAAATCGCGTATGATTACACACTCAAAGGTTTCATTTTTTTAATCGTATGAACCCCATAAACTCTGAAGATATTTTTACAATGTCTTTAACATATGCAAGAATTTTTTCTAGCTACAAAATAAATTTAGCTAAAGTTTCATAATTTTAAAGAGCAAGTCTTAAAGCTTTTATAGTAATTTTTAAAATTAATAAAATTTTCTAAAAAATATTGAAACTACTTAAGTCACCTCTCAAAAACTTAGAAATAAGTAAATTACGTGAAGTCTCAGTCAATAGTAAAAATAGCAAAATAAATTGTAATATTAACATGAGCCTAAAAAGTTTTCTTTGAACTGTATTAAATTTGCAAAAGACTTGTTTATTCAATTTAAAATTATTACTTCTGTTCCTTCTACGACATGACAAAATATAATATGTTAATCTTACTAATTGGTCTACATATTGGAAAATCGATGAAGAACTTTGCTTTCCACTGTTATAACAGCTATCACAAATCTCTGCATAACAACTTAGTACAATTTCAAATAAAATGTAAGTTCTTGTAATTTTTTACTCCACATTATACATGTATTCAGTGATGTTACATGCCAATCACAGGTAAACGAATTGTCCTTGAGACGAACTGTTTGGCAACCGGTTATCCGGAAAGGAACAAAACCCGGAACCAGTCATTAGCCTAAATGCAAACGTAATATGTCACTGTTCGTTTATTTGGCCTATGCAACTATTTAAAAGCAGGCATTGCTGATAAGTTCTTGAACGTCTAAAGGACATAGGGCGATAAGGATACTAAAATTGCCTCCAGAGCAATCCAAACGATACTTTCACGATGTGTTTTACATCTCTTGGTCAACTAGATTTTGAATAACAATAAAAAAAAGGGCAAGAATAGATAAAAAAAATCTTAATAGGCCGTACCCATTTTCATTTCAAAAAAGTGGCAATCTAATATTTACACACTCTTTTGATAAAAAAAATTCTACTGTGTCCATTTTCATATATTTTTTTTCTGAAGGCAATTTTAGAATTCGTATCCCCCCCATGCTCTTTGGTAGTTGAGCAGTTTTGTTAATTGGGATTTAACTTTGTTTAACTAATGTAGATCATGAATACCGAGATCATTTTCATAGTCGAACCAGATGCAGAAATTCAACATTTGTCGGTCTGATAGATAATCCTCGTGTAAAGTACTACATATCAGTTTCCGACTTTTTTTTGTGACTGTGTGTGTTTTAAGTAGAGGTAAGTAGACAAAGCAAGCTGAGCAACTGGTAGGTTTGGTCGTTTTTTTACTGTTCAGTCAAGATACAAGCGTTATTTTGTAAAGCTCTTGCATCTCTTAGCACATGTGAATTTAACTTCGATTATGTAAGAAACGAAACAGTAAACCCCTTTATTATGAACACAATTTGAAGAACTAGGTTGTCTTCGCGCAACAATTCGTGTTAAAGACATGAATAAAAGATTCTTTTTTTTAAACTATTACACAAGCTTGCTTAACATTAAAATAAAACAGATTGTGAAGATACCCCTGTAATCAGTGAATTTTTAGTGATGACAGGTGAATCAAAGATAAATCCACTTTACATCACAAATAGTGTCTTTACTTACACAATGACGTAATGGCTTCTTAAAAATTACATTAAGTGGAGCTAACACTCAACAAATAGTTATTGTAACACTTAAATACATTATTGTGTTAAACAATCAGTGGTCAATTGTAGAAAATAAGATCAGTTCTGACACTACGAAAAATTAGCATGCCTCCATTATTCTACACACGTAATATTAATACATGATTAAGTGCAACAATTTTACAAGTGCATAGGTAAATCTATAAATTTACGATAAAATGCTCAAAGTAATAACACTGTACAAAGTGAAACGTTTTCAATACTTTAGGTGAAAAATCACAAATAATCGTTCACATTATACAATTTAAAGAATAACAAAGCACTAATCCTTGCAACTGTTCTAGATATACTTTAGTCTTAGCTTAATTCTAAATTTGTGGTCGTTATAAACCAAGTTTTCTCTACAATCTACATAATAGGTAACAGGGCAATGCAAAATTGCCAGTCGCGGGTTAACCAGTTAACCCACAGGCACCATTTATTTAACCCCATATAATGATAAGTAATTTTTCGCTTCCAGTCTTTGCTATTTGATAACACAATGAAGAAGTAACTATTGAATTACTAGAGCAAAATGGCCAACCACGACTGTCATGTTTTTTTATAGTTTTTATGCCGTAATACGCACACTTATTGTTACTACATCAGAGATGACTATTGTCAAGTTTACATTAGAGAAGCCAATGAAGGAATTACATGTTCAAGTATCAACATTTTCGTACACTAATCACAATATCAAGTAACAAATATGTACACTAAAAGTGGAAGATTTTATATTTATTTGTTCATCACTGATTAATGCAGAGCCGTGACAACATGATATACGAAAAAAACCGCTTTCATTTAGCCATAAAAAAGGGAAAACAAAAAAAAGAAACAATTATATTGTACTTTAATAACATAAATATTTACATGACTAAATTCAAAAAAGGCAATAACTGAACTAAAGTAATCTCTCGTGAGAATTAACAATAAAAATAAACAAATTCTTTGAGTCTTAAAAATACTGTATTACTTCCTCGACAATAGTGAGAGGATATAATGCATCATTAGCTAAACACATATTGCCACTTTGATAATATTTCAAATACTGGAAGTTTTGTAGTTGTGTGATCGTGAATATGAGTATGTATGTAGAAGAGGCACAGGCATAACCAGTATTTAATTATAACGTTGACAGCTGATACAACGTTACACGAAATTAAAACATAATGATATGTCCATGTACATTTAATAAGCGAAATAAAACAAAACTCTTAAACAATATATACCATTTCAAGCTCATAACTATTATTGACACGAGCTAAGATTTCTGACTTTCAGCTTTACTCAAACTGATAGCTAATTCTAAATCTGCCTGTTCTTGTAATTGTCTCTTTTTCCGATCTTCCTCAATTTTCAGACTTTCACGAGCAGCCCATTCCAGTTGGAAATCTTCACTTGTTGGTTCTGACCGAATAGGAGCTGACGCTCTGCCACTGACACTCGAAAATGGATCATGTCCTGTTTTAGTCGCTTTACCACTAACACCAGCAAAGGAATCAGTCATAGGTAAAGGAACCGACTGTCTTCCATTCAACCCAAAGGGATCAAATTTATCTTTAGTTGAATCGTTAAAATTCGTCATTTTTGTACAACCAAAGGCATCAACTTCACTGGAAAAACCTTCGGTGGTGGGTACATCTGGAGGTTCGTCATCGAATTTGATGTTGAATGGATCTTCATATCGGTAATCTCGGAATGGGTCGTCCGTGAAATCCAAACCTTTAGACTGTGTAGTTACCTTGATGGTCGGCTTATTGGAAAACTGAAGAGGAGATGTGAAGATTATTAAGGCTGCAAACGCAGTGTTAAATTGTTAGTAAAAGGCCCGCATCTGCTCCTGTAATTACAAGTTAGAACTATACTTGCTCCGACATGCAAAAATGGAGGGGCCATAAGTCGAGAACTAAATAAAATCAAACCAATTATTAAATAATATAAATATAAAACAAACATGTTAACAAAACATGAAATAAATACAGGAAATAAAGAAACCATACCGGAAGGCTAAAGGGAAATTTTGGATCTTGTAACAGGATTTTAGGAGAGGCAATACAGGTGCTCACGAAACTATAGTGCAAACACTAAAATTTCATTGCTGAGTAAACCGGACACTTTTAAATCTTACCTTAGAGTCGAAATCCGAGAAGTCAGCAAAACCGCCACCACCTGACGAAAATGCATCGTTTCCTGATGAGAATAAGTCGTTTTGCGATGATTTCCTTGCATGGGGGGGTTGCGATGGTCGGGGGGGTGCCGGTCTCGGCGGAGGTTGTTTACTTTTTTTAGGTGGTAAAGCTGGACTAGGGCTTGTTGGTCGCGGAGGCGGTGCCCCATCTCTTGTAGGTGCGTGGAGAACCGCGAATGGATCGCAACCAAATGGATCCTTGTCAGCCTGCATTTATTCAAAAATTAACTCCAAATTAATGCGAAAAAATCATTTGCATACCTCCACGGCCGAGGCATCGACACTTTTACGAGAATCGCCGAAGGCGTCGAATGGGTCTGATTTCGTCGTGTTGGTAAATGAATTTCCTCCAAATGGATCGGATAAAAAAGCATCGTCCTATAAAAGGTGGAAATAAACAAAATCTGACATAAAATTTAGTTTCTATTTACATTATGTTACAAAAACGTGGAACGTTGACATTTGCTTAATCTACATGGGCATAAAGTGAGCAGTATGATAAGCGTCACTAAAGTTTCTTTTTAATACTGTGGAGTAGTTCATAGGATCTCCATTATTACGATAATTATCCTATAAAACGTGAATGTATATTGAAAAACTGGAGCGTTATTTTTGAAGTTTTTTACTTAAAAAAATAATGCAAACCTGTATCAGAAAAAACTGCCTACATCGCAAAAAACAACTAAAATTCTTACTATAATATTTGGAAAAGCATTCAACTTAAAATGCCAGAACAGGTTATCAAGTAACCAATTTCTTAAATTCACAGATTTTAAGGTTCATTTAATTTTATTTTTAACTTCTGAATAAGAGAATCTAAAATTTTGAGGGCCTAAGAGCTTTAGAACTTGAAGATCTTAAAAGTCCAAAATCCAATAATTTGAAAATTAATTCAAGAATCTGGAAATTTGAAAAATTGTAAACTTAAGACACAAAAAACTTAAAAATAATTTCCTTATGAAATCAGTGCTGGGTTTTCAAATATTAGTTGTGAATGATTTTCCATATATTCTAGAAATAATTTCCATTGTTTTCCACAGTAATGGAAGTTTTTTGCTCGCTAGGTTGTTTCACACGCATTTTTTTAATTCAAAGCTGCAATTGCAACGCAAAACATGGGATAAAAATTAATTTGAAAGATCTTAAATAGTGATTACCACATTGCCACATTTGTTTTCCTTAAAAGCGACACTATTGAATTTATTACATGATTATATTATACTATGATCTGGTTCTGATCTAGTTGTAACTTTTTTCATGAACATTTAATTGGTAATCCGTGACTTTATCAAATCAAGTAAAAGTAGGCGTTAACGTTGAACACAGAGAAAAAACTTCTGTTGGCGTCAACTTTTGCGTGACTTGTATGTTACATATTTCTAAAAGAAATTAATGTACCAGAATTCATTATAAGCACGTAAGTTCGCGTTTATCAATTATTCATTATAGCTACGTCTGGTTCAGTAGCAATACCTCTTAGTAAAAATGATTAGATGTTTGTTTTTTAAATTTTTGAACACTTTTGTGTAATGTCGGTAAAATGGTGTTTAAACAAAGTAAAAAAAAAGTAAACAACTTACGTTTGTTTTTGAAAAGGCAGAGTTAAATGGATCACTTTGTTCAAAGGCATTAGCATTAGAATTTTTGAAAACATCTGAAAATCAATGAAATAATTTACTGAATACGCTAAATCATAATAAAGTACTAACCGTTATTGAAAATATCGTCTCCAAAGCCTGATGAGTTCAATGAGCCGTTTTGTTTATTACTAAATGGATCATCCTTGGCACTTCCAAAACCGTTCTGTAAAAGAAAAGTAATTTTCGTTTTATAATTTAGCAGCAGAATTTAAACGGATATCCAAATACTGTAGGGTATGAAATGTTTCCAAAACACAAACTTTGAGTGCAACAGCTTTCTATATTTTTGCAAAAGTCGAGTGTGTTTGTTTATTTGGAAACATTTTGCTTCCATGACGCACCACAATATGAGTATATTATATTTCTGCTGTAAATTTACTGATCAATAAATTACAATACCTGTTTATTGTTCGTTTCATTCACCATTTTTGTATATTCGGGGTCACGAAAATCGGGTTTAATCCTCAAGATCGTATCAGCCACGGTATTAGCGTCTCCAGACTCGATCGAAGCATCACATGCTTGTATTGCGTCATTCATTTGGCGGGTTTGTTCTTGCAATTGTGTAATTAAAGCTTTCGCCTAAAAAAAAATAACTAATTAAATGGCCCAATCCTCGAAGACTATGGAAATAACACCTGACTTATACTAAGTTGGGAATCCTGTAATTTCGATGTAAGATTTTGAAGTTTCATATCACTCTCCCTTTTTTGGTCTTCTAACCGTTGCTCTTCTTGTCGAAGCCCCTCGAGTTGTTGTTTCTTGGAATTTAATTCTGACTCTTGAGCGGCGACGGCTTCCGCTTGCTCCGCCGCTTGAGTTCTCAATTTATCCACCTGCAATATCAAATTAGGAGTAACTAAAAGAGTTAAACACATAGTAAAAGGAAAAACATACAAAACAAAGAATCAACCAACACCATAGCATCGCTCAGCACACTTACAAATTATTTAGTGAACAAACTTACCTTCGCCGTTTCTTCCTCTATTTCCCTTACGATTAATTCCATCTCCCTGTCTATTTCAGATCTCTAGTAAATAAAAAAAGGCAACATGCCAAAACTAAACTAGTAAAAATGGCCTACAACTTAGTAATTTAAAGATAAGAAATGAAGAATTCACAAAACACGAAATAAAAAGGTTTTGCATGCTTGTTGTAAATTCTTCTGTTAGAAAAGTGCAAGCGTTACGTATTGTAGCAACATACAAAACAAAAGCTTTGCCAAGCAATTCACGTTTGTTGAGTTATACAATAATTTAAACAAATTACCTGAGATCTGAGATCGTTTAAACGTTTTTGGGCTTCACCTTTCTGATTTTCTAATTGTTTGAGAGTTGCAGCTAAAGTGTCCAGTTCGCTCTGTTTATAAAAAAAAAAATTAATAAAAAAGAAATTATAAAATTTCATGTTTCACTACGTTTTTTCTTTGTTTTCATCTAATCAATATTGTAAAACAAAACTATGATTAATAGATCGTATCCAAAGAGAAGCTTAAAATTATAAACACATAAAACATAAAAAAATGCATTTTTTTTTATTATTAATTTATTAACAAATAAAAGTGACCAAATAGATTCCCTAATGTCAATAATAAATGTAAAGTTTTCTGATATTTAAAAGCGAATGACAAACAGGAAACTTTATCAGTGATTGTCTCTGTGATTTTTTATAACTTGGCCATTACAACTAAAAAATAAAACTTAGAAATTTCAAACGACTAATTATCATTTATCATAAATTATACATTGTCTTTCAAATCTGCCAACTTCCTCGCTGCACAATAAAACATTAAATAACCATGAAACAAAGATTCCACAGACCGGAAAAGTGATAGATATTTCATTTTACGCTATCATTATATCAACAATAATTTTAAAAAAGGTCAATCACAACCAAAATTAAATATACACAATCTTATACGCTCTGACTATTTATCTTTCAAGGCTAACCATGAGATTCTACTTTTAGACAAAATGATATGTTATCTACACTCTTAATTTTATTCTATTAATATCATTTATTTGTAATCTGTTATTTGGCCACACGTACAAAAAATAGCCTAATTTTGAGAACCAAATTTGTTCCTTAAAGTGATCTTCAATGATTTCTATACACTCTAACTTATTGCTTACCTGCAAACTTTTAATTTCTCCGTTTTTAATTTTAATGTCCGCTTCCTTTTGTGCGATATCTGTTTCTAACAATAGTTTTTCTCGTGCCAATTCTTCAATATCTTTGCTGATCATGTCCAGTTCAGGATTGGAGTATCTTGTATTATTATTTTCCTAAAAACAACCCAAAAAAATAAACGTTACAAACTGACAGCTGTTGTCAGCATGGACATAAAATGCTGTCTCATGATTCTTATTCTAATCCAACTTATACATCCTCTACAAGCAATTTTCAGTAACACCCTTAAAAAGTTAAAGCAAAAAACGAAGAATGCATATAAGAAAAAATTTGGCAAAGACAAATCTTGGCACTTTTTGGGTTTTGATTTGACTGAATACCCGGGAACAAATGAGAAATACCTTCAAATAAACCAAGAGAAATGGGATGAATATTATGCGTGCTTAGAGACACAAAATAATGTGAAACTAGATTACTCCGTGACACCTGAAGCTCTGGAGGCTTTTGAGTTTACTTCGATTAGGTAATAAACGTAGCTTTACTTGTCATCACTGTTGAATCAGATTGGATTGTAAACTTTGTTTGAGTCCACAAGAAACAGAAAAAACTGATTCCGTGGAGTGGTACTGGGCTGGAATAGAACATTTAAAGCTAAGATTAGTCGACTATTCTGAAAATATTTTAGTTTCACCCGTCAATAAAGCTCTGCATATTTACAATCTTCAGAAAGAACACAGTGGACAATATGTATGTCGTATCGGAAAAGCTCAAGCACCCCCGATTTTTTTAACAGTAATTGAAGGTCGTGACGAAGATTTACTACAGGTAAAAATTATAAACCACCGACCAAAACATCTCTCAAATAATTTAATGTAAAGATAATGCGACAAACTTATTCAGGTACATTCCCTTGAATCGCCTTCAAAACCACATCCGCAAGAACCGGAAGTTATTAATGGTTACAATATAATGATCGATACACAGTGGTCGCCTTGGACCACTTGCAGTAAATGTGGCCAAATCGGAAGAAGACGTCGCGTTGGTTATTGTATTCTTAAATATAAAGAAAATCCTGTCAACAATAACACTTCAGAAACTGTTACGATTAAAAAGGATTACTACGAATTGCTTCGTATTTTTAAACTCGGTTTACCTTGTAATTCGCATATAACACCACGTTCTTTCAAGAAACTCAATTCGGTTAGTAACCGGAAAAATGAAATAATGACTGGATTTTGCAAGGTAACTGATTTTAAGATTTTACATAGAAATGAAAAGTATGAAAGTAGATAAGTTGTCCTGAAAATCAAGTTTTTGAAATAAGGGACAAAAATGGCAACGTTATAGAAAGCGCTAATAATTCTGCGGGAATTTATTCCGTGTTACAAGGAATACCTTCTATGCAACCTTCGGTGGAAAGATCACTGCAGTATGCAGAAAAGGGAAAGAAGGTCGCCCTAACATGTCCAGGGTAAGTATTCCAAATAAAAATTGAGATAATAAAACAGTTGCAGAAACTTGAACACTGACGCTTCAATACAATGGCAAATCGGTTCAAAAAAACTAATACCAGAGATTCTCTCTGCTGAATCGAAAGGCCGAATGTATATAAGTATCACCGACAAATTACATATAAAGGAAGCCAAAATTTCGGATACCAATATCTACAGGTAATAAAATGTAATCTCGAAGTTAACAGAAATAATTATAATATTACGTCAAAATGGAGGGCCAAAAACCTATGGCTACATTTTATAGAGATATCTTGAGCTTTGTAAAAAAATAAACAACAATAATTTATAATTTTGGTATTCCTGATAACAATATGAATAATTTCAATAACCAAACTATCTAAATTCTCATTTGATTAGCTTTTTGTGAAAAATGTTAAAATGTTGTCATTTGTAATTTTTGAGACACATTTCACATAAACTAAGTGTGGTCCACTTGTCTACATGTGTCCACGATTTTCAAGCTAATTTGAAGCGAAAATAGCAGCAAAATTTTTTTTAATAAATAAACGATACTTAAAGTGGGCAGGATTTGAGTTATCTACAATTAAACATAAGTATAAACAAATAATGACAAATAAAAAAGTACTGCTAGTCAATGTCTAAAATATAATAAATTTTGTTTCAGTTGTTGGCAACATAACGATTTATCCGGCACCGTGCGATTAATCGTTGAAAAAAATGTATCTCTCGATTTCAATCATCACATAATGCTATTTGGATCAGTGATAATATTTTCAGTCTTTCTCTTCGTATTTGTTAAAGCATTTTTCAGAAGAAAAACCGTGCGCAGCGTAACATACGTGGGAAAAAGAAAATAACTTACCACTAGGCCATCAGGTTTGATGGTTCGAAAGCTTGGTGGTATCATATCTGGTGTTAAACTTGCTGGTGGTTCAAACCCCTTTAAACATCGTGCAACAAACCACATTGCTAATGCAAACTGTTCATTGTTAAGTTTTCCACTTTGTTTAATATCACATAAAGCCCTAATAAAATAAGTAATTAAGATAAATTACATAAACCGTTATAATTCTTACCAAATATGAGCTAGGACATGTTGTGGTACACCTGACTGAAGGAAAACATTCTTAATCTCTTGTCCAGACACAAACCCATCCTTATCAATATCACTTTTAATGAAAAGAGCATCTGATTTTGCTTTTTCGTCTGAGGTGACCACCCAGGGTATTGTTGGTTGCACACTTTGCACTGGTTTTATTGCTGGAATCACAGGGGCTGTAACAGGCGGTGGTGGCATTTCAGGTTTGACTCCATCTAAACCTCTAGATAATAAGGGGGCACCCATAAGTGGACTGTTTTTCGTTTTTGCTGGCGGCATCAGTTCTGGAGGTAACGTATTAGGTATTGCATGCTTCTCAAGCGCCTTATAAACTAAATGCATGGCCTAAAAAACAAATCATCAGATTTTCAAAAAAGCTAGTTCAAAACTCACCGCGATGAATTCATGCCTATCCAACATCCCATCCTTATCCTGATCTGCCAAATCCCAGATTTTACCCAAAGTCTCAAAAGGTAATTTTGAGTCCATTAAAACATTTTTTACTTTATTGCCTGGAATTAGTCCGTTCAATGGTTGCAGGGACTCAAATAGTTTGTCGTATTTTTCTCGTTCTGATGGTTTCACTGTCCAATCTACTGCTGTGGCGGGCAGTGAAGTGATTAGGGGAGTATTGCTAGGCGGTGGAGGTTTCACAGGTTTAGGTAGAGGAATATCACCCATTTTGGGAGGAGGTACATCCATATTAATATTAGAAATACTCAAGTCTTTACCATTTTGTACAAGAGCGACTAATTTTAATGCTACAAACATGCCTGATTTGTCAAGGCTACCACGTCCACCGGGGTCTGAAAGATCCCAAATTTTGGACAAAATGACATCACTCAGCCCGGATCGTTTAAGAAAACGGGCAGCTTCCATTCCACCCACTGTACCAAACCCATTTGGATCCACCTAAAAAAAAAAACAATTTTAAATAAAACCAAAATTACTAAGATTTAACAAAACTGAAATATTTAAACACAAATTTGGAAGACAGAACACAAACTTATTGAAAGGAAGTAATATTAACTGTACTTTCTAAATTTAATGAGCCACCTGTAACATTGTCAAATGGTAAAGTTTAAAACTCCTATTTGAAGTATTGATTATTCACAAATCTACATCTGAAAAGGCGACACTTATGGAAACTTTCTGGTAGCAAACTGCAGTAACATGCTTGTACTAATTTATTAGTTTTTATTCACAACTTCAACACATGATTATTGATTAATGCTTTGTTTGATTTTTATATAGTCATATACTGTATTTAAGTTAGTGCCTAACATTTACTCACCACGTTATAATAGGTCTCATATATGGCACAGTGGTTTCCAGCCACCTGAAACAATGCAGTCATTATTTTCATCAAAATACAATAACAAACAAGTAGGAACCACAATACTCATTTGTGTGCGTTAAGCAATACTTATTTTTTTAAACTCTTTAATGAACATTTAATTGAATACTTAAAATTTTTGAATGTAACATTTGACAAGTACACAGATCTCAATGTTGTGTTATGAGGGTGTGCCAAAATTCCGACGCACAATACCAAACCTTGGAACCGCTGTTTACAACATAATTATGGAAAATCTGAACCAATTTTATGAAAAATATAAGCTCCTGATAAAAATATTTCACATTAAGACCGCCCACTACTACAATCAAGACGTGATAAGAAATGTTTTATTACTAAAAATAATTTGAGCACAAGCGATTTAAAAATCCACTGCACAATTCAGAATTGCATTCACAACACTTTTATGTTAGATAAATAACGAAAAACTTGAAAGTTCTTTGAATATTTACAACAATTTCTCACTGTACCTGTGTCGGTGACGGCAAAGCAGCCATCTTTTCGAATGTTCTAACTGTCCTCTTATTGGTGTACCAGTTTTTATTTAGCCAATCACAATTAGAATCAATAACAAGATGAAAAATGCTACCAACATTAACAAAATGACACAATATTTGAAAATCAAAGAAAACTAATCAACTTTACATAACGCGTCGATGGTTTTTTCACATTCATCGGACAGGACAAACGGATCTCTACGAAATTTGTGAAACACGGAATTTTCGTACAAAAAAACATCACTGTCCTTGTATTCTTCAGCTAACATTTCAAAGGAAATGTTCTCAGCTTCAATCTCTCTCAACCATTTCATTTTCTTGTTTAAATCTTTTACGACATCGTAACATTGGTTTAACTGGTTTTCACAAACTGTATTGCCGTCTATCAAACGCCAAGCTAAAATCTGCCTCTTTTTGTACATTATTTTCAACATATTTTCGTTTGTCACGACGTAAGAAGCGCAAATGTCCAACAATCGTTTAGGAGAACCTGAACAAGGATAGTATTCAATATGTGACAACGAACACTAATTACCTGTAACTTTTAAAAAATTCTTCTTTGCTTTTTTAACAATCTTTGTAGGTTTTAAGAATCCAAATGTGTTTTTCTCTGTTATTTTCACGTCTGGGATAGAATTTTCTGTGTTTTTATTCACAATTTCTGTCTCTTCATCGTTACGAGGTCTCGTGTTTCTGGTCAGTTTTATTTTGTTTAAATATTCTAACAAATGAGGTCTGATACTGGAAAACTGTTATAACAGAACTTAAAAAGATATTACGAAGCTTTTACTTAATTTCTGGAAAGAAGTCATGCGTTTTTCTCATTTTTTCTACAATGGGAGATGTGGAATCAAAATCTTGAGGCATGTCAACTAAAGTCAAAATGTAAACTAAAATTGGCGATGGCAGCTCGTCGTTCATTAAATCACAAATTGTTTTCAAAGTCTGAAATTTACAGTTACTGTAAAAGTGGTTGCGAAAAATTTCAAGTACCTTTTCATAATTTTTCTTCTCGATTTTTCTATTATTAAAATTATGAATTAACTGGAAAGTGTTTTCAATCGTTTTCGGCTGATTTTGAAAAATTTTATGCAGGACCATCATTAATAATGATTTTGTGTCTTCCATTCTAAAAAACGGTTTTTAGCTATTTGGCTTAACTGCGTAATAAAAGTTTTATGGAATGTCTTTGATTGTTTAAACAATTGAAATTGGTGTTTACAAACTTAATTATTTTAATGAAATGTTCACGTGATAGATTATAACATGCGGTCAACAGATAAGATGTCAACCTTTTGTATTACATTTAAAAAAATGTTACATTATGTAGAAATAGTATACATACAAAATAAAATACATAAATATTTTATGAAAAAATTTTAACGTTAGGAATGAAAAGTGTGCTTATACATTATTGTCAATATTAATTAGTTTAATTAGTCATACGTCTCACGTAATCTATTTCGATAAATACTTATATCTAGTCTGTATAAGCATTTAAAGAGTTTAAGTACAGCTATCATATTTCCATACCAGTGTCCATACCCAAAAGGTAAATCGTCTAATAGTACACACCTAGACCTCACAGTTAAGTCTCCGATTAAAAATTAATACCGTTAATTTTGTCAAACTTTTATCGCCAAATGCTTGTTTACGTTACCATGGATAGAATAAAAATATCATTGGCGGTCTAAGCCGATAATGGCAACTTTAACGACCTATACAAATAATGTGGACTTTAGAGGCCCAGGCCGCTAATATTATTGTTATGAAATGATAAGGCGTGCTCCCATTCTTATTTTATGGAAATAATATTTTAGGACTTAATTTTAATTTTGAATGTGAAGTAAAATAATAATAAGGCCTTCATTAAAATAGAAAGAAAGAAACAAATATAAACAGGTGAGATCTAGCTGTACGCTATTCTACTTAGCCTACTAAAATAAAATTAAATAAATGAAAAGTAAAAAAAAAAAACAGAAAACAAAACTAAGTTCAAAAATTCCAAATAGAATAACAATATATTACTACAAATTATTAAAGATAGTAGAAATATGAAATAAAATATCACCTTAATTTTTCTCAGTGCGGCCGGTAGTATGTTTAATTTTGTCTTTTTTTACATAATATGCTGATTTCGTTATTTTATCACATATTGTTTGTAAAATGCTCTGAGTCATATTAACCAATAATTTCGTGTCCAAGTGTGCATCTTCTAAACAAAAATTTGTTTCTGTCGTAGTATAGTATAGTATAGCCAAAGGCAATAATAAATTTTTATTGTACGACATTATTACAATCTATTCCATTATATTTGACAATGATACTGATGATCAAATTGCTTACTCTTCACTAACGACGCGAGTTCCTGGCCAATTGTAAACGCAAAAGAAAACTATGAAAAAAATACATCACCAAAAAATTATAAAAATGTTTTTATATAACAAGTAAGGAAAGAAAGCTTTTCCTGATGGTTACAGCAACATTCCACGAAAAGAATCTGACGTACCAATAACGAAATGTGTTTTATTTCTTAATAAACTTCGCCATTGGGCTTGAAAAGCTGGTAATTCAAATTCAACAATTTTAGATTTCTAAAAGATACATATATTTCCTCAATTTTTGCGTTTTTCGAAGTTGGGCTTTGAAGTTCTGGATTTTTCTTCTATAGTGCTCAATTCTCTCGTTCTGCACCCTTATATTTAAAAATCTCAAGTTTTAGATTTTTTTATTTAAGAATCTAAGCTTCTGGGTTGTCCTAGTAATTAGAATCTTATTCTGAATTATCAAGATTTTTGTTTTCAAACTTCCAGTTCAAGTTCTTGATTCCCAGGTCTAATATATTTTAGACAATTTAATTAATAATCCTTCATTAAAGAATCCTCAATAAACAGCATATCACATGGCAAATTTTCCGGTTTGAGATATGTAATTCTCACATGTGCAGATCCTCAATGCTCAGATTTTCCCCAATTTTTAGTCTAGAGTCTAGTAGTATATTCAAAGCCTAAATCCCAAAATTTTTAGTTTCTCCAATTTTAAGTTTTTACAGATTAGTTTTCTGATATAGGTTCTTCCAGTTCTAAAATCTGGTTATAGATTCTCATATTTAAAATTCTGAGATTTTGTATGGTCCTATTATCCACGCTGTATAATCCGGTCAAAATAAATATCCAACTTCGGGATAATTCGCATAGAACCGAAGATTGATACAGACCCTAAATACATAATTCCAAATAAAATGTCAAAAGTCCTCGATTCCACTTCGGCTAAAAAATTTATCCAAGGTCAAATAAAAAATCTGCTTTTCTGAAATAACAGTGTCCCTTAACTAGCCCGGGCTCATTAATATTTTATCTTTGCTTTAGTTGCACTTTATGTTTATATAAAACCAAG
This sequence comes from Cynaeus angustus, assembly GCA_030157275.1. Lineage (NCBI taxonomy): Eukaryota > Metazoa > Arthropoda > Insecta > Coleoptera > Tenebrionidae > Cynaeus > Cynaeus angustus. Next base: position 20,903,170 of record CM058058.1, read on the forward strand.
CTTTACGCATTATAGTCCAGTTTCTTGTAATCTTTCTTCAGTAAAGTTCGTTACCATTAGCTTTAATGTTACCATTAATTTTAAAAGTAAACGTTATAGTTTTTCAAACAATTTTCCCGTTACGCTTGTGGGTTGTAGAATTCGAGGTTTAAATTTTTGTACTTTGTGAAACACTGTATAAGATGCACTCTTTTACAAACCACCTTTGAAGTGAAGTAAGTTTTTTTCGTGGTTTCCCCTAACTGTGTAGTCCAAGCTTGTTTGAACACACAGTTTGGCTGTAAAAAAGTCGAATTACTGTATTTACCAGTATGTAGTATTTGCCAAGACCAGGCTTGCTCGAATGCCTAGTCAAATTCAACAACTGATAATTGACTATAAAGGTGGTGTAGAAAAGAGTGCATATTATGAAGAATGCAATTTTTGAATTTAAAAACAATCTTGCTTTCAACCAAAGGTTTATTACTAATAAAGCAAACTTGTGACATTTTTGAAAAATTATTTAAATAATGAAATAGCAGGCAATTGTTCCTCAAGTTTAGACGAAATTTAAATCGGGATAATTCGTAGGAAAAAAATATATCTTTTTTTGCAGAGAATTTGATAATCTTCCAATTTCGTATACACTATTTTCACGTTAACCTAAAAGTAGTATCGACAAACATCTGACCACTTTTACGATTGAAAAACAAAAACAAAAATCCACAACAGCTGATGCCTTTATTCTTAGTTTATTACTTTTTTTTAAAGAAAGCATTTATTTATAAGAGTTCTCTAAAACTCATATAAGTTGAATTAATTTATTCACTAATTTTACTACTTATGCAAGGAGTAAATTTTATGATGATTTAACCCAAGGACGAGTAATGATTCATTACGACAGTTTTGTCCGAAATTTTATATTTCAGTCTGCAATGCATCATCGGCAACATTTCTATAGTGGAAACTGCCTGTTGGGGGTTATGAGTATTACATTAAAAACAAACAAACATGTCTATAAAGTATGAGATAATATAAAGTATCAGCTCAAAAGCTTTTAAAGGTATTACCAGTTAAAAAATCACCTTGAAGCTAAAAGGGACAAACTAATACATACTAAGCATCATTTTTTTTTAAATAAAATATTTTATTTTCTTTAGTTAAATTTCTTGTTCAATGAAGTTACAAGTCCATCAACTTTCGAATTAATTCTTATTAATACTAAATAGCTTAAATTAACCATTGCTAGCGTCACAAACAAACCAACTGACTCAAATATGAACTTTGGGGCAAAAATTTTCCAAATCATCATGTGACGACAGTGGATAGTTGCCGTTAACATAGTTGCAAACACCTACAAACTACATTTAACAACAAGTAGATTTTTGACTTGTATACTTACCCGAATTCCATGACAAATCATGTACTTGCATGATGTTGTAAATGCCACCGTCATCATTAGATTTCCACGTTCGTATAAAAGTACTTCACCTCGCAGATTTTCTTTTTCCAAAACATTTTTGTGAACCATGGAAGGCATCATAAGAGAAAGAGTAAATGGCACAATTAGGTGTAATGGCAGTAATAATCCCATTAATATTTGAGAACAAAACGTATTAATAATTATCAAACTTCCTAATATAAAATTGTGCCTAAAAATTCCCGAAGTACCCACGAAGGCTGCGTCCCATATTATGTTAGGAAACGAGGGCTGGTGTCCTGTACCATAAAAAAAATACTGAGCTAATATCACCCAAATGAATAGGGAAATATTCGGAATTTCAAAGAGTTGTTCTGAAATGTGTTCACCTGTAATAGTATTCTTCTTATGTATAGTTTTTACTCACCAACAGAAATTGCTTTTTGCAGTCTTATTATTGCCGTAACGACTAGAATTAATGCTGATGATATAAACATGACAATTGTTGACGAGGCGGCAGCATCTCCATGTAATAGTGCGAATAAATGTGATAAATATATTCCAAGAGCTATAAAAACGGCACTATAAGCCGTGCCGAGACCACAAACAACGGGAATATCATCTCTACTTTGTTCATTAAATAATTTTTTAACTCTTTGAAAAAGTTCCGGGATAACGTTATTCTGGTTTTCGATCGGAACCTCTGTACTACTGGGCACAAGGTAAACGTAAAGAGGTTTTACAAGGGTTAAAATAATTCCAAGAGACGACAAGCCATACACAAGCCATGCCATAACATTAGCTTGCCAAGGAACAAAAGACTTGTGTTTTCCGTCGATAGGTAGTCGATTTAAAACCCAATATCCACTAGTACACACAACCAGAACAGTAGGAACATATTTCAGAAAAATTACAGTAAATGAGAAACCGTTCAGATTGCCACAATTTTTTAACCATGTTTTTGTTATGGTAACAAAGAGACCTAATGTGATAACAGTGATTATCCACTGAAGTTTTGTGGTGGCGGCTTTTGCGGTGAACGCGTTGTAAGTGTTATAACACCACGGTTGTTCGAGACGATCTCGGCATCGCCAGAAATACATGGAAATTCTAATTAAAGCCAACACTGCAAAAGCAGTAAGCAGTAATTTCCATTTGATTTTGTACTTTTTCTTTGAATCTCCCTGGCAAACACTTAGAGTTCCTACCACGACCAAGGTAGCCAACATAAATAACAGAACTGAAGACTCCTCCACAACAAAACTGTTAGAAAACAAACCTCCCAAATGTAGGATTAATAGCAGACGACAAATGAGATTGACGACTCTATCTTTTTTACTACACTCATACCAGTTTAAAGAGATTAGTTCCCAATTCTGTATTACTAGCATTACTAACATTACTTGTGAGACTAGACTCGTTGAAAAGAATACTGTTGACGTTAAATTGTTAACTAAGTTAAAATAGTACAATAATACTGCTATTCCTGCGGAAATAAAAAGAGCTGAATAAGAACACGTTAAGAAAGAACTCATAAAAATTTCAGGTAAGCGGTCGCTCGGAATACCGTCAGTTATCATGTACACAAAAAATAAAGACAGAAACAAGAACAAGAGTCCCCTCGTCATTGAGAACGCGTCAAACTGGATCCAAACTTTCTCACAGCGTTCCCTTACACTAACTAAGAAGTTAAGACACTCATTCGTGAAATCTTCAAAACTATTCTCGTTAACTCTATTAACCTGTTTACTCAGTTCTGTGAATTTTTCCTTGAATTCATGCAGATCAGAATGACTGAAAGTTTCAGTTGATGTCTCTGCATATTCTTCAATATAGTTTATCATCTGTTGCACATTTCCCCATAAATAGAAAAGTGAAAACTGCCACTCTTGGATGTATGAATTGTTGATAAGAGGAAGTGCATCCAAGATTATTGTGCCCAAATTTGAAAAGGGGATAGACACCCCAAATATAGCTGCCATCGTTGGAACAATACTAATTTGTCTCACCTTGTCAGTGTGATTTTGAAGGGAAATTAATGACTTTTTAGAATACAGGAAAAAAGCAGAGGTGACCTCATCTTCAGCATCGCCCCCATGATTACCAGTTTCGGTCATACCATGGTCGCCAATCACAAATAACATAGTGTTAGAATCAAGAGTTTCAACAATATTCCTATAAGACAATTATTATTGTTTGTTTTATCACCTGGACATGCCTTACTCTATAACTGCATTCATTTCTGTTAATTTCCTAGTCATTTCAGGATGACTGGGCCCATAACGATGTCCACAGTGGTCAACTCCCAAATAATGAGCTATTAGTAAATCCCAGTCTTTCTGATGCAGTTCATCACGTAGGTGTAAATTAACACCATCATCCACTGTATCTAAGTCCCAAACATCAAATGAAGGATATGGATATTTTCGCAAAAACCTGTTTGGGTAGAGACCATCCCATGTGTCATCTCCTATTAGTACAGTACTAAGATTATGTGTTATCAGCTTAAAAATGAGAGTCAGTATGATAATAAAGTAGGATTATGTGTTACAAACTTGGTCAATTATGTTATCTTCATTGATTTCATTGGTAGCAAAATTTGATCCAGCATCAATGAATGTTGGGAGACTTCCCGTAGTTAAGGCTTTCAACCTTTGCATGGTTGTAGTAGGTGGGTCAGCCACGAATTTGTACAATCGCGAATAGTCAGGATACTGCTTCAACAATTTATTAATAACAGGTAATTTATTTTGGTAATAGTCTGGATTTGTTAACGTTTCATCGAAAACGGCGAAATCGTAGCGTAGTGCATCGATAATCATTAATATAACACGAGCTTTTTGAGGCAAACAAATATTTGAGGCACTGTCAACATCTTGTAAAATATTCGATAGCTTCGCGTTATCGCTACACGTGTTTTCGTGACTAGAAGATATAGTAGTTTCTTTGGGTAAACAAGGGATTTCCGACAATGGGAGACACGTATTATTTGTATTTTGAGCGTTTTTTGATAGTAAAAATCCTCTTGAAAACAGCAGTATAGATGACACTATCAAATACGTAAACCATAGCATAAATAAAAAATAGCACCAATGTTTGCCCATTTTGCACAAAATAACAGCAGTTTATGTGATGAACACGTTTAAATACATTTCTAGAATACCACCCCCATAACCTCACTTTCCGCACTTCTAAAGATTGACAGCTGTTATCAAGATATTTAGGATAAGCATCCATAGATTTAAAAAAGTTCCTGTTTTTTGGCGGCAAATTCAAATCACATTGTATTCCTCATTTCAAAAACAAACTATTAACTTGTTATAAACGGTACACTTCAGTGATACAACTGGTTGGGATGTATGAAAACTTTTCTAAAATGAACATTCAATTTTATTATATCCTCCAAATATTCATTTGGTTGAATATACTGTTTTATAAACAAACACCATACATTTAAACAAACAGCTTGATGGTTGGAATGAAATAATAAACATGTAAAAGGCAAGAAACGGTTTAAGCATAAATGTGCTCAAATCATGTATTTTGAATCTCGTCTGCGTTGATCGAATTTAAAAAATCATCAGAGCAGACGACCATTTTAAACTTACAATTACGACAAATCATTTTGAGATTCGCAGACTTGAAAAAAATATCAGTGATGGTGATGACCAGGACAACAATGACCACTACTATGACGGTGGTTTACTTCCTTATTGCTGATACTCTGTAAGATTTGATTTGCCAGTCTAATGTTCATTTTACTTAAAATTTCGTAAGGGAATGTTTCCTCTGGAGTGTCTATAGGTGATGATTCATCTAAGACATAACTAAAATAAAAAGATTTAAATCAGTTCAGATTAAAGAATAAAAAAAATTACTTGAGAGCTTTGAAAAAATTAGAAAAGTGGTTGTTCTTAAGAATCGTTAAAACAACCTTCCTCATGTTGTTTTTAAAAGCAATTAGCTCAAGAATCTGCATCATAAATTTTCCAAGACCTTTTCTATGTACTGTGGGTTCCAGTTGCAGCTCATAACTAGAAAAATGTGTAATTATCTTGATAAGAAAAGAAATTTATTATACCAATAGAGTACTTCAATGCCTTCATCTAAATCAAAACGAAAGTGTGAAAATCCTAATAAGGTTTTATCTGATGCATTTTCTGCTATCAAGTACCAAGCTGACTCATCCATTAATTCTTCTTTTTTCTTAGCATCATTCCAACCCCATGAACACTGTTCATACCTACAAAAACAAAAGTAATCTATGTTTTTTTTTTATACTTTATCTTACTTCAGTTGCATATTTCTTTTAGTTAAGTTAAATATCCAAGATTTGGTTGCCTCATCCAAATCTGTTACTCTTTTAGTATACAATTTTACCTCAAGCCCATTCTTACTAAACTCTCTAAACACTGGAAAAGGTTCTAAAGGATCTTCCAATTTATTTGCTTTATCAACAACCGACATGGCTTGTAAAATTCGTATCTGTTCTTCTTTGCGCTTTAAACGCTTTTCTTTGCCTTTTGCACTACTTTTCCGCTGAAAAATTAGAATTATTTTCACAGAAACAGTAATGTAGGATAGCTTACACCCATTATTGAACACAAATACGTTCTAATTTAAAAAATAAACAGGATTTGAAATAAATGTTTTGTTCTTAGAATTATAACCTACGAAATCCGAAGTTTGACAGTTTTGCTCGTTCTGGCGCGGTAATCGAATCATGGATGGACCAATCATATAACAGTATGTTATGTTGGTATAACAACCAGGATTGCCGGTAATTACCAAGACACGTGTATTTCGAGTACCACTAACCTGTAAATTACTTGACAATTACTTACCGAAAAAATGGGTCATACGTCGGAAATGGACCTTTTTCTGGATAGACATAAAGACCAGCTCCTTTCATCAGGAGTCCCCGAAATCTATTGGAGAACTCTCAGTGACAAAATTCGCAGCCAAACCTTCGATGCTGGTGAAACATTTCAATTAATGAAAATACACTATGATGAACAACGGGAATCACACGAACCAGTATGGGCACTACAAACTATCACAGATGTAAAAAAGTCGGACGCGAAACACATTTACTTGATTGATCATTTATGGACATTTCGTGTAGGACATGCCAGAAGCCAATTGTTGCAAGTGGAGTCTTTGCGAACGCGGTTGAGTAACATTCTTGGGCTGAATGCCAGTTTGCCTTCTGAGGAACTTGTGGAAGAGGTGCTTACCGATGTTTGGAGAGTATGTCATACTTATTCTATAGGTAATGCACGTGAAATTGAAGATCGCCTGCCAGTGTGGTATGTCATGGATGAAATTGGATCTGCTGTGATGCACAGTGACACTCCCAATTTTAGAATTGTTCCGTTTTTTGATGTTGGTTCACAAATTACATTTTCTTTATTGTTTCCCATTGAGGAAGTTGCTGAAGAAGAAATTGTATTTGTTGATTTTGCTGAAGGAGTAAAAGGTGAGGATGAAAGATCTGCCGCTTTACTGCCTTGGGTGCCTAAAGATTTTGAAGCAAATTTTAAACCCGAGATGCCAGGAGCTGACTACTATCTCAGTGGTCATATCAAAGAGACATTACCAGACTTCACTAGATTTTCAGAAAGTGTAAAAGACACCTACAAGGTCTTCACTGAATACAATCTTATGAAACAATATTTGACGCACTACAGGTTTGAATTAGTGGAGGATGAAACTGAAGCTGACATATTTTGGTACACAAGGCACTATAAAGATTTTGCCAATTTGGGCAGGAAATATGTAAATCAGTTTCCATTTGAGTATGTTATCACAGTAAAGGACTTACTATCATTAACTTGTAGAAAATATTTGAAACCTGATGCAGCTTCCTTGGAATCTCTAAAATGGTATCCTGTAACCTACAATTTAAAGACAGAAATTGGAAATTTTGTCAGCTATTTCCAACATCGTGAATCTGAAGGTCTCGACAACTACTGGATAATCAAACCCTACAATCTGGCGCGAAGTCTAGATATTCACATTACAGACAATTTAAACTATATAATGAGACTACCAGCAACAGGACCTAAAATAGCTCAAAAATACATAAGTAATCCCGTTCTTTTTGTCAGACCTGAATGCAGCGGGTCCGTAAAATTTGACATTCGTTATGTTCTTTTGCTAAAAACTGTGAGACCGTTGAAAGCTTATGTGTACAAGGAATTTTTCTTGCGTTTTGCCAACAAGCCTTTTGAACTAAAAGATTTTGACGATTATGAGAAACACTTTACAGTGATGAACTACGACGAAAATGTTATACTAAAACACATGCTTTGTTCAGAGTTTAAAACTAAATGGGAAGAGCAATACCCAAATCATGAGTGGGCAAACATAGAAAAACTTATCAAGGATATGCTTAGGAAAGCATTGGAGTGTGCTGTCAAGGATGAGCCTCCTCTTGGAATTGCTGATAGTCCCCAATCTAGAGCAGTTTACGCCGCTGATTTAATGTTAGAATGGGATAATGGACAAATGCAGCCAAAACTTCTTGAAATTAACTGGACTCCTGATTGCAAACGAGCCTGTGAATATTATCCTAGTTTTTACAATGACATATTTAGCGTGTTATTTTTAAATGAACAATCTGATAATATTGTTGAAATATAAAAACAATTTATTCTCTGTGACTGTAAATACACTCAAATACTCTTTCCATGCTCTATGTTTTCATTTACTATCACAAATATTTGCCCCAAGTCATCATAATTGTAGGTCCTTTTAAGAAACGTGTCTACTAATCGAATTCCAGAGAGAGTGTGTAAACCTGGTATAAGAGGAATCGCTTTGAATTCCAAAGTTTCGGTAGAGTGTGGACTCAACACTTTGAGTTTTTGTCCAGAAATACCACACCATACCAGACCATTAGAATTTTCCAAATACAACATCAACTCCACACTTCTTTCGCTAAAATATAAAATTCGACGCTAGTGTATCAAAGTATAAACAAGCTTACCAATTGTTGACCAACTTGCATTTAAAGCTAAACAGTTTTTCTACAGTAACAAAGTTTGGTAACTCTGTAATAGACAATCTTATATCTCCATAATCGGGACCCTAAAACAACACAAGATAATCAAGAAAAATTGTAGACAAATTTTAATTGTTTTGCAAGAACATAAAACTTACATGAAAGCAAAAAAGGAATTTTGAAAAATTATTCAATCAAACTCTTAATCAACTGCTTAATTTTGCTAAGTGTGTTTGAAGGATTTTGCATCTGCGTTTCATAAATATTATTCTTGGTGTTTTAATATAATAACTTCTCACCATTCTTTGTAGCTGACTTGTTTGCAATCTTCCTCTTTCTCCCAGATTTGATCTCCACACTATATCTAATTTACCAATATTAGTAGCTCCACTCAAACTTTTTAAATCTGAAGACAATTTGTCGTTTGGCGATAAACAATACAAAAACTGAGAAATAGCTTGAGGATATAAAAGAGTAGTTTTCCCAAAAATATTTTCACCACTTTCAGTCACATTTAGAGACGTAACTACAATTCTGATATTAATATGTGTAAATGAGTAAAGTGTGTTCTACCTTTAAATAGATGGGATGCATCAAGAGCTATTTTTTCTAAACAAATCGGTTCTGTGGTTATATTTTGAACCTGAGCTTCTAAGTATACATCATCGTTTTCAGCATTATAAAATTTGGTTTTCACATCAAGAGGTTTAAGAACTTGTATTTTGAAGAATTTTCTAAAAGATTTAAGGATTCCTGCAGCATTTTGATAAGAAACTTCACACACAAGGCTAAAATGTAAAATATTAATGTGGAAAATGGACATTGTTTAATTAATGTTACATATGATTCCCAATTTCTTTTACTTCATGATGAATGATCACATTAACTGTTTCATTAATTCCTAGTTGTGGAGTTGGTGGATTGATAGAAAGAGGTAGTCTTTGTGAACTAGTTTGTAAATCAACTTTAACAGTTACATTATTAACTATTTGTTGAGTTTCACTGTAGACACAAATATAGCTTGAAAAAGTTTCTCCTAAGTAAATGTTTACTGGACTTTGGGGTAAAAGCAAAAATTGTCCTGTGCAAAGTGTCTCTGTTCCTTTTACGGAAGTTGGATCTTGTTGGAGGGCTGAATTCAATAAATTTCCTGGTAAATCTTTACTATCACATGTTACAGGAAGAGAGCAAGCTAATGTAGGGCGAGTGAGTCGCATTACTAAAAAAAATAACACAAAGTCAATAATGTTTACGTTTTAATTGAGATTTTTACCCTTCAGTGCCAACAAATGTTCCTCTTGTTCCATGATAAGTCATGAAAAACTTCGAGTACCGTCGAATAAAATATCACTGGGAAAATACAAGAACTTAAGTTTAATCACGAAACATCGAAAGATGATCATATGTTTTTGACATTTCAAAACATAGCGACTTAAGAGTCATCTGTCTTTCGTTTAATAAACTAAGTGTAATTAAAGCGTCGTGACAGTGGTGGCGACAGGCACAAGAGGAGGGATATTTAGATGTAAAATTTATTTTGAGTGAGAGCAATATATATAATAAATGCACCAAGAATGCTTTATCGGGTTATGACACATTTTAATAAAATGAGGATAATTCAATATACTCAAGGGACATTATTACTATTATTCACATTTTCACATCTTTTTCAGGATGATAATTTAATACAATATTATACTTAAATTCCCTTAACTAAGTTATTGGTAAGTGTTCTAATCAATAACTTTAATTATAAAATTGATATGAAGTAAATACATTTTTTTTAATTATGAATCAATTAATAAGATTATTTCTTCAGTTAACAATTTATACTGTCTCTAAACTGATCTCTAAACTCTTCTAAATTCAGATTTATTTAACTTAGATTAAAGGATGCTTTGATTCAGGTCATTTCTTTTTAAACTTAATTGGCAAAAATGGCTGGAATAGAAAATATAACAAATGAGTAAATATATTTTTTAAATTCAAATCTACTTCAACAGTAACAGTAACAAACACAGACAAAGTACGGACAGATAAACAAAGGCCATGGTAGCACAAGCTAAAAGAAAAGAAGAGCTAAGGGAAGCTACCAAAACAGCAAGAACATAATGGAAGAACAAAAAGACAAAAAAGACTGATATAATGGAAAGTGCGACAAAATATCTATTTTCTTGAAAAACTAAGAAATAAAAACTTTGCATTTGCTTCCATGCTCAACTCATCATGCAATCTACTTCTTGACAGTTATTTACTTGTAGCATATTTTACACAGTGACGGCCAAAATAAAGTGGTACAAGTCTTGGAAAGCATTTTTTCAAAAATTTTGTTGTGTAAAGCAGGTGAACAAAGTAGACATGATGATTTTTACTGTAGGCTTAACGATGACATTAATAAAAAAATTGACATATTTCAATTTTTCAAAATGCACCAAAGTCAAGCGGTTGATGTTTTTCGTATTAAAGTACCGATATGTCATGATTTGACAGGCAGCAATAACTATATTAATTTATTTACCCAGATGGTGTAAATAATAATAATGATAATGAAATAACAACATTTCGGCATAAATGAGTAGGTACATGTGATCTCGAGTTTCACTTCAATTAGCTACTTAGTACTAACTGTCATTAAAAAAATAAAACAAGTAAACTGGGGGCCTATTCTGATTCATTTCAACCAAAATCTTGTTGAAATATTGATGACGTCAAGCGACTTGAATCGAAGCGATCGAGAGTTTTCAACCAACCTTGAATCTAGGGATATTGGATATCTGGGCGTGGTAGTATGTACGCTCAGAGGTTATGTTTACCAACTAAATGATTCAAAATTTGATTTGAATTATTGTTACGGTAGTTTTTTTTTTATTTCTTTTATTATGACTACTTATAAACTTACATATACAAATAAACTCGTGACAATAGAAACTCTGCCGAAAATTTCGAAATGAATTTTAGCATTGATGTGGTTTATTTAATTTTTCAAAAATTGATATATCTTTAAATGTGAAGAATTTAAAAATGTTTGATCAATTGCCACATTTAAAAAAATATTAGGTGCGTTTTCAAAGAAACGGTGTAATTTTTTTCAGACTAATAAGTGACTGTAGCAATTTAAATTATTACTGATTTTGCTTGTCACTAAATACTGAAAATCAATTATAATTCTCCGTTTTAATAAAAACTTTTTTTTTTATTTAAATTATACTTGCTATAAAATTACAATCTGATAGTTTAAACTGTGGTAACCCTTTCTGTTTACAAACACATGTTCATTTTGGGCGGGCGGCACAATTGCAACATGTGTACCATCAACAATACCAATGACATGTGGCATGTGATGGCGTTGTTGAAATCTGAAATATTTGAAATATTAACTTTATAACTAGGTTGAACAATATTTTTTATGAATTACCTTACTCTTATCCTGCGTTTTTCATCATCATTGCGAGGAAACCTAATCCACCGCCTCATAAGGTGTCTTAAGATGAGGTTACTAACCTCCCGAATGCTTCGACTTACCATGGGTTGGCTAAGACATGCCAGAATATTGCTACCCACACTTCTTTGATAGCTTCCCATGGCAAAAAAATGTAAAATTGCTAAAATCTAAAATTGCCGTAATTACTTTATGTCTACTTTGTGAAAACACGGTCTTACTTTCAGTTGGGAATTTTTGAGGAGTATCGTCCAACATCCATGTGAGGTTCTAACGTCTCAATTAAATAGTGACAACAATCTTTACTTAATCTGAATTGCTGAATAAATTCAGCGTCCGGCACACTAAAGGGATCTCGAGCATCTCGTAATGCTCTCCGTATACGACGAGACTCTCTTCGCCGCTCAACTTCGTCTACTTCGTCTGCTTCTTCAACAATTAATAATTGCAGAAACAACAAAGCCATTTTTGTGTGCAAACACTTCCACAACAGTCTTAACACCAACTGGTAAAACTTAAACATAACCCTCAATACTTCAAGGTTAGATGATTTCAACTTGAAATATTTTTTTCGACCCGATTTTGAAAGTCGAAATAATTTCGATATGTTGAAATGTAGTGACGTCATATAGCAGCTTACACAGTTTCCGCTAGGTGGCTTCTAGTCGAATCTCACCCAATTATTTCGACTTGAATGAGATTTCAACGTTGAAATGTGAATCAGAATAGGCCCCCTGGATTTGGTAGGCACAGATAACTTATTAGTAGTTCAATGCATTAATTTTTGACCCATATTACAATGACAAAATCAAATTGTAATACTTTATTTTGGTCGTCACTGTATATGTGCTCACTCATTTTTTTTTCCTAACCTGGTTGTGGGGATAAAATATAGACAACTTTTTATCTATTCTTGTTCTATTTTGTGAATCGGTGATGTTTCTTTTGCTATATTTTGGACAAATTAAGCGACATCTAGGAATCTACGCCACTGAAGCACCACGCACGCGCTTTGTAATAACCAATAAAAAACATTCCATGTTCCCCCCATTTCATCAGTTGATTCGCATCGAATTGAATGAAACCTCGTAATTTTTATAGTTTCTGGGGAGCGTAGTGTTGCGCAATTTTCGTCGGGAAAAAAATGGCGAGTGTTGAAGTAAATGGACTAAACACTCAAAATGGGTCACCACGAAAAAGGCTTCGAACACACGAACAAGAAACGAAAGCCCTTGTTATATTAGGAGCCCAATGGGGAGATGAAGGCAAGGGAAAGGTTGTGGATATGCTGGCTGAGACCGTTGACATTGTTTGCCGGTGTCAAGTAAGTTTCCGTTTTGATTTCAAAACCCTTTCCAACTTTATTTTATCTTTTGTACGAATTATATGTTGTGCATAAATCTCAAGTGTTTGTTAACGTTCGCGTTTTAATTGACCTTTATGTAACCAGAACATGGGGAGACACGTTGTTTTAATATTTAATTATAGAATGCCCCATGTGGCGAAACATGTTCCAAGTGTTTTATTTGCAAACGTGACATTTTTATATCACGACAGTTTCTAACAACATTTTTAAGTCACCATTTAAAGATCACTTCGTTCTGTTGTATGAAAATAAGAAATTGAAGACCTTGTTAAAACTTGCTGATTCTGATGCAAGCAGTTCTTAGCAAGTTTCAACTTGTTTCCATAGTAACTTGATCATGTACTTCTTTTTTTGTTGAACTTGCAGTTTTTTAATCTTGAGTGTCAGAAAAACAATTCGATATTGCTAGTTGTGGGTGTTACACATTCGTTGCAGATTCAAATATTTATAGGATCACTTCATCATGTGATTCTCACGTCAAAGGCAACTTGCTTATGATTATTTGTGGGTTCAGAAATGTTGGGGCTAAATATATTTACATATTATGCACTACCTTTCGAAACTCGAAAGCAAGAACTTAAGCGTGGTTTCATTTAATAGTATATTAAAAAAATAGTTTTATAAAATTTATATTATGACACGAGTTCAGATTTGCAGCACGACTGCTGATAAGCATTACTGTACGAGCGAGTGCTCCTGAGTTTGAAAAAAAGTTTCTAGATTTCGTATTTGGTAATGGTTTTGTGTATGTGTCGACAGCTTTGTTTCAACAGCAAATTGGAAAAAATATAACTGCGCAGAAATTGCTTATTTTTTTACTCTGTTGCATTAAAGATTGCCAAGTACCCTCTCGTGTTACTACTATCTGGTGTTGAACCAATAAACTTGAATGATACGTTTTGGAGAACACAATGAATTGTCTGAAATGAATTAAATCAACACTTGCGATAAAACTGGGAATGAACTAATTGTTCGTTAACTTTGTCCTGTATAATGCTGGGGAATGGTTCACCTCTGTTATAGTTATATGATTATAAACGAGTTGTATAAGTTATTTTTATTCGAATTAGGTTTGTTATGTAAAATAAAAGTGGATGACTACGGTAGAACTATAGTATTGACTAAATCGTTTTCAAAATAGCGTATAACTAGCGAAATATACACATAGGTAGGCATCACCAATGTTTGTGCTAATTATTATGATTATTAGCTTTAATTATTGTTCATTTGCGAAATTGTATGATTATGTAATTAACGATTTTTTCACATTGAGATTTTCATTTAGGTAAAACAAATTTAGGGCTTTTGAAATAGATATTAAAAGCTAAAGTTTTTCATTGTATAATAAACTAGTGTAAAAAATAACAATACTGCCAATGTAGTATTTCAGTCAAAGTAACAGTTTACTGATACGATAGTGAACAATAAATTTGGGTCAGACTATTCAGTAGACCCTCCGTATAGCCATCTATAAAGGTTTTTTCCTCTAAGTGCATATTACGGTCTAGAGCATTACCAAATGAAGTTATTATGTAGCACGTTTTCAAAATTGTAATACGAAAAATTATAAAATATTGGGATTTTCTTCTAGTACCACTTCTCAATATCTAATTGATAAATAGGTGGGAATAGTTTTTAGTCACTTTTAAACTTATAAGATAATATTAATATTACATAAAGTGGTAGTAAATAAAATTTAAGTCTATTTTTAAGTCTGTTTAATCATAGTTGTGAGGCAGGCCCCCTTTATAGTCAAATTGTCTGTTTTTCGACTTGGCAAACGAAATGTGTCGTCAACGGAAACAAAAAGTTTTTTTTTTATACTTGATGCTGAAACATATTTTTTCCTTATAGGTGAACAAGTACATTGACAGTTTTGACACATATATGACACAAACTATGTTCAAGCGCTTTTACCGTTTTATATTATGACGTCATTAATTAAACGACGGTTCAAGCCAAAAGGTAATGAATTTAAAACAAAATTTCTAGGATATTTAACAAAAAAATTACTTGTTTGTTCGAGAATGTTTAAATTATAGCATTTTTACTCTGTGTATGTATAGGTTAATATATATTTATTGTAAAAAGTGACCTAGGCTTAACAAATTTTTGCCACTGCTGTTGCACAATGATGCAAAAAATGACACTGAAGCGTAATAGTAAATATAACAAAAACTGTTACATTTAGTTGGGAATGGCAATGAGTTCAGTTAATTTGTAACAAAGCTGGTTGGGTATTTCGTTAATTAGCATCAACCGAGCACATCACAATCTATATTTGTATTAATGAAATAAACTACAGATGATAATTAATCCTTTGATACGTGTCAAATCGTACAGATACGATTTTGTGTGTTATTTGTCTATAAAAAGTTGGAAAAGTTATTGAAAGTGTTATGGATTTTAATTTTGACGATTGCATTTTTTAATGTAATGAAACATTAATTGACATGTTGTGCTGCTTTTAGTATACATTTTTTATAAAATGTTGGACAAAATCAATCTAAAAAAAAAACCGAAATTTACATTATGACACCCCAAAACCAAAGTTTCACAGTGAAAGTTTGTGAATAAGAATACCGTAAAATTTAAAATAATAACGTTTTTATTCTTTATAACCCCGTTCAGGGACACTGTATAAAAGAGTAATTTATATAGAAGTCTTTTTTTTTATCTATTGTTACATGGCCACATTATCATGGGGTCTAATTATCTCAATGATGCAATACACATATATTGTTAAGTTATAAGTTGTAAGCTAATTTTAATAATAAAGATGTTTCTTATATTAAGATGTATACATTTATTCAAAGTCCACTAAAAGTAGGTCGCAGTAAAAAAAAGTAAACAACTATTACATTTTTTTTTAAATTCTTATAAACCAATTAAACGTTGGCATTTAAAAAACACAAATGAAAATACCTAATAGATTTTGTTTCTTTCTTTATGTGTTGGTTTCTTTGTTGTCTATTGGGTTCAATGTTTCAAAACTGTCATGAGTGGTGACATCTTTGTGTGCCAATTAATGTTTAACCTCGAACTGTCAAACGATAACTAGCAGAGATTCCAGTAGGTACATATAAATTCCAAAGCCGATTTTATTCGAATACGCGACTAATACTTTGGTTGCAAACGGTAGGGAAACCATAAAAAAATTATTTTGCTTTGTTTTTTTTTTTATTTTACAAAATGAATTTCATTAAATAATTCTTAAAGGTGTGAAAAATACCAGAATAGAATTTTCCCCACGAGTAATAAATTTCTAAATTACTTTCATGAGATTTTTTGCAATAAAATTTTTACAATTGATATTTTAAATATATTTCTCCAATATTTTAATTTCGCTTTTTCCATTTTAGGGAGGAAATAATGCGGGTCATACTGTGGTAATCGAAGGAATCGAATACGATTTTCATCTTTTACCTAGCGGAATTATACACCCCCAGTGCACTTCATTAATAGGTGAGTAACTTTAATTGTCCTAGTTTTTAAACGATTTAAAAATAGTTAATTTTGTGGAAATTCTTATTAAATAGAAGTTGTATTTTCGTTGGCAACCACTTATGTAAATATTTTGAATGTGGACCAAAAAATATATATTTACAACTGTTCAGTTTGCTGCGGTTTTAAATAAATTCACAAGCCCACTGTTGTGTGTATTTAATGTAGTTTTCTGTAAAATTAATTAATGAGCGTGTGTGTCGAGAATTTAAAAGATATTAAAAAAAAAATGTTGAGCGGTATTTTCCACATAAATATTTAGACTTAACTACAAAAACGGGATAACGCCAAAAATATTTTAAATATAAGATTTAATAGGTTTTACTCTGCTTGCTTGGTTAACTTTGTTATCTTATCTAGTTGACGAATGCTCTTGAATGATTTCCGGTCAGAATGGATCGATGGCAATTTTTAAGGATCATATAGAACACGGATAAATAATCTCGCGAGACGAGAGATTTTCGGTGTTGTAGTTGCGGAAACAGTCATTAAAAAATAATAAATAAATAAATTGATTCAACATTTCGAATTCTAAGAATTTATTGACGACTGCTTTGCATGCAAACTATGCAAAATTATTTTGTAATCAGTGGACGAAATAAATTATACCCACCAATCAAAGTAGAAAATAGCCTTCTAGGTAACTTCTGTTTAGAGAGGATCACGTAGTCTGTCCTGAAATATAATTCTTGCATGTTTAACTGAACAGCCTTAACTATGCAGGAAATTTATTGTTATTTGATAACCAAAATACCAAATGCCGCATGGTACCAGGTACATAATCGTGCTCATTATTCTTTTAAAGGTTAGATGGTCGTGGTTGTTTTAGGATTAAAAATTAATTGAATAAAATTTAAATGACAAAGTTCAATAACTGCTCCGTCTTTTAGGAAATGGAGTAGTTATCCATTTACCAGGACTTTTTGAAGAACTAGAAAAAAATGAAAGGAAAGGCCTTACGAATTGGGAGGGACGATTAATTATTTCGGATCGTGCCCATTTAGTTTTTGATTTTCACCAACAAGTTGATGGACTTCAAGAACAGGAAAACACTCAAAAAGGCCAGGGCTTGGGAACAACGAAAAAAGGTATTGGACCAACCTACTCGTCTAAAGCGACAAGAAATGGTATAAGAATAGGAGAATTATTAGGTGATTTTTCCCAGTTCGAAGCCAAGTATGTAAGATGTTTATAGCACCATTTTTTTAAAACTGCGTTTTTATAGGTTTAAGGGCCTAGTAACTATGTATCAGCGCATGTTTCCGGACTTGAAAGTCGATGTTGAAAATGAGTTGAAGATGTACAAGAAGTATGCAGAGAGAGTGAAACCTTTCGTTCATGAAACTGTTTCGTATTTGGATAAGGCAATCAAGTCAGGAAAGAAAGTTTTGGTCGAGGGTGCAAATGCTGCGATGCTGGATATCGATTTTGGTAAGTTCATTTTTACTTCATGTTGTTGTTTTGTTATGTATGCACAAAATTATTCACATGTGTCAATTCAAAAGTTTTTCTATCAAAGGAACGTGACTACATTATTCCATAATTCGTTCATCTGAGCGTCTTGCATGAGTGTATAAAGTGCATGAAATTTTTAATAAAGATTCAACTACTGTTGTAATGAAAACTTTATAAATGGAGCTATATAGCTATGGAGAAATCCATAGCATAAAAACTGTTAAATGGCACAAAATAAGCTCTCACAATTTATGATTAGTATAGTTCTATTTAAAGCGTGTAATGTGTGCTTAAAGAATTTTCTTAATTAATATCTATTTTCGGCTAATGATGTGTTACGATTGGTAGTTGAATGTTAATTTTCTTGTCTAGTGATATTTTCCAGAAAGTGGTGAAAATCTGTTTCTTCCAAAACCAAAAGGATGCACTTAGAACACTTCTTTTAATATGTGTGAAATAAATAGTAGTGTTTCGTGTTTTAAAACAATAATCAATTTAATTTTCCATTTTTGGTACCTCTTATAACTTCAAATCCTTCTTTTTAATTTTTTAATTTTCCCACGTATTTTCTTTTGCTTTGTTCACTTAAAGTGTTTTCATCTCATCTTCATCTTTTTCGATTTTATTTCAATGGTAATCAGCATTGATTTCGAACGATTTCATATGCTATTGATCTTATCTTTTTTTTGTACGTATCACATCAAATATTCTCATATGTGAATAATTCTCTATCGATCAATATAATTGCCAGCTCACGAATTCTCATTCCGGATCTCTATAGTTTACAATTTCAGGTACTTACCCGTACGTTACCTCTTCCAATTGTAGTGTGGGTGGTGTGTGTACAGGATTAGGTTTGCGTCCTTCTCGAATTGGGGAAGTCATTGGTGTTGTTAAGGCCTATACTACAAGAGTGGGTGATGGACCTTTCCCTACCGAATTGCACGATGTATAATTCAATTCATCAAGTTTTAAGAATATTTTAATAGTATGTGTAATTGTAGGCTATCGGACAAGGTTTGCAGGAGCGTGGTGCTGAAATTGGTGTTACAACAAGAAGGAAACGAAGGTGCGGTTGGTTAGACATCGTTCTTCTTCAATACACCAATATAATAAATGGATACACGGCGCTGTGTCTAACGAAGCTCGACATCCTAGATGCGTTACCAGAAATTCAATTGGGAATTGGGTACAAACTTAGGGGGAATAAAATAGAATATTTTCCGTCTAGTGCTGCGGATCTTGCTGCAGTAGAGGTACTTTGAAACGTACTTTCAAAGGAATTTATAATAATTGTTGAATTTTAGGTGGAGTACATTACTTTACCAGGGTGGAACGTCTCAACTGCAAATGTGCGGAAATTTAACGACTTACCAGAAAACGCTCGAAAGTACGTTAATAAAGTTGAACAATTACTTAATGTCCCAGGTTTGTATAATTCTATTACTCCTACAAGGTCGTCCACTAATTTTTTCTTTTAGTGAAATGGATTGGCGTGGGTAAGGGACGAGAGTCCATTATAACAATAGAGGGGGAATAATTTACAACTTAGTCATAATGCACGTTCAATTAACTTTTTAAATTCTTACATGTTCTTATGATTTTTTGCGATATTGTAAATTATGCAATAGTATTAGATATTAAGTACAAAACTTAGTATTTTAAAAACAAGTATTGTTTTCTTGTCATTTGTTGTTTTATTCATGTTATAAACCGATCGTGGAGATACAATTGTTACAAAACCAAATTGCTTATTTGGGTGCACAAATATTATAGTCACGATAAATTTAACTAAATTTTGCCTTCCAGAAACTGCTACTAGTAACATGTGCAATCAATGACTGAATTGTTAGCTTCAGTGCCTATTACGTTTTGTAAATGATTTATACAATGCCAATTTTTGAATTATGTATCCCTTATCCTATGTACATTATCTCATTGTATTGTTAAAACTGAGTGAAATAATTTAATTGCTGCGTGTACTGATTACGATTTTAGATATGTCTTAATTTAAACAAAAAGTGGAAAGGCATCAAGTGACTAATCCATATTGATCAGTATTTGTGGTCGGTTGTAGATTCCCAATTTTAACATTTCTTGTGGTTTATAAAATCGTTTTATTATAGGATTAAATGAGGACTAAACGTGTGGCACATGATGCTTTACCATTCATTTTTTGTTGTTATATAAAGATATATTTTAAAAAGTAAAGAAGTTTTCATTTGGCGTCATAAATGTTCTATTCCTCTCACAAAAAAATCACCAGCTCTAATTGGATCATACCTGAAACAAACGACAAAAGGTAATTTTCTGCATAAACGATACAAAAACCATTAAATTCAGATTCAAAAGCGATCTAATTTTAACAAACACGTACTTACGTAAGTTAGGAAAAGTCGATAGTAAATTACTCCGACAAAAACTTCTAGCATATGATGAAAGACAGTCAAAAGAGTAAATGACGAATACGAAATCGATACGGAAAGAACAGTCGGGGAAGAAACAATAAAGTTCCATAGAGACGACGTAAAAAAAATGAAACGTAAAAAAATGTGCTTTTTAAGTAAAAGAAAAAATTACTAAATAGAGCAAGAATAGACAAATTTCAAATACAATGTAAGATAGCCGCAGCCATAAGCTGTGGAAATGTTGATGTATCCAATAAACACATTTAGAATTCGAAAAAAAATCGGACAAAACAAAAGCCCTTCTTTGGAATGCTGTGGTAATTTTCAAAAAATGAAGTTTTTGAATAAGATAAAAATAAAACTGGAAAAACACTGAAAAAACGTGAATAAAATAAGATGGCAGGAATACTTTCAAGAATTATTGAAAGCTTAGGAATAAGACAAAAATACGCATTATGAAAACACAATACGCACTCAAATATGTAATAGACGTCTGGAACTGAATACAAACAAGAAATAACCAAAACATAATTAACTGAGTTAACAAACATCACATATGTAAGAACAAGGATGAAACTCTTGAGTCGTGTGAAGAGTGCAATTTAAGCACACTTTTATTGCACATTGTTTTAGACACAAAGAAGAAAAAGAGAGCAAAACAGCAAATATAAAAACTTAAGCATGAATATCATAAGAATCTTGGACTAAAGTTATGCACACGAGAATTTTTCAAGCAAAACAAATAAGATCTAAAAGAGCCTAGAAATCTTGGGATTAGAACAAAAAATATGGAGGTTAGTAAAGTTAGCACAAAGACCATGATAACAATCAGTAAATAAAAGAAAGAACATTACACCTTGAATAATAATTTTAGAACAGATAGTAAACATTGAGAAACTTGAAACTATAGCACAAGCTATTTTACATCTTCGCTGTTTCCAGAACGTATAAAATAATGCTAGTACGTGAGGTGTTTCTATGTATGCGTCACTGGAATGCAAAAAAGCCTCATTTTCTCTACCAAACGAGAAACAAGATTTTAGTTACTGTGTTAAAGTATTTTAAATTTATCACTTTAATAAGATGTTGTTTCAATTTGATTTGTTTCAAAAATGCTAATTTTGTGTTAATTTTAAGTTTGTTTCTAACAGCTGGAAAAATTTGAAATGTCTACTATTTTCACATTATTCGTAATTTGATAAAAAAAATACATTTTAAAAATTTGAAACATGCTAACAAAATACAGTTGACAGCATTTATTTAATCTTATAAGAACAATTACAACAACAGATGGAAAAAACGGCGGAGTTTTCCCAATAGCAAGAGTTAAAAACACGATCTTGGAAAAAAAAGGAAAAACTAAAACAGGTAAAAAAGGAAGGTTTCAAAGGAGTAAGAGTACCGACAAATACACACAGAAGCTAATAATAGACGATGACAGCAAAATAAAGAAGTAGAATACAAAGTACACAAATGCGTTTCCTATGAAGAATAGAAAACTAAACTACACGGAACAACACATTGAGAGAAAACCTATGTACTTACACAAGCAGTAAGCACCATCATCCAAAAAAAAAACAGCTATGGTTTATTTACCTCCAAAGAATGAACTTAGAGAGACTAATATGAGAGGTGAAACCACTAAGATATACCGAAAGAACGCTGAAGAAAAACGAGGATATAAGAAATAAATAAAGCATCCAAGGATAGAAAAATAAGATTGAATAATTAATAATCTTCCTGATATTCGAGATGCCAAAAAATATTTTTTTATTTTACACTCTTCTGCATCTAGTTAATGTGCATACTGATTTGAATTTGTAGTTTATGTGGTTACTTTTTTTTTGTACACTCATATTTCTTCTTACTTACAGTTCTCTCCACATTTTTGTTTCTTTTTCCAGTCCGCCGAAGCAAGCGTGTTTTTTAGAAGACAATGAAAACGATGTGATAAAATCAATTTCAATTCATAGTTTCAATTGAACAGCCATGCAATTTTTTTTTAAAGATCGTTGATATGGAGGAGCTTTTTTGATTTTAGTTTGTTTATTAATGAATGCATGACTCAAATATAAAAATTAAATTAGGTTTCTTAAATAGAAACGTGTCTGCCTTTCAAAATCTTTTTCACGTTCTTTGAATGCGCTGTGTTATCAGTAAACTTGGGAGGCTGACAGGAATCTCTACCGAAATTGATTATGCAATCGCACAAAAATATGAGCTTATAAAATGATGCAGCCCCTAAAAATTTGGTAATAACGTTATCTACGGCATTTCCTTTCTAGACTTACATCTGTCGCAAAATATTTTTACAAATTAAGTCTGTCTCAATTAAAACTAAAAGATTAATACATAATACATATTTGTTTTATTCTTGTGTTTCATTATGGTAACATAAAATACGTGTTTATATATATAGTCTAAAATTAAAATGTGTCATTTTAGATTTTTATAAGGATCATTTGCTAAATAAATGGTCAATCGATTGAGATTTATGTCTATTTTCTTATAGTTTTGTTTCTAGTTGTATTGAAAAATAATAATTTTATCTGACCTCAAGAACTCAATATTATTCTACAGCAAAATATTCAAAGTTCGGTAACCAAAAATTATTTACAATTGTAAAGAATTAAATAAATAAATAAAAGACAATATGACGGGTGATAGATAGTCAATTCCAGAAATTTATCTGTGGATACAAGCCACAAATTGAGACAACCTCAGTTAGTTTTAATATTCTTGCAAATACTTATGCTCTAAATTTAGGCTTTGAGAACACACTTTTGAAGGTAAAAGTGAAATTTTTAAAATCGGTTTTATTTTTTCTTTCAAAAGTTATTGGAGACATTTAATTTTGCATTTGACTTCATGTTATATATTACATTTGCATTCGAAAGCAGGAGCAAGTTATTTAAAATTGTGTGTTTTGGAATGTCAGTTCTTTATTGGAAATCTTCTTCCGTAAGGTGAACGTGTATCGCAGTGTTTAAACAGGAATCTAAATAAGGAAGAAAACGTTTTGTTCAGTTTTTTTTTAAATATATGATTATTTAAGTGTAAAAAATATATTACAATATATTATTTCATATGATTTTTTAAATAAAAAAATAAATTGTACTGAAATATAGTCGAACAAATCAATGTAATAGTTGTTTAGACGATTAGCTACGAAAATGTTAATTGTTCTTTTATGCTGACGAAACCTATATTACACATTCAAATTTGCTACTTGTTTCTACATACCTTTAACTTACTTACGTCTCACGGCTGATGAAATCGTTTAATTTTACAGATAATTTTTTGCTTCTCAAATTGTGATTCTACTGTTCAATAAACCAAATTACTACTATTATTGTTTTATTTTGCTGATCATCTATGGCTACTCCATTAATTAAGGTGGGATGGTTTGTTATTTGATCTCGTTCCAAAATCATGTCGCAAATTTGTTGTCAATCAATCAAAAAATTGTCCGTTAAATATGGTTTAAATTAATTTGAATTATTAAAATAAAAAAAATATATATAATTAGTGGGCACTAGTCTACACTGCTTGACAAAAAATCTCACTATAAATACAAAAACTGTTGTGTAAGTTTTTAGTTATAAACTTTGAAGAAAATGACATTATCTTTTCAAAATACACTATTTTAGCTTTAATACGTCAATTTGTTCATTTCTGAAACCAGTTATCAAGTGGCAGCCTGGGTTCGTTAAACAAAAATTGTTCATCGGGCTTTTAAGGATTTGCTAACTTCCTGTTTATGATGTAAAAGATGATCGAATATCGAATATCGAAAGTCGTTCTGGTTCCGTTCATTTTGTAGCGTAAACTATTCGCTCTTAAATTCACGAAATTGGTAGCTAAACGTGGATATCAAAAGACTATTAGCACCAAAAGCTGCCATTAATTAATTTGGTGACTTCGATCGTACGTTAAAACCAGAAATCTCTGGTTAAAACCTTTTTAGTAAGCGTAAATTATTGCAATTTCATAATCTAAACTGCTCAGTATACAAATTACAAAAATAAACAGAAATGTCTCTCTGGACAATCAAAAACTTTTAAAATTTAAACCATAACTGTTAAAATAATGTTTGTTTTGAAAAAATGCCATCGTTTTTATTATTATTAGTTTGTATCAGTTCTCATATGTATTTTTTTGCTAATACTTATATTCATTTTTCCACTTAATCGGTTTAATTACCGCTTAAACAATTTTGTCTTAGTTTAGAATTAGATAGAGATCTTGAATATTAGAACAGTTTGTTTAATGGACATTAGATTACAATTATTATAAAGTTTTTTTCACAAAAATCAGAATACTTTTGAAATAATAAGACTTATGTAAGTATTGGAAATTTTTCACTAACTGGTTTTTGGTTTCGATACAAAAAAATAAGCAACTTGATTTCTTTTCGGTATAACTGGAGGTGTCACACATATGATTCATTCTTTTCAGGTTTGCAGTATTTGTAGTTTTTGAGAAATATTTTATATAAGTGAACCATTCGGTACAACAAAATAAGTTCTATTCAAAATTACTGTGAGTAGTATTTAGCGAAGTTGATTAGTAGTGAACTATTTTTACTGTGTACATTAATTTTAGTTTGTTCTGAAAGGAGTTTTTTTTATTATTGTACGGACCTTTGCATTGCCAAATTACAAATTTGGATTAATAGAAATTAAAAAAATTCAAAAAAAACTGGAAGGCCAACAACAATCAAACGCATTTTATTTATAAT
The DNA here is from genome assembly GCA_030157275.1 of Cynaeus angustus. Lineage (NCBI taxonomy): Eukaryota > Metazoa > Arthropoda > Insecta > Coleoptera > Tenebrionidae > Cynaeus > Cynaeus angustus. The sequence continues at coordinate 20,928,488 of CM058058.1, forward strand.
TCATTTCGTAGCAGATACTAAATTAACATCAATATATTTTTCCACTATTTTCTACAAGACTATGTTCTTGTACATTTTCACTTTAAATTAAAATTAAGTTTACTTAATTAGAAATTAATAAGTAACTATGTTTTGTATAACTATTAAGATTATCTAACCTTCTAATGATAAAAGTTGGATAAATGAGTCTTAAATGAATGAATAAATTTCAATTAGTAAATTAGTGTATGATGTTTGATTGATAGACAAACCATAGTTTCAAATCGTCATATCTAACAATGGAAAAATTGTTAGAATATAAGTTACGGCTTTGGCTAATACAAATAGTGAATATTTGACATTTTATGTTCCTAAACTTTATATTTTATTAGATTTGTAATGATTTGCAACTTAAAAGTAAGTTTAAAAAGTCAAAATGATGTAGAAAGTCAAGATTTATTTTTAAGATTTGTTGCAACTCAGGATAGTTAACACTAAAATAAATTAAATATGAGATGATGTGTAGAAATTTACACTTACCAGTTTTTAAGCGAGATTGGCATCTAAATATTCGTACATAGAATAGTGTGCAAAGTGGAATAAAATGTGGTGGGTAGATAAGTGCAGAATGCCAAGTAATAAAGGTTTATTAATCTCTAAATTTATAAATATATTTACAAAATATCATATGGGCGATGCTATTTATCGCACATCTTTATTTGTGAAACACATTTCATTATTAATTGCCACTAAATAATTGCTAATAGCCGATGTTTGGTGAGAAAATAAAACGTTATGCATAGGACTAGTAAGATTGTTACTATTGCTGCTTGAAGTAGAGCTTTTTTCTGTATTATCGTTTTGGCCTTTTTCTCTTCTTTCTCTAGCTCTTCTGTTTTGAAACCATATTTTTACCTAGAGTTGACAAAACTATTATTTCGTATAAAAATAAAAGTTTAATGCTTACTCTAACATCGGCTAAATCCAGTTGTCTCGCTAATTCAATAACCGCCTCACTACTCAAATATGGACTTTGTTGAAATTTTTCTTCCAACACCGAAAGTTGATGACTAGTAAATGGTATCCGAGGATGGCGTCCTAGTTGCCTTTTTTGTGGTTTCACTCGTTTCTGAGTCCCTTAGTACTTGTTGTTATAATTGTTAATTGTTATGAAAAAAATCACTTACTTGGAACTTTTGGGGGACAATATCTTGTACACTGCAGCCATGCGTAGGGGTCCAATATTTCGGAGCTTGTTGAGGAATCACAAATATTAAAACTAAAATTTGTATTACTTGCGCTGTTTCCGGCTCTATTTAGGATATGGTCTATACTAAAATCTGAAGTTGTCTGTGTTATTTGGTCGTTGCATTCACTGTTATCGTTTTGTGCGGTCATTATTTCAATAAAAAAAAAACTTCCTGTTCTTGAAACAGTATGCAATTTTAAAAGACTGTTTGCAAACCAGTTAGTTACCCTTATTTTATACTTCCCCACTCTTTTCATTGGGTGTATTTAGGTAGATCCCATCTTGGGGTAATTATGCGTAAAGTAGTAGCCTATCTAACATCAGTAGTCTACTGGTTGCCCCAGGAATAAAGGACGGACTTATAATTTGTGGGCCAATAAGATGAATAGAAATATGTATTCATATAATATTTAATTAAGAGTAAGAACGAGCTTTGTTTTCAAAATAAAAAAAACTACTTTTTAACTTTTTTGTATATCACACTTGAAGCATAATCTTTAAAAGAACTAAGAAAAACAAAAAAAAATTATTCATAAAAGGCAATGTCATTTGTAGACTATTAATGAATGATAATTTGATGTAGTTTGATACCTGCAAAAAAAAGTTAATTTATTGTATATATTATAATATTTATGTATACGTTTTAAACAGATTCTATAATACATATTTTATATAAAAATTTGACTAATTCTCTGCGGACAATCATGATATAAGTAAAATGAACAGAGGAACTCTTCGGACTGATCGTTAGACAGCTCATAGATCTTAGATTTGAAAACACAATTTTTCAGTGAAACGATTTAAAATTCTATTGGATGCAAAAATTAATAGATTTTGTTATTTTGCAACATGCAGCAATGCATATCTGGATTCATAAATCATAAAAAAAATAGATACAATTAAGAAGGGCAATAAACACTTTGCACAACATATTACTTTGTCAAAAACTTTGCTTTAAAGATTTTTTTGATGATCCTAAAAACCTAAACTAATGACTGTGTGCTTACTCTAATGATAAATTTATAAAATTTTTGAAACTCACGTTTTCAAATCTCCAAAATGAAAAAACGTCTGGTAACGATGGATGTAGAAATACATTTTTAATTTTTAATCAACTAGAGCAGACTCGACATTTTTATCTGAACAGTTAAAATAAATATTATACTTTACTTTTTAGTGTAGTGCCTGCAATTTCTGCTTGCAATTTTTTTCTTTAAATTCCTTTGAAACTTAGAATCCGAGTAAAAGTGAGTTCCGATTAATGACTAGAATAGGTTGGGTTCATCGTCTGCCTCATCATTTTTTGGAGAGACCTAATTTTTCTTCTATCTTTGTTTCACGTTTTCAGTTGTATTGCAAAAACGATTCTTCAAACTTTATGCACGTTGGCCAAACTTTGATCATTCTGAAATAGAAGATGGCTAAATTTCGGAATGTTCGGTGGAATCTTCGTATATTTTATTAGATTTGTCTATGTTTGTTGAAGCTGTCGTTTTTCATCAATATCAAAGGAGGATAATAAATTACAAATTTAATTTGTCAATTTTTTATTGCTACCCTGCTATTTTGCTGTCGTTTCACCAATATCAAAGGAGAATAATAAATTACAAATTAAATCCTCAATTTTTTATTGTACCCTGCTATTTTTAAGGATGGGTATCAAAAAGTAGGTAGTAAAAGAGGAAATTTTACGAAGAGCATATTACCCATTCTTCTGTGATTTTAAAACTAGTTGGTATGCCATAAGCATTAGCTTTAATTAGCTTTAATCAAAACGAGTCGTTTTATGGCATACAACGACGAAGTAGCGTGTTTATTCGTTTGTATGACTGTTGTTTATTGAATTTAGATTATCTTTTTTTTTGATAAGTAACATGTAGAAAAACTAATAACACAAATTGCAGTTTATTACATATAAGTAATGAGGGTTTTGAGAGTTGAAAACATTTTATTCTGCTTATTATTCCATTAATTTTGTTTTAGTTGTCTGTTTGACTGTTTTAACTAGTTATATCTAAAGAACTAAAATTGCAATTTTAGGTTCTTTCAATGAAATAAATTTAGTATTACTGTTTTAATGTATACGTTACAAAAATTTTGTATAGAAAATTATTGGCAAAATCACATTAAATATCTTACGTTACTTTTTTTGTACTGAAATTGAACATACTTCAAGTTAGAAATAGTAATGGCTAACACATTTGCATCAACCACCAAACGACCAGCATCTAAAGTACTTATTTTTGACCTCAGTTTGTTACGCATTTTTTAAATTAAAAATTAAGAATTCAGATCGTTTGCATAGACGAACTTAACTTAATAACCATAACTTAATTTTTTGGCTGTCGTACGAATCAGCCACGCTAAAATCAACTTAATAAAAATCACAATTATTTGCCGTATATGCAAGACAGGAGCTCTAACACTATATTCAATCAAAAAAAAATTCCAATCTAAAAATTTATAGTTATTAATAGTTGTTCATCAATAATCGCTATTATTTATTTAGGCATATACCTTTTAGGAAATAAATACATATTTAAAATAAATCTATTTTTTGAAAGAGTTAACATTAAACTGAATCAAACATGTGAAACATCAAGAAGTTTTTTAATTGGTCGAAATACTTAATAGTTTTTATTGAATTAAAACGTATATTTTTTGATAAATTTTGAATCTACAGCTAATCTTTGCAAAGCCAGTTAGTTTCCAATATAAATAAATTAAATTGATTTAATAGGTCTTTCTGCTTGATTTAAAAACTTATATGCTATGATTCTTGTTATAATTCAGTGGTTAGCATTATCTATAATTGAGAGTAAAATGTTTTAGTAAATCTTTACGGTTAGTTTAAGAATGTTACGTGAAAAGTCAGCTTCTGAACTGATATGGGTCTAACAAGAAGATACTTATCTAAAATGATTGGTCGGAAGTTTCAAACTCCTATCAAATTATTTTGTTAGGAATTCATTATGTTGTTCAAGGAATCGTAGATAATGTTTTATTACAGAAATATGGGGGCTACACTGGTGGTCCGATTATTATGTAAACCTATACTCCCCTGGCTTATTCAGACCGATGTCTGATTTAAATATTCATTTATTGTGTAACCGATACTTCTGAAAGCAGGAGCCAACCGCTCGGTAGCTGTGGATTATTAGCGGTCTAAAACGGCGCATTAAAAATCAAGCTGTTCATTTTTAAAATAAGACGTAAAATTGAAACTTATAAACTCAGTTACAATGTTTTCCAACAGCAATAACATAATATTCCTGTTATTTCGGGTATAATTTGTCCAGTTTGGTTCAAAGCGTAACCATTAATTAACACATTGTGAAAATATGTTTTTTTTTTCATTACGCTCTTGAGTGTTTGCAAACATGACTTGTCTTCGTTTAAAAAAAAAGTGATACGTAAGCTGCGGCTGAGGTTTCAAGATCCTAATAATAAGAGCACATTGTCGGTGTGTTTGATGAAAAGAGCTGAATAGTGGTTGTGGTGAAGGCACGAGTCGTTTTGGAACAGCTTCTTTTGCTTGCAAACAAATCGTTGTGGCGGCTTTCTTGTTGTTGCGTGCCTCCTGGGGTGTCATATTACCTGAAACGAATTAAGCAGATCATGGTGCAATTGTTGCTGCTACTGTTGTTGTTAGAGATTAGATGCATCGTTTAAATCTGTATTCACTCTGACAGGCTGGAATATTGAGCGCTGGATTAAATTTTAATGGAGTTTCTGATGCTCTTTTCTCTGTTAAACAGTATCACTTACATCCAGGGTACAGCGGTGCCCTAGAATTTACTAAATTCATTTACAAAATTTACGGTTTGAACAGAAGATTGATGTAAAAGGTAGATAAGTACACACATAGTGTAATAGTTATTTGTAGATTTAATACTTTAATATTACGCCATCTGGATCGAGCAAATGAAACATTCTCTGTTAATATTTATATAAAATTATTCACAGTGATCGATTAAGAACCAGCCAGGGAAGATGTAAGGAAATATAAAAGTCCTGAGAGCAGCTCCTTTACCAGAATCTTAAATAACCTGACCTTCTCGTGCTAATTCATTTTAAAGCAATTTGAATAATGTGTGTAAATTATTTAATTATTAGTTTTTTCTTACAATTTGCCGAAGTCTTTTGTAGTGGATGAATGAATATTGTGACAAGAATACGTCAGATTATCCTCGAACTGTGAGAGGTCTTTGAATAACCAAGAGAATTGTAGAAGTCGGAAAAGGGGAATAATACAATAAAAAGTGACAAATCAAGAGTGCAAGAAGTGTTCATAGCGATTTGTTAATTGGTAATTATTATAATTAAACGTAATTGATAAATTAGTGAGTAGAGATTTTTAGATATAAGTTATTTAAGTTGGAACACAACTTAAACTCAAGCACATAACAGGATGTATGCCCCTAAATTACATAAAATAAGACTCGGTTTCTCATATAAATTTAACCCGCCGTGTTTTTGAAGCCATTTGTTATGTTATCACAACTGAAAGATGATGCAAGTAAAATTTTGTATTTTTTCATAGAAATTCCATTGTATACTTAAAAATAGTTGATTCACATACTTATATCAGGAAAGTAATTTCAATAAATTATGATCAAATGAAATAAGTGAAACCGGGGAAATCGAGAAAATCAATAACCTATAATGAAACTTTCCGACAAACTATAAGCACTATTGACTAAGGAAGTGAACTAAAGTTCGCTTGGAATGACTGAATTTACAACGCTAGGCTTTGTAATTGGTAGCAATCCATTGTTTTCTAAAACATCCTTAAACTGCTTTTATTTATTTGAGTAGTCAGTATGTCGGTAAATGTTTAATCTTTTGTGGAAAAAATATTTTTAATAGCAGATAGCACAAGTTTTAAACGTTAGTAGAAAAGTTGTGCAAAGAACAAAAATGAGAATAATATTAAGGGTGTTCGTTCATTTGTTCTGGAGCCAATGTGGCGTGCATAGAGCAGGTTCGTGATCAAGATATTAGTAGGTGGAAAGATGAGTAATATTTTCATTTTGTTTGTTCTAGTGTAGTAAAACTAATAAGTAAAAGGTTTTACACGAAACGAGGTGCATCAAAATATGCACTCTTTTATCCTTTACCTAGAATTTACAATGAAGGTTTTGCACTATAATTTTAGTTGCATTCAAAAGCAAATAAACATTTATTTGACGCGATTTATTAATGATAAGATTAATACGACTATTCACTGCAATTGTCACATTTTTTTTTTATTTATATTACTAGATATTACATGTTATGCATTGAATAAAACATTGTATACAGGATGACTCATTTTTATGTAATTCATGCATTTTATGTCATGCATAACTTCAAATTATACTGTAACTTCATATGTGGGAGGGCAAGGACGCAAAGCTGTATTACATATTATATTCTGTGACAAATTTAAATTGGTATTACATTTTTGCAGATGTAGTTTCGTTAAAAAATTCACCGTCGTTAGTATGCTGATAATTGAGAAATCTAAATGTAAATAATAATCAAATTATAAATAAAACAACAGGCGCCCAAGATTTTTACAAAAGCTATTTGTCAGTTTATACTTTATAATTGGTTTTAGTCAGTGTTAGCAGTTACCAGTTCGTTGTGTTTTTGTTTTTAGTATATTTGAAAACTGTTCTGACATATTTTAATAACAACCTTATGGAGCAAATAATTAATTTTTTACAAACGTTTACTTTACAGGCAATTTTGTGGCTGTAAAGATGAATTTTATTGATTCAGTTTCTTCCATAATACATCTCACATTTCGTTTTTTGGGATCGCTCAAAAAGTCTTGTATGCATGTCTGCCATAAAGATATTTTTATGTCTCTTCAAGAAATCATCGCTTTTACGGCCTCGTACATAAATAGCTACTTTTTCATACTTCTTATTTTTTTGCTTTTGTTATAGTAAACGTGAATCGCAAATTTGTCAATTAATCAGATACATTTTTTTGTGAATTTGTCAATATCTCAAAAACGAATGTATGAATTCGTTTAGAAGTTTTTTTTCCATATTTTTGAAAAAACTACAATTGGTTACTATATCTGCCAAGTTCCATTGTTTTATATGCATGATGTGTTACATGTTATACAAAAACCCAATAAACCATAAAATCCCAATTTAAAAGAACATAAAACTGTAATTTTTATTTTATTCTTTGGCCTTTAAGATATAGCTAGTTAAAGTAGCCATAAATACCATTTTCATAGGCTAAATTACGCAAAATTAATGGAATGTGCCATCAGAATAAATTACTCTGGGTTTTTCAAATGAAAGACTCTCAATTTTAATGAACATAGAGATATGCCGCATAATTAGTTTTTATACCTACGACTTTTCAAAAAAAACTAGTAGGATCGGTATGACAATATTGGGATCATGCGGCAGCCAAGGAGTTGGAACATCAACCGATGTTGCTAAAAAACAAGAAATTCCAGTAAAGGTTTCAAGTATCACCCTTTTTTTATATTGATGTCGATTTTGCCAAATTAGTTCAAAATAAACCTCTTATTATGTCAAAATGTAGATGTAATAAAAATGTTGTCAGCTTCAGCACACTTTGTCCAAAAACTTTTTTATTATAAATTTTAACACAAATTATAGCTTTTCACTCACTTTTAACAAATTCGTCGAACACTTTTATAAAAAATTTGGTTACCGAAGTATCAGAAAAATAGATTGATTTTGATATTTGAACACTAGACGAACAAACTGAAATTCCATGGTGGCTTTTGATGTTTTCCAAATCGTATATTTTTTAAAACATAAACTTTGTGCGTAGAAATTACAATAAAAAGTTTTTCTTGTTTGAAATCGGTTTTTGAAGATATGGGAAAAAAATCTCCATTTTGAGTTTTCTTATAAACTCTAATAATACATAGAGCGACTGGTATACGTAACTGTTTCCCAGTTTTATCTCAAAGTTCTCATAAAAATTCGAACCTGGTTTCTGCGACGTTTTACAAAGATGTTTACGACTTATTAATCATGAAAATGCCGAAAATCGCTTTATTCCTAGCAAAAGACGAGATAGAACACAAACACTAGGCAACAACTTGAAGGTGTTAAAGTTGACAACAAAAACGCTTACACATCTTTTATAAATGGTAACTGAAAAATATTTAATACAAGTTAAAGATAATGTAAAAGAAATTGTATCTTTAAAAAAAGCAATAGTTTTATGATTTTAATTTAATTTATTTAAATTTATTTAAATTTAATGATTCTTTTATAAACCCCGTTATCGTTTTTTTTTGTATATTTTTCGAAACACATAATAAAAAGTATTGTTTTTAAAATGTATTTACAGCCACTAAAGCATACAACATAAATTTAGAATCTAGCATAATTCTAATTTATAAGGGAACAAAATGTAAATCAAAAATAAATGTAGCCAAGGGACAAGTGATTTACTTTAGTGCACCAACAATTTATAACGCATTTTAAAGCCCGTAAAGTTTAATTTGTAAGCAATATAATATTAAAAAGTGTAATGACGGATGACTGATGATGGACATGTGGATAATCCAGCCAAAATAAAAATCCAACTTCGGAATAATTCGCATAGAACTGAAAAGTGGTACAGGTCTTAAATACATCATTACAAATAAACTACCAAAAGTTTCCATTGATTCCACTTCGGCGAAAAATTTTATTTGAGTTCAAAGTAAAAAAATGTTTTTTCTCAAATGTTTTCCTTGGATTTATAATCCATGGTTCACCAAAAAAGTTAATATATTAATGTGTACTGTTATGATACTTTCATATGTTCAATTAAAAAAAAGTATTAATTAAAAAAAATAAGCTTCTTCCATCAAAGGGATCCTCTGATTAAAGATGAAACAATAACTCCAAAGTGGCATGTTACCTGCGCATTATTAAGTTACAATGTGACAATAAACTGTTTCAGTTGTTTGTTCACTCATGTTTGAAAACATCCCTTGTTCACCTTATCTGGAACATCTACTAAACTAGTTATCTGATTTTGATTTAGTTTTCCATGTCTGCACTTATTAGAATTGGGCTTCAAGTATGCAGAGATCAGCAGTCCCAAACAAGTCATATGTTACATTTCGCGATAATAATAGCAGAGGGCCCTATGTATAATAAAGAATGCAATTATGGAAACAAACATTTTGTTATTGAAATTTGATCGATGTATCTACTTTAGTTTATAAATTATAATTATAGGAAAAAATGTAGACATTTTTGGTGATTCTGATCAGACCTACGGTTAACATGCCACAAAATCAGATAAAATTGAGTGGCGGACTCGTCCTCTTCAGTGGTTGAGAATTGTACTATTGAATATCGCTAAATAGTTGTCAATTGCGTGCTTTTTCTTCGTGCTTGCATCTGTTCAGTGAGCAGAACACGCGTCGTGTTCGAAAATTTTTCCTCACCTCAAGAGAAATGGCAAGACTCACTATTTTAGATTGATGGCAATTTTTTTCGATATTAAGTTTGAAGTAATCTACTAATGAAACGAAAAACAGTTCCCATTGATTTCGGGGAAAACCTTGTAATAACATAGAAAAAATTAAACAATAATCAATACTAATGGTCGTTCCCGTCCTTCGTGAACCGTGAAACCCCCGTTATAAGTACGAGGTCACCGTTTAATACATAACGACTTGTACTTTCACTCGCGTTAGTGTATCTGCGCATCTCGCGTTGATCAAGAAGCATATTTTTCCGCTTCAACAATCTAAACGTTTAAAGCATCCTAACAAATTTACCATATAGTTAATTTGTAGTTACCCACTTTTTCAATATGAGTGTGCCGGTAATAAATTTGTGTGGAAGCGTAAATATGCCCGTTCTGGGATATGGAACATGGCAAGTAAGTTTTAATTAAATGTTACACAATATTTGGATATTTATTCATTTCTTAGTTTACACTCTAAACTGTAAGATAAGATCTCGACTGTAATGCCGCTTGCAGTTTGTAGTTTAACAATACTATAAATTCGAATACTTGCTACTCGCATTTAGTGGTTTTTCATTTGATTGTTTCTAATTTATCTAATTTGAAATTAAAACATGGTTTTATCACTGTACACAAATACCCACTATCTAGTTCGTTGAAAATATTTTGTCAAACACATGTGTTATAGAAGTATTATAGAAGTATATACTCTCAAATGCTTGCACAATTTCTTATGCATTGCTATTACTGTCTGTTCAAGGCAAATAATTTTTATTTTACAATTATAAAAACCATAACTAATACAGCTAACAATTAATTTAGTAAAGTAAATAAGTTTTTAGTAGATTCTTCAGATTGTTTGGATGCTTTGGATTTTTGTTTCTTTCTTTGATTTTTTTACATTATTAGTTCCTCCAAAATTTTCTAGAGCTTTTAGATTTTCTTTCATAGTGTCGTTTGAACTTTATAGATGCTCTAGATGCTTTAAATTATTGGCACTCCTAAATTTAAAAAAAAAAAAAACACTTTTTATAGGTTCCCTAAATTTCCCATACCCTTTAGAATCTATACATTTTTAAATACATTTGAGAAACGGTTTTGTGTATTCTTCTAGACAAATGGATTTGTTTCTTTGTTAATTTTACGTTCTTTTATTTTCTTTATTCTCTTAGATACATTAGATGCCCTGTATTTTTTTTATATTTTTTAATATTATTAAAATTTCGGGGTTTTCAAAGTTTTTTAGAATCTTCTAATACCTTTTTTTAAATTTATTTATTCATTTTTAAACTTATTAAAGTTCTTACTTTTTTGAATAGGAATAGCTTTGTTTTTTTTGCACTCATTGGATACTTCGGATTTCTTAATTTTTGTCCTTTAGATTTTTAAATCTTTTAAATTTTCTAAATTGTTCAAATTGTCTTTAAAAACTTTCTATCTGATACAGTTAGTTGTTTTTCTAGAATCTACATTTTTTCTAGACTTCCCAATTTATACCGTAAAAAATTTTTGTGTTTTTTTTTTTGTTCGTGTCTGACTTCAAAATGCTTACTTACAAAATCAGAAAGAATAATAAAATAAAACTACTAAATATATATTTACTTGGGACTAATCAATAGATCATATCAGCGTCGTTCATATCGTATATATAATTATTGTCCAAATAACATAAGATTGAACAAAAGATGCAATTTTCTTCGATTAATAAACTTGCTACCATAAAAATTGCGTCAGTAATGAGTAATGATGGAGAGACAGTTTATTATTATTAATTTAACAAGTAAATGACTACATTTCGAAAGGAAAATAATAACAAAAAGGAGAGAATTAAAGTATTTATCACTGCGGTTTACATTTTGATTCTATTACTCTTCAGGGGTTGTTAGGTAATGTCCTCCTGCAAAATTTGATTTAGGTAGTACCACATCCTAAAGTATTTCCTTTAATTTATTACCTTTGCCCAATACCTCTTTAAAATGCTCTTTCCATCTTTCCTATATTCCTGTCACGTCCCTATCTCTACTGCTTATAAAATCCATCTATTTTATGCTCTTCTCTTTTCTTTCTTTTTTGAATTCTTCCATGATCTGTTTCTTTTATTTTTCATTTTGTGACACAAGAATGCTCGTACTTAATTTTGATGGTCAATTCTTCGTCAAAACTTGAGACGACTTTTAAGTTGCAAAATGTTCACTTCCAGTAGTTAAGATATAAGTATTTTAAATTAACCAATCAGAATAAATGCGCTAATAATTAATCATTAATTAATTTATGCTGCCGTAGCTAAATGCTAGGTGGCGAAAAAATGATTTAGAACACCTTAAAAAAGCAACACTCGGGTCGCAAGATTTTTTTTTAAAACTTCAAAACCTAAGTTTTAGTTTCGTTTACGTCTTAAGACAAGTTTCAAACGTACAACTGTATCATTATAACCCCAATTTAATTTTAATACTTAAAAGACTATAAGGCTTTGGAACTTGCTTTGCCACAAAATATTCCATTTGCTGTTAAATGTTATCTTGCGATGAACAACGGTAGATACGCTGGGATTGGTCAATTTTATTGGACTTCAACCTTACCATGTTTATCTATTGTTTCATTTCACATTCTTTGTCCCACCATTATTCACATTTGGGTCGTTTTGTTGTTGGTATTACCTCCCTAGAGATTGTTTCAATCGTCTTCTCTACTTGATTCTCCTCCTAGTATCCTAAGTTAGTTTCTAACGTTTTTGGTATCTTGTTTGTACTTCCTATTTTTGTAATTTTCTCATTTCATAAAATTTAAAGCATCTTTCATTACAAGAACATCAATAACATGATAAAAAAAATAAATGAAAATATGAATCTGACAGGCACAAATTAAGGGCCGTTTCTACAGTCACGATATAAACGTTATTCTAAGTATAAATTTATACCACGGATAAGCTGACATGTAAATTTCAAATGCGCCAAGTCATACTTGGAATAGTTATTTCCTCGTTTATACTGTCATTGAAAAAACTTCAGAATTTGTACTTGTTTTAATCTGACTGGTAATAGAACTTTAAAATTAATCTCACCTGCTTCTTTTTTACATATATACAATATTGAATCAAAATCATTAATGCTACTAAAAAGATTTAAATCAAGTCGACAATTTAAGACTGTTTTCAAGTTTATTCTCATAATTTTTGTTGCATGTTCTTTTCTCTTTTGTAATTAAAGTCATAGGCGTCGTTTCCGAGTTGTAATCATTCTGTGTGCCCCTACGAGATATCATATTGCGGTTTGTGGAAATAATTATTATTTTGTGAATATTTACGAATTAACCATACTCTCATTGGTTTAATTTTTTTACATCATTTGAGAAATTCTAGCTCACGGTAGTTAAAAAACGTTCCTATTTCAAACATCTAATTCATTAAATGCGAGCCAGTATTAATTTTATGGAAAATAGAAACTAGGACACCAGATAAGCCAATTTCCGTTATTTTCTGTTGCAGATAACAAAGCCATAAAGGAAATTATCCATAAAAAATAATTTAGGTACTTTTTTTTTTATAGAACCTACTAAAAATTATCTGGGTATTTCGTTACAAAAAAAAAGTAAAATTACTTACGAGTAGCAATTACACGGCGAGGTTAAACTTATTACGAAACGGTGAGTGACTACAATTTACGGAAAGAAATGAATAATTATACAACAATAGTGGTTCTAGACAGAATAAGAAAAATATTCGTAGAAAAAAAAATCAAGACTTTTAAATGTAAGCCTTATCAAGTAAAAATTTAGACTCTGAGCTTATGAAAGCTCTTGGTGAAATATAAATTTGTTTTCTTAATATTCTTCAATCACTGATGCGTAAAATGGATAATACTTTCGAAACTTATTTAAGTTTACATGCTGCTAATCTTAGAAACACCTAGTTTTCATTAAAAGAAGCGAAGCAACCTCTATGATTAAATTCAGTCGCATATTGAATAGTATCCAATCCATTTTTCTTAATCGTGTTTTTTGAAACAACTCATAGCATGACCTCGGACAGAATTAACAAACCAAACAGATTTTTTATAACTTCTCCCAGAGAGAGACTTGCAGTTGTTTCTTATAACAATGTTGTGATTTTTTTAAGTTAGTCAAGGTTATGTTCATTAGATGTTATGTAATATGATATAAAAATCATATTACATAACATCTAATGTTTTTTATATAAATAACAGTACATACGTTGTATTAGTGACATAAAAGAATACATTTTCTATAGTAAGTGAAATGTTATTTTTAGGCAAAAGATGATGAACTGGAGCAAGCTATTGAAGCAGCATTGGAAGCTGGATATCGACATATTGACACAGCTCACGTCTACGAAAATGAAAAGGTTATTGGAAACGTTCTGAAGCGATGGTTCTCTACCGGCAAACTTACTAGTAAGACAGTCAACTTTAGCGAGCTTTAATTATAATTTGTTGTATGTTTTCAGGAGACGATATCTTCTTGGTGACTAAACTGCCTCCAGGTGGCAATAGGCCGGAGGGCGTTAAGAAATACCTCAAAAGATCTCTTGAGTTATTACAAGTTGATTACGTGGATTTATATCTAGTTCACGTTCCTTTTGGTTTCAACGATGTCGAAGGTGATTTGCATCCCAGGACACCTGAAGGACTAATAGATTTGGACGTTACAACTGATCATATCGGTGTTTGGAAGGTATACTTATGATTTTAAAATGCAATGGTTAATAATTTCTACCATTCTCATGTATACTTTTAATAATAATATAGCTATTTGCATTGCAAATGTCAGCTGCTTTGTTGTTACAATTGCAACATTGCGTGTACAATGCAATTTTATTCACAGTAAATGAAGAGAAAATGTTATCACTATGCAGAGCTTGATAAATCAACGTTTTAATGGTTCTAGGCTATGGAAGAGCAAGTCGATGCCGGATTAACTAAAGCGATAGGAATATCTAACTTCAACAAAAATCAAATTCAAAGAATCCTACAAAATGCGAGAATACCTCCTTGTAATCTCCAGGTCGAACTACACTGTTACTTACAACAAAAGGACTTGGTGGAATTCTGCAAAAAGAACAAAATTGTTGTTACAGCTTATTCTCCTTTGGGGTCTCCTGGATTGGCAAAATTCATGGCTCAATTTGGTCGCACGTAATAACACTTCTTATTTGCACGAAAAACAATTAATAGTTTTTCTTAGAATCGATCTACCAGACGTTTTAAAGAATCCAGTAGTTCAAAATATTGCAGCGAAATATAAGAAAAGTGAAGCTCAAATTGTTCTACGACATGCAATTCAAAGGGGCATTGTAGTCATTCCCAAGAGTACAAATCCGAAGCGACTAAAAGAGAATATCAGTATATTTGACTTTAATTTGGATGATACCGACATGAATAAGTTAAACGAGTTGGATCAAGGAATTAGAATTTTAAATTTCATGATTTTCAACGGGTGAGTGTTTTCACTGAGCCGAACTTGTAGCTTGAAATTTGCAAACTGTTGCAGGATTGAAACGCATCCAGAATACCCATTTAAGGACGAACTTAAATAACGTTTCATAAAAAATTTATTGATTCGTTAAAGATATGACATATAATACAGGAAATTATTTTCGTTGTAGTTTGGTGTTTATAATAATTATTATTATATTAAATTTATTGTTTTTATGCACCTAATTGACTTTCTCTTAACTATGATATGCAACTTTAGTAAGAAATGACTTTAAAAATTCAAGCATTACAGTCTTAAAAACGGGACCGCAATATAAAACTGCTAGAAAAGAACAAAGTAGGAGACGCTTTTTAATAAACAGTAAGCGTAAAAAGCATCTCCAAATAAACAACAGTATTATGTGTAACAATTAACAAGAGTGTCTTATAAACTACTTTCTTTGAGAGAACAATTGTTAGGAAAATTCCTAGTTATTGTAACAGAATTTGGTTGCGACGTCGACGGGTCATAATCATCTATGGCAACACGAACACTATGGTCATCTTCACGTACATTCTGATCGTCGAGCTCTTTGTTTAAATTATTTTCGTTATTAACTTCTGTATCACTGAAAGTATCCTCAAGATTCTGTTCGTTGCATACGTCCATATTACACATTTCAATATTCTCAGGTTGTGTGTACATTCGATTGCTGTATGTCCTGAACATTAAACTAACTTCACTGTAAGATGGCGGAAGATCTGTGTTTTTGTCGCCAAAAATGTCTTCGTACGCCGGTGGCGAAACACCCAAAGAAATGGGAGAAAGCCCTTTACTTGTCGTTTCGGAATCGAGGATGCTTGGTGTGCTTCCAGTTTGATACCTTTGAGTTCGGATCAGGTTCGCGCTCAGTTCCATAAAGTCAATGCCCGTATGATCCGCTTGAAGTTGGGCAAATACGGCTCTGTCTACAACCAACATTCGTCCGTAAGGCAAAAGTATTATTGTTGGCGTTGCTGACTCTCCCGCCGTGCTAACTATAAATAAAAAAGGAAATTAACATGAGCAATGTAGAGTAGTTTAAGCATTTATTTGCAACATTAGCATTCGACGGAAAAATGTAAACACATTAAAATAATAGTTGCAAATTTGCAAAACATTGACAATAATATTTTAAGAGTAGGAATAAAACTCATTTAAAAAAAACAGTTAGTCATCTAAAGTGACTGCCAACGCTGAGAACGATGTCTGGAATCGCAATTATAGGTAACAATTGAAAATTAAAATTTCAAATAGCTTAACTACTAAACTACTAATAATAATACTAATTTAGTTCTTTCCTTTATTTTTTTCTACTTTGTTTTTAGAACGTCTTTAGAAAAAAATAGCATATAAAATTCAGGATTCAAAATTTTGGATGCTAACAGATTTTAGATTCTATGTTCCTGAATTCTTAAGTTATGGATTTTCTCATTTAAGAACTTGAGATTCTGAGTTATCAATTCTTGTATATTTCTAGATTTGAAGCTTTGAAATCATGATAGCTTCAAATTCTAGATTTTTGGATTCTATAATAGCCAACACATTAGCCTTTCGAAGAATCTATGATTAAAAGCATCTTATCAAATTTCAAATTCTTCGGTTTTAGATTCGAATATTTATTTTTCGTGTCTATGTTTTCAAAAGTCTTTTTTGAAATCATTTGGATGTATCACATTTTAACTTTTTGACTTATACTTTGCGCCGGTATTAGTAAAATTAAGTACTTCCTAAAAACAAAAAAGCCATTGATCTAACACCTGTAACGAAGGAACTTTAAGTTAAAAAACGTTGGGTGGCAAATGACTATTAGATTTTATATATTTGGGATTCTATATTCTAGATGTTGGTAACTCAAATTATAGATTCTTACTCTCTAGGATCGTGATTTATCAAATTATAGATTTTTATTTTTGAAAACATTTTTTCAGGAATTTAATTATTAAAAATACCACCGTTGTGGCGAAATGATAGTTTATATTTGTTAGTAAGATGTAAGTTATTTGCATATGTCCTTAAGAGTGCAAGTTGTTTTATTCATTTGTACATATTTAAAAAAATTATAAAGTCAGTATCTAGGCTGGCTTACCACGACAGAAGAAATACGTAAGGACAGAAAATTTTCCACATAAATTTTTAAATTATAAAAATAGTTTTAAATTCAGTTTTTTTGCACGTTTCACCTGTTACAAACTATAAATGAACGACTATTAAATAAGCTGAAATAAAACATGTCTAGGAGAGAAACAAAATGATCGTACCGAGTGTGCCGATGTGACATTCAGACGTTTTTTAGCTGACTGGGAGAATTTAAAAAGACGTTTATCTCACTTCTTTTGAGAATGCATTTAGATCTCTGCATTTTTTTTTATAACAGTTTTTAGAATAATATTTCACTTGCCCCATTTTTTAGCCAGTTATCAAAGATATATTGAAACTTGCAACGTATTTGCATTTTTTAATTTGCTTAAGTTTTACTTTACTTATTTCATTTTTTTCTAATTTTCGACCAGAAAGTACTACAAATACCTTAATTGTTTTACTATTTTATTCGGATTATATACACAATGTAAATAAAACAATTTGACCAAAAAAAAAATTACAGCTCGACGAAAATTTCTCAGTTCTACACGGTCTCCTATTTGATATAAATTTATTGTAACCATTTGTCGTTTAGCATTGCTTCGTAATAGTTATTTGTGCAATAAGAGTGTCACTTGACGGATTTCCACACGATTGAGTGGTTTAACGAGTGCAAAAATCTAACTTGCTTGAATCTGGTATAAATTAAACATTACATGTTCGAATTTATAGTTTTTTCTGATAGCTCGCTTTTAACTTATTATCATTATGCAGAAAATATTTTTATTTAAATCCTAGGATTATTCTAGAGCTCGTTAACTTTTATTGATAAAAACAATACGGAAGCTTCTTCAGACTTGACGATTTTCGTAAGAGTCTTATGCTTTGAATAAAATATCCTCTTGCTGTGTGCAGACTACTTACTTTGCGCCCATGTCAAATATACGTTCAAGTGACATCTTTGGGAAAACAGAAGCTTTGCACCGTCGTAGAAATGCGTTAACATCTACATGCAGTCATAGGAAGAAATTGGTCTCTATTCTTTTAATCATTATTTATACATATCGTAAGTTGGTGTGGATAAAATACAACAGCAAAATCTTTCACGCTTGTGGTTGATATTAAATAGACGAGAAAAAGATTTACGTGTTTTGTCCACTGGTGCAAAGAGTATGCCTACGACAGAAATAAGCACGGTAACTCAGTAACTAAACGGTGTTAAGTTTAGCCTCAAATTAAGAATTCATCTACTGCCTGTCTATTAGTGATTGTAAATTTGTTGTTAGGGTGGATTTAGAATTATTTGTTGGTATGCTTAAACCTTTTAACACAAAAAAATGATGTTGTCATTGTAAGGACAATGCAATTAACTATGAACATCTGGAGCCCTTAATACAAAAAAAAAATGAATGGCTACCAAATAGTTGTCACTGCTAATCCATTAAATTCGCTTTCAATCATTATACGATATCTTCACAGAAATTCATGTACAACAACGTTGTTTAAATAAATTATTGCTTTAAAACCTTTTATTTTGATTTTTCACGGAAACAGCTAAATATTTTAAGTTATAATTTGCTATTACATGCAATATGAACATCACAAATAACCATATTTTCATTATCAGCCAATGTATCTACTAAATTATTATTTAAAACACAGATAATTGAATAAGATACGTAGTATAAATTTCAAGCGTGGTTAATTTTGTGGTTTTAAACGATTATGGTAGATTACTTTGTAATATATTTCACAAAATTGAACTAAATGTACAAACGACACGCAAGTATTTTATTATTGATATTGCATATTATTAATTCCATACCTGACATTTTTTTCTTTTCGTTTTAATTAAGATATCGCAATGCTGGGACACCATAATTAGACAGATAACAGAAAATATAAGTTAGAAACTGTAGTTTCGGGTGTAATGTAAGATAACAGTCATGCAGAGTATGCAGAAATGATTCAATAAATTTAATGAATTATCTTTCATAAAAAATGTCTGCACAGTTTAAAACTACTGAATATCTCGTTGAAAAAAAAATTGCATCCATTACTGCCAGGCAAGTTCTAAAAACATGACAACAGATTTAAACTAAATTCTAGTGTACTAGTGTTATTTTTCTCAGATTATTAATATTTTATAGCAAACAGTTCTAACAGTTCTATTTTTTTATAATAATAATTGACTTTGAAATTTACATATGGCCATTTCTTAACATACTGAATAGTGTCCCATATAATGAATAAATTTATAGACACATTTAGTTGATTAAATACTAAATACTAAATACTAAATCTTTGTGATTTTTTTGTATAGGGCCACATGCAACAAGTGTACTCTACTTTTGTGGACGCTGATAAGAAATTGCGTGATATTCCAACAATTTTTGTAAAAAAAGTTACCCTGATTGGCACAAGGTAAGCTGTTTAACTAAAGTGAATCTAAATTGAAAATGCTTTTTGCTATGACTTTTTTGACTTGCCACAGCGCTTTTGTGGACCCCTTTCATTGATTTACAAACTACTGCCTCCAAAATTGTTTTCTTCTAGTACTAGATTCTAGTACTTTCAGTTAGAACTGTGTACACATTTTCAGATTTGTGTCTTTAAAAAACAAGCCTCTTTTGGGACTGGCCATTAATGTTCGAGGACCCTATACGATTTAGCTGTTACCGATAAAAATTAGTCTAGAAGTAATTTAAAATAGCGGATTTTCGATTTAGGAATCTAAGACTAAGAATCTAAGGCCTAAGAATCTTAAATTTTAGTGAGAAAAATGTGATCCGAACAAGTTCCAATGCTATATTTGGAAAATCACAGCTGATAATCTAATTTAAATTTAGGATCCGTGTATGTCAAAATATACAATTTAAAGTGCTAGCATTTATATTATAGAATAAGTATAAAATCGTTATGATAGCTATATAATATAATTATGCGAACTTCAAATCTATAAGAAATCTAGAATCTTGGAACCGAACACATAAGATTTGAGGATCAAGAATCTGAAAAGTGATGTTCCTAGAAAACTAATAATCAATAATAATATAAAGTATCAACATCTAGAATAAAGATTTTTATAATAAATATATGGTAGAATCTGAAATAGGTCTTAATTCTGAAAATTTAAAATAAACCCTTTTAATTAGAGAGGTTCTAAGATTTTAAAAAACAGCATCTGAACATCTTGATACTAAAAATGTTTAATATCTGGGAATCTTAAATATGGGGATCCAGTAGAATAAGATGTTAAAATCTGGGCATCTACATATAATATATTGGAGAATTTGGATTATAATCATGAATTTTTTGAAGGGCCAGTGTCTAAAATTAGAAATATATACGTTCCGAGTATGAATCTTAATCTAGAACTTATTTTTTCAGATATGAGATAATTAAGAGTTTGGTATCATAGAATCCAACGAAAATATTACCTCCCATTTCGGTGAATGTATCTGGAAATGAATTTAGGATTCCAAATGGAGAAACAATTTAGAGTTCCGCCTTTTGATTTGAAACATAGGCGTCGTAAGCAGTCGGGAATCGTCCTTGTTTTCCTTTAAGAGATATGAAGCTTCGTTTAGGAGAGATTAATACATATTTTAAATTTCAGATGTATTAAGGAGTAGTTAAGAGTCATTCAATACATTTAATTTAAAGTATATGAAACATTCGGGACGATATAAACTTAAATTGGGTTGAATAAATTAAAGCATTAGGTAATTAAAAGTCTTGACTGGGAGTCAAATTTATTTTTGTACCAGTTAAACCATGATTTAATTATGCAAGTACTCAGTTTGTTTGCCGAAATGGGAGTCAGACAAGACAGGGATAACATACTGCTGATGTCTGCGTGCTTACTGTGAAAAATATAAATTCTTAACACCACCTAATCCATTTAGTGAACTCGTTTTAACCACCCCATCTGATGGACATGAGTAAAGAGCGGATTTCATGAAAATGCGCTAGCTTTTATGTTTGGATTTATACTTTCTTAAAAATGTTTAAAACTGTTTTATTATATTCCATATTTTCAGATTTTAAATTTTGGATTCAAATTTTATAAATAAACTACATATTGTTCAAAATTTATATACAATTTTAAGAAATATATAATTAAACATATTGCAAAACCAAAGCACTAGCAGACTGTTATGGATCTAAAAAAAAACAAAATATTTAAGTCTGAAAAGTTAGCAGGACTAAAAAATCTAAGAAATTCAAAGAAAAAAGGAATACAAAACTTTAATGACTTTAACGGTGGCAAAAAAATAAAAAAAAAATAAAAATTCTAAAAAGAACTTGAAAGAACCAAAATGAACAATATACAGAAAATCAAAAATCTGTAACAAGTAGAAAAAAACAAGAATATAGACGCTTAAGCAATCGAAGAGCACCGATGAATAAAACTATCCAAAAAATTGAAAGGATGGAAAAATAAAAGAAATTCCTGATTGCTTAAATTGTTGGTGCAAGTGCCTATAAAAGATTTAAAAACCAAAACTATTTAAAATGTATCTTAAATTAAAAAAAAAAAAAACAAAAATAATATCAACATAGATTTGCTCCAGGTCTAGTAAGCTCATGGTTCGATTGACTCTTCCTCTTCGTCTCCCTTGCCCATTTGATAGTCTCCTCATGTCGTGTTCTATCTATGTCTTTTTCATGTAACTTTAGGTCTTTCTTTTCCTCCTATTGCAAAAATTAAGAGCATTTTCGATATTCTGTGTTGCGATTAAAAAAAAAGAAGTAAACCGAAAATAAAGATTACAACAGAACAGTCTTGAAGAATTTAAGAATAAAAAAATATTGCAGCAGATACAAAAATTTTAAATACAATTTGAAGATCTTAAAAAACTGAGAAGAAGAATCCTGAAGAATCCAAAGAATGTAAAGGATACGTCAAATCCAAAATTTAAATAATCACAAGAGTGTGAAAAATGCAAAGTAATAGGATACTGCAAAAGTATCTATTCAAAAAAATCCAAAAGATCAGAAAATAAATATATACAGATTCTAAAGATAATTTGAAAAATCTAAAGAACCTAGTAAACCAAACAGTTTATCGAATTTTTAGAATCCTAAAAATCTAAATAGCACTGATCGACAAATTTAAACTTTTTGTTTGTCCATAAAATAGCAAATGGAAATTCTAATACAAGAAATATTAGTCAACTGAGATAAGACAGGTACATTCTTTTAAGTTTAAATACAAGATCTAAACTAGTAAGTATGGAAACACTGACATTATCAATTTTATGAGCCATGAAAACGAATTTTTCCCACGACCCTTTAGGAAAACGTACATTTTCATTCGAGTCACTGCTCGAAAAGTATCCATGTATTATAAACCCCTGGCATTTTTCCTAACGCACAGCGAATTGGTGCTTCAGCTTTTGAATCATTTGACGTCATCATTTGTAAAATGACATTTTGATGTTGTGGGCAGTTTGTGGTCTAGAAAAAAAAGTGAACCTACCTCACAGCATAAAAAAAACAAGAGTTTCCGTGCTCGTTCGTTAATATATTAGTCTTTGTCTACCAAAAAACTACAACTCATATACATTCCCCAAAAATTTTATTTTAAATTTGTGAAAATTACGAAAATTATTTTTTGTCTGGATATGCCTATAAGCGTTTCTGACAACTTTTATTAGAATATCAAAGCCGTTTTATTGATTTGATGATTTATTTTATTACCTCATAGATTGGCTAAAAATACTAAATTTTTATTAAACTCAAAGAAATCTTCCTGTTTAGATTTAAATTAATTGCAGTCCAAGGTTTCATTACGCCCCAAAATAACAAAAAAAAACAATCTACAAACATTTAACATAGTTTGAAGTAGCAACAATTTTCAATAGAAACTGAAAAGAAATAGATTGCATCATTCAGAAACAGGTACATCAAAATTCTATAACAAATAACTTTTTATTTAAGTAATCAACAAAGAAATCTGAAAATTTTTTCATTGCTGATAATCCAGATGAAGTTTTTCAGACAAAGACACTATAAATATTACAAATGTCCAAGTGCTATTGCACCCACGTTTCAAAAATAGAACAAAATAAATATTTTAAAGTTGACCAAAACTATTTACTTGAAAATGGGGCATCATCTTGAAGTTATTGTGGCAACTATTCAATGAAGGAATTCTACAAATACGCGAAGGTCATGTTTAGATGAAATGCCAACGACTTTGACAATTTGTGCTGTTAGGTACGGATGATTTCAAAAGCAAAATAACGGAAACGTTTTACGCATCGTAGACTTAAGTATATCTTATTTATAAATCCATCTGGTAATAAAATAACTTCTGCCAGCAATGATAAACAGTTATACGATGCACTGACGGATAAGTTTGCTAATCTAATTCGTTTTTTTCTGGCAATTATCATAAAACAAGCAAACATTTCAAAGTTAATTGGTTAATGTTTACCGTGCAAAAAAACATTTGATTTATAGAAAGCTTTTTAAAATTAGGCAAATCAAATAAATACTACTTAATACAAAAAAATTAGTTTTAAACACACGACTTTTAATTAGTGTGGAGTTAATTAGACATAATTACTACACTTGTGTTACCTGTTTCTTTTTTCTAGATTCTGATATAACATACATTTCATCCCTGTGATTAGTTCTTCTAGTATAAACTGAAATTTAAAAAACATAAGTTGATATTGTTGAAGAATAAAATTTATCACTAGATGTTACCAAAATTAAAGATATACCAGCTTCATGGAGAGAAAAATTTACTCCAATTGTAGGTGATGCTGTAATTTTATTTAACCTTTGCTTCTTTGGTTATTTTTCTTTACTCTTTTTTATTTTGTTTTTGTAAATAAAAGTAATCTGGTGTATACTAAAAAGCAATTTGATTGAAGTAGAAATTACTTGTTTTGACGTCTTTTACTTTAGGTGTTCTGCAAGTCTTCAGGCAAATTACAGTTTTCAAACAGTCCTAAAATGTTTGCATACAGTTCCCTTGAACATGTGTTTTTAAGTAAACGCCAAATAGTCATTTATAAAATTTAGTATTAATAAAATTGTCTTCTAATCTGAATAAATCATTAAGGCCAGATATCTTACTACAATGTTGTGCTGCGCAAGAAATAAAATTTGAATTTATTTCATATCGCCCTGCCAACTCCAAGATGATAGTTTACAGCTTTTTTTGTTGAGGTTAATATATGTATCATGATGATACTTATTTTCTTGCTTTTATAACAAGCAAAAACGATAAAAAATAAATATAATGACAATTACATTAAAATATTTTAACAACTGTAAGGATACAGAACCTTAATATTATGACTTTTTACCTGTTTGTTACCTGTAATATTTTAAAATGAAAACAGTGCTGTAGCTAAAATTAAAGCGACTATTTTAACAGAATGCCAAGAATTAAAAAAAAAACACTATTTTTCTTGGCAGTGTCGGAGATAATGTATAAGAATGGATAAAATATTTACAGACTTCCTCGTTGATGGTAGAAAAACAACTAATAATTTTGACAACGAAAATCTGGGTTTGCACGTCTGGTTTAAGACAGAACAAATATACACATAAATTCAAATATCTTAGTAAAAAATTAAATTAATTATTACGGTAACCTTATTTTTATAAAAGTGTTTAAAATATAATTAAGCTTTCATCAGAAAAGGTATGAAAAACAGATTTGTTTAATAAACATATCATTTCAACGATCTATTAAAGTAAATGTAAGAATCAGTTTAGGTATATAAGAATACCTTGACGTTCTAGGAACACAATCAACTTTTAACAAAAAACAGAGGTGTTATATATACGTCGAATTTCTATTTTAATATTATAAAATACACATTTAAAAAATTATTTTTAATAATTGTAAACAACCGAAAAAAGAACAGGCAAACGAAACGTGACATTAGGGCGGGCATGATTAATTAATTTATATTTCTTTTTTAGAAACGGAGTAAAATCAAAAGAAGCATTCGTTCCCTTGTTTCGTTAATTTGACCTTAGCTGTGACAGCTGTGAAGCTAGGTATTTATATTTTTAGAGATTTATTTAAGGAATTTTTCCTATGTCGTTTCAAGACTTAATTTTACGGCTAATTATTTTTAGATGTTTGACAAAGATTGCGAGAGAGGAAAAAGTATTTTCTAATATGTGCCTCCCAATCTTTAACAGGCATGTTTGCAAAATAATTATCAAATAAAACAATTACTGTTGCAGAATTATTATGTTCTTCTTGTTCTTCTCTTATAAAATAACTTTTCAGATGAGTTATCCCGCTGCTATTTAACAGGAACATAAAAATACATCTTGGATGGTATTTTTAATGTACAACAGAACAAATTAACACGTGTTCCTTATAAAAACTGGTGGGTCCAAGTTTTTGGCTGAGATTGGACTCGATATATGTGTTAAAAAATTCCCTTTGTTCGTAAAGAATCCAAGTCAAACTCGTTTTAAGTATTAAAATGTGAATAATATGTATAAATTTACCATTATCTTCGTCTGGGTCGTCCATAACACACGAGCGGAAAACATATCTTTTACATAAGTCTCGAACACCAGGTGCGGCGAAACAGCAAAACAATATAATTATTGTTAAAACTGCGATCATCACAATAAGGGTTGCCAATCCTTGAGTATTCAGCGAGCTTGATGGAGACTTGCTCGGTTCTGAAAAAAAAAAGGAAAAATATTATAATGTTAGGTGAGACAAGTAAGTTTAATCTAAATAGCATTCAAGAAGTTTCCATACAAAAAAAAAAAACGATAACATTTAAAAAAAAATAGTGATTTTTCGTGTCAAAACGAAGTTAAAAATATTTAAAAAAATCAACTGCTTTTTCGAGTGTGATTTGGAAATTTTGACACATTTGCAAAATCCTTGTGCTCATCAACAGAAAATTTATTCTCAAAATTTGCATTATTTTAAATAACAATGCTTAGAGAATCACTTGGCAAGATTTTATATGCTGCAGTAGTAAATTATCTGAAAATTAGTTCACCGAAAGAAAAACGACGCCTAGTAGGCCTTACTTTTATTTATTTATGTTGAACACGATTCATCAATTTTAACATTTTAGAATAGTTAACCTTAAAATGTCAAAGATGTTTTAAGATAACACCAAATTGCATACAAATTTACTTACATAGTAATTTGTCAAACAATAATTTATGTATCTAAAAGAGAAAAAGTTTTAAAAATTACAACACAACAAAAGATTAAGAAAATTTAAAAAGTCTATAGAGTTTACAAAATTTAAGATATTCAAAAAATATAAACAATAAAAAAATCCAAAGATGCAAAGAATCCAAGGACAATACACGTTTTAACAATAGTATGAAAATTCAATGAAACCTTAAGAGAAAAATAAAATCCCTGTTCACGAAATATAGAATACATAAAAATTTTAAGAATCTGAAGGGAGAATCTTGATAAAAAGATGCAAAGAGCCGAAGAATAGTTTCAAAGAATCAAAAAATAATATATTTTAAAAGCAATTTGGATAATCTAAAAACATTGAAAAAGTTAGAAAATCTAAAAGATCTATCAAGGTTATAAATTCCAAAGAAACTCAGAGCATGCAAAAAACCTCTAGAATCCAAATGATAAAAAAAATCTGAAATCAATACAAAAAAATCCCAAAAAACACAAATAATTCATAAAAAAAATGCAAAGTCTCAAGAATCCAAGGATTATTAAAGGCCTAACTAAAAATCGGAAAATTGAGCGACTACAAACATTTAAAAGATAAAACCTAGGGATCCTGAAAAATTTAAAAATTCTAAAGTATTTTAAAAAATATAGAGTTTATGTGGTGTAAGAAATGTAAAGAATGCATGCAATCTAGGGAGATTCAAAAAGAACTAAAGATCTGAACAATGCTGTAATAATTTTAAGAATTTAAGGAACGTGAATAAACCAACAATTACGCAATAAAAGATTGATCCGAAGAAATAGAATATATGATAGATAGAAAGTTTAAAACAAATTTTGCAGACAAAAAGGGTCATCAGTTTTTGCCATGTAAATCTCTGCGGCTAGTAATATAAAAGTACTGTATTTGACAATTTGAAAAATTTATAGCTTTAAACTCTAAAAGGTCTAGAGAATTTATATAATTCATAAATATATATAAAATATATAAATTAATATATATAAATATATTAAATATATAATAAAATATATATAAAAAAAATTGGAGAATCTAATTTGTATATTGCTTATTTTTTGATATTTCTTATACTTGTTATATATTTTCCAAAAATTGGATGCCTTTAATATAATCATATTTAAAGTTCATTACATATTTTTCTCTTTTTACAAATACTTAATTGTAGTAAAATATTACTCCAAATAACAATTGTTTGCCGACCACCAATTTTATTTAGACTTATTAATACATCTAGTAGTTAAACTGATAAAAAAAAATCCATTTTTTCAACGACTACATCAGAATAATATCATTCTACAACGATTTTTAAATACAAAAACAACGTCATTCTAAGAAACCGTTACGGAATATATTCCGTAACTTGTTGCAGAAAAACCAATGATATTTATTTGCGTGGTTACTCTCAAAAATTATCAATGGACACCGACAAAAATCACTTTGGTGAGCTAGAAGAAACGATGAAACCATCTACATTATGGAAAACTTACTTTACGTTGAGAAGTACTTTAAATATTAAAGAAAACGTTGATATTGGAAACTATAAATTACGAGCATTTTTAAAAAGAAGATCGGACGGCACTAGGACAAAAATGTCAAAAACACCACAGCAATGATTAGCAAATTTATTAGTGACGCTCCGGACGAGCTCTGTCTGGGAACAAAGGTAACCTAGTAAAAGTTGTAAAAAATTCACGTTTTAGATAGCATTAATTGTTGGAATAATGGGCTTATGTAGAAAGACAGAACCGTGGCAAATAAAATACGAAAATAATTAAGATTTGGGCCAAGCAGTTTTGATAAAAATTAAAATACCTGGTCAATTTACAATAAGTGGAGAATTTTATGCGATATTCAAAAAATATGTTGCACTGAAACCAAACAATGTCACGGCACCAAATTTATTTCTACATTTTCAAAAGGGTACATGCACAAAACAAGTAATGCAAATAAACAAATTACTTTTTATTTGAAACACAACTCCAATTATACACCGGTAACTGCTTCCGCCGATTTTGAGCAACTCTTTTGGTAAATGCAGTTGCTAACATCAAAACCTTGAAATGTCATGGCAGATGGCGATCAATAGAAGTTGCAGAAGATTACATAGATGACTCATTAAATAACCGAATAACCGAATAAAATTTTGAACTCTATTAAATTTGAGATAGTTCCAAAAGACAGCAACGAAAATACTCATAATAATACACTTACTGAGCAAAGCAACAAAAATTCGGGTTTAATAAATGTTAGCAATAGCATAACTTTTAATATTTATAACAATAATAATAACAATTACAATAATGTAGACTAACAATATTGTAACCGTTCTTATTCATTATAATTCAACAATAATAAAATCGTTGTAGAAAGAGTATAGTCTGAAACACGGTTAGAATGATAATTCCGCACTTGTGGATCCGTGTCACTCGCCTTCGGCTCGTGAGACAAACTTTCCACTCGTTGCGGAATGTATCACATTCCAAACTCCTTATAGAATATAATATTTTCTTGCGTTTGTTGGTTCCACGCAACTTGAACTTTTAGATAGACGTAGTTAAAGTTATATAGCAATAACTTCAACGTTTCCAACTAAACTTATTCTTATTCCGATTGCAAGTGAGTTTTTTGGTAAAATTTAGTATAGAAAACGCGTTTAGACGTAAAAGAACGCTGTCAGAAAAACAAATTGCTGCCAATACCACCTCAAAATAGCTACTTGATGAATGATGGGCCACCATAGATCATAGCCTCTCAACTGTATAAAATAGCAACATATCTAACTAAAATGTGACAATTCTCCTTACCTTCTAATGTTTTTAGTATTTGACGGGGGGTATTAAATCGTTAAAGGAACCACTACTAACTTTGAGATGTTAAAAAAAAGGCCCAAAAGACACAATTGAGGGAGTTTGTTTGTTGTTGTAACAGACTTTTTGTTATCAATAAACCAGTCGTCTAGTTAAGAATTGATCTTTGCAAAATTAGAACAAATGTTACTCAAAATTCAGTTTATTAGGCTAGGCTAAGCCATATTATTTTAAAATAAGTCTCAAAAATGAAAGTTGCACCTTTTTGCATTAGTAAGATACAAAAAATGTTTTTTTTTCTAATATAATCATTTTTTTTTCATTCTTGTGAGTGTATCTAACAAACTTGCATTTGATAGCTTTGGATAGATAACAAAAAAAAAATGTGATAACATTTAACAAATTCTATTGTACTAATTTTTTGATCTATTGGTGCTTAAAGATGGAACTTAGAAAGTCTTAATATATCTTTAAACTATCATGAATTGTCCAGTTATGACAAAAAACAAAATTACTCAATTAGAATACCAGATTTTTAATTACAAAGAACTTACTCTGCTGCAATGTTGGCGTTGTGATTTTACAATTTTAAAAATTTGAACAGCCCATATTTTTATAAACTTATTTTTCAAACTTTTAACAATATTTGGTCATATAATGACTAATGTTGTTGCATATTCGGCTCTCTAGTTATGACTCTGTTTCTGTTCACTGATGCTTGCCAAACTTGTAAACTTGCAAAACAAGTTTGGTCCTTTGAGATTTATGTGAAGGGCAATTTTCTGGCATGAAAAACAAACTTTGTGCGACCCAAAAATTCACCCCTCATTAAATTCACTAAATTGATGAACTGGTTGGGTCTTTTTCGTCTATAAATTTTGTTTGAACGACCAAACCCTAAAAATCGCAAAGTCCGGTTAAATAAAACTCCAACTGAAGCTTTTTATGGCAGAAAATTGAGAGATAAAACAATTAGCGTAACAAAAATGTAAGGGAGTGCAGGCTGAAAATTTTATTATAAAATGACTAAACATCCATGTTTCTCATCCAATCTCGCACAGTAAATGTGGTCACTGACAATTTTTGCTTTTAAAAATTGAGAAAAAGTGAAATATCTGGAACAAAATTTTTTTTTTAGATATTTACTCCTTCAATGGAATGTTGAACAATAGAGTCATCAGAAGTATTGTTAAATAAATTTTACGTAACAAAATACATAAACTTCTGTTTTATTTGATTTTTTATGGTGATGAGAAAAACAGATTTTCATTATCTAGATTTTAATTAGCTCAACAATACTTGATCGAAAAAATAAATAAACTACAGCACCTACAGCTTTCCACACAACAATATTAGAATATCAAGGATTTGAGAAAAGTGCCAAATTCCTATTTCTAGCCACAAATAAATATTTTAGAGACTTATATTTTCGTCAAATGACAAAACGCCTTATTATTCCAGCTCCCAGAAAAAATATGAACTAGTTAATCTTCTTTTTCAATAACTGTCAAGATTTAAAATACAATCTAAAAAAACAAAACGAATCGGATTTCGTAACTGGAAATTTCGGGTAAAATAGTAAAAGCTTTGTTATACATTTAGATTTTGGCAACCGTACCTTGCTGCTCTAAACAATACAGTTCCTTACAGATTTCACTTTTAACAGTGTCAGCGTCCGCATCGATCCTTGGCCGAGTTTTGAACTGCCTTATGTACACGCACAAATACCCTAGAGCTGGAGTTCCTGAAAACCTTATTTTTCTGTAAGGTGACTACGACTTTGATAGAAACGATAATTGCGTTTTAAAATTCGAATAAAACACTTTACGTATGCCATTTAATGGATTGTAGTTTTTGTGGTCGACTACTACCATAATCAAAGCTTCATACATGTCAAGATCATAATCAGAATAATAATTAATCACTTAAAAATGGTCTAAAACAGCTCCAGAAAAAGTTTTACATACTACAACTTCAAGGGTTGATCTTTCAAGATTATTTTTGTATAAATAAAACTTCGTCTAAACCGATTGCTGTTGACTGACTTTAGATCTAGTTCAACTGCAAACTAGCGGTTGAAACTCTAGAAATATTTGTCGAATTGCAGCAATTGAACTTGTGCATAAAACATTTCTTGCATTATAATCTACTAAAATATATCCAGAAACATTGAATAGTTATGTTCATATTCACTGTTATTTCCCAAAGAGTTTTGTTTGAACACAAGAGAAATGAACTTAACGGTAAATTAATTGTTTGAATTGAAGTCTACTGAGTTACTTATATAGGACTGTAATAAAAAAATAAATAAATAAAAAAATATCTGATCAAATCGAGCATTGAAATGGTAAATTTGCGATAATAATTAGAACACAACTTAAAATATCAAAATTCATACCAAATCCGCTTTGAAAGTTGAGAATAGATTCAAAGCTGTTTATAATCTTTTGATTAATAATTGTTTCTTTCTTTCGAAATAAATCAAAATTTTGTTTGACATAAATGTCAGTTCTAACATTTTTATTGGTACTTGCCAACTTCTTGGTTTCCCAATTAGAAGCAGAAATGACTTCAACATTTTCAACACTTATTTCAACATTATTAAATAGTTATTGATAGAAGTTATAAATTGGCTTTTGTTATCGCCAACCTTTTATTTGATTTTTTAGACACTTTTAAAACTGTTTAGATTCTCTCTTATTTTAAAATATTTTAAACAACAGTTAATGTACTCGTTAATCAAAAATTGACCTCCTTTCAGTTAACTATCATGATAACCTCGTATGTTTAGCCTCTTTCCAGCAAGTTTTCTACACTTTTTTTTTTAAATCTCCCGACCGGGCTAATTTAACTAGCTCTTTTAAAGTACTAAAAGTCTTTGAACAAATAGATTTCTATGTTCTTTTAAGTGGAAAATTTCAGGTATTGTTGAAGAGTATTGAAGAGTAAGGTATGAAACACTTAAATAAAAGACCAAAATGAATAAAATGAATAAAGTTACTCTATATTTAAATCCAAATATTGAAAAAATTTGAAATGAAAATCTTCTATAAAATTATCACAAAAAGTCAGTGACTGTAGCAATTTACAAAAATTCCGTTTCTTATTACAATGGTTCTTAAATTATTCAACAAGGTTACACCAATGAATGTATAATATGACTAATAAGCAACTTTTAAAACCAAAAATAAGTTTTTTCGCGGGAACAAGAATGATTAATTTTCACCCATTATTATTATTCATTATTTATTTATCTAGAGGATGTTAGAATTGGCGCACCTACTCAATGCTACATACGCTTTTAAAAAATAATAGAACAGGCTCCAAAAAGATGTTAAATTATTGAATCATCTATAATATGTGTATAAGTTTGTTCCGTAACCCAACCCCCAACCCAACTCAAAAATTAAATTTACTATTTTAAGAAGCTGTTAATTTTTAACGAATTGCTCAAACGTAACAATAGTTATTTATATGTCTTAAACAAAAAGTTGCTTTATTGTTCTCATATGACTAGACGTTAGCATGGTCACTGTGATTGAACAATAAAACATACCTTTTGGCTCTAAATATATAAATAATTATTTTTTATTAACTGAAATTACAAAAGTGAGTTAGGAAACAATGAATATAACAAATACTTCTTGAACTATTTGCCGTAAATGATTACAAAAGCAAATTTTGAAATTGGATTTGTTACAAAAGTAGTAAACCCAGAACTGATGTTACAAAATTTAGGGCAATGTCTTTTAAAAGTTTGAGTCTCCGTTTTAGTTGAGTTTGAAGTTCTAGCTGTTAAGAAATGTGAAAGTCAAACAGCAAATACTCTTAGCGAGAATAAATTTGTGCAAAGTGCATTTCAAGACCAGTTTTTTTATTACGTTTTATATGAATTGCAATTCGAGAAAGGATATTAGAAAAGTGACCACTTCCACGAAAATATGAAGAAGAACAATCTGCTAGCTATTTTCAGTTCCATGAACAAGTTACAAATTCTATTTGGAATAAGAAAATTTTTTACTTCACGCTGCAAAAATCACATGCTATATTTAAAAAAATGCGATTTTTTTTGAATTTTTCTTTTCACATAAACATCATACAAAACGAAAATAACGACAAAATCGATCAAGTCTTTCTTGACTGTTACGTTCATTAACTAATTTTCAAAAATTATTAACAATGCTGTCAATGTTACTCCAAAACTTGAGAGACATCCGGTGTCATTTTTAAATATATATTACTCAACTTCTAGTACAAATACTATCATTTTATTGAAGGTAAATATAAGATCATAAAATAAACGCTAAATAAATGTTTTAAGTGACATTTTATGAACAAAAATTCGTTTAGCTAATGTACACTGTATGGGTGACAAAAAAAAACAAAAAAAACTTTGTAAACCATTTCGATTTTTTTATGTTGCCCGTAAAGTGCGGTCTGTGGGAAACATTTTATGTAATTTTCATATATTTAAAATTGCTTTTTTAACACATGTTAACCATTAACATTCATTTTATTACTTTGTGAGTGCCTGTGTCAATTTCATTTGTAATAAAATATTAATGGTTCATAGTTCATTTTTATATATGGTGGTACTAAGTGAGCAACAACATCATCTTTAGATCATATTTTTAAGCCCTTAATTAATTTTAAACTCTGTTACATTTATACTATAGGTATCGAGATGATTGTCTTGGTTAAATTTTTTCTAAACCACTTTAGAAATATGAGAAATTGAAAGAACGCTTAATTAATGTGGGCACAGATCAGGCTCAGATTTCTTTCTTGTCTTACACATTGGAAAACGTTGTCAAAAGTTGCAAATGTGCGCTATTCCTCAAAGCTATGGTAATTTCTCAGAGCACAAAATTACCTCGCTCTGCCCTAACATTTAGTTAATATTTTCTGAATTTATTTTGGTCTCACAAGTGAATTATTTGATAATCAAATCAAAACAAGCTTATTTTGTGTAAATTTATGCACAACATGTCGAAAAAAGTTTGAGATTCGTAGATATGTCAAAATACGTTTTATGAAGTAATCGTACCGTATTTCGTGCAAAGTTGAAATTTACATTCGTAGTAAATTTCACCCCAAACTAACCATAAAAAATCTTGCAAACCACCGTCTCGAGAGATTTTGTGTTAGAGACCATAATTTTCAGAGATGATATTCTACGAAACTCAAGGAAATGGTTAATAATTTCTGGATTAACAAAAAAAAATGAACCTGGTTTATTATAATGAAAATAGTTTCTATAATTTTTAATAAATAAATAAGTATGTAAATATTAATTATACTTAATTAAATACTTGAATAAACATGCAAACCAAAACTTATGAAATAACACAATATAGAAGAATGAATAATTCGGCATCAAAAAGAACCAACATTTAAGTCCGGAGCAATTTGCATCCATAGAATCCCTAAAAATATCTTTTAAACCTACCCGTTGCAAAAGATAAAGTAAATTTAATAAAGTTAATGAAATTTTGGTCTGTTGGCCTATTTATAGAACTAGCTTTGATTAACTCCATTCTTCATTGTTCCTAACAGAAACATTCATCAGCTATAAATGTTTTATTCACATCAATTTATCGATTTTCTTAAAATAAACGACATTGGCGCAAATTTTTGTTTTTTGCGAGTTTTATTGTATTCCTTTATAGCATTTTGAGACAGATAATAATTTGTAAATGTATTAACACTAAGTAATAAATATTATTACTATAGTCTGAGCTTTTTACTCGACAAATCCGTCAGAACCGCACGATTTTTGTTAGTTTTACGTTAAAAGTAAAAATTCAACAGCTGCAATGAAAGTCATTGTAATATCAACATCCCCCACAAAAAATAAATCAGCACCTCATTTTCCGTTTGAAAAAATGATGCGTGTCGAATAATTTTACTTAACAAAATGGTACACTAAATCACTGCAGCATCCCTTTGATCAGTAAAACTATTGACAGCGATGTTGCTCTTCTCACTTTAATGTCAGTTATATAATAATACAAAAATTAACTATTTATATCGTTCTCTGTTCTTAAAAAAGTAGAGTATGAAAATTTCCAAACAACAGTTTCAAAATAGAAAACTTACATACGTTCAGCTTTATAGGTAAATATTATTGGTCTTGGAACTAACTGAATGAAATAACACAGATGCGTATAAATCAGAGAGTTCGAACTGGTAATTTATAAATACATTTACAGATCACGAAAGATAGTAAGCAAAATTATCTCATTATGAGATAGTTAGAAATTTAAAAACTCAATTAACTGTACTGATTGATTGCGATCTGGTTAATGATTCGGATAATTGAATGTTAAACGAAATGATTTATGGTGTAAATGTTTATTTTAAATATTCGTAGAATTATTTTCAATTTACTACTTTGTCACCTCTGAAAATTATGTTAGTGTTGAATGTCTGCAGTATAACAATTTGGAAATAAAATATTGATTTATTTGCAAATAAAGCGTTTCAGTTTAAAGATTAAAATATACGTTTAAAGAAAACCAGCGGAAAATGTATAAAAAAACTTTGTTTCAAAGGAAAAACACACTCATAAATGCAGGTGTGTGTATTTACTAGACAAAGCAATAAATTTTGCAAAATACGTGTAAATATATGTCAACAGAGTAAATAATGAACTTACTAATTCCAGCTGATATTCCACAGGACAAATACCGTACTCAAACAGAAGATTGCTTAAATATGAAATTATGAAGTCATCAAATTTCATTATTTCCTTATTCTATTACACACAAAAAAATGACGTTAACATTTTTGCATTCATAAATTAAAAAGCTGAGCCTACGCAACAAAACGTAAGTTTATTGAAAGGTATGCAAAAATTACAAGTTACAAGTTGGATGCATATTTAGCGTAAACATATTGTTATTTATAGTTCTCATATATATTGAAATTTTCTGACTAGTTAAATCTCTTTTTCTTTCATCTTTACATTTTGTTACATGCTTCCAACTCCTGTTATCAATGTTTTTGTTTTTTATGTTGTATTGCATGTTCATTCGTTCTAGTTGTTGAAATTTACTGACTAGTTAAATCTCTTTTCCTTTCATCTTTACATTTTGTTACATGTTTCCAACTCCTATTTTCAATGTTTTTGTTTTTTATGTTGTGTTCCATGTTCATTCTTTCTAGTTCATTTAACACATAGACGTTTTCTTGCAAGTTTCTCTGTTTCCTATTTTCACAAGATCATCCGCACAACAGTTCCTTAGTTTGAATACTTATGTGATTTCATTTGTTATTTGTATTTTTTTTTGTCTATTAGTACAAGCTTCTTATACATTCTACATTGTCTTCGTTGACCCCTCTTTCCTTTAGAACTTGCATTTTCTTTCTTTTTCTTTTCTCATTTTAATGTATGTTTTGCTATTTGGCTTAAGACAAAAATATGTTCTTGTATCCCTTTTTCCTCAAGACATTCGTACTGAGTATCTTATAACTTTTGTTCAATTTCCTTTCTTAGTCTGATCTAGAATTCTTGCAAATATTTTTCTTACTGTGTTTTTCAAAGTTTCACTGTTAGGCATATAACCACAATTTCACAATCCCTAAATATTTTCCTTTGTTTTGAAGCCATTTGTAAGGTTGAGTAACACTTTTATTCCTAATTCACTGAGTGCTTTTATTATTTCGGCTCTAATCTCGTCATAAGCTGGGGCTTTTCATTTCTCGTTTACATCTCTTCTGTTTCCTTTTTTTTTCTTGTTTACTTCCCTGCTTGCATAGATTCTTTTTTACACCCTTTCCTCTTCTATAGGTTGTAAAAATATCTTTTCCAGAATTCCATAATGTGTTACTACGATTCTTTTAGTTTATACATTTTTTTCTTAGATTTTTTAGGCCTGTACTATTTTAACATAATTTTTAAAAGGTGGTACTCGTCTGCTATTTCTTTTCCCCTTTTTTTTTTAGTGTGCTTTATATTTTTTTCCAGTTGGAGTTAATTAAAAAACGATTGATATTTGATTGCTTGATGATACTTCTCTGGTATATTTATAAATCCATTTGTATTTGAACATTGTATTTAACATTACTGAATCGTTTTCCACACAGAAATTTATTGATCTTTGTCCTTTCGTGTTTTCATAAAAAAATTAATTCTTGTCCCAACCTTCTCTCAGTTCTCTCTATTTTTTAATACTTATTGTTCACGCTATTCTTCCTATATTCATACAATTCATAAATATATCTAACAAGTTAAAAGCTTATATTCTTTATATACCTTGATTTTTTTGGATTTTTCAGTTTTTTTAAACAGTCAGAATTCCACTCATTCTTTAGAACCTTTAGATGAATTAAACGCCTTAGATTTTTCAAATTCTTACAAACCTTCATTCTTTAAATTTTAAGTATAAGTTGTAATGTTTCGCTTCGTTTTTTTTATTCGGTTTCTTTGAACTTTAGCCACTTTCGAATGATGTACATGCTAATTATTTAGATTTTTTAACATGACGTCTGAATTCTATACATTAGTACCTATTTTTTATTGTTAGATTTTTCAATTCGTATATGTACATAAATATAGTAAATTTTTGGATTTTTCATATTCTAGATGTTTATCTTTGATTCCTTGTAGCTGCTATAATTTTTTGTGTCGTCTAGACTACTTAAATTCTTCTAAATTATTTTGAAGGATTAGTTTATCAAGATTCTTTGTTACTCTTGGAACTTTTGTATGTCATTTGTTTTGTCTTTTTTTTTCTACGCATTTTAAAGATTTTATATTTAGTTTTAAAATTTTAAAAAACTATATTTGAATCCGTTACAAATTCATGAAAAGTAGGCCATAATTTGCGACCTTTATGTTAGATTTTATACTCTAAGGTTCTAAGCCATAAAAATAAAGTAACACGGTCGCCGGTCAATTCTTAACATTCAAAAAAGTCAAAACAGATAATTTTTGTAATTGTCAATAGTAAACTTTTTAAGGGCTATTCCTGTGTAACAAAATCCAGCTTAATCGCCTTTGACGAAACTAGACTTTTCCATAAATATATACGGGTCTACTGTGTAGTTATAGATGTCAATATGTAATAAACCACATAAACCACCCTAAATTTACATTCAAATTTAAATAGAGGTTCAAATGTAACACCCATACGTTGGTTATTAAATTAATATCGACAAACAGACAGAACACAATTTCAATTTGTACCAACAAAATAGATGATCATAATAATAGGTATAGTTACGATTTTTTAGAAAATCAAAAAATCTCTTATGTTTGATAGTAATAAAAAAAATCTTTATGTCTAAATTTTAAATTGGCTTTTACTAATAAATTTCATTAAAGTACTGATTACACTATATGTTACATTCAAAGGTGGAAAATGTTCATTTCTGTTGAGATTATGTGACTTAATTATGAGACAGATTTCGTTCGTACACTTTATTATTTATTATCGCTACCAATCTAAATTAAATACCACTAAAATGTTAATTGTCTTTCTGACAGTTTCGATAGCGACTTTTCAATGAGTTGGAAAGTGACAGTTCAGGTTAAAAAATGATTACGTTTCATCCCGTAGGAAAGTGAAAATCAACATAGTGTCACTTTCAAACTTATAAACTGTCAGAAACGATGTGTCTGAAGTACGCGCTAAAAATAAAGCTGGATGTGTAGATTATGGTATAATTAAACAATAATTTTATTTACATTTCTTTTATGAAAATCACAATATTCGTTTCTAGCTGTCAGTCGTCGCCATTAATTATAAAAACAAACTTACTTAATTAAAAGTTCAATGTCCAATTTTTTTAAACGTATTTATAGTTCTGAAACAAGTTTCATTAAACTTACATACACCCAAATATATTAAAAACATGGCACAATACACACGACTACATTTTGTAAATGTCGCTATTTATTTAAAGCTGCTTATATCAATTATTTTAATAAATCTTCTACAATATAAATTATTGCCCAGTGATGTTGATAATAGATGAATCTCTCGTTCCATATTTCAATAACACGCTGTAGAAAAATAAATTGGATTGTACCTACATTTATAATAGCAACACGTGCGGTTCCAGTTCAAATCGCATGAAAATTTAAATTGATGCCGTTTCCAATCGTCTAATCAGATATGTAGACGTACCGCTGCAGGGAAGTATTATACATAAAACAAACTGATGTTCATTTAACATCTAAATATGTAAACCAAATGGATTTCTAGCTAATGCGAAATGCCTAAGTAATAACGGACTGTAAGAGAATAAGTAATTTTCCACTCAAAGTGTTTCTCGGCTAATTGACTACATAAATAATTAAATTCTAATATTTGGAAAAGGAACTAAAATTGCTATGTTCGGTCATAAATGGTTATACACGTACCCAAGTAAAACAAAATAGAATTTGGATCTTGGACATAAAATACCTAATGGATGAAGAAAAAGTTTTCATGTTAGTGCTCAGAAAATATGTTACATGTCTTTGATTTAATTGTTAATAAGAATTAATTTTTCCAACATTCTTCATATGAATTTATTTGAATCATCAACAAGCGTATTGCTGTACTAACTTTTTTTTATAAAAACCTACCGACTGTTGGGTTTTGTTTTGATTTGAATACATAAATAATTTGTGGAAAATAAGCGCTTAATTAAAGATATTTTTAACACTTTCTGACATAAACCTTTTGATATCTAAAACAGACAATATGGAGTAGTTGTATAAAAACAAGATATAAACAGGTTTTGAAATTTGCAGTTTGTTGGTAGTTCTACTTGCCTCTTAAAGCGTTTCTTTGTCAAATTAAGATTAAACATTAATCGATATAAAAACATATTGATGTCTGTTCTTTCAGTTATCTTTTACAGTTTTTGGATTTAACATCAAATGACATTTTCAGGATTCATCAAAATGCAAAATTATCGTGGCCCACTCTAATATGAAAGTTTACAATTATGAATTCTTTGAAGGATTATAATATAAAATTAGGACACATCAGAACTCATTGTCAGATATGAGAATTTGAAAATCTATTGAAAAATCAGTCTTTTTGAATTCAACAATATAGGATTTGAAGTACCAGAATGTGAAACCTTAAAATCTAAAATATTTGCGTATAAAACTTAAAGATTCTGAAACTATCAAATAAGAGAATCCAGAACCATACAGAATCCATACAGTCTAAAATCCTAGACTTTGAAAAAATAGAATCTAAAAACGTAGCATCAGAGGAATACAAATTCTAGGAAACTAGAATCTGAAAATCTTAAATATGAGAATTTATAATAAATAACTTTAAACAAGGAGAATCTAAAGAAGTTTAAGTTCGAGAAATCTACATCCTGCAAATATAAAAATCTAGAATTTGAAAAGCCAGAATTCAAACAAAATTAAACACTGTTCAAACTAAACAGTAATGATCCTGCTTGATCATAATTTCGAGAGCTTGACCTGATATTTAGGAATTAAGGAGTCTAATTGAAGAAAGTAATTAGGGTCCCAAACCTTGCACGAAACGAAAATAATTATATGGAAATTTGTGTTGTTGTTTAAAACTTTGCATTAATGAGTATGAACCCGTAAAAAAACATTGAGTTCGGTTAACTTGTAGAAATATTTGTGTATTAGTTATACATTCAGTTGCGACATTAATTCTTGATATCTTTATAAAAACTATATTCCAAAATTTTTGAAATTTAATGGACCACTAAAGGGAAGAATTTGAATTAAAGAGTAATTTGTAAAAATTTTTGTACCACCCGGATTTAATCAGTATTTCAATTTGCAAAATTACTTCACGATTTCCAGTGTTAAATTTAGGTAGAAATATAGATAGAAATATTTGATTAAAAGTATTGTCCATCTTTTTGAAATCAGCAAAATTTGTAGGATTTCATAATTGTCTATAAACTTATGAAAAAAAAATTTCAAATTTTCATTTCTTTTATTGTTATTTTATACTTTTTTGCTAATATTATAAATATGACGTAAAAGAAATTTTCGAATTTCTGATAGTTTTTTTTTAATTTTATAATTTTCATAATTTGCAGTTTTTAGGTTTTTAGAATTAAATGATTCTTTACAGTTTAAATATTAGTAAAATTTTTAGAATAACCACGAAATTAATGAATTTTTAAGCACGTTTCAAAAATTTTTAAAATTCTAATAAATCTTATAATACATGATAACTTATATACATATTTTTCATAATCGTACAAAAACCCGTCCGTATCTCTTAATCTCTTCTGTAATAATTAAGCAGAAAAAGATAAAACTGGAAAAAGGTACAGGATTAAAAAGAACTTTTCCATTATTATTAATAATATTTCTAGATAATCCTCTGCAGCCAGCTAATTTCACATTACATTAACCTTGCTTTTAACCATGAGCCACCTTGTTTCTACTTTAGCATTTATTTAGTGTTTTTGAAAATTCCAATTCTGCATG
Source organism: Cynaeus angustus (assembly GCA_030157275.1). Classification (NCBI taxonomy): domain Eukaryota; kingdom Metazoa; phylum Arthropoda; class Insecta; order Coleoptera; family Tenebrionidae; genus Cynaeus; species Cynaeus angustus. The sequence continues at coordinate 20,970,143 of CM058058.1, forward strand.
AAACAAGTATACAAAATATACAGCTTTCAATATTCTGTTAGATGTAGCAGATAACTACAAATGTTAGCTTTCATCTTGCAACCTTTTAAAATTTGTTCATCTCTGTAGAGTAGCTTTCAAGGAATCGAGCCAATAATAATTATTTACTGTAGACAAGATAAATTTGTCACATGTCAATTGAAAGATTAAATGCTCAAAAAGAAAGCATTCGTGATTATCAACTGCCTTCAAGATAAAGGAATATGTGGTCTTTTTTGTTTAGAAGCGATAAAATAAATTAAACATTGTGAACTGACAAAGTTACAAAACATAACCCGGTCAGCTAACTTTCAATTTGATTAAACGTAGGGCGCATTTTCTTACACCTGATATTTCATTATTTTAAAAGTTTTGCAGATGGTTTAAATTTAGTTTTGAGCTCACCGTTTTATTACGTTGCTCGGATTTTGGTGCCCCCTCAAGACAAAAATTACACTACCCAAACAAACGTTCAAAAATTATTTATTGATAAAAGTAACATTTCTACAGATTTTTGCACAACACGAAAATTTGCGCATTAACATGATTTCTAATCAAATTTGATTATTTTCGATGGTTTTCCAGAAAGCTATAAATTTATTTACGCCAGTTAACTTGTCACATAGTGATGCTTTCACTGAAAATCAATAGGATGTTTAAAGTTCATACACTTTTTGGCCAACTTTTTAAAGTAACTTTATAGATGCGGTTTTATGATATAAATGGATGTGAAATTAAATTTAAATTTCTATAATGTGTAAATATTATAATCAAAATAACAATGATGGACTTCTGGCAGATTATATGTTAACTTAAATGATAGATATGGATATTTCAATTTATATGCCGCATTTTTTGGCATGCAGTAAAGAAATTCATCTCTTCTTATCTCGATCTGTTTACTTGGAATAATAGTTAAATCTCATGATTCTATGATACAATCTCAAATGAAATAGTTAGTTAGCCTTGAGCTAAAAATAATTTAATAACAATACTAGAAATAGAGATTAGGAAGTGTTTATAATATTTATGACTTGAATTAATCAATATTTTTACATATTCAGAGGAAAGTAACTGAGAATATTATTAATGAACTCGATAGGGTATAATTTTGTTTGACTCACGAACGCGTGTGGCGGTTTTTTCATTTACAAGCAAAGGTAATTCCAATAAACACAAACTAAATTATAAAAGAGTACTTACTATTTAAAACTCCTTCTGTTCCAGGCGACCCCATTGTGAAGATTTCACGTGCTCCTTTGGTTGAATAGCATCTTAGTAAAATGTTTAAAAGCGTGGCTATATTCCAAATTTTATATTTAAGTCGTTCTTTCCAACTCGATTTTTTTTCATGAGGTATTGTTTTTTCGTTCGTCCTATCACCATGACCAAAACTTGATTGTATGAAGCATGGTCTACACAACCATTCTCATTCTTTTTACAGTTAAAACACGTCTAACTTTCGCATGGAAAGTGATCACCGACTTGCATTTTAAACGAAAAAAGAATAAGAAATTCCTGAAGAAAATCTTTTAATTGATGACTTGGTAAGAATCCGAACTCTGTCCTAATTTACCAACCAACACACCTTCCACACAAACGCTGACCATGCACTGCGGTGGGCGCCTTTTTCCCGTAACTAGCACGCGACGTCATTACGTCATAAGTCCTGCAGCTCCACTTACTGCGACGGCGCTTAGCGTCGCCTAGATAGTAGAGATTAGAACAATAGCGTCGGCTTTTATTAAACTCTGAAAATTTACTAGGATTTATCGCATTCGAGTGACATAATGGGCAACATAATTAACTCGGAGAACAATGACGGCTTTATTCACTTGGCTCGCTTAATAAGTAGTTACTATGTTGCTAAGTTTTTTAATTACTAAAACAGTGCTAAATTTTGGCATTTTGGACTAAACACAGTTTAGACATTTTGTGAAAAAAATAAAGGAAATCATTAAGATAGTTTTCCGTAAAAACAAAATAGAAAATTGAACCTGAATAAGTGGGTCACACAGGTGATAAAAATATATTGCGGAAGGTTGCCGTATTGTAATGAAATGATCGGTATAAATCGACACTGTCGAAGACGTCAGAATCCACTCATTTTCACAAAAAGACTCAAAAATTTCAAGGATATAGATTCATTCATATTTTGTATATTTAGATACAGTTGTAAATTGATATCAATTATTGAGAGAGAATTCAGAACACAGGTGTTTAATTCACACTATTAATTAATGAAAGTGTTTCCTTTTTCAATTGATAAACAGTATTTGTGTCATTAATATTTGTATCAAAGTACTAAATGCTAAAAAATTTAAAGCCATTAATTTTCAGATTAGAAAAAACTCATATTAAATATACCTCACTTAATTGTAAATTTTGCTGTTAACTAAGTACGCATACAATTAACGGCAGTATTTTTTTATATTTAAATACGACTTGAACTTGTTCGAGGCCAAGTAACTTGGCATGTGGCACTTTGTTTACACTTATTATTTTATTAAAAATGTTTAAACGTCTGGGAACATATCTAAAGAAAATATAGAAAGTAGAAATTCTACATAAAAAATTAGTTTGGGTCTGAAATTTATTGAACCTGAAAGATTTTGACAAAATAATTAATTCAAGGATGTTTAAAAAAATAAACGAAGTTTATTACCTATGCAGCGGTGGTGATAAGTCGGTGAATAGTCCAAATTTTGCGTTTTTAATGTGTAATTAATGTAGGCAAAAATTTTCGAAAACAATCGTAATCGACGGTTTCTTTCAAAACATTTCTACTATTTTTTTATTCTAATAAATCTGATGCAAATTAAAGATTAATTTTTTCTAAGAAAGACTCATTTCTAACTTTTGGACTCAAAAATGGCCGTTGATATAAAAACTTATTTGGTCTGTCAAAAGATAAATAAAATTACCAGTGATTACTTCTTCCATATACAAGTATCTTTTTTAAAGAATGTAGTTTTTGAGTTTTGCATATATCTTTTATCTTTATGTATTCTTTAGATTTCTCGGTTCCCCAAATTTTTCTGGTTTTTTAGCTTTTTTGAATTCTTAAAATTTTCGGACTTTCTGGATTCCTTGGTTTCTTTGGATTCAGGAATTTCCAAACCTCTTTTGTTCAATTGGTTACATCTTCTGTTTTTTTTTTAAATTTTGCTGTCAATTTTGTGCTCTCTTGAAACGTTAGACAACAGTTACGTATTTTGAATTGGAACTGAGTGTGGGCAAACCAGTTATCTTTGGTACATAACTAAACACTTTTACTGTCTTTCTGACATTTTGTAATAAGTGTGAAGCAAACAGTCGAGAGTTTTTCAATTAATTTACTTTATATTGTATATAACATTATAAATTTAAAGAAAGTAATTAAACGGATAGTTATAAATATTTCACTGTAGCTAAACAATATATTTTTTATAGCTTCCTACGTAGATTAAGATATTTTTCCCTCATATTTCATACTATAATGTAAAAACACATGCAAACTTTACAGGAGAGTTTTATAAACTAATAAATTAAACTATTTTCACAGCGTTAACTTAAACAAAAAAAAGGAAATTACTTTCGCTAAGTTAAGGTAGTTAAACTAAACAACTGCATATATAAAAAACAGGCACGATTTCTTTGAAAACGAACATATAGAATTATAGACAATGTGGCGCACAAAAATGTAATTGTCTACGATTGTGGCCGTTCTAATAAAAGAAGTTGGGCTTTTGAACTCTTGCCAAATATTTAAAAAGTCGTGGCTTTAATACATGTCGTAGATATCAGTATAATTACATCTATATATGTTTTCTTAAATTATCAAGATTTTGAAATATCAACAATTTAAGTGACTTATAATTAACAATTACTAAAATAATATACCTAAGCTAAAACAATTGTATCTTCAAAATGTTCACGATCTTTCATTTTAGTAGAACTGTCAAGAAATTCGATAACGTACTGAAAAATAAATTCACCAAATTGAAATAATAGTATGAAAATAATAAAGAGGGTTCTAAAAGGTAAGTGATAAAAAAAACAATGAGCTAGACAAATTGTAAAATTATAATTATACAGCAAGCTTTAGATAATAAAATTTGTTGCTAGAACTAATTAAATCTATTACGCATGACGTGAGATCTAACAAAAAACTTTCGGCATCGTCCCAAAATTCCACCTAAAATTAACGTGACTTGTGAGAGCAACAAAGGTGTTCTGATAACAACAATTGTTCTGCTATTCTATACAGTTATTTCTAGTACATCAAATTCTCAGAAAATCAGAACTTATTAAAACTACTATCCAAATAAAAACAACAATATTATTGATCTATAAAAAATAAATGCTTTTTTTGTCAAGGTCAATACTATCTAAAAGTGAATATGGTCCATGATTTAATAACTAATAAAGCAATCTAATATAGCTTAAAACTTGAGAAAAATGTACCAAGTATTATAGCTTTTACTTTAGTCTGTAAACAAAAAACCTTAAACTTAAAATTAATAGCTGAATAATTTGTAAAACTGAACATGGGACAAGTAAATAACATGAGTGATTAATTTGAGCATATGTAGGTTGAAAATATGGCGGCATGGTTCTTGGGTAATATTTGTCACTTAAAAAGACATAACTTTTTGTTAAAGGCTACATATTAAGTTTAAGAATGCTACTGTAATAAATTTTTAACTGCACAATTTTTTGGGTATACTTATATTTTGGCAGAATGCCTGGAAACACTGATTAATAAATTCACTGTGTCACTCGATAAGTGCCAAGAAGAAGTCTTTGTTAATCTCTATTACTTTTAGAGAAAATTTTGCAACCAACTCATGCTTCGTAAAAATGTCTTACTTCTATAATCTGGCATGATTTTTGCTGTATCTAATTTTTTGGATATTTTTAAAAGTTTTCTCATTTTCGCTAACATTTCTAAAATTTCCACTCTATGACATTAGTTTCTTATTTGGTCGATTTTGCGTGAGAAAAGCGACATGAATTTAAAGCTTGCCTAGGAAAATCTATTCAGCGGCGCGCGCACATTTATATTATGATTTCCGGGGTCAAGGATGGAAGTTCAAGGCAACAACTGTGCTGTTCCATCTAATAATCTATGTTGCCTGCATCGTTTAAAATGCAATTTCTATAAATGAAGAAATTGAAACCATTACTCAACGTTTATATGATTCAATTATGAAGCAAAAAAAACACTTATTCGTTATGACGAAAAATGCAAAATCTTTATTGATTTGTGTTATGGGTGAAGCATTCTTTGCCATATTATTTTAAGAGTGCCACTATTCTCATCAGAACTAGTAAACGAGCTATTTAAAATGATAAAAAACTTTTGGAAAATGCAACAAAAAGAATTAAATTGATCTAGCAAAAACGGCATTTAAGTAACATTTGAAATTTCAAATATGTTGGGAGTCCTGCTTGTTAAATCAAAACGTTTCGTTGAGAATATGACAATATCATTAATTTATAAAGCCGTTGGCAAAATTAAAAACACATCAACACTACGTTTTTATAAAAAATACAACCACCAAAATAGCGCTACAACATTTTATGTTTGCATGGACGAATTAAAAATAAAATCGCTTTGCCATTTAAAAGATTTCTTCGATTTTGCAGTATTTAACACCGACGCTTGCAAATTTTTGACAACTTTGACTTAATCTATTTCAGAAACTGTAGCAAAAAAGTGCAGATTTTTTGAATTTATCAACAACTATACATATAATAAGGTCATTCTGAAATGTCAAAGTCATTAAATAACTAAAATACGCAGATAGTTTTGTAATTCTTCTGATTCCTTTACAAATACAAATTTGTATTTTTTTATTTTTTGCTTTCTCAAATACAATTAATTTTATTCTAATATTAACATTGGATAAAAACACTAGCCAAAGCGTTAGGCTACGATCCAAAAATTTTAAACAAACGTGAAGAGAAGTAATTACGTATATTTTATAACACGAAGACTAGAAAAGCCTAATTTAAGCATTTAAGTGCAAGTATTACTTTGTTGTATTTTGCTAAATCCTTCACATATATTAAAACTAAAAATTAAAACGCACAGAAGTTTATTTTTTCGACAAATGTCTTCAGTCTCCGATATGACAGTTAAAGACAACCTACTTTCACATACCTACACTAAAATTAAAGCGACGTCTAAGCAAAATTTGAAATTTAAAATGTGTTGGTATCTCTGCTCATTATCTCATAGTTTTAGGTTTAAAATTATTTGATATGCAAAGATGTCATTGTTAACATGCTTTTCATAAAATTTCTATAATGTCAAACACGACAGAATTACCAATGTGTAAATAAATGTCTAGAACACGCCATAGATACGTTGTACGTCCAGTATTATTACAACTTATGCCACATGTTTTTAAAACAAAAGTATAAAAAGTGTAAATGTAAACAAATAACGACACAGCAATGAACGGAAGGTAAATGTTAGTAACACCGCCAATTGCACATTTTTGATGAACAAAATGTTAGAAATTAACATTTTAATTCTTTCTTTTGCGATTTTATCTGGAACGTGTTATGTGTGCGTTATTTATCAATATAATTTTTTTCTACTCTATGACATTTAAAACATTTTTACTTATAAGAGATGCGCAGTGCCATGCTTTGCAAAAATATTGTTTATTAATCGCTAGTTTAAGATTGTTGGTCATTTGAAAATCACTCTGTATATGTTACGGCCAAAGACCGCAAAAGTTCATTGAAAGAAAATAGCCGACCACGACGGGTTTTAGTGGATGTACAAAGGCCAGAAAGCGAATTTCATGTTATGGTTTTCTTGACAATCGATCAAAACGCGTTCTGGAAATGGAAAGCTTATGTGACATAGCTTTTATTATCGCAGAACTAAAACTTTCAATATATAACACCGTTCATTCAACTATTATAAATTATTAGTCTTAAACTTGCTATGCTAAATCTTACGGAAAGAGTAACAAGAAAATGAGAAAGGAGTCCACCTCTTCTCCATATAAAGTAGAAATAGAAAAGGAAAGGCGGATTAAGAATAAAAAAGTTAGAATTAGAAAGAATTAGAACGGAATTAAATTTTAAAATCTAATAAAATAAAATATAAACAAGAACAGAAAAACGTTTAGAGCTAACATCCAAAGATTTATTTCAAGAAAATGTGGCGATTCTCTCAATGCCGAATATCTTTTCCTCCATGATACAAATTTTCAGAAATTTTCAGAAGATTGGATAAACTGTACATGTCAAAAAATAAGTCCATTGTAGCTTTGCTGAATGACGAGTCGAACGAGGCTGTTTATACATATTTCCGTTTTGTATCAACCAGACTCTTTAATTTAATTATTGAATTGTTTTGCGTTTAATATTTTATTGTTGATTTTTTTTTATACAAAATTCAAAATATAAGTGTTTTTCCGTACCTAATGTTGCCCCGTAAGGTACCACACTATGTGGCGAGTTGGGAAAAATGACTTTTTCAGTACAGTCCTTGATTTTGCTCAAATTAGTTAAGAAATATTTTTATGTTGTATAAAAAAAAATTACCAAAGTTTAATTGAACAAAAACAATTTTTCCTTTTTTATGAAATTCTTTACATATTTTTCAATTCGTTACACATTATATAATGGGTCCATTCTTCATTTTGTATCTATAATTATCTATAATATATATAAATTAAAATTAAATAACTAATTGAATATAATTAAATATAAATTAAAATAATTAAAAAAATAAATTAAATATAAAAATAAACGAAAAAGTTCGGTCAACTCCAAGTATAATCTTTTGTGACGATCCCAATATTAAGACTACTGTTTACTCTTCATTAAAGAAGATGAAAGATGCGAGATGCGGCTCGGTATTTTCTAATAAAAGTTGAATATAAAACTATACTACTACTAGTAAGAACCAAAAAGAGAAAAGATCAATAGGCTTACAAAGTTACAGCGTCTTTGTTTCATCAGTTGTTAATTAATTGTTTTTACCGATATACCGAGTTCTTGAATCATTGTTTTGTATTAATTGAACATGCTGCACTGCATTTCGAGCAACACTAGCAGATACTTGTTCAACGCTTAATAAGCCAGCGTTGGATTAATTAGGGCCAACGTTTGTTATAAAATTGATGTACGATATTGTGAATATTTGGCTAATATGTACTGGTACCTAATGAAAAATGAGAAGCGAAAAATCTGATAAGAGAATATAATTGAAAAATGGTAATAAAAAAATGACGCCTTTTTATGGCACACAAAAACATTAAGTTGATGTATTTCTTGAAGAAAAATATCAAGGAGAAAGTTTGTAGTTTCTTATTTGTAGACTGTAAATGTGACACATGTGTTTTGTTGGTTGCATACATCTTAAAATTTTATATAATTTAAAGATTAATTTAATTTTTTGTTAGTTTGAAAATTCAAATTTGAAAAATTTATAAATAAGATTTTTATAAATAATTTCCTCTGTTAAAAAAAAGTCCAAAAGGCAACTGTATTCATTAGAAAGTATTGATTCCAACTTATTTTATTACACAAACTGCCAAGTAATAATAAAAAAAAATATGTTAATATTTAAATATGTATAGAATATTCATTATGTTATAATTTAAAGTCACACTGCTTAACTGAAATTAGCTGTGGCACTTTAAACCTAGTGGCGCCATCTATAAAATTACAAATTAACTAGTTTTGATGTTCTCCCATTGGTGAAAAATTACGTCACTTGTAGTTCTATTTTTAGCAAAGCGCACGCGTAACGTCTTTTAAATTCGCCATTTTTATAATTTATTGTTGTGTGTTTATTAAAAAAGCATGAGATTTTGTTATGTAAATGATCAGAGAATCAGGGCAATGATTTCCAGGAGGAGATAAAGTAAGTAAAATGTTGTAACTGATGTGTTCATTTTAAAATAGCGTCTGCTTACATCGTCGTTGTGTCAAAATTTTGCATGTAAACACGATAAATTTGAAAGTTTTTTTCAATTGTAAATATCTTCATTTTTAGCACGTGGAGTCAAGTAACTATGGAGCGTCGTTGACAAATTTCACAATAATTGATAGCTAACAGAATGGGAGCATTTCTTGACAAGCCAAAGACAGATAAATTCCAAGAGTGTGGTGAAGGCAACGGGCTGCGCTATGGAGTGGCTAGTATGCAGGGCTGGAGGGTCGAAATGGAGGATGCCCACATGGCTAGAACGAATCTTGGAGATGCGCTTAAAGACTGGTCTTATTTTGCTGTTTTCGATGGCCATGCTGGGGCAAAGGTAAATGTATATTCTACACATGTCTAGAATGTAAGTAGGTCTGATTATCAGCTTCACTTGGGATGGGTTCACTATTTTTTGTAAACAATTTAGAGTATCCATATTTAAAGGAGGATTTAGCATTTTGATTGTCTTGTTCAACACAGGAGAGAGTTAGCCTTTTTGAACATGATGGCAACATTACTCCTTATTTGTTTAAAGTTTATGGAACTACTTGTATTTTTGGTACTTACTATATTGTACTAAAATGTTACTAAAGCTACATATTAGCAATTTATATAAAATTTGATTTATTACTGTTTTTCCAAAAAATCTTATATTCAGTGTGTTACAGCATTTTTAACCCTTTCCACATTTTCATCTAGCTACCATTTTACAAAAGAACATATTGGACTCACTTAACAACAAGTAATGTTAAAAAATAACCTTATAGTAATACTTCAAATACAAAAAGCTTTACTAAAACTAAGCCAGCCATAAATTACTGTAAAATTCCATAAATAACCAGATAGTTTATACACTACACAACACTGTTATAGCTCATTTATTTAATTTAAAAAGTCTAAGTATATTAGTCAGCTTCATATAGGCACTTCATAACTAGGCTAATAGAAAATACGTAAAAAATACGTAATTTTCTTTAGCTTTCATTAATTAATTATTAATATTTTCAGTAATTAATTAACACCCAAATGAAGATGTGTATTATAATTAGTGTTCGCTGCTTTATTTTTAATGTCTATTTTTATGGTAAGGCAAAATAATGAAAGTATAGAGTAGGTAATTATATCATAATTAAAATAAATTTAGCTTTATTAGTCATAAGAAATTTCTCAGGAAGTTTTAACTGTTTTGTTTATGCAAGTTTTCATTATAACCACCACACCTAGACCTCATAATTTTAAGAAACATTCATTTAAGTTCATATTTAAGCACGTTATGTAAAATTAACTTCAAGAATCGCAGTTGCAAGTTTACAGACTAATTAAATATTTTAACAAAATCCAGAGCATATAAATGTACTGTTATCGCTCATGCTGTGATTGTCGTGTGTCCACGATAAATTTTAGCAGTGTTAGAAAACGAGATGGAGTCGACCGTTTTTAATGGGTTTTCTCAAGTATGTGCAACACCACTTGCTACTTGACAAGGTGTAATAAAAAATGTGTCCATATTTAATGCACACTGATAAATGTTAAAAAAGTTAAAATGTTAAGTAAAGTTAAAAGAGAAAATTTCCTTCATAAAATTTTGTGAATTTTCAACTTAAAAGTACATTTATTTTATTCGACTGGTATAATAGCTACTTCATTTTGTTGTGAACACAAACAAGGCCTTTGTCTATTTCCATCAATGACACGTTGCAACATAACGTATCAATTGCAAAAGACATACGTTTTCGGTTTCAAGGATGACTCGATGACAAATTATCGCTCGATATAAGTAAAAGTCATCGTCATAGTAATGAATTTATTAGAACGCTTGGTGACAGCTTGTCATGAATGTTTAAGAAATAAAACAGTAAAAGAAAATCACAATAACTAAAGCAGTCCACAATGAATATTCAAAATTTCTTCGGCTTGCATCTAAACATGTCTACGCGTCTTGGAATGTTTCTTTGAAGGTAGTCATGCATTACCGTGTTGTTTATTCTGACAATAATGAGAACGAAAATTAGGAAATAATGTGATCAAAGTTAACTACCGGTAATGTTCAAAATTGTGCCCAATTCCTTTGAAGCATGCTTGCACTATCATCATAATGCTTCCTTATATTATGCGCTCAAAAGTAAGTTAAACTCGCCTCAGCCACACCTTTGTTATTGTGAAGGTATGTCCTAACTTAATTGGAAATGACATTAGTAACGGTGACAGTAGTAGTTTTCAGCATTTTTTGTAGTTAGTAATAAACAATTTTTTGTTTTAAAACTGCTTGTAATTTGTTTTCTAAGGTCTGTGAATAAAATAGAATCTGGACACATATAATTATGTCTAAGTGATATCTCAACATGAGCCCTACATTACAAAAAAAATACAGCTGACTGGATTCCAATTTTTTGTGAGAATTTTTGAACACTCTCTCGTACTCTATGAACAGCGAAAGTCCAGATCGTTTATTTATTTATATTGTTTGTTTCGACGGTATTGACAGTTAAATATGAATTAATCGGGGACAAATATTCTTGAATTTCTGATCGTTTTGGATTCTAACATTGAATAATATTGTCTTACCTTACATTTCCCTTTTACAAGTCTATTGTTATTAGTGGTTTTAAAAATGCATTTTAAGCAATTAGTGTATAGCAGATAAATTTCGAGTTTGGCAAAACAAACTTGAACAAGTCATTTGGTATTTCCCAATGTTTTTCTTCCTGTGCCAATTAATACGAGAATGACATTTTTCAAACTCGTGCTAAAAAATACTTTAAAATTTATGTATTAATTTTTTTAAATTGTGGTCGTCGTATATAAAATTGAGAAAGAATTAGGTATAATTTTGTCTTTTTAATTTTATAAAATAATTTGGTTAACTTCTTAAATTTGAAGTCTATCATTTGCAGAACAAAAATATGTAAAACAAAAATAAACTATCACTCGCTTATGTTATGACAGAAAAAATGTAAATTCAAAACGTCTTTTGCGATTGATACATTATGCTGAGAAGTCTTATTGATAGAGTTAGACGAAGAGCTCGTTTATGCGGACAACAAAATGAAGAACAATTTCAGTGTTTATTATAACATTATATAATATCGGATAAAATAAATGTAATTTTCTTGAAAATTCACATATTTTTGAGAATACAATCCTGTTTAAAACTTATTTTTCAACTGACATTTTATCTGACATTTATAAGGCAAATCAATAATATCGAGTCAATATCGACATACGTTTTCGGTTTCAAGGATGACTTGATTACAAAATATACAAGCCGATAAGTATTTTACATGCTTTTACAACACGAAAATCTTCTCTTAAACCAGTTACCACATAACAACAAGGAATCTCAACACTCAGTATATTACAAACTAAAGCGTTCTAGGAACCTAAACTAGTTCGTTGTAGGCATTTTATAAAACTGTGTGTTTCCAAGATGTTAAAAGTTTTGTTGAAATCGGATACATAATGGGGCTCATTTCACTTGGAATTACTGATATACTATGTAATACCATATTATGATAACACCGCCTAGTTAACCGTGTGTTTTTACAAGTTGGTGGCACTGTTTTCTATCGATTGTAATATTTTAGAACTGTCGTCGCAAGAAACAACTCAATAATGACATCATTGCACATAAATGTCTATGAAACTCTTTGAGATTCAAGACAGATCTACCGACGTATGTGAAATTTATGTTTTTATAGGATCCTTTGATATTTTATTAAGAGCTCCTATGTAACTCAGCTAAAGATAAACGTTTTCAGTGGACGGTAGCAATGAGTACAAATCAAAAAGTTTGTGAGACAAGCAAACATTGAATTTAAGAAATTATAAGGCGTGTTCAATTATAAACAATTTTGCTTAAATCTCAACGCAATGACTCGGAACACAGTTTTAATGCTAATACATGTACTTTGACATTTACACTTTTGGAAACAAACATTTTCTATAAATTCGTTTTAAACAAAATTGAAGAGTAAGTTTCGGTACTCAACTAAAATTCATTACAGAAAATCAATATTTGTTGAATGAATACAGATCATTATTTTCAGTCAATCGGACGTTTTCGGTCTCTGAAATTCTTCGTAGATTACTTGACTAAGCTGTTATTAGACCAGCTGTTATGAATTGCTGAAAAATAGTTTTAACTTAAATCGTAATCCACCAATGCCAAACATCTGTCCAAAAATGTGTAAAGTTTAAGTTAAAATTTTTGTTTGATGTGTCTAAATCTCGATAATTGCACCATATTGTAACCACTGTTGGATTGATTACTGACGGTTTATAGTGATTATAACGGACACCTTTTAACAAGCTTAGATATGGCTCAAAGAAAAAACCTTTATTGCAGTTCGGAAGATCTTAACGCTTACGATCTCTTTGTCTATTACATCATTAATTAAACCTCAAACTGTCAAGTAGAGTCGTTGACAAACTACAAAACCTGATTTGACTCTGCTTTTTTCGATCATATGATGTAACGTTTTCCAATATTTTTATTCCGTTTACGTGGATGATCTGTGTATAGAATTTGGTAAATTTTATTTGTAACCAATATAGTTTTAGAAACCAGGATTTGTTTTGCTATTATAAATAGTTGTCTCAACTACGTCATTTTCTGCAGATTGATCTCGTTTCGGCGGGAAATACACCTGTTACAAACAACCGTACAATTGAAGTATATTTTTTGTCTAAACTTATCGGAAAAAAAACATCATAATAAAAATAATTCTCTTCAAGAAATTTTTTTTTGAACATACACGTTTTCAAAATATCTGCAGAACTTATGGTTTTTTTTTTACTATCGATATGATGATAAAATTTCATGATTCTCATGATTAAATGAGAAAAAATTATAAATAAGAAATGAAATGTTAAACACAAAGTTACCAACTCTCAATTTTACATGGTGTTTGTCAAATTGACCTTTAGTATATTTAGGTTCAGTAAAGTTGAGCAGTTGGTAATATTTGTATTTTTTGACATATCATTTCTTTATGCATCTCTTTTCAAGTTAGACGGTCATACCATTTGTAATTCAAGTATTTTTTAATAATTCAGACTAATGTATTAAATGATATCCAAATTTTTTCTTGTAATTTCGGCCTGTCATTGAACGCTTACCAGTCTTGTACTCTCTGTTCCGTACCTAAAAAAGATGCCATTTTTAGTGGCAAAAGATCTGTCATTACGCTGTCGTTTGTCAACAATATGAATACCAATTAACAATTCGTACAAATATCTCTGGGCGGTATAGCCCAATAACATATACATAAGTTGTGTCAAATTCTTTATTCCGTGCCAAAAGTTGGGCGGGTTTTGACCTTTGGACCTTAGGTTCAAAATACATAAGAGAGTATCGTAATATGCTACCACATACCTATTTTTTTTGCGCGTAAAAGCAATCGTTGATTGAATAGAATTTGTTACTTAATCTTCTTTTACTTTTTTTACTTATTCTATCTTATAACACCCTTCATCCTTTGTTGCAAAATTTAATAATATTTTAAAACTATTTAATGTTTCCAGTATTCTTGTTGGTTAGAAAAATTAATTTATGCAAAAACGAACAATTTTTAGAACAATATTACATTTTTTTTAGTAATTTCTTTTAGGATCAGTTTACACTTTGCTTATGAAACTCTTAAATGAGAAACTTTTTGTTTATATGTACATACATACAATTTTTTTTTTAAATAAACATAGGCAGATAGTTTGGTTTATTTAGAAGCACTTAGAAGTCCCAAATCACAGTATAAAGTAAACGAAGATTATTTTAACTAAAGGTATCAGCTCACTGCGCCGAACATCTGCTTGACGCCATCATGCAAACTGAGGAATTCCAAGAGGACGTGATGAAAGGCATACACAATGGTTTCCTAGAATTAGATAATAAAATGCGCTCGTTACCTGAAATGACATCTGGAGAAGATAAAAGTGGAACAACGGCCGTCTGTGCTTTCGTTTCACCTAGACTTATTTACATAGCAAATTGTGGCGATTCACGAGCGGTGCTTTGTCGGGGCGGTAGTCCTGTTTTCACCACACAAGATCATAAGCCTGGTTTACCCTCTGAACGAGAACGCATTGTCAAAGCTGGTGGTAATGTTATGATCCAAAGGGTGAATGGTAGCTTAGCAGTATCTAGAGCCCTGGGCGACTATGAGTACAAAAATGTAGAGGGCAGGGGTCCATGTGAGCAGTTAGTATCACCTGAACCAGAAATTTTCGTCCGAGATCGAGACGACAACGAGGATGAGTTCTTGGTTTTAGCATGTGATGGGATATGGGATGTAATGAGCAACGAGGATCTCTGTCAGTACATACATAATCGCCTTTTAGTTACGGATAATTTACAGGAAGTTACCAGTCAAGTCATCGATACGTGTTTGTACAAAGTAAGTGTGAATTTGTTAAGTTACTCTGTTTAACTGAGTTATTTATGTTTTAGGGTAGTCGAGATAATATGAGTATTGTGTTAGTTGTGTTTCCTGGAGCTCCCACTCCAACCCAAGCGGCTATCGAAGCCGAGAAGGAATTAGATGCTACCCTGGAAAGGCGTATAAAAGGTTGTTTTAATTTTTTTACTTGTCAAGGCATTTAACGTTACTTTAAATTTTCTTCTATTCAAGTGAAGTTAAAATATGTGAATTCTAATATTCTAGTCTGATTGCCTGGTTGTACCGTTCTTAACATTCGTCCCTAATATTAGCTGCGCTTTTTATGTCGTTTTCGTTGGATTTGTTCCTATTATTAGTATTATTTGTCCCTCAGAGCACAAAGATAAAAACTGAACCAAAGACTAACTGCCCTTTTCATAGTAAAGTGATATTTGATTTTAGTGAGAATGTTGCGTGGTTTGTGTGCTAGCAGTTTATTTGGAACGATGACAGAAAATAAAACAGTGCATCCAGGAAGACACAAAACTGACTACTCAGGATTAGATTCAAACAGTTCCTTAAACTGTTAAAATAAACCCTTGATATTGCATTCCCAAAAGCTCAAAGTTACGTTTAAAAAAGTTGAACCAAAGGATTTAAAAAAAGTTTCCGATCAGCGAGATACGCTTGTCTGAACAGTTATAAAGATCAATGCTCTTAAATTTTGTATTAGAATGATTCATCACAACATTATTCTTGGAATTCTTCCAATTAACTGTTGGCACATAATTATTCGGCATTCAGTATTGCTCATTCTATAAGTTGGCAATATACAAAATAGTAAATTGTTAGTAAATCGGTGTCGTTAAAATGAATCACCTCTCCTATTAAAATCACCAAAGTAATAATTCCTTAAAATAATGTACGTTTTACCACAGTGTACGTGTTCATAGTTTTCATACATAAGATAATGTATTAGTTAATACCTATTATACTAAAGAATGCAGAGGTCTTTAATAAAACAATGTCATTTTAAGGATGAGTAATATGCAAATATGTACTACTAATAGATTAAGCCATTACTTCTTACATTTTTCAGTAACTTACATTTTTTGTAATTAGTGTTGGGCTGTGAAAAAAGCACAGGTCTCGTAAATTAGCACATAACATTTTAATCGACTTGTTATAAACGCACCAGACCACGATTAGAACCTAATTCTTTATCGTACTTGCATGAATATGGTACATATATCAAACAAAAAATTGTATCTAATCTACATGTCAATTAAAGACCATAATAATTTAATGGTTAAATATACAAAAAATTATTTTTTGGGCCTCCGTTCTGAAATAACACAAATTGCATTCGTCTAAATCCGCTTGAAACCGACCGTTTCCCGGCCTAGACCTGCAAAATGCACGGCCATCTACAGAACACAGAGTTTGAATCGTTTGAGGTTTGACATGCGTCGGCCGTATGCTCTGCCAGCGTCTGCGACGTTCGATATTCGATACATACGATCGATGTTGATAGAAGAATATATCAAATAATTTCTCGGAGCTTCCGTAAAGTGCACTGGTGTTTCCATTTCGTAAATCCTAATTATTTGTCAATGTCAAAAACTAACACTTACTTGATTTTTAATTTTATTGAAATTTATACGAAAATATTAACTTTTAACAAATTTAATCAATTGTCGGCCCAAAAAATAGTGTGTATCACACAGCCAGAAACTTATTTTGCAACAATTCGCTATTGCAGGCTGCGGCCTTCGGCCTTAGCCTGCAAACTACGCTCATAGTTGCAAAAAGTCAGTTTCTGGCCTAGTGATACAAATAACTATTGTATGCTATTGTATACAGTAAAATTTGACAATCTCACTAGATTCTGGGTATCTGTTAACAAATGTGGGCAGTTGAAAATTCTGTTTACTTATAAAAAATTGAATATACTGCCTGAACAAAATTAAACATTCTTGTACAAATCAACAGTGAAAAAATAAACTGCCACACATTACGGAATCATCGCAGTTAAAAAACAGTTTCCACGATCATCTTGATAAGTAAACTTGCTTTTTTTTAATAATAGTCTTGAAAAGTCCCTCTAATCAACACTTCACTCCTAAAAAAACAAGATGTTTAATGTACACATTGCCCACACATAATTTTTGAATGTGTCTTGTAAACTACAATTTTATGCTTAAAATAAGGTGACTAAATTAAATATATAAAATATAATATTAATATATACAAAAATTGTGACATTGTTCCATTTTCTCTCTAAAACAAGCTGACTTCAAATGTCACTACTACACTCATTAGTACATTTTTTTTTTTTTTAAATTCTTATCTGTTTTTTTAAGACTATAGTATAAAATTATTATCTATTTGCAAAAAAACAATTATGTATTTATTTTGTACATCTTATGGTGTAATTGTTAATACCAAGATCATGTGCCTTTAATAAGTTGCCAAAAATGGGATGTTGGGTACACTCTTGTAATTACCAACTTGGCAGCAGAATGTAAAATACAGATATGCGAAGTCTTAAAATTCTTATGATAATTATGGTGAGATCGTTATAAAAGTTACATAAACTAATAATATAAACTGTGAATGTGAATAAAAAGAACTAGAATACATACAAATTATTGTAGATAACGGACAGATTATCATTGTGACAAAAATATTTTATTAGTGGTCTGAGAAAAAATGTGTATTGTGTCAAATTATGTTAAATTTGACGTACTTAGTGATTTTTTAAGTAAATATTGTTGTTGAAGGGTGGAGCCTCCCTATCTGAACATTTAGTGCCAATGTTTCTAAGTAGAGTCAAACTTCCAAAATTCGAATCTTCAAAGGGACCTTAAAGTCAATTCGAGTTTTAGACACTTTCGAGTTCTGGAGACCAAACTAGAGTAATATAATTTTTAATTATAATAATAGGAAGTGTAGGAGACAATAAAATTGAAGTTAAAGAGAACTAATGGAATTGGATTCGAATTAAGGAAATTCGACTACAGTAATTTCTTGGAATAGGTTATTTATGACCTATAGGGGTCATAGGGGAATGTGTCAAAATTACTCTCGTTTACATTGGGAGAAAAAAATATCAAAAACTTTTTTAAAATCTTTGAATCTTATGAAAAGCAATAGAGAAAATGTGTTTATTCAAAATAATTTTTTTCCGAAAAATCAAAACAGTTTTACACACTTCAAAACAGTGATGTCATTATAGGTATCTTATTTCAATAATTTCAAGGATTAAAAAATATATTTGGAAATTTTCCCACAAACTTTCATTCACGTTATGGAAACTATTAAACTTGTTTGCTTAAACATTTGAAATTTTCAAATTGAATGAAAAGGGCTATTCATTCTGACTTAACTTTTGTTAAGATTTCATACATTTCGGAGCCGAGTAATAAACTTTAAAATTTGTAAATAATACTAAAACTAATACTAACCCTTCCGTCTCTCCAACATTTTTGGGAAAACTTCATTACTATTTTTGACACGGTTTAAACTTAAACACGTACGCATGACTTCATTTCTTCATATGTTTGCCTATTCTCTTGGCTAAATGTCTTGCAATATTATATTAGTACAAATATGCCTCTCTCTTGATTATAGATTTTGTAGGTAACATTATCAGTATTACAGTTTCTAATGAACTACAAAAGACAATTATGTCGTCTAGTCATAATTTTCCCTTAAACATTGCATATTTTCACCCTTGCGCAAAAGACATTTTATTTAAATGGTTTAATATTTTAGATCTCTGAATTCTCATTGTGATCTCTCAACAGTTCTAGCTTTAATAAACATACCCTAGTCCTAAGAAGGTGCTCTCTTATATGGAATATTTTCTGTAGTTTGCCATATACTGTGAAGTTTAATTCTAATTGTGGAGATTGTCTTCCTGATTGTTTGTTGTTATTAACAATTTTCGATTTTTTTCTGTGTAAGTTTTCCCTTAGGCGAGAAGTTAAGGCAAAGACTGACCAATAAGCAATAACTCTTAAGACAAAATCTCCTTAACTTTGTTGCTTTAAAAGGTGAATTTATGTGTTGTTTTTATTAAGTTGGTGCCAAAGTTTGAGTTCCCCGACTTTTCCCCCTAGTCTTTTGACAGTTAAAAAATCCAAAAAACTTTCGCACCATCATAACATGTCTGTGGCTAAGTGTCGCGGAGCATTCCATGTTTGTTGAAATCTAACAGACCTCTCGGCTTAATTTGCCCCGTCTAGTTTTGTTTGTTCTGTTATGTGTCTTTGTAATATATTTAAATAATCTAAATAAACGCCTGTTTTACCAAAGCAAGTGTTTTATTGTTTTTTTATTTTTTTCTTCTGTTTACAGAAATCGTGGACGAAAGTGAAGACAATGAATTCTCCATGGTACTCCATAAGCTTGTTTCACTCAACATTGAAGGGTTGCCTCCTGGTGGTGGATTAGCTGCAAAGTAAGTTTTAATTATAATTGATTTTATTAATGTCTAAAACTATGCTTCCAGGCGCGCATTGATTGAAAGAATTTTTAAAGAATTATGTCCGGATCAAGCAGAAACTGTAAGTGATGCTTTAGTTTGTAGATTTTGGAATAACTAATATTGTAAATATCGTTTTGAGTGGTTGAATTGTAAATATGTGCTTTCTTATTCTCAGTTTTCGTGACATTCAGTTTAAAAAAATGTTTCTTTCTTTTTTATATGTAATAAAACAACGCTTCATCGAAATTTATTTTCTAGTTTATATGTACCTCAACGCATGATTGTAGATCATTTGTTATATTATTTTAATCCAGCACATGTCAAGCATTTTATATTTGTGTTTAAATTAATTCTACGCTCTGGGGATGCACCAGGTAGTGATTCTTCTGGTACCGAGAATCAAAAACTTTTCTGTTTAGTTTTGTAAACTAAATTAAATTGATTGATTGAAGAGCTTATGTTTAATACACTTCACTTTCATACCTACTGCATCCCTAAAATCTTATTACATTCGTATGTTGATTAACAAAGTTGCTATAATCATTCTCTTTAGTGGATTTTTCCTTATGTTAAAATTATGCACCACCAACACATAATTAAAGTGAAGACCACGTTAGTAAAACTATTCTTAAATTTCTATGATTGCAGTGTTACCCATGACCAGTGCAATTCGTGGACACTTCAACTGTGAGACATTCATGTTTTGGGTCAGATTTTTCCAAAGAGATAGTAAATTGTATTATATTTCACAATATTTATAACAGTAGCTTTTAATTTCAATAAATCGTAATTAACCTACTTCCTTATTAGTAGTCTAATAAGTGGTGTAGAGTAGATTCTTTCTTTTTGTGCAGTGGTGAAAGAGATTAGAAATTATTTTAATTCAATTTGTAGGAAACGTTATGAATATATCTCGTAATATTAATTTTCTTTTATAGTAGATGTAAAAGTAAACAATGAAAGAAAAATCCTATGTCGTAAAAATGGACGTAAACGTTAACTAGTCACTATTTTAAATGGTGCTTAACTTTTGCTTTTGGTGGTTATTGTGCATGTATATGCATCTCTTTTAGTATTCTAATAGATTTCATCGGGGAGAAATTCGGTATATTTATATCAAAAGTGCGTTTATTCATTCATTTATTTGTTTGTGCTCGTTTTTTGAAGCTGATTTCATAAGATTACGTACACTGTTAATTCTACTTTAATTTAAGAACGAATAATCGAACGCCCCAAAGTGTATTACTTATGAAACACGAATTACTTTATTTGATTGTGATATTTTTTTATCTCGGTTTTTAATTGACTAAATGTGCCAATACAAATTTCTGACATTCGCATGTATAGCAAAAATAATTTATTTTGGCATAATCAGGCGAAACACTAACAGTGACGACTAAAATTTTATGGCCGCAGTTGTACAGTTTACTTACCAATGCTTAGATCAGTCAGACTTTTATTACTCGAATGGTTAAGTGACCTTAAAATGGATTTGATGATGAACTTCGAGTTGTGGAAGTTGAGCTGCATACACTGAGTGGACCATAAAGATTTTGTTTGCGTTTACATGTACAGGATCACGGCCGTTCTTTTTTAAGAACTGTGTACCTTATATTTTTTATAACACCTGTAAAACAAGTTGTGACTTTATTGTGAAAATGTAAACTGAAAACTAAAATGTTAAGTTTATTGCAGGATTTGGACCCTTTCAACTAATTTCGGAGAAAATTCACTTTCAAGTGTTGAGGTTAATTTTAGATTATTGCTGTTTTATTTAAAAAATAAGCTTAATTATTGTCATTAGGAACTCATAATTCATAAGTACATATGTATTTTAATTTTTTTTTAATAATTGCTCTTGTACATTAACTGTTTCAGTGATTACTCTTTCATTCGTGTGAATGATAGGGCCTAACTTTTTGTCAGTTACCAATATTTTGAAAATGAGCTGTTTTTGTATCTAGTTAAAATCCGTTTTATATGTGACATGCACAAATCTCATCTTGCTGCATGGGTAAACCATTTTTGTTTCAAATAAAATATGAAGTATTTTTATTATTTTATTTAGTGAACACTTTAGGCAACGGTTTAGAAGAATGCGTAGAAACAAACGCTGTTTTCCTAAATTCAAAAATAATAAATGTTTGTGTTTGTGTTTTTTTCTTTATTCATATGTTAATTACAAACATTTATTACTAGTGGTACTTTTCATCATATCATTATCTGTACAGCCATCGTGACTTCAAGAATTCGTTAAAATTCTATTTTTTAACTAGATGAACATGTGTATAAATCAGAATGTGTAGTGTATATTTACGATACATTGAAAATACTCTAATAATAATTATTATTAAATTATTTCAGTACATACTCTTGTCTTTATTAATTGACCTATTTCCAGTTGTCTCAAATCAAAACGGGGTGAATTAAAACCGTAAGTAAGCTTTTTATGCCATATGATCGAAATGAAAAGAGCTGCTTTAGGAGACTTTGCATTATTTTGATATGTTGGTAGCACTGTTATCCATCAATTTTGATATTTCACTATTATGAGAATTGTCAGTTAGTGTTTATCGTTAAGTTGTCAAAAAAGTTCTAATAAGCCAAACAACCATCTTTTATAAAATTCTCAAGTCTCAAGATTTTCCATCGGTTCTCGCAGTTTCCAACGTTATATTTTTTAATGTTTTCCTTCGCTTGTATCATTGCCACGTCCAATACTAAAGAGAACATTAATGGGTTTAGAACACAGTTCTGCCTCAAACCTACAGAAGTTTTAACTCGGTCGTTTCTTTGTTGTTTTTTATGAACTTACTACTATAATACGTGGTTTGAATTATGTCTATGAAAACAGTGTTATTCCTCTACTTTTATTCTTTAACCACCTCCGTTTTAATATTGTCGAAAGTTGTTTTCTGACGCCTGTCTCATAATATCACATCCTTTTCCGTTTCTAAATACGTATTCTGTGCTAAAATTATTTAAGATAATTTAAAATTAAATTAATGTGTTTATCTTAGAAGAAATGCAATATTCTTTTCTTAGTTCGTAATATAGATTTTTTTGCTCGTCGAATTGTAAAATCAATGAGTACATCTAGAGAAATAAATGAGAATTCATATCAACAGAGTTAGAAAATATTGTTGAATGATTTCGTGGAGCCGTTATCAAACGAAGAAAATACAGCTATAATTTTACAACAGCAGCTTCGTGTTGGGTCCATTTCCTCTTCAAGGTATTAATTTAACAAAAAATGTTTTGTTGTAATTTTGTTTAAATAAAGTATTAATGAGTGGGCATTATTATACAACACTCGGCTTGTTTATATATTTGGTATGAGAGGTATTAATAAAAAATAATATCGAAATGAAAAATAAAATTGTACAGAAAACCATTTAATATTCAAATCGTTCCAAATTCTCTGCAAGACACTAAAACCGACGTATTTATTATCACTTATGTACGTATTAATAATAATTATCGAATTATCATCATGAGAAGTTGATTCATTTTGAGTACAGATTACTTCGATCTAATTGTCACCCAATTTAAATTTCGCGCTATAATTTGACAGTTAACTTTAGCTTTTTGTTTTATTAACACTAAACAAATAATGTGATTTTGAATTATTAATTTAACAAAATATTTGTTATTTCTGTTAAAATTCCTCGTAGTTTTTTACGTACGGCATTTTTCCCTCTGGTGTGACAATGAGTTGATGTTGAACGCAGCGCAATTTGTATGTATGAATAAATTAGTTTTGTTATGGCTACCAGCAGTTCAGATGAAAGTAGCACTGCTCCAAAAGATTTTCATATTTCCTCATCAATAGAGAGTGGCAGTCGTTTAAGTTTTCCCAGACAAAAGTGTTCATTGTGCCACAGTTCTCGAAAAGTGTTTTATTGTAAAGATTGTATCCATAGTGGCCTATTCTATCATTCTAGACATCAAGTTTCAGAAAGGTAACTCAACATTGTCGTAAGAAAAAACTAATGACATTGCATACCGTTATTTCAGTTACTTGGACAAACGTAAAACCCTTTTAGAATTAATAGAAAATAAGAAAATTATTGAAAAGAAGTGTCTTAAGCATTTTGAGTATCGACAAAGGGCTGATGTCTTGGTAAGATCATTCCTGGCCACTTAAGGTTAATCATATCAAATCTCTTATTGCAGCACTCAAAAATTAGACAATGTAGGGATACAAATAGAATTGTTAAGCTTGCAGTGGAAGCAAAGAATCAAAGTGTTGACAAGTGTAATACCAACTTAGAAAAAGTTAAAGAAGAAGTTAGGAGAACAAAGGAAAAATTAAAAAAATATGATCAGAAAGTATCGCAAATTGAACAATATGCGGCTGATAAAAGAGAGAAAGTTGAGAGACAGTATGAACTTCTTTATCAAAAGCAGCAAGAAGTTAAACAACTTGTACGACTTAGAATTGGCCAACTTAAATATGTATTCCCAATTACTAAAGTGGAACCTAAAATGTAAGCTTTGAGTTTTATTTTAAGAACTTAATCTGATAATTAAATTTTAGAGAAGAAGAAGCAGATTATGTTGAGGATATGATTAGTGCTATTGCAGAAGCGTCACAAACCACCTACATTAGAGATCGTTGGGAGTATGCAGACCTCTCAGGTGATTGTAAAGAAATGCAATATTCTATTGTGGAACCTTGTTTGCCAGGCTCAGGAAATTACTCTCTATACAATATTTGGGGTAAGACATCACCTTTTTAACATTGTTATTCAGAAGGTTATCTTTTCATGAAAGTGTGTAGTTTGAAATATTTACAAACTTCATAGATCTAGATGATAAGCTTTTAAAGAAAGTTAGTAAAACATCAAATACTGAAAAAAATCGGGTGTAAGGGGCCTTTGGAATTTAAAATCTGTTGGTAACTGCCTATTATGACAAAGCTTCTTTTTGAAAGTCTGGGGCTTAAACATTAATAAATGATAGTTATCAGCTGGTCGATACGTACAAATGTGCGATATAAAGAGAGTTTTAATAAAACGTTTTAAGTTGACATTGCTATTCTCATACTCATAACAAAATGTTTATCTGCCAGAATAGGGGTTGCCTAACTACGATCAGCTGATGAGTATAGTCCACTAAACTCGATGAGTATAGTCCACTAAACTCAAAAGTGTCATTGTTGACAGATTCTCATGAGTTCTAGAATGCCACATTTAATAAACAACAGAGCTACCAACCTATTTCAAATTCAAAAAATCTTGTAAGGTAGTTTTTATTCGGTGATATTATTTTTTCAAAAACTTGTTTTTATATGTTCATAAAATGTTGATAGGTAGAAAAGAATACAAACGCGGAATTTAGTTTGGCAAAAATCATTAAAGTGTCCTTCAAGCAAGAGACATTTTACTAACACTATATGATGAAGAACGAACAAATTAAAAATCAGATACCGATAAAAATCTGTTGAAGTGTTTAAAAATGAAGGATTTTCATTTGTCTTAAATAAAATAGAATGAATATTAAGTAGATATAATAGCATTTATAAATAACATAATAGCATTTAATAAAAATGATGTTCCCAATTGTTGTTTCCCGCTAAATAATTACTTTTACAGTTATTTTGAGACCAAAATTCGATCATTTTCAACATTGTTCTTTGTAAGTATTAATGCTTCATAACTACAAAGAAAAATGGATTCAAAACTCATAAATGATTGCCAAAGTTACAATGAGTCGAATTAGATTAGAATCACAAATTGAAAATTAACCAAAACCATTATCAGAGGAAACATGTAACGTGTAAACATGTAACTTACAAAAAGTACTGGGTGATTTTTTTTTGTCTTATTAGCAACAGATTCACAGTTAATCTGTCTGTTTTTTAAATATACCTGGTTGTATTAGACCAAAATATGTCTGCCGTTTGTTGAAAAATATAGATATTTGAAGGGAAACTGTAGCTACTGAGATTTTATACTTGTTCAATACCTTTGATTCACACATTTATGTTGCTTGACGTATTACTTCTTATTGTAGAATTGCAGGTTACACGTCCGCAGGTCCTTGTAAAAATTAATACATATTTTGTCTTTTAGTATCCAAAACTAAAGACGCAGTTCCCGTAAACCCAAATCCAGATCTTGTGGAACATAACCCAGCGTACAGCATTAGTGCGGCGCTTACTTACACCGCCCAACTTATAAATGTTCTGGCGTTTTATTTCAACGTTCGTCTACCATACAGGATGGTTTACAGGTAACAATTGTTTTTAGATAGAGTACAAGATGTGACTGATGTTTTGATGGTTTTCTAATTACAGCGATTTTTGTGGAAGTTCCATGGATGAAGCTCAGTTCACGCGAAGAGTAGCTAGACTTAACGCAAACGTGTTGTATTTATGTTTTTCTCAGAATATTGATTTGTCTCATTTGAGAGCTTGTGAAACAATACGCAATTTACTTAGATTGATGGATACCAGCAATCCACATTTGGGGAGGTATGTTTCTTAGTTTTTTCATAAATGTAGCAACAAAGACTTCCATCGCTAGTCTTTGGAGGTCATAGATTTATTGAAAAGAGACAAATATACAAATTACAAACTAAGTCCAAAAA
Organism: Cynaeus angustus; assembly: GCA_030157275.1. Lineage (NCBI taxonomy): Eukaryota > Metazoa > Arthropoda > Insecta > Coleoptera > Tenebrionidae > Cynaeus > Cynaeus angustus. The sequence continues at coordinate 20,996,559 of CM058058.1, forward strand.
TACTCCAAATAGTTCGTTCTAAGGACACACAGGGTTTTAGGTTTTTTTTTTTTTCAAAATTTACTACTTAGATAATAAATAAATTCGATCGTACCTTTATATACAATGCATTTCACGGCTCCTTCACTAATATTTAAAATCACAAAAACTTTAGTTTTGCTTCACAATATAGACACTAGATTTTGTATATCCTAAAATTATAAGTCGAGGCTTTGGATCTACTAAACGTATTTGGCCCATGTCATACTTTAAAAGTAAGAGCGTTAAATATTACACGTTGCTATCAAATTATTTGACCTTTTGTGTGTAATAATATAATATCAATGAACTTGGTAAAAAAAAATCATTCTTGTCACCTATAAAAAACGAAATATTATCAGCCTAATTATCTTTTATGTAAAAGCAATATCATTCCAAATAATGATGTTATTTTACTTACTTTATATCCTCTTTCTCTTCCAGACAAGGTCCTTTTGAAGTTGACGGTCGCAAAGTCGACTCTCTGGAAAAACCTTTAACCCGAGATCTGGAATTTAGCGGCGATAATACAGACTCAGACGAAGGAGATAGTTTCCACCGAGAATGGGAGACTGTAATTATAATCTCATGTCATATTACAATTACTGAACGTTAACATTTAGGTGCCCCATATTCCATGCTCAGACGTGCCCATCGCTACCCCTGTTGTTCAGTCTGCACAAATGATCACAACTCAACAAGCCACAAGCATGGCAGGAGGTCTCGTTACAAGTGCCGCAGCTAGCATTGCTTCAATGTGGCGAGGATTTACCGGAAGATAGTTTTTTTGTCCTCCATTATTAATTTTAAAAAAAGAGTTCATTTCCATTGCCAATATTGGTTGTAGTGTAATTTAGAATAAGTTAATAGTGATAATTTTGACAGTGAATCTTGATTGATTTAAATTTTTTATATTAACGACTGAAGATTTGACTGCATTTTAAATAGACTCTGTGTATTTCAAACATATTAAATTATTTTGTGACCAATGATAACCAACTTATAGTACATTGAGCCTTTTAAAATGTACTTAGTATGTGAATAACAAATACTTCCTGCTTTTGAAATCTGTAATTATAGCTAGTAGTACTGTAGTACTGTTTAGTTCCTGGTGTTATTTTCAGCCATAGGATCTCTCACGCATGTGACATTCAGAGTTTATTTCGCGAAAACAATTTCAGCCATTCTGACCTCAGCATTTGGAAAAACTGTGGCTAGACCACGGTTTTATAGGAAATACCCATTTCGTTTTCATGGAAAGATATGCACGGTAACTCTGAACCTCAGCGTTGCCAAACGAGAGTTTTACGTTTGGTGCGTTCATTTGTTGAGTTACCATGCTCATCTCAGTAAAGATATCTGTTGAAAAGTGAAACTTTTAACTTTAATAACTGGAAAGCTGATAATTGAAGTGCGGGCTGGACTAGAACTTAGCCCCGCTAGTTACGTACTCACGAAAAATGACACATGAAAAAGCAGTAAGCTTCATTCATAATCATAATATAGGAAACAAATTTTCTATTAAATTATATTTTTAAATTTGTATATCTGAACTTCGCGAAGGTTTTCTTCTTTTTTAAAAATTGGAATTACGAATGTTTTTATAAAGGCACTCTTGAATTGTAGAATAACATCAAACTGTAATATCTTACCCAAGTCACACAGCTCTGACTACTAAATTTCGTTTGCCCTACTTATTTCATCTTTGTATGAGAATTTGACGATTACTTTATGTACATTATCCTAGAATGTTTAAATTAGAAGTGTTTTATAATTAGAATCATAATCTCTTGTGATATATTTAAAAACAGTTGTACATTTTTACTATTACGTGTATGTTAAATCATATATTTTAAATAAATAGAAAACAATATTGTATTTATACAGTTTAATTAATAAGAAAAAGAAAAATCACATTTATAAAGAGATAATCTAATTTCACAATAACAAAGGTAAACTTACATTTACTGATCATAAATCATCAGTATCTAGACCAGCCCAGTTGGGATCATGTATACCATGAAGTGGACACTCAACAGGACACCGACCATTGCTCTATAAAAACAAATCAGATATTGCACAAAACTCACAATACCTACATGAAAAAGTCTGTGACTACGTTGTATTGCGTTACTCTTTTTTATTTTGAGTACCAAATTATACTGTATTTCCAATCTTTCAATGCACTGTTCACAAACTGTCTTTGGCAAATTGTCGTATTTCTCGATCTGAAATAAATCGACATAATTTGCGCACAAACACTACAAAAGGTAAACTCACTGTGATTGGTAACAACTTAATTTTCTGCATTAATTCTAGTTTTTTTGCCTTGCCACTATATAAATGAATGACCTTTTTTTTCTGTTCAGAGCATAACCTGCATATAAAACCAGTCATAACGGCCTTGCCGTAGCTTCCCATTTTTTTACGCCTTTGTGTAAAGCACGCACTATCTTTAACTATTTAAAGATTAATTAAAAATTTATCCACTGCATTCCGGCACTTTATAAAATACTTCATAAATAATTATGGATTCATCGCATGAAAAGGAAATAAATAACATCCGAACTGTCACTTCTGTCACTTACGTTTGTCATTTTTGACATTCTAGTGAAAAAATAAAATCCCCATGTTTAAATTGACATTTAAGAGACGCATCTTGTCGAAGCATGTTTGTATTTACTACTGGCTTCTCTAAAGATTTTTATTTAACTCTTTATGCATAGTGATTGATTAGTGTACTTTTTGTCTACAAAATGTCGTGTACACGAAATCAACCGCGATCAAGTCGAGGACGAATAATAAAAAAAGCTAAATGTGACTGTGGTTGTGAAAGTGATCCAAAAACAAACAATAATTTGAATTTTAGCCACAACTGTAGTAAGGGTAAAACAAGTCGACCGAAAAGTGTAAAAAAGGCTGGCCAAACTTCACTTCTGAAAAATGTTAATAGGGTTTCCAAGAAAACACAAGCAACACAGTCTGAAGAGAAGAAAAAACAAAAAACGTTATATGTGTTGGTAGAACGATTAACTAAAGAATCTTGTGGGAAGAAGAACGAAGAAAAGGATAATGAAAGTCTTGATAAGGCCCCGAAAGTACAAAGAAGATCTAGAAAAGGTGCTGCAAATGTTAATGTAAGCCCTGACAACAGTAAAACAGTAAAAGGAGCTTTTAACAAAACAAAAACAACAAACGACTGTGTTGGAGAGAAAGAAAAAGGAAAAACTACATGTGTGCCATTCGAATCTTCAACGCCCATCAAGAAATTAGGTGCCAGAAAAAATGTTAAAGTTACCACTGAACAACCAAACAAACTTAACACAAGAAATAAACATGTTGAAAGAGAGAGTCTGTCTAAAGCCTTCAATAAATTACGTTCCAGAAAAGGTGTTAAATATACTGAAAGCAGTTTAGAAGAGAGTAACTGTGGTAATACCCCAAATGTAAAAAAGATACCTATTTATAGGCAACAACTTAATGAAAAGAAACGAAAAAAACGTGATAAAGATGACTATGAATTTGATTCTGACACTGAAGATGATAGGAAACAGAAGAAAAAGAGAAATGATTCTGATATAGATGATGCTTCCCTTGAGAATTTCCTTAATAAAGCTGTTAAGAAGAAACACAAAAATGCAGCGACAGTTAAGAAACCAACAAGGAAGAAAAATGCAAAGAAAGCTCACATCATTATTGATGAAGTTTTCTTCAATCCTGAGACCAGGAAATTTGTTAATACTGTGAAAAAAAGTGTAATTAGTAAAGAAGCAGAAAAGAAAACTATCATCCCACCTAAACCAGTTATCTTACCTAGTAAGGAAAATGAAGTCAAAAACAGTATCCTTGAATTCAGAAGCAGTGATGAATCAACTACTACTATAAATTACAAATCTCCAAAAGTGAGGATCCTGAGTGATGTACATTTAACACCAAGAGATGAATTGTATCTAAATGTTGCCAGTCCTACCTCATTTAGGAATACCCAACCAAATGCCAACAGTACCATGATAAATAACAAAGTTTTAACTCCTTGGAGGTTCAATGATATTAACATCAGAAGAAATCCCCATTTTATCACTTTAAAGCAATCATCACTGCCATGTATTAACCAAGAAATGGTCTTGGATCATACTATTGTTGACAGATTAAATGAAACATCAAAATCCTTCAAGGAAAATTCTCTTGCCCCGGTAGATAAAAGCAGTATAAACAAACAACTTGTACAGGTGACACTAAACGACTACCTCGACTCCAATAAAGAAAATGAAGAAAATCACAACATTAGTCTATTTGATTATGATCAGTTTAGTCCAGTCAAGAATAGGAGCAAAGTTTACAACGTACTTGGTACTCCAAAACGTAAAGTCTTGGGTGAGAAGAATGAAAATCAAGTTGTTTCATCAACACTTGAAGAGCCTGTTTTTATAAACGCTAAGTCTCCTAAATCTCCAAAGAAAAATACAGAGAATGACATTGATCTGAATTTTGGTTTTGATACAGATGAAGAGGAAGTTGAAGGTGAAAAACCAAAAAGTGAATCTCGTAAACCGTTTAGAGTGTCTATGAATCTGAACGATAAAAAATATCAACCAAAACGAAAAGTACGTTTTCAGAAAAAAGCAGAATCGGTAGTTAATAGTGATGAAGAGAGCTCTGAAAGTGATGTTGATGATTTAAACAGTGAGAATGGACAGTTCCGGCTATTTGAAGACTTTGATACGACGAATGAATGTCTTCAGGTAGGTACTTTGTAGCGATTTTTTTTATTTGATTTTTAACTGCATTTTGTTTCTTCGCAATTGTTTAAAAATCCATAATTTCACAATTCGGTTTGTACACCAAAAAGCTTTTGTTACTTTAGGAATTGATGTTTTTTTTAGTGTTTTAATTAACTAGTTGATCAAAACAAAGATATTAAAAATTTTGACAAAAAATTGCCTACAATGTTTTCTGTTCAAATTTAGAAAAAATTGTTTTTTTTTTTTTGTATTTCTTTAAATTAATTATTTCTTGATAAAGTGTCATGGAGCCGGTCCACGAATGTCTGGAGACCAATAGATACATATTTATATTTTTAAGTATTCTATCTATAAAATTTGTCATTATTGTGTTTCTTCTTCTTACTCGCTTATAAGTTTTTAAATTTTTCTGTATTTTCTTTTTATTGTTTTGTGTTACCAGAAATTTTTTTAATCCAATTTTTTTGCCAACTTTTTTTGTTTGATTGAATTTTTTTGATTTTGCCCTAAGCAATTATTGTTCTGAATTATCTTCCCTTCACGTATTTTGTACAATTCTTAAAACGACAAACAAATTATTTCTTTGTTCTGTCTAAAAATATCACTTTTCTCGGTCTCGAAGACCATGAACTGCTCGACATTTAATTGTAACATTAATTTCCTCAAACAGTCAACTTTGCCAAACTTACTATTAACCAATTATAGTCGTAAAGTTGTCTTTGTATCTAAATATAATGACATGTGTTCACATTTAGCAGATGTGTCCACAAGCTTTATATTTTTATTTGGTTTGATTTACACAGTGACAACCTGACAACACCTAAGTGATACAATATTTTGGTTCATACACATTTTAAGCGAGAAAAGCTTTTTAAATTGTTAAATAAATTGGTCTAGCATTATCAATATAACTAGTATATAAAACATGTGTTTTAATCTCGTTTTGTTTTGATGTGCAGATAAAACAACGGAAGCGGAAGTTTGAAGGTGACCACAGAGATCTGCAAAAGCCGAAAAAACGTAAAGATGTGAGGACTAAGGAAGAGGTAAATATAGTTTTAGAATAAGAAAATATATGATATAAATATTTATTTCAGGAAGAAGAAGCTGAGAAGTGGGCTGCAGCTTTTAATTCCATGTGTGCAGAAGTTGAAGAGTTTCCGCTTGAAATTGAATGAAGTTACTTTGACTTTGCTTTAATGTATTTATTTATTTTGTTTTATTCTGTTTAATTATTAACTGTTATTTTATACTAAAGTAGTAGATATACATTGCTTTTCGACTTTATAACTTTTAAACTATATCATAAATATTTAATAAATTAATTTTACGAAAAAGTTTGTTAACTGAAATTTTATACCTCTTTACAACAATTTGTGTTCAAATAGTTAACAAAAAAATGTAACAAAAAATTATTCACTTTTGCATTGAATTCCTACTTCACTAAAAGTTTATTTTATGATTTTGTTTTCTTTGTTTATTTTTTTATAGAATTTTTATTTCTGTTAAAAAATAATCCAGTCTTTAGACATAAACAAAACTTCAGCGAGCATTGAATATTATTTGTTTATTATTATATTTTGTATATTATTTTATTCATCGCTACATTTATCAATATCATTTAGATAAAGAATTACACGAAAAGCAGTTTTAATACTTTTACACTTTGATCGGTTAATAAACTAAATCTAAAATAATAGACACCAAATCATTTTTTTCCAGGTGTTGTTTTTCTTCAGTTTGGAAATTCACAGCATTTGCAATTATTTTTTAAAGCATACTTAAACTTTTAAACTTGTCTTCTCGTCGTTTAGGCATGTGTTAAAAATAAAATATGCAATTTAATTGTCTGTCTCATGACGTCATGACTTTAAAACAATAAGGTATTTAATCACAATTATGTTAGAGAATTTAGCACAATCAGTTTTTATTGTGTGATGTTAATTAATGCAAATAAAATAATCTTTATGAAGACTAACTAATTCCGAATGCTGCTCATAAAACAATAGTCGCGAAAATTACCAATACCGGATGTAGCAAATTTTTATGAAACTATAAAGTAGGTCCGTATGTGACACAAAAACCAAAACAAATAGTTTATTTGGGTTGTTGAATGAATTTAGATAAATTCTGATTTATGTGTTAAACACAATTTTTTCAAATTCAATTCTGATTACTTCTGTTACTTTAACAATATATTTTATTTTAAAAGTTAAAGTTTGTCACAAAATGATAATTTCCATTTAAACAAAAAAGTTGAGCAAAGCTGAACACAAAAAGCACAGTAGAAGAACTGCATAAGAATGAGACTATAATGCCCGATTTGCAAACAAAGACAAGATGTACACAAATATTGGCTCAGTTTAATACACAAGAATTACAATTATCTATGCTGTTTTTCTTAGTAACAATACCTAATTTAGACTGTAAAAAAATCCTCATGACTTCTCTTAATTCTTATTAATAATTAACAATTAACGCAAATTCATTGTTTAATTTTACAATGCTTGCTATTCTTCATATTTAGTGTCGTACAAAATATGGTAGAAGCAAGTAATTGTAATTTTATAAAATAAAAATTAAGAAAAATGTCTTCTGATAGTGTACAAACTAACAATGAGGCTGCAGTGGAGAAAGATAAAGACTGGTTTCAAATTCTGGCAATAGTTTTAGGTAAAAATTTGAATGGTTATTAGTGTTTATAAATTACATATACTTACAGCATGTATATCAGCGATGACCACTGGGATGTTATATTCATGGTCTTCGCCTTCGATTCCTAAAATTGTGGCTGACAAAGTTAATTACAACATCACATTAGATGAAGCTTCATACTTCACAGTTCTACCTCCTATAGGAGCGATCCTCTCCTCGTTTCTTTTTGCAAAACTGAACGATTCTATTGGAAGAAAATACACACTATTGTTAATTGCGGTTCCTCACATAATTTCTTTAACAATTATATCAACGGCGACCTCCGTGTACCTTTTGTATATTTCCAGATTTATTACCGGATTTGGTGATGCTTGCTTATTTTCGTCTTTACCAGTATACGTAGGGGAGACAGCTACTCCAAAAATTCGAGGTTCTTGGGGTAATTTCATGACGTTTTTACATTTCATTGGACAATTATTAGTCAATATAATTGGAAGCTACACATCTGTTTCTATGACTGCCAACATTTGCTTAATTTTTCCAACATTCTTTGTTTGTACTTTTATCTTCATGCCTGAAACACCTTACTTTTACCTAATGAAAGGTCGAATTGAAGATGCACGAGAGTCATTACAAAAACTACGTCGAAGAAACAACGTCGACGAAGAATTACAGAAACTCAAAGCTGATGTTGAACGTCAAATGTCTGAATCTGGAAGTTGGATAGATCTGTTTACCATACAGAGTAACAGAAAAGCTATATATGCGGGTGTCTATTTAAGGGCGTCTCAAGAATTAGGGGGCACCTCCACCTTTGCTGTTTATGCGCAATATATATTTTTAAAATCAGGTGGCAACGTTGCTGCCAGTACTTCTTCTATCATCTTCATGGCTTTATGTGCCATTCTGAATCTGTGTGCAGCGTTTACACTTGACAAAGTTGGACGTCGCAGATCTTACTTTTTATCATCATTATTCTGTGGTTGCGTGCTGATGTGCGAAGCAATTTATTTTGCTCTTGAACAATTCTGTTCTCAGGAAATCAACGTGAAACTTGTTAACTGGATACCATTATCAGGAATGATTCTTTTTGTTATAGTTTATTCTTTTGGTCTTGGTATAGTTCCTACATTAATGTTAGGAGAGTTGTTTTCAGCCAGTGTTAAAGGAAAGGGTCTGATTTTGTTAAATATCGTGTTTGGAATTTTAGTGAGTACTGTCACTAAGCTTTTTCATGTGCTGGACACTACATTTGGGTTATTTGCACCGTTTTTATTTTTTTCAGTTAGTTGTTTTATTTCATCTGGACTAGCTTTATATTTTGTACCAGAAACTAAGGGAAAAAGTTTAGAAGAAATTCAGCAATCTTTAAAACAAAATAAAACTAAAGCAAAAGAAAAGTGTTAAATGGAGACCTACTTGTCCACAGTCTAGTATTAATAAATAAAAGAATTTATAGATTTTTATTTATGCGAATATGTCTATGACCAAAATTTTAGAATAAACGGAGCTAATATTGCTTGTTTCTGACTATAGCTCCAAAAACTGCTTGATTTAAATTAGTCCTAGGCTGCGATTATATTTATCGTATGCAAATTTGCAGAATTTGACAGCAATTCAAATTAATTTTTCTTACGTTTACATATGGTGGGGAACAAGCTTCTAAAGGTAAATTTTTTAAATCTAAAAATCTAAGTCACTAACTAATAGTCCGCAAGCTTGAGAACTTAAGAATCTTATTGCTCGAAGAGTGTCTTAAAGTGTGAGGAACCAAAAATCTGCGAGCGAATATGGAAATTTGAGACCCTGGGAACTAAGGAAATAGCACTTCTAAATGGTCTATGCTGTCCAGCAGAAGCATTATTGTGCATAAAAACGTAAATTGCACCATGAAGCGGAATAACAGGCTGTTCTCAAATTGTTACTTATGTAATTTAAGATGGTTCTACAAGCTTTCGAACAAAAATTTTCTCGTACAATGCGCAAAGTTGGTACTCGTAATTCTCAAAAAACTTCAACTTTTCGTTGCCGTAGAAAATAAGAGAAAATAACTTTTATCACAGAAAAAAATTACAAATTTATCAAACAATCGAAAACTTATCCAATATTGACAAGTGTTTAGTAAAACCACAAAATGAGACTATTGACAATAACATGAAAAAATTATTGTTCTTGAACATTATCCAACTATATGACAATATCTAACAGAATCAACTAAGTTTGTTTTAAGTCATGTTTTCTTTACTCATACTTTTTTATTTCTTGGGCACTCTTGCTATCTTTATCCAAGGTTTTGTGACGTGGTCATCTTGAGCTCTTTTAGAAAGACCCATGAGATTAAACTGGCAAAATGACATAATTGGGATTACAGAGTGTACGTTCTAAACTTCTAATCCATTTTCTCCAGAGTGGTCCTAAAATTTGAATTTTTTTATCGAAGTCCAACATTCTGAAATCCAGCTGGCTCTGCGGCTTACTCTGCAATTTTAAATTTTTTTTTACTTCTTCAATATTGTCTCAAGTAACGTCTTATTGTTTTATTAGTAAACTTATGAGGGTTTCTACGACCCACGACGCTATGCTAAAACTAATTATGTATTCCCACATAAAATTTAGTGGGCAAAATATTTCCAACAATTGTATTTATAATTGTCGGCAATCAATAGTTATAAGCTCATTGTCACTACATAATTCAATTAAACCGCAACATCCACTTCTTATTAGTTTTTAGTAATAACTTTATTTGCATTCATATTTGAACTACTTTATTTATTATAAATCCTATAACTACTTTATTAGAACATTATTATTTAAAATTAAAATTAAAATTTATTTTTAAAATCAAAATTTTGCGAAAAAGCAGAAAGAAAAAGATCTTTTGAAGAGGTATAGCTTTTTTCATTCTCTACTCTCCGTTTTGCGCAACTTTTTTTCCAACATGTAATCTCTTTATTAAACTGACAAATAGAAACATCTACATCCTTAAACAATATAAACATATTTTTCCGTTACAGAAATTGTTTTTATTTTGTTTTTTTGATTTGCATAACTAATTGAATTCTAGACATAATATTATCACAACTTCATTCACATCCTAATTGTTAGGAATTTACATTGTCTAAAAAATTTTTATTACACCTAAGTAACGAAGCCAAAGTTAAATTTGTTTTTTGTTTTTTAATTTGTTTTTGTAGCAAAACTACTTACTAAAATTGTTTTTTTTTGTGATATTAAACCGTTACACATTTTTAAATTTTGTAAATAATAAAGTTTAAATTAAACGCAAAACGATATGGTTAGCGCCATCTACAGCAGGAAAAACATCGCATATCGCACGCGACCCTGTTTCAGTCGATAATACAGCTTGGATTTTTACCTGTCGGTTTCATTGACACACACGCTGTGATTGCCTTGTTGCCTTGGCAATTGTGTTGTGTTTATTTGTTTGTGACAGCGTTTTATGTGGTAGGTAAAATATCTTGATATTTATTAAATGATGTAAGTAGAGCACGGATCGTTCCGTGTGTGAGCATAGAACGGCTCGTCTGATAGGTAAAATGCATTCGTTCGTCAAATTTAATCGTGATAAAAAGAACCCAACAATTTTACGTGTCGCTCAGCATTTAATACTAATTGTTTACTTAATTTAACGTTTTTTGTCTCAGAATAACGATTGTTATGCTTTGTAAATTTGATTATTTAATTTATATCGCATTAAATAGTTTTGTCGTACCCGACACTGACTGAGCAAAAACTAACTGATAACAGGTGGGTAGTTTTTACCGCTCTCACCCCGAAAATTCCCGTGCTCTAGTTTAATTAAATATACCGGGTGACTATTAATGATTGAAGCAAATTTAGTGTTGACAGCTCTGAGAAATTGGTCACTCTCGTCCTTGATAAATGTGATCTTCTCCTTAATGTTCTAGGTTAGAGTTAGCGTTTTAGAACTGATTATTGTGAATAATCGAATAATCGACATTGCAAATAGGAATTGTTAACAATGTCGAATAATGATGCAAATAATATTTACTAACGTGAATTAAAAGTAATTTAAATGTAATGTAAAAAAACGGTTCATGGCAATGCTCAAATGTTGGCCTCTTCGTCCTCGTGTAAGTAACACTCTCGAGGTAAATGATATTCAAAACTCTGTGATTCTGAAAAATTACAGAATCGTGCTGGAAATAGCCATTTGTTAACAATTTGATTTACATTTTGTAGAACGTCCGAAGTACCAACCGTGGGATTGATGAGTTGATGACCAATAATTTCCTACATTACCAGTGTTTAAAAACCGTTCAATTATCATTTATGCTGTGATTGGAAAAGGAGAGGGTATCAATTTATTCTCCGGAGATATTTTTGACAAACTGGTTGCACGTCATCTGCTGTGAATATGTCCACTAACCACTTTTATTTTGCAGTGGGATTAAAAAAAAAAGTCATTACAATAGGTGCATTGTGCTCAGAAGTAATTTATAGTGAGGTGCATTGTGTTCAGAAGTAATTTATAGTGAAAACCATTTTTGAACATAAACTGTCATAATGACAACTGAGTTTTATTTGACGTTTTGTTTGAAATTTTTGAATTTGAACATTAGGATGCCAACATAAAAATGAAAAAATATTGCCAACTTAATAGAAAAATTTTCAATCATTAAAAGTCACTCGGTATTTCGCCTGTTTTCCGTTCATTTTCAACGGTTGTGTCGAACAGCCTGACCCATACTTTAAAGGCTAATAAACTTAGCCTTTCAAAAAAAATGAATGTTTAATTAGTAGTCTAATTAATTTATAGTTTCAATCACGGAACTAATAATGACAATTTTTTAACAGTTATTTAAAAATAATTTGCTAAATTTTTAATTTAGAATATCAAAGATGCGTTTTCTGTTTACGTTGTCATCATTGTTAATTTATTAACTTGTTGAATAAGACGCGAAAACTTTTTTCGAAATTTTGGATATTCTTCATTGAATATATTTAAATTCCTGAATACAGTACTTTCCATTTAATTTACAATTTTTGAATCTTTTCATTTTCATATTTTTCGTATATCTTTCAAATATTTTCAGAGTTCTTTTTTTTTGCGTCATCGATGTTTGATGATATTACTTTTCAATTCATTTATTTTATTATTAGCGGACTCTAGTTCACAATCAGTCAGAATTAATTGTTCATTGAATAAATTAGCTGCTTTTCTTGCAATATATATAATATATATATATATATATATATATATATATATATATATATATATATGCTTTATGATCTGCATTATCGAACATTTTTTAAATTTTTTATTTTTTCTCTTGTTCCCAATTATTCCGATTTGTTCCCTTTTGTTCCGGATTGCTCCTGTTTTTTCTCATTTGTTCTCGTTTTACATGCAATCCTAATTCCAATTGAATTTAGTCCCATATTAAGGGAATTTCTGGAAATACTTTTAGATTTGCAAAAAATCGATCTTTGTTAGTTTTTTATTTACGGTCGAATTGAGATATTCGATAGCAAAATTCAAAAACGATTTCTCATTTGAGTTACTTTAGTATATTTAGTTTTTTATCTTGAGCAAATGATTTGTAACTATTTTTAAATTGCTGAAGTTCAGATGGTTATCTGATTTTTAGTGGTGTATAATATTCTGCTATAATTTTGTTCTCCTCCATAGCAGGCGTATTTTTTGATTTATTACAAAAAAAAATATATTAGATATGTAAATTCTAAATGTAAAATTATTTTTTTAGAAAGAATAGAAAATCGGTTGTTTTAAACAATGTCAGTAATTTCTTACTGACTCTACAACTATTACTATCTAATTGCTCCTAATATTTACTAAACATCTAGGGAAGAATAGTTTATGAAAATAATTAATAGGCAAGCTAGAAAGGACAATGATGTCTAGTGAATAAATGAAAATAAATAAAAATCCAACTTTAATTGTAAAGACAAAGCGAATTAGTATTAAGTTATTTACTGTTAGGGCTCGCAGAGAACAACTCGGGAACTTGTGGAGATTTTCACAGTGATTCGAGGTAACGTTTAACAAATTTATATTTCGGAACAGTAATTACCAATAATACAGTCTGGACATCGACTTTATATTGCTTGTGGACTTATTGCTTATTATTCTACACTTCTAATATGAACACAGTATTTATATGACGGCGATAACAATAGTCATGATAAGAGTACAAAGAGGAAAATTCGAGAGTGAGAATGGAATTTTGTAATGAACATGAAATTCATAGAAATCTTCGGTCAACATCAATATGTGTAATGTAACTGTCGATAATAAGGTGATAAGTTGTAGCTAACAATAATTATAATTACATAAAATAATTGTACATAATAAGCCAATACATAAGTTGGTACATAACATTACTACCGTACATTAATACTTCGTTAAAGATAAAGATGTTTGAAATATATATTTTCTTGGCTGTTTAGATTTGGATTTGGATTTTAAGGCTCTGAAGTACCTGAGAAAAATTTTTGTTTTCTGATGATTTTTCAAGTTTACAAAATATGCAACCAGTAAAGCTTTACCCCCTCTGACAGGTGTAACTAATTTGCTTACAAAGAATTACCGAAGCAGGTAAAGTAGAGTCTTGAACATGTTTGTGCACAAATTAATTTTAATATTATTGCATTAATTGTAGTTATAACACAGTATATACACTAGATTATAGCTCCATAAGAAATACATGTGATCCTTATCAACACAGGAATGCGACGGTTAAGGTAGGCAGTCGATAAAGGACGCTTTCGCAAATCAGCCGGAGTGTCATACCCCTGGTTATAATAAGTTACAACGATTTTGTTTATTGATCGATTACAATGAATTTTATATTATATTGTACCTACTAGGTATATTTTATTGGAAAAATACAATTATTTAAAAGTCAATAAGTTTGTATTATGTTGTACTAGTTATATACGTATTGTATTTTCTTGGAAGAATACAATTATTCAGGAGTCATTTAAAACACAATAGGTAGAGATTTAAATCTTTACTTACAACGTTTTTAGGAGCATAATAATATGTTGAAAAGGATTATTTATTTATTTTCCAAAAATGAACTGAAAACTAAAATGGTAGGTAGTTAGGTACTAGGTACATCTTGAATTATGGTAGAGAGGGAAATTGTAAAATTGTGTATAGACAACGAAATTTTTTTTATTGAGTTATTTCTTTTTTGACGAAAGAGTTGACTTTTGTCTTTAGAATTGTCCTTATTCTGATAGTGACAAGTAATATAAGTTTCTTTGTGATCATATGATACCCATTTAGTTAGTGTGCATGGTGCAACGATAATAGACGTTATAAAGTGATTATTGGTTTAATAACTCTAATGTTTTTCTTATTCTTATACATTTTGAATTGTTAAATTTTTTAAACAATTTAAAATAATGACAAACAATAGTAAACTAGGTCTAGCTAAGAAACACAAAAGTCGAAAACAATGAATACGAAACTTTTGGAAAAAGGAAAGAGAAAGTTCTAAATTTGACAATGCAAAAAACGATACAATTAATTATTGTGCACTATAGACACTATAGACAGTAAAGTATTTATTAGTGAAAAGAAAAAAAATTGTACCTAATGGTCGCAAGATTAGTGATATAGGTCATTCGTTGTCAGCATTAAAAAACATAAACCATAAGCCTTGCGGTTTTACGGATCTGCATTTTTAAATTGTCTTAACAAATGGTGTGAAATTTAGATCAAATAAAATTACCGTTAAAAAAAAAAAACGAAAGATCTCATGCAATCTCATCTGTTGATATCCTGTACAAGGAGATATAGATTCGCTAAGGCTTGACAAATAGTAGATTTTTTTAACCAGTAAAACTAACAGAGGTCTCTTTATTTATTTTCTTGTTTTCAGTGTATGGTGCAAGCTATTGATGGAAAATGGATGAACAACTCCTCAGTCTATTAAATCAACACAAAATGCCCTGTCCTCGGCACTGGCCGACAGTGATTCAACCAATTAAGAACGAAACACTTATTGAAAATTGTACTCGCTTCTTTTCTGAATACCTGCCCTCTATAGGGGGACCCCATTATAAATCAACTATGTTGGACCAGCCAATAACCAAAGAAAACCATTCTGTCAATGGGTAATCTTCTTTAGTCACACTCTCCTCATAGAGACAGACTTATATGGAAAGATTGTTCAACATATAAATGAAAATAAACCCAGGAACACCCAAGTGAAAGCATCGGCGCAAAATAAACATGATTTTTTTGCGGCGTATACTGTGTGTTGTCAATGCAAGCGTTGGGATTTTCATGATGATGACGAAACCAATTTGGTGATTTTCTGGAAAATTAAATTAGAATTGTAAATGCATTTGGTGATTTTTTAAAACAAGATATTATATTTATATTTTTGCATGTGCTAATTCAACCGTTTTGTTTGTGTGAAATAGGCACTATAATACCACTAAAAAAATAGAAAACGTTGTATTCTACTTATTTTATAATAAATTAGTTGTTTTTTTTCTGTTGAAAGTTTTTCTTTTGCAATTACAATTATTAACAATAACACCGAGGACATTAAGTAATTTTAAAATTATCGCTGCGTAGACATAGCCATGTTTGTTAAGGTTTTAAGTTTTTAAGGATTGTAGAGCGCTTTTAATTGTTTTTCATTGATTTCTGTACGCGCCAATTGCATCTGGTTCATAAATAAATGGATTTGTATGTGTTTTGAAAAAGAATACAGTTTTAACGTCTCTTTTGGTCAGTTTTATTTATATTTTTGCTTGTGCCAAATGCAATGATTTAGAAGTAAAAAGCCATTTTGGGTTGTCTAAAACCTATCGATTTTAATAGTTTTCAATTGTTTATTAATAGTTTGTTTCTAGGTCTTTATGAAAATTATAATTAATTATTGTAATAAGTTCTAAATAACATTTTATATCGTTTATTCACATAAATGTTCAACTTACAACTACATATTTTTATGTGGTTCGTTAATAACAACTATTGACCGCTGAATATGTGTCTTCGTTTGAGGCAGTTTTACGGAGATTAATCCGTCACGTTCCTCAATGTCCGATTATACAGCTCTAATCGTCTAGCTAGATCCGTCAGCTATTCTTAATATCATTCCAACCTAAAACATAAATAAATGGTATGTTTATTTAATGTACAAATATAAAAGTGAATTAGTCACCTTATGTGTGAGAAATTTTTCCTCTGGAGCTTCATGTAGAAACACAAAAAACGCCAGCACAGATTTCTCGGAAATATTTGTTTTTCCTGGTGCACCAATCTTTAAAAAAAATTGTAAGTGTATATTCGTAGCGTTCCCTGGACTTGTCGGGAATAAGAGCGGAACGACCAATATTCTAAACCATCAACTTCACTTTTGGAATCACTTAATTCATTAATTTTCAATACTTTCATCAGTGCGTTCTTGAAAAAAACTGCAATGGCTACCTTTATTTACAAATACTATAACAACCTGATATGCAGGCTAATAATTTTTATGAATTTGTATTTTATTTTAAATGGTTTTAATCGCAAAAAAAACACCATAAGCATCACGCACGTTAAGGACAGTTTACTGATCTTGATACTTAATATACTAGTAATTCCCAAACATTCTGGTCCAGAAATAATTTCATTTTGTAATGTTTAAAAAGAACGGATTTTGTAAGTTTTTTTTTTTTGGTTGCTTTTAATGTAATTATGTTTTGTTTTGTTTTCCCATGTGCTCATTTTTTGATGGTCTATTGATGTTCGAGTATTTTTGCGCGGATAAAAAAATATAATTTTTGAAGGATTTTATGTCTTTTTCGATTATTTACTTTTGGGAAAACAAATTTTTAGAATTCTGTCTTGTTTTGTAAGGAGCCAAATATACCCCTTTGATTTAGTGTTGTTTTTCCATTTTAGAGTGTCTGAAAACACGGTATGTTGTATTTTTTTGAGAGTGCTCTTGAGATAATTTTGCATAATTTTGGGTGATTTTCAACGGTTTTTTCATGACCCAATTTTTGTCTACGAATATTTTAGTACTTTTGGGTTGCACAAAAATTCATGCTTTCTGAAGGTTTTAGGTCTTTCAGATGATTACTTTTGGGATAACAGCTGAATTTTTAGGGTTCTACCTTGTTTTTTTGAAGACGCCACATGCTCTGTCCAGAAGTAAAAAGGCATTTTGGGGTGCTTAAAAACAAGACATTTTTAAGTTTATTAGATCTTTTTCGGTTGTTTACTCTTGGGAAAACAGCTAAATTTGTGGGGTTCTACCCTTTTTTTGTGTGCCCAATTTTTGGTGGTTACACATATTTGGGTTCTTTTGGGGTGGATAAAAATTAATGCTTTTTGAGAGGTTTTAGGCCTTTTTCGGTTGTTTGCTTTTGGGCAAACAGCTAAATTTGTAAGATTCTGCTTTGTTTTTTAAGACGCCAAATGTCCTGTCCCAGAAATAAGACTTTACATCCTACTTATGCACCTGGTTAAACAGAAACTTTCCACAAAAATTGATAGGAAGGAATGGTCTTGTGTTCTGGCCTCCCCGTGCTTCAGACCTTAACTTATGCGACTATTTTTTGTGGGGTCATCTAGCAGCTAGTATATGCTACACCTTTCCACATGTACTACGGAGCAGCCAATTGACATAATTCAGGAACCTGCAGCAGAGATTAGAACTGATCGGTATGATTCGTAGTAATTAAAATTTCTTAATTCGGAGGCCGCCCTTTTAAAAACTTGCTGTAGAACTAAATTGTTATTATGTACTTATTGTCCTTGTTGTGTAACTATTTGTATGTTTTTACCTGCCTAATGTTTTGTTCTAAAAACTATTATTTTCAAAGAAATTGACTTTTATCTGTTTTGAAATCAATCTGACGTTTTCAAAATAATCTCAACTTTCAATATTTGTCAAATTGAGTTGCTAGAGTTGAGTAAATGAATGAAATTACCTTTTTTTCTGTTGCTAATGGTGTAGAAAGTCCATGGAGTGGGGTTAATTTTTCCCTGTTAGCTTTTGATTTAAAAATTGGTTTCACTTCCAAAATAGCGTAGAATTATTTTGTGCGTGCATTTATAAAACACCGTCTAAAAAAAAAGTTATGGTTTTAACTGGTAAACCATAAGCTGTCCGAAAGTAATTTATATTAGACATTTTTTTACCTAATTTGAGACAAGGATTATCTGATGTCCACAGTCGCCATAGTAGCTTTTCTTGGTTTTATGTTAATACTAATAAGGGTAGAAAAATTAGGTATTATAAATTACTTTGGAGGCTACTTATGGTGTACCAGTCAACACAATAAATCTTGTTAGAAAATATAATATTAATTAATTTCTCAGTTGGAGATGTTTTAATTCATATTTCAATTTCATTTTAATGTTTTTCACTATAAAAAGAACAAGGGAGATTAAGTTTACCTCCACTTTATTGCTTTTGATTTTTGATTACAACAAAGTTATAACGTGTTGCCCCTCCCACTTCTATGATTACAAAAATAAAAAAATAATAAACAAGCTTATCCGCCTCTTCCAGTTACTCCACTTTTCCCTAGTTACCTATGTATTTATGGCGTGACTCCGTCTTAATAAAATTTATAGGCAATACGAAGTTTTTAGTTTCTTTGTGTTCACACTGCTGACATGTTTTATTTGTTGTAACACACGTGTTGCAGTAGCGTGCACTTGCAGTAGTGGTTCTATTATCATCATGTGGTATTTTCTTTGTTTAAATGAACAATGAATTTGTTAAATTAGTTCAGAAAGCAATTTTAAAGATTGTGCAAAATTTTAATTATTCCAATAGTAGTTCACAGGTGTTAAATTAACATTTATTGTACTACGTTTTTTCTTCTTGTTTAACTTTTGATATAATTAGGTACTATAAAAATACTAATATAAGCACTTGTGTTTTCCCTACACACTTTTTGACAACAACGCTACCATTATCAGAGCGATGGTTATCGAACCTATGTTGTAATTTTAAGCAGTCATTGCTCTGATTAAAAAAACATATTTTTTAGACGTGTAGCAAATATAAGTTTGTTGACTACGTGAAGTGAAAATAAATAATAGTATTCAATAATCACTTTAAATAAAAAGAAATATTAATGAAGAACATTTCTTATTATTTATCTTTTATGGTCAAAAAATTTATTTCCACGTTAGGGGCTTAGTGGTATGTAAGATTTTAAGTAACCTGTACAACCGAACCTGCTTGCTCACTTAATTACCTACCTGTCAACACAAAGAAGGGGAAATTACGATAATCCTAGCATTATCTGCGCCACTGTCGTACTTTACTTACAATGAAAGGTAATAAAAATAAGAGTTGTTAACTATAGTAAGTAATATGGTAATAAGTTAAGTAACCATATTATGTGTTGTGTAGTGGCCTACATTAGTTTTTAGATGAAAGTTAAATTAATCGTTTATCTCGAAATCTAGTCCTACAGCTAAAAAAAGCTTCCCATTACTATTAGGGAATTTTGAAGTTTTGGTATTATTTTCGATATAAAGTGCAAACCGATTTTAGGTAATGATAGGAATATGAAAATATAGAGGTGGTCTAAGTGAGCTTGTGTAAACCATCCAATAAAAATGTGAATTAAAATGACATTTTCACTTTAAATTGGAATGTTTATACTTTTTATCAAAGATCAAGATAAAATTAGGTATGGGAAGTCATTTTTTTTTCTAACTTGGAGAAGAAATTTTTAATTTCGAAATATGTGGGAACCAAACAGAGTAACGTGTAAACTTAAGACTCTAAGTAACTTGGAGTTACGCTAAGCAACTTAAAATCTTGAATGAGAGTTTAAATAATTCTAAAAATCTATGAAAATAAAAATCTGAACACCTTGAAGCTTCAGATTATAGGAATTTTAGAGCTAAAAATATAAAAATTTAAAATTTAATAAACCTAAAAGCTGAACAACTGAGAGACCGTGAGGTTGGGAAATTGAGAACTTGAGAACTGAGAGTTCAAAGAGTTTTAGAAGTCTCTAAAACTTGAAGTACTGAAAACAAATGAAATTTATAGCAATTTGAGAAATTTAGACCCTGAAAAACGTAAACTAAGAATTTAGTGCGTTATTTTTCTATAATATAAAACAATTGATAGGTCAATTTGTTTTGTAGAAAGATGGAAATGTGCGCAAATTCAATTGGGAATTTGTTAAAGGTTGTTGGGGTCTTTTGAAAATTCAAAATTTTTTGGAAAATTTCTGATAGGTAATCTTTTTTTTTTTTAATTTTAGTGAAAATATAAAAAGGTCCAAAATATTAATTTTATTTTATTGTTTGAACATACAAAACATTTGGAATCTGAAACTTTAGCTTTGAAATTTGAAAACATTACAATTAGAGAGATAAAACTCAAACAACTGAAGAAGAAACAATATATTTTTTTTAATTTGGCGAAATGGGGATGAGTTTTGGAGGTGTGGGGCCATTTTTATGAAGCTGAAATTTTCTATAGATTTAATGTGACCATTTCGTGCTGGCCAATTTCAAGATATTCGGACAAAAAATCATCAAGAATTTGAGATAGATGTTATATTGATTTTGCAATTTTTAGATACAATGCGTTGTATCCAAAATTTTTAGATACAACAGTGTATCCACTTCGAAATATTATAAGTACCCTTGTATGTATAATATATTTTCTTAATTTGACTCATATCTTTACAGTTTACTAATGTGCTATTTATAGTTTTTATTATTCTGCCTTTAAATAGGTAACGGTTTGTTTGGCTTCCATTGAAACATTCCTCTCAAATCTTAAAACTTTTAATTAAACATTAAAAATGCAAAAACAATGCAACAACAACATGAGTCATCGTTTATCAAAGGTTGTGGTTTCGTGCTTCCGGTGTGAGGCAGATGTTGATTATCACCTAAAAAATAAAAATATAAAGCAAGTTACATCTACTCAAATAAAATGTCATATTTCAACAAATCAGAACCATCCCACTATCCAGTATGAGTCATCCTTCTTCGAAACGCAACATTAAGCCAGGTTAAAACTAATTCTATTCGTGGAACTCCGCTATAAATCGTATCATTCCGCTTCTTGTACGATTTCGATTGGTCAACCGCTCTTTAGTCATCAGGATATTTTTAGTTCTGACATCAGAGTCAGTGGTTCTGAGAAAGGGTTTCCCTTCGTGGCGTGAGTCATCCGGTGGTCGTGTTTTTCTTATGGTTCGTTTGTTCTCTTGGCAAAATCGGCGAGTTGACGACGTAACAAGTGTTTGTTTACCGGTTGGAGTTGTCAGAAACGGCAGTAAATGTTCTGATTTGGAGAAAACACAGCAGCTGTTGTTACATACAATCAAGGTTATTACTTTCGCTATCGGAACACACGGTGTGATAACAACAAAGTTCATTCATTGACAAAATGAAGCTAGAACTTAGTGATGGAATGTCCAATAATTCGGACTTTTCGAACGACAGTCAGAATTCACAAATGTCTAGTACGGACTTTATAACAACCATGGGCAACGGAGTTCTTGTGACGCCCACGACCACGGTGAGTACCTGTAAAAGAAATCGGTTAAATTTGCCACTATTGCCTTTAATGGAATCTTATCGGACCATATGGTTTGTATTAATTATTACTTTTGACTTTTGGCCTTCGTTTGCTAGTTTATAGCCTGGTTTTCACAATGTTTTGACATTTAATGTTTCAATTCTTTAAGATAACCGAATCGCAACAATTGATTGGGATTTCATAATATACGTAAAACACAATAACCATCAACAATCAATGAACTTTCATTTCGCTTATGCAAGGAAAAATCCAGTTGCTTGCTGTCAAACTGATTAATGCGTTTATCATTGTTCTAACCTCACAATGTTTGTAGGAATCTAAGCTCTTCACGCTCGAAAACAAACATATTTTATGTTGAATAACACGCTATAATAATAAACAAACATTAAGCATTCATTGTTTTGGAAAAAATACAGGACCTTATAAAAACATGAAAATTTATTAGGTTTTTAGAAATGGTTATACGACGTAACGTAAACCTTTGTTACATGTTGTCTATTAACCAGTATTTAACGTCAACTGTCAAAAAGTCGCGTTGAGATATATTTGAAATTCCAAAATTACTTGGTCGCCGTTTTTTCGATAATATATTTATTTAAATTTTGAAATAGAAAGCGACTGAATTTTTGACTTTGTACTTTTACACTTTTAAACAACAATACGTCTAGACAAATAAAAAATAAACAATTGTAGATATTAATTAACTAGTTTTTATTTTTGTTATGTTAAATATTAGTAACTTATAAAACTGATAATGGAGGAGATTATGGCACGATTAATTAAATTTTATTGTACGAACCTGTTGGAGAGGTTGGAGAGAATGATAAAGATAAAAAAGCAATATTAAGTCGGCATAAAAATAATAGAATAGGCAGTAGGTGCTCAAAAGTTGGAGTAGTTTAGACACGTTTATTTTTTTTTTTATAGTTATGACGTATGTTGCAATCGCTGTTGTATCATTCAAGAGATTGTCTTCTGATAAAATGAACTTTTTGATAAATTTCCTTTTTTCCCACATATATGTATTGTATTAAAAAATAATTCCATTCATAAATTATTAGTAGTTTTAGCAACCAAGGTAACTATGTGACGTCAGTAAATTATGACTCACCAAACTTTTTACGTCATAAGTAAATTTAGAAATATACTGTTCCTCAAATTTCCTATTAAAAATATAAGGTTGCTGTTAAAAAAATCTATTAATGCCATACTTCAAAAAATTAAAACACGAATAAACTTAAAAGTTTGATTTATATTAAATAGAATTGGGTTAATTGATTTTCAAACTACCAAGCGTACAGGTTGTTTACAAACAAGCGTATTTCTTCTGTTGTTATTTGTTTTGTGTTTCTTCTGTTACAATTTTTTCATTACATTTTGTTGCCAGTGTAATTATTTTCGTATTTTTTGAAATCAGTTCATCGTCTTTGTTGACAATGGGCTGCTGAGAATATGCAATTAGCTATCTGCAACATGAGTATTGACTTAATTTTTCTTTAACATTCTTTTCATGTGCATCTTAATTGGGTCAGCAAATATCTGCTGTAATTGTTTCATGTTCTAAGTTGTTACTTAATTCTTTTTTAGTTATGAAATCTGTTAAATTTAATGATTAAATTAACTGGCCGATTTCAAGTTAGCCAATATTTTGACTTTTATTATGATAACACAGCTTTGATTTACAGTACCACAAGTCAGTTTGATCTCAGTCTGTAAGACGTCATTTTATTCAGTTTAAAATACCATAAGAATAGTGTAAATTTGTGAATCAAAATCTGGGAAATACTATACAACAATAAAATCTTTTTCTATCAAAAAAAAACTTTGTTATCGGTGACTTATATAAAATTGTGGATTGTGTGGGACACTATAATTGGGGTTTTCTGACGTTATAAGAAGCGACATCCATCAAATATCACATCCTTTAGTGTGATAAAATTGCCAAGTTATTATTAATATTTAGGCTAAAGAAAATTGTCATCTTGCAGCTACGGTCTTAATAATTTGATTAATATTTTTAGAAAATGTAAGGCACCAGTTTGGATAATTAAGTTTTGAGGCATTTTTTTCTGATACTGTCATCTTAATATTTAAATTGTTCAACTCTTGGGTACGGCATTTGCTTTAGAACAGCTGGAAGTATAGGAATTTAACCTGGACGTTCGAGAGAAATTGCGCATTAAATATTCAATTGCAGCTAAGAATTACAAAGTATTTAAATAAAAATAAAAAATCCAAGAGTTGGTTATCATGATTACCAAGACTTATTGACAGGTCCTCTTTTCGTTCTATCCATGGTAACATAAACAAACATTTAACGATATGGTATGCGATAAAAATGTTTAATTGTCATATAATAACTAGTGCTGAAATCGTTGGTGGGAAGTAAACAGTTCCAGTAAATTATTGTTTTTCCAAGAACTTGTCGTGTTTCAGAGCAATTACCATGTCTTTACTATCCAAAAATTGACCTAATGCACTTATTTTTATTAAGCGACATGTTTTATGTTGCAGAGTATATTAATATAAATCTAATGGCTAATTTCCGTTGTAATTCCGCTTGTAAGAGTATTCTCCGAATTTGATTCATTTGTTTGTAATAAAATTTAAATGCTCTTATATTTAACGAATCATCATCATAAATGCAAGCCAAACTGAGTGCGCTCGAAAAATCTTAATTTAAAAGAATTGGACAATTTGTTTTTAACAGTTTTTCTAATATCAAGCTTTATATTTACAGTGATGGAGTATTTAAACTTTGGTTCTGAAGTTTGTTAAATTTAGAACGTATCATTGTGAGCCACATTTTAGGACATTGCCACAACCGAAAGAGATGAAATGAAGTGAATTTGTTACAAGGCAATAGATTGTAAAACAATGAAGTAAGCGACATATTTAAAATGTTCGTGTAGCAACAACTAAGGAATCTAAAATCTAATAAACCCCTTTTACAACGTCGCAATTTTTCTATTGTAAACAAACTTTGTTTTTCTCAGCGACTGTACCCAGTTGCATGTGCCATTTTTACAACTAAATATGCACCCCTGTCTTTTTATTGATCTAATAAAAGGGGAGACTGTTTGGAACGTGAAAGACGTGGGGGTGGTCAGCCATTGGAACCGCGGAGGGACGCCGGGCTCCAGCTCTTGGCGCCTGTTTTAGCCATCACGCACATATCGAAAGCGACAACCTGTCTCCAAGGTATAATTTGTAGTGGCGACGGTAATAATACATATTGTCAAGTATTAAATAAATTATGCAACAGTGTTTTATTTGGTTTTTAGCGCTTGTATAGTATTTTTAACAATTATTTACCATGGAATCTACTCTACAATCGATAATACGCTGCATCCAAATTGAATTATGACTTGATTGGAAATAGATTTGAAATTTTCACCCTCGCTCTTCGTTGCAACCCCAAAACTAATTCTCCCCTGACCTTGGCACAACAAATCGATAAACACATTCGGCGAATAAAATTCTGTGTTTGCGAAGTGTTTTGATATTTTTACAATTTTTGGAAAGAGATTATTTACAGATGTTACCTTGAGAAAGAATGCCAAATAGTTGGCAAGAGCTTAATGTGAATTTTACTTTATAAAATATAGAAATTGTTTTATTGTTATTGTATGCAGAAAAGCAAAGTGAAATGGTTGCACAAAGATTTGTAGCTTGCGCAACTTCATACATACAGCATGTGGTAGTTTAATCAAGTTTTCTTTTTTAAATTGTTTAGTTGTGATGGAGATGAAACCTTGACCTTGTTTTTTAGAAAACCGTGCAACATAGCAAAAGTTTGATTTTAACTCAGTCATATATTTTTTTTATTTGCTTTAAAAGGAACTATATGTAAAAGCATCATATACGTAAATAAAGACAACGTTTAAATAGGCATTAGAATTTGCAAAATGTTGATAGCTCTGTTGTTTATCGAGTTTGACATTAAGCAATTATCTCGAGGATCATTGCATTTTAATTAATATATAATTTTAAAAAAAATTATATATTAATTATATAATATAATTATTATATATTAATTATATATACATGTTGAAAGATGTTTTGACAGTCGGAGTTACCAACATTTTTCAAATCCTAAAGCCTACTTCAATGTCGCTTTAATGCAATCGTATCATATTATGGTTTAAAAAATGCTAACTTGTTTAACACTAAGAGTTAGGTAAATGGATCAATCACAATGCAAAGTGTAATTAGCATAAAGTGTCAGGAAGTGGAAAACAATCAAATGATTTAAATAAAACGTAATAGTCGCTCGCTGCTGCAATAGTAATACATACATACTTTACACTTGCTCCACACAGAAAACTTATACATCTCTATCTAAACAAATTTTATTACAAGTAATGAGAAAATCACCAATATGACAAGGATATTTGTTGCTCAAAGTCGACATGCTTCCACTTTTTGCGCTACTTTTGTCCAAGTCTTTACGTTATATTCGGCACCCTTTATTAAGTTTAGATACGTTTTGCTAATTTTCTATCTCTGCTTCAAAGAATCTAGCGATCCAAAAGTCTTTCTATCAAGTGGATCATGAAAGTAAAAACGTATGTCGCCGTATGACACCACAAATAAAAAATGACAGACTAAATATGGCTAAAGTGTCAGAGTGTTAGGAAAATCAATTAATAAGACGACATACGTTTTTGTTTTCATGACCCACTTGATACAAAAACTTCTGGATCGCTCCGTATATCTCACTTATTCAAATGGTGTATTTAGCTAATAAAGGAGTTAGAAACTGTTGCTAAATACGACCTAGTGAGTGTAGTATTTAAGAACAAATAACCAAAATCCCTCCGTGAACAGGGATGGATCACCGAAAGAATTTTTTCTAATTTAAGCTTTTGATTTCTTTACCACAATAATTTTGTGTGGATACAAATAAAGTGTGCTTACTTTATTGTAAATAAAGATACTATAGATTTTTGCCAAGTTTAGGTAGATATTCTTTAATTAGAACAAAATGTGGAGATAATTTAAAATCGGGTAGATGAATTAATTATAATTATGACGTGAAATGTACCTACTGCATATGAACAAACATAATGTAAACGTAATTGCTATTATTATTATAACAATTGATTGGCATTGCTCATTAAATCGACTATTAACTATTTGGTTTTTAAATAGCAGCTAGAATGTGTATTGAAAAGTTGCGTCATCTTTTACTTACTTTGTTATCATTGACGCAAATCAGTCATAATTAAACCATTTTTTTAGAATTTTTAATTTGGGGGCCTAAAACTTTTACCTACATATCAAAATAATAACTAAGTTTGCTAAGATTGTTAACTACGCAGATAATTGCTTCTTCCTCAAGTAGCTCATTAAACTAGCGTAATGTAAATTTTGACAAAAATATCATATGATTCAAAAAATGGCGTAAGTAGCCATTTCATTTTGTGTTGAAGTTCTGTATCCATTGCTTGACATTTGTGAATTCTAATAAGACATGTTTCATCGCAAAATTATCAGAAATACGCTATCAGCTAGATCCACCACCGAAGTCGTTCTTTATTGATCGTAAATTATAACTTTTGTAAAATTTGAGGATGTACCTTAATGAGCCCCTGAATTGTATGAAGAATCAGTGGATAAAAACTCACAAGTGGCTCTAACTACACTTGACAATTTTGACAAATGTCATAGAAAATCAATGTTTTCAAAGATGACTTAATAAACGAAATTGTATTATCACTTACACTTACCAACGTCGCACATAACATAAGGGAAAATTTAACGTTTTTGTTCTTGGTAAAGCGTTTTCAAAAGCTTTTCTATTGTGAGTTTTGATTATGACTAACATAAATTCAACAGGTTGTGTATTTTTGAAGAAAAATAATTTGTTATTTCTTACGTTGTTATCTTTTTGTATCATTCGACCGAAAGTCATTCTTCTATAAAACATATTAAAGTTCATTTTTCTGCTATCGCGACAAATAATTGTAGGTGCACTTTTTGAGATGATAATAAACACTTATATGATGAGATAATTGTAACCTTTAACTTTTATTAACTAAAGTTAAATTAAAGTTTTCTCCAGCTGTTAGTGTAATAAACGTGGTTACAACATGGAGGTTATAGCTCACTTTGACTGTGCTTCTAAGTGATCACAGAATAAATGGATAATTATTATTTTTAGCAAGTTGTGTATTCATGACCAAAATGATTTCGGTTTTTAGGTGTTTTAAAAGTACCAATGACCCTGCTTTGTTCCCACTGTAATCAATAACAGTAGATAATCCTTGAATTTTTTAAAATATGTGTTCCTTTCTATGTCAGAAACAACAGTCCACTTAGATCCTCGTCTATGTTAATGACTACTTTATCGTAGTTCCATGTTTGTAAACGAGCTATTTTCAAAGTTGAATGCTCATAAGTCGTAATAATTATCGAGACTAACGGCCGGGCCTATTAAGATCCATCAAAATTTCAAGATGTCTCTTGATTATATACGTTGACACTAATATACACGTATTCTTTCCTCTAACCGACTATGAAGTTCAAATACCGCATTGACCAATGACCTCTTTGACGACCCGTAAAACGGCAGCTGAAAATCAAGAGTAAGCGCTCATGTCAATGGATGTCGGGTGTGGTCGTACCCAAGCTGAATGTAAGTGGGCGAATAAAACACGTGCGAATATGTCTACAATCTACCATAAAGTAGCATTTTATCTGGTCAAGTTCCAGTAATCGGTAGTAGCATATTCACGCAGTTCGTTGATTCCTGGACAACAGTAGACGTCATTTGATTCATATCTAACCGCAAAATTAACGGCGCCCGTGGTTTTGTTTCATGTAACTTAGACGTTCATCGTAATGGGGCATTATATCATCTTATTGATTATAAAATATTAATTTGTTTTAATTGCCGTGCTGTCTCAAAAAAGTGACGTGTAAAGAATGTAAAATGTTTTAAAAGTTCAGCGATCTGTTGTCTGAACACACGCTGCTTTTCAGTTTTGGAAGGCAGGGGGGGGTCTGTTCCACACATACCGGCTGTTCCAAAATGGGTGGACGGAATTGTGTACCCATAGAGTGTTATGAAATTTTGTGGATCTAGTAAAGATATAAATGTTTTTACAGATACTATATACAGGGGATGTATATAAAACAAGTGGCACATTCAGTTAACTAACATGGAACATGCAAGCTTGCGCAGTGTAAGAGTGTCTCGCTTTTAAAAATCTCCAAAATGCTTCAACCTAGTACAAAAATATTGCACCTGCTTAAGCTATTCTCTTTTACGACTAGATTTTTGCTATCACCCTGTTGCTTTAGATTATTGTTAAAACTGTAAAACATTATATGTTCGACACTTAGGACACTTTGATTTTTTACAAAGTAATACGAGAGGTTAGTGATACTAATGGGGTGGCTAATGTTCCTACACTATTGTTCGTTTAGGCATTAATCATTTGTCAATTATGCCATTTGTACATGTAATTGCGCTATTTATTTAAGACACTTTCCAATACTGACACGCTATTAACAATTTAATACTTTCAGGGTATATAAAACAATGCTGCCATCCACAGTAAACTCTTCTATTCTTTGAAGTGCTAATCAAGTAATCAATTTCGTTCAGTAGATATTAAAATAGATACGGTAAATTGTAAGCTTCAAAATGGATCAAATAACATTATTATATGTCAAGGTTGTTTACTGGTAATCTTAATGACATATTTAACAATATTTTATGGCAAACGTTAGCCACATTTTGTACTATTAAACGTGGGTACTTTTTGTCTACATTTTAAACAGTAAATCTGTATTTATTGGTTAAAAAATGGTGAGTGGTACTTATCTAAGCTTTGTCTTCAAAATACAGCCTGCTAAGTTTTTTTTATTGTCGCGTAATAAATGTTTTGTTGACTTTTAGTATTATAAATTATAGAGCAAGTAATCATAAGAACGACTCATTTTACTGCGTAGAAACAATAAAGAACATGTTGTGAGTTATTTACGTAAAAATTCCTTTTCTCCATTTTTTAGTTTTTAATTTTATTTGCTCACGGTAATTCAAATTGAAATATCACATTTGAGTGAACGTTTTGTTTATTTTGTTTTATGAAATGTTTATGTTAGAATTAAGAATCTAAAATCACAACTCGTTTATCGCAAAAAATTAGGTTTTTTTATTTCACTAAATTAACGTGGCGATCACAATTGCTTTAGATTCGTTTATAAAAGCTGTTATTAACCTACTGTTTTATGGGTTGATATTACAACATATTTGATTGACAATAATGAAAGCAAATCAAACAATTTTAATCTTGTAGTGTCAATAATTTGCAGATCTTTTATTTTATGGCATTTTATTTGATATATTTAATATAGCAATACGTGATATTACTTGTTAAGTGGGAAAAAAAATAGTAGATTTTAATTTTTTTAACATATTGGTAGCTGTCTTGTCTATCAAGGTTTGACATTTCCGAAGCTGTCGGGGATCACCGATCAATGACATATTTCTGTATACTAAAACTCATTTCTATCCGTCTATTTCCTAGTGTAGTTCTTTTTAAATTGAGTGCTGTAATGATGATTTTTTATGTTTGTTGAATACAAGATCTCAAATTTGAAGTTTAAAACATCCATATATTTAGCACAAGACGATGCTGACTAATGCCCATTCAACATATATCAGTTCTTTAAAATGTATGTAAGAAAATTATCACACATAACCTTTTTATTTCGACTTTTTTTTATCACCCATTAGCATGGCGTCCTCGGATTCTAAAACTGTGTTCATCCGTTATATTTTTAAGCTATTTGAAAGAAAAGATAAAGAATAACAAACTAGTTTTGTAGTAAGTTCTAAGAATGCATGCAGTTTGTTAGTCCAATCTCATACATCGATAATGATATAAACATTTTTTTTGCACATTTTCTAAACTATACTATTTTAATTACTACTACTACTTCAAAAATAAAGGGTGCTTGCTACTTAACAGCACATAAGCTTTAAAGCTTTGTGGGATATGGCAATTCAAAACACTGATTAAAAACGCACTGTAGTGTGTGGGCAAGACAATGGTAAAACGAGCTAAAATTTCGGATTTATCTTCTATTTTTGAGGACGTGTAAAAAATTATATATTAACCTCAGGGCTTTTTTTCTTCTTAAACGGTTGCCCTCAATATCTCTGGAGAAACACCTACTTCAGAGCACTTCAATTCCTGGATTATTATCTTATTAACATACTGATTTTATTTATTTCATTAATTATCCAGTGCAGTCGTATAAACATTTTTATCGTGTTTTATCGTGTTTATCGTTTTACTAATTTCTATTTCTCAAAAAAATGTACTAACAAATTGCGAGAATAGTTATTGATAAGAATTTTTTTTAACCTAGTTTCTAAAAATTCCTACTATTGCTGTTATTGATTTAACGATTATTGATTATTGATTGTTGTGGTTTTTCCAAAGAAAAACTTTGCAAAGAATTCATTACTTCCTCTTAGAGTTATCATTATTAGTTTTAACTTGATTGGGAAAAAAGTGTTTCCATAAATAAAATATTTTTTTATGCGGTTCCCAAATTTAAATTTGAGCTTTTTTTTGCTTAAACTTTATAGTGATGCATGTCCGAAGCTTGAAAGAATAAGTAAAAAAGTTAAAACAATTAAAGCAGTCACTTATACTTATTTCTATAGAGCTGAATTACAATGAAACCAGCTAAATCAAAATAACTTGATTTAAGCAATAACATCACGTATATCCGACTAAATCATACCAAATATAGATGATTTATAAATCAGGTGGAGCAACGACGTGCTCAGATTTGGTAGTATGCACTGGTTGGTGTACGACAAAGACAGCTAAAAGGAGGCCGATATAGTTGCGGGTGCGCGACTAGAATAGCGAATAGGTGGCCGGCCATTTGCATAATAGTTAGCTTTTACGACTAATTTCAGGGTGCGTTTTGTGCAAGCATCGGTCTGTTTATTGTTTTACTATAATAATTATTAAATCGAAATGAATAAATAGGATTAGACAAAACTAAGTCGTAGATACTAAGTAGAAATGTCTACCGAAGCTAGAATAAAAATGGTGCCGCTCACACAAGGTTAGAATAAGTAAATATCAACAAAATCGTACCAAAAATTATTGGGTATAACCGGAAATTGGAATAAATCGAAATACATTAGGTCAGAATGGATATTAAACTTAATGAATAAAACTAGATTGCTTAGAAACAAAAACAATGCCTCGTTTGCGTATAAGGTAATTAATCCTTTTACTTTAAAAAGAGAAAGATAAAAATATAGATTTCAACAGAAAAGTAGAGGTAGAAAGAAAGTAAAAGGTTTTACTTAGTTTATGCATACTACCCATTAGCAAAGATCTAGAGTCCGTTTTTTATTAACTTTATTATTTATGTCATTGTGAGGTAAAATTCTGTCATTAAAAGTTGAGGCAGTGAATGTAAAGTAATTTTTCGTTTATTTCTTTATTTTGATCTTTTATAATCTCCTTGTAGTTAATTATGTAATCGGAATAAGTACTGGAACAAAATCGAATAAAGAAATTGACTAATCTCAAGCAGAACAAAATTGTGTTGTGGTTGTGGCTTTTCAAGATAGACACATTTCAGAATGTTCCTGGTTTTCACTATGCTTTAACTTAACATTAATAAATAGGATTTTAGGAGAGAGTCGTTACAAATTAAAGTTTTTGAACAAACAATTTGTTTCACAATAACAATTCAGTATCAAACGTATTGTATAACTGTAATAAGACCTATATACATCCATATGCTAATACCTTTTTGTACTCATCGTACGGAAACAGAATTTTTCCGCTTAATCCCGATGCACGGAAAAACGGTTTTCCCGCACCGCGGTGTTTTTTAGTTTTCGCTGGCGGCTAGGGATATTTGCGTTATACGGTTGGTATTGCGACTTTTTGAGGACATCAGTCAATCAATTTTTGATAAGTGCGTTCATACCGTTCGCGACTTTTCTCGGGCAGCAGACGCGAAACGGCCTCTTTGGCACATTGTTGTACTTCGGAAGGGGTACACATACATTCTTCGCTCTCACTTATTTTAACAATTTTTGTTAATAATTTTAAAAAAATGACAGTTGATTTACATTTTAAAAATCTAGGAGGTAGCTACAATAGACAGATCATGTTACCAACCCACCATTAAAAAAAATACTAAGTTACTTAATTTTTTTATTTCGATATTCGTTACAAAAAATATTGTACCTAACTCTTTCGGAAAGAATTTTCCCGCATTCGCACTAAATGCAGCACTCCTTACAGTCGTGCTGCAAACAAAGTGCTGATGCGGGAAAATTAAGTTTCCGAACTTGTTAGGTAAATAACTATTAACACTTGCAAGAATTATTGATGTCATTCTCGGTTGTAGAACAGTTTCATTGGGATGATTGATGACAATAAAAGTCAGTCATATGAATAGTTTACGCACGGTTTTCTTTATACGCGTTGAAGCGTGGGAATTTTTTATTTCACGTGATAGGTGAAACATTTATTCCAGCCCCTTAATCCGAAAAATTTCGTCATCTCGCGAAATCGTTGCGTAACGTAGGGAAGGGGGGCTGTTTTCATTTTCCTTTCACGACTTGGCACGATTTTTTGGCGAAGGTGCCAACAAGGATCTCCACGAATCTTGGAATTTCCAGCATTTCGTTTCCTTCCTACTTCCACTGATACTTCCGCGAAACTCTAGAAAAATTCGGTGCTCTCACAATCGACTCGACCGGTTTCAATATTAAAGAATCGTTCCGGGAACAATTACTCGAGCCCCCACTTGAACGCCACCGAGCGTTTTACGTCACAAGTGACATACCAATCACGCGTAAAAGACAAGGATATATGTATGGCATGGCTGCGTTGTAGATAAAGAGACATATAGTGTTCGGCCTTGTATATTAAAAGCTGTATTTGCAATCGCGCGATACCAGTTGTTTCACTGACGTCTTTGGGTTTGGATAGTGATAGCAAACTATAGTGAATAAGTGTTTACAAGACGTGTTAGTATTTTTTGAAAAAATTAATCGGTAACGAACAGCAGCCTTATGTCTCAATTAGTGCCCTTTTTGAATTTTGGATTGGAAGACTTACAACCGGGAGAGGGTGATTTATTGTATGGCTACGAGAATCTTGAAAATTCTAAGATGGTAAGTTTTCCACACTTTGAAATGCTGATTCATCAATCAAAAGAGGTGCATAACCCTATGAAAACCTTAAGTTATAAGACATGAAGTGGTATAGTGATAAGTAGATTAATTTTATCTGTTTCCTCGCAAATCTTGTATTATGCTTACGCAACTATTGTTTAAACTGGATGAGTCATGTTTTTTTAATATCCATTCGTTCACTGATTTTTAGCTACCTTATGATATGACTTGTGTTTATGAAAAACAGGGCTCATTTAAATTAAGTTTGATTGTTTGCTTTATTGACTTTTGACTTGTGACATAATTTTTTGACGTTTTTGGCATACATTTTATTCTCGCAAATAATCAAATACAAAGTATTAATCTGAATTAAATTTGAAGGGTGCTCCAATGCCCAAATTGACTTGATTTTATCTGGCCCCAAATCCGTAAATACAGATAAAATCAAACGTCCACATGTAAAATAAACTTCTAGATAGTAAAAATCTAGGCACAAAATTGTTACAGCATACGGAGCTCGCAAAATAGAAAACAATAATTTTGTATCTTATCAAAAAAATTAAAACAATTTAGAGCAATAGTTTTCGGTCAGAGTACCCTACTATGTCATAATGAAATCATTTATTTGTTATTTTAGACAGAAAATTATATGAAAGCGAAAATGTTTGCAACAAATACATTAGAAAGATTTAAGTACTAATACGTTGTATGATACTATTTCGAATAAAAAAATAAGATTTGCTTGTAACAAACCAGACTGTAAATTGTATGATTATATAAAAACATCGAAAAATCCATTTATTCAATTTTGTAACCAGTTTTCTTTTTTTGTTTTTTTGGTGAACACAAAATAAGATTTAACGATTAAACTTGGGCAGCCAACAGAGGAGAACAATGTGTTTTATTTCCATTTCGAGAATTGAAAAAGTTTATATTTTAGAATACTTATCAAATATAACAAATCATCTCCAACATAACGAAATAAACTTGTCGTTCCAATGTTAGTGACTACCATATTTACATTCGTTCCAACCTTCCTTCGTGTTGAGTTAATGTATCTTGGCCAGAAGTTCGCGTCAGCTGATAAGAAATTTTAATTGTAACTACGTGGGCGACGTAAATAGAGCTTAATATCCATGTAAATATAACCAGTAGATTCTAGATTGCATTGTTCTCAATTGCTAACAATTAGTACTTTCATGTCCAAAAATAGTCAGTATTTTTAAGAAAAATTTAGGTATTGTTAAATTCTTTAACAGCAAACATTCAGATTTTCTTTGTATTGCGACCGTATAATAATTATTATTGTTCCACTATTTCCAGTTGTACACGTTCGACGATTTCCTTTGTTAATTTTTTTCCTGTAACTTTTGCACGTATGAGCTTTGTTTTGTGTGCCAATTCATGATTTATTTATGTAACATTGAAAGAAGCAAGATATTAGCGCACAGAAAGATAAGTAAAGTGAAGGTGACGATTTTACTTTATTTGCTTTGTTTGAGGAAAACTCGCGTTGGATCAGTAAACGACAGAACATAGCACACAGTGAATATCGGTGCAGAAATATTTATACAATTAAATAACAATTTGGTTATCATCAGCCAAATTGATAGTTGACTATTGTTATTATCAACATCCGCGATTTAATTAACTTTTTTGTGTAGTTATTGCTTATAACTGTTAATATTAATTGCTTAAGTGAATTTTGCATTTTCTTTGTTGTAATTTGCTTTGAGCTCCAAGGTGAGAAAAATTGATAAACGCGCAATTACGTTTTATTGATTATTAAAATGGAGAGATGCTTGTCGTGTGAAATTCGTTCTTCTAATTTTTTTACAAAAATTAGAAATTCTACGACCAGTTCAACATAGCTCATTGCGATTATGTTAACGGCCAGCATATTTCTTTTTACATAAAGTGTACAAAACAGATCCATAAAAATTCCAGAAAAGAAAGTTCAGTTTTCATAATTACCTGTTTTGGAATTACCGTTAAAGTAATAAATAATATCGAGAGTAATAGCCAAATGCTGATATTGTGTTGTAATATGGTGATCTTATGTTAATTGCCTTGATATAAGTAAATCTTTCATTTTCCGTTAGTTCCGTTTAGATGTCTGGTGTCCTCTTTCTTCACCTGTTGGAATAGCCGTGACGTCACGAATGCGTCATGCAGTCACTATCATCGTCTACTATCGCTTTCTCTCATTTAAGATTTGAATTGCTTCATTTAACCATCAGTTTAAGTGATAAGGGAAACTCAGATCCTTGTTAGCAGTTTTTTCATAAAGACCGTTTGTTTTTGTTTAGACAGGACAAATAAAATTGCCAATTTAACTCAAGGAAGTTTATTGGTATTTTTTTGTATTAATTGGCATGACCATCATTAAAATATGTATTAGGTTTTGCGAATATTAAGTGCTCCTTTAAAAAATCGGTGACATTATTGGTCGTAATAATATACCACTATTTTATTCTACTCCTATGGTCAGTACGATTGTTGTTACTTAAACAATTATCATTTTATTTTTATTATAGATGTTGATTTAAATTTCATACAAAGGAATGGGTTGTTGTTATTATAAGGACAAACAAAACCAATTAAAGCAAAATATTTTTGTGGGTGTAATACTAACGAACACATACCCAAGATGGTTAACACTAAATTCACGCTAGGTATACACCTACAATAATAATTCATAAAAACCCAAAATTGTTGACAGAACAATAATTCAACATCGAGAAGAGACTGATAATGATATTTCTGACACTTCCGGTTGTACTGGAAAAAAATAAATTTATTATTTTAAATAGAACATTTATATTAATACAATTTTGACTTCTCACATGACATGACATGACATCTTTGATCGAAAAATTGTTGACATAATTTTATCAGTTTTGTGAAAGTACTTTTCAGCGAAATGAACCACCCACCCATTTTCAGCATACTTTCAGTTTCTAGAATTCCAATATTAATTATTTACTTTGAAATTAAATAACAAACAAACTAATACATAATTTTAAAATTTCCGTACAAATTTAAACATTAGCAAAAATGTTTATTTTAAATACTGATTGTTTTTTTAAACAATGTATGTTTTCACAGCACTTGACAATAGCGCATCAAGCAGCACAACAAGAGGTGCAACAATATGAAGAAGACATAATTATTAATTTAATGTAAACAGATCGCACCTGTTATTTGTCCCGATGACGTAATCATTAGCACATTTATTTCAACTACAATATTAAAAAATATTTAGAATTCAATGAAAACGGCGCCTAAGCAAACTTTGGATTTGAAAATAATTTGGTACCTCTGCTACTAATGTCAAAATGAAAAGGTAACAGTGATACCAACTTGGAATTGAATACATTTATTTTTTCGACCATACATAGAACCATTTTTATATAGTACTGGGTGGATGTTTTTAATAAACAGGTCATTCGTTGTCCCGAACGACACATCCATTACAGTAGGTCTTGTCTTTGTTATTTTGAAAGCGTGTTTTTAACAAGAACCTATTTATCGCCTCTCAGATAATTAGCCTTTCAATGTAAATTGTTTTGTGTATTCTGTCGTGAACGTGTGGGTAGGTACCAGGTTCAAAGCCCTACCTGAATTTAACGAAGATAAAAAGTTTTGGTTCTCATTTAAATATTTGTTAAGCAATGCGATAATGATCCAACCTTTGCCCACCACGAAAAAATCCGACCGCATTAAGAACAATTGATAACGGAATAAAAATGTCCATCAGAAACGAACGTTCGATTAGGAGTACGGAGTACGACGCCGCCTATTTTACCACCAACACCATCAACAGGTTGGTGCCGGTCGGCGCACGTTTAAATTCACAACGTGGTGTAAGACCCTTTCCACCAATCAGAGAGTCGGGTTTTGTACAAACCATAGTCTTATTCGCTTCGTGTCGAACGTTTATGGAAGGTCGTGACGTCAAAGTCATGTGAGTTATCAGTATCTGACACAAGGAAAACAATTTCAACTATTCCAAACGATACGTCGTCAGTATTCCGACGGTGGTTGATCGTGCATCATTATCTTTGTCTGCTTTTATACGTCCTGCGATAACAATGCTTTGTTTTTGTGTTTTGTCCTGGTAATTTTCAAAGTTGTAGTACCTCCTTCGCAATTTGGATTATCTAGATTACAAGCAAGGTACGTAGTTCGAACGTGTCGCCTTAATTTCGTCTGTCTTTTGGTCACGCATCAAATCTTTATTCCGGAAATGCCATTTTATAGGGGAATGTTGAAAATATCCGCTGCTAACGCAATTTGACTGGATGTATTATATCTAAATCGTCGCGCGGTTTCAGGGAAAACCGTCTACGATAAGCGATCGTGGAAAATCCAGCGGTTTGCAGCAATGGTTTAATGGTTAGCTTTCCTAAATGTTAACGTTAATGTTAAGAAATTGATTCTATGAAGACCTTGAGATTGTCTTATTAGAAAAAGACTTAGATGCTTTTGTTCGCAAGGTTACCGCGACAAAGACCGCTTCTTGTCTTAATAATTTTCATGTAAACTGCCTTTGTTGATGACCCCGTATTCCTTTCTTGTAGCACATGAAGACGCTGTTTTATTGCCACCGTATAACCACCAAGTACAATTCCCACATTTGTGTTTCAAGGTTTCAACAATTTATTTATCTGTTTTTGTTTTTACATTCCTATTCCATTTTTGTTTCTGTTTTTAACAATCAATAAGTGAAATAGTGTTCGCACCCAACACATTTTGAAATCGTCTGATAAGTTTTGTTACTTGGGCAAACATATTGCGGTATTTGTTTTAACGAGTACACGCCTATTTACACTAGGATAATGTACGTATTTGTTGTAAAAATGGTTCGGCTTAACGTCAAGAACACGTGTTGAATCGCGTTAAAAAAGAGTGGTGGTTGCTGGCATCGGTATGTAAAGCATTTCCGACTACCGCCGGTCGTACCATGAGTCATCGTCGACATCCTCCTGTGGTGTCCAGGTGACCCCCATAAAAGGCTCCGCCCTCACTTTTGTCTGGAAAAACAACAGGATCAGCCTCCATCTCGTACCATGCTCCGTGCGATCCCCTTCACACTCTTCACTCCTGAAGGTCGTCTCAAGGCTACTATTATAGAATTTTTGCAGTTCAAGTTCTACGAAGAAATTCTTAGTCATTCTCGAAAGAATGCGGTTTACGTTTTATGAATGGGTAGAAAACTTTACAACGTTTCAAGTTATCATTAAAATTGGTAATAAAGAAAAAGCATAATTTCGGTTTTCGAGAAGTGGGTTGATTTTTTAACGTGAATTAACCGGCGAATTAAATGAATTGTTGAGTTACAATTAGTTGTGACACCCACGTTCTTCAAGGTGATGCCATAACCTTTGGTTTAATGTTAATCTCAAGTTCTACCATATTATTAAAGTCGAGTTGTGTCACGCTTGCATCATCAGAAGTAAATACACACTTCTGATGATGACCAGATCTTCGATCAGTACCATAACGAAACAGATCAGTCCACTTAAGTTGTAATTATGATTTCAACATGTAAACGTGTTATTAATTGGTTGTTTGAACTACGTTCATTCTTGCACGTAAAACTACCATCGCTGTTTTTGACGTGGCTTCTGTACTAAAACGGCTTCAGAATGAATCGCCAATTTGCAAACAGATGACTTGGATATCTGGAGAGAGAATTTTGAGGCACAGGAACTGGAAATGATAACGTGCATAATCTGGCGGTCATTCTATTTATACGTACGTAAGGTCCACCAAACGAAATAGTGCGGTTATGGTTTTGACTACTTGAAGGACTACAAAATCAATTCAAGTTAATAACCCCCCAAGTGGACTTCAAACGAGACAAACCATCTGTAGTTGTATGGTTTTGCAGTGTAATGTAATGTAAATGTAAATGTAAACCATCTAGACACTCAAAGTTGTAACCGTGATAGCAATTTTGAGACATATTTTTTTAAAGATCATAGATTATTTGAATGGTTTGGTCTTCCATTTTTCTAAAGAACAATCTTTACCTTACAGTTAACTTAGTTTCCAACTTAAAATATTAAAGATCTAAGTGTAAATTTCAAATTTCGCCCTTCCGATTTTGGAGCGGTAAAATTTAAATTGTTAGTATTGATGCATGTTAACCTCACATTTGACGCTCAGTTTCGACCAAATTGTCATATATCAGAGATAGTTTTAGTAATTTTATTTTTATTACTGTAAATTGTAGAGCGCGAAATTTAAATATAAAATATTGATGTGTTTTTTTATTGTCATAGAGCTGCTCTCTCTTAGTAATATTTATTGCAAATTATTGAGTAGCATTAACGTTGCCAATGGCATATAAGGAAAATAAGTCTAGATCGCTTAGATTCTAAAAGAGCATCATTTCCACTCCCTTGCACCTCAAAACATACGGAATGATTTAATAACAGTCACCTCCTTTTAATCACACTGAAAAGCTCATCTATACAATACTGATCTAACAAATGACAAGATATTCGCGTTGCAAATTAACTTGGCTAAAGAATAACATTAATCAACGTCCAGTGCGTACTTTTTTTTTTGAAACCGTGCCAAAATGTGACGAGCCTTGAATATACCGCGTTTTAACTACTTGATGTTATTGTCAGCTTCTTTGTTCAGAAATACGTACACATATTGTTAATATACATTACATACACTTTATAACAAGAAGAGATGTCTTTGCATGCATTGTTGGACGCTGTTTGTTTTCAACGTGCTCTGCAAATATTGCCGAATAACATGCAAAGATGTTTTAAACCAAACGTGGTTTTTATGTCAAGTTTTTTTCACTTTGCCGAGTTAATTTAGGTTGATTAACCGCATGTTTCGCCGTTTGAAACGGAAGTTGTGGCAATAACGATGGCGTCCGACTGTTAAAAGGACTCTTTGAAAGCACACTGTTTTGTGTTATGGTTAATTATATCAAGTATTCTTAAAACTGATAATTTTCGGTGTTATCAAACACTTAGGTATATCTTCTAGTGATATTTACTCACACGTCACGCCAACTACACTAAGCAGGTGCAATTTGGATACTGTCCAGTTCCACTAAGGATATTATTAATGTATATATTTCGATTAGCTTAAATGATCCCATCAAATCGAACAACTCCAGTGTTGCCTATCCTGTTACAGATACTTTTGCACAAATGTTCCATGTCTGAAAGATGGAATAAAAACACAGTTGGGTTGCATATTTCATTGTCATAAAAAGTGAAGAGGAAGTTGTGGCGATAAGGCATATTGAAACAATGAAATCTGAATGATATAAATAAATGCGAAGTAGTTAATGCGAACCTAAGTCTACCTCGATCTAAATAAAGCAGAGGTGGGCGACAAACCAAAATTCCCGCTTGGCAAATTCATTCTTCGACTGACTGAGCCTCGGGTAACGCAAAAGCTCAGCGGTCATTTTTCGAACGAACGACTACGATAGTAAAGATAAAACGATATTCGAATATCATTCGTCGCTGATAATTTTTATTTTTTTTTACCGTACACATTTTCCGTTGTGTATTTTTTTTCATTTTTTTTAAACGACGCCTGTGTGGTACTTCGATGAAAATGGCCTATTTAGATCAGAGGGAAATTGCGAATTTCCTCGCTCAGGAGTTATTTTATCAGCAGGTATTTGTCTGTGTTCTAATCTATATCTTACCTCATCATTCGAACTAACATGAGTTGCGTTTTTTCTGTTTATTTATTGTTGTTCATTTGATACGTTTTCTACGTTTTATCGTAGATCTTAGACAAATTCACTCAGTCAAAAAGAACATCTAATCATTTCCTAGTTTAACATTCTATTTTTAAATCTGACTGAATAACGTCAACAAATAGCGCACGTATAGTGTTGTTTTGTAATATATTGGCGGCGTGTGCTTTCTCTGTATTTTGAGTTTTCGCGCATCGTCACCAAAATGTCCGATTAGGCAACCTTTTGTAGCGAAGGCCTTATCGTGATCTGTTGGTTTTTTCAAGCAAGCGTCTTAAACTTTTCCCTATTCCCCTAAAACTAACTCTTTGCTTGAACACTTTTTTTTGTTACAGTTTATAACTCTAGAAGGCATCAATTCAGGAGTACCAACTCGAACAACCCCTACTTTAACTCCGACAACACTTCGAAGCATCGAGCAGACTTTCATTGAATTGCAGTCGAAGCCGGAATCTCACGAAAACGAAGCTGGTTTTGTTCCACCTTTGGTGCATTCAATAGGTAGGTGATTTTGGTTCTTCATAAGGAAAATAGCTTACAGTGGCGTTCTTACAGGAAACAATCAATACATTTCGGCATCGGATGCCGATATCTACTCTACAAAGTCACAAAACATGTGGCAAAATTCGCTATCCCAATCCAGTTCTGATTCTAATACAAGATCGACACCACCTTTGACTCAAAAAACTAGTCTAATCAACAATACACCGAGTCAAACAAG
The DNA here is from genome assembly GCA_030157275.1 of Cynaeus angustus. NCBI lineage: Eukaryota > Metazoa > Arthropoda > Insecta > Coleoptera > Tenebrionidae > Cynaeus > Cynaeus angustus. The sequence goes on from CM058058.1 coordinate 21,039,178, forward strand.
GCGTAACATGGGTGGTCGTAAACCAACGAAAGATCTCAATATTAGCCCAGAAGAAGAAGAAAGAAGAAGAATCCGAAGGGAACGTAACAAAGCCGCAGCAGCACGTTGTAGAAAACGTAGAGTGGATCATACAAATGCACTAATTATAGTAAGTTGAAACGAAAATCGTTTTTTGATCACTGTTTATTTACGTCTTTTTTTTTCTACAGGAAACGGAAGATCTAGAGCAGAAGAAACAGAGTCTTCAAGATGAAATCCAACAATTGCAGGCGTTGAAAGATGAATTAGAGTACGTTCTAGAGTCACATCGCTCGTCTTTGAATTGTCGACTTCATTCGCAGAGCCCCCCAGATGTAAAACCATTCTCTTCTTTCGAAAATAGAATAAACGGGGACCGAGTTAAAACAGAATCGATCGAAACTTTACCAACGACTATAGCTGAAGATGATACTTTTTCGCTACCTTCGCCTGCTAAAAGAGTGATGTTGAGTTCCACTGTTCCGATCTCAAAACCTAGCAGACCGAATTCTTTGAATGTGATGTCTACAGCGCCTATAACAAAAAATAATAATATAACCGATATAGCGGGTATTTCTATTACTACCCCATCAAACGGTATTCAGTTCAATTTTGACTCGTTGATGGTAGGTGGTACCGGGCTTACTCCTGTCTCAGCTCCTTTGGTGCCTTCCTGTAGCACGCAGCAGAGAAATATTCCTGCAAGTGCTGCGGATATGACGTCACCTGATGCGTGCGGACCTCCAAAACTTGTTAGCTTATAAAACAGAAAACCTGTAGCCCAATTTGTGTTATGTGAAAAAATAATCATGTTGTTGTATTATTTTTTAGTTATTAAAAACAAAAATTTATTTATTAATATTCTATGACTTTTTTTCACATAAAGATTGAGCTACAAGGTATTGTTAAGCCAAGAGATCAACGTTGTTGGACAAGCTCATTTTTAGCTAAACTAAACATTTTTATTAAAATTGACTGCCGCATGTTCAGATGTCCAACTTTTACCAACCATGTTTAGTATTGTTGAAACCAAACCAAAAATATTTATTACTAATTTATTAGTAATGTTCTAAGTGTCATTTCATTATTTATTGTTATATTTTAAAATAGTCATTTGTATATAACTTATATTCTTATACTAAACATGGACCAAAATGTCAAAAGTGCTCAAGCTATTTTGCTATGCTAAATGCAGATTTATTTTTTGCTACCAAGAAATGCCTTTTTTGTAATGAAAAAAAAATCTGTATATTTTCACTTAACGCAAGTTATTCCCTCCATACATTTTTATATGATAGATTGTAAGGTTAATGTTATATTTTTGCAATAGGAGTGCTCCTATTCCAATAAGCGAATTTGTGTTATTACTATTAGGTATATAATTAATAATATATTGAAAATACTTTTAACAAATAGGACTATGAGCAATACTGTGGTTACAATATTTGTAATCACCTGTCAATTTTATATAGAGTTTGTCAGATTTTTGTATTTATTTTATGCAATGCCAATTATAAGAAATAAATTTTATCTTTTAAAGTCTTCTATTTATTTCATTAAACCCCAGCATAAACAGAAAATAAACTTTTTGGAGGAGATACTAAAACATTCTCGAAAAGAGTTAATGTTAAATTGACACACCTTAAAACTGTAAATTGTACCTGGAGGATGTAAAAGAGCGTAAAACCAAAGAAACAAAACACGCCATACATTATTAAAGTTCACTACAAATGACTTATCTGCATATTATGAGTTAACCTGTCGTCCTTTTATTGCATGTTTACCCATAAAATCCAAGAAACTTATTTTTTGAAAATCCAAGACACTCAAATTGGTTGAGATGAGTAATATGATAATGTGTTTTATGAAAATGCTTAATAGTCATTTATTAATTTGAATTGCCTTAGGTACCATCTATTCTCCACATAAATGTGTGTATTTTAAGCTATAAATTTTTAATGTCTTGAAAATAAAGAACTTATATGAAAGTGCATAGGTTATTGAAGCATTGCTTTATATAATTTTTGCTCATAAAAAATGTTCACTTCTCTGATTCTTAGCTGTGCATAATTTAAACTAAAAATTACACGGCAAAGGTACTAGAAGATCTCATAAAAAGTTTTTTAGCCTTATTAAAGCCTAATAGTTCGGATAAGAGTCAAGTACTTAAACTTTTAGCTTACGTACAAAATAAAAGAAATATTCCTACAGCAGCATTCTGAGAAGGAATAGGCGAAGTATACATAGGATATCAACACTTATAATGTTGTTTGGCGAGGAAGATGTTCAAACTCTAAAGCGAAACGAAAAAGTTTCTCAAACAAATACCGGACTTAGCCAAGTTCACTTTGGATTAGGGTTACTTTGGATGAATTAGGTGATTAAGTAGAACTCGGTAGAGTAAATGGACTTAATCAATTTGAACAGAGTTGAATTGGACTTCTTTTTCTGTATTCTTCAGGGGCATCCGGAGCTCAAGTGTTAATCACTTCGGTTGGTGTCGGACTCCTACTACTCTCTGCTGTGAAAATCTTAGCTCTATTTTAACACAGTGCTTTCTTCCTTCTTGCTTTCTTTCCCTGTTGCTTGCCTTTTACTAATTTGCGAATTATATTTGTTTTGGGCTTCCAAGTTTTTCGTTTTTTTTTTTTTTTTTGTAGGTATATGCTATGTTTACCGTTGTTAAAAGATTTGATGGAGTGATTTTATTTCGATCGATAGTGTTAGATAGGTTCTTGCGGAAAGAATTTGTTGCATGATTGTTTATATTAAGGACGAACATCTGGGGTGTGCATCATGTGCCGTTGTTTAATTTGAGTATGTTTTTATTGTCCGATATCTGTCGGAAAACAGATGAGAACGGAAAGAAACCATTCAACGAAGCAATATAATGAGTAACATGGATAACAAAAGTTTTGGTTGAATGATAGAACAACGGAAGTAACGATATTGGAATACAATATCGTGCTAAGTACTTGAGAATGTATTCCAATCTCATTCGTCGCTCTTGCGCCCATCATAGTCCGAATCGTACTCGTTGTTCAGGGTGTACGATCCTTCATGTCAATCCCAGATCAGTGGTACTCAGCAAGGAGAATAAATGCAAAAAAGGTGAAGATTGTTACGGAAATGAAAAAAGGAAGGACAGATACGAAGAAGATAATGGAACGATACAACAGGGGGTGGCCAGAAATAGACTAAAATAAATCAGAAGAAACGTAAGTTAAAATTATTTAAAAAAAAATTAGGTATTCATGTGATGCATGCATGGGCCTACTGACTACACTTCAGAAGAGAAAAAATATGTTAATTTCAAATAACTACAATACATGCAACAGAAAATCACAATATAGTAATAACAAGAGACTTAAATACACGAAGTTTAAAAGAAAATATTGAATTAGGAGGCGATGACACAAGAAACGATAATGGTATAAAGATAATAAATCAATTTATCAAAAAATATCTTATCATAAGGAATAGCGAATGTAGACAGAAAACAATGGTATACAACAAAAAAAAAAATAAGCAGGGGACTGCAGTCAATCATAGACTATTTCATAGTTAAACTTAGATAACATAAATTAGTTAAAAATGTTAGGCTGAAAAAGAGAACAGAGATAGGCAGCAGACAGCAAAAATTAATAAGAAAAAAGCAATATCTTTAAAAAACAGAATTTGGAAGAAAAAACCAAAAATATCTGAAGATATATAAGAGAACAAACTAAATTAAAACAAATCAAGTTATCCCCACAAAGAAAGGTAGCAAATTTATGAACACGGTCTCCTAATAGCAGCAAAAGAAAAAGTAGGAAAAAAAGACTGGAAAAAATACTAGGCAAACAGAAATCAAGAAAATTATGAAAAAAACAAAACAAACAGAAGTCAAGACGAGAATAAAAAGAGCTAGGTTAAAGCATAGATATTTGTAGATAATAATTAATCGACACCACTTAAAACAGTTCACTCAACATCTAAAACAAATATTCTCAATTTATTAAACATTAAACAGTTACCGCCATAGTGAGACTATAGTTCAGAAAAAAAAAATCAAATTGGTGTCACAAAGGTGTTAACGTACTCACTTCCTAAGCATTAATAAGTCATTACCAAACCCAAAATTGAGGAACTTTTTTAAGCTTACAGTTTCAAGCCAAATAAGGTAAATTTTCGTCGACAGCACATTCTCATTGTTGACGAACAACAACAAACATGGTTGTTTCTGTTATTTCTAGAAACATTAAGTCAATTTTGTCCACTTTTTGTATTAGCTCGTTAATACATTTTTACATTCTAAATATTTACTATACACAGATATATCGGATGTTATAATATTACAACACAACCTATGTAATTTAATAGTCTATTAAATACTCAACAAGTTTCACTATGAACATGCGTCAGTAAAAAGTTATGCTTAATAAAGAAAAAATTTTTAAATGTGTGAAACTAGTACACGTACCAACTTTTTGGCGTCGCATTACTTGGTGATTGTTTGTTTTACGTACTGTGCATTTGATTTTGTACATCGTGCTGCTTCGCGTATTAAACTTGTTTGCTTTGTGATACAGAAAGTTCTTTTTTTACGACGCTAATTTATCTTGTATATTTTATAATCAGACAGAGATTATATTTTCAATAAAAGACTTTTTTCTCGGTCCAAACAGCAATCATATCACTATATGATTTAGCCTTAACTTTTTACTGACAGTATATTTTTGTTTGATGTCTGTGAAATTTATTCGCTATCTAGAATTTACTTATGTAAGATTCGTGCTCATAGCCCTTTTTTTCCTAATTTGTCTTTATTAACTGACTTAAACAACGAATAAATACTGTCATTGTTACTAATCTTAGTTATAGGAGGGTTCCAACATACGTTCACGATATTGATCTTTAGTACATTGCTAATTGCCATTCAAATTTAACTAATAAAAAGCTGCTATGAAGGCGTGAAGACAATTAAAACGTTAAAAACAATCTTGACAGTAGTTTTTCTTGCTTATTAACTAACTTAATATCATGACTAGAGAATTTTTAATTTTCACATGTACGCACAAATTAGTAAAAATTATATTTTTCTAGAGTCGCGACGCTAATCTGTGAATGATAAGAAATATTTTAATACTTGATTAGCTATTTGTGTATATACGTTTTTGAAAATAAAGAATATTAGCGTGGCCAAAAGTGTTAGGGGAACTCTGTACATCTAGTTGCATAACTCACTTTGTAACTTTTTTCTTAATTTCTTGAAAACATTCATGTGTTAATTTTAATTAAAAGATTTATTTAATAAATAACTATGAAATATTCTGTTAGTGTTTAGTTTAGTTTAGTTTTTTTCAGTTTTCAAATGTTTTCTAGCTACTTTATCTACCTTATCTATAGTAATTGAAAAATATAATTTTAAATGAGTGCGTTACATTGTAGTACAATCATCTACTAATATAAAATGATGAATAAATCAAATTATGTAGAAATTTTTGTTGGGTTCACGGAATCTTGCCTAAAAATAAAGTTTACATCATCAGCTCCGCCCATTCACGAACAACGATATAGACAACACGTGACCTCGCTAATAAAATACCAAATACCACAACCCAATTAACCAATGGTAGTGGTAGCAGTGCAGATGATTTCAACTTATTAAAGTGTGCACTGAATAAACAACCAAAACAACTGAAAAATATTCTTATTGAGAGCCTCATTGTGGTTAAAAACAAACATGGAAAAGCCAACTATTAATCCCGTAAGTAATAATTGAATTTTTAGTGACTTCTGATTGATCCTACTTTGCCATTTTAGACAATACCATATTCAGGGCCGATCACTGGTGGTATCCAAATTGGAAAAATGGTTAGAATTCAAGGGGCTGTACCACAACATGGAGATAGGTTAACAATTTAAAGTTTTACTATTTGACAATTAATGAACATAACTGATTGAATTCTAGATTCAATGTGAATCTGCAAGTAGGGCCTAACATTAAGCCTAGAGATGACACGGCTTTACATATTTCAGTGAGACTAAAACAAGGTTATGTTGCTCGCAATTCATACGTAGGGGGAAACTGGGATGATGAACAAGGAAATGGAAGGTTACCTATTGGAGCAGGTCAACAATTTGAAATTATTATATTACCAGATGAACAGGATTTTAAAGTATGTCTCAATTCAACATTTTCTTTTAATTAAAGATGAAGTAACCAGCCATTATAGCGTGACATCATAATAAATTGTGTATTTTCTAGATTGCAATGAATGGCAACCATTTTTGTGAATTTCCATATCGTATGCCCAAAGATAGAATCACACATTTGACAATTGATGGAGATGTTGTCATTACATTAATTTCTTGGGAAGGTACAATTCCTTCAGCTCCTCCAGAAGGGGGTAACGTGAGCCATAGTGCTTCAAAAGTTGAAGGATCACAAGGGCCTCCATTGGGACAAGGTTTTGGACCACCACAAGGAGGATACGGGCCGCCACAACAAGGAGGGTTTGGGCCGCCGCCACCACAAGGAGGGTATGGACCGCCACCACCCCAAGGCGGGTATGGACCGCCGCCACCACAAGGGGGATATGGGCCGCCACCACCGCAAGGAGGATTTGGAGCTCCGCCACCAGGCGTGAGTATAGCTTTCGTTTTAATTTAATAGAGAAAGCACGTTTTATTTTTTCTATCTTTTGCATACTTCAACATTTCTAACATGTTTGTATTTATTTTGTTTTTTTTTGGAGATATTTTAACGAAACAAATTAATAGAAGCTCTTTTCATAGATTTTGTTTACAAGGTCGCATAATTAGTTGAGTTAATGCGTTTATTGCTTGGGAATTTCATTTAAATTAATATTCCAAGGAAACAACTGAGATTCTTTAATCATGTGTTTGTTTTTAAAACTGCAAAAATTCAATTAAAATTTAGAAATACAACAGTTATAAGGATTTTCTATAACATATAGGTCATCCAATCTACATTGGATTTTAAGGTCACATTTTGTGACAGTGAAATCATTGCATGTATAATGTAAATAACGTTGAAACTGTAATTTTGGATAATTGTGCGGAACCCACATTTTTTGTCATAGTAATCGTTTATAAAGTTTTTTTTTAAGTTTGTTATAGATATTTTCATTCAAAGTTCTGATTTTGTTTGCAGATTATTAATGTGTAAATTCGTGACCTGTCGTATTATAACTTAAGTGGTTGTTGAAGTTTTTATGTTGGTATATGTAATTAAAATGAACAAAATTGTTCTTGCGAGCTTTCTCCTTTAACATAATATCTTATTGTCTCTAAATTAAGTAAATGGCGGATGAAGCTTTTGGCCAGGGAAGAACTCGCAAGAACTGTTTCCTTTATTTTCGTCACATGTACCAGATCTAATAACTACAGCACCCCCAAAAGTATATTAGCAAATTATCAATGAATTTTCTCTGATCTGTCTTAGTATTCACCACACTTAACAACAAACACTTGTTTTCCCACACATCAAAAAGTGTCTGATTTTTCGTTAACGCACGTCTCGACCGCCAAAATCTGTCGATTTTTCTTGTGTGGCAAACAAGTTTTTTTTTGAGTTTTTCTAAAGATTTGCCGATTATAGTTCGCGGCTCAGATGAATGCCATATCGTGTTGAGATCATCATGTTCTAGTATTAATACTGATTGGTTCTCCACATCTGTATGTTTAAGGCACTTAAAATACACATTTTGTGTACATTTGTAGGGAAGAATATTAAATTTTTACTTTTGTTACAATTATAAAAAAAGTGTACCACATACTTGAACAATTACGTGAAACTGTATTTTTAACATTTGGTCTTTCTTTTTTGTTAATGTGTGTTTGTCTATATAAACAAGGACGATTACGAGCAATAAAACCCGACAGTGGTTTTCAAGAAAATAATCTGAATTTAACACTTTTTTGCTTTTAGTTTATTTAATGCATCCTATACTTCCATTTGCGTTTGATGTTTTTAAAAAGTTATCAACTTTTTTTCTTGGTAACGTGTTCTACAGTTTCTAAATTCTTAACATACATCTGTGCGGTGATTTTTTGGATTTAACCAGTGAATCTCTACGTGCTCTTAATGAACAATGTTTTTGTAATCCACAACTTCACATCTCGAAGGGAGAAATGATGGAACAATCCAAAAACGCTTAGGAAAGCTATTTACTTAGTCTTATTTTTTTCCCCGCAGGTGTAAGTCATCTAGAGTTGAGTTCTGTATTTTTTGTCTTCATTGTTTTCTATCTTATGTTAGCTTCATGTTATTCATCTCTTCAAGGTTTTTCTCTGATTTGTTCAACCATCTTATTCTTGGTCTTCCTTTCTTACTTATTCACTTATTCCCGGCATTTACCTTTTAAATATCATGTAAGTTCATCATCAGATGTATCTAATTTGATAGGTTCTGTCTAAAAGTTTTGTTTTTTATTTTGTCCTTTCTATTTTTTTTTAAATTTTTTTCAAGACGCTTTCTAATACACTGATTCAGAATTTTTGTTTTCTTGTAAGTGTTCTGGACTTCCTAATATACATGATTGTTGGCCTTCCCACTCTTTTCATGACTTCAGTTTATCTCTTTTGAGACTTGAATTTTAGTAGGAATGTTGTCTTCATCGTATTGAATATTTTTTAAGCTTTTTCTATTGTTTTATTTTTCATTCTGTTTTCCGCATCAAAATACTTGAGATATTCAATTTGTTTGGGATATTAATTTTCATACTAACCTTACAATTCTTTCTTGATGACTATGACGTTATGTTATAGATTCTTCTTCGTATCTACTAAGGCCTTGTCGGTGGTGCTTTTAACCGCCCTTACTCTAATGTCAGTTTTTGCATTTCAATTTTTTAGATTCTTCATTGTTAGTTTACCATGTTCGTATTTACTTTGGATATGGTTTTTATTATTTCTGTGGTGTTTTCTTTTACTCCTCGATTTTTTTCTATTTTATGAAGTAGATGTGCACTTCTTTGTTCTTGTTAGTTAACTTTTCAGTAATTATGAATATGAGGTTCTATGTGCTTCTCTTGTTTTTGCTTCCTTATTGAGTGTTTTTCAACGTTGTGTCTATTCTGTTTCTTATTCATTTTTCCTTGTTCTGGTGAATACTTTTGTAGGTACGCTAGAATGTTAGTCTTCTATGGTTGTTACAGTTTCTTTTGTTGCCCTTCTTATACATTAACAGTATGATGGCATTTCTTTGGTATTTTTATCTTCGTTAATACCTTGTTAATCAATATTGCTAGCTTATTTGCTTTTTTATTTTTTCATTCATTTCTCGTAAGTTTTCTATTTATTGTTAGTCTTTCTTTTCTTCCTTGTTGGGTTGATTTTATATATCCGTGTACATTAGATCTTCCAAGAACTCTCCATGTTCTATCATAGTGTCGTACTTATTCTTTATGTTTGGTAAATTACATTTCTTTTCATAGATAGCATAGATTTTGGTTCTCTCTGTAGTTTTCTACCATTTTACGCTAAAACTCTTATCATGATTTTTTGTTTTTATCGTTTTTGTCGCTTTAATTGCTATTTTTGCTTTTCTTTTCTCTATGTATAGTTTCTAACCTTTAGCTTTTCTTGTAGTTGAGTATTTTTTGTACTTTTGTTCTTTATTTTTGTTCGTAATTTGTCAGTCACCACTCGAGTTATTGCTTGTCATTTTCGTTTTCCCGCAGCTTCCTCCAACTGCGATCAGAGTGCTATTCTTAAGATATTTCCATTTTTCTTGAATTTGGTGGTAAATACTTCCTTTTGTATTGCTATGTAGGTAGGATCTCTAAAAATTTTTGGTTCATGTGGTACTCTAATGTGTTGGTACAATGGCTCGATACTTTGGTTTATATCTGTTATCTGCACAAGCTGAAACGTTAGATACTTGAATAAAGATGCATCGCCGATACGTGTTTGTTTCTATTTGTAATGTACAAATTTAAATTTGTTAAAGTGAAACCAATTTTAATTATTTTCTCTAAAAATTTGGATGGTCATTTTTTGTGGAGATTTTTTTAAAAGGATGTTCATGTAGGTATTTGTAAAGCTTTTAATGCTGTTGCAACATTATTTAAGTAAAAAAAACATTATTGTAAATTCAGCGATCACTGTTGAGATAATAATGGGGTTAAATTTTCTTTTAAACCTACTTTTACAAAATACTACTATATGGTTATCAACTATTTTTGTTATACTAGTAACCTTTGAAAGCACATGTCAATGATTAAAACGTAATTCTTAGTTTATTGTCAGTTAGGTTGAAAGAAGCTACAACCAGAATCCAACGATTTATGCGCGAGTTACGTGTCGTACTTCAACTACCAAAATTGGAAATTCATTAGAATTCACTGAACTGATTTCTTTTGACATTATCGACACTTCAGTGTCAGCCTCATACGATATAATCACGGTCACATGTATATTATTTCAAAGGTGACTATGATAACAATAAAATTATTGACAATAGCCTAGAAAAAATCTAACAAATTAGATAGAATGTTTATTGTCACAGCTTTTTGTTGTACATAATGTACAATGTTTGTTGTAGTTTAACTATTTTTTTTTAAATCTGTATTAACTGTATTAATTATTTTACAGTATGACTTACATTAAAATTTGGGTCAGTTGTTTATTTATTCCAAGAAGAGTAAACATTTTCTAGTATATTGCTCATATTAGGTGATTGAGATTATAATAAAATTTATTGAATTACTGTTTTTTTTTTGTATTTTTTTTTTGTTATAAAAGTAAAGTATATAACTATATACAATTTATTGATCTATGAAAAGCGTCTTCTCTGATGTAATCGCACAAAATTTTCTGCATGAACAGTACATTATTAATTTGAATGCTCTTAATTGATTTCTATTGTTTGAAACCGTTTTTCTCCCTATTTTTGCTTTGGGTGTTTGGCATTGGTGTTGGATATCTTGTAATGTAATTCCCGGTTTTCACGATGTAAATTATTTAGAGCGGACAAGATTCGGGGCTGGACCAAATCTGGCAGTCAGCACAGTCGGTACTTGCTGAAGCAATTGCCAGTGGTGCTGCTGAAAAATTGTTGGGTGGAATATTGAATCCTAATCAGAATCAAGGATTTTCTCATCAAAATGCAGTGAGTGTGGTAAAATGACACATTAAAAGTCCATTACGGGAACATAAATTTTTTTAGCAATATGGACAATATCCCCATCCTTCGCAACAATTTCAGCAAAGAGGCCCAGAACAAGGTCATCGCGATTTTAATGTTCCACAGTTTGGGGGAGAGGGTTCTGTAGGGGGTTTTGGAAGCATAGGTTCATTTCTTGGTAATCTTGCAAGTCAAGTATTGGGTCCTCAGCCGCCTCAGGTCTGTTGACATGAGTGTACAGAAATAAAAGAGTTAACAGTTTGTTTTATTTTTAGGGCTCACAAGGGCGTGGTCCACGTAACCAATATAATTAGTACTGTAATCAGGGGTTTTGTTGGTGGCATTTGTTGTGGGTGGCTTTTTAATTTGTAGTTTTAATTTATTGTGTCTGTTTAAAGATCTGTATTTTATGTTTTATTACCTGAGTTTTACATTTTTTATATCCAGAGATTTTTTTTGTCTTTTACTCGATGTTTAACAATATATTTAAATGGTTAGTTTAGGTCACACGTATGTTAGCCAAGACAGGAAAATGCGTTTAAAACTCTCTATCTCCAATTCATGAAATTTATAAAATAGCGCAAACAAAATAGAATAGTTGTTGATAGCTTAATAGATTAGTTAGCGTCTTTTGAATATTTTATTGTGTTTGTAAAGTAATAATGTTTTGTGGGATAAACATTTAGGGATAACCAGGGTGAGTCAATCTTAGCAACTTAAAAAAATTATTTGGATTAAATGTTGAAATTCTAACGTTATTTAGCAAGAAACTTTTAAAAACATAATATTTATTGCTACAATGAGTACGATAGGTTGAAAAAATGTTAAATGTTCAATTCTGAATATTATAAAGAAATTTATTGTACTGGTCAATGATAGAAATAGGTTATAATTATCAATTTTGATATTTTAATTTTATTCGTCACTTCAGGTAAAACAGTATTGAGTTCATAAATTGAGTGATCCTTGTGTGATTTTATTTTTCTCAAAACGTGAAAAGTTATTACTTATTCCATGAGGCTATCAGTGATTGTGTCTTTTTTTTTTGTTAGGTTGGCAACAGATTTTGAGTGTCATGTTACATCTTCCATTTTATTTACATTTGTCTACTCAAAATTTAAACAAAATAATCTTTTTATTACTAGATTTCGAGCACTTGTTGATAATAACAATGTTAATTGTTAACGTTTTTTAATAGTATATTACAATATTAAATTATGAATATTGCCAGTTCGTTAAATTTACTTCAATCATTTATAGTCACATGTTTTCTTATTTGCTTGTGCTACCGTCCAATATTTTTAAGATCTGGGCCTAATTAAATGTTTGCATTTTTTATGTTCAGCGATTTTTTTATGTTGGAATATATTACATTGTTGTATTCTCTTTTTAAGATGAAACATTCATTTAGTTCATAGTAAGAAAAGAAAGTTCGCTGGTAAGGCTAAAGATGCATTCAAAAAATTTAAAGGTTTGCAGACGTGAGATTTTGGTTGTCAATATTGGTTTTGATGTAGTGGCAACTGCTTTATTGAAACTCAATTAAAAAAAAAAACTTGCTTGTGACAATACATGGCGAATATGAATACGTTTATCTTATTTAGTACAAATTTTTTAGAGCATTCTAAACAATTTAACACAAATATTGAGTGGTCAAAAAAGAATACCTCACTTCACTACTCTATGCGTTTGTTTGTTTGTTTCCATGTTTTTTCCAAAATTATATTGTTTTGGTACTATTTTTTGATCCTAATAATTTAATGAATTATTGGGAATAAAATTTGTTAGGTATTAAACTAACATTTCAGAAACAATAAAAATATTCACCATTTTTATTATTGTAATATGTTCAAAATAGCAACACTAAATTTAGTTGACCACTTGATGTCTGTAAAATAATGCAGTGATGTCAGAAATTGCCGTAAGTTTTTGTAGTTTATTTTTAACGTACAGTTTTAATGTCGATTAACAAATACGTACGAATATTTTTTTAAAAGTCAATTTTATATGTACATTTTTTAATAGTGCCTTTATTCTGCTATAAAATAGGCTGTTGCTTCATTGTTACTAGAGATTATTTTTAAATACTCGTTTAACGTCCATGTTTATTATTTATATTGTTATGATATTAACCAAACATTATTGTATGTTCCAATATATTTTATATTTCTGATTGTTATGGCGCTTAAATTTTAATAAACAATTATAGTAGCATTAGTGTCTAAATAGAATTTTATTTACAACTCAAACAAGTATTCTAAAAAACTGTTTTTTTAATATTGTTATAAAGATCTTGTCCGTGGTCACCGTACTATTCAATTAAAAGTTAAGTGTAAACAATATTAGTAAGTTAAAACCATCTAATCAAATACAAAGGGTATCTAAAGAGGTTTTGGAATTAGAAATCTGTTGGTAGCTTCTTCTAGTAACTTAAAACCTGACAGCATATTTTTGATAGTGTCAATTTAAACATACGTGCTAAACTATTTTTCAAGCCGTTCTTGTGCTATTTTCATCAAGAGCCTACTTTTGTTATAAATAGACGTGTTTTCCCTCATGAATTACACTTTTGACTAATATTTAAATGATTCAGTAAACATTAAAAATTAAAGAATTGTACCTATTTTTTGTTCTTCAGAAAGTATGGTAGGTTTTTCTTTATAGGTATATATTACTCCGACGTTTTTGTGAAAATATTTCAATTACGTTAACTTCTTGCGGGAAATTAAGATACTTAACGATCAACTTTCAGGTAAATGTGCCACCTGGTGTGCCAATGCCTCCTTTACCAAATACGATGTCACATGGTTCGTCAGGAGGACATCATCCTTATCCATCTTCCATGCCATTACCAGGAACGCATTCATATTCACACTCTAAATCTCATCGCTCATATCCAGTTCAACCAGGATATCCTCATATTGGAGGGGGTACACATGCACCATATCCATCAGCTTATGCACCTGCCTATCCTTATTCCAGTGGAGCACCATATCCTTACGTGAAAGGGAAAAAGAAGAAATCTAAATTCAACAAAGCGATGAAATATGGACTACCAGCTGCCGGAGTTGGTTTGGGAACTTACGCCATTGCGTCTACTTTAAATAGAAGTTCTAGCAGTTCTTCGTCGTCGAGTAGCAGCAGCAGTAGCAGCAGCAGCGATTAGAACAGTATTTGAAAAGAATTAATGTTGAGGCTATGTAGTAAGTCATTAACTGTATATTATAACGCCAAAAATAGATAGGTAAAATGATAAACATTTATTTAGGTATGATATGCATTGTAAAGGAATTGGTTGAGAGGTTTCGTCAGTATTCGCATTAACTTTTGACGTGTAGCTAATATTTAATATTTAAAATACGTATTATTAAAATATTTGATAGAAAGTGATAAATTTCGTTAAAAGAACAGTTATGCGTTTATGTTGTTAAAGTTGATTATAGTAATTAAATTATTGATTAAAAAGTTGTAAATAAAGGAATTTCGTCACGTTATGACAGTGTTATCATTTGAGCCTCCGTAGAAATTTAAGTAGAGTTCTATTGGATTAAGGTTGGATCTCATTTTGAATCGCTTAAAACAGGACAACAGAATACAACAACAGAAATCACTCGACTCATTGTTAGTGGTTTCAATCATATCTTCAAACAAGCCATTTATATTAGGTAGCATAGAAAACCAAAAACAACAGAACTTTTTTAGTCACAACTTTTGGTTGATTTTCCTTTCCATAATTTATATGTCTTAAAAAAATATACCTCATTTATCGCGAATGTTTGGAAAACTCTTTTACTTATACAGTTCTAGATATCAATTGACAAAACATTTAAAACCGATTTTCTTTTCTTACTTTTGATTTAGAATGATTGTTTTAAAATCTAAATTTAAAAATGTCAAACATGACAGTAAAATTGGTTTAGACTTAGGACATAAAGTTGACATTTTATGAGGACTGACATTTAATATCATTTGCATAACGAGAATAAACTGACACTAAGTTGTCATACAAGACCATCAATTTAACGAGTAACTATTACAGTTAACGCGAATATAAAAAGAATACAATTTGTGTGCAATATGAGTGTAAAGTTGAATTTCCGCACTCTGGAGATTGACTCCCCAACAAAAATAGCTATAGTAGATTTGAATGGGTGACAAAAGGATGGTGTTCAAAATTCATTGCTGCGAATTGTTTTATGCGGTCAAAAATTTATTTTTGCAATTTTAAAGTGACAACGCTTGACTTTCGGTATGTTTTTAAATTCAGCGCCTCTAAGTGGGCAGGCGCAAAGCGATTTTTTTACGGCAGGCATATATGCCGTATTCCACGAAAAGAAAGAACATGGGAATATAGTAGTATTACATGTATGGAATTATCAACAAAATTTAGACACTATTTTTATCTTTCTTTGTTTCTGCAAACCACAGTTTAATATCTCGTGGATACGTCAACGATGATTGATAAGTCGTACAGAAACAAACAAATTTATTGGTTTTCCTTAAGCAAAAAAACATCTTTCATTATTGCTTCTGTAAAAGCAAACGCTCGATATTTGATATTCTTAGTAGATACATACTTTTAACGTTGTTTTTTCGCACACATTTTTTATTATTACATACCTAATGCATATTTCAGAAAACCTTGGGAAATATTTTTATGCTTCTCATAGTTAAGTAAGCCTTGTTTTTTTTTCATGGTGGCAGGAGTGTTGTCTAAGGACTTTAACATTTCAGAAATGTAATAAGCCCCAGTTAAGCAATGACATTGTTGCATAGCATCTTCATTGATATTTAAAGTAAACCTTTGAAAAAAGAAGTAGAGTTATCACCATATTTCAAATTCCAAAACCTGTTTAGAACGCCATTTCGGTTCGATTAAATGGTAGACGCATGCGCCTACTTCACTGAAAAATGCCATTAGTTGAACATGTTAGATTAGATTAATAGTCACTTGTATTCATATGATTTTTTTTTGTTAGGCTCATGTTGAAATGTCATTTTGATATAACTCATTGTGTTCCCCACTTTATATTCCCAGACTCAAAAAACAAATTAAAAGCAATTTTAACTATCGAGGGATCAAGATAATTTGTAATCGAGTTATCCTTGAAACCAAAAACGTATGTCTTTTGCGATTGATACCTTATGTTGCCACGTGTCATTGATATAGTTAGATGAAGGACTCTTTGTTGCTTACAACAAAATGGAGAATAATTTAATAAAAGAAATGTATTTTCCTTGAAAAATCACGTATTTTCACAATAAAACGTTTGTTTTTTAACTAACATTTTATTTGACATTTATAGTGGCAATCAATGTGAAAATACGTTTTCGGTTTAAGGGATGTCTCGATTACAGATTATTTTATTCGCTCGATACTACAAGATGTTGAAGACGATGTTGAAAACCACTACTGTCACTATTACTAATGGCATTTCCAATAGGTACGACATACCTCTACAGTAACAAAAGTATAGCAAAGATTACTTTAATTTCTTTTTTTGAACCCATGATATTTCTTTTACGTGCGCACCCGATGTGACATTAATTAAGGTTCATTTAAAGACCCACTTTGTCTAATTCTCTATTATAAATTAACGGTCTCTCCAAAATTGCGTAGTTTCAGAATTCAAACAATAGCCAATTTTTTTTATAGGTACATGTGCTCAAAGACTAGCCCACTTCCTTTGCAGTTCGCTGTAAAAAATATCAAGGATTCGGAAAGCATTATTGCTTTCAAAAATTCTTAAAACTCAATTTTTATTAAACATTTTGCGTATTAAAATTTCTTGCATTAAATATACTCAGTTAGCTAAAACATAGTAATATGTTTAATGGTTCATGATAAGAGTAAACTTTTAATTTCACTAGGGTAATTTTTATAAGGACGTGTAAAATTTTAGCTCAAAGAGAGAAACGACTCACAGTACGCTCAAAGATCTTATACACATTTAACGGGCATCTACAAGATTTGAAATTGATTACGTAATATGTATATAGGCTGTTTCATTACACAAAGTAGCTTTAATTCTTTACTTATTATATGAACACCAATAATATGAAATAATTATTGTAATTTTCAAAATTCATCCTGAGGTCCTAAGACACCCGTCCACAACTGTGTGCAATTCAATTTCCGAGCACATCCTACATGACAACGCGTTTGGGCGTCGAATTCGATAGCAGACTTTGAATGAGTAAATTGCTAATTAATTACTTAAACAACATCTTAGGACATTCAAATGTCATTACAATTATCAAGTGCATGAAATGAGTCAATAAAATGGGAATTCATTGTGTTTGATTCTTGGAAAATAATTTAGTGAATTTTAAAAATGGACGCCCTATGGACGTCGTATACCTGAAGCTTGTTTTGAAGGAAGTTATGCAACATGTCTTCTATCGATTGTGCCAACTGTCATCGACTCCATCATCCAAATGCAAACAATAAAATTGAAGTACAGTTTAATAATAAATGTTAGACACAAGCGAGGAGAGGCGAGGCGAGACACTGGTGCACTAACATCGAGTAGATTGTAAAAATTTAATTAGTTCACAATGACTGTTTCAGAATTTTAAAAGTTGGCTTCTTCTAGGAAAAGAAAGAATATTTATGTTAAAATAAAAATTTATAAAGAAGTATTTTATGTAATCTAATGTAAAAAAATATATCTTACGAATAAATTTAAAAGTTTGATTTTTTGATACTTAGGTTTAATCAAGGCATGTAAACTTTTATTTGAAAACATTATGATCATACATAAATAGAGACACAGTGTGAAATCATAGTTCTGTTAATCTACTTTTTTTGTTTGAAGCTTAAACTGCAAGCTTTAAGGTATATTGCATGCCTTGAAAATGCTCTTTTAAAAGTGGCATTTCCCTTTCTGTAGGTCTCAAAGTTAATGTTTAATTCCTTTAGAAACTCTTCCTCTAAATTAAAAATACTAATGACAGCAAGATCACAAAAATCTACAAATAATTACGTGAAAATATCCAGCGAAAATGGCGGGTGATTACACGCTAGGTTAGTAAATAATAGAGCTCGCATCCGATGAACGTTTAATGCCATGCTCACACCGAGACAGCTGATCGTGACATATGCACACTCTTGACGTTTCGTAGAAATCAGCGGAATATTTTTGTCAACAAAAGTGCAGTTTTAGTGAGTAAAATATTAGTTTTTCTCGATGGCAAAACCTTCGCCATTAAATCCACTTCGTCATGTTATAGAAAGACAGTACAAAGATAATGTGTTTATTAAAAATAAAATATTCAAGGAACGGTTAGCTAAGGCAAGAAATTTGTACAGAAAAGATCTTCTAGCCCATTATGGGTGTGTTAACGCCATCGAGTTTTCTGCTGAAGGAGACCTTTTGGTGTCAGGTGAGTGATTTTAAATTCTTATAAAAAGGTGAAGTATGAATGTCTTGTTTTAAATGTATTTTAATACGAGTAGAGGTAAGTTGGTTGAAGCGTTTGGACACTGGTTTTGCAACTTTGTAAGCATCTAAGCATGACTGTATCCGCTCTAACTTTTATAGTGTTGATAACAAGAAGTATAGGTACAATGTACCGGTTATTTAACTTTCGGAGAAATAACCCTTTCATGCTTAGGATAAAAAAATCTAGTTTTATTTACATTCTGTATAAGGACTGATTGTTTAATATTATGTAACAATCTAACTCATGATTTCAATAAAGTAGTTTGGTATAAACTTGGGCCTAGATAAGACTTAATTACTCCATCTACATGGGAATTGTAAATATGAATGTGTATATCCTTGATTATCATTAAATTCCAACGTTATGTTGCATATTTTGCATATTTATATATCCACGTTATAGGTTTCATGAATCTGATTTACCAATAATATTCGAATAATCGTACATCAATTTGAAAAGGGGAGAGTAGTATATGTACTATTCTAGCTAGAGGTAATTTAGTCTTTGCTAAATATTTTTTTTATCAGACTTGTGTTTTGCAATATCTATTACGCATCATAACAACGCCGTTCGCTAAAAGGCCATCTATTTTTTATTACAGATATACTTCATCACACATTCATATTTCGTGACACACTTCTACTACAGGAGCAATTAATTAAGTAAAAAACGATTAATTCATTGATGTCCCCATGTTGACAGTAACAGATATGTTTTCAAGGGTTAAAACTATAACTCCAATGGATTTTTTGTGGTAATGTTGTTGCGTTCTATTAACTAGCTCCCCATTCTCTCCAAGCTTGAGAAAACAACTATATAAATTTAAGCTGATATTTTTTGAAAAGTTGGCATAGATTTTGTCTGTGGCTGAAGCTAACACAGTTCATAATGGTCCGAAAAACTATACTATCTGGCAGTCATAACATTTTTTAGACTATTTCGGAAGTCAGCGTACTTAAAATGTATTTGAAGTAAGAAGTATGTCCGTAAAGTGGCCAGTGGAGTAACGTAACATTGTCATGACAATATATTTTATCAGGGAAACTAAAATTGCATTGTTGATTTGTGCTTGGAACTGAGCTAATATATTTAATAAGGCTCCTTTATAATCCATATCACATAAAATATGGTTATGGTAATTGTTTCTTTAATTTTTAAATATATATTCTGGGTGTAAACTAAATATCAGCTGGTGATGAGTGATTAAAAATGACTTGTTTTGAATTTGATGTGTGTGGAAAACATAGGAGAAGGTTGTCTCTTTTGTACTACTTGTTTTTTGCAGTTTTAATGTAGGAAGTATAACCACATGAAAATTTTGTTCCATCAACACTTTCTTTAATATCTTAGGTACATGAGTCCAACTCGGGAACGTTTTATTTTTGGACCATGCAAATGGAGCGATGTAAGGAACTAGTTTGCTAAATCGTTTGCTAATGATATGGAAATTAAGTTATGTATATAGTGAACAGCGTGTTCATCAGACGTTAACAAATAAAACATACTTAAAAACCAGTAAACATTTTTATAACATCAAAGCATAAAACCACGGCTAATATTTTATAAAAACCAGAAAAGGCAGTTCAAAAGGTGATTTATAAGGTGTACGAAAGGAATAGGAAACCCGACGTTAATAAAAATCATTTTAATTCCTAAATATCGAAATAAAATTCTCGGTTGGCATTTACATTAATATTTTGTTTTCTAAATCTAAACTACATATTTAATAGGTATACTACTAATTTGTTGCTAATTCTTTAGGACTAAAAGGAAAATATTACTGACTAAATATAAATAAATATTTCAAATGACGTAACATCAAAATAGTAGTAGGTCTTTAACTATTGCCTTCTTATTAAAATTGGCTTTAGACAGCAAATAATAATTTCAATATATATATTTTTTAATCAACAGGTATTTGGAAACTGGCGAGTTTTCGGCGGAGGTGTAGCTTCAATTTGAAATTGAGTTTTGAATTTTATGGAGGTTGTGTTTTTGCACATGAATTTGCTTTAAATGGTGTATTACTGGTTGTCTAAATAATAGACATATTGGGGGTTATTTTATCCAAGATCAAAAATAAGATTTTGTATAGTAGTAAAAATTTCAGAAAAGCCTCCATTATTTTCTAGAATTGTAGATGAAATCAAACTCATTCTTTACATGTTTATATGATCGATAGGCTATCTACTAAAAACATAACACATACAGTAAATATCACTTTTAACGGCATCGCTTATAACGAAAAACCGCTTATAACGGCGAGAATTTAACTTTTTGTTGAAACTTCCATTTAAACTTTAATAAAAGAAAACCGCATATAGCTTCATTCTTATAGCGGCGAAATTGGATATAACAACCGATTTTTGTGCTTTGTTTGGTCTAAAATATCGGATATAACATCGGGCGACGCTTACGATACTGAAAATTAAAATGACGATAGAAATTTGGAAATGATAATAAATATGGTAACAAAAGCCTGGAACACAGTTACCTCTGTAACCATTAGAAACTGCTTGAAACATGGAGGTTTTTTTTCCCAAAGAAAAGACATAAACGTTACTATGAATGATTTTGATAAAGAAGATGACTTACCTCTTCAACAATTGCTGCAAACTTATGAAACCAGAAAGAAAGTCTCTATTTCAAAAGAAGAGTTTATGGATTTTGTTAATGTTGATGAAGGTGTAGTAACATGCGGAGAATTGACTGACTTGGACATCATAGAAAATGTGCCATCATCATTTGAAGAGAACTGTGAAACTGAAGAAGCCAATGAAGACCAATATACACCACCTAGTTTGCCGCAGGCACTCCAAGCATTACAAACTCTGAGAGATTTTGATTCATTTACTAGCTCAGTAGATGAAAATTCATTGCAAAATGTAAATCAACTTGAAAGGGTATTGGAAAAGCAAGTTTGGGGTATATCTGTACAAATCAAAATAACTGATTATTTAAAAAAATGTTAAATAAGTACATAAGGTTGCTATAAAAAGTATTTTTTCTTTATATATATTTTTAGATATCATTACTATTATTATACTTTTGTTTATTATTTTTATTGTTTTTCTATAGTATTTTGATAGGATCTTTGTAAGAACTTTTTTTTTAAATTAAATATTTAAATCTTGATGCCTCCGGATTTAACGTCCAACCAAATGTAACGTCTACTCCGCGACGGTCCCTTGCAGAACACTATCCGATATTTACTTTATAGCGAAAGCTGAGTGATATACGATAAATTATGTATTACTATTATTTCTGCATTCTAATATATATATATATATATATATTCGTTTTCGTCAACATGATTTTCGATTTGATCCCTCTTGCTAGAAGGCAGATGATTGATTCTGAAAAAAAAGCAGATGTTTCTGGCATTGTAGTGATATTGTAGTGTCTTATTTCTATTAATTGATATGCTAAAATCTTATTGTTGAAGTGAGCACCAACCCCTTTCAAATTTCAAAGTCTGCTTTACCGTTGTTTTATCCGATTATATTATGATTATGACATTAAGTAATAGGCATTTACATTCAGACAGCGTAAGAGTTCGGGGAGGGGGGGTTGTTTGAAACCCCAAACGCCCCCTCTTGTATACGTCTATGATGAAATTATTTTGGTAGGTACCCAATCTAGCCTCACAGGGGAGCTAGCTCAAACAGTATCAGCAGGTTAATTAACGTAACTTTATTAAATATCCCTAAAAGCACCCACCCATAGACGTCCTCGATAGCCCTAGCGGAAAAGCAGTTGAACTACAATTATGACTAGTGAAAGATATGAACGTGAATACGAGTTTCGGAGCGGAGTCCCTGAGTAACGAGCTGTTTGTACTATGCAAGTTCAGTAGAGAACAAAAGTTTTGTCACAATGAACATATTATCTCAATTATATACTTCTATTATGTTTGGAGTAAAATCTGGGTGCACTTCAAAGAGGAAACATTGTAAACAATGTGGTGAAAATTTGTGCTCTTAATAATAAGAGCCAAAAGTAATACACTTCTTCTGAATAATGTAGAATAATTAACAAAGGAAGTTTATAAAGCTTATAAAGTTTTATTGCGTATCATGTAATAGCTATCATCATAAAATTACCATGAGATAAACTAACCGAGAATGTGGAATAGAGTGCATTGGAAAAATAATTGAAATTACATTTTTTTTATGGCTTCCTGTTCAAATAAAAAACTGAAGACACGTTCTTGATTAGTTTATAACAAAAAAAAAAAGTTTTGAATGGTTACTTAGTTAATGGAATTTTGAGCATTTTCTTGTAGTTCTTTAGCTTGAATTCTTAAATAAATAATGTAACAGTATTCTTTGATCAGTCACTTTTTTGCAAAAAAATGCAGATTTAAAAAAAAATGCCTTATATTAATATACTACGACAACGTCAGTTGTAGCAGCCTAGGTTAAAATTTATGTTATAAATTCTATTGTCTAGATGAGACAAAAATTAAAATTTTAAAATCACTTTTAACATTAAAATTATAAGATACGTAACGCATGTAAAGGATACATTCTTATACATTTATTGAGAAAGTAGACAAACTTCACTCTATTTTACTAAATACATTTAATTGAACAAAAAATGGGACCGGCAAAATGAAACTCAAACAGCGGTAGTTTAATTAATTGGGCACCAAAACATGTAAAATATGAGCAAAAAATCTATCTATATAACAAAATCTTAACAGTAAAATAAAATATCTATAAAAGGTTCACTTTCTCCAACAGTCAAACAACACAAATCAATATTGCGACTTACCGGCGCTTTGACATTAAATATTACCTTGCTTTTTGGTTACAATTTAACTCTCTACTTAGTTTGCTGATTTCACTTCAACCCAACTTCCAGGTGTCAATGGCGTCTATCATTATATCGGTTTTAGTTTTTTTCTCAAAAGGTACTCCACATAAACAGCTTATTTTTTGAAAACTTTTAATTTTACATTTAACAACAACGACATCGTACATATAGTTTGAATCAGTCCTTTGAAAAAAAATATACATAATCAGGTAATAGATACTTATGACCCAAGCGAATGAAGTAAAGTAAACCTTAGGTGAAGACAAATACACCACGTGTGTAGTAAAAAAAGACTTCATTGCCGGAAGCATTTTTACTTCACCGTCGTTATCAGACATTTTTAAGCAGTTTCTATGCAGTATGTGTGTTTAGTGCAATGCTGTAAACAATAATTTAGATACCATTATTTGTTTACGGTTTAATGCAAGGCATTTAATGGCGGAGATGCATTTAAAGATTATTTTGACATTTGTCTTCAACATATGTGTTGCAAACCTCGGAAAAATGGTACAATGATGTATTACTTTATTGCCGATTTCTGTATTCTTCACTGCTGATTTAAAAAAAAATGCGTTTAGAACATCTTAGTTTCTTATTTTTTTTATTAAAAACTTAAAAATTATTATACTGTAATAATTTTTCATCGGCTGTGTGATTATTTAATATCATCACTAGAACTATTTTTGATGTTTTATATTAATATAATTTTATAAAGATGCGGTCATTATGTTGACACTTATCCCAGAAAATTAGCCACAACATTTGAAGTCAAGGATTTTCTGACGAAACCTAAATTCTGCGTCCTAATCAAATTTAATCAAATTTAAATGTTTACTTAATCTACCTACTACGTAAAATTTAATTTAATTGGGCAGACAATGTTTTCTTTTAGCTGTCAAATGGATCTAACTGTCGCTCAAATTATTTAAGTCACATTATGTGTCCCAATTATCTTTTTTGCTGTTCAAATAGTTTTTTATATGATATTAATTTTGGTGCTTATTAATTTTCCTTGCTGCTAAAATAATTTATTTTTGGTAGATCTTTAAGAGCATAGTTCAAAATTTGTAATTAGCGATAGGTGAATTCATTTGTATCTGTCCGCTCGATAAAAAGTAACTTTGGTACTACTAGATCCTAGTACTTTCTCCGTTGTGAATTGGCAGCTTTATTTGGCTGCTTTAATATTCAATTTAGTAGGTATTTAATAAACATAAAAAACACAAACTGATGTGACAGAGGACAGATTATTGCTCAAACTCCGTAAAGACAAATTTATACTACTTAATTGCTAGAAAGCTGGGAATTTTGCTTTCTACTACATACTTTTTTAAATACAAAATTCACTTGTACTGAAGTTACTAAACAATCTCTACGTTAATTTTTACATTTAGTTAGCTCGTTCCTAAAGAAATTTGAACTAGTCTTGAGAAAGGAATTTTTTATGGATATTTACCCTAGTGAAACACAAAATATTGGTTCATCCTAGTTATAGTATTGACTTGCACCGTGCTGTATTCTTAAAATTTAAAGTTAAAATGCATCGGCTGCATTGTTCAAATCCAATTTATGTCCATTTAGGTTTCGAAAATTTGTTTTGAAAGGTTACAGTTGTAAAATTCAGTTAATTAAGTTTTTAGTATGGGCAACCTGATTCTATGAATCTAAAAAAGCTTTCAGTGCAACCATACTTAATTTTTTTCAGACTGTTGCAGCAACTTTTTCTTAATGGGACTTTTATGAGTAGTAGAATATGAAAAGTGCTTCAACGGATAATTTTATCTGATTGTGGTCAGGTATAAGTTTAAAAAAATACCAGTTTTAAGTCTAATGAATCAAAAATTGTAAAAAAATATGCTGTATTATAGAACTTTATCTAAAAGGCTGCACTATTATAGCATCAGTGTTCACATAGGTTTGCACTGGCTGGTCATTTCACCATGTTTACCTTATTAAATTTTGTATTATGATTATAACTATACTAAGTTCAATATTTGATTTAACTTTGTGTTTATTGGATATTTTTGTTCTAGGCGGTGATGACCGAAGAGTGCTTCTTTGGTCAGTACCAGAAGCAATGTTTGGTAAAGGATCACCAGTGGTTATGGAAACAAACCACATTAGCAATATATTTTGCCTTGCTTTTGACTCAGGCAACACAAAAATTTTTTCGGGTGGAAATGATGACCAAGTTATTATTCACGATGCCATAACGTAATCACTATCTACTAAACTGCTAATATTTCTCACTATTCAATGTTGCAGAGGACATTTAGTAGGAAAATTAGCACACCGAAAACCTGTATATGGGCTAAGTATAAACCCCCAGAACGACTATGTTATGGCTACTGCAGGGGACGACGGCAGGATTCTTTTATTCGACGTTCGAGAGTCGCCTAATTCAGGTTAGATTGATGTCTGATTCTCTTTTATTTCACAATTTCTTTCAAGATCCGCTCTGTTTGGCCAAACAAAAGACTGGTTTTCATTCTGTGATGTTTAATCCGATTAATCCTAGATGGTTGGCAACAGCAAATTCCGAAGAAGGAATTGCATTATGGGATTGTCGCAAACCTAAAGAGTAAGAAAATAGGGAAAAAATGTACTTAACATAAAATCTACTAATTTTTTCTAGATTATTGATACATTATGATGCAAACTCAGGCCCCATCAGTGGTATAAGCGCTTGTTTTAATTCTACGGGTAGTAGAGTTCTAGCCCTTAGACGTAGGTTACCTCCTGTGTTATATGCAACTCAAAAGGAGAGTGCCATTTGTCAGTTTTATCATCCTCAGTACTATAATTCGTGCACTATGAAAACTTGCTGTTTTGCTGGAGATGGGGATGAATATGTTCTGAGTGGCTCAGATGATTTTAATTTGTATATGTGGAGAATGCCCACCGATGAAAGTAATTTAATTATAATATTTAAAACTGTGCTCAGACATTTTTCTTTAAGGTGTCGAATGGGGAAAGTCGCATTTAGTTTTACGTGGTCATAGATCCATTGTTAATCAAGTACGGTACAACAAAGAAAATAATCTTATAGCATCATCTGGTGTCGAAAAAATGGTGAAGGTAATATTTTTTTTTACACTATCTTTTTGTATTTCATAAAATCTTCTAGTTGTGGAGTTCGTTGCCAATAGGAACTTGGAAAGGATCTTTACAAAAAGAGCACAGTGACGCATTTCGTTCTGTTTACACACATGAAGATTACATTTATTTAGTTGGACACAGTGGAGAAAGAATTTCACATGATTATAGCGATCATTCGACACAAGAGGATTCGAAAATGTTGGCCTTTTTTGATTCGCTAATCCAAAGGGAAATCGAAGGTTGGGATTCACCATCGGAAAATTCCGATTATTCAGATAGTGATAGTGATGATCGGGACAGGGTAAGAACAATTTCGATAATTTATTTCTATGAGTATTTGATTTTTGTAGAATGTCTCGGGTATTTTGAATAAAATGTTTTGTAATGGGAAGATACCACCAGAGGAAAATAAGAAACATAGAACGAATAGGATTGCACAATTGATTGCGAAGAAGCGTAGTCGTCTTGCAAGGATGGCTCATGATAAGGCGACGAGTCAAGTTTTACGGTTCGTATTTCTAAATTTCTTATGCTTAATTAATTATATGTATAGCGGAATATGTTCGTAATACACACAAGCGTAGGTAAAATTACGATTACAAAATCGTGTCCTTTGATATACTACCAAGCGATCCAAAAGGCTTTCTATCAAGTGGATCATGAAAATAAAAACGTATTTCTTGTTATAACACCATAAATGAAAAAAGGACAGACTCAAAATGGTTAGTATCAAAATATTAGCAAGATTAATCAATAAAAAGACATACGTTTTTACTTTCATGACATACTTGCAAAATATGAAAAGATAGTCAATCGAACTTTTCGATGATGTAAATTATTTCGATACATTTTAGATTATTTGCATTTTTTAATTCGTCGTAGAATTATTAGAATATTCGGAAATATCAATGCCCAAAGACAAAGGTGTAACATCCACTAACAAAACGTCTTGAATCGGTTTCTCCACTGCGGTAAGCTACCGCCTCATCAGGATTCATGGATAAGTTGAGCGGCTTATCGTTGAAATAATTTTGGAGCAATTGTTGATTATAAAAGTTATTAATATCGGTTAAAGTTGGTAACATGTGAATCCCTATAATCCCTGTCCTATTGGTTGCAAATTCAATGAATATGGCATAGTCTTGCTTTAGGCCAGTCACTAGACATTTCGTCTATTTTGCAGATTTTCATGATGAGCTTGTGTATCCAGTCATGTAATTGCTTTTGGCCTGGGTTCAGCAGCTTTGCTTACATTACATACTGTTGTTCTTTTGTGTGTTGGTATAATTATTCGTGGTTTTGTTTTTTTAATTCTTGATATATTGTTCCTCTTTTTTTTTCGGAAAATCGTTCGTAAAACCTCCATGTTTGATCTATTAGTGCGTGCACGTGCATTAATTTTTTTTGTCGGCCTAACATTTGGATGAATGCTAGCACCCTTTCGTTTACTTTTTTTTCTGAATCGTGTTCGTTGTTTTCTCTTATCTTCATCTCTATGTTCATATTCTCACACTTTGGAGTGTATTATGTAACTTTCTTGTTTATTTTAGCAGGCTGTTAAAATTCGTAACCATGGCACTGACTAATCAAATTATCGTATTTACAATTTTAACAGTCTGTTAAAAAGGTCAGACCACTTTAACTGCTCTGCATCTTACATCCCTACAGTATCTAATTTGTATTTCTTTTTAGTCTTTTAAGACACCCAGTTTGACAAGTTATCTTTAGATTCCGAGTGCCCATATTAATTCTTTGTTTAGTTTTCCTGTTTTTTTTTCTCTGTCGCTTCCTCGTTCTTCGTTCTTTCTTTTTCGTTATTCTTCGAATCGGTTTGATTTTTCATTTCGGCTCATCTATTATGACTGTTTGGAATCTTATTGTAACAGTTTTTCTCATTTTCTTGTAAACACTTAACATTTTTTATTGCGCTTGTCAAACAGCTGTTAAATAAAATCGCTGTACCTCAGAAATTTGACTCTGAATTGATTTTTGGTTTTATACTTATTTGGTCAAAATAGTGAATGCCCACTTATTACTAACACATATGATTTGATTTTATTATTCCAATTTTTCCAGGTATCACATGAGAGAGAAAAATCGAAAAAAGAAAACTTCCCAGAAGTCCAAAACTTCTTCTAAATTAAAAAAAAACAGCACAACAAATAAAAAACCATCATCAAACAAAACAGTTTTAGAAAAAGACAGCCATAAACATAAGTACGTACCAGAACGCAGTAAACTTAGAAAATATAGAACACGCCAGAGTCTTAGAGATATGTGTGATAGCAATCATTCTAATAATTCATACGACGCCCCTAGCACAAGTACAGGGATCACGAGTTCAAATAATTCTGTGTTTAGAGTAATCGAGCAAGATTCTGATGAGGATGTGCCTCCCAATAATTGTACAGAAAATGGAGGCTCTGAAGAGAATAATTTTGTGAATATCTTACCAACTCCTTTAAATGGAACTCATGACATGTACATAAACGTGTTAGAAATGACTAATAATAGTTCGAATGTCAACGTAGTCACAGTGAGGAATGATGATTATGGTCAGGCTTCAACATCTAATGGATCTAACAATTCGATGCTGGCCCATGAGAATGGAACTAACGGATGCATTAGTATGTTTCAAGACAGCTGCGCTTCGACATCCAACAACACGATTTGTGCCGGTGTTAGACGTGCATCTTGTAGTGCCGACACTTATGTGCGTAATGACTCTTATAATGTGTATTGTAACGAGAGCGAGAGTGACTCTGATTATGAGTATGACTATCGTACTCCGGTGAAGAAAAGGCGTACAGTTAGTGCTTCGGACAGTGGTTGTGGAACGGGACCTTGTTCCAGTACCAGTCCTTATCCTATTAGGAATACGAGAATTCACCAAGAGTGTTCTAGTAATGATTTCTACAATAACGACCGTGACTCCGAAGATGAATTTAATTACGAAAAATTTAAAAAACGCGTTAGTAAAGCTAGAATGAACATAAGAAAACAAATTGGAGTAGATTCGGATTCAAATTAGTTTTAAACTTTATATTGTATTTTTAATTTTTTCTATGTACTTTTTAGAGAATAGTTTTCTCTCCTCGAGCTCACAACAAACTTTTAAATCTTTACAGTTTAATAAAGAAACTGTGATACCTTCTGTGATAATGTTTACATTCATAATTTACTCCTCTTATTACGCAATACTTGCCTGATGACTCTGTGTAACAGAACTAAAGAAAAGTCAAGCAAGTTGCTTCAATCTTATTACGTCACAAAATTAGACATTGTTTTGTCCGAAATCAAGTTTTCTTGAGGAGAGAACTGTTCTTAAAAAAATATGTTTTTTTTTCTTCAAAAAACATTATTTTTTTCTGAAGCTGATCTTTTTATTTTATCTTACAAATAAAATTGTAGTAATAGCTCATTTTTATTGGCCCACTGTATGTGCGTTTATGGAAGATGTTTTGTTGAGTTAGTTCTCGAAAATTGAGTTATATGTTTACTTTATGTAGGTACCACGAAAGTATGATAATAAAATTATAAGTAAAATTTTTTGTATTGAATGGTTTCAGCAACTTTCGTTCTTAAAATTTTGCTTTTTTATGCAGGTGGTAAGAAAGATTGAATTTAATATATTTATTTATATTTTTAAAATTTATGGGATTAAAAATAAACTTTGAAAGAGTCACTTACAGTTTTTATGGCACTAATTAATGAATAGAGTTCAAAAAAAATACAAGTCTTCGTTTTCAAGATAAAGTTAAAGAACAGAACTTATTAAAATCCCTGCGAAAACGGAAATAATAATTCATGTCATACGATTTTACGCAAATATTACTTTTTACCTTGCTTTTACAAAAGCGTAATTGTGACACTGATAACAGTTTCTTGCTTTTAGTGCTTTATTATTCTATTGGGTTGGCAAAATTGGGTAGTTGTGTGTTTATATGGTGCGATCACAACAAATTTTGACCTAAATATTTTGTCTGTATTATCAAATCGGTAACAGTGTCATTTTTGTGACTTCTGTGCAAATAAACCAACTTATTTCGTGAAATTTAAAATTCGTACTCCAAATTCCTAAATTATATTTCATTTCATTTGTCAAAACACGTGTGAAGTATATTAGAAAAAAAAATCGCAATTGATTAAAATCTGTACATTTCTTTTTAATTACAGGCTGATTCACATAATTTGTAATACGTTCTTCCTTGTAATTTGATTCATTAGCATTAAGAAATGTAAATTTTTGTGTTGTTTGGACACATCCCCTAAAAAATCAACGTCAATAAATATTTGACACTGACAATTTTTTTTTTAGTTAAGAAACAGATAAATAGGTCATAATATAATAAAACTGTACAAATTAAGCAACTGCTGATATAGCCTTTCGTCTTATATTTTTGATACATCAAAAACATTTCGAATTTTTTTCACATTTGACAAATGATGGCTATTTATGACAGGGGTGTCCAAATTTTATGCTAAATATCGGTCACGAAAGGTATCAAGTAACTTATCAAAGTTGCACCAAAAATTTCCTGCATTTTTTCTTTGGTAAAATTCGAGAAGTTTTGACGTTTTAATAATAATAAAAATTGGGGAAATAACATTTTTTGATTTGGTTTTTCGTCATGCGAAATTACAAAAGTTTAGATCAGAAGAGACAAATTTTGGAAATTTTTATCTTATGGCGAACCAAAAATTTCCAACTAGAGATTTTCGTAGATTAATGCTTCAGTTATAATATTTGGAAATGTTACAGTTTCTAACGGACTTATTCAATAATTTATTGAAATTTTATAGTAGGTCGTTAGGATTTCAAAGAGAGGAGAGCAATAACATTTCTGAGGTGTCTATAGTTGTATAAATTTTAAAATTATAGAATACAAAAGACAAATTTTTTATAACTCAACGCTACTAGAAAAATGATAAGTTTACCGATGTTCTAGACCTTGTGTATTCGTTGTACTTACTGTTGAGTTTACTGATTTAGTAAGTATTATGTTTGTTTTATTTTAGTGTTTTTTATTATTTTTATTTTATTATTGTAGAATCTAGTGTTTTTTTACATTTGTTATTTAAATAATCTTTCTATGTTTTAACACTAAGTGTAAAATTTGCATCTATCGTCTCACATCTAATCTTTTGCTGTCTCACACCGTATACGTTAAAGGGAGTGGTGCTTAGTAATGATCGTTCTTTAAATATTTAGTCACATTCATCATAAGGTAAAACACGATAATTCATATCCTGTTTCATTCAGTCAAGACAGGATGTTGCGTGCAATTTATCGACCAAAACATCAGTCACTAAATAAGTTTGTTGGAAAAGACAAGAAATAAACTAGTCATGCTGTTTTTGAAAACTTTTTTTTTCTATTTTGCTAGTTGCTACGCATTTAACATAAATACCAAAAATCCTATTGTGTATGAAGATCCTTTTAAATCTGCAAATTTAAATAAGTCTAGTTATTTTGGATATTCTCTCGTTTTACATCCTGGAGACGGCACAAAAACACCATGGTAAGTAAAGTTTTATAGATAACATTATTATATACATTAGGTATTTTTAAACAAGGATTTTAATTGGCACTCCAAGAGGAATAAACAAGCGAGGTAAAAGTACAGGTGTTTGTGTGAAATGCGGAATTGCAGAAAAATGTGAAATAATGGATATAAATGGTAGTATTAATTTTTTTATACACAAAATATTACTAATAACAATTCTAGAAATTTCCAAATATTCATATGGGAGATTTGAAGAATTGACTGATAATGCTTGGATAGGAGGGTCCATGGATATCAACTACAGAAATCAAAGAATTGTGGTACGTTTATTTTTCTATAACTACACATCAATAGAAATCTGAAATTTTGTAGACCTGTGCTCCTCGATGGATCAAAATAAAAATATCAAGTCAAGATAAAGACTACCGAATACAAGGAGCATGTTATTGGTTTCATGCAGGAGATAATGAAACACAAAAATTGTTACCACTGATGACCAGTACGTATTTTCTCTTGGAGTTTTCATCTATACAATGTCTATATTTTAGAATATCTTGACACTGACACTAGAGGAGGTCGTTCTGTGTATTATTATGGTCAAGGACAGGCTGGATTTTCGGTACACATGCCAAAGGTAAATTTTCTTCATTTTGTATTTTCCACTCTAACCATGGGTTTTAGAAAGAAAACGAAATGGTTTTGGGTGCTCCCGGAGTCTATAATTGGGACGGAACAGCAATTTTATTTAAAGATGGCATTGAGACGCCTCCTATTGCCAGTCGCAGAAGATGGAACAGATTTGCAGAAGCAAACGAATTTAGTTTAAAAAATATTGCTAATGCAATTGAAAATAAACAGACACAAGCATACGATTTACTAGGTGCGTATTAAAAATTAAATAAATATGATGGAGAAATTATAAAAAATATGAATCGCTTTTCAAAAACTAAAAATTGTCGTATTTGATAGGTTACTCTACTACTTCTGGCTACTTTTACAACAGATTGAATCTTTTTTATGTATCAGGTGCACCCAGAACAGACTATACCGGACAAGTAAGAGATAAAACTAGTAAAAAAGTACACTTATTAGTATATGTAACTAGGTTTTGGTTTATACTTTTTCACCAAAAAATGATGAAGCTCTTCACATAAAGGAGACAAAGCATGGTAGACAATTTGGAGAATATTTTGGCGCTTCGATCACAGCTGGTGATATCAACGATGATGGTTTAGACGATTTAATTGTAGGAGCACCTTTTCATAAAGCAAAACTTTACAATCAAGGAAAGATCTACTTCTATTTGGGCCACATATCGGTATAAAAATATACTCATACTTTTTTACGTTTATATAATATATTTATAAAGGGCCGACTTCAAGAACCCACTATAAATTTTATTGTTGGACCAAGTACGAACGGACAATTTGGAACAACGGTTCAATATTTGGGAGATATTAATCACGATCGTTTTGGAGGTGAGTGATGTTGACACGGCGAATATTATTACAAAAGTAGTGTTGAAATGGGGCATATTTTTACAAGCTTGTGCGGTTTTCCTACTGGATGTGCTGTGTTAATATAAACAATAACAAATATAATACAGACTATGCGGATATTTAATCAAGGGGAAAAAAAAATTGTATGTTAGCATATTTTTTCCTATTCAGAGCGCATATAATTATCTATACGAGTAAACCATAAATTCTGACATCACTTTACTCCTGCATTGTGGTTGAATTATTATCAGAACAAACGGAATTGGTTAAGGTAGTATACGGAGATAATTGTGTGAAAATGGTTAGAACTTGTGTTCGCCGAATTTGATTTTGTTCGAAGAACCAAGGAAATATAAAAGACGGTTCTAGGAGCAAAATCAAATTCGGCGAACACAAATTTTGACCATTTTCATACAAATATTTCAAACTACACCATATATACTCGTTAATTCATATAATTTTTTATCGTTTCGGCTTACACACAGTTACCATTATCCGCAAAGGGTGGATAATAATCGTGCGCAGTGTCACATTTTTCCTGATTTTTTGCTATGCTTAGAAGTTTTTTTTTTTTGGAATATTTGGTTAATTTGGATACGTCAGAAAACATCTGTGCTATATACTACATTCGAATAAAGTATCTAAATTTTTGCTTAGGTGTCCATAATTCACCCCCAAACTTTTGAAATTTTAAATGAGTTGCATCCTTTGGTTTCTTTGGATTTTTTTACAACCATTTAATGCTTGAACTTTAGGGTTAGATTTTTAGATTCTTTCTATTATTCGGATTTTCTGTATTTACTTACTAGATTTTATTAGAATTTGCAAACTGTTTTTAGAATTTTTACACAATTTCCAAAAGTTTTCAAATTATTTGCATTTTTTATATTATTTAATTTTGTGTCTTGTTGTAAATTTTTACATTTTTCGTTTTTTTTTTTTAAATCTTTTTGAATTACTTAAATATTTTGAATCTTTTGGCATCCTTTGGATTCTCTGTATTCTTGATATTTATTTTTTGAATTCTTACTGTACACCCTACTCAAAAAATCACTTGTTTTTCTCACCTTCCAAAATCTGTCATCTCTTTTGATGATGTGCGTTTTTCCAACAAGGCTACCATTATCAAAACGATTATTCAAATCAAATTTATATAATTCTTTTCAAGCAAATGCGCAGTTAATTTATTATTCTTGCTGATTTTTTCGTCATTTGTAAACGTTCTTAAGGTTATTCGTTGAATTGTTTTTTAATTCTAAATCTACATTTATAGATGTGGCTGTAGCAGCACCTTATGAGGAAGACCACAGTGGTGTTTTATATTTATATCAAGGTACTCGTGAAGGCCTGAATCCTGAATTTAGTCAACGGATTGTAGGGAGAGAGATATATCAAGGCATAAGAGGATTTGGGATAAGCATATCAAGAGCTGTCGATATAGATTACAACAGATATTCAGGTTTACAAAATAATAATAAAAACTATTACTATTCCAACTTTTTTTGTTTCAGATATAGCCGTAGGTGCTTACTTATCTGGTCACGTGGCTATACTTAGATCTCAACCTGTGATTACAACCTATCAAAAGTTATCATATTTTCCTACACATTTGAAACCCGGAGCGAAGTCTTTTCTAATACAAGAATGTTTTTCATATAAACTAGATTACAGGGATCCTTCTGAAATAATCGGTGAGCTCCTTTTAATTGTGATATATTTTTGTTAGTATATACTTTTTTAGAAATTAATAGATCTTTGCAAGTTGATCAACAACTAGGACGAGCCTTTTTGGAAACTGATAGTGAAGATGTTATCAACATATCACAGAACAGCTTTTGTCGCAATCTTACTGTGAAACTAACGGTAAAAACTTAATTACAAAAATTTACTTTTTAAATTTCAACTTACAGAACTCATTTTCCGACCGTTACAGTCCCATCACTGTAAACCTAACACATACATTTTCAGAAAAGGCAGAACGTAAACAAATGGTTTATATAAACAATGAGAAGCACGGAATCGATTATTTTTCTCCTAGAAGACTAGTTCATGATAAGTTGGGATCAAAATTAGCCGAGACTGTTCAGATACCATTTGTTTTGGGTTGCAAAACAAATGTTTGCAAAACAAACTTACAAATTATACCAAAAATCATTGGTGTTGAGTAAGTCCTAATTTTCTTAAGTTTATTGTTCTAATATTTTTTTCACAGAGAAAATACTTTTGTTTTGGGTTCGAGTAACAATTTAGAGCTACAAATTGATCTTAAAAATATAGGAGAGAAAGCTTATTTGGCTCAAGTTTTAGTAACATTGCCTGAGATTGTAACTTTTGGAAGTATACCTTCACAGTGTAGTGAAAAGAATGCATCTTCAGTTGTATGCTCTGTTGATAATCCGTTAGATACCGATAAACAGGTAAATTTTGTTCAATTCTTTGAAAAAATATGTTAAATTCTTTATAGAAATCACTAATACTGGATCTTGATGTGAGTACGGTAAATATTGGTCAGTACGATAACTCGCTTATTTTCGTCGTGGAAACAACGACAAGCAGCCAGAACAGTGGTGATAAAATTAAAGACGTTGTACTAAAATTAAAACGCGAAGCAGATGTAACAATTACCGGGTAAAATTTCGTTAATCTTCTAGTACCTAATTGTTCTAGCTTAATGTTATTTCTTCCAGAAAATCGGAAGAACAAAGTTACTCGTATAGAAACATTTCCGAAGGTAAATCCAACTTCACACAAGTCTATCAAGTTGAGAAATTTGGAAGCAGCCCTTTAAACGCAATAATGATAGAAATCAATGTCCCACACTTTATGCAAATGTCCGATGGATCTAAAATTAATTTCACTGGCTTGTATCGTCCGTCTGCGTACATGGGTTACCAAGATGTAATTTGT
This sequence comes from Cynaeus angustus, assembly GCA_030157275.1. Taxonomy (NCBI): domain Eukaryota; kingdom Metazoa; phylum Arthropoda; class Insecta; order Coleoptera; family Tenebrionidae; genus Cynaeus; species Cynaeus angustus. Next base: position 21,075,606 of record CM058058.1, read on the forward strand.
CAGAGCGATTTTGATTATATTAAAGAAACCATAATTACTGACGAGTTTCTTAATGTGGATGAGGGTGATCGTAAAATAAATACCATCTCAAAACGTTCGATAGTAGAGGTGGATGTGTTTAATAAATCAAAATCTGTTAAAGCAAGAATACGAGAAAATGAATTTGAAGATTTTCAAAACCGTACATTTTATATTAACTGCACCATGCCTCAAGTCATCTGCACAAAAGTAATATGTTCTGCAGGTCCATTGAAAACAGGACAAACTGTTAAAATTAAATTACCTATGCTTCTTGATATTGCTTCGATTAAAGGTAAGTTTTTGGATATGTTTGATAGATAAATTGCATTTTAAATGTTTTAGGTCTGTTAGGAAAAAAAGATGTTATTTTGTTTGCAACTAAAGGACGTGTTAGTGTAACAAATCCTACAAATTTTGTGCAAACTGGTGATAAACCGGATACTGCTGAAGTGGCTTCTCTTTTTGTCGGAAACTCTCAGCCGGAGGTAGTGGCACTGTGGATTATCATTCTTTCTGTTGTTGCGGGGCTCCTACTTTTGTTTTTACTAATTTTTGGCTTAATTAAAGTAAGTATGTTATTAAAATTCAAACTATATTGTTTAAAATGGGAAGGCTGTATATACTGGGTGTATCAAAAATGGCGCTCTAACTGTACACGAGACAGTAGAGTAGATCACACTGAACACGGAAAACTTATTACAAAAATTTTAATAAACTTACCTTTAGATTTAGAAGGGTTTTTATTTTAGAAATGTGGCATAACTGCTAGCAAATTTAAACAACGAAAAAAGTTGCGGAAGCAACAAATCACAAGCACCAACTGCAAAGAGCTAAGATTCAAAAAATAATTGCGATAGAATTTTTTGAATATTGTTCCAATATTTAAGATTGACTACACTACAGCGTGGTACACAGTTAGAACGCTATTTTTGATACACTCTGTGTATATAGGTAGATATTTCCGGGTTGGACTTAATTAAAGAAGCAATTTAATTAATTGGGTAGGAAAATATATCTACCAATACTACAAGCAAGAAATATAAACAAAGTAGTAAGGTGAACAGCAGTTAAATTAATTTTTTGGCCACCAAAAATTTAGTTGAGTAGCAAAATGCGAGCGGAAAGCAAAAGAAAAAAGTCAGTTCTTTGTAACAATTTTGAAGAAAAGAATTAATAAATAATAATAATAATAATATTAAATTCTTTTATACATTACGACTATCAAATTTAGACTTTTACACTTGGTTTTACATTAAATTCGATTTAAAATTTGAGCAGATTGTGCTTTGCAAAAACTGTTTATTTTTACTTTTATTTATCTACCAAGTTCCTGAAAATGTGTAATGTGAGCTCAACGTGATTAAATCTAAGGAGCAGTACCTACATATTTGATCATTTGATCATACATAGGTTTATCATTTTTTTTTAGAATTCTATACAAATACACTCATTTTGTTGACGCTTATTTGGAAAATTAGTCTGAGTAAATAATGATTGTGATAGCTTAAACGTTTAGCTAACAGAGTTTTCTGTTTGTATTTATGACCTCTAACCGAAGTCTTTGATTAAACATTCACAGATTTTTTCTGCTGATAAAATTTTTGTTTTACACCAAATCTACTGCGTAATAGTCTTTTCTTTATATCTACATAAACTTTTAATTTATGCATTATTAAACAGTATAATTTCACAGATCATTCTATGCTAATAAATTAAATAAACTGCCTCTCTAATTGACTTATTATGAAGATTACTTTTTGTTATTGAAGTAATTAAATTCTGCTCAAATTTATATAGTTGATATATTTATTGCAGAATCAATGTAATCTTTGCTCAAATATTTTATTTCCTTATATTTATAATACTGCATTAATCTCGAAACTGCCGATATCGTTTATTTATATTAGTAATATTATAGATATTACGAAACTGTCAATAATGGAATTCAGGATAATTAAACTTGCTGTATTCAGTCTACTAATATCATAGTCCTTTAAAAAATAAGAGTTTTGGCAGCATTTATAATATATGAGAGGTGAAAAGGGCGATTTCTTTCTGAAAGAAGCGGTCTTATTAAAAGAAAAGTAATGAACCAATATTGCTATTTTTAATGACTAATGTGAATATGACTAAAGGGCAGTTTTGTAAAAAACATATATTTGTTAATCTTTGCATCAATGTTTTTTACTGAAGTTTTTAAAGAATATAAAAATTGTAAATAATTTAATTGGTTAAAGAAAACAATATATTTAAAAAAAAGTTTGTTATATCTAAAAGAATAATAACAATAAGAATCTAAAGGTGCTACAAAGTATTTAAAAATCTAAAGATGTTATAGTGTATAGCATATCTAAAAAATTTAGAAAATGTAGGCAATTTTTAAGATATTCGAATATTTAAAACATCTAAAGCATTCGAGGATCCATTGTACATGTTGGTATATTTAAATATGTACTATATTTAGCAATAATTTGGTGCATATATTATGAACATATGTTTGTCAATTTCCTAAATTTTGTAAAAGGAACAATATGTAGCAAAGTTTGTTTTTAAAAATTGGAATTCTTTTATATTTGTAAAAATTAAAAAATATATTGAAACCCCTACACCAAATATACACTTTTGAAACACACTAACATATGTTTCGGTATCCATGATACCATCATCAGAGTGATGATTAAACTTATCTACCCTTAAAAACTAATTACTTATATACTAGTTACCTATACCACTTTTTGGGTGGTATTTAACAATCTAAAGAGGGGAGAAGAGGGGATGGGACCATTATCGGCGTTCATAACAAAGGGCTTATTCTTAATTATTTCTAGACTTTCGTAAACGTCTAGAAATTTACAATTGTTTACATTCCTAACTAATTTTAAACAACTTTCATCTATATGATGATCTTTGTCAAAAATATGTTGAGCAACACTGGATTTTTCAAACCTGCCATATTTGGCGTGAGCTACATGTTCTTTGAACCTAGTCAAAATTGACCTCCTTGTTTGCCCAATATATTTTTGCTCACAGTTTTTACATTTAATTTCATAAATACCCGACTTTTCTTTGGGCCCTACTTTATCTTTCGGGTTGCCGAGAAGACATTGGAGGTTTAATCCAGAGGTGTAAACCACCTTTAGATCAATACCCTGGAACACTTTTTCCAGCCCCTTTGTCACTGAAGGTGTATAAGGGATCATGGCAAATCTTGTCTTTTCTGGCATTGACTCACAAAAGGTCGAGCATTCTGAAATTGATTTCTTACGTTCTAATTTGGACACTAACCTGTTGACAATTCTAGGGTCAAAACCATTACACCTGGCTACATTTTTGATTGTTGTCAATTCCTTGTTGAATCTGGCCCGTGTTAGTGGAAAATTTACTAACCTGTGGACTAAGAAATTGAAACTCGCCATCTTATGTTGAGGACAATGATGTGAGTCTTCTGTAATGTAGCGAAGTGTACTGGTCTCTTTTCTATAAATATCAAATTCTAATTTATTTTTATTCCTAATTACAAGAGTGTCTAAAAAGGGTAGTTTACCGTTGTTCTCTATTTCACATGTGAATTTTATGGTGTTAAACCTATTATTAATTAACTTTAAGAAGTCGTCAATGCTTTTAAGGGTAGATAAGTTTAATCATCACTCTGATGATGGTATCATGGATACCGAAACATATGTTAGTGTGTTTCAAAAGTGTATATTTGGTGTAGGGGTTTCAATATATTTTTTAATTTTTAAAAAAACACCAAGTGATCAAGAATAGATCTTTTATATTTGTGTCTATTTTTTTTAGCTTGGGTTTTTCAAAAGAACTGCAAAGGAAGAATTAGAACAACTTAAAAAAGAGGTAGGTACTTTTAAGCTGCATTATTTTAACTACTAACTGTTGATGTGATTTTTTCAGATCGAAAACAATGAGTGCACAGATGCTATTAACGAAGAAGAACAGGTTGAATTGTAACTGACATAACGTATAGTGGGTAGAGAAGATATACTGAATTAAATTGATAAATGCGTAGGAGAAGTATTTTTTTACCACAATAGAGGAAAACCTGGTGATATTTAATAGTCAATGTGTTAAATAATTGTGTTTTCTATTCGTACGTTGGTATATCGTCCAGCACCCATGGGGGTGCAGTTTGAATTCTCGTTTTACGATATTTTGCAATTTTTTAGAATTGCAGGAAGATACTTTTTTCAAAGTCGTTTATTAGTGTATAGAGATAAGGGAAAATTTGTTAACTTAATTAAACTGTTTTGGAATTAATAATTTTGTAAATAATAATTACTACTATTATTTTTACTCTGCATAATTTGTAACTCTCTTTTACTTAGTCATACATTAATTTATAATTTATATCTATTTTGGCTTAGAGTTTTTTTTTAAATTAAAAAATGGTATTTATACTTTCAAAACTGTTTTATTCCCGCGAAAAGATGATTGCGTCCTCTGGTTTTACTTTGGTATTAAGTTTTCTTTAGGTTGGTATTACAAATTACCAAAAAAATGACAACACATTTTGGGGTGTTTAATCCATGTTTAATCTGTCAGATTCATATTGATGTTATTTATTTCTGTTCACATTTACGTGGTTAACAAGTTAATATGAAAACGCCCGTTTTAATAGACACCTCAAAGTTAAAGTTAGTGAAAGGTTAACAAAATACAGTAAATTTTGACAATGACCTTTTTTTTGCCCCCTGGTTAAAATTCAAAGTCCAGTCATGAATGGTACAGTAATTGATGAGGGTTCAGCCACTGATAGACGTCCACTAATTACATGTACGTTCTACAAAGAATACAAGTATGCTATTTTATCATTTTTTTAATAGGCGCAGGTGAATTAGAGGTGTTTTCAACTATAGAAGACAGCTTATTTCAAGCTTTACCTCAGGATTCGTGCGAATGGAGACGTTCATTGGGTCGTCCAGTACGTTCAGTGCACATTGGAGCAAATTTCGCTCCATTTAGTGCAGCTGCATTGCCTAAAGGAAATCAGTGGGACCTAATTCGACAACCTTTGTTCCATATCTACTGGACAGAATGCAATGTAACATTCATATTAAAAAAATGTTCGAAAATCTGAAATTTTGTGTTTTAGGATGTTGATGTGTATAAAACAACTGTTAGAGATGACATTGAAAATTGGCTAAAAGAACTTACATCAAAGGATATCTCAGATTTCTTAATAGTGGTTGTAGAAAATTATGATGGAAAACGTAGTAACAAGTTGTTACCTCGAACGACAGTATTGGATAAAATTCGCACTGATTTTGCTCCAAAACAAGGTTATTTTAAATATGGTCAGTTTTTTGGTGATGCCCTATCTTTCTTTAGGTGATAGATGTATATCTGTGATAAATCCAGGAAAAGTAGAAGCGCGTTCAGCTGACTCATGGCGCGGCTTGGTTAGTCGAGTAAGACATTTATTATTAGTTGCTTATGCAAGAGCTGTATTGAGGCTTGAGGATCACATTAGACAGCAAAGGGAAAGAAGAAATGAGCTTGGATGGAATTTTATGCAATACTTTCAACTTCAAGTATACATGTCCTAACATTTGTTATAGTTATTTATATATGATTACTTTCAGGAAGAACTTGCTCATGTATTAGAAATGTTGGGTTTATATGAAGAAGCCTTAGTGCAATATGATGAATTAGACGCTCTCTTTTCCCAGTTTGTAGTTAATGGCATAACAGGCGAGTCCATTAATTGGCTCGTTGATTTTCAGAAGCCCTTAGAAAAATGGCATGCCTTAAGATTAAATAACTCTTCATTGCTCTCTAAGAACCCATCACTTTTAGAATTAAGGGCTTATTTGTTTTCTAAACAGGCTCAAATGTTATTGAAAGCAAATAAAGTCTGGGAGGTTTGTGTTGAGGAATTGATTTGTGATGCAGTTTAACGTTTTTTTTTTTGTTGTAGATGGCTTCAAGATGCTTGCCTTTTCTTCATTTAACTACTAGGGAATTAACAGTGTTGGAAATTAGCTCTCCACCTGGTGCTGTATCATGTTGGTTATTTTTAGCTTGCATGGAAGTTTTACAAATTTGTGAAAAACATAATAATGCTGACACTGTTGAAGATTATTCCTTACATACTGCATGTTTATGGGCCTATTCCAGTCAAAAGGTAAGAATACGTAAAAAGTAGCTAGGTCTTCAAAGATCGGAAACCGATAATATTTTCGAGTTGCTTATAATTGTGCCAATTACAAAATTATAGAGCAGAAAAGACAATTTAGAAATTTTTATTAAACCAAAAGTTTTCTGTATTTTTTCTTTGTTAAAACTTAGAATTCAGGTAGTTTTAAGGTTTAATAATAAATTTGGGGAAGTTATAATTTTTGACTTTGCTATTCGCCGTACTAAATTCCAAAATTTTGGATCAGAAAAGATAAGATTAGTATTTTTTTATTTTATGGGGAACTAAAATTTCTAACTTTTAATTCTGGTAAATTAATGCTAATAATATTTGGAGATGTTACAGTTTTTAACGGGCTTATTCACCAACCATTAAAAATTAAGCCACTCAAATATTCATACTGTAAATTAGATTAAGTAAAAATGTTAAATATAGAGGTCCGTCATTCAAAGGCAGTGCCAATTTTCAGTCTAACGTTATATAAAATATGCTACAATTAAATAATTGTTAACAAGCACTTATTCAAGTCCGATTGCATGAGTTGAGCTCAAAATCAAGTGTTTATATAGTAGTTTTGAGCAATAGTTTTTTATGAATATGGTAGTATATAACCTGTAATTCTGGAAGTTTCAACGTTAGAAAATAAAATTGTAGAGACGTTAGTATATTTGACTTGGTTATTCATTGTACCTTACGAAATTATAGAGTAGAAATGACAAATGTTAGAATGTTATTATTATAACTTTGTAGCCATGAAGGGGAGGTTACTATCCTTGACTTGTTCATTCATTGCGTCAAATTATAAAATCGTAGAAGAGAAGATACAAATCTTGATTGACGATTTTGTTTCTGATTATTCAAGTAAGTCAAAAATAATCGATAATCATTTTTTAAAACAAGCATTAGGTCTATTTTGAGTTTTTATTATAATTGAAAACCTTTTTATGTTGAATGCTAAAGAACTATCTGCTAGTTACCTAATGACGTCACTTACCACTTTTGTAGCTGAAAGATCTCAAGTGAGAAAACTTACGTTTTTGTTTCTTTTTTTTTAAGGCGCTACATAAGTTTGGAAATTTCAAAAAATCCATCTTAAAGTCAGTTTTATTTTGCACGCATAATTTCATACCGTCCTGTAAATTAACTGAAAATGTGTTAAGTTATACATTGAATAGTTATTTTCTCGTTTATGGTCTAATTAGAAAAGGAATTGACTAGGAATAAGTTAAAAACAGAAAAATCTATAAAATAAATCATAGTTCAAAACGCAAATATATATTCTTGAGGATTCCTAGGAGCCATTTTGAAAACAAAATATATGTCGACTCATTTTTGGTTTGAAACCAGAAAAAGTCACTGACTTTTCTCTTATTGTAAGTGTTTAAAAAAATGCAATGCTTATGAATCTTATTGCTGTGTAGGTCACTGGATCATAATTACTTTGTTCTGTGAAGGACTTCTGTTGGTAAATTAACTTGTATGTTATTGTTAAAAACTGTTAATAATATTCAGTAAGAACATTAATTAGGTTATATTAAATTACAGTTGCTAAAAGTATCCCTTAATTTAAAGTTTTTACTATTTTTTTTTTGTATTTTCTGGGGGTCGTAATTTAAAATAAATGTTGTTAACAGAAAATTATTAGTTAGCAAGTTAACACGATTTTCTTATAAACTCCCCAAGTTTTATTTTACATTAAAAACATAAATAGGTATTTTCTTACTAAAAGTATTTTGAAGTTCAGACTTTTGAGATTTTTACTGTTTACCCGCTTATGTGTATTTGCAATTGATTTATCCTCTCTACTAGCAGCATTTGAATTGATGCAATTTTGGAAAAAATAATAATTTACTTACTAATTTTATACACACTATTTATTCTTTTCAGATCAATTGTAAGTGAAGTTTTCAAACATCATAAAATACACCACTTCATTTTTTCACTCTATATTAAAAATAAAAATTACTAGCGTGATTGTTCCAGTCAATTAAATTTTACAAATTTTCCAGTCCACAGCTTCAAGCAGCAGTAATTTTTAATTTGATTTCATAATTTCATGTAAAGGATAGTAGGCACAATTTCGTGTTATTTGAACCATTTCAAACTTTTTTTATATTTATAATTTTTAACTTTTCCGGTCTGGTTATTTATGATTACACTTGAAGCGCGTGGATCCTTTAACACCGCAAAGTAGATTAAAATTTAGGATGTTATTATGATCGATAAACTCGCTTTTTAATGGGTAAACTGTTGTATTTGCTCTTAAATTTAATTAATGTTTTGTATTTAAACATCCTGTTCTAAAAAGAGCAAATTGTTTCTTATGCTGCGTCCACACCAAAGAAACATAGCAACTTTTGTGTTCTGTTGCGTGTTTATTGAAATGTTTCTTAAAACTCCAACCAGCTCCTTCTTGTTGCCGCATTAAGTACCAGATGTTACTCCGTGTTCCATGTTTATGAGCGGCAAACATCATGAACACGGGTAAACAAATTGTGCTGAGAGAGTTTGTTGGTTTGGTTTGGACAAATTGTGCACTTTGAAGGGAATAAGTACACTATTCAAATCTTTAAAGTTTTATATATGACCATCAGTAATCTGTCCTGTCTTAAAAGCTGTAATCCACCATAATGTTTTCTCTCTTGAAGACTGGGTCGCACCCAATATTTGCAGTTTTTTTTTATTCTTTCCACTTAAAATGATAAAAAACTTTTAAAACTTTCACTGTCTCAGTGGAGACACTCTGTTCCTTCTATTTACGCTACGGGAACAAAATTGAAACAGTTATTTTTTGTTTTTTCGGTGTAGACATAATGTTTATTTATGTTCCATTCTGTTTCTATACTTTGGAATCACCAGCAAAAAGTTGCTTTATGTTGCTTTGGTGTGGATACAGCTTTTAGCTTAAAATCATGTCCTGACAGTAGTACACAATGTTTTTGTTGTCTGTACATATAAAAAAGGGAATGTATTTTCTAAAAAGGAGCACCCATCTTTTTGTTGAGGAAGCATTACATAAAAGTTAACCTTTATGAGCAGTTGTAGAAAAATAACTATCAAATTTGCTAGCAAGTTTTTTTGTTTTTTTTTTTTTGTTGAAAATTAAGGAAAACTACTAATTATTTTAATGAAATTGATTATAACCGATTTTTTTTATTTATCAAAAGAAATGCGGAGCTATTTCTTTGGCCATGCTTTTTACTATGATTTATTTCTAGATTCATTTGTAAAATTTTAAAGTATTGAAAACAATGATAAAATAAATTTAAAAAAATATGTGTAATAAGAGTTATTCATCTACTCAGAGCATAATGTTAACAATTTTTATAGAATCGAGAAATATTACCGCCGTTCTGAAATTTGTTGTTTATTTCAGTTACGCGAATTGGGTGAATTGTGTGGCTTAATGCCTGGCGGCGTTCCTTCTTCAGAGCAATTACACATCGTTGTCGGTTTATCAGCTGGAATGGGCGATAATCCTGGTTCACCTGATTGCCCATCACCTACAGATAAGTTAAAAGTGGCTCTCTGTTCACAAGACGCTTTCAACAAGACATATTTAGTAAGTACTAAGTACCTTGTACGTCCTTTCGGTAACTTTTCTTCTTTTTGCAGGAATTGGCTGAACTAGCAATGTGTACCTACAAACACATCGGACGTCTTCGTTCTGCACGGTTAATCGGACGTCAAGTGGCATCGTTTTACGTTCTTCTTGGCGAAACTCAAACAGCAGCAGCGTTCCTCAGTGATGCTGTCCGAACCTTCGAGCAAGATAAATGGCACGAGCTCTCAGCACAAACTCAAATAGAATTAGCAGAATGTTACAAGAAGGCTAAAGACGTGAAAAAGTTTATTAAGACGAGCGCCAACGTAGCTGCAGCTCTAGAAATAGATACTCTAATTCGATGGACTTATTTTGATGAAATGAGAAAGTGTTTACAATCATTAGACAAACCTTTGGTAGTGCCTTTTAATGATATTATTAAAATAACTAGTGTCGCCTTAAAAAACGAAACAGTTATCCTACAGGATGGCATTGTCAACGTGGAATTAGTGATTGAATCGAATTTTCCTCGCGAGATTCTTTGTACTAGTGTCGCAATCTCCATCGAAACGGAAACTAAAGAAAATCGAAAGCTTGAGAAATACTGTAAAAATCGCGTTCTTACTTCTAAAGATTTCAAACCGCGCGATCCCTTGTTGCAGAGGCTACAGATCTATCGACATTTAGATCATAAACAAGATAAACAGTTGGCTAGTGCTAGTGTCGTTTGCAAACAACCAGAACAGAAGCGTAAAGACAGTGCGATTGCTCCTGCTAAACCCGATTTTGTTCACTCTCTCCAAGCTAATAATTTAGTAAGTTTTCTAGATTGATTTTAAAAATGATGTAATATCCTTGTTTGTAGCCTTTGGTGGTAACACCTGGAGTGAATATCGTACGACTGAGGAAAGAAGCGTGTAACATTGGGAAGTATTTTTTGGGACAAGTCGCAATTTTTATGAAAAATTTACATCTGATCTCTCTACCGTTGACACCACGATTGTCTTTTGAAGTCAAAGAAGAGGCTCCTGTAGTTAGACTACATAAATCGGACGCACCCTTATTGTCAGGATTTGAGCAAATTATGAATTTAATTGTAACCACTGGAAGTTATACCATTGAACCAGTAAGTAAAATTAATGATAAGAAATGATTTATAAATGATTTTAAAAAAGTTTTTGACTCACAGCTAATTTTCTTGTAAATATTAATGCTAGAAAAATGGTTTTATAATTTTCCAAATTACAATTCGATATTATGGCCCTGCAATAACTGTAATTGGTTTAGAAGATGTAAACAACTCCACAATCATAATAAAAAAATCTTCGGGCAAAACGTTATAAATAAAAAACAAAGGAGAAAAGAAAGTTGGATACGAATCAAATACAAATCAATTATCCTCTGCAGATTTATAGAAGGCCGTGCTCAAAATTAACAGACAGACGGTATGAAAAACACCACAAAATAGAAGAGTATAAGAAACACTAATAAGAGTCATGGAAGGTTTAGTCTTCTTAGTTTCCTAAGAAGACAAGAAGAAGAATACATTCTGAGTCTACTGTTATTTTATTCCTACATGAGCAAAGAAAAGAATGTTAAAATTGCGATTGCGATTATTGTAAAGAATGAGAAAACTAGGAGGATAATATACACAAATTCTTTAGAAAAAACTCTCTAAGCCTTCTTGGTAATCCGAAGATAAAATAGGAGCAAAACTTAGCATTTATCAAATAAACTGTGAAGATCATGATCCAAAATACGTTGGACAAACGAAAAGATACATTTTGAAAACATTAAAAAACATGTCGCCCACATTAAATTTGTTTATTTGAAAAATATAAATTCAGTACTGTTTCATGATGATGAAAAACGTAAATTATCGTAAATCTCTACATATTTACGTAAGTTTAGAAATAATGAAAAACAAAAATGTAATCATGGATTTTTACAACGGCCCCATCATCTCTCTTCCTCCTTGTTCGTATTCTCCCTATTAAAAAACCCACGGAAAAGTAAGGGTCTCAGCAGACTTTAGTATATAAGTTAGGTTAATCATTGTAATTTAAGCGTCATTGTGATGATGGTAGCTTTGCTGCCGAAATGGGCCTCATTGAAAAATCATGACAATTTTTTTGCTGTGTGGGAAAACAAGTGTTTTTTGTTAAAAATGTAAGCCAGCAATTTGAAATTCTAATTTTGATAATTTTGAACTTTCAAGCAAAAATAATTCTCGGATAAATAAAGTCTTCTAGAGTAAATGAGATTAAGAGTTACTATTGAGTTGCTGCATGCTCACCCGGTACATAAAAACATCAATTTTTATTTCCTTTTTTTTTTTTTAGAATTCTAAAATAAAATTAACGGCATCACGTGGATTAACGTTCCAATTGAAAAACGGTGAACCCTTAACAACTTCCTTGGAAATGGAACTTGGAGAAAGAATACCTTTCACAAGCACCAAAACCCCTCTACGAGTACTCGCTGAATTACTGACAAAAGATCATCAAGTATCCATTTGCTGTCCTTGGGCTACTAAGCCCATTGTCGTTAAATTAAGTTTTACACCACCTTTAACGGCAACATGGCGACTGCACACTGTGCATCACAGAAAATTTATTCTAATTAACGTCACAGGACAGTGCGATCGAGACATATACGTAGAACAACCACAGCTTACTGTAAGTGGAGGTTGTACAGTTGTGGAACGAAACATTAATTCTAGTCATGTGAGTTATTCCCCCTTTAATTTAAATTATTTTTACGAATTCTGTCTTAGATTATTCCTCAAGGATCAATTTTTTCGTATATGTGGGAACTTTCTGGAACACCAAGTACGCAAGCACCAACAATCAAAAGTGAATTCTCATTACTGTATAATTTCGATAGTGTCAGAGACTCACAGTTGTACAAATACTACTTCGATATTATTGATTATCAGGTGAGTTTCAAAGCACTTTTGAATAAAATTCAAATAAAATTCTGTTTTAGACTCTGTATAGTTTAGAAGCTAGCGTTGAGCCAACTAAAGGTAGCGAATTCTGTCGAGATGGCGCACTATGTCACCTTCATTTGAAAATCAAAAACGTCGACCACTCGCTTGAACAGAATAACGTTTCAAAGTCAGTAATGTATGAAGTTTTGGCGGAACAAAGCATATGGGCTGTTTGTGGAAGAACAGCAGGAGTTGTCTGTTTCGATTCCGATTCTGAACCTCAAACAGTAGTGCTGGATGTGATGCCGTTGACGAGTGGTTATTTACCGTTGCCGTTAGTACGAATATCTAAATACATTCCAGCGGACACATCGGGTAAGTTATATTGATATTAAATTTAAAGATATGAGGTACGACTCTCAAATTCATGCGAAACAATGACCACACGTAAATATAGCAAAGTGGTTATAATTAGTTTAAAATTGCCCAATTTTGTGTCACATTTATTTTTATTTAAAAAGTTAAGTATGAGCCGACCAAAAGGGGAAAAAATTATCAAATGTGAAGAATAAAGAAAATTATAAATAGAATACATGGAAAACAATTCACAAGTAAAACTCGAAACTACAGTAATCAACACTAAGAAATTGTTTTAGATTTTATGATTTTCTACATTTTTAAATTTTCAAATTTTTGGATTCTTGGACACCAAAGGTTCTTTGTTGAGATTTTTAAGTTGTCAAGTGTGTTGGAGCACATTTTTATATTCTAAAATATTTACATTCTACACATTTTCGATTTCAGTTTCTAGATTTTTTAGTTCCCATGTTCTAAGATTCTTTGATCATCACACTCTAAAACATAATTTGGGTTTTTAGGTTTCCAGGTTTCCAAACTCTCAGCTCCTCAGTTTTTCAGAATTAAAAATTCCGAATTTCCTTTTTTAAAATTTTTAAATTCTTAGATTTTTTGTTCAGATTTCATTTTTTTCAATTACCTATTATTGGATTCCAAAATTATGATTTAAATGATCGTAGTTTATAAATTCTACGTTTCAAAACTTCACAGTTTTTTAGTTATCAAGTTTCAATTTACATAGATATTTAGTTTGTCGCATTAATAGGTTATAAATTTATTAAAAATTCGAATTAAATTTTTGCATAAAATTTTCTTTTAAATTTAACATCGCATTTGAAGATTTTTTAATGTCCTCAATTCCCAGTTTGAAATGCATTCTTGGGCGCACAGGGTTTTATAACAATTTTAGGCTTTTTCTAAATTATATTTCTCTTAAAGGCTTTTTCTAAATTATATTTCTCTTAAACCATTCCTCGAGTTCTTAGAAGTTCTTGAGTTTCCAAGGTAAGAGGCTCTCAGGTCTTTAATTTTTAATTGTTTTATGTTTTAGAGTGTCCAAGTTTTCATTTTTCTAGATTTTCGAATTCCAAAAATTATTATATTCTAGATATGTAGAGTCTTTAGTTTTGTATTATTATTATAAATTACCATGTGGAAGTAAATTTTAATTGAAAAATTTTTAGAACACACTTTTACGTATTTGGTTCTGAATGTCACATTTCAAATGATATCTTTCATGCTTATCTAAATCATATGAACTCGAGAATACCATTTCAATAATGGATCCAACAAATTTGCACTAAAATAAAAAGTTGCAGTTACTTAATTTGATTTTATCGAATTTATAGTACATATATCAAAATCCATTGCATACATTTTGTTAAACTTTAAATATAGGTGGGTCTTTATTAATCCGATAAACTTGATCTAAATCTAAATCCACGAAGACATTTCTGTTGCTTTGGAACGCTATAATTCTAAATAGAAAAAAATGTTTTGGGATGTATAAAGCTACGATTTACTAAATTTTGTTCATATTGTTTGGCCCAATTTTGTCGGAACATTTAGGGATATACTACTGCATTTTATTTTACATCTGTATTTTTACCACAGATAAAGTGGGAAAAGACAGTCACCCTCGTTTAGAACCCTTCAGTCCAGGGCAAGTCTACAACATCAGCAAAGGGAAACAAGTTCATGTCATAACGGGGCTCAATGACGGTCACGTTTCGTAGTTGAATGGATGTTCAAACTTGTCAGATTTTACTTACCTTAAATTACAGGTTGTTCGTTAATGTTTTGACTGACTGATTTTGTGCCAATTTCATTTACTTACCTTTCTGATATTGCTAAAATTGATCATTTTTTGGCTGTTTTATAGTTGATTTGTTCTTGTCTAGAATCTGATAACTACTTTGAGTACTATAGTAGCTGACATTTTGAAAATGAGTGTTGTATTTATACAGTCCAAATATTACACAATAGTGTTGTGTATCATACGTTCAAAGTTACAAAATATATGTAATTAACTAGATCTTTGGGTAGGCGATTATATAGGTCTATATTTTTTTTATGTTATTATATTTGTTTACATGCTGTATATTATTGGTGTAAATATCTACCTTTATTTGTAAAAAAATAAACGTATATTTATTTGTTAATTGTCTATTTATTGCTATAAATTCACATCAAAAATATAGTAAATAAACAACAGGATCTTTATCGACAACGTTCTTTTACTTAAAAATGTTACTACATTTGAAATTATATTTACTGTTACTCACGTGGTCAGTAACAGAATGTGGTGATGAACTTATAAGTACATTAAAATTGTGCTGTAGTTACTGGCATCTTAAAAATTAACCTGTGACATATGTAATGTTAAAATATCGGAGTAAAACCTGTTCATGATCACAATGATTTTTATTGTTACATATTATTAGAAGAAATGAAGCAATCAGGGTGCTAATAATATCTAACTCATCCAATATACAATATAAATAAAAATATATTTTATGAGGTAAACGTCAAAAACAAAATATGCATAAACAATAGTTTGACGCATTTGAATTAAAGCAAAATAATATAAAGTTCTAGTAATTCGGCAATATGTACAACAACTAACCATAGCTAAAATAAAAAGGAATCTACTCTTTGCCTATCACTGGTTCTAAAATTATCCTTAAGAACTAAATGACGGATGACTACATACAAGAAAAATGGTAAAAACGATTTTATAAAACGTTTTTACCAATTTTCTTGTGAAGTTTTGATGGCAGTTTTTTAATGATGAGAAGGCTACCTACAGTACGCTTCTAACATTTCTAAGAAAAGCTTATTCATAGGTACCAAATCTTGTTGATGAACGTCCGACCAAAATCTTCGTACAACTTGATCCGCTTGTCTTAGTGCCGGCATACATAGTAGTAACTGCGGTATTTGATGGAATACGCCAGGCCTAGTAAAAAACAGTAGTCATTAGTGAACATTTTTTTTGTATTGACTGACGATTGTAACCGACGCTAAAATAAAACAGCGAATCCACTTCGAATAATATACAATATTTTTTCTTCAAGCGTTAAGTACAGTTTTTGTATTAATAAAATTGCATTTCAAACATAATTAATGCACATTTTGAAATTTATCCCACTACTAGATCCAGCATTGACACTCATAGTTTTATTTTAAATTGAGGAACTAAGTTTGTTGTCCGTTCGTTGTTCAGTGTTCTAGTTTTATTATTAAATGTGTTCTTGGTGTATTATTACTGCTACATTAAACGGTGTAAGAATTTTCAATGCTGTTTGTTTTTGATACATGCATTATTTCTTCTACGAACTTTCAGCAACAGTGCTTGATTTCTATCCTCCACATTTCTTTAGTGAAGTGATATCTTCATCATTATCAGCTAAAAATTTGTCGAAGACTGATAACTAAGTATACTATGCTGGATTTGCTGTTTTTAAATGACTTCTCTTCCTGTATTTGAATTTTTTTGAATGCCTATTACAACGTTGTGACAAATTTAATAAACAATTGTAAAATATTTGGACGAAGACTAGCATGTTTTTCGTCCAACAATGGTAAACAAAAGTGTTTAAAAAGAATGTTTCTAAATTTTCAATGTCATTTGTAAGAGTTCATTGCAACGGTATTCTCTTACGACTTCAAATATTAAAATGACCTTAAAAAGATAGGTGTAACGCTTATAATTTATTTTTTATTTTTGGGAATTTATCTTTATTGGCAAATAAATGATTAGGAGCATTATGCAAGAAATTATGTTATATTTAACATTTAATTCTATCTTATTATAATAATAGAATATTGTGCCCAGACGGACTCTTCATTTTTGTTGCCAAATGCATAAAATGCGCCAACATAACGTTAGCAATAATTCACTGTGTTTTCTTTTTCAGCCCATGCGACAAACTTTTTTCGCAATTTTCGTGATTTTGCTAGAATTAAACTTTCCAATGACGAATTAGCCATTTGGGCTAATTTTGGTGTTTTACATTGTAATTCGTCACACATTTTAAAGTAGCAGGACACTGACAAATTATTGAAATGCCTTTTTCCATTGTTTTACTAGTAATATAATATTAACATTTTTTTCGAGTTGCAAACTTCTATATAAGATGTTATGCATGTTAATATAAACATTTTGCTACGCTTGGAGAAAAAGAATATTACTGACACAAAAAATAAATGAACAAAGTTGGTAACATTTAAATGAATGTAACCTTATTCAGAATAGGTCCTTATGTCTGTCTGTGCTTTAATTTATTAATTTCTTTAAAACTCGTCCTTTTACTTCTAATAAGTGCTGATCAATTTTACTGTACCTTAAGATGCTCACAGTATCCGACAACGCCGACAGAATAGAATCTCTAAATTTTTTCAAAGAATGAGATTCATCCAGTCGCACATCGGAATTGGCCAGAACGAGTGCTTTGAGGAGGTAGTATTCTTCTTTTAAAATTGATAAACTATCTAACCTTTCAACAACATGGCAACACTACAATACAATCTGTAAGTATCGATTTTGCTTGTTGTTCGAACTCACCGTTTGATATAACTCTATGGCTCCGCAATCTCTGGATTGTTTATCGTCTAACGTGAAATCTGTTGCGAATTTTAATCGGGCCAGTTGAATTAATGGCACACTCCTATAAGCTAAAGTTAGTGTAAGTATTTCCGCCCATGTGCTTTGTAGCAATCGCATTTGATCATTTAAGGAGAGATCCGTAAAACCTGGGATTTGTTTAGCCCAGCCGATGATACCCACTAATTCTCTATCGTACAGGTCGCTGAGTATAGAAAGAGTCCGATGTTTTGAATTTTCTAATGCCGTGTTGATTTCTAAACAGTCGGGTTCACATAAAGCCAGAGCGTCTAACATTTTTATATCTGAAAGAAGAAAAAAGTATAGTAAGTGATTAATTTGGTAACTATAAATGCGTGGAACTAATAAATGTATCACAATTGAATTTTACATTACAACAAAGTAATTTTCGCTCACCTTCTAACTGTAACATGGGCCTTTGTGCTGAGACTACTTGTACTTGATATGGGCTATCTGGATTTCTTCTATATTTTTGTCTTCCTCCTCGTACCCTATCTAATCTTACACCTTCTTTTAACATTCCAGATCTTAAGCATTTACGAAATCTACACGCTTGGCATGCTTTCCGTCTTCGTTTATTTATTTCACATTCTCCAGATGCTGGACATGTGTACTCTATATTACCTAAAATTAAAAATTTTGCACATGTTAATTATACGTTTCCTATGGACATGCGCAAGCAAAAAATAAAAACGATTTATTAAATCTGTTAATTTTAAGGACATTCCCAAATTTAACAAAAACTATACATCAAATTCAAGCAAAAGAACAATTCGATTGGTTTTGACATCAACTTTTCCATCAATTAAAAAAATTATGTTCTTAACAATAACAAAATTAAGTTTGTTTATAATGAACGAAATGTGAGATTTTTCTTATTGCCTTGAATTTAAAACTAAATTGCAGAATTTTTTGTTCGTTGTCAATAAACTAAAAAACTTAATTGTCAAAAAGCCTTTAAAATTGGGACAAACGTATGAAAATGTCCATAACTGCCAAAGTTAAGCCTTGAATGACTCAAAAAATCATTAATACTTCAAGTTCAATTCATATCTATAAAACAAATGTTTCTTAAAATCTTTGCAACATGCATTTTTAAAATCCCAAAACTCTCTAATTTAAAGTAAGTAATATATTATATTATTGTTATATTTATAAAAAAAATAAAAATTTAGTTTATCTATAAACCAACAAAAAATATGACATGCCCAAAATTTTCATAGTTTAAAGACTCAAAACCCTGAAATTTTAATAATTTAAATAAGTATCTGAATTTCCTTAAATTCGAACCATTGAAAACCCATAAAATACAGCACATCTAAAATCTATATAATACGAAAAATATGCTTAATTTTCAAAGATTTTAAAGGCGAATAATTCCTACAAGTTCTTTTTCAAAAACATCTAAAATTTTAATCTTTTGGAACTCTGAAAATTTTTAAAATTTAATTTTGAAGTTAGATTTTTCAATTGATATTTTTTCTATTTTTGAAAGTGCCTAAGAAAAAGTGGCGTAGAGATATTTTAATTGTTTATTTTAGATGAAAAAAATCTAGCCAGCAACTCAAAAACATATAATAATGAAAAAAAATAGTCAAAAAACTTCTTTCTCTCGGTCAAAGCTAGTTTTTGTTTACAAAATAACAATACGTAGTTTCAACGTACAAATAAATGAAACAATTTTACGCATCATTGTGAATATTTTAATAATTTGTATTGTTTAAATGTATTTTGTACCTTGTATTGTCCGTTTGAAGAAAGCTTTACATGCTTCGCATGAAGCTACTCCGTAATGGAAACCTGAGGCTACATCACCACAAACTAGACACAATCTTCGAGGAGAATCTTCTTCTTTCATTTCATCCTGCAACAAACAGATTTCTTTTATTTTCATTGTCATTTGTGAGTATTTATTCACTCCGAGTTTACTCGAAAGTCGTACAATTTTATTCCAATGATCACATTTTCGCTGTATCTCCAGGTGTTCGGATAAGAATGGCCACCGGTTTTACGTGAGAAACCGTTCATTTTAGGATAAAAAATTCACATAATCCAACGGTACTAAATTTCTACATTTGCTTAAGCAGACACATTTGTTACAAAATCTTTTTTCCCCTTTAAATTTAAAATAAAAGCAACAGAAACACCATATCCTAGTAATAAAACTGTTTCAATTTAAGTTTTGTTTTATTATCATTACATGACATTTATTTTTGTTGTTGACATCATCTAATACTGGATTTACTCGTACAAACCGAGTGCAAAACTGTTTTTAAAGATGCCGTGTTGCATCCAAATCACTCGAAGTATGATACCATCTTTTCAACATGTTTGAAGTAATTGCCTTTGCGAAAGAAATTTTTAATAACCCACACAAAAGCATTCCACGTTACTTTCTCAATCTCTGTCATGAAACTAGTAAAATTTTAATGGTTAACTAATCTTCTGATCTGGGGGTCATCAAACATATTGGTTCTAACCTTTTCTATACTCAAATTTGCAGGCTTTTTTGATATATATCTGAAGCATTTACCGTCTTTGTTTGAAGCTTTTACATATTGCTTCATTAACCCTAGTTTTATGTACAGGGATGACAGTATTAAGTAATTTTTGGGTACCAGTAATACATTTACAACATTCAGTGTCCCTGGAACAAGATCTTGCCTTTTTTTAGATCAATGTGCGTGCAGCCTTAGCTCGGCATAAAAAACAGAGACAATTTTTTTAATGTGTATTTTCCATACATATTCGCATAGTTAACACAGATCCTTCCTGACGAAGAGATTTCAACAATTTTAAGAATATAGTCTAAATAACTATGTATTCAATAATCGCAGGTTAACTATTAATTGACAACCGACCCTCAATGCCATTTGCACCGGTTCTCAAGAAATTCAACTTTTATTAATTTTGTATAGCAACTACTGCCGTTTGCTGAATTAATAGACAGACAGCGTGGGTATAATTAAAAAAATGCAATGTTTAGTACTTTCATCAAAGCAATCAATTCACTGATAATTTGCGCAACCTTGACCCCGTTCACATTTCAGCTTTTGGGGTTTTTTTGATAAAGTAGTTTTTGTCTCAAGTTTTAAAATGAAATGCAAAAAATGATAATGTAGAATATACAAAACATCGGCACGAAACACTGAGCTAAGCAAAGTTGGATTCAAAAATGTGAAAAAATCTTATTAGAGACAAAAACATTTAATTAGAAGCTGTTCTGGAATATATATGAAGTACAAACCAAATTTAGAGATTGATAAGACTAGTTTGACAAATAATTAAGAAAAATTCCAAAAAATAATGAACCCGCCTCCTAATCACAATGACAAATTTCCAAGGATGAATTTTTCAATAAACAATATGGCACGTCAGTGAAAATAATTAGAATTACAACTTTGCCTTTAAGGAGTCAATTTATTTTTTCAAGTAACAAAATTAGTTCGGAGAAATGGTAATGAATACTACTAACATGAACGGAAATAAAAACTCTACTCCAGCAATAGCTTTTTTTTATTACAGGTAGCTCAAAGCAGACAACCGACAACACGTATGATAATATTCTTAATACATCGACGAAATCTATTCTTTCAACAAAATAATGCTACAACTCAAGTGTTGGCACTATGCAACGATCGGTCCGCTTACAGAAAATATCTTGGAGATTATTGTTAGAAACGTTCACAACAAAAATCGGTAATACGTGTGCAACTAAAGCGAAGATCCTAAAATTGCAGTTGGGAAAGATTTCCCGTACGAACTGCTATTAGACAGAATTTTTAAGTCAAACCGTGGTGACTACAATAATAGGTTATTTAGTTCTTTAAAATCCACAAAAGTATTTTATTCAGTGCGTCTAGAATTTTGCAACAGCTAAAAATCAAATGCTGACTCCAGTTGGTGAGTAATTCTTTTTTATCAGACTATAATTATGGCAAACCTGTATTTACTGCCGTAACTTTATACTAATTAAGGATAACCTACATTTCTTCATAATATAATTCTACTAACATTCTAAGAGATAAATTTAAAAAAAAAAAACAGAAACTTCCATTCGTTGGCTATAAATAATTTTATAAATGTACTAAAAACTTAACTTGGAAATTTCTAACACTACACTAAAATTTCTCGTCCATTCCATAAGCCGTTTTAATCTGCAATGAGATAATAGAAATGATCACCAGAAAAAGCAACACAAAGAAACAGCTGGTCGTGAATTACCATTAAAAGCTTATGAAATTTGTGTTTTATGTCGATTTAACGATGAGTGATGAGATTTTTTGCAATCGGCATTAAACAAACCACATAAACTTCAGTTATGATTTATGCTCACCTTTAGTTAAGTATTTTCTATGAATCTTACAAAGTCATCCTAGTTAACTACATGCAGAGGAGGGAGCTTTGTTATGTATTTTCCTAATAAAACTAAGAAAATTTTAATACGTGTTCATTCGTTCCACATCTTCAACAACAGGATATACTTGCATTTAAATTTGCCGAACATAGAACAATAACAATTTAATATATACAGAGTGGTTTATGTTGAGATTTTTCCATACACGAGTAGTCAACACGAAAATATTGGTAAGTTTGTGACATCTGGTTATATTTTCGAAGCCGGTATAGACTTAAAATGGGGCACTAAATTTAAATAAATTTTTGAAGGTCATTTTGTATAAAAAATTAGTTAAATTTAAATGCATTTTTAAACAAATAACTAATAATGTAAATGCCCTTCATGTCAAGAAAACGATATTTAGCATCCACAATAATTCAACTTGGTGCTATTAATGCAAATTTAAAATGATCAGGTTTTTATTAGTCAACTTTCAAATTCTTTATTAGTTATTTGCGTCAGAGGTCCGATAACTAAAATTTTACAAGACAAACGAATTATTTAAATCTCGAAACGAGTATTCTAAATATTATGGTCGATCGTATGATGCAACTAAAATATATAGGTGTCCCAAAATACGCGAACCCGCTCAATTGCACGTTATTCGGGAATAATAGTCTATTTCAAACTCAACATTGCTAAAAAAAAATTACTATTTTTTTTATAATAACAACTTTAGATATTAACAAATTTGGTACTGCTTATTCAGTTTACAGGATTTCAAAAGAATTTATTTATATCGATTTAGTTATTTACCTACTAATCAAATGACCGAATAATATGAATCTCGTCCAATAGAATTTGTTTTTCTCTGAAATGAATTTGTCATCAAATTTGTCAAATCAATTTTAATACAATGAATGCTGATACGTTGGTACAATAGAAATTGAAATTGGAAGAAAAGTAAATTGTAGGTACAGTTATTATAAATGCGATTTTCTCTTCGAAATCAAATTTTTCTCATTGAATTGTTAAACCGAAAATAATTTATGCAAAATTTATCTGACTATTTTCCACATTATTAAAGCCAAATTATGCGAGAATTTTGCACTACAGCAGTTACCGTTAATTTGCACTTGTGCAATTTTTGATAATTTCTCAATTTTGTTTGTGATGATTCTATATGTGTGTAGATACGGCACGTTATAACAATTTGATTAAAGTTGGATATTTTGCGTCCAAAAATTTTAAATTTAATGTTTGCTTCCCATTTTTACAATTCTCAAAGTTAACACAGGGGCTGTTTGCCAAAAGTTTGCACAAATGAACTCGAGAAAATTAAATTATCGGCAATTTGACATTCACTCATATTATATATGAAAATTAACACGTAGCTGTTACTGTTGGAAAATCATTTTCACTGCAACTCGTTGATTTGTTACAAACATTTACCACACTTTTTAAGTGTATGAAAATACAATCTTAATTTTAAACAGATTTAATTTTTAATTAATGTTATGGTTTTACTTTTATTCATAGAAAAAAAGCTGATATGTATGTTCGAATTCAAAGGGATATATTCTTTTAAAGATCTTGCTCATTTTTTTAAAGATGCCATTAAGCAGGATACTTGTATATTTCTATTCAAAAAAAAAAGAGGCTACGTGTATGACATGAGTAGCAAATGGCTATTTTTTATGTCTAAAACAAATATGAAAGACCAATTATTATTTATGCCATTCCTGCACTTTAGTCGTAATCAAAGTCAGTGTAAATTAAACATAATTGAATAAAAAAGGTGGACGAGTGCAGAAATTCTACGAGTACTGGATAAGTGGTGTTCGGTGAGTTAGAATCATTATTCTTCTCATGAATAAACAATGAATAAAAATCTCTTATAAAAGTTGGAGGCGCTGTCAAACGACCCTAACATCGAACCAATCCTGAATAAGCTGGGTGATATCCGCCACAATGTCGTGAAAAATGTACTCTTCCCAATAAAAATTCAATTGCTTGCATGGTGAGTTTAATTGGATTCCAACACGATTTTAGAGTACAGTGAAACGCCTCAGTGACTCGCCTCAACGCACTGGTAAGATAAGGCGCGCGATTGTGTAATAGCAACAGAAAACACGATATGTGGCTACACGCGACATAAAATGTAAATTTAAATCACATTCTTCCCTCTGCGCCCTGTAAAAACTGGAAATTAGAACGACTTATTTCATTTCACAAAACTGAAGTAAATAAGGAACAAGCTTTGACTATGGAGCAGACTCACCAAAAATGGACATACCTTTACGACTTGTGGCGCACACGTGCACATACTCTGCCAAGGCAATGATTACATGTAATCGAACAAATTATGCGGTAACACTTTATTAGATTCTCAGTATGACTTGTTGTTTAGAATAAAACCTCATAATTATTTTTAATACTCGATTTTCTAATCGGGTATTTAAAACTGAAAATTTTCGAGACTAACTTGACCTTCAAAATATGCACGTTGATATTTTTAATAGGAAACTTATCAAATTAGATTTTCTATTAAAACTTATTGGAATTGAACTTTTTTAGCTTGATATTTTATTTACATATAATAACGACAAACTTCGATAAAAATTCACTCTTCTCTAATTAGAAGTCTGAAAATAGAAACCAATACAATGAGCTATTATTTTTAACCACCTACTCAAAGAATAAAAAATGTATCTTATTCAATTGATTCCATCAAAAATTTACATATCGAATACATGCATTCTATTATGTAGTCTAGACTACATTTATCATCAAGTACGAGTTGTGTTGATATCTATCGCACATCGAAGTTAGTATCAAATTCAACACTTTTCAGAAACGAAGTTCCCAGGATCATGGAAAACATACGAATTTGGTTGGATGATTAAAACAAGGAAATTTGAATCATGATAATACACCCGAAAACCATATACAATAATGTTTTTCTGAGAGGCTAACAAAAAAAAGCCGACTCCCTGTAAAATCAGTAGAACAATACTCGGTAAACATAATAGCATTGACTTTTTAGCACAATAGCGCAGAAGATTATAACTATTGAATTATGTAAAGATCCTACCTCCATGTGCCCCATTCCTGAGTCAGTGTGAGGTTGTGTCGTTGACGAACAATACTGGCGTTCTGGACTTCCTGGAGATCGGATCTTACTTTCGTAATGATTTGCTTCTTGAAAGTCGATCTAGAAAATTCGTAAACATAAACATCCGTCGAAACATTGAATTTAAAATGTTAACCTACACCTGAATCGTGCATAACTGTGGTTGTAGGCGAATACATATCACTGTTGGAAGGTGAACATTCTTGCAGACCATCTAACTCTTTCTTTATCTGTGGAACCCCTGACGATACTTCGCCTCCAACTCCCGGGTCTGTCATCATAGAAACCTGAAAATGGAAAAATTAATATCGGGATAAAAAATATCCGAGAACTACTGTAATCTGATTTAAGTTACTGAAATTGTTTTCACTTGTTTTAATAATAATTGTAATGTTTTCATTAAAAGTTGATTTATGTGTTTTGTTAACAGTGAAAATTCATTATCAATGCACTTGCCAAGATTCCAATGTCCAAACAATCCTTGACTTAACTAAAGGTTGATAACTGTATTTCATAAACACAAATTTTAAGAAAAATAACCAAAAAAATTAAATATATTATAGTTTAAAAAAAAACGCTTTGATTAAATTAAAATAAAGTTAATAAGTGTGTATAAGTCAATACAACAAAAGTGGGTGATTTACTGCTTGTCAGCAACTAAGAAGTTCTCATGACCCGGGAGGTCCATCATCAGACCGTTCTGGTTACAATATATAAGCAAAGGAATTATTGAGTCATCCACCTTATCATACAAGCTCAATGGTACGATATTATTGTATTGACACCATAATTGCATACGTTTGCCTAGTTTCAAATCAAAACTATAATTAGAAGCGGGTAAAAAGTGAGTTGTATGATTTGCTTACAAGACAGATGTTACAGTTCAACTTTCAACAAAAGCAGATTAAATGGATTATAGTATAAAATAAAAGTTTTCGACAGCTTAGTACATGTAAGAAAGCTTTTAACAAATGTAGGAACAAATTAAAAAAGATTACAGTTTTGAGTATCTCTCTTGTTTAAATAGATATTTGACGCGATGAAAAACATTAAACATTATGTAACATTGCGAAAGCTAGCCTAGTAAATTTTCATCGTCCTCAACTAAACTGGTCATAAAAACCAGACACTATTAAACACTACAAAGGAGTTAAAGCTTTAAATGTCTTGTGACATGCGTCTTCCATTTGTTACAATTTTATTACATATAAAAATACAGATATCAATATATGTATTATCAAATATCAACACTTAACTAGAATAGAATGAAATAAGACAGATAAGATCTGAATTAGGCAATACAATAATGTATCACAAAACGATCATCAAAATTTTCTACAAACTATTAAAATTGCATTTTTGTTAAATTGCTTTTGTAAGCAACAAGCAAACCGTTTTATTATTGCTTTGCATTTTTAGAGTCCGTTTGAAACTTTACCCGCCATGAGAGCTTGTTAATGAGTCTGTCACACACACACATATATATATTGCCCTGTATTGAAGTCGTGTAACCTCCTTCTAATCTCCGATTATGAGGTGATAACCTCTTGCCATGACGTTTTATTCTGCGCCTCTTTTCTCGCAGCTTGCCAAGTGAGGCCTCCTTCCATAAGGTTTCTGAAATTCCCGTATTCCACAGGATTCCAAGTTTTCATCTGGCCAATTCCATTTTGTTTTTACTTGACTTTGCTATGTTATAATTAAATGCTGCCGCCATGTGGGCCATTGTTTGTACTTACGTCTGGTATAATTCTAGTTGTACCATGTTACCAATGCTTCGCATTTTCTGTTTTCCGGAGGTTCTTTCCCATTGTATTTGTGTCCTTCTAACTCTGTAATTTCGGTTCATTGCGGGTATCAAACGATTCCTCTATATTGCACATAACTTTCTATTTTGTGACCATTATTTTCTACCTGAACCCTGAAAATTTAATCTTGTGTGAATCTGTTCGTCTTGAAGCCTGCTTGTAAATCGAGAAATGTAGATATATTTGTTTTTCTAAAATTCGTTCCATTATCTTGTGGGTTGCACAAACTAGTGATTGATATCCCTAGTTGTTTCCTTTTTGTATATTTTGGAGTCAGTACTGCGATGTAGTTACTGGGTATTCTTTTTCCACATCACTTGTACACCTATGCAATCTTGTGCCTTTCTGTCTTAGTTTCTCTATTCCCGGAGCTTTTGATCTGTCAAACTCTTTTACGGCTTCTCGCATTTCCAAAAGTGCTCTCTTCCAATTTTAATTTTCCTCTTTTTGTTCATAAAGTTTTGCTTTATTTCTTCTAATCTATATCGCGGACGCATATTTTTCACTTAGTGTACTCTCCATATAGTCAATATCTGCTTTTCTTCTGTTTTTCTCTATCCATCATGTTTTTTCTTGTTTCCCAGTGTTCTGTATGGCACCTTAAAGTTTCTTATACTGCACAACCATTCCTTCATCTTTTTCCCAACATCTATTTTTAGCTTCTTTTGGCATATTATCTTTAACTTTTCTCTTCGTTTTTTATATTTTTGGTATATGGTCTGCTCCTGTCTTTTTTAGAAAAATTTTTCATAATAATTTCTTCTAGACTTCGTTCTTTATTGTCTGATTATATCATTTCATTACTCCTTTTTTATAGCTTTTTTCAGGTATTTAGTGCGACAGTCCCAAAATTTAACAGCTTCTTAGAATTATCTAGTCTGGGGGTAGAATCATCTTTAAGAGGTCAACTTTCAAAATGTCTTTGTATTTTCTAACGATTTCAAAATGTATCGAATCGTTACACAAAACGGTGATCAAACAGGCATATTTTTCTATAGACGACTTCGCAATACAGAAATATCAACAATCTTATAACTCATCTTTTGGTCCAATTTTTTATTAAATTGAATGTTTACTAAGACGAAATATTAAATGATTCATTGATATAGTATTAGTATTAATTTTATATAGTATTTTATAATTTATTTCTCCTTATTAGGATTGCTTTAATTTTACATGTAATTTTTAAATCTGGTTACAGATATATTCAAAAATTCGTGAAAACTACTCTTGTTGTTGTTTCTAGGTTCTAGGTTGTTGTATGTAGGTTTTGTTGGATCAGTCAGAACAAACTCTTAATATACAACATCAATAAATATATCTAGACCAGGTACAAGGGATATGGCAGTGTGTCATATCTTAAGGGCATTGTGCTAATAACTTTCAAACTATTGATTTGCGTAAAAATGTAACTGTGTAACTGTGTGATGGTATATTTAGTAACTCATAAAGCGCAGTTTATTTTAAACTACCTGTTTACCATTGAAATAATTCCCATGCTATTAAGAATGTTAATAGAACTTTTTCGTGCGTTAATGACAACACAAATAAAAAATTCTAGCTACCAGACACAACAGTATACAATACGACGTCTATGCACCTTTCCGAGCACAATTTAAATTTCAAGTAAGTGCACAATAGGTGATTGTACAAACATTTACCAACGACTCAACGCCCAGACAAACACATTTCGGCAATGTGCAAATTAAACAACTAGAGACTCAGACAAATGTCATTAAAAGAAGTCGAATAACAGTTTTATTAGTACAAAAAAATGCATACAATTTCAAGTGCATCTTTTGCCTTGTGACTGGTCAAGGCGTGGAACAAGTCAACCTTGACTGAGCGACGAGTTGATTTTTTTACAATCCGCTGGTTCAAGTGCAAGGCCACATTATTTGCACTTTACTAACCTATGCACCAGTGGGTTTTAAACCAAACCTGACGTCGACTTTTTATCAACAGAATAAAAGCAAAATAATTTGGCATTAGCTCGGTAGACTAATGTGTGGTTTTTTATCGTTATTACTGCGGCACATTCCCAGAATCGAAAGCGATGCACAGCAGAACGACCTTGAATTTCGTCTAGACAGCGTGGCCATAAAGCGCTGGCCACAGATTTTTGATTGATCATATTATTAGGCCAAGCTACATTTGGTCAAGGTAAATTTATGAGTCTTGGGAATCTTTCTTGTATTTTACGTCGGACCTCTCTAGTTTTATTTTACATCAATGTTAAACATTGCGTTGTTTTTCGTATTTACAATGTATCGGATTTTTAACAATTAATTTTCTATTTGGATTGTGTACTTCAGAAATGCGATCTAAACAAATAAAACGAGCATCTAAACAAGCTTTGAAATTTGAAATGTGTTGGTAGTTCGCCTCTTTCAAAGCGTCTCTGTTGACAGTTTTAGGTTAAACATTCATTGTTGCCATGTATCTTATGACACCTTTGAAATGGCAAAACCGATACATAACAGTGCTAGCAACAGATAGAAAATATGCCTATTGGAGGCCACCCTACTAATTTGATCAAAAACGATAACGTAGGCGGATTTGGTTTTATTCATAGGAGTATTAAAAAAGATACAAATAAAGATAGAATAATTATCTACTGTAAAAAAATGGAGTAAAATAAAGAACGTGGCTGGAAAAACATCCAATTTTTCCCAGTTCAAGCTTAATTTTTACATCGTTAAATCGTAATTTGTAATGTGTACAGAGTCCGCCCAAAAAAACCCACAACTTTGGAGGTATAAAAACATATAACTGCTAATTCTCTAGAAACTTAATTGAAAAAATAAAGCTTAAAATGGATCGTCGAAACGCATGGAGTGTTATTTTTACAAATTTTAAACACATTTTTCCTCCTATAAATGTGGTTAGAACTTGTTCTCAAAAATAAGTTAAAACAGTTAAAACCTTCAATTGTCATTGTTTGCAGGTAGTCTAACATATCTTATCCATCAATCTGAAAATAGTGAAAACCGTTTTGCAGATAGCTTTTAATTTACTTTTAAGTCAATACCATTGGTCTTGTTAGAAGCTGAAGAAATTTTTAAGTATTGTGGTTTTTGCTATAAAAAAAAACAAGATAGCAATTTATAATTTTTTGGTTTTTGAAAAAAGAAATCAAAGAAAAACTCTAGCCAAGCTCTCAAACGCTACACTGCATGTACATATAAAAAATAAAGAAAACCTCAACATATCAACTGAAAACAATATTTGAATGGTAATTAAATTACTTTTGCAGCAAAAAGTGATTCGAATAGTAAAATGAACATTTCCCTCAGAAAATTTCGGCTAATCAGAACACTGGTATTTTTGAATTTTGACCAATCAGATGGCAATAAATACTATAAGTATTATCAAAAAGGTGCACGGGAAATGTCAAAGCTTGCATTTAATTTTTTGAATTCTCATGAAAAATAATATATTAAAACTTGTGGTAGAAACTTCTTGCTAAATCCCTCTACCATGACAAATTGCCTGTGAAAATTTGTGAAATTTCTGCTTATATCGCACGATAATTTTGCTATTGTAACTCAAACTTGCCATTTTTTATTACTTTATCTAAATTTAAACGTTATAACAACGCAATAAACCTTAAAAATTCTTAGTCCAATCTTTATTTTATTTTTTCCTACAGTCAATTTTAATGTTTGTAAAGTGTGAAGTTTTTAGAAAAAATTGTAAAATAATTTATACAAAATGAAATTACCAAATACAGAGAATACTAAAAATAGAATATAAGCTTTAACCGTTAGGAAACTTGCTCGCTTCACTCGTAATGACAGTTAAGATTTATAAATTGCTTAGAGTTCAGATAAATATCAAATAAAAACTAGAAACTATCGTATAAAGAATAAACAAGATTCCAAATTAGAACAATCGTAGATTTTTTTTACCTATATCCCAAAAGCAAACTGAAAGTAGTGAAGATTGTTCTGACATGCACACATGTATTTTAATCAGTAGTCCTTCCAACAATAAATTAACAGAAGATCTGCATTTCACATCAAAAAGTTATGCTTAAAATGTAAACAAACTTATTTTAACAATTGTGAGTTTGCCAGCTAGACAAAAATAGAATCCGTAATCCCCAATGACCGATTTGCATACACGAGATCTTTCAGCACATTCGTTTGAAATACAATAACAATTTTTTTATGTTTCTGCCGACCAGATTTTGAAATAGTCCGGTTCATTTTAGGAAGAACGACGTAAGTGCAAATTTCCATGTTAATTGTTCTTAATACCTTAAAAGCTATTTTTTAACATCACTCATAATCTAAGATTTATTATGAATAATGCACGTTAAGTCTTCGATAAGATCACAACAACCTTAAAAATATTTCTGGGTTTATAATCTTTACTTTCTACAAACATGCAATTCTCAAAAAAGTTCCTTTTTTTCTTTCTTTAAAGTTGATATTAGGGGTTCATCGGAGTTTTTTCACATTCTTTTCATTATGAGCATGTCTTGTAGTAAAATCAATTAGTTGTTAAGGACAATTTTTCTATTGGAAAAAACCCAAATCAACATCATTTAAGATCCAGATGTCAAATATCAAGTTGACAGTATGTTATTAAAATATTTTCGAACCATTTGCTCGCTAACGCTCGGGACAGTAATATCCTTACCACTACACGTACTAATTTTAAACTGCTTCAAATAAAAACTATTTATATTCATCAAAAAACCTGACAAAAGCACTCGTAATTTCGTGAAAGAGCAATATCCAAAGTTGAACACTAGTTTTTTTTTTGTCGATGGGATGCTACATTTGACGCTTTCATTAGTTGATCACTGACCGTTAATTGGTTAAAATAATGAGATGCTCTTCCTTTCATTTAAATAAATATTACCGGTCTAAGTTTGTCGATGTGATTAAAAGTCACGGATGAAACTACATTAATATACAGTTTGAAATAAATTTTGATCTAAAAATACTTCAAAAGACTGTTACGTAATAACTACAAACGAACGTATTTTAAGATAAGATAGCAGTGTGATTAAAGAAACTAATACAAATCATAACGTGATTTTAAAGGTCAATGTCATAACATGTGATAGAAATAAGAAACATCATAGTTGTTTCATGAAACTAAAATAAACCATATTATAAACGATAAGTTTCTCGGTCAAGGAAATAGTATTTACATAACGTAAATTGGAAAATAAACTACATAGTTCTTGTTTTAGGAACCTCCATGTTATTCTGATGAAAGCAATAAGTTAAATATGTAATTACATCCGGTTTGATAGCATATGATGAAACTATGTAATTACTTTATTCGGCTTCTGTGGCAGCAAAGGTTTGGATGATTATTTGATTTGGTCACGTTTTTAATGCCCGTAAGATTAGTTTTTCATATCGCTCTTTATAATCCATTATTCATTCTGGATAATCTCATGCGTAAAAATCTTTGACGAAATCACAATAACATCAAAAATGAAAAGAGGTTTCTATTGCAAAAAATAATAATCAATTTCTGTGAAATCACAAACATTACGCGTTATTCCACAACATTTGACACTAAGTATTTTAAAAAAGAAGTCTCAGAAAAGTTAAATTTTGTCCGATCTTTAAGGAATCATTCCCTATGTAGAAGGCAGGTTTATACAGAAAAATTCAATGTTACTTTTTATGCTACAAAAGGGGGTTACATATTTTCACTTTTGCTTTATGCCTGGCTTAACTAGTGGATATTACAATTGCAGTCGTCACACCTTTAAAATTAAAAGATAACCAGAATATGGCTCAAGTGTTTGTATCATTCAGCCTACTTACAGGGATACGAAGCGTAAATTGTATGGTAATGATAAGTATTTACACAAATTTGAAAAACAATTTATATTTAATTATATTTATAAACAACCTTTTCGATGTATCTTCGGATGTGGCAGTTTTTACGTTCTCTTCATCGTCATCTACGTCTTAGGTTTATAAGCTCGCACCATTTTTCTGGAAAACGGAATAACTTGTTTGAAGATTTATACAAACTTGTATATTACGCCATTATTGTACACTGTATCAATGTGCCCCCTGTCTTAAAGTATCCCAACAGACATTTTTTAACTTTGTGAAATCACTGGAGTTGTTTTCTTGGTATTTTTAAAGCTTAACAAAACGTAAAACAGATATGGAACACTTACATTTAACCTAATTTTTTAGTTGGTCCCGCTAAAACCTTATCTACTCTGGTAAAGTGCCAGTGGCTAACTGGCAAGCGGTGGCATTAAAACTGTTGTACTTTAATGTACGTATAGACAGAAATTTGTATTTTTTGCTCTGGCTGATATTCAATTAAAGAGTTGCTCGTCTGTTTAAATTCAACATTGTATTTACTCGCTGGAAATAGTATCAATAAATTTATTGATTCAACAATGTTTTCAAATTTAAAGTCAGCACGAGCAAAATTCTTGTCTTTGTTTAACAATTCAACAATTTAGACTGCTTTCTCCCTATTTACGAACCCGAAACCTTTATAGCGAAGACAAAAGATAATGAAAAGACCTAACGCATCAATTTGGGTAAAACAAAGATCAAATGCTGACAGGAAACCCATCACAACTTCTTATATGCAAATCATCAATTTATCTGCAAATGTCACATTCGCATGCAAATTTTTGCAACACATGTAGCCACTGCAACAACGACCAATGCAAACAAAATTTTTAATTCGAATTGGCTCTCATTCATTTTAAAACGCGGCATTTATTGTATAAATATTTACTTAAGAATGATCGATCGTTTGAATTTATGCAATGCAACTGACGTAATATGCACATACATAGATTATATAACAGAATGACAGAAGTTCTTTCAACGTTATTTATTTTTAGAAAAAAATCTTATCTGGCAATTGTCGGATAAACAATCGAAAGATCGTAATTTTTTGAATTGTTTATAATTTGGTATTCACACCCACAAGTCCAAGACTCAAAATCATGGTTCTTGTGGCCTGGCAACCGGAACGTTCAAGATCAAGGTCGGCTTAAATGCAGCACGGAAGGCCATATCCTTGCATCGTTGGATTCGCAACGCAATGCTACTTTTCTATGGTTCGCATTTTTCCGACGTGAAAACACTAATCTAGAAAATCAACGTTTTTAAGGTTGCTTCATGACTAGAATTAAAGAAAAACCTCATTAAACGTAAAAACCTTGAGATCTTTTAAGATGTTGAGTCTACAAAATCACGATATAAATGGTACACCTTATTATCCTGTAACAATCACGTTAATTCTTCCTTTGTCAAAATAAACACACCAAGTCATAACTACCGAATGCAAATACCACCATAAAACCAGATTTTATTTATCGATTTAACATGCTCACATCACTCAAAATCAATTAAATAAATATTACAGTCTAGCACTTTGTTTTTGCAAAAGTGCACTTGGTGTTGAAGAATATAAACTCTGCTTCATCGTCAGGCTTTAAATATTCTTGGGTGGTTTGCTGCGGAATTTTTGATAAAATTCGAGATCAAATATAATAATTTAGGTATATTAACCACATTGCCAGTTCTGTTCGGTTGCTATCGATAAAAATCTTGGTATTTCGGTCCCTCCCGGGCTAAAAATAAGATCGGAGTGTGTTATTTCGTTAATGCGCAGCGTAGCATGCATGTGATGTCATCTGACCTACCACAATAATAAAATTCGTATCTAGGATCTAAAAAAAACGCATGATAAATTCGTGTGTGGTGCATTAAAAATAAACGCGGGAGTCGTAAAGCTTTTATTAGTTTCAACTGTGTTTTTAACAAAAATGAAGATAAACTGTTAAAAAGAAGATATATAGCAGTTACAGTTCAACAATTTGGACATAAATAAATATGCATGATTTAATAGAAATATCGACGTACCTACGTGCTTGGTATAAAGTTCTTACTTCTTTTTGTCTAGTTTTACTTTTGGAATAGAATATTAGATCCAGAATAAATTTGGAGGGGCTGTTTGACAAATGTGTTTTAAATAAACATAGCCCATTTTTTACAAAACCAACCTTGAAGTGAACTTTTTCGAATCATGGGATACATTAAACCACGCTTGATCTACTAAATAATGCCAAGTTGTCCATTGCAAAATACTATTGATTAGTTAGTAATTATCAACCCCTAAAACATTTCTAAAAGCACGTCGCCCTGACTGAATTTTTTACTTTCCGCTACTGTCCCATCCTGAAACAGCGTCCAACGTTGGCTTTCCGAATCATGGGTCTCCACTCATGGCCTTGACAATGAAGTTGTTATTCATCACGCCTACATCGTGGTGCTAATAAACAAACCGTACATTTTAACGTCCGTTTCTTTCTGACAGCCCAAAATAAAACATTTACAGGACCGGATTCGAAACAGGCGGACACGATTTAACCGAGACAGCATCATTTTAACGACCTTGGTAGAAACAATATTTGGTTTTTAGCTTGTGTTAAATGAATGAAAACCTAACTTCATGGGAACTACGCTGGATTAATTGGTATTTGTTATTAACTAGGCGAATATTTCTAATTTGAGCGCCATTAACGAATGAGGTGAAGGCAATTTGTCTCAGTTGCGTTACCAATGGTAGCGGATTCAAGCGTGGTGGTTCCAGCGGTAAGATCTATGGGTTTCGAAAATTAACTGGATAAGTGGTCTCCGAATTTTTAATGACTAAGCTGGTAGCTAGTTTTTTCTTCGCGTTTCTTTAGAAATGGCTTCTAGTTATGAAAAGTGATCTTTATTATAGTTTCAAACTTTTGAAAACGCTACCATAAATTAAAAAAAAGTGTTCCCAATAGATTTCTCTTGAAACTAGAAATAATTGTTGAATTATCAACACAATTATTTTATTATATGTGAGATTATTTTTATTAATATTAAAAAGTTCAGGTTAGCCATAAACAATTTACTAAAAGTCCTTTAATATTACACCAAAATTTGTTTAGTAGTTAAAAGTTAAGTTTCAAAACAAACAAAAATAAAACAACTGACTTAAGAATAGGAAAATTAAGTAAAAGTGAATATATAAACATTTACACAAACATTTGATATTTCGGAGTAACTATTTGAATAACTTATGATATGGGCTTGGATACTGAAATTCCACAATGAAGTGAGTAAAAAAGAACCAGATAATACATACATAAAAAAATGTTTAAAAAACAATTCTCGGGGACGATTTTTATTGAATGGAAACACTTCTGCTGCGCTTTCTATTGACCTGCAGCTTAACTAGGCAATCCATAATTTTGACCTGCAGCTTAACTAGGCAATCCATAATTGAAAAGGAGCAATGAGAATAGAATAAACAAATCAAGCACACTTTTTGTGTTGCCAAGTCAAGTCAAATTAAAATTTATTTAAATTTTGAATTTATCCTTATACAAGAGGTGTACCTGTAAGTTCATTTAAAATTTATTCAAAAACTACTAGACAAATTTTCAAATTCAAACCGATGGCGCGATACGTACTCTCAATCTTATACATAATTATGGAATGAGTTAAAATGTCTGGAAGAGGTCACGGTTATAAAAGGAGTATATTTTGAAAATTTGCTTGCAACTAAAACAATGCTATTGTATAATTCGCATTTTTATTTTTTATGACATTGAATAATTCCAAAAGTGACTTTAATAGTTTTTATACACAATTTTACATTAATTTTTACAAAATGTAACAATGCAATCGCAAATTCAAATAACTTCAACTCGGTACGGAAATAGGTACAAGTAAACAGGAAATCAAGACAGAAAATCAGTGGGATAAAATACAGAAAGAAATAACAATGACAAAGCATGTATGCTGGCGAAACATGAAGAAAAAATTATGGCTGAAATTCTTATAATTAGAAGAGATAAAAACAAATAAAAAATAATGAAAAATTGAAGACTGCAGATATAAAAAGGAAACGACAATTGCAAAACAGAATTTAATAAATAAATGTAAGAGAAGAGTAAGAGATTAGACGAAAAGAAGAGAGTTGAGAACTGAGGTCGGTGAGCAATAAAATTTGAAAAGAAGGTAAAATGCAGGACAGATTGCAGAATACAAATTTAACTGTGAACAGATGTAAAGAAGTACGAGAAAAAAAAACGGCAAGTAAGAGAGGTAATCATTACAAAAGCAAGAACTGTGGATAGAATTAAGAGAAAAAGGGAGTATGGATGAGAAATATGGAGAAATAACCCAGCCGGCGATATTGACAAGCAGAAAAAAGAGAAAGAATAAAAGAGCCCTCAACTGAAAAATTAAAAGGAACTGACAAAAATATTAGGCTCTGTGCCGGAGAAGAGGCGTTAGAGTGCGAAAAAAGTAGAGAGAATTATTGAATGAGAATCGACTAGAGCTACAACGCTTAAGGAAAGCTTAAAAAGCAAGAAAACAACTAACAATAAAAAAATTAAAGAAAGTTGGTAGTGATAAAATTGTTAATTGGATTGTTATTTAAATCTGATTTTTATTTCATTATAATTTTGATGTGTTATATTATAATATTTGTATTATACTTTAGCAACCCCATTAGGGCAAATAAAGTTCTACCTTTCTCTAAACTTCTTCTAAAAAAACAAAAAAAAAACACTTTGAAACGAAATCAAAGCGATAGAAACACTAGAAGAAATTAAATAATAAGGAACGTATTATAAAAGACGGATCATACCATAATATTGATGAATTGTATATAAAATGCTAAAATACTAGACAAACCAGTAGAGTGCCAATAAGAGAGTACCAATGTCGATTCCGAAAATGCACATTTACGTTAGACCTATAATTATGCTTAAACAAACATTGTGTAACTCACTGTTATGCTTACAATACGCTGTTTATGTATTCTAAGGTTGCAACTCAATCTGAGAGCAAATGCTGAACGTCTTACAATTTTTTTTAAAAATAACTGAAAAATTAATTGGATTATTAAACAAAATACTTGAAATCAAAGAATAAACATTGTTAAAAACTAATTTAGAGGAAGAAGGTGAAAACGTTTTATCATATTATGAACTGTTGATAAATAAATCTAAAGAAATGCTCTTAGTGACTGCAAATATTTTATCCGCTCAAATTTATGTACGACTGCATAATCAGTTTCGATATTGACTTCGTCAGCTTCACAATTCCACAACACATTCAAAGAATGTCGAGAATGAGCCGTGTCAACGACGCCCACGAGGATAGTGCCGGACACGCCAAAAGGATGATGCTGAAAGGCAACCGTTTCTGTTTAGGAAATGTTTGAAAAAATAGACAACTAGTATACGTATTAGTATAAGCAGAATTCGGACTATAATGAACAATCATTTCTATTTGTCTCTTTTGCAATATAAGAGAAAATAAGGGAAGTTCCAAAGTGTTGAGAAGCTTTGAATGACTACGATTACACTGAATAGAAACTTTTCTATGCGAGTGGCTCATGTCAAAAATTTCTGCATAACGCGCACCCAAAAAGTTTCATAAAGAAGTCGGCAGAAGTAGTAATTAACAGGCAAAGAGCACTATATCTAAAAAGCTATTAATCTCTAGTTTACGTAAATACTCATCAAGAACTGATTAGAGCACTAACTCGCGGCGGAAGCAAGAATTGTGAGACAAAAGTGAAGAAATGAAAATTATAGTATATATCTGTAACTAAAAAATGAACATTATAACAAACTGAATAAAACCAGAAGTTCAAACGCGCAAAAACAAAAAAAAAAGTATCACCTAAAGCGACAAACAACTCCGTATACCTGGGAGTATAAATAAATATCTAATAGAAAAAAGGACCGGACGCAGACTTCAGACTAGCAAAAAGTGATAGATGTCCAAAACAGTGGCCGGAAGCAGACTTTAAACAAAAAAAAAAATAGATTTCTAAAATAGTGAAAAAATCTGCATTTTGGGAGCGAATGAATTTACAAGTTCTAATATATCACAGAAAAATTTGTTAATCAAAAAAAGTAGTTTTTAATTTCAATTTAAAAATACATTTCAATATTAATCAAAAGCGGTCCTAGCGAACTTCTTATAAAGCACCACACTACTATTTGTTTTTTTAACGTTAACTGGTGCTCAAAATTCACCAAGAAGATAAACGAAAGCTACGTTTTCAACATTGAAAACCAACTTATTTTTAGCGAGAAGTCACCACATGATACGCCACTGACTTGCGCATATGTGATATTAGAATATCAAAATCGAATGTATATGCCCCAAAAGAAAGTATACTAATGTTTCTAAAAAGTAATTTTAGAGAAATAGCCCGCATTCTTTCAGTGCAGATAAAATAACAATTCTACCAGAAATTAGTAGAAATGTTATAATAATTACAGACCAGCTTCCTTCAACCAGTCAGAACAGTATTTGAAGTTTTACTAAAATATAAATGATTTCACTATAACTCAAACAGCTAATTCTATTTGGTTAGTTTTGAAAATTTCCAAATGTAAGCCTTTGGTTTACAAACTATTTGCCCTTAATTGATGTTCTGTTTCACCATGTTACAAAATCTGTTTTTAGGAATCAGTGATAACGTAAGGCAATTATTTTATGTTTTAAAAACTGAGTTTATCTTGTTTTTGATTTTTTTTATTGCTATAATTCAATCCTGTCTAGGAATAGTGGAGGTTATTGATAAGACTCCTTATGAAACAATGAAGAAATCTATATGATCTATTAAACACCTGGAGATCATTCAGTACATTTTTGAAATGTATTTTGTATTGTAACGCACAGTTGATATATCGTTAAACAATATCGTAGAAATATATTGTATATAAATGAATAGAATATATCTTTATTGTCGACGTACACTATCAGATTCTTTCTTGTTGCTTTTCTTTGATAAATTTTGAATACAAAACGTGTAGTGTAAAAATCAATATTCTCAGAAAAAAATAACGACGCCTACGATTATTCTGGAAATCACGCTGTACTTCCTAAAAGCATTTTTCCGTAGCAAAAGTTTTCATTTGTTACCTGGCCTAATTCCAAGCATTTTGAAAAAATGCACCAAACATCTTTGCCATTTTTGTTGAAAAGCAAAAAGTAAAATTATACCAAATGTGTCTCCCAAGGAAGTAAAGTTGTGGTTTTCAGAGCAGGAAGCTGGAAATCTTTAAATAAAATCCTTTGGTGGTTATCAATATTGGACAAAATTTCAATGATAGTTTCATATCTCCTTAATTCATTTTTAAGAACGTATCTAACATGATTAAATGTTTTGATCTTAATGTTAATGCAGAGTGATGGTGG
This sequence comes from Cynaeus angustus, assembly GCA_030157275.1. NCBI lineage: Eukaryota > Metazoa > Arthropoda > Insecta > Coleoptera > Tenebrionidae > Cynaeus > Cynaeus angustus. Next base: position 21,115,747 of record CM058058.1, read on the forward strand.
AAACGCACATCTGAGTAAATTTCTGGTTTTGACAACACTAACCGTACACTCATCGTATATACTAAACTTGTACATACTTTTCGTAAAATGGGAGCCTCGTTAACAATAAAAGATTTTAAGTTGATTTGCGGCATTGCCAATAAGAGTTGCGCCATAGCAACACCAATCACGTTATCTTAGCAACTGCGTCGGCGCAACTGAAACTATATCATAAACTGATAAGTACATGAATAAAAAAAAAACACTTATAACGCTTTTGTTACAAATACGTTTTTGTGGGTAATAGTTAAACCTGAATCTAAAGTCTTTTGAAAATGTTTACTCATTTTTCTAAAATTGAAGGTAGTTCGGCGTTAGCACCAATTAAATTTACTGAATCTTAGAATCATCCTGGATAGTGGGCAGCATTCAAGCGAATAAATGTTTTACTTTGACGCTATCTCTAAAAAAATTTAAATAACAGCGACACTTTTCGAAAAATTGAAATAAATAACAAACGTTAAAAAAAGGGGTCATGGAAACAATTTTTTATAGCGTACGTCGTAAGGCTCATGTTCAAATGTCACTTAAAACAATAATAATTCACTTGGACAACTATTTGTGTTCAATCACAAAAAGGAAAAAAAAACAACGCGATTTTTAAACGAAAATTATTTATGATAAACTACAAAAAATTATACTTGTAACACTACGACTGTCACACCTCGTCATTAACGCATGTGAATATGTATAAAGATTTTGACCAAGTTTTTTTTAATGCATACCATCCTTTAGTACAACTTCTAAAATTATTACCCATTTAATATTTTCCTCTTGTGGCCAGAATTAATTTAATTAATTTTTATCTTAAAAATATTGAAAAACAAAAACTCTTAATCCTCCTCTTAATTAATTTTAATATTAAGTTTTAATCCATAAATCAAATAATTAATCAACAATAGGGGTAAATATTCTGCAATAATCCATCCATCAAAAACTAGACTTTATTCTTTGTAATCCTTTTTGGTTCGGTGTTAACTACTATTATTAAAACTGGAAGTTCGCTATAAAAACATTTGTAAGTGCCTGCATACGATAATTTAGAAACAACATGAATGATTATTGCTGTTAGCAACATTACGTAATCACATGAAATTACTTCTTACATAATTTTGTAATATTGAAAACCAATGTGAATGGAAGAATTGAACAAAAAAAAAAACTTTATAATCATGTAGTGCGTGTAAAAATAACTACGAAGATATACTAGTTAAATATCTAAATACAAGATCAAATAATGTGGTTTAACTTTTAAAATAGTTGGTCTTACTCCTTTTCTTAAATTAATGCGTAACCACAAACTTTTGAAAAAATAAGCAAATGAAAAACATACCACGTCCTGCATCCAGCTCTCCATCACCCAGTTGGTGGCAATTAAACACATTAAAACTACAAAAAAATGACTTAAATCATCGATAACTGAGCATGTTCAAAACACAGCATTTATTATTGTCGCTTTTTTCAGTTTTATTATCACAGAAAGTAATTGCGTACTTTGTTATGTTTACTATAATATACAAAACGTTTTACTAAAGCCCGAAAGTGTGTTGTAGCACAACGTGAAAACATCCACGCACTACCAACGAAAAACCGAAGATCCGACCACAATCAATTCACGACCACAAATGACCACGTGCTCGCAGCGCTCACGAAATAAAAGACGACTTCGGATAAATTCGGACTTGACAACACTAATAAAATCCCTGCAATTATTACCATCAAATTAGACAAAGTTGCAATTGATTCGAATAATCGAAGTGCCTCCAAAGATGTTACGATTGATATTTTTCGTTGAAACAAATTAACAATTACGCGAAATGAGAACTACAATGCAACAATGAATGTAAACAATTTAATGACAGCGTGGGTATTTTTTATTGCTTGAAATTTTAGGGAAAAAATAAAATAGTAAAAAACCAATTATCCAACGACTAAATAGTTTGTACTAAATTTAAGTTCGTGGTTTTCAAGCAACGACCTTGTCTAACATAAACGGTGCACAATTTTCAGGAAAAAAAAAATTATTTTTTATCTTATCATTCTCAGTACTTAATTATTCAATTTTTCTTAACTAAATGACAATAATCTTGATGCATACTTCATGTGTCTAAACAACGTTGGCGGAACTAAAATATTGAAATTAAAAATAATAATCAAAATACATTAAATTACAATTCTTACTATTCATTTTTAGGTGCTATTCATTTACCGAGAAATGATTTGTTTTACAAATAAATGAATTTAAATTGAACCATAAATGAATCAAAATTTTAATGCCTTCATTTACAAACTTACTTTCACGACCTGCTACCTCTAGTACGGTTGGGAGCGATAAGTTTTGGACATCAATTGTAAAAAAAGGCTAAAATAGCCTTGACTTCGTGTAACCTCACACTTGAATTTATAATATTTTCATTGCTTGTATTTAGATTAACAGTTTCAAAATTCAAACACAAATGTATATTCAAAATGAATATATTTTGAGTGGAGATAATAGAATGAAGTCTGAATTTCATTGCTTGAAACTGTAAACATGTAAATTAATAATTTGTCCATTAAGGCTACAAAAACAAACTTTGCATATAAAATGCACATCACGTAGGTATATAAATATAATAAAGTGTCACTTCATGAAACATATTTCATCTAAAAATTTGTTTGACGCATTATTCTTTAAACTAAAATTTACACTTCTTGGATCTACCAATTTCTGCTGCCTGTGACATAAATAAATCCTTGAAGAAAAAAATAATAAAAATATAATGGAAATTCGAATAGGCATAAAGGAAATGAAGTAGGAATTTAAAAATGTGAATGAAAAAAAAAATGTGGTAACGAACAGCAACATAATGTAAGAGGAAGACGAACTGCAACGTAGAATACGAAAAGAAATTAATCGACTGAAAAAATTTGGAAACAAAAATCATTGCGTTTAGAAAAGATTAAATACATAATAAAAGCAATGAAAAAAATAACTAAAAAACTACTTTTGGTGAAAACCAAGGTGAAAAACTACACAAGACTGGCAAAAAAAAGTGACATGATAAACTAGTCAAACCACTGCGAAAAAAACATTGACACAGAGCTGATAAAATTGGAAAGTGAAATACAAAAAAATATATATCCGGGATGTGGTCAGCGAGGAAATGAAGGAAGGAGCAAAACGGAGTAGCAAAAAAAAATAGAGGTCAAGGGAAAGAAGATAGAGCGAAACCGCATGCCCAGAAGTTTGTTGAAATTTTAAAGAAATCTGAAAAAATGAAAAATTTGTCCCTGCAACGAAAGGGAACTACAAAAACATAAAAAACAAATTAAACAATAAATTTTGAGTTAAACAAACAAGGTGGACTAGAGAAATACATAAAGCCACATTGGTTTTGCCGAATTGATTAAAAAAAAAGAATTAAATAAATGATATAATGATAAAAAAAGGAAAGTGGATAACAGTAAAAACCGGCATTCAAAAAAAAACTTAAACTAAACTAAACGAAGCAAAGAGTATCAGGAAAATCGAAAACCAGCTGGAAGGCTTATAAAAAAAGAAATAAAAGACATAAATTTTTTAGAAGAATTTGGTATCCCGCACAAAATGATAAAATGAATATGAAAAAACAATGCAACGTACTACACATATACGAGATCTGAACCGAAATAATTAAAATTGAAAAAAAGATCAAACAAAGCTGCAATTTGACACTGCCTACATCTTAAAAATACAATCACCTAGCAAAATGGTCATACCTACAAACATTTGTCAATGAATGACTAAGACGAATAATGACTAAACATTCATTTGTGGGAACTAACCAGGCAGGAAAAAACCAACAGAGAACAAAAAATGAAAATGGTGTTGAACGGACCACACACTGAGAAAGAGCGAAAATATTACCAAAGGGCACTAAACTGAAAGGCAGAAGAAGGTAGAGGCAAGGGAAGACCGATACTTACTTAGCTGGGGAAGAGCTCCTAACAAATAAAAGACACCAATGAAGAAGTCATGAAAAGCATTAAATATAAACAAATAGTTACGGAAAAACTTCGTGAACGCGCTAAGCTTCGTAGTGGAATAAAATACATGATTATTCACGAATAATGACTAAACCATATACAAGCAAACATACACACTTCGATACAAAATACAAATTTTTTTTAAAAGTTTTAATTCATACAAAAAAAATTAAATAAATTTGAAAAAAACATTTTGAAACTGCAATCACATCGTAAAAATGCACAAACTCGAACAGCAGTGGTTTCAATAAATGAGATACAAAAATTAACTTAACACGTTTTAAACAGCAAGTATTAAAGTGATAATGAAGCAACTACTCAAAGTGAGCACCACGACTTCTTTCGCAAGCTCGTAAACGTTGTAAAAATGACCTCTGAAGTTTCGGGGCTTAAAGTGTGACAAGTTTCAGTATTGCATGGTTTGAAATGAGCTTTCTTGTTTCGTAAATTGTTTCTTTTTAGTACATCCCATGAAAAAGTCATGTCAGAGCTGCATATGAGCCTCGTCCACTCTACTTTCTCCAAAATTTTAAAAGTTTGAATAGAAGTAGTTGGAACTGCTTACGTGATTGGTCATTATTCATAAATAACCCTGTCTATAAAAAAATATATAACATGCCAATGCATAATATCAAACTTCCAAGAAAATAACGACAACAAATTCGTGCTATTATTTTAAATACTTTTCACGTTTGCAACCCATAATCAAAGTAGATCACTTTTTGATATTTCAATGCAAAAGTAAGTACTTCATGATGATGCAAGTAGCCCCGTACTAAAACTATAAAAAACTTGTTTGCCCTGACCTGACTTTTCAGTGTGTCATAAACATATCTGATGGCTATTCTGTTCATGTACAATAAATCAGGTGGAGCAGCAAACGCACTTGGAGTTAGTCGGTGTGCGACAAAGATAGTGAAAAAGTGGCCGATTATGTACCAGTGTGCGATAGGGTTAGTGAATACGTGGCCGACCACATCTACAATTTGCACCTCTTTTATTTTTTGCTATGGCTAATATACTTACCAAAACAAGACAAATGAAACAACTGAACGACTTAATTTGGATAAGTTTTTTATCTTTAATTCTGATTACCAAATCATGACCGAATGAGATTACTGATTGATGATTGATGAAATATTGTACTTTTTATGATAAGGAGAGTATTGTTTTACTACTGTAATTAAATAGTAAGTTCGCATCGATTAAAAACTACGTCTGCTTGTTAGGTCTTTGACAGTTGTTAATGCTAATACAAAACACAGTTACCAACAAACATTTAGAAAAAAGCAAGGTCCATTAAACACCCATTCGATATGATAATTACTTAATTACAATCTAAATAATTTAAAAAACAATGGTCTTCAATAAATTTAAAAAAAATAATAATGAAATTTTGGAATTTGGTATAACATCAAAAGTTTAACAAACTCTAAACTCAAAATTTCTAGATCTATCTTTGATTTAGTAGAAATAGTGTGAAACATTATGTGTTTTTTGGAATCAAATTTCGCGTGTATTTATTATTAGATTATTATCTGTTATTTCTTCTGACCCTGAACAAAATTTGATGTAACATGAAAAGTTCAGGGGCGCTTTCTTGATAAAACTGGTGCGTCTGCAATAAAGTCGGTATCGTCACGAACAGTATTGCAGCTACAGTCGCGACACAGTTTTTTATCAAAACCAACGCAAAACTTCATAATACTAAAAATATAACATATTGATATAATTATTTTTATCGAACTAATTAATGGATGTGTAGTATCCTGTTAAAATGTATAAAACAACCGGGTTTTTTTACAATTTTTACGCAGAGTGAAGAGATGCAATATTTAGAGTTTTATTATGATCTCTGTCAAACAAAAAGAAAATCAATAAGAATTTTCTGTAAAGATTTTTGCTAACTGAAAATTGATATTGTATGTACCATATCAATTCATTGATATAATTAATCAATTGGTATCATGAACTCAGTTAACGTGATTACCCAGTTACGTTAGCACTCAAAGGGTCAGCCTATTTTACTGAACAAAAAACGAATTACTTGATTACCAGAGAAAAGAAAATATAAATTTTTATTAAAATCGCTGGAGTCAACTATTCTTACTTTGAGAGTAGAAGTCATTATTTTTTATTGTAGTTACTATAAAGCGAGAAGTATCCTTTTCTCAATTTTGGAAGGAGTGACTAATTTGTATTAAGAAAATAATATAAAATTAATTAAGAGAAAATATAAAATTTCATTAAAATCGCATAAGTAAACTACCCCACCATTATTTTGGTGGTAATAGTTACTACAAAGCGAAAAAGACTTTTTCAATTTTGGAAGAAATTAATAATTTGTAACGTGAAAAAATATAAAATTTCTTTAAAATCGCAAGAATAAACCACTCTTATCTTAGAAATAGAGATCATTATTTTTCTGGTAGTAGTAGCAAGCAAGAAGTATCTTGTTATCAATTTTTAAAAGTCTGAATAATTTTCACCGGTTAGAAAACATAAAATTAAACCACTCTTATACTTACCAACCTGGTAGAATTCCAAAATTTAAAACATTAGGGTTATTTATCTCTGAAGTGATGCAATATGCTTTAGTTGGTCAGTAAGTATAATTTAATATTAAAACTGTTGTTACAAGTTATTGAATATTACGCTAGTTAAGTAAATATAAAATACTTGAAAATTTAAAAATGTTCGGATATTAATGTAATGACGTATTACAAAATGCGTACTCTAGATGAGATAATAATTCTTAAAAATTTATGATAACGCAGAGAATCATACGATAGATAAGAATTTTTCAAGATATTGTGAAACAATTCTCTAAATTTTTGTTTTGCATAGACTGAATTCAACAACATTTTTCTTCAAATTTTTCTCTTGTTCTACTTTTCTAGAAGACACTGTCTAACAGTTAATCTCTTTTAAACGTTAATGCGACATTAGAAAAAGTTTATTAAATAATTTTCGTTGCATGTGCTTTAAACGATCAAGTACTTTAGTCCCTCAAAACACAAACCAATATGGCCTATCATTTCCTTCGGAAACAAGGAAATCCTAAACAACATCATCTAAAATTTTAAATCATTGAGTCCAAATCTCAAATCTCAAGTTGACATTTGTAATCATTAAAACATTTTTAACATTTTTTTTTTAATAAGTTGAGTGTGTTAAAAATTATATAGTAACTTTAGGACAAAAAAGCTGTTTTTCCCTGTCCGATAAAGTTCCTAAGAGTCAACATACCACCAATATGGTTTCTTTACCTAAACATGCATGGCGATAAGAACATAGCCCTAAATGCCCCAGTTGTCTTGTCATAAATCTGAAAATATCAGAAGCTGTCGGGTGGCGGTAACACAAATTTTTATATTTTTATGTTGGCTCGCAGGAACTAACTATCCAGCGCTCGCTAACACTCGGGACAGACTCTGCTTTCCCAAAAAATAGCCACTTTAATCTCTTAGTTGTAACCATACTTAATCACTTTAAAAATCAAGCCGGCAAATGTGAAATGCTAATTTTGTGCCCAGAGAAAAAAATACTGATAGATAAAGAACGTCCTCTAGAATAGTAATTTGATGTGGGTATCCGAGAGAACAGGACAAAATAAATTTAAAATTACCATAAAATTTTCCTATGCGCAACAAATCTTAAATTTTTGTACAAATAAGTTGCTTTAATAAACAAAAAACAAAAAATAAAATAATAAAATAAAAATTATTAAAACTTCAATCTAAAAATCAAAATAAGAAATGTTATAATGACTGAATTTGAAAATGAAGTAGCTACTACTATCTTTATTGCAAAAACTGGAATTTATACACGAGTGTTATTTCTTACTCCGTCTTTAGAAGACATTGAACTATCCTAGAAGTCAATAGATACAAGTGCAAAAAATCTGTTTTTGTGATAAAGATATAAGTTCAAATCGAACAATTAACATTTTGACAAATTATGTACACATCCCGGAAACAGCAACGTTTCAGGAACATTTTTATATTTTTTATTTAAATTATTGCTTAAACGTTTTAGCTTCTAAAATTATCATTTAATTTTGAGACTGCATACAGTTATGGTTAGCAACAGAGTAATGAAATTCAAGAAACGGTGTCGATTAGCGTAGGAGTGATGGAATATCACCGACAAAAGTTCGACTTAAAAATGGTAATATTCCTACTAATTAGCGTCGCATTAGAGCTAAGATAAAATATGTACTTTTGATAAAACTTCTAGTCAAAATAAAGTTGCATTACCTAATTTTTGATCACTTCAATGCAAAAACAACATTTATATAATAATGTAGACTACACATTTTTAAGTATGCTGAGTCACAAATTCAAAGTACCATCTTGAAAACTTGTTTTTATTACATGTAAGCAATAAGCGAGTATATTTTCTACTATTAAAATATAGTTTTTTTCCAAGTTAATCCAGCTTTAAACCAAAGTAGAATGTTCTGAGCTGTTTTTGGCGCGTTCCGAACATTTCCAATGATGTTAAGATTACGATTTCTAAATCTTTAATACCAGTAATACCAATATGAAGAAAAGAAACTCTTTACTTTAACGACATAGTGTGGAGCAGCATTATCACGTTGTTCTATAAAGTTATTCTTCATGAGTGGGGCAAATGAAACTATATACTTCTTCCGTTAAAAGTGATGGATAGTGATGAATAAGAAGTTTTATGGAATATGGTTGGCATTTCAATTAATTTTTAGGTTCAAAAAGGCATTAAATTAAAAACTACTAAATCATGTTTTTGCAAAAAAAAACTCGTTTTTTATTGTTTTATATATGAAGATATCATGGGAGAGCTTGGAGACATGAATATCTTTCCTCAATTCCAATATCTTCAATTCAATGATGTCGATTAGATCTTTTTGAGACCTCAAACATCAACCACAGCGCTTTAAAAAATGTAAAGGGTACAATTCAAGCTAGATTTATTTAATTTGCATACCTGTGTACTTTTAATTAACCTTCTAAACCCTAATTAATGATTTAACCAGGAAAATTATTTAAAAAAAAATTGTTTTCCGCAAACTTGTTCTATGCATTTACCACTTACCACTTACAGCAAAAAACTCTTATAACTTGTAAAAAGCAAATATTATAATATCTATGTATACAAATGTTACAGAAAACACACAAAAACAAGGAGGAATACAAAAAAGTGTTCAGAAAGTACCTACACAAATTTATACCAACATCGAGATCAACGCATGAACCCATTTTAGGCAAACCGATTAAAAAAACATTTTGCCACTAGGTTTTTGAAATGTAGTGAATGGGATATTGCAAAATCGGTATGCTAAAGCAGTAGTTATTTGTTCTATTTTGTGTGCTTTATGCACAACTTCGACAGGGACAAAATCTCAATTTTTAGTAAAAGTATAAGCGTGAAGCATTGCCTCGGAAAAAATTAATCATGAATAAACGCGATATAGGAAAAATCAACGACAACGGTAAAAAATTAATTGATGTGTGCAACCAACAACATGATGATGGGAGGAACGATGTTCTAAATTCACCAGTGTAGACATACATTACCAGATGAGAAATGTTAAGAGTTAATTTAACAAAAATGGACAAAATGAACAAAATTGGGGTGAGCAAACTGCGCTTTGAAACAAAAAACTCCGAAGCACTGAATATATAGAAGAAGACATTAGGAACACAATTGAAGAAACAAATCTATACAGAGAGATGGAGATAAAACAAAAAAAAAAAATGAGAACAACAAGGGACTGAGAATCGATGGATGGAGTACTTTAGTAAAATACATCAAGGGATAAACAGAAAGAGAAATTGAATTAACAGAAAACAACCAAGACCAGCTGGTGATTACAGAAGAAGTTACAAGAGAAGAAATAAGAAAGGCTAAAAGAAAGACAAAGACGCTAGAATAGATGGAATTCCCCATAATTAATTAAAGCATATCTAGCAGTCTTAATTGATTTTTTACATTGAGGAACAACAATATTTAGAGATAGAAAAAACAAAGAAACGTAAACCCATCATATTAATCTAGAATTATTACAGAACGGATCAATGAGAAGTAAAGAAAAAATCATGCTGTTTTTAGAGCCAACAGGAACTGTATAGTTATATCATACATACACGATTATGAAAATTTGCAAGACATGGAAATGTGTATTTTCACTTCGTTGGCTTCGGGAAGACTTTCGACTCGATTAAACATTAAACAAACGTATCAGAAAAATTCTTCCGAATATGTTTATTTTTTACAACGACAGCAGAACTAGAATAGGACATAAAGAAAAGTCTCACAACACATTAAAATAGATAGAGGTGTAAGACAGAGCTGCAGTATATCCTCTACAGCATTCCTGGTGGCGATAGATTGGGATATAAGAAAGGTGGAAGGCAACAGACGTGTATAAATTGTCACTAATTCGGGAAACACTAGGATCTAGGATTTTCTGATATAAAAAAATATTAAAATTGGACGCTCGACTTAAAAATCAACAATAAGACAAAATTTCTCATACAGACAAGAAAGTACATGAAAAATCTCGGAAGAAAAAAAAAGGGGAAAAGAAAAGTCATCTGCTACCTAAATAATATGTACTGAAATGTAAAAAGATTTATATCTGCAGAAGAAGAAGCTTGTAGTATAGAATGTTTCAAGCTCTCTATCAAAAATATGTTCCAATAAGGCGAAGAGTGAGATTAAGGTTACTCAGTTAGTAGTGTCTTGCTTTCTTGCAGCGATTAATAAAAAAACCTAGGACTAATAAGAAAAGAAAGAAATCCTAATTACCACAGGATAAAAATGGATGATAGAAATACAAAAAAAAAAACGTACAACAGTTAAATCTAATGAATGAATGAAACAAAGCAGAGACTGGTAAGAAACAGAAAGGAATATAAGAAATTGTTGAACACGATGAACCGTAAACTCGACAGGGGAAATCGGACTACCAACATTTGTTCCATTTTAGTTCTAAGTTACTGTATGATAATGATAAAGGCTTCGGCCGCAATACTGAACTCAAAAAAACTGTTTTCTTTCCTGAAGTTCAAATCTGTAAGAAAGTAATAGCAACGTCATGTCGTCAACGTGAACGATAAAATACAATTTTCTAAATATCTAAATTACTAAACTGTGTTCTACTTTATGACTTTGACATTTTTAAGATAAAAATGTATAAGTCATTCGGTGCTTCGCCTGTTATGCCTGCCTCAATTCGTTCGACAGCCGCACAAACAGGCTCAGCAGACAAAGCTTCTTTTTTGCTGCTATTAACATAATCCACTGTTATTAATTTTCTCTTTTTATAACGCAAATCATGACTCTAACTTGGAATTTATTGATTAAGAAAGAATTAATAAATAAGATCATTCAAAAAAAAAAAGAAGGTTAAAATGATAATAAAAAAAATAATGAAGTATGCTACGTCCAACAATAATTTCACAAATCTATCGGAAAATAGTTTTTTAAATAATTTTTTAATCTCGAACTGTTAGTAGAATAAATTTAGTTAAATTCACCATTTTGCTATAAGAAAAAAAAATGAAGTAAAGAAAAAATTTAATTTTTATACTCTCACTTGAGTGATTATTGACTAAAATAAAGCTACAGAATATTCGGCTATACGAAGTAACCCAGACAGTTAAAAAAAATATTAAAAATAAAAATTTTACACTCAATTGACCGTGTTCACAAATATATATATAAATACATATAAACAAACCTGTATTAATTAATATCATATCAGTAACATTTCTGCATAACAATTAAACAATTAAAGTTTAAAACACAATTTAGGCAGGGCTACCACACTATATAAACATAAAAAATATTTTCATTTTAATTTTAAACATCGTAAATCTTTTGTTATAAGAATATAAACCAAAGCAAATAATGCCACCATGATGAACAAAAAATTAATAACACTACATAATACAATTCATAATTAAATTAGTGTTAAGGTAAAAATGGAAAATAGTATAAAATTCTGCGTAGGTAAACGTAAGTTATACCATACATAAAAATGCAATAATCGATGCCTATTCAATTCATGGCCTATGACAATATAAGTTGTGTGTTGTCTACCTTGAAATATTAAAAAGGTTTAGCAAGTTCAATGTCAAGGTTAAACTGCAAAACAGGTATTACGTACTGATTAAAAAATAATAATAAAAAGCTTGGTTCACATTTAAAAAAATGTTGATTATGCAACTGGTTATACAGGAGTCTTGCCTACTTGTATAAAAATTTTAAAATTATACAAGGACCCGTTTACGTGGGTTTTTAACAAAATTAGAACACTATCAAAGATGCAAATATTTGTTAATTTTATTACCCATGTACTTTACGTGAATTGCACGAATTGTGATAATTCCAAGGAAATAGAAACCAACGCATTCTCAAATATTCAAGCACGGTTACATAAATTCCCAGATGCATCTGAGAAGTGTTAAAATAAATATTCATTCCGCACGTCAAAACAGATTACATGAGTCTTCGTCACACTGTCGAAAATAACATGATTTCGTAAATAATTAAGGCATTAAGTATCGTATATGGACTGTAACTTACCCTGGATTGTAATCGGATTTGTAGTTAAAAACTTGGGTTTTAATAACCATCTAAAAAGATGACACAAATCCAAAAACTAACCTTTCACAAACACTTACGAATGCAAATCATATTTTTGTTGCTGTAACATCAGGCAAGCTGCCATCTTGTAATTTCCATTATTACATCAAAATCCATACTCGCGCCATCTAGCAACAAGTATTAAAACAAACGCCGACCAAATTAAACATCCGCCGCTTAATTTAAAACAATCAAATTGGTTGAAACAAAATAACAATTTCCGTCTGTTATGTTTTCTGTTTGTGTCATTTTTGTGTGAAATGGATCAATTTTTGGAACAAATAGATACAGCAAAGACTTGTTGGTGGCCTTACATTGTTTCTTTGATTCTCTGCGTTATAGCAATCGTGAGGTTTGTAAATTATTGTCATTGTTAGTTAGGTTCTGAAAATTTACTTATTTTTTGCAGGACATACATTGGAGGTACTCAGTGTCCAAGTCAGAGTAGAGTCGATGGTAAAGTGGTGGTAATCACCGGAGGATCCAGTGGTATTGGATTAGCTACTGCGAAAGAACTTGTAAAAAGAGGTACGTAAGCATTTTCATGATAAACCAGAAACTGTCAAATTGACAAAATACCTATATAATATTTAATTGCACAAGAAAAGTTAATTAAAGACATTTTTACTGTAACTTTTTCTCTACGTTGTAGATTCCTTACAAAATCATCTTACAACATTATATCGCTAAAGTTAGTTTAAACCGAATAAATTAAGTTATGTACTAAACAATAATTAATCAAATACTCAAGAGATCAGAAGTTCACAAACTCGAGTTAAACTCAAACATATAAACTTGCACTTGCTTCTAGCGAAATGCTTGGTCCATTAAGCAAATTTTAAGCTTATAACTCTGTTATTTTTTTTCCACTCGGTTGTATCTGTAGCCTTAATTTTCTGATTCTTTGTATTTTTTTCTTCAGACCCAGCATAAACGTCCCGCGCCACTTCTTTCTTGGTATACCCTTCTGACAATCTGACATCTCCGAGCTATCATCTTTGAATTCTCCCATCTGTCATCCTCTTGTCCTCTATTTGTTCTTCATTTATATTTCTCTTATCTTCTCTCTCAAGATTCGTTTTACCATTTGGTTTGGTTGCAGTTATTTTTATATATCTCGTTTGCCAAATTTTAGTTCTTTTGCGGACCTATTTGAAAATGTAATCACTTACTTTATGGTTATCATTAGTTCTTAGTAAACCTCAAATGGCCTGTTACCAATTGTGATCCTTCAAAAGTACCCGAGCCCATTTAGGATTGATTTGCAGGACTTTATTTATACGAGTATAGTTCGTAGAAAATGTACAAATAACAAATATGATTGTATTTTTTTATAATACGCCTCCTAACTATGCTCTAAACAAAGTCCACCCTGTGTGCAGTAAGGTTCTGATTTTTTACCTGTGGTGCTGGTAAACACAGGTAACACATTTATGGTAGGGATATTTATGTCCCGCTGCGAAAGCAATAAAAGTGATTAACTTATTTTCAAATATTCATTTACTTTGGCATGTTGCATTTTATGTGATTGTGCGTTTTCTTTTTATTTTGTTATTGGAATTTTCAGACAAAACATTCTTTTTTTTCTACTTCTTTTTAACATTCTGCTTCGAAGCAATTTTTTTTCTTCTGGTCGTTATTTTGTGGTATTATTTTCTAGGCTAGCTCCTGTATGATTAAATCTATGTTTTTTCATTCCTCTTCTGAAGTTTACGTTTTTGTCCCTATTTTATTTTTTTGTTATTTATATTTCGTATTTTTTACATTTTTACTTTCTATGATTCTTTAAAATTCAACTGTATTCTTTCATTTTTTATCGTGATTTTCTCATTTCTAAGTATGCTTATACTAAGACGTAGTACGAATTTATGTCAGCTTCTCTAAATAAGCTTACATTTGTTATCATGTTATCAAGATTTATAGCGTTCATATATCTTCTTCATGGTAATTTCCATGTCCCGTTATATATTGTCTTTTCTCTTAAAATATATTTTTATTATCATCAACTGCTTTACTTCGGCGAAGCCAGTTTTCTTTGTTGTAACTATTTTGATGTTTGCTTTTTCTTCCCGTGATATGTTTCCTCTGCAAACTTGCGCATTCGCGTTCCCAATAATTGTTTTAGTATTTTTTTCTCCTAAGATTGTTGTTCGTTTTTTCTAGGAAATTCATAGAACTTATCTTTTTCTTCGTCTGTTATATTTTTTCAACTGTTGGGTACTGGTCACTGTCTTATCGTCTGTTGGAAAAAATGACTTAAGTCAAAAAAATCCCAAATGTGATAAACTCTCCTCATTCCATCAGCATTGTAGCAATGTCGGCGCATTGTACACGTTGTGTGAACACCTTTACTTGATACTTAAATCGGTAAACATTGATAAATAAACTTTAGAAGGTTAGAAAAGTTGTTTAATACATCGTTTTGCCTTTAATTTATGTAATAGAAGTAAGCCAATATGTGTACAGTCCTACTATGCAGTGAGATCGGATACTTTGGTTTGTACAGGCATAACTATGCAATTCGTTCGGAGCACATTGCAAACGCTACATTACGTCCTTCCTATGGTAACCTTAAAATTCACTATCATGGCACAGACCAGTCAAAACATAATATTTGTAATTTTAACGACTTGTTAAAAATAAAAGACCGTTAAATAATGACTGACCACACTGTCAGTCATTATTCAATATTGTTCGATAGGATGATAATAATAACAGCGAAGAAAACAAAAATATGATTGACTACCAAATACCCATCCTTCAGGATAGCTTACAAAACAAATTCATCCGAGTAAATTAAAATAACAGAATATGCACGAAGAATGTTTTTTTTTTTAATAAATTAAGTTCGAAAATTATAGGCAGACTTAATTTGCTAGGAAGCAAATAATATTGTTTAGAAATTGGAAAATAAATTAAATATTTTTGATGGGTTAAAGTAATTAAGTGTCAAATTTTCAGTCATTTGTGAAAAAATTAGGTGAAGATGTCACTGATGATATAACAATTCTTTTGAAATTGATTTAGATTAATCTGTTGCATTTTTTGACAAAAGAATTATGAACTTGAGGTATTATTTATATTGTAACGCCTAATTTTAAATTTGAATATAACAATGTACCTGCAAACATGAGCCGGTCTTGGACGGAGACCTGTCGGACTACCTACGGAAACAATTATGGTGGAGTTATATCCCCAAAACGATTATAATGTTTGCAGTAAGAATCACTGCAGGACTATAATAACGAGTTTATATATGGATAAGAATGTGAGACTTATTGACTCATTATCTCTGGATTAGACAATTTTTCATCTAGTCAAATCAGGGTTTGCATTACTGGAAAGCACAGAATTTTTGTAAGAAATGTATTAACTCAAATGACTGGTGTTATCTCTTGTCTTCCAACTTGAAATACACCTTAAAGTTCTCCCACTTGGGCTTTCTCCAACAAACCCGTTGATCTTAACAATAAAACTCATCATCATGCTCATATGGAAATTACACCAGAAATCAAGTACACCTTCGCATGTTGCAGATCGGCACTACGCTTTTAGATATCAACCCCCAGTGTTAGGTGAAACTGGGTATTGAAGAATAGATTATTTATCAGTACTAGTCAGTTTTCAGCCTCTAAAATCAGTGTCTTTCACCTGCACCTCCAATGGACACTTTGCAGCCATTCGACCATATTAACTTATTTTGCATTTTTTGGGGCTCTATATCTCTGATACTACCTTTTGTCTTTGACATTTTCGCTATACATATATTGGATTGGTCCACACACTTTTTAAATATATATATTGTTTAATAGCTCTCAATTATATTCAACTTTTTGTTCGTCTTATTTCATTTTCAAAGTACATAACGCGTTGGCTCGTTAGCTCAGATGGTTAGAGCACCGAACTGTTCAAATGAGAAACTCGGAGGACGTGGGTTCGAATCCCACACGAGCCCCATTTCTTTTCACTATGGATTGTATCTTATGTATCACTGCTTTGAATTTTCTTAGAAACGGAAAAAGCTAAATTTAAAATGACGTATACAAAATTCAATTATTTTTTTTATGTAAAAACTATTAATGAAAAATATATATAGTATTCCATTTAAAAAAACATAACTTTGATTTACCACTCTGTATACGGATATCCTCTATAAAAATAGTTTTAAAAAGGGCACTATAAGTAGGTGTACTGGATGTCAAAAACTGTAAATCATTATATCGAAAAGCAAAAAAGTTATGAACTGATTACGGTTCCCCGAGTCACTGGTATATATATAATATTCATTGATCCTCACCAAGCCAAGCGATCACGATCCGCCACTGGTTTGATAAACATGCTTGAAGGTGCTCCTAAGACTTGGCAAGCTGTAAAGCTTTATTATGATTCGAAAATTAGAATGAGCTGCATACCCTATTTTGTAGGGTATTTTTTTTTTTTTTATGAACTATATGTCATCAAATTTTGGCATGGTTCATTAGACCAACAAACTTCCGACGGTTTATAACAATTACTGAAGCTTGCAATAATTTTTTGTTCAAAATCTTCCTATCTTTAATGGTTTATAATAACTGTAATAATCCTTTCTTTTAATTTTTAGGTGCAACGGTAATTCTAGCAGTGCGAAATGCTGAAAAAGGCAAAAATGCTCGTGAATTATTATTGGAGCATTGCCCAGAAGCCAACGCCATTATCAAATTAATAGATTTAACAGACTTTGTGAGTATTCGTGAATTTGCCAACCAAATTAATCTTGAATATGAAAAAATTGACATCCTAATCAACAATGCTGGATTAATTTTCCATCCATTTAAAAAAACGGTTGATGGAAATGAATTAACGATCAGTACAAACTATTTTGGTGAGATATTTGATTTACTTAATTTTATTCAATGTGGTTTCCCAACGAATTTTTCAGGTCCTTTCCTTCTTACTCATCTCCTTCTCAATCTACTAAATAAATCTGACAATGGACGAGTGATTAATTTATCTGCAGTTGCACATTTAAGAGGGAAGATTAATCTTGACGATTTGAATTCCGAACACAACTTTGTAGAGATTGAAGCGTTTAGTCAAAGCAAGTTAGCTTTGACAATGTTTACAAAATATATGGCTTCGTTGCTAAAACGTAAGTCGAGTTCTTTTAGACGCGGGTATTTAACAAAATTTCAGTATTGAAATCGTGAAATCAGGATTTTTTTATAAAATAATAGATTTTCACGACTTTACTGTGAGTTAAAACATTATTTAATATTTTTGATCGTAGCAAGTTAAAGATTAACAGAGATTAATTTAGTTTGTTCACAAGCTTTACAAAATTACACAAATAGGTTTGTGTAAATCTTAATTAATTTCTTTTTTTAGATACAAAAATTACTTTTAATGCTGTGAACCCAGGTCTTGTCCGCGGAACAAGTCATTTGCGCAATTCTAAGCTGACTAAATCTTTTGTTACAAAATTGTCAGTATGGCCGTGGATGTGGCTTTTTATGAAAACACCAAACCAAGGTTGCCAAACAGTTATTTACGCAGCTGTAGATCCTTCCCTCGGAAATGTCTCTGGATGCTATTTCAGGTAATATTTCACAAGAGTTAAAAAAGCTTCATTATATTTTTAGCAACTGTGAAATGCAAACACCTTCAGACCTTGTAAACGATATGGAGTTGTGTGAAAAGTTGTACAAGAAAACGTGTGAAATTGTCAACATCAATGGAGAACAATATGTCAACAGTATCACAGAATCAGAAAATAATGAAGAAAACTGAATACTACTAATCCTTAATCACTGTCTTTAAAGTTATTATGGATAAAAAATTACTACATTATGTGGTATTTAGTCGTGTCCATTTCTCACTAACAGCCCATAGCCAAGAAGCCGTTGCGTCGTCTTTTGCAGCTTCGCTGACTTCAGTTTCTTCACAATTGCTAAATCAAAAGTTTTTACCAACTGACTATGAATTCAATAACTTACCTGAAGTATTTGCCTGATATATTTTTTAATTTGGTACTTAAAGCTGCATATACCACGGTATAGGCACCTTGATCAGGACTCTTTATAAATGGCCACAAAAGTGGCTTAACAAAAATGGTAGCTAACCAGCTGTTAAAAAAACTCATATGGCGAATAATTTCTGTATTAACTATTCCAGGATGAACGGCATTTACGGTTACGCCGGTTCCTGTAAAGAAAATAAATACTGTTATTATTCTTATCATCCTTTAAATGATTTTGTAAAGTATGTCTACTCATAATTAGTAACATTAATTATACAGAATTTGAGTAATTGATTAATTAATTAGCTTACTCGTTAAACAAGTACTATAAGACCCCATGTTGTATTAAGAAGTCTCAAATTATGTCATGAGTGGCAAATCATTGCACAACGCAGGAAGAAATAACAAAAAAACATTGACATTAATTGCGCCCCATTTTTGACTATAACATAAGAATTTTTTGACATTTCACTTGTGTTATTTATAAGTGAGACCAGACATGACTTTATAATTCTACAGTTTATTCTAATCACAAAATTTCTGATTTACCAAAATGCATGGAAATAGTCGCAATTTCCTATGAAAATCTTGTATGTAATAATCAAAAATTGGTCACCAAATTGCTTCTACTAATTTACCTTGTAGTTTTTTGCTCAATTCTTTAGTAAATAGAATATTTGCTAATTTGCTTTGAGCATAGGCAGCTGCAGGATCATAGCTCTTCTCACTATTTAAGTCTTCCTTATTGATTGTCCCTCTTTTGTGAGCAACACTAGAAACATTAACGATGCGACTGGGCGCTGATTGCTAGAAACATAATAATAAAAAATGTTCCTACTTTATCATTCTAACCTTTAACATATCAAGCAGTAAATTTGTTAATAGAAAATGACCCATATGATTTACACCAAGCTGCATTTCAAATCCATCTTTTGTTGTCATCTTTGGTGTCCTCATTACACCTCCGTTATTAATTAAAATATCTAATCTTTGTTGTTCTGCTTTAAATGTTTTTACAAATTCTCGAACAGACTCAAGTGATGCTAAGTCACATTTTCTACAATACACATACTTATTGTTAGTTTCCAAAACAATTTCGGTTCTAGCCTAAAACTAAGAAAAGTCACACTTCTATAAGTTCCTATAACATGGCAATACTTCTTCACAACGTTTCAAATCCCGACAAGCCATATAAACTTTTGCTTTTCTTCTAGCAAGGTCTTTAACTGTTTCTTTTCCAATGCCGGTGTTAGCTCCTGTTACTATTACTACTTTTTCTTCTGCTAATACGTTTGGTTGTAGTTTTTCGCCTCCAGTCCATTCTCTAAAATTTTTATTATGAGTGAAAGTGAATGTTTTTGGTTTTGCTTACTTTATTATACAAGTAATTCCGAGTGCCGCTGCTGCTGTGCTTGCATAAAACATGGTTTTAGGCATTTTAAAATTAAAGATGCTTATTGGTTTTGACACCTTCTTTTTAAACATTTTGTTAGTGGTTTTTAAAAGTTTTCGCAAATCTTATCTGACATAACCTATAGATGTACCGGTAGAAGTACGCAACCATATATACACACAAAAGAGCGCTAAATTTAAAAACACATTGGTTTCAATAAGTTTCACGAAAACAATTGTTTTGGTAAAATTAGAACTAATTTCAATACTAAAACGAAGTACTGAGTTAAAATTTATCGTTTGTTGTTTCTCTTAAATGATGTATCAAAGATTTTTTGGTGCACGCTTCTGGTACGGATTCAGTTGAGTCAGTGTAGTCTCTAAAAATTGTTACAGCACCCTGTTACGTTGTAGGTGAATATTAATGTTTAAATTTTTTGTTAAATTTAACACTACAATTTAAGATAACATAGGTCACAACGAAAAATCATTAGATAAATATTATTAAATAAACTATCATTTCATTACCATTTGCATCACATGTTTCACATTTTGCATTACCAAGGTGCGAATAGTTAACTACAATTATAAGTGACGATTGCAACGGCGTTGTTGATAATTCAATTTAAAAGTTATATAAAGCAGTAAACGGATGTACTTGGTGATGGATTCGTTAAAATTGTTGTTCTAATTTTCTATTATAACAAAGCTGTTAGCGCACTCATTTTGAATGTGTTATTGAGCCATTACCAAACTTAAAATTTAGGAACTTGTTTTCGGTTGGTCACACACTTTGGGCAAAATGTCAAATGTTAGTGTGAGTTTAAGGTTACAGCTTTAAGCCAGATACGAAAAATTTTCGTCGACAATTCTGAATTTATCTTTGAACACTAATTTTGAAATTTCACTTTCCTAAATTATTAAATTTGATTTTATTTATTTAATGTATTTAATGTTCAAATTAGAAAAAAAATAGCATAAAAAACTCGTTTTTTTAAATTTAAGAGCATGTGTCTTATACAGGCACTTCTAGAATATCTGAAATTCGTAATAAATCTCCTGCATGCTCCACAAATACCTATTATATGAGCTACCTAAAAAATTAAAAATTAAATAAAACTAAATAAAATTAAATAAGAAACTAATACTTGAAATGTCATACTACGATCAACCTTAATTTGTAAATAAGTTTAATCTTCAGCATTTGCCGATAATGTATGAATCTTCTCTCTTAAAAGGACCTTGCTCTTTGTAAACACATAACATAACCCACCGCATTCCGCGGTGGGTTATGTTAACAACAACTTTTCGAAACTTGTCAATCTGCATACTTTTTTTGATACAATAGTTCGACCAAATTTGTCTATGGTTTTAGTGTTTGTGACTGCATTAAAAAGTAAATAAATATTCTCAAATTATTTAAAAATGACTTACTTTTTGATGGAGACAATTTGGTATGCACCTTCGTTTATTAGCATTATCCCGATATTTTCTTTCCTTTTTATCCCTTCTTATCACAATTTTTATAATACATGGCAGACGATTTTGCTGGGAATCAATCCAGTTCAATTTCTCTTGCCATTTTACAAACATCTTCAGGATTATAAAACAATTAAAGAACTCTTCTATTATTTTTTTAAATGACAAGTAAGAAATCAACAAAAAAATTTGTTACTAGACTAATTTCTTGGAGAGTCATTAGTAAAACCTGTTTTTTGTCATACGTTCCTGAAAAGTTTTAGCGGACTCATCTGATATAGAAAATATTACAAAATCTGGAAAAAACAACGCATTAAAAAGATTGAAAAGTTGACAAAATCTGATTTAACGTGTTTTATAATTAAAGACCAGACATTTTTATTGAGTAACCTTGTTGTTTGTGATAAATTGATAATATTCACGATTTAAGATCATTTTATAAGATATCAAAGAAGATTTTTAATTAACCGATATTTTTCTGCTATTTACGATTTTTTGTTTAATTGCGAGGTTGCTGCGTCAATTTTCTAATTATATTGATTAGATTGATTAGATCAATTTTGTCGTTTTTTGTTCTTATTAAAGACTTTTTTTAATTTCTATTCTTTTTTGTTTTCATCCGGAAAATTAACATATATTTTATTTTGCTCATTTACTTTAAAAAATCTTTCAGTCTGACTCTAAACTTTATTTATTTCTTTTATCGGTTGTTGGACCAGAAAAGTCACCCGTCTTGGTCAACTCGTCGTAAACAAATGACCTTTGCAAGCGATTAGCTAATATTTAAGTGATAATTCTTTGAAAAGTTAAAAATATTATCAGGGATTAGACAATCTACAAGAAAAGTCAGAAATCATGTTAATCATACATAATATATTATTTTTGGAAAAATTAATGAGCTCGAATTTAGCGTTAGTTAGAGGCAAGAATTGTATAAAATTATAAACTAGAAAGTAAACAAGAGAAACAGTTGAAGTGTTATGGAAATGAGCTAAAAATATACAAATATTGCCATTATAAACAAATAAAAATACATAACCAAAGACACACGTCCTCTCATAAGAAAAAAAATGTAATGTTTCAAAAAACTTGTTTGAAGGATAAAAATCTCAAAAAAATGTAGGAGTAAATATAAAATTCAAAAATAGTTTAAACTATATCTCGAAATACCAATTTACTTTTAACAAATTCTATAGGCAACAAAGTTACGTTGTATTTTGCACAGAGATATTGATCCTAAAGCTTGTCGTGTACTTGGCAATAAGAAAAAAAGACTTGACAAACTGAACAACAATTTCATTTTTTAGCCAAACAATGGCAAATATACCACAAGATAAATCACAACATGAGCCAGACAAAGTGCTCATAACCATTAAAAATAAATATTTACCCACCTTCTTTTAACACCTTCTAAGCGAATGGTACAAAGACGTAATGTAATTGTGATTTTTATTGTGAGTTAACTTTTAATTACGAAGACAAATTAATGTGGATTATCATAAAACTGAATGGTCTACTAATAAGATATGTAAGTGATAAAAATATTCTACAAAACATGTAAAGTCAGACTAAAGTAGTTTACAAAGAAATAAAACAATATCCGGTAGAATATGTGTAATCATTTAGATTTCGAGTTTTCATCCGACATATGTCTACGACAGTAAACTCTACTAAAACTTTAATTTTATTTTATTTTACTTGGAATTGTATGTCTTTCCTGCGTATTCAGCTCGTTTGTATTTTTTTGAACTACTTAATATACTAAAGTGTTTTTATAATTTCAGTAGCGTTTTTTGTCGATCTTAATAGTAGTTTTCAGTCCTGATTTTTTGCAATGATTTTCTTTGAAATGCAAGGTTCTATAACATTAAAATAAAAAAATACCAAATGAATTAAAAAATATAAACAGAATTTATTGATAAGTACTTGTTTAACATTTCTCTTTGTCGTGCGTTTTACTTTGTTTTAATGACTGTTGAATTTCTTCCAATGTTTTGCCTTTAGTTTCTGGTACAAAATACATTGCTAACACACATGACAAGAAACAACAAACTGCAAAAAATAAGAAAGGCGAAAATAACCCAAATGTGGTATCAAGCACTTGAAAAAGCTTAGTGATAGTACTTACTAATGTTCCAAAGACAATATTTAAAACTATTAAACCTTTTCCTTTGATACTGGCAGAAAATAGTTCGCCCAACATCAAAGTAGGAACTATACCTAAACCAAAAGAATAAAAGACAATAAAAAGAATCATTCCAGCTAAAGGTATCCAGTTTACAATTTTCACGTTAATGTCGGGATTGAACTGATCAAGAGCAAAGTAAATAGCTTCACAGGTTAACACAATACCACATAGTAACAACGATAAGAAGTAAGATCTACGACGTCCAATTTTGTCAAGCGTAAAACCTGCACACATATTCAAGATTGCACAAAGACTCATGAAGATGATAGAAGACGTGCTAGCAGAAAGATCTCCTCCAGATTTTAAAAATATATACTGTGTATAAACTGCGAAGGAAGAAATACCTCCTAATTGTTGAGAAGCTCGTAAAAATATCCCAGCATATATAGCTTTTCTATTACTGTGTATAGTAAACAGATCTTTCCAAGTGCCAGATTCAGACATTTGGCGTTCAACATCAATTTGAAGTTTGCACAATTCTTCTTCAACATTGTCTTTTAGACGTAGTCTCTGTAAGGATTTTCTTGCATCTTCGATTCGTCCTTTCATCAGATAAAAGTAAGGCGATTCAGGCATGAAGATAAAAGTACAAAAGAAGAATATCGGAAAGATTAGACAAATGTTAGCAGCCATTTTAATCGATGTGTAGCTTCCAATTATATTAATAGACAATTGTCCAACGTAAATTAAGAGCGTCATGAAGTTACCCCACGAGCCTCTGACTTTAGGGGTGGCTATTTCTCCTACGTACACTGGTAGAGACGCAAAGAGGCAAGCGTCACCAAATCCGGTAATAAATCTCGAAATGTACAAGAGATAAACAGAAGTAGCCGTTGATATAATAATTAGTGCAGTTATTTGAGGCACGGCAATCAACCAAAGTGTGTATTTTCTTCCAATGGAATCGTTTAGCTTCGCAAAAAGAAAGGAAGATACAACTGCTCCTATGGGCGGCAAAACCGTAAAGTAAGAAGCTTCATCTAACGTTATATTGTAGTTTACTTTGTCTTCTACAATTTTTGGAATTGAAGGGGACGACCACGAAAATAACATTCCAGCAGTCAGTGCAGATATACATGCTAAAATCAAAACGAATAAATTTTAAAATTATTAACTGTTGTTCATTTACTTACCTAAAAATATTGCGAGGATTTGAAACCAGTCTTTACTTTTCTCTGATGTTACCTCATGACTGTCACTTTTAACCTGTATACTCTCGGAAATCATTATGGTTAATTTCGCAAGTCTTATGTTATAAAATTAAGTTTGTTGCTTACATCTATCACATTCTGTGAGGTACTAAACCTAATGAACTTACTATACAACAGTTAACGTTAAGATAAACAATGAGTTTGCTTTAATATAAGATGTGAATTGAGAGTTGGGAGATTTCTATTTTAATACGGTAGGTTATTGTTGCTAAGAAGATATTTCAACTTACTTACGTTTTGTATTTTTACGTAACTCTAAGTTTGATAAATCTAAAGTTCACACACATGTTCTTTGGTTTTAATTGTTCAAATAAAGCGTACAAAATGTTTGTAGGTGATTGTGAATGTTATACAATATTAGAATTTATTTAAAAGAGTAAACATCAAAAGTCAGTTATTTATATTAATTAATATCATAAACCCTGATTATGTCAAGTGTTTTATCATAATAATTAGCATGTCGTAATGTTAAGGTCATGTAGTATCTGATAAAACACAATTTGATCCTCAGCTAGATGATAATAATTTTTATAGACCATCTTTAAATATTAGACCATGTTTTGTTTGATGGATAAAGTGATCCACAATTATTAAAATAACAAAATCTTTTGTTGGTTGTAGCAAATTATATTTTCTTTGTTCACAATATTTCTTGAGGATGTTTACAGACTTAACTTTTGTGCACTGCAAAATTTATAATCGCCAAAGTGCGGAATATTTGTATTGTAAAGTAGTACAACGAATGCAACAGCTTTAAAAAAATAATAGTAAATCTATGAAGTTTTTGATTTTTGTATTCTTTGTATCACATAAACTGTTTCATTGCTGTGGAGTTTTTAAATTTTTTAAATCCTACAGGTTCTCTAGAATTTTCATATTGTTTTTATATTGCAAACCTTTAAAAAATTCCAACTTGTTGCGATTCGATTATTGCGATATGAGTTATTTTGTTGTTAGATTCTACACTCTCTTCTATATATCCTACTGCAACTGTATCACTCTTCCATTTTTCATGTAGCTTCATTATCATCATATCAGCACCGTCATTCACTGTAAGAGTGCCTGATGTACAATTCAGACAATGTCCTGTGTATCTTTTAAAATCTGCATAATCAAATAATTTTGCGAGTCCAGAACGTGTTTTTACTAATTAGTTGAGCCATAGACTGACTATTTCTATTTTGCATATTTCAAGTATTCTGCAACTTTTGATGGTATACGTCCAAATGTATTTTCACCAAATGATTGAGCCGTACATCGACCATTTCGATAACATAAGAAAAATAGCTGCTCTTTAATTATTTTCCAACGCAATGCTGCATATTTCTTGTACAATTTCAGAGCATTGCAAACATTGTAAAACAATTTCAGAGTATTGTCCCACAATTGTAAAACTTTTTAAACCGCCGGTTTTTGGGTCGCGTATTGTAACTACTACAACTGCTTCTCTACCAACCACGTCTCTTACAGTTAACTTAATTAATTCGTCTATTCTCGATCCCCAAAACCGCCCATCACCACAACAAGCAACCTTGATAAAAAAATAGGCCGTGTTCGCGTGTTAAAATTTTTCACTTAAATTTTTGGAATATATTTTTTTAAAGTCTGTTTCGGAAAAACCTCCAGCCGTTTGTAATTTCTTGTGTCTATTTTCTTATAGACTAGCTATGTCGACATCAACACAGAAAATGTTGACTACAATGAATTCGGGCTGAATTTTTCCGACTATAAAAGATATACAACATGTAGTACTTAAAAACTACAAAAATCGATTAGTTTATACTACTAATTATATATTGTGGTATTTGAAACGATACTTACCTACCAATTCCTTAAAATATCCCATTGCCACTGTCTCACTGACAGTTTTGACCTAATTTTCAAATTTCTGCAGTTCTTTTTCGGCAGCATTTGTGATTTTTTTGGAAGCAACTTCTTGTCACCTTTTAACGCTCGTTTAATTATTTTTTCCGGAATATTTTCTTCCACATAGCAACCCTGTCCTTTTTTATATAAACTAATTAAAACTTTTTATGAATTAATTTCCGCATTTAAAGTGAAAAATAAAACGTTGTATGAACCACGGGCATAACTTGATGTTTATAAATCTCGGCAACTTACAAAATCTCGGGTCAAGTCCCTCGACTTTGTAAGTTGGTTGCCCTCATTACAAACATCTTCATTATGCCCTTGAGACATAAATATCTATTTCTCTCCGACTTGCGGAATTAGATTTTACAGTTTGTGAAATAGCAACATTCGTTTGCCGTCAAAATTAACTGATATAATCAAGAGATTTTATGTCAAAGACATAAGTTATAGTAATTCTCCTTATGGGACCATAGACAAGATATAAAGTCCTTAGACCATGTTGTTATTATTTCTTATCATTATTGACGACTACTTAGTGGATATTTCTGAAAATTGCCATTCGAGTTGCTGTGACATATTGCAGATGTGAGAGAGAACCCTGTTAAACATGAAACTTGTTAATGACACTATGCAGGCACTGTTTTAATTAGTTACTAGAACTAAACTACTATTGCTATATAATCTTGACCGTCGTCGATTTTAATGAAAAGGGAGGGAAGCTCAGATAATATAGATAGCTGAATCATCTTAAGATTCTCATAAAACTCGAGTATTAGAAAATCGATATGTTTTGTGCAAATTAGTGTGACATAATAGAAAAGTGGGAAGTACTCCTGTTGGAAACATTGCTTTGTCACACTCACATTAAATGAAACAATAACACCTCCGATAAAATCTTAATCATTAGTTTTAATTGAACGGACAATTTCCGTCAATTTTATCCAAATAAAACCTACCCCTTGTAAGCATCGCAATTGCCTTCTGTAAACGAAGATATAAATCCTTTTATGTGAAGCAAAGCATACACGTAGTTCCCTAATAAAGCTATTTCCGCGAGTTGTACCGGCACCAGTATAAAACGATAAGCTGTTGATAAGCAAGATGTATCAAGGATAATAAACGTTATGAGTAAATTGAATAACGCAGAGATACAGTTGACAGCATCCGTGCTGGGGGCAACACGAATCCGCACTTAATGCGGAGCACGCCTCGCGAGGACGGCTGACATCAAAGCAACCCCTTGGCTCATCAACATCCCTATTTCGGGATGCTACTACTTAATGTTTACTCATGGATCTACATATTATTCTCTCTTTGAAGACTTTAGATAAAGACACTTCATAACATTATTATCTAAGAAAAATGTTGACCACATTCAACTCCTACAAAATTCCATCAGTTCACTAACTCAATAACAAAATGCTTGAATTTTGAGGGAAGATTTTATATGCTAAGGTAGATCTGATCATGTAGCACGGTTATAGGCTCATAGATACATAAAGTAATCACTTTAATTTGGTTCACTAAAAAATTAGAAATGCTATTTAATTCATTTTTGCACGTTAAAAAATTAGAAATGATCGATAAAATATTACATTCTGGAGAGAAAAAAAGTGGAAATGATAAATAAAACATGCAAATATTTTATTGTAATTTGTTCTGGATATAGTGCACTGTAAAAAACTACATGTTCACAGCATTTAATATAAATAATAAACGTACAGTAGAATAGAGTTTTAAGTTTGTACGACACTTTTAAGCCAAGCTCTGTCAGCACTGTCAGCAAGCACACACAGCGGTTAACTTTTACTTTAATCATTAAAATAAAAAGTAGAATAATCAAATATATTTAATATGTTGTTTATCATAGAATGCTTTAATTTTTGCAATAGGCTATTATTTTACAACTGATCAAGTGATCAATTATTTATATTAAGCGCCTATTTTTTTGTCTTTTTTTACTGAACTTTAATTTTTTACTGAACATCCGCGTTTACTATAATAACTGAGTATGCATTGTTTTTACTGTTATTTTACTCTACAAATATTACTTTTATTTGACATTAATTGAATTTACTGTACAATACCGTGCAATTAATTTGTTCGTTTACTCATGTCTATTCCAAAGTAAGAATTAATGAATCGTAATCAGACACATTAATTATTATAGAAACTACTATTCCACAACCAAAAGTTGTTTTTGATCTAAGCGTTGTAACCAACCGACCGTAACATGTTGCGGTTAAATCTAAATTTCTCAATTATACATAACTTTGCATTCGATGTGACTATAGAACGGTGGTGATTTTAACACAAAATTGCTTTTCGTCCACCCTACAGTTTAATTAATTTATGTCTTATACGCATGGGGTCAGTCAGAGTAAGCCTGCCTTAATTGATATTTATTGGTCTTTATTCTCATAGCCGTTTTGCAGGTGCCAAAGTTTATAAAATATGTATCGGAAATTTAATTTGGACACCTAACGTGATCAGATTCATTCGTATGTGATCAGATTCATAAAAGAATAGGTGCCAATATGGTTTACAGGTGGAGTTAGGATTTTTGTTTTAGACAACAATAATTATTTTCAGTTATTAAAGTGTTTCTCAGCAAAAGTTTGTAGCAACAATTTTAATTTAAAAAAATTATTACTTATATTCTCCGGACTACATGTTTAGATGCTTTTGAGATTTTGATTCTTTAAATTGTAAATTTGATGATACAAGACTCAATATACTAATACTAATATCTTGATATTCTAATTAGATGCCTAAATTTTTAGATTATAGATAGATTCCGAAATATTATTTATTTTCTTCAAATCTTAAAATTTTAAGTTTTGGATTCGCATATTTGAGATTCTCCGATTTTATGTTTCATAGTATCTAGACTTTAAGCAAAATGCAAATAAAAAATCATAATGTTATTATCACAACAGCTGCTCTATAATGACCGTCATCAAAACAAGTTTAAAAGAATGTGAACAAGACAAAATCAGAATAAAAAATGATAATATTAAGCAGCAATCGTTTTAGATACTTAGCGTAAATGAAGGAAAATAACGAAAAACTTGGCACAGAAATTAAAGAAAAAATTGTTTAAGTTGCAGTTTTTAGAAAGTGGTGGTATTAATTTTCATATTTGCAAGAAAATTCTGAACCCTAAGCATTTATCAATAGTTAAATAGAAAAATTGGGAAAAAAACAAAAATCAACAGACTAAGAAATAATGTTATTCTAGTTGAAGCCAATTTAATTGAGGAACCAATAAAGGTAACAAGAAAGAGAAACTCTCTAGATGTATGTGACGAAAAAGTGTAGGAAACAAAGGTAAAAAACAAAAATAGAAAAGGCAAGCTAAGAATAACATGAAGAGAACGTAAAGAATAGCGGGGAAGGAAAAAGAAATTCCATGGGGAGATGTAAAAAGATATCTCGGGCAGAAATATCTGGTGAGATCTCTTTAGGAAATTCTCATTTAACTCAAAACACTAACAAGACACAGCACTAAATAAATAAGTAAGTAAGATTATTATTGCCTTTGATGATAATGAATTAGTTACTTTAAAAACAAAATCAGGAATAATGTAAAATTTAATAATAGTTTTTGGTTATTAATTATTCAAAATTTTTCGTTCAATATGTCATATTAAGTTTAACAGGCAAGGGTAACAATGGCCAAGTTCAATCGTAAAATTACTTTCAATGAATTACTTTTCGCTTACATTTTTAGTGTTGGAATAAAACACGATGTTGCTATGTTTCACATTATCAACCTCAATGGAAGTACTAACGAAGATTTAAAAAAAATGGCTTGATTTGTTAATTGTTAATTTCATCCACATTTCTTTCATTTGAAAAAATATGAAAATAAAACTAATAATTACCACATATTAGCTAAGTGCGCCAAATATTAAATATAAGATGTACTAGTTTTTTTGATCCTAGACTTTTCTTGGATCGTTTATATTCCTAGAGTTCCTGACTTTTAGAATCTTCCAACTTTTTAATTTTCAAACACATTTTTTTTAAATACCAAGATAAGGATTTTCCACAAACCAAATCGATTTATCTATTAGTTCTCAAGGCCTTTGTTGCTATTATTAGTTCTAACAAAGATATAGTAAACGTTTCTAAAAATTGCTTATAAAATGTAAAATGTATGCAATTTAACAATATGCAAATATGCAAAATAACAAACTGAAAATAATAACATTTTCACAATTTGAATGAACTATTAATAATTTAAATAGCAACTTTCCGAATATGTTAAGCGGTAATGATGATCCAAAAGAAACTCCGAGTGTAATTTATCATCACCGAACTTTTTACGAATTCGTGGGAATTATTGTTCACGCTAAAAAAGTCTTTGATTTTTTATGGGGAGATCCGTTTTTGATACTTTTCTCTCATTTATTGATACTTCTTACTAATTGAAATCAAAATCACATTTTCATCTGATATGTCAACATTTTTGCATAATTTTATCCTGCTATTGCAGCAAACTTTGTAGCTATGTTGATGAATTTGTATATTATATTACGTGGTTCGTCCGCATTGGACTGTCTTGATGTTGCATGCAAACCTTTGATCTTCATGGAATTCAACATTTATTAGTTTTTGCACCTTCTCAAGATCTCAACCCCTCGAATATGTTTAAGATGCTTGGTCGAGACTATACGTATAGACAATCATAAAAGTTTTAACAGTGTGGTATCAAATAAAAAAAAATGTTAAAGCTCGATGTACTTGAGAGATTATTGAAGTTTGGGTAGAAATACCTAATATTATTTATATGCTGAATTCTTTCATAAGTTTTCTTGTTACTTATTGTCTAATTAATTTAATTTACTTGCAATATTCGTACCATTATTGGCACAGTTTATTTTCTTTAAAATGAAATACATACGAAATGCTATAAACATGACATGATTTGAAAAATAATCAAGAGAAGTAGTAGTAAAACATCGAGAAAGATGTATCAGTCCATGAATACACAATTAGAGACCATATTTCAGTCTTGTCTCTTTACAAATATCTTATGTCGTAAATTCACATTATCTTACGTTTAGGAAGTTTGCCTAAATGCACTCAATTTAAATAAATTTCCCCTACTTTGTCTGGCATAGGAAACGTTACTCGCTGATCGCTTAATTTCAGTCTATTAATAATAAGTCGACATACACTGATTGTACATAATGAAATGTGATTAAAGACGGAATAAGAAAGGTGTCACATTTTTTTGTGAGCACACAGATTGCTTTAATCTCAGTTATTAATGTATCTTCTCTATTTTAAAACAAGACGTGGAAAAGTACTTTGTAATGCTATCAAAACCCGTTAACGCCCGCCGTGTCTAAATTAAGATGCTTATTGAAATACCATTAGATTCTTAATATTAGCAGTGATATGCCAATCAAAAATTTATAGTAGTAATATTTTTTAAGCAATATATTTTTTTTTTAAATAAATCAATCTACATGTTTTAAATTATAGAATAAATATATTTTACTGTTTTAACTGAGTTTCTGACAACGTGTAAAGATGCTTTGACGTTTCTCCAATTTCTAATGCCCCATTAGAGGTCATTTATTCGGTTTTACGAGCACGTCACTTTCTACTAAAT
Organism: Cynaeus angustus; assembly: GCA_030157275.1. Taxonomy (NCBI): domain Eukaryota; kingdom Metazoa; phylum Arthropoda; class Insecta; order Coleoptera; family Tenebrionidae; genus Cynaeus; species Cynaeus angustus. Next base: position 21,148,191 of record CM058058.1, read on the forward strand.
AATGCTACAACAAATATTAGACAGCTGCAATAATTATCACAAACTTTAGAAATCATTTAAAGTTGTGGTGAATGAGGAAGACTTTCATGTCAAAATAGGTTTGATAGCAGTTCCTCTGGAACCAAGTGCGCTGAGAGCAAAGACATGATATACCAGATAAAGTAGAAGTGTTTGTAAATAGAGGCGAAGAGGAATGGGATAGTAGCAATGAGAAATTATTACCTGCGACTAAGAAATCCAGAACGGATTTCGATGAACCCCGCTGGCGTAAATGTAGGTAAACCTTCATCGATTCGATCCAAGACAATGTGTAAGCATGAGTAGAAAAATTCACATATATACTAAAAAACCAGAATCCTACAAAAATTGATGAAGAAGTCATCAATATGATTGTTCAGTGGTTAAAACTTTACGCAGTGCACAACAATATATCTGGGTATGAATTGAAAACATTTTTCGGTTTTTCGGCGTTCTTGTTTTCGTGGGTTATCATTCACTCTCTAGAGAAGATTTGTGCTGGTCCCTGGATGAAGACTAAGGTATCTATTGTCGCTAAACCTGTGACAAAAAGAAATTTTTTCAGTGAAACGTATTTCGTCGAGATCTGTCTATAAATGAATCTATGCAAAAATATTTTACGTGTCGAGCAGTAAAACAATTTATCAGTGGTGACCCAGTACCATTTGCGTACAAAAAATGGATGATTACAAGCTTTGAAGGGTATTATTATGCCTTTGATATGTATTGTGGCGAATCTGCTGAACATGCACAGAACAGTTGGGTATGAGGGTGTTGAAGCATTTGCTTGATAAGGTAGAAATCACTTCCAAAGGTCATGTTGTATATTTTGATAATTTTTCACAAGCTACGCATTTCTACGAGATCTACGGCATTCTGGTTATCCTGTAATTAATAAGAAAGAACTGGCCACTTGTATCAGTCAAAGATATGAAGAGGAAAAACTGTGACTATTGGTAAACCAAATTTTATTTGTTCGGTGGGTCGACAACAGCGTTTGTACAAAGGCTCTTTCTTACTACTCACCGATAGTGAGTACTGGAGAAAGTAAAAAGATGGAGCAATGTAGATAAGCAAAGAGGCAATGTAGGTATCCTTCATGTGTTTCAAAATTATAAGAATTTGGGCGGTGCGGATAAAGCTGACCAATTGATCTCTGTGTCGCTCTGCCATTCGGTGGTGGTGGTAGGTTTTGTTTCCGTACATGCTGGATCTAGCAATTGCTAATGCATAGCGTTTACACCATCTTACCAGTGTCATAAAGCGAGATCAGTTTCAGCTTCGCCGCTTCATCGCTCGTCATTATTTGAGGTATACGAGCGCTCAAAGTATATGTCCTTCAGCTTCTATGGTGCCAAATCTACAGTGCGATGGTGTTGGTCAGTATCCTCAAAAGCTGGCTCAGCAGTTACAATGTACAGTATGCTACAAAAAAGCGCATTGACAATATAAAAAATGCTTGAAAACATTGTGCGTAGAGAAGCCATGTGTCGAAATGCTTAAGCTCGTCCATCCCATTTGAAGACTTTTTTTATCAATAATAAATATATTTTTATTATAAGTTTCTAATTATTTAAACTAAAGTACCGTTGAGTTTAGTTTGGGCGCAAACGAGTTCAGTAAACATTCTAATTAAATTCAGTAAATGAATAGGTCTACATTAATGCTTTGGGAGTTTCTAATTAGCGAAATTTACCTCAAGCGGTTTTTTTGGAAATTTATTATTACATATCTCTGTGGATATTAAAATTTATTGAATAGAAACGATGCTGCCTATGCAACCAATAAAACAGTTTCACAAATTTAAGAGACAAAGATAAAATAATTAAAAATATACTTGGATAAAGCTACGCGTACATTTTTCATCTCCTGAATAAATATCAATTTTAGTTGTGTCAGTAATTCTGTCAAGTAATTAAGACACAACTACAAAATTAAATTAAACAATCTGGAGCCTTCATTGTCCACCTAACACTCATGAATATTCAAGATGTAAATTCTCTATACTTTAAATCTTCAGAAATCAGTGCGTGCAATTCCAAATAGGTATCCCAAGGGTTATTTTGGATCAGAATGATTGTAGGAAGAAATCATATACAGGGTGAACCAACAGTGCATTATCGGTCGATTCTGCCTTTGCGTTCATGACATGAGACTTTTCAACATGAAGCAAAAAAATGCAAATTCTAAAAACATTTTATCTTAGACAGTGTTTCAAAAGTCCAGGACCGTATTCGACTTAATTACTTTTAATTGAACGCTATTTAATTTTTTACATACTCTGATTTGTTGGATTAAATGCTTAAATGAATATTTTGTTTTAAAATTTTGGATGAAATATTACCAAGTTATTTAATTTTTATTGGAATTTTTTTGTTAATGCGTATGTTCAATTAAAGAGTTTTTAGTATTATTGTTAGCAAATCATTATTGGAATTTAATAAAAATCTAAAAAAATCATTTCTCTTTCGTATGGCACTAATATTAGTTGATGGTATCATACAGGGTGTTCACTAGAAACATTTGTTTTGTACAATATTTAAACAGCTATAACTTCGTTTTTTTTTTAATGGAATAATCTTCTTTATCATCGAATTCTACTTATTACAGCCTTAATTTTGTTAAATACAAAGTATATCAAATTATAAGATTCTTGAAAAAACATTAGTTATTGAACCACTGTAGTATTTGTAAATTGAAATAAAAAAATCTTTGTATAAGTAAAGGTGTTTATTGGTAAATCAATTTCACTAGTCAAAACAATAACAAAAATAACAATCAATTAAAAATCAAACCTAAAAAACATTTCACTGATTCTTAATTGATACTACACTATAATAAAAAATAAATGGACTAGCATATTACAAACACTGATATAAAATTTAAAAATAATTTTCCATCCAGTTAAACCTCACCAAATACTTTCGTGAACTATTCTACGACTAAATAAAATTAAGTTATTCGAACTGCTCACATATTTTGCTAACAAAATAAATATAACAGTTGCAGTTTCGAAATAGACCCTGTGTTTTAAGTGAAATCGTTTGCATATTAAAAAAGCTAGGTATGCTGCTATTGAAGCTAATATCGCTATGAAACAGTTTACATGTTGGCATTCTGAAAAATGTCTTAAATCAGTTCATATTGGCTAATTATATAATATGAAAAAGTTCATTTTGTTTGTGCACGGTTAAGAGAAAAAAACCTATTTATTGAAAAATGCACAATCAAAATGATTGTTGATTAATTTTTGAACGATTGAAGTTTGATTACACAGTTAAAATATAAGGTAACCATAGGTGCTATTAGGCCACACCAGAGAATAATCTGAATTCAGTCCAAGGTAATTAGAAAAAACACTATGGTTATCAAATATTTCACCATCGCTAACAAGCTCTACTTGATTATGCTTTTATTAGTTATAGACTTGTATCAGTGTTTGAAGACATAATAAATACTTAAGTGTAAATAATATTTACAAAAATAAATAAATTGTGAACGAAAATATACACTGTACACGCTACAAGGCTTTAATAGAAAATTTAAATTCTAGAAACTTTGGTTTGCCCGAAAAAGTCAAAATTTACAGTAGAAAGATATTTACAGTATTTCAACAGTAATACCTATTTAATTAAGTGTGTTGTGTGCGATTTTGTTGTGGAATGTTTAACTTAACTTATAAAACAAGCATATGATTTAAAAGAAATAGATGATATAAAGAAGCATTTAATTTCACTCCTTATTGCAAGACTAAACCATAGTCAATGTCTGTAAACCTCCAATTGGAGGGTAACAACAATAATTGAATTTCACTTATTTCTGGTGTGAAGCTACTATTAAAAAACAAATCTTAAACTTATTTACGACGTTCACTAACATATCTAAAATCAAGAATTTACAAAATTTTACCGCTAATTAATTTTTTTTATGAAATATAATGATCCGACATATTTTCGAAATTGGTTACTTTTTTTTTTCGTAAATACTAGTTTAGTTTTTATAGGGACTGACGCAAAACTGAAAAATGTGAATGATTATTGGTATCCAAAATGGTGACATATTTCTCCACGAATAGTTTAATCAATATGATTTATTGTTGTTACGATTATTATCACTTCCTAAAAACACTGACTATGATTATAGGAAAATTGAAAGGCAAACAGGTTGATATAAATAGAAAGAAGTTTTTTTTTTAAATCCTATGTCGCTTGTTCACCTTTCTCTACGCTCACAACCATCACTTTGGTAATAGTAAAAAAATGTAAGTACACCTGACAACACAGAGGACTATATGTTCATTGCACGATAATTGGTGGTTTACTTAACGCACACGAGCCCAAAAAGTCTCCTTTACCCTCAACAAGACTTATACACACGGACACATTACGTTTTACGTGAGAGCTAAATCCGCACTTAACTGAGATAGCCTCCTGGGGTCTCTCCTCCCCCTACTCGATCCCCGGGTTCCACTCGTGTGATTGCTATATCCCGAATCAGACCCAAACGCGGAGTCCTGCGAGTACGGTTTCGGCACTGGCCTAAACGTTGCCAAATGTCCTAGCACAGGCACTGTTTCATAAGGTCCAGGAGTTGGTGATAAACACTGTATTCTTTGAGTTATGCTCGGTATTTGTCGACGATGTGGCGGTTCAACGCTGCCAACACGAGGGTATAATTGCAGAAGAGCGTCGAGTAGCATCCCTTCGTGGAATTCTTGTCGCCGTCTATCTAGACTACGGTGTCTTTTGTTTCCTGGAATAGGGGGCAGTGGTTCATGAGGCCGCCGAAAGCGGGCGTTCTCTCGTCGTGGAGGTGGCTCCGGTCGATAAGGAGGTGGAGGAATATCGAGGCGACGACGATCCATTTCTCCACCTAAACTAAGTTCGTCTTCAGCGAATTCGTCTTCACTGTGTGGCGCCGGGGCCAACTCACTATCCGCATCGCTGAGTTCTTCGTAGACGGGGTTATAAAGGTCTTGGGAACAGTATGGATCCGGACCTGGAGACGAACACAAGAATACTGGTGGGTGCTGTGATATGGGGTAGCCGCTAGGGTAGTGGATGTTGTTCTTAACATCTATCATCTGAAAAAAAAGCTTCATTTATAAATGGTCTATCAATATAAGGCTGAAAAAAACAACTTAGGTCAGAAAATACTCCGAATATTATTTAGGACTATTTTCTTCATTGCGTAATTGAGACCCAACCTATTTACATGAAACAAGCAGTGATTGTGATAAATGATAATGATAAATCAACAAATATGGAAAAATATGAACAGTGATAAGAAACTAGAAGCACAAGCGGTTTCGTGCGCGTAATGTTGACTTTTCATCTGTAAATCATTATCTCGTTAGTTTACCACTACGAATAGCTTAACCAACATGCATTTTGCTTCTATTTAGAATTTAATATACTTGCTGTTTTTTTAACACGTAAATGGAATATTCCACTATAAATTTCCCGCAGGTCAAACAAATCTATTCTATACATTTTCAATGATCGTTCACGATTGAAATTTAGATGAACAAATAGCCATAAATGACTAACAAACTTGATCAACTAGCATTTTTTTTTGTACAATTACAACAATTTATGTACACAGTTATTTCTATCTTAAATGTCTATTACTCTATAAACTTAACCTTGAGGTGAAATTTATTGGATGAAGCGATATAAAGAGTGATTAAAGTAATGTAATTGCAATGAGTCACTCGAGTCATATCGTAGATACGATAAATGAGTAATTTGTTATAAATACTAAATAAATATTGCAAGTGAGGTACTTAGCAAGGTTTAGTTTTCATTTAATTATAAAGTTATGTAATTGTATTGCTCAATATTCCCCTTCTAGGCTAGTTATGTAATACTATTTATAATCAAACTATTACATTTTCTTCAAATATGACCAGGTATTGAAATTGAAATTTAAATCGTGTTGATCTCCCGTATATATAAAGCTTATTTGGAATTTAGTTCAAACTTAAATCTTAACCCAAGAGTAATTCCAAGAAAGCTAGCTAGTAAAAGAAGATCTTCTAAAAGTTAGTCTTTTATGCCGAACATCAAAAAGTAAAATACAAATGTATGCCCATCTAAGAAACAAATATTTTAATTGTATCATTTTATATTAAATACTCAAATATTAATACATCTCGGTGCTTAAAATTCTGCCTCATAAACTTAAAATGCATTTTGAATGTTTCTGGCTTCTTCTGTCGTACTTTAAGCACTTGGACTGTTTCAAAAATAAGATATTCGTGTGCTAAATTTTAATATTATTGATCCTCTATTTATAAAATTTTGGTAAATTTAAACTGACATTTATGTTTATATTTTTGCCTAAATGTGAATTACAAGAAAGACAACTACTTTGACTAAAACAGGTTATCAAAATAAAGTTTAACCAAAATGTATAGAAATGGTAGGCCAAGAAAGATGTGGTATGAAGAAGTGAAGAAAACGCAAAAAGAAATTAAATATTTGAAAAGAACGAAAAAGCAGGGTCATATGACTTTCACATTTTTACACCTCAAAGCACAAAAAAAAAAGTTTTCTATTTAAGAATTAAGCTTAAACTAAGTATATTCTAAAAATTTCGTTAAAACTAAAAACAAAATAAGTTGTTTAAACTTTACTTTCACAATGTATGAGTAATTTAATAAATAAATAAAAAAAACACTGCAACATAAGAAAAAACTGGCACACTTCAAACAGAAACAAAATCATAAGTAAATAGCAATAACCATTTTTTTGAGGCTATGATAACAGTAATTTGTTCTCAAGGAGAAAATTCTGACTGCTTTTACTTCACCATTTTTGACTGAAAAGTACACATAAAAATACGAAATACACATAAAATCTCCTAAGAGCTGGTCTCTACTTTACATATTTACAAATGCAACACTTAACAGAAATGTTAGTTACTCATGTTTAGACGGTTTAGACGTTTTAGACATTTTAGACATGATCTACTTTTTACTCGTAAAAACAGCACAGATAATGTAAAAACGGAGAAAGCATTTTTAATTTAGCAGTTATGGAAACATCGCAATGATTTTATTACTTTACTCAATAACGTCCGTCCAGACTCTTGTTTGGAATGGAACCTCTGAAGACCTCCGTTTGTTATCGTTTCGTACCGAAAGTTCATTATGTGTAAGCGGCATGAGCTGTTCAATAAAAATTATATTAAAAAAAAACACAAAAAAATTATGAAGCCTCGTCCTTTTGAAATCGGTGTACGTTTACCGAAAGCGTTTGTCGTCATTGGCTGGAAGCGTGTAATAATTAAAGCTGGGTCTTCTTTGCTTTGACGAATACATTTAATTCATCATGAAAGGAATGAAAACTTTACGCCTGGTACAAATTTGCGCATGGCCAGCTATACAAAGAGGGTGTTTCGTTTCAAATTTATGTTTAACATCCCAAGTAATGTATGCTTGTTCATATAGGCAGAAGCAATTTTGGTTTTTACGCCATCGGCCACAAAATTAAACTAATCGCGAAATAAAATTTCACCAAAGACCACCTTTCAATAAAAAGTGCACGCAAAGGACGCAATTAGTTACAGATGTCTAATCTTGTAAAGGTATTTGTATCGCGCACCTATTTTGACAACTATGCAAGGTTTCGCCGTGAAAGAAAATTAATTTCGCTTGCTTAATTTTGCGTTAAATTGAGAAGAGTTAATAATTCGAATGATAGTTTCAAGGTGCTTCCTGATAACAAAAGGTGTTAATGTTAGACAGGATGTGTCGGTTTACATGTTCCACTTTAAACGCAGGAAATTATTCACTTATAAACTGTATGTACATTACGTAAAAAAGAAGAAGCAATAAATTTCATACGAACCTCGATGGATGGAGCAACGATATGTCCACCAGCCGCATGGTGGTGATGCGTAGGCGTTGGTCGTGGAATGACATCATGGAGGTCCTCGTAAATGCCGCCTGCAGCATTGGGACCATCACAGTTGTTTTGGGGTGAAGTTTTACAAGGTAGGAAATTTTGTACTTTTCTTTTATGTCTGCAACAAAGCCTGTCATTAGTTTGACTGACATTATCTGGAAACTGCATTATCTGCATTATTAACCCGAATGAAGGTGATTTTATCGTCGGACAAAACACTCGGGACATTTTAACTACTTTTTAACTATTTTCTAATAGACCTCACTTTATATCAAAGAGACAAGGTAATTTATCGCATCGTGAACAAACGTTAGAAATTCTCTAGTTCGTCCAGGAGGGCATTTTGTTCTGAAAATGGTTGATAATCAACATTGCTTGCAGATGTGCAGCAAGAACCATTTTCCGTCAACAGAAAAATTAAGTAATCAAAAAGTGACACGTAATCTGTTTCGTTTTCTTAGTTTTAATTGAAAATGGAGCAATAAATCCGGTATTCCGACGACAAAATTATAACGAGCTGTCAGAAGAAATTATCATATCTACGGTTCTAATTTTACTATTTCCTTTTTTAGCCGCTTTAAATCCCAATGTAATTACAAGAGGGTGCAAGTTGTACCAAAATGCTAATTTTGAAACTAAATATAAATTATGACGGCCTACGTGGCCATATTTTGACATTAGAATTTATAATTTTAGACGAGGGGGATTCGGTAATCTACTCAAGATGTTGAAACGAAATAGATCTAATAAAGTAAGTAAACCGCTTTATGAAGATTAACAAACTGTTGTATATACAAAGTAAATATTTCATTAAGATAAATCGACTGTATTGACTTGGATAGCAACCAAATTCTGTAATTAAGTGTAAATCTCATTGAATAATTTTGGAAAACAAAGAGCTACAATCTAAAGATAATTTAAATCAAATACAATTCCAGCAAGAACTTCTAAAATAGCCTGAAAATGCTTAAGATACTTATGTTCTTAATTAGAAATTACCATAGCAACTGGTCGAGCAAGTAATTACACGTGTAAGGGGAACAACTAAGACACTTAAGTTAGACATCAACGACAACAATTAACAGAAGAACTCTCCAAAACGTGTCGAAGTCCAGGGAATAGTCTTTATTACTTCGGAATTTCTTTGCATCGAAGCTTCGTTGCTTGTTCTTTTTTATTTTACAACTGTCATCGTAAATCAAATAAGGTTTTGAGTTATTTATTATGGGATTATGAAATTAGAGTTGGAATAACATTGCAATTGCAAAGTTCACATAAATTTACAGACTTTTATTGAGGATATCAAAAGTTATAATCGAGTTCGAAGTATTTCCATTTAGAGTGTCTTGAGCTTCTAAAATGTATATGTCCTGAATTGTTTTAATGAAAGTTGATGTAAAGAGCAATGTTTTTGAAAGTTGTAATGCAATTTTGATAGTGTTGAGCAAATGAGTTTCACGCTTGATTCACTCTTTTGAATCATGTAAGAAATAATAACGATTCGTATTGGGAAATGAAAATTTCTCATATTTTCAAAAAAAAAAGATTAGACAATATGGAGCGTCTTAAGAAATGAGACATTGCATAAATACAGACTTCTCAAAAAAATCATATATGCGTAAAAAATGTAAAGAATACAAAACAAGTATTCCTAAGCCTTCAATTTTAACATAATAATTGAATTACTGTAATAAATGTAATTAATTGAATAAATGCAAATAATTGAATACTATAATAAATAATTACTGTAATAAATGTATAATATAATAATGAATAATTGAATAACTCAAAAAATATAAAAAAATTAAAGCGTCTAAATTATCCCGAAATCATAAAGAAAAAAATATGTAAAAATTCTAAAACCAATACACAAAAATGTCTAAAGTGCAAAGCATTAAAAATCCAAAATCCTTAACTTTTAAGCTTTTAACTTTAACTAAATCAAAAAATTGAATTCTAAATAATATAAACAATCTAAAGCACCTAAAATGTTCAATAACAGAAACAGAAAAATATAAATAACATTTAATAAATATTAAAAATTTAGAAGTAGAGCATACAAAATTTGAAAAATGTAACTAGATATTCATTAAAAAAAACTCAAAAGAATGTAAAGAATTGAAAATTGCGGCGTTATCAGGACACTATAGATAAGATTTAAAAAAAATACATCCAATAACAAATGCATAAGTGCAAAAATCGAAAAGACAAAGAAATCAAAGTATGTAGTTGAGAACCTTAAATGTTTATATTCCCTAAAAACCGTAAAAACTTAGAAATACAAAAAATATGAAGAATTACTAAAATGTGGACCCATATAAACTCTTTACTCCACGAAAATACTAAAGATTCAAAACATTGTTTTGATTGGTTAGTTAGTGATTTCTATCTTCTATGATATTTCTAATGATTATTTGAAAACAGACTGGAGCAACTCTGTTTTGTCCAAGGATCGATAAATCTCCAATGATTTTCACGCTTTGTACCAAAACAGAAATAAAATTGGACGAGAAAACTCTATCGTCGTGTAAATTCTGAAAATTAAAAAAGTGAAAGCTCGAAATTCATTTCAAGTTCGTTTAAATTATCTATTTTATCTTTAATCAAGGAAGTTCGTTAGCCAAAGACTGATTAAAATATGTGTGTTTATTACATTTACTTTCATTTGATAACTGATTTAGTTTATAGATAACGCTTATGACTGGAGAATGTTAATTAATGATTGAAAAAAATGTTTTAAATGTTTGTATGTATAACAATCTATATCCCTATTTAATTAAAAAAATAGCCTAATATAAAGTGGACTTTCACATATCAATGAAACCCCATAGCACGCACACAATAATTTATTTTTACGTAGCCGCCAAAATAAAGAGCATTCCAGCACACAATAAATTAATGTTTATCACAGAAGCTCTTTTTGTCGCCAAAACCGTCAACACACGACTGCCACTGTGAAGCGACTTTTTATTTGTTTTCTATTTTCGAATAAACGTGTTTTAACTTGGTTGGAAAGTCGTGTTTCATTTCGCAAAAATAACGACCTGCCGGCTAACAATGTGACCAACCTTGTGGAAATTATCTCGAATGGCAGTAGCGATTTCCTCTTCAAAATTATATTGAATTTTCGTTATTGTTTACAGTACACTGACCATTGGCAACGAATCCCGTGAATGCGCTTTTATTGGACTGATATTCGCTAAATTAAAAGCTCCTAGACGTCTCTTCTTGATTGTAAGAATCTGCTGTTTTTAAAAATCTTAATCACGTCCCTTCATAAAAACCCATTTAAGCCATTTACGACAAAAGTGGCACTATTTTAAAGTGGAGGAATGCGATAAAGTATCGCCCAAAATCAGGTCTAAACTGAACACGTTGTCGTTAAGGTGGTCTTTGACGGCTTTGGACTCTGAGATTAGAGTTTGAAGTGGTGTACTTAAGATAAACCGAGGGTTTATATTTGCTTTTTGTCAAATCGCTAAGTAGGTAAAGCTGCTGTTTAGAGGAAAGACTAATTTTATGATAAATTTGTGACCGTATATTTTGTCATAATTACACAAGATTGGTCCATAAAATATTAAACTTTATTGCATAGTAACATTTTTTACGACGGTCCCATAAACAAACAGACTCCTTTCTAAATTTCATCAAAATTTAAAACGTTTCTTGGTTTCAAGTGTTGGCCACCAGTAAACTCCTGATAAAGTAACGGCGAAAGGGCGCCATTAGACTTACCTCATCTAATGACTTCCTGGAGGCCGTAATGGATACCCCACGATAATGAGTAGCGTCGTTGCTGATTAATTATTACACATCGCACGCTGTAATCGCACTTTGCTACCTGGGTAGATAAAAGGCATTTTTCTAAGCCTATTCAACTACCGTGAATGAAACTGAGTGCTGGATTGCGATACTGTTGAAAATAACATCAACACAAAAAACCAGGCGCTAATAATTAGAAGAAGGGTTCAGGCTCTCTCATTCAATCTGATATTCAAGCGACCACAAAATGGATAATTGATGGATAATTTTTTGTCGTACGGTCAATGGAAACCTCCAAAAAAGCAACTGATGTTTGGGGAACCTACACACGCTATAGAAATGGCCAGAAAAACGACGTGTGTGGGGTAAATTAATACCAAGGAAGTAGTGTTCAATGTCTGACGCGTCAATAACAAGAAAAGTAGACGGGAAGTGTACACAGATTCACCCTTGCTTCATTTCACTCGTCGAGGTGTGAAATTTAAATACTTTTCCTGATTTGGATTCGAATTACATATGTGACTTCTGGTTCTACATCTTAGACCCAGATTTTTTGTTTATAATTTCAGTGGGAAACAAAGAAATGTGAGAAACAGATTTGCTAAAATTCGAAATTCAGATTCAAAGTATGCCAAAATCTCACAATTATAATGAGCTTCATTGGCTTTTTGAATATGTTATGTGAAGCAAAATTATACGGAAAGAGTAGTGGTGATATAGTAACTAATGAGATCCTGTGTAGTTACCAACATTGTGAAAAAAATGAATTTTAATTTGTTAGTCCCTGTAAAGTATTTTCCTGTGCTTGTTTACACGTTTTTACTTGAAATTCAACGAATATATTTTAAACTAATTTTCATATTGAAATAACAAAAAATAACAGGGAAAACTGTTTAGAACAAAATCAAGTTTTATACATTCATGTAAATAAGAGATCCTCGTAAGCAAGTAAATTTTTTGTTGGAATCGTGTTCTGCTCTAGCTTAAATAAATTCCGACGTGCAGACGAACCAGTCAAGAAACAATACGTTGAAGCACCGTCATGTTTTTAATCAAGAGAAAAACTAAACGTTGGATAAAACGTACAGCAAAAATCGTAAGAATTTGAGTGTGTTCAGAGGCATCCCTTGTTCAAATGCCAGACATTCTATAGCACGAGAAATTGCAGCACAAGTCGACGATTTCGAGAAGAACCGCAGAAAATCCACCGCTAAATCGTTGTGGATTAAAACCCCATAAAGTACTGTCTCAAACAGCTGTTTTTCACATATCTTCAAGACAACAAGCTCTCCATAAATACCGACGAAAGTGTGTTGCGTCGATTTTAGGAGATTAGAATATTATCGAAGCGTGGAAAAATGTCTGCGATGGTTGAGAAAGAGACCGCCCCTCTAATTATGCAGTCCTAATCATGTCCCTCGAAATAATCTGGTGGGAACCGGCCAATAATAAGTCAAACATTAATTCCCCACCAAGTTTCCTTGAAGGTTTTGGGTATTATACACGCTCGCCAGCCCACAAACATCTACTTCCGGTCTACAAGAGATCAAGAGCTTCTGAAAGCCACCACTTCCGCTTATACATTTTTATATCTGAAGATTGCGCCCCTTGTTAAAATACAGAAGACACCTTTGAAACTCCGAGTAAAACTTTGGAAACGAGATAGAATTAGAGAGTTTCATTAACAACACGAAAACTTAAGATATTGTTTCTTTTTTCGGCAATAAAACTGTGCGATTATAAGGCCGAGAAACTAGAAAATTGATTCTGCAAATACGTTTCGGCTTAGACAGGAATTACTCAGGATGGAAATCTCTTCTAAATGCTAATTTCCCAAGTTTTATGATAAATAAATATTTAAATTCGCAAAGTCGGAGGAAATTATTGCAACTGAGATCTCTTTAATTGAGTAGATTTTCAACTAGGCCGGGTTAATTTTAATCCATTTGCAACATTCATTGTTCTCTAAGAACATTCTTTGGGATTAAAAATCCGGGCCAGATTTATTTTGGACGCCTTGCGTGCTTCCCACGAGTATTTTCCAACTCCTCTTGCATTGTTTTGAACGCTTCAGCTTTGTCTGTGCCCTCTACTCCACGGTTCGCTTATCTGACTAGTCACTGACGAAGCCAACACAATTTATGTGGCCAGGTTTTTTTCGGAATACTCGGTTTCTAATAAATTAAGTTTTCGGTGAAATAGTGTATTTATCGGATTTCAAAAAATAAATAAAATACTCACTTCCACACGAGAATAATGGCTATGAAAACGAAGATACCAACGGAACACAGCACGATCACAGCCGATGTCTGGAAAGATGGACTACTGCGGTAGCTTGCGTCGATCAGCTGAAAAAATAACAGAATTAACATGTGGATTTAGCATAATACCAATGGTCAACAGATGTAATCTCGTGCGGTTACCATCAACAAGCCATGAAAAAAAATCGAAATTTAAGGTTCCGAACAAAATGCCTAATATGTGAAACATCGAATTTTTATAATTTTTGTTACTTAATTGCTAAAGATTTTTAATCCAGCACCCTCGGTTAACAGACTTGTTTCTCCAATAATCAGTTTGCCCATTTTTTTTTCATTTTAGATTTAACACATCTTCAAATGTGGTTCCGTGTCTAAACTGCAAGGAATTTTCAGACCTCTAAAATGTGCATACTCAAAGTTTCGACAATTTTAAAGATTTCTAAGGTTTTTAAAAGTTCTTCTAAAACGAAAAAAAAGTCTAATATTTTAAAAATTTATTTTTTGGTCCTAATATCCTACAAAGGCCTCAAATTCCTGAAATATTAGTGTGCCCAAAGCCCTAAAATTCTCTAATTTCTTAAAATATCAAAAATTATTCCAAATAAGATTATATAAATTTCTATAAAATTTCACAAAACGTTAGAACTTTAAAAATTATTGCATTTACTATAATTTTGACATTTTTTTTAAATTGTCAAAATTTCTAAATACTCTGCAACCCTACAACTTTGAGATATTAGACAAAAGCTTTAAAACTTAGGAGCAGGAGAATCTAACAAAAAGATTTTCGAGAACCTAAAAAATTAAAACTTAAAATTTAGAATTCAAGAATGTAAATTCTGAAAATTTAACAATCTGAGCACTTGAAAAGTTGGGAGCTTAATAAACGAAGAATCTGATGATCTCTAAAAACTTAAAATTTACTTAAATTTAAAAAAGTTTCTAAGCTTAGGATACTAGAGAGTCTAGATAGGTACGTGAAAACCTAAAAGCCTGGAACCGTACTGTAGTAAATTCACCAGATGAGTTGGAGAAAGAACTTTATTTTTTGAAATCAGTTGACAAATTGATTATTGTTACCATAGAACTATGTCTATGATAACTTCATTATTCACTACATTTTATCATAGACATAGTTCTATGGTAACAGTACGATTTGAAGTAACTATCTAAAAACTCCGTAATCTTAAAAAGAAAGAATCTAGAAAGAATTCTGGAACCTGAAAACCTAGTCCAAATTTTTCCCTGCTGAAATTGCTATTTCTACTAATTTTCAATTTCTCATTGTTAGTTAAAAAAAGGAAATATAAAGTAGATTCTACCTCGAGAAATGGAGCCCGCAAGCTAATTAGCACATGGACAACAAAATTACCTACCACGAAACATTGCAGAACAATTCAGAGTCAAGCTAATATTAAGTAAATGGACAGTACAGAACTATTCATAGATGTTCTTGTATGAAATTCCAAAAAATATAGGAATAAAAAACAAGTATCGCCTAAAGTAGCAAAAATTCAAAATTTCGATTCAGCAAGGAGAAATTACTGTTATTCTGTCTTAAAAATGAGCATCAATTTACAATAAATAACTTTCTGTGACAGACTAACCAAGCTACAAATCGCAAGATAGGCATCAACATTATACAGGTTTGGCAACCAGAAAATAAGTGATGCATTTAATCGTAATGCATAAATAATTTAAATTTGTAACCGTCGTGATACGTCGAACGCAAGTTATCTCTTGATAAGGTTGGTAATTAGAATCAAATCGAGCTGTAACAGATAGGCTGCCTGTG
The DNA here is from genome assembly GCA_030157275.1 of Cynaeus angustus. Taxonomy (NCBI): domain Eukaryota; kingdom Metazoa; phylum Arthropoda; class Insecta; order Coleoptera; family Tenebrionidae; genus Cynaeus; species Cynaeus angustus. The sequence goes on from CM058058.1 coordinate 21,163,937, forward strand.
ATTTGTGGATTATTTGATAACGAAATGAAACGTAATTAATTTTGCTATGATTTAGGGGCAGAAACTGTGTTGTTGCGTACTAATGAGCTTGCTGTAGCGCAGATGCATCGTTTTGACGGGATTAAACGGGGAAAGTTTAGTTATTAGCCTGGGATATATTAGATTAAGGTGATACTGAGCTAAGAATATTGGTTCTACATCTCTGTTGTTATTTCAGTTTAATAGTAATGAAGAAAAAGCAGTTGTGGAAGCAAGATAAGATAAAATTAAATTACTTCTCACAACAAAATGAAATAAACCTGTGAAACGTTGAATTGTAATCACATGCGAACTGGTCTCGACGGTAGAAATTATGATAAAGCTCTTACAATAATACTCCAAGAGAAGTACACTAAACATCCGTATAATTAAAATTTGTCGAATGTAAAAGAGAGCAAAATGTGCTCCACCAAAAAGCCTTTTTGTTGAGTGGTTTCCAGTTACAACTATGCGCAAAGAAGCTCATAGCTAGCTTTTAACTGTTATTATCTTAATCACCTCTCTAATTAAAATACCCTACGTGAACCGAAAAAATACTTTCCATCTCAACACTTATCTACTCTCTTCGGATTAAATTTTCATTCAATTACGGTTTCTTGTTACCATATTATTTATTCAGTTTATTGATCCACATTTACGAAACTACCGAACTCGCCGTGAATAATTTCATGCAAATTGCAGACACAATGGCGTTGGTTTAATTATGGACTATAAACAAAAATGGCGAAACTTGCTAGGCGAAGAAGTCATGTGTGACCCAGAATGGCTGGTTCCGGCAGTTCGAGTGCAACAAAGAGCTCGTAACCTGATCAAGATTCACCAACTCATCTCCTAAGCTCTATTCGACCATGCACAAATCCCACCAAACTTGGCTGAAAGAGAAACTTTTCAAGTGTTCAACGTATTGAAGATTTCTGATTGAATCTGAACCATCGACTAATAGAGTAATAAATCGCTTTATTAAATGTAATTTTTAGTCAAAACGTCTCATTCCGAAGAATTACGTAATCGGCCTTGCTAAAGTAGAATCTCCAATTTTATCTTATTTTGTTTGTGGATTCAAAAAGACACTAGATAATTTTACAAATTTGAAAATTTTTGAATGCTTTCGGTTTCTACTAACTTAAATAAATGTTTTTTTTGTCAATTAATTTTCAAGTATTTGTGGTATGTATATATTTTTAAAAAGATATATAAAATTAAAATAAGACCAAAACCGTTCAAGATTTGCAACAATTAGTTATAATTCATTTTTGGAATTCTTCGTATTTTAGCATTTGGAATATTAAAAATTGGAGGCTTGGAAATTTAAAACTTTTAAAAATTAAAAATGGTAAGAATTCTACTGCCAAAATCCATAATTTTTCAAAACACTAAGAAATCTAGAATACTCAGAATGAAACAAATTTATGATTAGACGAAGATTAAAATTAAGGTTGCGTTAATTAAAAATAAAATTTAATACATAGCAAATTATAAGTTATGTTAAATTTAGAGACCTCACACATATCAGAACTTCACTTTCGGTTCGTTTAGAATTTTTATTTATTTTATTTTAATTAAGTTTCTAAATGTTTTGACTTACTAGTTTGAATTGAATAGAATCTCATCCAAACCTCGTTTCTTGATATAAGTTTAACCGTGAATTTTTATCTCCAAAAAACTTAATCAATTTCAATAATTTTTAAATTTATCATGATCCATGTGATGTACTGCTAAGTTTTAAATTATTTTGTACCTGTATTTTTTCACAAAAATTACTTGTTTGAACTAAATTAAACGACTAATGCTTTTTATTGCAAATACCAAACCAAAACAACAACATAATTTTACCAAAGTTAAAAAAAATGTAAATTTTATTGAGTAGGTTTATATAATTCTCGTTTTGCTATGTATTAACAAACAGAAAAAAGTAATTAAGAAAAACATGAAAACAACAAGCCATAACAATAAACATTTACATAGAAATTTTATATGGCGATCCCACATTACCATAAGTAATAATGTTAAGTTCAAGTTAGTTTAAATCAATAACAAATGATCGAATAAAAACGGCGAGTAAGCGGTCTTTGAAAATTGAAATCGTCTCTTTGACAGTTTGAGGTGAAACATTAATTCACATGCAAATATGCTACCGCTGACATGATTCTCATGACACATTTGAATTGTGAAACTCGACAGACAACAGGACTGCTAGCCCATTTCAAATTCCAAAGCATGCTCCGGTGCCGTTTTTATCCAATGTTCAGGAAACTTACCATAAAACTTAGTAATACTCAACGTTTTAAAAATCGTAACCCGTAAAGTTGTAATTAGTAATATATTATATTTATATATATATTTCAACAAAACATTAGATCAGACCTTATTTGTCCTTTTATAAATTTAGTTAACGCAGTTTATTACTTTATTTTTAATTTAAAGGATCCGTAGCTTGCTTGCGTGCAGTTGCTTCTCTAAATGGCTTAATGGTCCTTTCAGTCTTTAAACAATGTTAGAAGAATTACAGCTTTTATATAACCGACAACATATTTTCTATTTTATCGCCAGAAAATACACAATGACTTTAAACGCAGCGCCGTATCTTGAATGCCATAGTTAAAATCATGTAATGCTTTGTCCTTTATTGATTGCTTGTATACAAAGCATCCCAAAACAATTTTATTGGCAATAAAACTAAGATGTGTTCTAAATTCTGGTAATTTTGTTTCGTAGTCGCTCACTCCGTGCTCTTATAAAACCGCATAATGTTTTTCGTCCTACTGATTCCACTTGTGTAAACCTGTTTTGAAAGTATGTATGTTTACCTCTTCAGCGAAAATGTAAATAAATAAACCCGGGCATCTGGCCTCGGCTCCCTGTTTCAGTTCTTTGCGCCCTATAACTCTCTGATGCATGAAATAATGTTATTTATAGCATTTTTTCATGTTGTATGTAAATAAATGAAATCCGAGGTATTCAGTATGTCGTATTTCGCGGCATAAGATCCTATAGAATATAGATAAAAAAAGGCGAGCGATGTGTAGAATGGAAAAAGAATCTCTTAAATTCTAGCCGCGGCAATAACAAACAGAGAAGATCAAACATTAGAGAAAAGAATCTCACCGAAAGAACCCTTCCTGAAAACAAATAAAAACCGAAAAAGGCACAATGACTGCACATCACAAAGAAGCCGAGATAGTTTCTTGGCTTTTAAATATTTGTTCAAAGCGACACTTTTTGCAGGTGTTCTCAAGCGGCTTTTCGACATTACCTCATTAAGAACATAAAATACATTTTTCGTTTAGACTGACAGAATTTTTTTAATAATTCCGTCATAAAATTTTTATTTACGCCAGCAATTAATGGCTAAATTTAATTTCGATCAGAATCTGCTACATCAGAATTGAGCTGAGTTTAATTTCCGAGAAAAATGATGACACTAATAAATTTTCCAGAACACAGCACCGTCTGACCAACACTCGTTTAGATTTCAATTTGAATTTTGAAATTGTATAATTTCCTTTCCGCACACGCAGCGTTGTTATCGAACAAATGAAATATCAATACATTTTTTGATAACATAAATGAAAAAATCTGAATTCACTGCAAAGCGGCTGAAGGTAACAAATCAATAACTGATAAAAAATGAGATTAAAATAGCAGCGAAGAAGCTGTCTGCCAAGTGTGGACACTTATTCTTGACAGCCCATAAATTATACCAAGGCCCATTTACCATACTTTATATTCCATGGTCTATTACTCAAATATGTATCCAAATTAAGTGTTTTTATCTTTGTTAGTAACGCCATTTAGTGCAGCACTTAACATTTCAGTTTTATTCTTGTATTTCACTTCCGTCACAAATTTATTAATTTCCATTTTCATGCGAGTGGTGGATTTATTATTGTCGCTCGACGGAAAAAATGTGTTCCATTTGTTTGAAGAAGATAATTACATAAATGACCTGATAAATATTTGAAAAACACTGTTCCCCCTGCACGTTACGGTTATAAATAGAACTGTGGTATCAGTGTTATTCTAAATTCTTCGACTAAATGGAATTTTAATTGAAATTCTTTATACTTTTTCACTGTCGTCCCCTATCGCGATTTTTATGAAAAATATTCCTTCGAACCTAACAAAATTTGGTCGACAGGGAAACTTGAATTATAATTTTATTATATTTTATCATTTTCCCACTGAAATTGTCCTATTCCGGTGTAAATTATCCGTGAAATACATTTCAACTGTCAGACCCTAGACCTAGATTAAAGATTAGTAATAATTGTTTCAAAATTTAGAGGAAGTGTCGCTCAAAATTAAACCAACTTCCGGTTTTACAAATACTGATGCGAAAGCCAAATGGATGGTAGAAATCGTGTTTTGGGTTTATCGGATAATCTAGAAGTTCGGCGCTAACTGAAACGACAATAAAAATTACATGTCTGTTGTTAGGCAGTTTAAGCTTAAGTATGTTCCGTTTGCGTGAAAAACAAACGGTGACCGTTTTTAAGCGAATTTAAGCTTAATTGTTGCATCAAAATTTTAGTAATTTTTTTCATACAAAATATCATCAGAAAACATGCAAAATTTATAGCCACACTTTGATGCTTCGTTTTATCAAAAAAATCCTGTTCAGTTTTTAGTGGAAAACTTTGAAACTATAACCCCCTAAATAAAAAAAATTGCAATTCTGAACTAGAAGAGTAATTCTGACCAGTCAGGCTAAAAAACATAACACGAGTGGATGTACTACTGAAGAGTCCAAACAAACAAAAAATTAGAAAATTTGAAATACATAATAAACACAAACTTTGATATTTAAATTTGGTACACCTAACAATTAGTGAATAAGTAAAAATACTCATGTTGAATAAAAAATTTAACATGTTTTTTACAAGCAGGTCGTTATTATACATATGAGAAAACAAATTAAGTGCGTTAAATTTAAGTCTTCTATATAATTAATTAAGTCGTAGACCATGTTAAGTGCTCCTGATTTATGATTTCTGTAGGCAGCAGTACGACGAATAGCATTAATTAAATTATCGATAAATAAAGCTAAAATACCGGTTTCGAATGTGGTCAATAATGTAAATAAATAGTTCAAGTAATGGAGCTTCTGCACATGTTGTAATTATCGTAGAGCAGTTATGCCAGATAAATACCATCATCTAACTTGAGTTACGTTTTCAAGGGACTGATTTACAGCAATAAACTGTTGTAATCTACGTAGAATCATGATATCTTTTATGAAGCCAAAGGCTAATCGTAGTACCTAAAGCACGCACAGCGCGTTTCATAATAAAGAGCTTACAAAATATGTTAATAACCCCGAATAAAAAGTTTACCTGAGGTGATTGAGTGAGCAGAACCCGCTTTCTAAGTCGAACCCCACAGTCGAAGTAATCAAGAGACTATGGTATAAAATGAGCCGTGCTGAGCTAACCGAGAAGTTTTTATTTCTTCGGCTACGGTTCGATTATAGAGACGTTATATTTTTTTTATTTTGTGATGAGTCTCACATTCGGGTTCAACGCGTTGAACTAATTACAAGACCAAGTCGCGCCATATCGTGTTTATGCTTCGTAATTAATGCAAATTCAACGAGCAACAAGTAGTCGAGATTCGAGGTGTTAAATGATCGCTCAGTAAATAACATTTAACGAATGAAAGTAACACCAAAGATCCACCGAGGATCAACAAGCGAAACCTTATTTTCGAACAACCACAAAAGTATTGCGTTCCACATCAGAAATTCAATACCTTTTCTGTGGGAATGTTAAGTATGAATGTCACAAAACAACCTATAAAACTCCAAATACAGATTACCGCCTGTTTACACCTGACGCAGGTAAACTTCGGTGTAGCCACAATCTAAAGAATTTACCTCATCGCATATGGATTTCGTGTAGACAACTCAAAATATCAAACTACAACATATTTGATTTGACCTTAAAAAGCACGGAGCGTCAACCGTCTATAATAATTCACAGTTATAGAGACCAATTTTATCCAAAAATGGCAGATAAGGGTCAAAAATATATTTCAAAGAGAGCATCAGTATCTGTCTTTAGTTAAAATAACTGGTTTCGATTTCTTCTATTTTTGGCGATATGTGTTTGACTTTGTTCTGTCGTTATCGAACTAAGCTTCTTTTTGTTCAACAGTCTTCATCCCTCTAGTTAAATTTATTCTCAAATTTAATTATGATATTTTTCAAGAATATTTTTATTTTACAGAATACAACAAAATCTCATAATACCATTTCATAGTCATTGTAAAGTTTTAGTACTGTGTGTAGTAATATCGATAACGACTGTCATAAATAGAACATAAACTAAGAGTAAATTTGAAGCTAATAAATAACGAATTTTTAACGTATAAAACGGTACAGTGAATATAAATTAAAAAAAATTTCAAAACCATGTACAGTTCGTTTTTCTTTAAGATAATTGTAATAAATTAAAGGATTGTTTAGATCATTTGAAATGAAAATTTATAATGAAGCACTGTTAGAAAATAACTCAGTTCAAAGCAAGAACGTAAAAGGTTGTAAAAACTCGTTAGAATATCCTTCCACCTCTTCCACAAGATGTTATTTAGCGCGTGAAAAAACGACAATGGCAGGTTGTACCGGCTGAACTACAGTATTTTCTACTTTTAGTATTATAACAGCGAAAGAATTTTTTTTTTCGGTTGCAGATAAACGTGGTTCTACTCTAATTTTGAATAACTTCCATCCCATATTTTGACAAATCTATCTTACAATAGTATATAACGTGATATTAAAATAGCTCGTTTTAATTAAAAAGATAAAATTGATAGCCACTTCTTCAAGTTCACTCAGTTGGACGAGTTAAGAAGTATCTAATTTCCGGTTTCAAGAGTTTCAAAAGGAAACTTGAATAACGCTAGAATTTCGTAATTAAAAGGAATATTGAAAAATTCAAAGTACCGATTGTGTTACAGTAGAAAAATATAAAGAAATTAATTACATTTTCTTCATTGCGGTGGAAAACTAAATCTACCAGATTTCATGGAGTTGTTTCACAAAAAATTTACGTGCTTACAAAACATGCCTGCATAGTTTCACATTGGCGGATAAAAAGTAAGTTAAAAATACAACGGTAAGTTGTATTTTTCCGCTTCATGTGTTTCCAGCAATAACAACGCTTGCCGTTCAATGCAAAAATTTATGAAAATATAAAGTAAATGCACGTGTTTCGGTACTAATTCAAAAGCTATTGTTATGTAAATAAATACATTTGTTTCTATGATTGTCTTCAGTTTTATACAAATTGCGGAGGATGTTCTGAATTGATATTGATTAAATTACTCGTACCCTTTCATTCAGTGCAACAATTTGCATCTATTCCGCCTATTTATTCAGAATACATTTGAATCAATACGTCAAATTATTAATAATTTTGATAGTTCATTATTAGAAACAATCACAACACAACATGACATTTCAATTTACCAACCTCTGAATGAATATTTACCCATACTATTAAAGGACTTGGTCATGATTGATACATTATTCGTACGAAATACATATTAAACTTTATTGTCAAGAACAAATTTGATGACAGTGCATTTGTGCCTCATCGTTAGTTACATAGTGCATTTACAATGATGTGTTAATATTTAATGGACAGTGTATTTCCCACGGGGGTCATGCTTACATTTCATATGTAAATTTTACGATTTAAAACATCATATTTGATGGTGCTATCTAGTGACTTTGTACAACTGTGAAATTACCAAATGGATTCACAAAATTTTATCTTTTCACAATTTTGTTTATTCAACGAGACAATAGACGTAGTTAATATTCATCGCTGTACTTGAACTGCATCGCTTCATCGCGGTGATGCGTAAATTGCCAATTCCAGGTATTATAATTCGAATCCAACAAACTGCAAAGATAAATCAAGCTCATACCTGCTTCTGCTAAAACAAACAAAGCGGCAATCTCGTCATATTTAGGCATACGGCGTGTATTTGTAGTTAGTTGATGATACTTTATTACTACTACCCCTGCAAACGTTTAGCAAAGACACACATCTCTGTTATTATTAATAAACTCATGTTAAGCTTGCAATTTAAGGTAGAACAGTTCGAGACGAATTAATTCTTGCTCGGAGCATCGTATTTTGCAATTAACCGTGTTCTCCTTCTCTGTCTTTGTACTCTGCTAAATCACTCGCTGCCTTGTCGAGATTCAAATAAACTATTTTCCAACAAGTGTGTGTAATTCACAAGTGAAATGTTCCTGATAGCAGTTAGTACATATATCAACATATATTTATAAGTCGCATTGCGCCATTCATATAACTTACTGGAATGAACGGAAAAAGTAAAAATATGATCGCTCTCTCAGATTTTATGCGGTCGACTTGGAATCGTCTAAACTGCAATAAAAATAAACCATGTGAGGTAAATAAATACCACGGAGATGTTCGGTATATCACCGAAACAAGCTTTGACACCAATCTTGATTTTAAAATTCAACTGCCGTCGTTTTGTTCGTGCAATTTATCCGAACGGAAAACCGTCTTTAGAAAAATCGGGAGAGCACAATTAAAAATAATTAATACAACTTTGAACTGCACAGTTGAACTCATAATTTGAGAGGCTGCTGGTGAAAATGTGTTCATTAACGTTCGTTTGCTCTTCACTGGTTCATTATTAAGAAATAGCGTTGAAGCTTCCGCCGCGTTAAAAAATTAAGTTTTTGCTTAATAATTAAAGCTGCAATTTAAATTCTTTTATTGTAAGTAAACAGTTTAACATCTCACTGCTTTTCCTGTGATTAATACGTAATGACTTTATGACCGTCTGGTGAAAATCTTTCTAAACGTACCGGCAATGACCACCATAAAGCATTTCCAAATGTTAAGAGCTGCACTAAAAATTTGCTTCATAATTACAGTGCTAAAGATATTTAACAGCTCCATCCAGGCTTCGGCAAATTTATGGCCGTTCCGTGTAAATGACGTTTCTTAAAGACTGAAGAATTAGGGGATGTAGTTCCGAGAACTAGTCATCTGTTAAACCGTATTTTTGACAATTTGGAGATAACTTGAGGGAATTCACATGTCACCAGATGATACAAACAATCAAGGTAAGTGTTCATTATATTTTTGAACTAGTAAATGCATGTGCAACGAGAAACAAACGACTCACACATAAACTTGCATTGGGTGAAATACAAGGAGGATAGTGGCTACCGGTTTCGGTTGTAAAACTGGTAATAAAATCAAGAACACAAAGTGGAGGTGCTGTCTGTTTTGAACAAAACTACCGAAGTTTCTAAATAGAAGCGCTAGAGTAGAGCAATAAAGTAATAAATATAAAATATGGTATATAAATCACCTTCGTTCCGGTAGCCACTTGTAATTTCACCAGTATTTAAAAACATCAGTTTGTCCTTAAACGGGACATAATTTATTACTTAAATCGACATGTTCCGTGACAAGGCGCCGAAGAACAACAACGTTAGTCACTCTTGTCTGCTTTGGGGTGGGTCGGCGACATTCATGAAAAATCTAGAACCAAATGTCTCCCCGAGGAATTTTGTTACACCTGACACGGAATGCGACGCTGAATATGAAATTCTTTATACTAGGCTCGATTCTTGTTGTTTAATAAGTAACTTACAGGAAGCGCATCACACGTTTCAATAGGCAACGGGTCTTCGGTGCAATACATGGGGTCGGATGGTTGAAGTATGGGCGGCCTGGGAGGCGGCGGTAGTAGGAATTCCGGAGGCGGTCCAGGACAATCACATTCAGCTGCCGTTTCCATACCCCACATGGCCTCAAGACCTGACGGCGGTTCTTCTCCGTATTCTCGAGGCCTTTCCATAGACCTCACCCAATTACTGAAAAAACAAATAAACAGTGATAACTCCATACACGCACTGATATTGTAAACTAACTGAATTATAAAGAAACTTTTTAACTTTTTAAGGTGCTGTTCAAATATTTACTTTTCGTTGACTAATTTCAGTTTTCATGTACTTGAGTTTATAGAATCTAATCTTATCAAAAACCAATATAAATTTCGTGGAATATGAATTAAAACTAATTTTGTAAGCAAAAACTCGCGTAGCGTTTTGAATGTAACGATTGTACACAAAGATACGGATAACGGTGTACATCAACAGAATTAATCTAAGAAACCTCCCAACGCGATTTTAATCAAATCAAGAGTTATTACAATAGAAATGCTAATGTGAAGTACGAAGTAGGTAGGTATAACTAATTTGATACCGTAGTTTTCTTTCTCATAACTATCTGTGTTAATGCCGTCTTAAACTTAAAAAGCTTAAAAAAAATATCAACATGTGCAGCTTATTAAAATAAACGGTCCAGTAGATACGGTTTTATTTTTTGCAAGTGCAAACTGAGATCTCTGAAATAACTGTCAACTGAAAGGAACATTTTCATAATTCAGTCGGTGGTTATTTATTGTGCCCCAGGTTTTTGGCTTAGCAGTTACTGTAGCTTCTGTCTAGGTATCCAGTCTGTAGAAATAATGAATTGAAATTCTAAAAAAATTTCACGCTTTAGCAATATTTCACTATACTTTAAATGAAAACCAAGTTTTTATATGAATATATTTTTATTAAATCGGCATTTATTTATGTTAGAAATGTTAAATTGAAAATAGAAGATATATCAAAACAATGCTAAGAAAATTTGATAAACAGGTTATGGAACTATTGATAAATAAATATCATAGTATCAATGTGTTTCAATGCTATACCATTTTTCCTTCGTTAATGTCTTTTTATGCCATTCAATCACCATTACCGAAAAATCACTTTACATTGCCCGCATCAACTCAAAATTGTCGTAAAAACTTTTTATAACAGAATTTTATGCCACATTTCATTACAGCATCCGAAGTTAATAAAAAGTAAGCTCTAGATTTTTGCAGGTGGGCATATATCTCATGAATGAATAGGTACATCGACTTTTCATTGTGATATAGCATTAAAAAGACATGAGCTTGAGCTATATCTAAACAGTCAGCGACGCGTTGCTATCTCTGGTCGGTTAGAAGTTACGTGACGAAGAGCACTGTTGTATATTTTTCCCATTTTTGTTCGAACAATGTTGTTAAGAGCAAATTTTTTTTTTTAATTGTTATTAATTAAATAAATTATTTCCAAGTCCTGTTTGTATGAAATAGTATATCGTAACAATGTGAAAATTCAATTTTAAGCAGCAAATATTTTTTAAAAAAGAAAGACAAATGATCTACGAATACATTATGCATATATATATTTTTTTTAGATTCTTTTTTTTAATCTATACGCGTATATATATATTTTTCGAAACTTTCTTATAGTAATTATTTTGCAAGCATCAAACTTAGGTCAGGTCGAGCATTTTTTTACCAAAAAGCTTATCATAAAGAATATATGTATTTGACTTTTTTAAATAGATTTTTGATTATGGGAATCTGTAAGTGAACATCGATTTATAGGAAATCTGATTTTATGAGCGAAACCCATTATTCTTCGTAATTAGAAAATAGATAGGAAGTAACCACATCACATTAACTAACTATCCAGATATTATGTAAAAGGTTAGTTTCTAAGATGATATTACCTTTAAAAAAAAGTTGTTAAAGTAACGATGATGCTCGAGAATTCTTCCCTCCTAGCAATTTAACTTTTAAAAGTTAGTTATGATTCTAATCAAAATATGAATGTAGAAGACTACATGCCTTACAACACGTTCCTCATAAAATATGTCTCATCAAATGTAAACAATTTGTAATCACTTTGTATTTCTACAGTCATACAATGAAAACGAATGATCTTAGATCTCAAACGAATAAAGAACTCACACACGATAGAACTTATGTAGATACACTTACAGTTTTACTATTTTAGGTGCAAGAACAAACGAGCTCAAATGTGTCACGAACTTAACTTCTAAAACAAACACGTTAGTCACAGCCTGGAAACTACTCCAATTTCTGTTCGAAAATAATTCATAAAAGCAGAGACCGATAAGATAACGAAAATCAAATCCGATAACAATTGATTATAGTATTTACAAAAAGATATTGAAATTGAAAATAACAAATAAATTTGTTCTTTGACGTCTGATTTTTTTATTGGAAAAAAGTTAAAATGTAGCACTAAATGTACTACACCTATATTGCAGTAGTAGGTACTGGCAACATGCAGAGATGGCGCTGATAGTTTTATAACGGCACAAACACGCAAAATTATCACTCCTAGAAAAATTATCCAGAACTAAATATTTTTGGTTCAGTCACTTTGTAATTTGGTAATCGCGTAGTTACGCGCGTGTAAACTTTTTCAAGGAACACGAAACAGTATAATCCAAATTTCCGGTTAAGAAAATTATACCTGTAATTAATAATAATAGTGATAATGATGATAGATATGTATGATTTAAAAATTAAGATATGTAGAGTGCTTAGCCTTGTTTCTTGATTATTATTCTTTTACGTTAAGAAGTCTTCTTAAGTAATAATTTCCCGTCGCTTAACAGTCAACACAACCAAAGATACTTCTTATTATAGTTGTTATTATATTTCTCTACATATTACACACCTTGGAGGTGGCTAAAAGCCACAACTCGTAAATTCCAAAACACATCACTTTGAGCTTTTTAAAGCACATCACTAAACTAAGTTTCCACCAGTGTAGGTAATCACTGAAATCAAAAAATACCCCCAGACAACACCAACACGTTCTTCAGAAATGGTGAACACTTCGTAATTTGGTGAAACAATTGAATTTCACAACTGCAATGACAAATAAAAACTGTCACGCACATAAAAGAGTCGTGAAATACGACGAACCACATCCAACGGCAACCGAAAATAAACTGTCGTAAACTATATAGTCAACTTATTTCAAACAGCTGCATGCTTTCTACTTGCGACTTCGGAGACCCCTCCATGAGATATTGACCAATGAGAAGGCGGAAAGGTGGGGATGCTCAAGAATTAAGAGAAGGGATAATAATATCATTATTTTCTAATTTACAGTTGGCCATGTTTATTTACAGGTACCATTGAAATTTTGGATATAAATTGCGAAGAAATGACGAGGAAGGTTAACAATGGTAGCGAAAATCGGTTCAATTTTTATGAGGTGCGTGGCGAACTAGTTAAATTAATTTATTCAGTTTTGGACTGTCAATAATTGGCGAATATTTTCTAATATCGGTGTTTCCGGCCAACATACTGTTAAACAATAATTATTTGCTTTCCATTTAATAAATTAGAGTTTCAGTGATATTTCACCAATTTCGGTACACGTTACTAGATGGATCCCCAATCGTATTTATGGGCAAAAAGACATAAGGTACGAATGAAATGTTAAAGCTCAAAACCACGTGCTCACACAAAAATAATATTTGTACAGTAAAATAATGGTATTCAGTAAAAAATATAAATGCACAGTAAAACCAATGTATGCTCAGTTATTGTAATAAACGATGTATAAAGTACCTTATAGATCTTTAGTAAAAAATGAAGTTCGGTATAAAAAAATTATGTTCAATAAAAAATAAGAGTTCAGTAAAAAACAAAAGGTCAGTGTGATAATAAAAGCACGGTAGAAAAAAAATGTTTCATAGAATAATAGACGCCTAATACAAATGATTGATGAGTAGTAAAATTTTCGCCTTTTGCAATAATTAAATTTTTTTTTGTGAGAAACATGATTAAATATTTAATTTTATTATTTTACTTTTTATTTAAAAAATAACTGCCTAATGTACTTTCTGACATTGCCGGCAGTTTCAAAAGTGTGGTAAAAACTCGCGTCTCGTCTCGTCATCCCGCTTTTGCTTGCTGTACGCTTATTATTTTTGCTGTGCAAATTGGCATTAAATTCTGTGAACATACGACTTTTTTACTGTGAACTTTAGACTAAATCAATTACAATAAAATGCATGTTTTAACCATCATTTCCATTTTTCCATTTCTAGTTTTTAATGTACCAAAATTAATTAAATACTACTCATTTCTAATTTTTTACTGAATAAAATCGAACTGATTACTGAACGTTTTATTAGTACTCAAAACCCTTAAATTTTCGGTGTTACCAGATCCATAAAGGTTAATCGAATTAAAAACAGTACCTACAGTACCACTAAAATAAAGCGCTTCGTGAAGGATTTAAAGACCTAAAGCCACAAAAGTTTAACATTGAAACCAATAATTTCAAATTTTCCTTGGATTTCTCGTAAGATGAGTAGGTATATGGAGTAAATATTTACTCAGGTTTTAGTAAGAAAATTTTGCTTTAAAGAAACCTTTTAAAACTTTAAAAAAAGTAAAAGATTGTTGTACATATTTTATGGAATCTCGATATTAAACCCATTAAACCTTTAGGAAATCTTTTATGGTTTATTTATGTTTCGGTTTTAAGATAAATAATGTATTCCAACAACTCACTTGGAAGCAAAAATGGTCAAAAATGTAAAAAGCTTTTACGGCATCAAATTAATTTTGCAATATTTTCTACATGTAGGTTAAAAGATTCCTTGAAGCATTATTGAAAATTATCGACAAGTTGAGCAAATAAAATAGACTTTCACGTTTTTTCCGTTAAAACTTTGGATGTTCGATGGAATTCCCTATGCTGCGTGAACTGCTAAAGTTACGACGGTCAGTAGAAATATTTCCCAACAAGTTACTATTATTAGATATATATTTGTTGAAAACCCCAAAAAGTGTGAAACACATCTCGAACTACAATTATTTTTCAATTTAAGTAGCGGCATACAATTTCCACAAAAAATATGTGTAGGTAATATTGTGAGTGGGTTTCGCTTCTAGTAACTGACTATCTAGATCCCAGATCTAGATATTTAAGGAATAAAAAAGGTTTCTAAGAGAAAACTATGACCGCTTTATGGCTATAAAAGCTATCGACAATGATAAAATAGAAAATTGCTCGAAATAATTTTAATTAGTTTTGTTTTGTCGGTCTACGTCTGTGCTTTATTGAAATTTAAATGTAGTGTAAGTAACTAGAGGCGCGCATGCATCACCGTCTGGAGAGCAATTAAATTGTAATAAATTCAATATGAACCCTTTTAGTGAGGAGAGTTTCTCCTAGGAATTCATTATACAATTTTCAGCTTCTAAAACAAACCGATGCTATAAATTAAAGGAGGTAATTGTTTGCCCTATCACTTCAAGCCGAATATATTAGCAGAGACCAAGTAGTTAATTGCCGACCTTCCTATCTCCTTTAGTTTATTTAATTCGTGCCCTAAAATGTCAAAACTAACAATATCAAATGGGTTTACTGTGTCAGTAGAAGTCGTGAAAAGCTAATAAAAGTAGGCGGACGATTTTAATATTATCTACAGGTGCATCATATAAAAGCGAGTTGAATTTGAATGCGCGGCCACGAGTCCAACTTTAAAAATCCTTTGTCCACATTCATTTGGTTTTGGAGCACGTTCCGGTCATAATAAGTGCAATTTCAAATTTACAGTATTTCAGTTTTACGTTTGTGGGCCTCCTCGCGAGGTACACTTCGAGGCATATGACGCCTAGTTCACGAGTTACCGCAAACTTTTTGTTATGCGCTTGTGTTACGAATACAAATTCCACATTTGCTAAGACCGAAATGCATTTTGAATGGCCTTTGCACATCGTTCTTTTTAATGTTGATGCATTCTCTACCATCATCGCAGGTACACGTTCCGTTATTACACTTTCAGCGTGACGAGCGTTAATTTTATTCGTTTGCTTTTCATTTGCATAAATCGGGACACATTTCAAACGACTAATTAGGTAATTAAACAAACGTGCCACCAAAAACTTTGGTCGCAGTCCAAGGCGAAGAAACTATTAGTGGTTAATTTTGTGGAATGTGAGAAAAATTGTTGTCAGTTACGACCCAAGATAGAGCCCGAATTTGTTATTTTTAATGGTAGTGTGTACTATGCTTAAACGAATCTCCTTTTTGGTTTCTGATCCCTATTCGCTTAGTTGAATATGCATCTCGAACCAGATGCTGAATCTTCAAAGGCGATATTAACCATATCAAAGAAAACACGTAGAGTTATATTTCTTGTTTCTGCAAAATAAGGTTATTTAGCTTGTTGGAATGCCTCACGATGCTGTTTTATGTGTTGAGTGAGACTTTCGTCCTAAAACTGGAATTATAATAAATATGAACTTTAATATTTGAAGTCTATTCAAGCATTTCAGACAGTTTAATGTCAGTCGCTTGTGTCCACTTGAATGCCAAAGCAGTCAATACATTTTTAAAAACGACATCGTTAAAGTTTATTCTTACTAATAAAATTTTATTTTGGAGCTACATTGATACCAAAATATTTGGCAGATATTGACACTGCAGATGTTTCGTTGTATTTTTTTTGTTGACGATTATAGATACATATCATGTTGTGTCACTGTGATGGAAGTTTTTGAATCCAGAGACTCCATGCCATTTATCCATAAATATTGGTGCAGGTCGAAATAAATGTGCAACTGATTGATAGCTATGAATAACTGACAGAGATAGCTCTAGGTTCACTGCCACAAGTGAACAAGTTATAGACGCTTGATAAGAAAGATTAGAAAATCAATTCATTTTTCATAGTTTTAGTACTATTGTTTATCTTATTTGATTAAGTATAATATTAATAAGCTAATTAGAAATTAACAGTTGTGGTTACCATTGAGCTACAATTGTTGTTATGGTATCTAACTAATCTATAATTAAAAGTTAATTAATGATTGTATGTTATTGACAGGGTCCTTTGTCAAAATTAATGGTGTTTAATGAGTTCAAAATAACAAATTGGTACGTTTGAATAAAACAATCATTATTTTGTAAAAAAGAAGTTCTTGTTTTGTAAGGAGAAAATTAACTTCATATGGTTGAATAGAAAAGCAAATGAGCGTTTGGATGATGTTATGTTGTAATATTATTTTCATGTTGGTTCATGTGGTCGTACTTAGTGTGTAGAGAAATCACAGAATTTCAGAAAGTTACAGCTAAAATTAACTTAGAAAAAGCATCAGAGATGTATAGTGTGACACCGGAATTGCTCAGATTCAAGGGAAAGTCGGCTAAGGAAGCTCAAAAGGACTTACTAAATACCATCACAAGGAAGAAAACACCCCAGGAATGAAGTACGGATAGTAAAATGTGCAGTTCTTGCCAAAATTAGAGATAAAAAAGAGAAAAATCAGACAAAAATTTGAGACACGGCAAAAACGGCAAAGAGGGTAAAAAAAAGTGGAAAGAAAACCAAAAAAAAACATGGGTTTTGTACGGAGTGATCAAAAGAAAACCAATCAGAGAGTTTTGAAGACATTTGTTTCATCAATGTATTTTCTTTTCGCATTTCATACAAAAAAATGTATAACATCAATAGCTAATCTTGAAAAAGGCCTCCCCATCACCCTTTATAGTCTCTTTTTCCAAAAGTTTAAAACATTAATCATTAATACCAGAAAATAAAAGTAAACTTGTTGAAATGGTCGAATTAGTTTTAAATCTGTTTTTGAGAATAGCGTTATTGCGTGACAGTGGTGTCGCACTAGGGTGTGAAGTTAAAAATAAGCCCTCTCTTGACAATAGAAAATGTCGGTTTTATTTTTTTATAAATGTGTGCCATCATCAAACAGGACAATAGCTATAATTTCAACATTCCAAATTCACTCAGTAGAATCTTTTACTTAATAATGTTTGAGACCACGAGTTACCGGTGCTTATGAATTTGAAGCTTTTGTTCAAAGGCCTGCTTAAAAAAAATGAGAAAAAAATTAATAATAAAAACACAAAGTTAGTGTAATAAAAATAATATACCAAAAAAAATGCAGTTAGAACCCAAAACGAAGAATCACCAAATATTCAAACAAAGACGAGTTTGCAGCAAGGATGTGCGCTAAGTTTCCTGTTATTCTAAATGGAGCCATAAAAACAATAAAATAGAATCTTTCGATGAAGAATGCTGGAAGATGAACGTAAATATGATTTAATTCTTGTCCGCAGACGACATAATGGTTGGCACAGGAGAAAAACTGCAATGCTGTATGAATATAAAATGTAGCAATAAAAAATAAACATAGAAGTAAATATCTAAAAAACAAAGACCTTGGCGATGACATTAAATGAGAAAAGAATCGATAATATCCCGATGAATAACCAAAATGTAGAACTGACTACATGTTACAAAAATTTAGGGACTGGAATACAACAAAATGGAAACGATAGAATAATAGATAGTATTAGTATTACACAAGATAGAGAAAACATATCTGAGTCACATCTACAGAATATTAGATAATAAAATTACAAAACGATCACAAAGCGTAAACTTCACTTTTGGAGCTAAACAAAATTAACCCAGAAAGGTATGGCACCACAAAGTCCGAAGTAAAAAAGCAGCCCTAAAAAAAATGGTAATGGTCCAGAGAACAGTCCTACATCTAGCGGCGGAAGAATTTTAGGTTGAAGTCAGTAAGTATCAAAATTTTTGACATACCAAGTTTGATGTTTTTAGGTAAAATTAGTTATTTTTGTAATCAAACAAAACTGAGTTGTAAGTAAGTAATTTGTAAAAGCACTGGTTCGTTTACTGTTTTAACGAATTTGTTGTATTTGGAAATTTTTAAGACAGAATTTTTTTACTTTTTAACTAGTGCTGTAAATTCAGTTTTTGAAAAAAAAGTATGTAGATATCTACGTAACTCATACCCACATTTCTGCACGCGTCGAGGGATATGGGTAGATTAAATTTTATTAGAATAGGTGCAGATATTTTCTAACAATGTCGATAGTTTTCTTAAGGACAACACAGTATGAAACTTTTTACATTTTTCGTACAAAATGACCCGTTACAAATTATCTAAAAATGCTTGTCTAAAATGACTCAGCGCTTTCTAATCTTTTGTAAGAAAATAGAATTTGTGATATAAATAGTAAAACGACCTTCAGTATTTAGCTGCAGTAGTCTAGTCTCAATTTTAAAATATTGTAGGTGGTAATGATTGACAAATTACCATTAAAATTGCATTAAAGAGAAAATATAATTTGTAACTTACTTATTTCGTACAGTTAGTTCTAAGTCAGATTCTGAGCTTTCGGACAGTGTTTTATTGAGATCCGTAAATTTTACATAATTATAACAATTCCATCCAATAATTCTAAAAACGTTAGACTGATGAAGCTAGACGACGATGTGATAATTTTTTTAATAAACTTATTTGTTGTTTTATCTTTTTCTAACTTTGAATCCCAATCAGTGCTTTATTGTTAACTTTGGTATAACCTATATGGCAATTGCCATTTTTTAAATGTTTTTCTTCTCTTCACCTGCATTCATTTTTAGTTTTCAAGCTAGTTGTATACAAATTAAAAAAGAAATAGTTTGTTTTAGTTTGTTGTCATAACCAAATTTTGAATCCCCAAATTTTTTCAGAGTTAAAGGATTTTATGCTCTGTGTTTCACGCTTTGTCTTTGTTTTAACTTGCTATCATCCACTTAACAAGTCTTTCTATAAGCTTGTGTGTTTTTGAATACCCATTTTCGAGAAAGACAAGGTTAAAAATTCGCAAGTATTTGATAATTACAAAACAAACACATCGGTCTCGTGCAAAGAACGAAGGTCTACCTGATCACACGGTAAATCTTTTCGGATTTGAAGCATTCTTAGCGGTTGGGAAAAAGTAAACACATTATATCGCATTTTAAAACATCTTAAAGCGCAGGTAAATATTGAATACCAAGGCCAGAATCAATAAACTTAAGTAATCTAGATTCATATCTGTAAACCGATACAGCAGTTGACTTTATTTGGTTGAAGAGATATATTACACGTCTTTGGCTCATATTTAGCCTCAGGTAGAAGCAAGCTGGTAGGACTTGATTTCTACCTGAGAACAACCATATTCTCCCTCACTGATTATGTGGCGGCATAAACGAGCCGCCATAGCTATTAAACTGAAATTGGGTAATGCAGATCTTTCACGTAGAATAATTAATCGACCATGCTCCACAAAATTTCAGACACTAACTCAGAAATCTTGATTATGTACTTTTATGGTAGTTTCGCAACTTTGGCTTAATCAAATAATTGTTAACAACGTCGTTCTGTGAACTTGATAAGGGAGAATTCCGCCGTGGAAACGTTATTTTATCACGCCGAACACTCACATGAGGTAAAAAAAGAAATATACTCACGTCGTCAAGTATTGAGTTACTCGTGTTCTCGGTAATTTTGTAAGGCAGAAATTCAAAACTCCAACAACTTCCACAAATGAAAAATAAATAAGTAATGAATTTTACTTTAGCAATCAATTTCGTGGGCGACGTTAGAATAGCATTTTTGGAAAGAACTGTACGAATGGCTTGAAATTAAATTTGCATTATTGCGTTAATGCCGCGTACATCCAGAACTAACGCAATTCTTCACGACTCAGGAAATACTTTGGGGGTGAACATATTTCCCCTAGCAACCCTAGCTTAAAAAACTTAGTAAAGTTTTTATCTCCTATTCTCAGACCAAGCGAAGTTCACTTTTACAGGCATTCTGCCATGAAAACGGTGCAGCGAATAAAAATCATTTTTGATATACATCACGGAGGGATTATTTTGATACAAATCGAATTAGTCGGCCCCAAAATAATAACCTTCCTGTTCATCGGTCCATGTGATTGGTATTATACGACCCCTGATATTTGATACAGGAACAGAACACTTGGAGAAATTATTGATGCTTTGACGGGTTCTTTCGAATTCGGTTTCACACTTTTTCGAGCTTCCTAGACCATCCTCGTTTTAAAATATTTAAATTGAGCATTCCTAAATTTATAAGTTTTCAAATTTATTTAGATGTCCTCTTTCGCTCATAAAATGAAAAAAAAACGTCAATTAGCAAAGACGAAATTCTAGGCATAAATAATAACACTTTTCTTTGTTGAAACTTCCTCAACAAGAGCGGCCATTATTTATTACGTTGAGAACTGTAATATCGTAATAATGATATGCAAATTAGCAATAAATTACAAGAAAGTTTGGAAAAGGTTCTCTAACTCTTCGAGCTGAAGTGTATAGTTTAAGAGTGTTAAGATTTTTGTCGGCCCATCATATTACGGATGTAAATTAGTTCTTCTCTGCTATTTTATTCGAGGCGCTCTTGAAATTAAGTTGTTTCAGTTTGTTCGGCTTGTTTTCGTCTCTGCAGGGCATCTCAAATCGAGTCCGTGCCATCAAGAAGTTTGGCGGAAATTGAAACGGGGATACAGGTATCGAAGAAAACAGGTACTCGAAAGTGATTTTCGCTCTTTAAATGACGGTTTCTCCTCAAATATTCCAACGTGTGACTTGGAAATCTGCAAATTTTTAATAAGGTTTCATCAAAGTCCGGGTAGCAAGTAATTTAAGTTGAGTAATAAAGAATGTAATTTAAAATTCTTCTTTTTCAAATATTACCGACATATATGTTAATGCACATGTAGTTCACCTTCAATTTCATGAAACGTCCTTAAAAAACATTTTGATTTATATCCTAAGATCATAATTAATATTTTTCCCACAAATTATATTCAACAAAAAGAAAAATTTAGCAATGAAATTTAATTTTATAAGAAGTATTGAAAAATTAAGTGCGTGATTTGAGAATATTCAAATTTTGATCACAGTCCCTGTAGCGCAGAGGATAGCGCGTTGGACTTCTAATCCAAAGGTCGTGGGTTCGATCCCCGCCAGGGATGCTGGGTACATCTTTTTTATACGTCTAGTTATTTTGGTTCATTTCACAAGCTGTATAAAAAAAGTATCCAAATAGATCAACGAATTATACATTTATTTCTGTTGTGTTATCTTGAGTTTATCTGCTTGGTGTAGTTTATAACCTACGATCGTTCACTACAAGAGAGTAAACCAATCTTTCGGCGTTATCGTTCGGTGAGAATGGTGCACTGAGAACAGGTTCCGTTCACTCCAACTGAAATAGATTCTGTACAAAACTTAGTTCTATAGATCGAAGAACGAAAACCAAACATATGGTAAGTAAGAAGCGGTTGAAATTACTGCTTTATTCCCAATGTTGACATTGTCTAATCAGTAATCACATATCTATAGAGTCTATATCTTTCTTGCCTCAACTTCCTACTTTTCTACTTTGTATATTTTCTCAACTAGTGTGACTGTGTGACTACGCTCATTCGACTTATATCAGTACCATCCTAGATTTCTATTCTCTATCACCGTTAATACTAGTTTTTGTTTTAACTTCTCTCTAATACTAATTTTTGTTTTCTCGCTATTATTATTATCCTTATGTACCTAATCTTCAAGTTTTGTTTGTTTTGTCCCAATTTCGTTGGCATATGAAACCGTAATGGTATTGTATTTTCATATGTTTTTCTCAGAATTGTTCAATTGTAGTGTATTTTATTTACTCTTTTCGTTCTGTTTGTTATTTCAATGTACATCTTATTATTGTTTCTTACCAGTGATCTAAAATATTCATATTGTCGCTAATTCCAAATTTTCTCCGCTATAGTTAATTTTTTAATGTTGTTTTCTGCCATTTCCCAGTTACTAATCATCATTATTTTCTTTTTCATGCATTTATGTAGTGACATTTTCTCTTTGTTCCACGTATTTTGTTGGTGTCTGCAATTATCATTATATCATCAACATATAATAATCCTTCTATTTTAATTGGTAATTGGATTTCTATAGCCTAAAGCTGTTTGAATATTTGTCTACCTGTATTTTGCATTTTTGGTTATTTTATGCATCCTGTATCAAACAGAAGCAGACTAAGGCTATTTTTCTGTTTATCTCTTTATTTGTCTCAAAGTCACATTCGTGTCCATTTATTTGTGCTTGAGTTGTTACCCTCCTATATGTCTTATACTACATATTTGATTTAGATGTTTTTTAGTCCTCTTATTTGTTTTCTTTTGGTCCCCTAAATGATCTAAATATGTTCGTTCTAGAATGTTCTATTTTTTACCTCGTTGTTTTTTTTTTTGCTACTTTTACTTTTCTAGTATTACAATATACAATCAGTCAAGTGTCTTTCTTTTCTATGTTTGCATAGAAACATATTGTAAATTTAATTGCATCTAGTATTTAACATATTTTCCGTTTCATATTTTTGTAATACTTGTAATACTGTAAACTACTTCGTTTGAGACAACACAAGTTGGAACACAAGTGTTTTGTCTTAAGTGATCTGCGATAGATCCAAAAAAAATCATGAAACTCCATATGACTTGCCTTGTGTATTAGTCTTGCCCGTTCGCCTAACAATTCGGCTTACCATATCTTATATTCCCACTACATATTTATTACATATTTGGCTGTTAAAAAGTTGTTAATTTAAGTCAGTTTGAATCCTTTATTCCTTTATTTTAGTTTAAAAAACTGACGAGTAAAGAGGTCAAAATCTTTTGTTCACAGATCCATAACGCCTCTTCTATAACAGTTTCACTGGTAATTTTGCTTTTATAACATTCACTCAAAAATATTTGGAGATAATCGTTCTAAGGGTGATTAGCTTCAAGAGTGGTTTTACGGTTTTAGAGGTCAGACAACGTATTAAAATTTTCAACCCAACGAGAAGCTGATATTTGCTTGTAACATCACTTTAAATTTTACTCGTTGTTTTATCGACTTTTGTGGTCCTGTAGTTTGAGGTCTTACAACAACTATTAAACCTATCGACTATCTGCTTAAACAACTAAATATTGTTGGACAAACAATAGTAGGCTTATGTTGAGCAGTGTAGTTATAAATTAGATTCAAAAATATTGCTCCAATTAATGAAAGCTTGGGCTCGTCAAAACAAACTATAATTAACAAAACATTTTCCTCTACTAGGATAAGATTTAGTGGTGGTTTTAAGAAAAGTAAGTTAAATGCATGAATCGTAAAGTAAATATAAAAATTACCACGTTCAGCTTAGTTACGTGTTTTATACCCACATTTTGGAATATTGCAAAACGTTAGATTTTTGCCGTTGTAGTGTTAACGTTCTTATTATCAATAGTAAATTTTTACATAAATGCAAATATAGTGATTTTTTAATACATCCATAGCACCATCTCGGGCTATCTATTTGCATATGACTTTGTCAATATGATTTTGTATATGTGATAAATTAAAGTCATCAGATGAATGTAGTTTTCAATCATGTTCAAAAATGTTTTCTTTAATTCTATACACACACTTTGTTTTTGATCAAGGTAGATTCTATCCTCTTCGGCAAGAACAGAGACAAACACACGACCACCTTTATTATAGTAGTTTGTTAAGTTATCAACCATTTGTTAAACCATCTGTTACGTTATAAACATTTTTGTTTTGGTCGAGATTTCTTTTTGTGTTCGTTTCACGCCAATTATCACATCTGTCAGCTGTAAGGCGCAGTAAGATGTTATCGACTGTCTGTCGAAGTATACCTTCAATATACCTGGAGCGAGGGTAGAAAAACTGACAACTCCAAATTGGCTTCAATCCGTAATCTTTTAGGAAGCATTGTAGCTGCCTTTTCTTGCTATTGTTAATTAATTGAGGGGTTCTCCGCTTTGTGAAACGGGAAGCGGTCCGCTGAGCTGCTTCCAGCCAACTCTAATAAGTTAATAACCCATTGTACGAAAATGTTCTTTCTTACTCAATCCTCACCGGTCGGATTGAAGTCGAGATAAAAATGAAAATGAATCAAATTTTCGTCTCAATATCGATACGAAAACTGTCTTGTATTAAACGAGAGTTTATTTGGACGGTAACGTAAGGATCTCTTGATTAAAGTGCCGTTGAAGATTCAGAAACTGTCCTAAATAATTCGAGGATGGACCGCCCTGTCATTAGCATATCGGTTGGAGCAAAACGGTCCTTTACACTCATCAAAGGAACAAAATTCCGGGACTGACTTGCCTGTGATCACATCCGTTTTACGACTAATTGCCCCCATTAAAACGAAACCTCGTCTTGCATTATGCACATAAAAATCCATGAAGCGTGTAAATGTGTTGATATGTCAATTTAAAGTAATGTGTTTATTATGGTTGGTACGTTTTCTTTCAGGTAGAAATAAAGGTAGAATTATATTTTCATTAGTGGTAACAGCTGGGCAATGGCTGTTAAAGGTCAGACCGTGCCAGAGCCCTTGATCCTCGAGCCGAATTCGTAACCCGTGCCGTCAAATGGAGAGGCAGTTTAGGGGAACTGTTAAAAAACTTTCACCATTAATTATACGCTTGAAATTAATATCATTCGTTATAATATCCGTATAATCTTCTTCCCAAAAGCCTAATATCCGTTTGGCACTATTTTCCGACTTAAACTACTAATAGAATTAAAATAAAATTGTTTAATATGTAAATACTTCCTTCTTGGTTGAAGTTTGTTTGTGAGCTTCAAATTTTGTCTGAACACTACCAAGAAAAGGTACTTTTATTCATCTTCTACGTCATTGCTTTTTGGCCAAGTTTCAATAAACAGATTTTGGTAGATTACTTAAGATCTGTCCGCGGATCATTCTTATCTGAACTTGAAACAAACAGTGTTCCTGTCATAACATTTGCGAATCATCCATTGTCCGATTTAGCATCTCATCTTGAATGAAATAAAAGTAAGTTCGGTCTGGACGAAGAGTGGCTTGGCACAAGTAAAGACCGCCAGCCGTGACTTTATTTCCAGACATAATTAGTTGCGGCCCGTCGCGGCGTCACGCGACTTGCCCCGCCTGTTCAATGCTGTGACATCTTCATCGTGATCTGGCTGACTGTGTGTCTGCCTTCATTAATCCAAAGTGTCCGTCCGATCTTTGATGTAGCGCACCAGATGTCTCCGGATAATCTCTCGCAGAAAACAAAGTTGACGCTAAATTACCTATAAAATGTTTTATACGAATTATCCTAAAACTCGTCTCATAAAGCAGTTTATGGCCACTGCACATTGATCGTCATTGACAGACGTTGTGATGATGGTTCTGAATCTTAGAAATGGGTTTAAATGTGGAAAATTTTTGTAACGAATGGCGAAAGCTTTTTCTTCAACATTTTACAAAAATGGTGGGAAAAACGGGGCTTCAAGGTTTTTCTGAAGTTGGTTAGCTTTTGAACATGTGTCTTTGTTAATGTATGGAGTTTAAAATTAAACACCAGTGTCATTTTAACCATTAATTACGGTTTCTACAGTGTTCAAGATGAGAGCGCAGATGCGTAAAACTACCGTTTCTGATTTTAGTTCCAATCATTTTTTTCGGTAAAAGATTGTAATTAAAACAGTGAAAAATAAAATGTTTGTGTGTTATTGAAATAGATTTAAAAAATATAGGTATACACAAAAATGCTTTACCAAAACATATTTAAACGATGTGAAGCTAAAGTATTCCTTCTGATAGTTATATATGTAATGATTGAAATTATTGAGAGTATTAGTCCAAAAAATAGGTTTCTAAAGCTAAGATTATTTTGCCAACACTTATGCCCACCCTCAAAACTTTTTTAATTATTTTTTACATAAACAACATAACATGCAAACATACCTAATAGGGTTTAAAATTGTCAAAAACAAAAACTCGGGTAATTAGTGTCTTGATGCCCAATTACCGACACGAAGAAATTTTTACCTACCTGCGTTCAAAAGTTTAGACGGAATCCTAATATCCTAGCAGTTACGATATCAAATAGAAAAGGTTTGAAAAACTCGTTTGGACATTGTGTTTTCTATATAATAATGTTAGACACATTGAAATAAATACGTCCTAGTGTACTATAAAATATTTAATTTAATTTGCTATCACATATGTTATTGCCTAAATATTTGTCATCCACTGCCTAGTCCAGCTGAAAAAAAATAGATTTTTGTTAGTGTTGCTGACTTTTTTGCAGACTCCACCATTGACTAATGACTCCATAATAAAGATTGCTTTATTTTCTGAAATTCTGCTAACTCGTTAAAATATCGCACCAAAGCATTTTCGGAGTAACTTTTGCTGCTTTACCGTTTTGAAATAATTCAAAAATCTCTTATAAGAGGATTTATAAATCGCACCTGATTTTGTCGGTAAAAGTTGTTTGATTGTGGTTGGTAGTTGCTGCCGCAAGATAAATCCTCGTGCTCAGCTTCAGCTTTAGCTGGAAAATGCTAGTAAAACCGGGAGAAATAAGTGAGATTTTTTTTTGTTTCAGAACTATATCACTTTTATTTTCAAATTACTGACGTTTCAAGATAAATGTTTTCATACTCATCATTTGAAATGACCATAGGCGTGTAATAAACTAACTGTCTACTATAACATGATTTTACGGATGGATAATCAAAAAATATAAAATTTTGAATGCAATTCGTACACAAATGAACACATAAAGTACATAAATAGCTATTAAATAATACTGCTGTTGGAATTTCGGCGTTTTTTGTTAGTAAAATTCGGTCTTTCAGTTTTTCTCGTTACGTTAAGATTTATGGAATTTGCTTGATGCTCAAACAATATTTTTTACTTATTTTGGAGGCTTTTTATTAAAAAATGTATTTCGTTTGTACGGAAAATCAGCAAATAATCTCAGGTAGATGCATACTTAGTTTGAATATTATTTTACACTTTTTAGACGCTGTTAGTGAGCGCTCTGAATATCGCATGTTACATTTTTATTATTATTTCCTTTTTATGTAACAGTTTGTTTCGGTGAGTATCCACAGAATCAATATAAAAATCAAAAATATGTAATAATAATTGGAAGAATGTTGTTTTTTAGTATACTACCAGATTGGAAAAGTTTATTGTAGGAAATCAAATAGTTGGCAGTACATATAAATGTCAGATTGTTAATACAAAAATTACGTGTACAATTTACTACAAGATTACAATTTAGTGGCAAACTGTCTTAATATTCTTGAGCCATTTTAATCTACCTCTAGATTAAAATGGCTCAAGAATATTAAGACAGTTTATGGCACAAAAAAAAGACAAAGAATTTAAAAAAAATAGTTAAATTATTTAAAAATACAACGATATAAACGCGTTGTATAAACTATAACCCAATAACGGATCCCAAAGAAACCAAACATGAAGCAGACAAACAAAACAAAGAATTTTGGATTTGATTCAACAGAAGTTGGCAACCGTTGGGATTAAGTTGAAAGAATTCATATCTAAACTAACAAAAGTAAAAAGAATTTAGTATCCAAAGCAGAAGATGCTAAACAGAAAAAGATAAAACAGCACACAAGTAATTGAAACATGCTAAAGAAGACAAACTTTTTTGAACAAACTGTTTAGCTAAAGTTGCAAAGAAGCCCCTTTTGGATAAGAAAGTTGTAGTTAGAGAACTTATTTCTTTGAAACATAAAAATCGGAAAAAACTATGAAATAATGATTTTTCCATTGAAAAATGGATCTGAAGATAACAAAAACAAAGAAACAAATTATACGAGTAGGTTCAAGATAAACAGAAAGAGAAATTATTTTATTAAATTTGTACTGGAAGATCTTGTAGCAATTAAACGTACACATTTGTAACCGTCGTTGGGTTTTTCTTTTCAGTTTGAAAACATACGCAAGATAATTTGAATTTTGTGGCAAAATTAAACTGTTTCAATAATTTAGTTTAGATGGTTTTTGCATTTATTTGAAAATAAGATTTCAAGTAGTCAAAAATGCTTTTTGTTAAAGCCATCTAGATAAAGGTATCTAAATTATACCTACGCAAAAAAATCTAGGTTCTATAGCTTTGTATCTTACTCTGCAAAAACTGATACATCTGAACGGCAACAAGATGATTTTTGCATGAAAAATGGAATGTCTTTCAATTTATCGAATTCTATGAGTTGGTTGTAAAAATATTCTGTACAATTAACAATTGAGATGCTGTTTTTTATTTAGACTATTAAAAATTGACTGATATTAAATATGTGCAAACCAATCTCCAAACAGGACAACCGATAGTGAACTAGTGAGGAGCCGTATGCCTTATGCCTTTTTACAAGAATCAATCGTTTTAATCTCCAAAACAGTTCAATACCTGGGTAATTAAAACGTAGCTCACCCGTCAAAAGCCCTCTAGCAACATTTTTGCTTTGTTCCAAATCTTTACCCTAAACACGTAGGGTAGTACTTCCACGTCGATAGGCCAAAGCCTCCAGGCTACCGCGGTCTCTTGTCGCGCTAGCAGTTGTATGCTACCGGTATCCTGCTGTTAAGGACCCAAGGCATTTGTAGTTCTACTAATTTTGTAACACTTGCATATGCGAGCTAGGGAATTTTAAAATAAGATGCTAGCACATATTTTTTAAATTATTTTTAAACATATTCTTGTTGTTTAAAAAGGACGCATCAAAAACCATGCAGGAACTGTGCGTCACGTAATAGAACAAACAACCAAAAAAATATATTTATTCGTCTTTGAAAATGGTACACAAGAAATCGATTAGCTGAAAATCTATTCATTTATATCCCTTAAAATTATTTTGAGTAGAGCATTATCACAAAAATTAAATATAAAATTTAAATATAAATAAAAAACTTACGAGCTCTTAAAAATTCATGACAATATCTCAAGCAAAGTTTAAGCAAATTATTTGTAATTAATAATTAAAAATCTGTTATTTAATCACGATCAAAAATAATTTTAAAAGTTATCAAGTACATAGATTTTTATAGAAGCAGCATCTTAGGTTCATCACAACATAAATGCAGCAGAATTTCTTAAATATTTTCCTCTCATTTCTGGTTTTTAAAGTATACGTTACATAAAATAGCAAAACTTACCAAAATAAATGCCTGCACCTTCCAAGACATCCATTAACAGCTCAAGTTCTAGAAAAAAAACAAACTTATTATAACATATTCGAAATAGAAAAATTGTTATGATTGTCATTTTGGTGGTTTTAAAATACAGCAATTATATTTGGTATAAAAAAGAATAAGACTTTGTTCATTTTTAAACATTGAAGCAGTTTGAAAAGTTAAATTTCATAGATAACAGTTTTACTAAACTAAAAAAAAACAATATTTTTATTGATTGGATTTGAATCGATTAAGAAACGAAATATTTTATTATATCTTTCTTAAAATTTCTGTAGATAATCTAATGAGCAAGAAACAGCAAGATAACTCATTATTTTCCACAGCCTTTGTACATGGACACTTCAAAATGAAAAACAATATTTACACTACATACTCATTTGTTCGAGAATGAAGTTTAACCAAAATAGAATTGTAACTTTGTGAACCAGTCGAATTCTGTTATTTCAGACGTCAAAGTTTAAGTTCGGCCGAAAATGAAATATCCTCTTAAGTTACTATTTTCACAAAAGAACTTATAGTTGCAATTTTATTGTCATATCAGCGTCTTTTATAAGAAAGCAGAGTGGCACAAACGTGAAAAAATTTGTTCATGTAACATGAGTCATCCTCTTTGCACTGATAACCGTACGCAATTCGCAGAGCTTTTAGTCATCCCACGTAATTAAATAAATACATATTCCCAAATTAAGCTTGCTAATGTCAGCTTTCATGTCGTTTTATTTTTATCGAAACTAATACATGAAGGTAGAGTCAGATAATTACCGCAACCATTCTTTTAATAGCAAGAAATTCTTTTCGTGTTGCTACAGTCGCGTAGCTTTCATGGTTTACTCTTTTAATTTAGACAAATGGAATTCCTGTCAAATTTTGTCTTTGAAAAAAGTGTTTACTGTCTCAAATGCCTATTCCCTAATTACGTATTGGATTCCGTCGGAAAAAGACTTTTTATGTTTAGTAATTGCAAAAAATCCAAGCTGATAAATAACTTAGCGCCAGTTAAAAATAACTTATACTCTGGTGTTGTAAGATATGATGTTTCATTAAGGGTTTTTTCGATTATCTGGTTCATTAGTATATCCACCAATATGTCTGAAAAAATGTCAAATAAAAGCAAGTTCATGGTGTGTACAACATACGCCTGTCACACGCCGAGTAAGACGTGAGGTAATTAGACACGCGTTTCTTGGAACTTGATGAATTTGTTCTGTTATTGCATCTGGAGTAAAATTTCTGGGTTATTTAACTTGAAGCACTTTGTAAAGCACCTGCAAATAACGATATATTTGAGTAAATAACGCGTTGTTGGGAATCTTTCATGTCAATTTATGTATACTTCGTTGGAAAATTTAGCGTATTTAGGTTCGCATTCGTTAGAAACTGTTGTCCTTAATATTACGTGCCAAGTGCTATTCCAACTTCTAGAGTCATTATTCTTCAGACAGTCATCATTTCCATCACGAGAAATACCACTTCTGCTCTTGGTATGTTGTAATTTGTCTATTTTTGTAATTAAACCAAAAGGTCTAGTTCTAGTTAAAAAAAGAACAACAATAAAAGTAGAAGCTGCATGTCAGAAGATGGTTATTTGTGACAAATAAGACTACTCAAATGAGACATAAAGAAAGTTAAACAAATTCGATTCCAATCCTTGTCATAAAAAATAGATTTACCTCTTCGGATAAGCGAGAAACTTGAGCAACTTACGACTTTGTAACACAATTTTCGATCAAACTAACTTTTCACAGTAACCGAACTGTGAAAATAACACACTGGAAGACATTGCACTTTAACAGATCCTTACTTCATAACATTTCATGTAAAAATAATACTCCTAACTTCTCGAGCAAAATTTGTAAAATATTGTAATTTTTGACAAAATAATTGCCCTAGATTGTTGGTGTGCTATTTATGACAATCAATTTCAATAGTGCGAAAAATGGTGTCTGGAGAACGAAAATAATTTGGCAAACTGTTACATCGCTCATCCACGAGAGAATATTGATGAGTTTCATAATCACTTTATCTCGATGTACACACAGATGAGACGAAAAAAAATAGCAAATTGCCCTAGTGTTGAATATCAAACATATTGTGCAATATGTAACGTAAATGAATTTCGTCAGAGTATGTGTCCCTAAAGGCCATTTTGTGTGCCAAACCCGCACAGACTTGTGACAACGAACATTTCATACCTACACCGCAATTTAATTAACTGTTAACTAAATTTGACCCTTGATGGCCGTATTTTTAAAAACAATTTTAGCCGATAGTAGTTTAAAATAACGAATTTTTAATTTCTCTAGATTCCCATAAAAAATTAAATCCGTAAGTATCGTCATTATTTTTCGCAATTTCTGGTAGATAACAGCCTTAAAATTGTTTCAGCTGCGTTTGAGGCACCATTAATTATCGAAGTAATCATTTTGTTGTTCCTTCCCCAAAACGTAACTCTACAGTTTCAGATTCTCTCTAATGTGGGGGTAGCTTCCGAAAGTTCCTTAGTATAAAGCAAACTTTATAGTTCGCCTGTTTAATGCATGCATTACAAAAGTTTGTTGAAATTAGAAATCCCGTTTGATATTTCCGGAATATAATTAATTAAATACACTTTCCTTGTATACGAGTAATTTATATATACACTTTCTGTTATAACCGTTATCATGAATGCTTCTTCTCCCTACACTTCCAATTTGTTCTAAGGACTCGCACAAACAATCGCTTCAGAGCAAAGATCCCATAATTTATTCTCACAAAATGATTAAACTTTTTACCCTCAGCAGAAACCACTACTTTTTAATTAAATCTGAAGTTAGCGCGAAAAGTTTCAAGAGGTTCTTTTCAAGAAAGCTAAATTTTTGTTAAACGTTCTTGCAATAAATATGACTGAAATTAATTTTTAACGATTACTCGAATTAAAGAGTATTTTAATTAAAATTTAGAATTTAATGAAAAAGTGCGTCAAAATGTTTTTCGCTTTTCTTACAACATATTTATAAACTGTGAAAGTTATATTCCGAAAATAAATCTATTCTTCCTCGTGTTAACATATTCCAGATGCACAAATAACGTATTGACTTGTTGAATAGCACAGTAATGAATCCAAATAACCTAATTATATTAAGGGTTCTAACTAACTTAGCCACGTCATCACGTCATTCAACATTTTTACCTAATGAATAGGAGGTTTTACAACCCCTACTATTAGACATTTATCATTTATCTATCACCATGTCAACGTGAACAATTGAATATTTAGAAGTAGAAACCCTAAGGAACGTGATTTTCTAATATCGATAAAGACTTATTATCCGTATTTTGCAAGTTACTTGTATATATAATCACACAAAATCAAACTATTTGTTCTACAAGTAAGAAATCTTGAACGCTCCTGTCAAAGAATTTACTTTGGCTCGATAGCGACTAGGAATTCTTGTTTTTTTTTAGTCCGAAATATAATGCTACGGTTTGCTGAATTTTTTTTATCAACCATGTAAATAAATTGAATAGATCATTTAAAATCACTATATATAATGTAGGTACATGAAATCAAAATTTTGCTTAATGACCCTGTATAAAACCCCACTTCGGTGTCAATAATTTTACACCGAACAGAAGTATTTTTCGTCGTAGAATATTGATATTTCACAATGGACGTAGATCAAATACCTAATAACGTTGAAGTCGCTCACTACGAGTTCAATTTTTCGTTTTACTATGTTGGTCATTTCTCTACATTTCTAGCAATTTTACGAAAAGTCATTTCTCTGTTAGTTATACTTATCGTTGTCCTATTAATGCTTCAAAATACAATGAAATCTTAATAAATACCACACAAAAATATAGATAGTCAATAGTGAATAACAGATATTTAAATACTTAGTAAAAGAATTTATTTTGTTTTGCTTACGGAAATATATTATGTGGAAAATAATGCGAGGGTACTTATTTACGACATTGTAAACATTGTTTATAAAATTTTCACACAGTCCTTGATGTAACTTATTTCAACTTTTTATCTGCATAAAAGTGGAAAATAATAGAACATGATACACCATGGTTAAAAAGACTATAATTATGTCCTAAACGCCAATGGGTTTCACCTGCATAATGGTATTATACACCAGTGTATTAGGTATTAACTTAGGGCAATAATAACTTCATTATTGACCCAGGTGGTAAAAAATCAAGGTCTCAAACGGGGTCTATAACATCATCTAATCCGAAAAAATGAAAAAAAAATCCGTGTAATGTTGGTAACTATATTTAACATTCTAGAGCTGTTTCGTGAGTAAGATAGCACTAACATCATACGAAGCAGATAGATTGAGAGAGACGAAACTACCAACACAGTTGTGCAGAATGAGTGACAAAAGTGAGTGTGAAAAATTTTGGAGACAATATTTTGAACTTTTTTTGTCAGATCTACCTAATAACTATAGATACTATAAATATTTGGTTATCAATTACAATTATTATTAATAGTGAAGAGAATAACTAAGCGCTACGTAACAAACTAAAAAAGAAACAAACTCGAAAGGCAAGTTGCGATAATTTCTCCAGGTTTTGTGGATTCTCTAGAGCCTCTGAATTTTTTACACGTTTCAAATTTGTTTTAGTTTAGAATTTTTAGTCTTGTTAAATTTTGGTGATTACTTGGATTGTTTAGATTTTTTATATCTTTATATACTTAGTATTCAATGGTAGTACAAATTTCTAGACATTTAGATTCTTTGTTATTCTTGAACTGTTTGATCTTTGGTTTCTCTGGATTTTTTGGATCCGTTATTGCCTTTATTCTTATCAAATTCTTATGCTTTATTGATTAACTTAAATCTTCAAATTTCTCACATGTTTTGGATGTTTTGAGTCTTTTTATTCTTTGTATTCATTAGATTTAGTAGATTTTTTAGATCCTCTAAAATTTTATATTTTATAGATTCTTTGAACATTTGAAATATACTCTTGTTTCGAATTTCTTTTATAGCTTATATTTTTTAAATTCCTATTATATTCTACATTTGCCAGATATTTTGTACGCGGGACCTATACTTATTTTCAAGGTTAATTATTTTTAGCGTTGCTCTTTAAACCTTTATTTACGATATACAAATATAAAAAATTAGTAAATTAGTGTTGTAAATTTTTGATCAAAATGTAACTGAATCGGCTTACAAACAAAAAATGAAGTAAACGTATCCAAAGTTAATGAGTATCCACTAATATTAATAATTTAAGGAAATTTATTTATTATTATTTATTTGAATCACATATTTTGTTTGTAGTAAAATAAATAATAAATAAAATAATTGATTAAAAGCTTTAATAAATTTACCACCACATATACGCGTTCGGCGCAGCTTGTAAAGAATATAACAGAATGTGCGTTTGATTCCTTTTTACGATTTGAGAACAAGAAATCACTATTTGGCGGTAAACGATCACAAGATTTAGACAGACCATATTTGTATTCAGTTGGTGCGTAAGGGGTAAGACACATCCCTTTGATTCATCAACATCCATTGTAGACCAAATTGAATACAAACTGGAAATTCTCAACTCAATGCAACAAGAGATCGTAATTATTGACTCGTAATGGAATTCTCTTATCTTAGCACCCGTGGTTGATTAAACTGTACCTATTAAAATCTATTAAAGATACTTTTATTCCGTAATATTATTGAAATGGTAATATAAGAGCAATTTAAGCAAGCTTATCAAAAATGAAATAAGTGGGTATATTTACAAAGTCGGAAAAGTTTGGTGGTAATTATGCCAGCGAATTCAACGAGAATAACTAAAGAGCTTGTCTTAGATTCTTTGCAGAAGTTAAAAAACTGCAAATCCTGGAGAAAACTGAAGTCTAGTCAGTCATTAGTGTTTTTCATTGCGTCAACAAAATGAAACCTAAATTAAAATTCCGTGACTCTTTAAACATATAAAAGTATAAAGATCAATAATGAATTTTCTGAAAGTTTAGAGGCAATTTTCATATTCTTAAGCGGGCATATTCTCAAGTACAACATTTCGTTAATCGTATTTATGATTCGTTAGAGGATAATTTGCTGTAAATCAGATTTGCAAATTGATGCAACGTAAAAAGTAAATTTCTTGATTTGATTGTAATTACTCTACAAACGAAGGCTTGGAAAAAACCTTAATTGAAAAAGTAATTAATTATTTTGGAAGGCATTTCCGCGTAATTAATTTTAGATGGTTTCTGTCGTTATATCGTCGCTTTTTGTTATGAAGTTATAAATGAAGTTATGAAATTAACGTTGATATTATTTATATTAGAGTTTTATATTTCTGGTTGGAAAACTGACATGAAATTTTATGTCTGTGCCAGTTACAAAAGTTTTTAAGTTCTTGTTTGTAATAAACAATAAATCTGTCTGAACCACGTTTTGGGTTGAATCTGAGCAGTATAAATGTTGTGGTTGATCAATAAACACACCGGAAACATTAAATATAATTTTTTTATCAGAGCATCAGAGTGGAATATTTACAAAAAAAAATAATTACACTGTTTTACGCCTCAGTAAACTTGTGGTCGTACAGTGTTGGATTGCATAAATAAAGAACTGTGTATA
This sequence comes from Cynaeus angustus, assembly GCA_030157275.1. Taxonomy (NCBI): domain Eukaryota; kingdom Metazoa; phylum Arthropoda; class Insecta; order Coleoptera; family Tenebrionidae; genus Cynaeus; species Cynaeus angustus. Next base: position 21,200,362 of record CM058058.1, read on the forward strand.
TACTTCGGTTAGCTTTACATATAAATTATTTAAACAGTGTTTACATTTTGAGTGATTAGTTTGGTTTTCGAAACAGGAAGCGACAAAAAAACTTAATAAATATAACTGGTAACTATTTTAGTATACTTTTAACGTTATAAAATATAATTTTGAATAATTTAAAACTTTGTAAATAAAACAAAATAGATCACAACATAAAAATAAATAAGAGCAATTAAAAATTTAAAATATAAAATAATACCAGCATTTAAAATTTTGAATTTAAGAGCAGAAATTTGAGTTCTGTAAATAGACCTTAAAATTTTCTGAAAATATGAAAGATTTGGGAATTCTAGAACTACCTTTGGAAAGATCAGGATCAATACTATGAGAATTCAGAAGTTTATATTTTGAGACCACATAGTTTTAAAAGAGTCAGATTCAAAATCTGTAGAATTATATCTCGTGCAAAATTTAGCATTGTTAGAACTTGTTATTTCCAGAACGTTAGCATTTAATAACACAAAATCTAAACCTATGAACTGTGAATAGAATTTACAAATTATAGGAAATATAAAATTTGAAGCGTCAAGGATCTGTGATTCCCATATATTAAAATATAAACCTGGAGTTTTTAAAACCATTGAAATTAAAAATATGGATTAACAGCATCTAAAAATATGATTTAGAAACAGGATTTAAGAAGTTTAGCATCATAAAATAGAATTTAAAAATCTAGGGTAAGGGTTTCTTACTGTCCGCTATGAGAATTAAAAAATTCAGATTTTGGACCAAAAAATTTAGAACTACGAAATTTAAAAGTTTAGAATATGAAGTACTAGATAAAAATGTATAATTTAGAAGTATCTTGCATTTGGGGGTATTAAAAATTGTCCTTTGCTGAAATGAGAAACTAAAGTCTGAGAATTTAAGAGCACTAAAAATATCAAATTTTAAGTAAGTGCAGCAATTAGGTGTAGATGTTCAAAATTAGAATTTGAAAGACAATTTGGTGTTTCTCTATCTGACTATGGACTTATTGATAAAGACAATTGCTTGCTAGGTGATAGTCCTGATGGAATAATAGACCATAAACACATTTTAGAATTTAAGTGTCCTTGGTAAACAAGAGATATAAGTCTACAACAAGTAATTAAAGAAAAAAAAACATTGTCAAGTTTTGAAAGAGACATATTCAGTTAAGAAAACTGCAGAGACAATTAACTATAACAATTAACAATAAAGCATTGTAAATTTATGTTGTAGATTCTTATCGAATTTTATGTAGAAAACGTAAAGAACTTTAATTTTTTTACCCTAGTTACTTATTTGTCTACAATTTTTTATCAAAAATGACCCATATTTTGGCAAGCAAAGTTGCCAAAATTGAACTACTTCATTAAAAAAAAATAGCGCGTTTACAGTATTTTTTTCCTTTTTTGTACGAAATCTTAAATATTTCAATCGTAGTACATGTCCCTCTGTCTAAAAGAATCGTAAGAAAATCCACACATATGCATCACAAATTGTTATCTGCATGTGCAGCCCAAGAGGTGCTATCAGGTCGGAGATGTCTTTCGACCAATAGCAATTTTCGAGATATTTTTATTACCCTCTTTTTCTTACACAGGAATTAAAATATTGTTTATTCACTATTACATATAGGTCTGCCGAATTTCAGCACACCGCCTATTCAAAAACTAGAGTCCGACTGCAAAAGACCCCGTAAGGACACTGAGACGCATCAAAACTCTATAATTTGTTTCTTTAGTACGTAAAGAAGTCGATTCCATTTTAAATATTTTTGTGTTATTAATTATTGACTGGGTATATACATTTTGTTATGATTTTTACAAAAGTTTTTGCTCTGGCAAATTTGAAAACTGGGTCTAGAACTGTACAATTTTGGCACTAACCTGTTATACACACAATTTTACTCATTCGGCCATTCAAGGTTTAAAGCTTTGCTTACGTTTCCCTACGTTCATTTTCTATTCTATAGCGTCTTATTAGTGCTGAAACGACAATGGCTTTAGAAATGTGAACCGATAAAGAGAAGATTGTTCAGCGGGTGTTATGTCCGGTGTACACATTCTTAAGTGAGACCTCAAGTACTTTATGGGGGTCTTTTAACACCCTTTGATATAAGGACAATACTCTGTTTTGCACCTCCTGTGCCAGTGTCAAGATAACAAAAAGAGATTTTTGGAGATTATAACTTACAATGTGCGTACTTGCGGCTTGTATTAAGATCAAGTGTGCGGGTGTGTTAGAAGCGTTTAATAATTCACTTCTTAATACACTTACTACTTTAAGCCTTTCAGAATATGGACAATGTAAAATACTCAGTTAAGTGCATGGCTATACTCTTTAAAAGTATGTTTTAGATTCACACACACCTGCTTGGAAACGAACAAATGGATGTTTTATGCTAATGAAGATGTGTCCTATTCGGAAAAAAGTCGTATAAATTACAACATGACTAAATTAAGTCGTGTACCTATAACTTAGGCACCATCGGCCGCTTTACTACCACGTTTCATGCCGGCCAGGTTATTATGCAAGCGGCTTATTAATTTATGAATTACGACTTTAGCCATACCGACACAAAACAACGAAAGGAACTCCTGAAACGTCACTGTTAAAAAAAGTTGTTCTGGCTCTGCGTACATCATTTCTTTCTTGACATTTATTAGGATTACTTATTTAAATAACACTTGCAATATAGCAGAATTTATGACTAAACCAATTTAAAAGTCTTCTTTACGACAAACATTTATTGACATTACGACAATACTAATTAAAATATTTGAAGGTGCTAAAATAAATTATACCAATGAAACTTTATAATGTAACTGAAGAACACAAACCAATAAACAATAATAATTCTATAACTTTTGGCTATAAACTAACACTGAATAGCATTACGTTGTGGTATAATAAATTTTTCCACAATAATGCATTTTGTCATGTTCCAAGAAAGCTCAGTCATCTTTCAAATAACCACAAACCAGTTTCATACTTATTGAAACTTGTCAATGTGGTTGCATTCAAAGCATGAATGAACTTCCCACCATCCGCCTGTATGACACGACAATACCGCAAAGTTCGAAAAGAGATGCATTAGTGAAATCTCAGAAAGCGTGACAGTTTCCGATGCAAATGTCTGTGTGGATTACACGAACCGGAAATGGTGAAAAGCTCAGTGCAATATTGATCAATCTTGGGTATTATAGGTAGTTTTGTAAAGTACATAGTAATTAGGAAACAAATCATCATCTACATAATTATGTTAAGTTTATTATCAAGAAAAGAATCAATGCATTTATTTGGTAAATTATTTTTTTTTATTGCTGACTATGTTCTAACTGAGTGAAAATTGGTAAATAAACGTAATTAAAAGAAAAATATTTATCTATAAACTGTTACGTTTTCCTTTGTTTTTAGATATAGATTCAAAAACGTTTCAGATTCGTTAGCTGTTATGGTAAGTAACTAGATAAGTGAAATCTTATCTGTTCTTGTAGTTAAAGTGTTACTTCAAAATCATCGGAGAGAAGTACCAAGTCATTACATAGATATCAAGTAACATGAGCTAAAGCGTTAGGAAATGCTACATTTATTACGAAATCAAAAACAGTAAAATTCGTGTGACCTAGCACCTAAAATTAAACGAAGATATCGCAGATTAAAGTAGAAGACAATTTGTAAGAAAAGAAAATGTTTAAAGCTAAATGACAAAGATTTCAAAAAAATATAAAAAAATACTTTGTGACACTAGCAATAAAATAACTTTGTTACATTTCCCATTACGATAAGAATATTTTCAGCGTTCTAACCCTTATTATTGTTGAAACATTAATTGTTTTATTTACCAATTTTTTTAAGATAGAAAGTTTTATTAGTAACCTATTTAGAGCTTTATTTGACTTGTCTTAAGTCTTATAAACGTAAAATTTTGAGTTGCACGAAGTTGTTCTTTTTCCCAGACAATTGCACTTTAAATATATCTTAAAGGTGTCATTTTTGTGCAAGTTTAGCAATCCTAAAGAAGCAGTAAAACAGTCATTAGATAGTTAGGATAATTAGGGGGCTCCCCAGGATCTTAAGAGTGGCTATAAAGACCACTGATCTCCTTGAGACTGATTTTATACTAGACTGAATTTATAACAGTTTACTTCTTTGATGACTGAATATCGCTGCTTAAGATTAAAAAGGTGTAAACAAATAATAAAAGACAAATTAAGACAAGGTGATAGTTATAGCTGACCGTGCTATTTGAGGGTCAAATCCTGTAGAAGGCTAAAATATGTACTCTACACTATTGAAGTTCTAGCAGTTCAGCGCGTTTAGCAACTAGAATAGTGTGCTAAAATATTATCCTAGTGCCTTATCAAAATAACGCTATTAATATCTGGCTTAAATTAGTTTTTTTGTAAGAATTGGTGTCCCGATTTACCTGTGTGGCCTTCAAAATTTGCTGATTTAAACTTCGTGTAGGATATAGCTAGCAAAAAGCTGACTCAGTTTGATTATCCTTCATAAACTTTGGGCTACTTCCAACAAAAAATTGAAGTTGCTTGAATCTAGATGACACGAGAATAAATAAATCACCATGACTTTCTAAATAATCAGACTTTTTAAAACTCATCGCTTAAATATTTCAATTTTCCAATTATTTATTTTCCTTGGTACTGAAAGAGTACCTCAGAGTAGTTTACTGGAAGTTAATTGTCCACCGGAAATTTCTCTCGAAGTCTAACAGGAGCCAAACTTTGAAAGTTTTTCTTTCGACCACTATAAGGAAACATGTTTAAACTGTAATAGCAGGTACCGCCATGAAGTTTTTTTTTCATTTTACTTCTTTATTTTAGAATTTATATAATTGCTAGCCACCCATAAAATGTTGGGACTGTTAATTTTTTTAGACGGCACTGTTGGTACAACCTAGTTTAGTAAAATTTTTTGTCTACGAAAATTTAAGTAATGTCTGACTCATTTTCGTTGGTCGTTAGACTCTTTACCACAATTATACTTCCTCTATAAAGCAGAAAATTTAAAGAAACTCTCGGGTTTTATTTTCCCTCTCTTTACCTAAGAATGTATGTGTATTTAATTTTCCTTAACTAAAATGAAATTTGAAACCTACGTAGTTAATTAGTCCTCCTGCCTTAAATGACGCAAACACGAATAGACGAAACACTGTCAACGAAATAATGGGGTTGAAAGTGATCCCAGCATTTAGATTTCTTCAGTCGAGCTTACAGCTTTAATGGATCCAAACGTTCCGGTCGGGTCCCCGCTGTTTTACACTGACTTCCTCATTACAAATAATTCTTGTGCACGAGAATGAACAATTATTTCCAGTTTTATTCGCGTTGGCGGCGGTCGTAGCCACACGAAGGCGCGATAACCCGTGGTCAGACCCACGCACCCACACGGAGATGATTCCTTCCTTATAACAGCTTCAACGGTTCTATTAATTATACATTAGATAAATACCTCTGTTGTAAACGGGACCGTTATGTGGTGTTTATTGTCACAGCTATTGTTCTTTATTTACCGCTGTTGCCAGTGATGAATGGATCTCTACAAATTATTCCATTACTTTCAGATTATCGTTTTATCAGCAGTGAATCCCTATAATATTTCACTTGGATGGCTGTGAAAAGTGGACCTGGATTTATCTAGTTCATTGAATTTGCTTAAGTTAAACCAATTAAAACTTAAATGTTTAATCGACCCATTAACAGCTTGTTAGCTTAACGTTTGGGTAACTAAGTTGTCTAGAAAAATACTGATGTTCTACAATGCTAATAATCACTAATAAACTCACACAATGCAGAAGTGCCTTTATCATTACACAATTTTTTAAAAATTTTTTGATTCATTTCTCAAGTTATTTCTCAGACTCTTCTAGGCAAATTTTCAAAAAAGTTTGCCTGCCAAGTTTTAATGTTTTTTCTACATTTTTACAAAATAAGACTTAATGAAATTATTCCCGACTTACGACAAAGTCTCGACCTATAAAGGCAACGTTATTTCTTAATTAAAAATTTAACGATAGGCCACTGATTAGATTTGAGTAGAAAATGGTTTGAAACGAATTTGATAAGACCTCAAGTTGGTAAATTTTCTTCACTGATAAACTTTGCATGATTTTGATCACTCTTTTCCTCTCTCGTCGTCTTTCAGCATTGACTTCAATAATTGTATTTCGGGCCAAATTGTCGTTTTATTGGAACAAATTGAACAATCTGGAAACTTTAAAATTAAATGACGCATAACTTTTAGAGATGCTTAAGTTGTCAAATGCCCTTAGGCTTAAGAGTTTTATCGTTCGCAGAACTCAATTTCCTCTTTTTTCGCTGTCTATAAATAAATTTCGCATATTGCGGTGGGTGCAGTGATCCGAAAACATTCGTAATCCAAGATGTTAAGTGCATCTGACAACTTCAGTCAAGTTTCCAAGGGTAAGATCAACACATTAGCGGGCCTCCTGAATGTTTATATTGGATTTGATGTAACCTGTCATCCTGTCATGTAACCAACAAACGCACTCCTTATCGTATCTAACGACATTTAGATTGTCACTTGTCATGCGCCAGCTGCTATAAATGCTACCAGGCTCGTTAAAGACATTTTTTTTACTGAAGTACAATCAAAATGAATTAGGATTATCAGATTGAGGAAGCATCAACTATTCTTAGATAACACTAAAAAGAAATGCATGCCAAGAAAGTGTCTCAGGCAGGACCACGATTTCGGTTAGATTAAAATCATTCATTACGTTACGTATAGATTGAATTCGGTTTTCTTATCATCAATATTAAAATTTCACAGGTGTCACCCTCACGACGACAGGGCAATCAGTCTTTGGAGCCGCGCCAACGCCTTCGTTTTAATAAGGACTTCTTTTTTAAACATTCGTGCAAGTATAAGATCGTACCCAAACAAGTTTAAAATTTAAATTCTGAAAAGTAGAATAAAGCGGCGTTTTAGGTGAAACTAAAAGAAGTTTGAGGTACAAAAAAAATTATTTCTTTTCTAAAAAAATCAGTACTATATTATTAAATATAACTAAGACGTAAAAGAACAGGTTTTTGATTAAGTAACACGAATCGAATGAAAATATAAGTGTTTTTCATATTTTTTAATATAAATATACTCTTGCATATATCTCGTATATTGATGTATAGATTTTTCGTTATGATACTTTATTAAGAAGGTTGAGATTTCACCTACCTAAAGCATCAAAAACACGCATCCATCTCTTGCCTGGTAGAAGCTTGTGACGGGAGGTATAGAATACCTTTTAAGATAAAACGCATTCTTTAAATGATTAAAGGATCTGAAGAATTTGAAATAAACAAAAATGATATGAAATTTAATGAAAAAAGCACAAAAAAATAAAAAAAAAAATAAAAAAAGAAAATATCCAAGAGATACTAGCAAACAAATATTGCAAAAATTCAAAGCATCAAAAGAAAAGTAAGGATTAATAATAATAAAAAAAACAAAAATCTAAAAAATACAAAGAATGCGATTAATACTTCAAAAAAAAAAACGGATTATTTTGACAAACCAGCAAAGTTCACAAATACGCAAAGAATTTAACAGAATTAAAAAAAAACAAACTGATACATCTTGATAAAGTAAAAGATAAAAGGAGATTTTAGAGTGTAGAAACCCCGGGCAATGAAAAAAATAAATAAATAGAATTCATAGAATTAGTGCAGATTAATAGAAAGAGCAAAAATAGATTAGATTTCTAAAAATTGTAAAATGACAATAGAAAATCTATAACCAAAAAAATGAAGGTTAAAAGTAAATTATAAGATACTAAACCAAAGAACAGAAACTGAATAACAATAGCTCTGAGAAAGTAAATCATCAAAGGAAAGCAAAGTCGTAATTAAATAAATAAAAATGGACTAAACATCAACACCAGAGGAAATTACAGTAAAACATGTAAAACAAAACATAAAACATGAAAATTAGAATGTTTAAAAATAACAAAAACGATAAGACAAGGATCTAACAAACAAAAGAACCATTCACAAAGAAGAGTAATAATAATAATTAAGCATATCTATTAATTAATATCAATATAGTCTTAGCGCAATTGTTTTCTATTTATTTACATGAACTTAGTAGTTTTTTCACGTTGTTTATGTTTCGATGTCAAAATGTCAGCCCATAGGCATGTATCGATTTCTTCGCAGGTTTTTTAATTGTTACTTTAGATTTAGAGGTTAAAACAAGGTCAAGTTTTTGCAGTTGATATATTCAGTTAAAATTTTTGTAATGTTTTTGTATCCTGTCCAGAGAGTTCAAAGTTTTTTATCAGTGTCTTACGAAGCTGCTTTTACTTACGTTGCCAAAATATGTCATTTTGTGTTCGTCGTTTTCGTATTTTATTTTGCAAATAATGTACCATCAACATTGTTCAACTGATAATCTCTCATATTTTTGATAAGACTTTAGCTCTTTTAATACAACTTTTTCTTCATGCGGATCTAATTTTGTCTAATCTAAAATCATCCTGTTTACATATTTCAGTTGCTTTACATTTGGTAGTGACGGAAACAGGATATTATTATAATTATTACTATAAATAGAAAATGAGGTTTCTTCCTTTCACACTGATGCAATAAAACAATATAAAAAATTCTCCTGTACCATAAACCAGTGGACGAAATTAATATAGAAAAAAAAAAAGAAAAAAAACTGCAGTTGTGAAGGTGAAGTGCACTATTTATAAATAGTTCTACAATTAAGTTTCATAGATTGAATGACATATTAAATTGGCTTTTTACAGGGGATACACTATAGCAACATTTGTTTGTAACATAAGTGGTTTTGCGCCATTGCTTCTGAATGATAAAGTGACATAACGAATTTAAATTTTAACATACATGGTGCAATTGCTAGAATATAATTTTCATAAAATACAATTTGTTTGTGACATTATAAAAGATTTGTTTTTGTTGCTAATAAATTAAAAAAAAGACACCAAAAAATTTGCTAGAAAATTGCTGATGCGCGTTGCTGCAACAAAGCTCTCATCATCACAGCGATGATTAAACTAAAAATAATAATGATTAAAGTACCCCATATACTAAATTTATTGACGCTTTTATTTTTTGGAGGTGTTTTTAGGGGGGAGAAAAGGGAGGAGGAAATCATCTTTGTTTTTCCTTATTTCTAACCTCTTGAAAATGTCTAGAAATCTTCAATTATTTACACTTTTTCTTTTCGTCTTTTTCACAAAATGTTGGGTAACACTGGAATTTTCAAATCTACCAAATTTGATATAAGCTAAATGTTTTTTGATCTGGTCAAACCTGCTCTTTTTGTTTCCCCAACATATTTTTGATTACAATCTTTACATTTCATAAATGTCCAACTTTTCATTTGCTTCTACTTTATCTTCCAATCACCCAGAAAAATTTGGAGGCTTGGTCCTGAAGTGAAAGTTACTTTAAGATCAATGCCTTGGAAAATTCTTTCCAGTCCCTTAGTGACTGAACATGCATGAGGGATCGTGACAAACGAAATTTTCTCGGATGTTTTTTGAAAAGTACAACATTTATTGACCAATTTTTAAGTCTAAATTTTCTAACTGTCTCATTAACTCTGTTACACATCGATCATTTCAATTCATTGTTAAATCTGACCTTATTTAAGGGGAAATTTAAGGGCCTGTAAACTAAAAAGTTAAGACTCGCCATCTTAGGTTGAGGACAAGGATGAGAGTCTGAGGTAATGTAGCGAAGCGTACTTCTTTACGATATATATAAAACTTCATCAATGCTCGACTTGTTGGAGTCAAAAATGCAAAAATTTCGTCCCCTTACCAAATCCAAGTTCCTTTCCAAAATAGCTAAGCTGTAAAAGGTAAATATAAATTTCTCATTGCCGCACTTTCATGTCTAAAAAGAAATATTCGGCAAACTATAAATTTTGTTAATAAATTCAGGTAAATTTTTGACTCTTCCTTCGATAGATTGCCATCTCAAAAAGAAAAACTTTTCTCTTCACAAGAAACTTCATCAACTCACTTCATAAACGTGTAAACCAAAAAAATGTCATAAACATTGTTGAAAATTATTCTTCGCAAATATTTAATGGTGAGAAATAATTTACTCAATAAAAGTAAATAAAAAACATTAAAAGTGTCAACAATTTTAGTATATAAGGTAGTTAAATAATTATTAATTTTAGTTTAATCATCGCTCTGGTAGCTTTGCTGCCAAAACGCGCGTTGGCAATTTTTGGACTGTACATTTTTGTAAAGTGTTGTGAATACCAACTAAGAAACAAGGAAATACATTACTTATTTGTAAAAATAAGAAGACCTTTAATGTAATAAGGTCTGCATACGCCTCAGTATCAACTCTATTTTATATTATTCACAATATTACCATTAATCTTAGTCGTAGTCGGTACAACATATATAAAATAGATAGTTATCACTGTTAAACAAAAGAATTCAAATTGAATAAGACCGAGCCATGCATGGCAGCTCCTATTAACTGTTTTTGTCAAGACAATCTCTTCTTATTATGCGGTAATCTAAATACAATAACGTTAATCGGTGATGTAGCAAACTAGTAACTGGTTAATAGTTTTTTCTATTAAAACTCGTCTATCATGATTTGAAATAAATATTTTCAGCACTGAAAGCGATGGTATAAAAGATAATATAATTTTTGCAAAACAAATATAATTCGTGGGTAATTTATCTAGTATAAAAATGTTTTATTGGGTACAGGGTAATCGTGCAAAAATGTAGGGTTGAGGAATTTATACTTTAGGTTCCTGGTAATAATTGAATGTTTTTTACTGTTATTGCAAAATTTAGATATGTATATGTAATTAAATTCTTCTAGTGGAATAAATCAAAAATTCATTTAGCACACACATTTCAATTAACTATTTTAAACCACTAAACTCGGTGCACACAATTGGATTTAAATAGTAATGACGTTAAATGAACACAATTCATACGTAATTGTCCTAACAAAAGTATTGCTGCAATAATAATACAATATCGAAATATAATTAAGTGTCTGATTAAAATACGTATAGCAATATGTTGAATTAAATAATAATAAAAAAACTCTCCATGATATTAAGATCTTTTGCAAAGAGAGATTTCACTTTAATAAATCTTTTTAACAAAAACTTATATTACAAAGGAAATCATTTTCATCGATAGTACAGTGGACATAATTCACGGTTTATTGGATGTTTCCTCAAAAGAATTGATGTTAGAGACAAAATTAATTAAAACTGTTGTTGACAGTAAGAAAACTGAATATAAAACATCAGATCCTTTTATTGGCTCTGATACTTTTAATATAACTTCACATTTAATAATATGCTTTTCTTTTAGAGCACAGAAACGTCGAAATTAAAAATAATGATCAAAAAAGAGATTCTCAAGCATTCATTAATTTATTATTGTTCTTCGTTCATTTAAATTTTGCTGCTAGTGCTTGAATATACTTTAAAAACAGATTAAAGCAAATTTGCTATTGCATGTTCGTTCCAGATAACCAAGTAAAAATCGTTGAAACAGACAATTATACCTAAATGTGTTTCCAATTATATGCCGTTTCGAATTAATTGGTTCCGGATTATGGTGCATTCTTATACAAATTTAAAAATAAAAATTTTCAACTTGAAACGAATATTCAGGAATTCGAAATTTCACGGGAACGTTTCGTTAAGTATATTGCTTATAGTTATCTTTTTAAGAGAGAACACGATGTACTAGATTGACCTTTAACATGATATTTTAATAAAGTAATAATTGTAATAAGACAAAATGTATCATAAGTCCATTCTCCGTTCTTAGAGATTTCCATCTTTAGTTAACGCTAATGCCTTTTTTAAATGAATGTTTGTTGTGAACACTTATTCTCCAAAAAAACAACTTAAAACAGATTTGGCACAAATTGAAAAAAATTAGTGGCCTTTGATCATCAAAATCGATAATAGGTATATATAAATTTTGAAAACAATTTTGACAAAGGAATCTAGAACAATTTAAGGAGTTTAAAAAATTAAACTAAACAATTCAAAAAATGTGACAGTGATACAAAAATTCTAAGAAGTATGAAAAATATAAGACAATTTGAAATAATCCAAAACGATCTAAAAAAAAATCGAGGAATTAAAAAAAAATGTCAATAATTTCTAAAATTTGAGCAAACGAAATATATGTATATCATACATTGTATAATAATAAAGGGTCTAAAAAATTAAAAAAACGAAATAATCCTAAAAAAAATATACGATATTTTTGGTTTAGTACATATTTGGTACAGTGGATTCAAAAAAAAAAATTCTTGAAGTAAGGTTTGCCAAATATAGTTATGTAACTGGACGCTATTTTTATTAGTCATAAAGCTATACAGTTATATGAATTATCGTCTCAATGCATTTCGCAAATTAACCATGCTTTTGTACCATCTTATGAAAAGTTGTTAGTTACGGTAAGTGTAAGACATGTTCTGCAGTTCTTGCGGTTTTATCCAATTTACCAAACGAAATATATTCATATTGTTATCCAGATGTCTACCTACAATGTGTCTTTGCATGCCTCATATCCTTCGTAATAACGTTTTATATAAATTAAGACGAAAACACGACGAGCCATAAAATTTCTTTGTGAATTGCCAGTGAGAGTCCCAGGCGTTCTCCTATTCCTGGTTTGGTATCTACTAAGCTTACAAATGACGGACAATGTGTACTATTAGCTACTACGTAATGATGTTTTGTGTTTTGTAATGGTAGGGCACTATGCTTTGACCGGTAGTCTCGCTCTCTGAAACTGGACCCTTGTCAGATGTCGTTGTATCGTTTATCATCTCGAATAACAACGAGCGAATCTCCGGCACCTCATTTGCACACAATACCAAGAGATATCTCTAATTAGAGGTTACAGTTAACATTTAATGATCTGCTTTGGTCTCATCTTTGAAATTTATTTTGTAAACTGGTTTGCAGTTAGCCGATGCGATAGTATGATCAATGAAATATCGATTCCTCTGATTTAGTCTAATTATAAAGAAATAATGAAAAATTTTATTTAGAGTGATGTATAAATAGTTGATTAATTTCTTGTTCTCATTCATTTCGTAAACTTCCACTTGCTAAAGCAATACTGTGCTAACACGAGTTCTTATTTTTCATAATTATTAAAGTTTTTTTTCGTGTCTGGAGTATCTAGTACAAGGATATAAAAACTAAAGTTAACTAATTGAATATTTATCGTGTCAATCGAAATAAAAAATTCATTTCCACATATTCAGTTTGATTTAGTGTCTACAGCTTTTTACTGTAACTGAAGTGGAAGCCAAATGTTTTCAAAACACATCACTTTAAAATTGTTGATATTGCATTGTCATTTAATGTTTTAAAGCTTTTCGTGGTTGTTTTGCCATGTCCATTATAATGTGCTATACAATAAAAAAATCAAAATCGAAGACAACAAAAACAAGAATATAATCTTGTCAGAAACACTTTGAAACATTTCCAAGAGCATGTCGATCACCGACTTCGATATCATCTCAGTTTGAATAAATAATATATTGACTTGTAAGAAACGTAGACAAGCCCTGAATACACATAAATTTTGAATTACAGCGTAACACATTGTCAAAAAGAAATAATCAGGCGAGTTTCATACTACCCAAATCGTATCGTTCCGGATATTATCAAGAATTTTCTCAAGAGCCTCAAAACTGTGTATCATATAATCCACGGTAATCAACGTATTCAATAAAGTGGAGTGCCTTATTAAAATTGTTAATTAAATTTTTTCATCGTCCTAAAAAATGAAATAATTAACTTGTAAAATTGTAGGCAGGTAATAAAATAAGTGACCCAATCTAATTGTGCTATAATTAGATCTCCCGTCGTAATATCAGATTACATAATTATTTATTAAGATAAAATTTATGTCGAGGATAATGAAATGCTTTTGTAGCTACCGAAAACTCATCATCGAAATTAGTGCATGCCTTCATGAATCAAGTCAGTCACTTGTCGTCTGCAGTTGGTGGCAATGAACAAAGTCGGCTCTAGGAATTCAAGCTGTTGTCTTTTACGATTGATTCGGCGATCGGTATCAGTCCATCTTTATAACCGTCAGGTTTAAGCATGTGCATACCTGTAACAAAGAAATATTAATTAATGATTTGTCGGAAGGGTATAAAGAGTCTGGTAAAAGACAGTCGAAATGTTGGTATTTAGAATCGACGTGGCGAATATATTTTTGCAGGTTTAATATGTAAGAGAAAAATTAAATTGACTGTTTTAATAGAATTTTAAATTTACGGATGTATCCAACTGTTGATTTGCAATTTCCATTTTTAGAATGCTCATTTTGTAAAATGGAGTATTCTAATGATGTTGCAGTCAGAGGTCTATTGAGATGAACATCACGTTGGTTGTCGATTTTACGATAGATAATAATTCAAACTCAATACCCGTTTTATGCTATATACCTCATTTAAAATAATTAACCCAAAATTAGGTATTGTTTCCACTTTTTACTTGGCTAAAAACGCATACATTTTTTGTATAACGATCCTTTCGTAAAACATTCGTTTCTAACTGATACAGCGTCCCTGTTCTTTTCCATCCTAAAAAAATAGGTGAGACTAGAAAAAAAATGTAAAATTTATTTCCATGTATTTGTTGTGCTTTGAAATCTCAAGCACCATATGTTCCTTGTTTGTCGATTTTTCGTAACCTCAATTTATATCCCATAATCCACATGACGAAGTTATCTCTCTTTTACTTTGATAAATAGCACCGAAATCAATTATGAACTCTTACGTTTGTTCTTCCCAGGAACTTCGTTAGAAAAACAACTTTTATCACAGCGTTTGAAAAATCGTCTCCATTTGTTTTCGTCGTATAATTTTTAATATTCCGTTGATGGTCTCTTATAAACTTCAATCTATTTCATTCCGACCCTCAAACATATTTTCCTATACCGTTTCACATCAATAATTCTAAGTAATCATATTTAACATGGGGTGTAGATTTATTGCTAACCACCGCACTGATTTATGAGAATCAGCTATAAATAAAATTCGATCATTTTTCTCCGGTCAAATTTCAGCTACACACTTATATGTGCGACACGTAGTTGAAATATGGCGTATGAAAAAAGAAGTAAGCTTCTGAAACAAAAGGGTTTGCGGTCACGTTCCATTGTCCATTAGCAGATTTGTTACTAAAAAGGATTTCCAACTTTATTCTATTTGATGTGCCTTCCGGCATGCCAATGCAGATACATTTTTTTAGAGAAACTTGGGAAAACTTACGATTCTAGAGAGAACGTCTGGAAGGATTCAATAGTGATTTTGCGACATGGTGCAAAAGGGATGCTGATAAAGAAAGTACATGTTCTTATTTGTATACTCTTTTAGTGTTAACACAGTTGAATGGTCGTACTTCCAATTTTAATTAAATTAAATTAAAGAAAAAATTAAACATTCAATTGAGAAGAAAAATTACATTCTGTACAGTATTTTATCTACATTAAAAAACCAGTCACGTCAAATTAAGGATGTCATTCGTCTAATATTGACAAGTAAAATTTACCCTGATTCACAATAACAAAAAAATATTGACAAATAAAATTTACTCTGATTCACAATATCAAAAAATTTATGTATCTATGCAAACTTTTGCAAGATAGCATACACTGCGACAATGTTTATTCTAGTTACGACATTCATCAATTACATACAATTTTAAATATTTCCACAGAAGTCAAATGTACCTATTATTCCTCATTATTAGTAAATCTTGCTGCATGCTTTTCCTCGGTGATGTAATCTGATTACTTCTTTTTGAAATACTGTTCCAAAAGATTTAAGTGAAACTTTTCAGCGCAAATACTTATTATTCTTTTCAAAACTGAATCTGCTGGGTCGAACAAAAAAGTCAGATTTAATGATATCGGTTATGTTATATGTATATACCGAGCGTTACCTAATTTCCTGCATCATACAATTTAGTACAACAAACAGAATTGTGAAAGAATAACATAAAAGTGGGGCAAACAAAAACACTAGGAATCCATGCAAAAACAACACAGCCGGTAGGTAAATAATGGGATTGTCTTAAACAAACTTTCGAATCTATTCTGCAGGTTGAAATAATGATTACTTGCCGAGGATTACAATCAGGCGTTGGGTTTAATTTTCGATATTGGAGACCAGACAATTTCAGACTACTTTAAAAAACTAAGTATTCGCACCAATTATATATATTTTTTTAATTTACTAAAAAAAATTTCCATTTTTTTGTGCAAATTTCCAACTTAGAAATTCCGTTTAATATCTTGTAATTTATTATACATCACGCATAGTGGTTGTAATAGTAAAAGTTGAGCATGCCAACTGTTGTTTATTGAGATAAATGTATTTTATTTGATTAACCATCGTCGCATGGAATATTAGATCTTTATCGAAATGGAATTTTCTCATTTACAACAATTTAAATCATTTATTATTAGGGTGGGTTACTGAACTGGTAATTGCAATTTTCCGCACGTTTAAATGTATGCAAATATGTCTATAATAAATACACATATGCAACGAATTATTATAAAACATGTTACAAATTTAAAAATAAATATGCAGCAAGAAAATTTTCAAATGGTTTAATGATTTTGGATATTTTTAATTTTGTTGTGTAGTATGCTTTGTATCCCTTTTAATGTTTTTTAATTTAATTTTTATATTTATTATATTTATCTTATATTTTATATTTATAATATTATATCTTTTAAAGTTTTAAAGTAGATTTTTTATATTTTTGATACATTTTAGGTGTTTTAAAATTTTTAATTTTTTTGTAGAGTTGTTAAATTTGAATTCTTGGGTTCTTTCGATTTTTGCATTAGTTTATATTTTTTAAACCTTTTAGACAGTCTAGATCCTGTTCTAGATTCTACCTTTCAACTTTTGTTTTAATTTCTGTGTTTTTTGTATTCTTTGTAATTCTTTGTATTTGTTATAATTCTTGAAATTTTGTAGTCATTTTACATTTTCTTTAAAAAAAATGTAGAAGAAATTCGTGAAGAGAATAAGACGAGTAAACATCACAGATTTTACACTAGTCATTCATAAAAAAACGGTTAAGTAAGTACGCTAAATGCTTTAAATTGAAGATAATTAGTAAATACTTATTTTTTTTAGAATGATGATTTTTAAAATTATTTATATATTTTAAATGTTTAGCATTAGTGAATACCTTGGATATTTGTGTTTCTTTAGTTTTACTAGATTTTATGTATGTATTTTAATTTTTTTAGATTCTTCAAATTTGTTTTCTACTTATTTGAATCGTTTTTTTTATTTTACCTGCTTTTAAGTGCTTGAGATTTTTAAAATCTGTTAGTCTTTTATTTCTCTAGATCTTCCCTAGACCAGCTGACCAACTGTCAAGGTAAAAAAAAAACTAGAAATATTTGAAATTTGATAAGCTTAAGATTTAGAAGAAAAGAGAATACGAAATTTTTAATGAGATTCTGGGAATTTAAGAACTAAAGAACCTGAAAATCGGAAAACGTAAAAAATCGAAGAACATACATATCTAATAATTTTTTAAATTTAAAAGCTCAAAAAATCTAAGAAAGTGGAAACTTCTGAAGTTTAAGAATCTTCCTTTTCTCTCTAGTCTGTTTCATTTCCTTTGTACGTTTTCGTCTGACTTCGTCTAATTTTACAATGTTCTCTAGACAAGTTTTTTACAGTCTGCCTATTTTTCTTTCTTGTGTGCTCTTGCTCTCAAGCTATTCTAAATATAGTGTCATCTTAGTTTTATCATTTAGTCTTTTTTTCAGATTTAATTTATGTAGGTTTTTCTGTCAAAAATTTCCTTGTTTACTGCTCAAATATTCAAGTAGTAAGTTCACTTTTTATTTAATATTCTATCCATAGCTACTATGAACATAAGTCGGCTCAGCCAGCCTTCTTGCTTTATCCCTTATTTCATTTAAAGAAAGATCTGATCTTTCTCCATTCATTTGTTCTCTGGCTGTGATTGTACTATTAATTAGATAATCAGATCGTATAAGCTTTTTGAACGTAATTAATTCTACTGAGCATTCCTTTAAGGCGTTTCTATCAGTATTGTAGAAAGTAGTTCTTAGATCTATGAAGGTAAGCACCTGTGATAATTTTTTTTTCTGTTAGGTTTCTAGGTATGAAAATATTGTATGGCTTTCTTTCTAAAGACTGCTTGTTCCTCGTATAGCTTATGTTGCGAGTTGTTAAGTTTTTATACAATTGTTCTTCTTTCTGTAAAGATCTTCTAGAACCGTTTCACTTCCTTCTGCTCGCCGCATGCTTTTATAGCTTTTATTTTTATTTTTGCGTTTGCCTCCTTTTTTCGTATCGTATCAGATTTTTCAATCTACATTTGATTTTGACATCCGTTATTCTTTTGCTCGTGATGTATATAGAATTTTCCAGAGAACTATTTTTTCTCTACCTTCAATTTGTTTGAAGTTTTTATGTGTAATATATTATTATTGTCCCTAATTTCAGTTTTCCTCTTAGCGATTTTATCCTTTCTACAAAACTTCTGATATTAATTTATATTGTTTGTTTAATTTAGTCACTAATTACATTTGTTGTATGGCTATTTCTTTCAATTTAACATCTCGCTTCCTCGGTTCATCATTCTGCTGCTCCTTTATTTGTATATACTTTTCTATATACTTTCTATATACTTTCTATAGCCATGAAAGTTTCTCTACGAAGTCTTCATTTTCTTTGTTTCATTGGCCCAAAAACTAAAAATTCAAAAATTACTTTATATTGTATCATTACTTTTATATTTAATTCCTCGCGGTCATCTTACGTATTTTGTGAAATTTATCTTCCCGACAAATTTTAAATGCTTTTTAATTTAGCAAATCGTCTGCAACACTGTCTTTCAATGCGGACGAGAGAGGAATAATAGCCCCTTTCCGAAGTACAGATTTACACTTTTCCCGTTGAAAAAACTTCTTGAATAAATTGGTTCGAATGATTAATTCTTCAGGAAGCAGAATGCTATAATTCTTTCTAATGTGTCGAACAACATGCCAGGAATTGGTAGTAAGTTTAAAAAAATGAAATCGCAGAACGCTCAAATGGATAAATTAATTATCACGTTAGTTAGATGCTCGACAGGCGTAGTTAATTATCAAGTTAGCAAACAAGGATAGGATTCAATGTAGAAAGTGCTACAATGTTGCCAGGAAAGTCAATATCGTTTATGCTTTCCACAATAAGACAACCCACCCCTCTTCCAGCGTCCTTGCAAAACTTTGTTTTGAAACACGAGAGATAACTTGAAGATCATTCTAGTATCTTGGTTCAAGTCTATGACAACCCCATATGCTGTTTGTTTATGATGGAGATTATATTTGATAATTTAAGTTTGAAACATGCTGTCGGAGTTTAATAAGCATTAAACAGTGAACGAGATGAGCTCGGAAAATTGTTTTAAAGTGCTTAAGTTTTAGCACACCCTCTTATAAACGAATGTTATAATCTTTAGCATCGAGTGTGGAGTGAATCGTAATAAAGGGCGCTCTATATATATTACTTTCACGCTTCACTTATGTACCTTCAATTAAATTCACCAGTAACTAACGTCTTACAGTTAAAACCACATTTGAGTTACAGTGTGCTTGTTCAAATCATAACAAAGTTGGTGGTTTATTTATGACAACAAAAAGCTACAGCGTTATGACTACATGAACCACATAATACAGTTTATTACCGACTTTGTAACTTTTGAGAGTCGATGCAACATTATGAACGTTTACAAACTTCTACTCTAAGTCTCAAAATTTAATCACTCTCTGCGTCTTGATTCATTTATTATACCACTCAGTTCGTGTTGCAGGCTATAATGGGTTCCGTTAGATTAGATTTTAGAAATTAACAAGTTTTCCTTATTTTATTATAACCATAAAAGGGCTCGGAATTAATATCACCTGTGCATAGAATTATAGTGTTAAACATTCAATATAACCTAACATTAAGATATCGAATGTAATTTAAACACTGCATCCTAAGACTATCGATAGGAAGAGTAGGTAATTATTTATTTATATGATTAACACCACTCGAATACATATTCGAGATATTCGAGAAACTCAAAATATTTTATATCTCTAGATAAGGTGTGAAAATTTGACACTTTGTGCAGCTGTTCATTTGAGCAACAGATATTCTGCTTGATAACGTAATAAAATATAATTGACTGAAGAGATAAACAGCCTAAATAAAGTAAATCTCCAAATTTTGCTCGACTCGAGAAAAAATAAAAGTTCAGCGGTGCCTGTAAGAGGAATAAATCAATAACAAATTCGAGGTGTGTTAAGAAATCGAATTTATGGAACTCATGATCAGAACATAATATTTAGAGAATGATAAATGATACACCAAATATTTATTGCGCTTGAAAACGGAAAAATAGTAAAAGAATCTTATTTTAGTCAGTGTGTAAGTTAAATAAACCGTTATTCCATTTTTTACAAGAATAAAATTCAGTTCAATCAGTTTAAGTGATTAAACTTTTTTAAGGTCTTCAGTTTGCTTTGATCGTCCTGATTTTGCTATGCTTTTGTTTATTTTAACTACTTTGTGCTATTAAATGCGGACTGCTATTCATGAAAATATCAGCATCGATCCCTCTGGCTTTTATTAAAATTAATTTTTTTTGGGTTCATATGTACACCGATATGAACAGGCGTTATTTTATTATAGCTTTATCAAACCAATACTCGCGTAAACTTTCCAATGTTTGTGCAATGCGATGCAGTCGTGGATATTAATTTTGATTCCAAAAATAAATGAACAGAAGCTACCAATAGATTATATATAAATCTTTTGTTTGAATTTTTTTATAATTTTTTTTATATTTTTTATAGCTCATAATTATAATTCGTGAAATTGTAGCTATTCTAAAAAACTTAAAATTCCAAATGTAAAAATTGGAAAAGAATTCTTGCCATGTTTTATAATTTTATACTTTAGAGGTAAAGTGGAAGGTTTTTAAAATTTTAAAATTAGAATATTATTAACTATGCATAATAATATGTGGTTTTATTAGGTCTTCTTCGAGTAAACTTCCAAAGTGCAGAAAGTGAACTTTAAGAACTCAAAAATTATTTTTTCGGCAAGAGCATGACTGAGGTTATTTTTCTCTAAGAGCATGACTGAGGTGTTATATTTTTCCAAAAATTGTATGTTTCATCTAAATATTTTCTTCTTAGTATTCGTAAGATTAGGAAATATATCGAAATGGTCAGTCATGTGATTATAATCACAGATGACAAAATATACAATCAAAGGTAATGTCAAAAAAACTAGTTTTTGTTTTTTTTTTTAGGAGAGAATTTGTCAAATTATTTAAGAATTATACAAAAAAAAGAAACTGTTTATCTACTAAAAGTATAAAAATTAAAAATCGTTGATAATAATAAAAAAAAATGCTCGAGAATATCCAGATTCGGAGCCGAATTATTTATAGTATACGCTTTACAAATCATCTAAATAAGCAGTTTCTTAAAAATTCTAAAAATTATTTATCTTAGAATGCCGGATAGAATTTTGAACATATTCTAAAAATTATATAATCAAAACATAAAACATACCTTCAAAGTTAAAATAATCGAGAAAAACTCCTAAAAATTTCTTGAATGTATATAATTTTGCAAAAATTAAAAAACTCAAAAACTTTTAAAATTGAAAAAAAAAACTCAAACTTTTTAAAGACTCAAAAATCATTAATATTCAAAATTTAACTATTATCAAAAGAATATTCTTAACATTATCACCTGAAAAGTGGTTTTATAAAGTCCCAAATGTTTATAAATGCAAAATAAAAGTACTAAAAATTTATTTATATCGTTTATAAAATTTATAAAATTGAAAGGAAAACTCGTTAACAAGCTCTAAACTGTAGCAGTTTAAATTCTTTAAAGACGCAAAACGTAAATATTTTTAAATTTAAAGCATGTATTAAAAAAAAAAACATCAAATAAAAATCCAGGCTCGAAAACTTTTTTCCTCTGGGGAAAATCTGTGAAAAAAATACGTTTTTTTGAATAACACCGGACAATACATCTTATGCTTTTTATATTGCTTAAAATTTGCTTTCATAAGCGTTTTTAGTTTATGACGTAAATTAAAGTAGCGCCATAGTCGATTTATGAATGATTTTGACATGTTCAAAAATCGCTCTAAAATATGAAGATAAAAAAACGGTATTAAAACAACGCCAGTCGATTAATAAAAAAGTTAATTTTCAATTTCTTAATTAACTAAAGACGAGCTTATCCGCAATTTATAACTGATCTAGCAGTATTATAAATATCAATAAATTTTGTTTTTTAGTGTTGCTAAAATTTTAATATGGTTGCTTTGATATTTTCTTGGTATGGACAAATTCAATTATAAACGATTCCGGCAGTTACGAGGTCAACTACAAAAGGATGTAGCGAAACGACATCAAATTTCCTGTAATTATCTATAAAAAAAAGTTTTATATGTCGAACCGTTTAAACATTTTATTAATGATGAATCAAAATTCTAGCGTAGAAATGTTCTAACTAAATATGACTAAATATTTGAATTAAATCTATTTTTTTGGCTACATCAACTTGTTATGTATATAAGAAATAGGAAGTATAAAATAGTAAAAATATGAAAAAAAAAAAATAAAAAATAAAACCCCAGGCGACAAGGTAAAACACCCAAGCACGGATTTTAGTGGGCAATAACTTATTGTAATTAATTGTCTAAACCCTAAATATCTTATATCTTTTATTACTTTATTTATACGTATCGCTAATAATAAACTTCAAATTTATAGTTTAATTTACAGTTCAACGAGAGAACGAACAATTAAACCTTATAATTACATTGCATATTATTGTATCATATAAATAATAATAGTTATTAACCATTTAAACATCAAAACGTATGTTTTAAGTGCTGTAGTTTACAAGCAAAGTTAACTAAATAACATAAATTGAGTATTCATGGTAATTCTATTAATGCAAGTACTCGTTTTGATATTTTCCTCACACACTTTAATTTAATATTAACGACACTAGTTCACAGCAGATATTCATTCCAATAACAAATTAAATTGTTACAGTGAATGAATTCGCTTGAGTTTTGACAGCACAAATTCACCTTCTAAAACACTCAACAAATGGGCTAATTTTGTTTTATTCAAATAACATTGTGGAATCTCTATCCGAGGATAATTGTATCATTTATCTAATATTGAAGTCTACGATCTATCTTATTAAATCTCCTTGAATTTTAAAATCTCTTTGATACAATCTAAATCTCAGATGTAACAAGCTATATCAAAGCAAACCATTCAAGTAACACCCACTCCAAACAGATACCTTTGATTAGTACCTGCATATAAATCTTCGCCCCGCATAAATCTCTGCTATCTGACGCCCGAATATATCGTAGATAATGGGATAAATCCGGAATAATAACTATGATCTTGTTAACTGCAATTTAAATAGTCGTCTCATAAATCCTGATTAAGTTTGGTGGGATTCCGGTCGAGATTAATACAAGAACGTGCAGAATTAATCGCATGTTTGTAGAGTTGTGGAATATTTCGAACGATCTACGGACTTTCTATATGAGGGTTTATAAGGAATGTGTAGAGTTTTCATTGCCTGATTAAATTAGTTTACTTAGAAAGATGTTGGTTTCATTCGTCGGATGGAAATTGTTGGATTCAACTTTTCTGTACATTGTGAGTTAAAAAATTCTAGATTGCCTGGAATACAAAAAGTCTACCAGTGCGTTAAAGCGGCATGAAATCCCTTTAAACGCAGATATTTAGGCTTCATTACTATTAATTATAAGCTTCTCCAAATATCGTTCTTGGAAATCCAATAATTATTCATACCCAAGCCCAACTCCTTTGATTGATTTAACTCAGACTTGATTTATTCATGATTTGAATGGTAGTTTTTGTACCTGTAATTCGAAGACTGACTAATAGCTTTGAATTCCGTTGTATTCATTTTTTGTATCTGGCGGAGAATGCAAGAAACGTAAAAAGGGTGAACAGCTGAAAGTAAGCAGACTGCATCTTCCATTTGTTCTTCTATTAGATTATTTTGAAACACAATCTCCTTGGAAATATCACGTTACGAAATTACTCGACAATGTCCTACTGGCTTCGCCATTGTCGAAGAAAATAGCACTACTAACACTCTCGGGAAATCTCATAAGTAATGCTTCTAGTTTGAATTGGACGCTTGCTGGACATGCTATTTGGTATTCTGTGTGAGCCAACATAATGGTTCTAATCTAATCTGAATAGGAGAAAATATTACCCACAAAGTTTCCTCAGCAACAAAAATTATCTGTACACCATTATAACTGTACAAAATAAGTAGCATATTTTTTAAAGAACATTATTATAGCTTTATCTCAAGCCATAAAATTGAGAAATGAGTGTACCGAGAAAATAATTTTTCATGTTTCTAGTTTTTCAATGTAAAAAGAATTTTTGAAAAATACGTATGTAATCGTTAATTTTTGGGCATATGCCTTAAGTAAATTTTTATATGTGCTAAACAAATAAAAAATTTCGAAGACAAAAACAGTCTTAAAAAATTCAAAATTTAAAGATCAAAGACAATGTATAGCATTAAAAATGTGCAAAACTTACAATGAATGGCAATTAAAAAGAAAAAAAAATATTAAAAAATAGATAAATTTAATAATCTAATAAAGGTAAAGCATCCAGAGAAATTCTTAAAAACAACGGAATTTTTAGAAATGGTTATATTTGAAATCAACTGTTGATGCGTTTGAGATGATTTAACTTGAAAGTAATTTTTAAAGTTCAAAGAATTTACGAATTGTTCAAATTATAAGTTTTAATAATTTTAAAATTCCAAAAATTTAAAACCATTTAAAAAAAGTTTTAGAAAATGATCAAATTTTTCTCTCTTATTATTAAAATTTTAAAATTTTGAAAGTGTCTAAGAATAATTTAATTTTTGTTTGAGGGGGTTCACATCTTTGAAAATTTTTAATACTCAAATCCTCCACTTTTAAAACTTGATGTATTGTCTCAGTATTAGTTTATAAGTTTTATTAGTTGATTAATGAAGTTCAAGTAAGAAAGAAGAAATTTTTTTTTTTTTTAAATTAAGAAAAATAAAAAACCTGAAAGATTTAAAGCATCCAACAAATTCTAAAGAATCCAAGAACTTTATTTACAAAATGCAAGAAAATTCACGGATGCTAATGATTCTTGAGGATCTAAAGGAAAAGAAAGAAAGTCTAAAAAATACACAAAAAAACACAAAAATTTTGTTGGATCCAAGGAGTACAAAATCAACGATATTGGATGAAACCAAAAATCCAAAGTTCTTATAAAGAATCAAATTTAAAGCGTTTACAAAATCTATTTTTTTTAATGTGAAGAATACAAAGCATTCACAAAGTTAATGAGATGCAAAAAATATAAAAAGACTAAAACATAAAAAAAATATAAGCAAACTAAATAGACCTAAAAACCATACTTCTGAATATTTTTCAGGCTCTTTGTATACTTTCTAATAATTTGCAAGTAGGTATATATCTATGTTCATAAATTCATAAATTTTATTGCATATATTGCGCCCTTAATGTATAAATTAAACTATCCAACTTTCTGCTTCTAAAGCTTTAGTTTCACACGAGTAATAAATTTTTGGTGTCACTGTTACAATAGAGCAGTTGCCATTGTGTCAAAAATTTACAATGGCAGTCAAAATCTATCGCTGCTGTTATGTGCAAATGTGTCCTGCTAAAATCATCAATAGTTATAAAATTAGATTCCAAATAACCCTCATAAAGCCTACCTGTCTAGGAGACACTTTACACGGAAATTGCATAAAAATTCGATTAAACGGTTTGTTGGTCTGCTGGGCTACTCCTTTTTACAGGTTGACAAGGGACTACTTCTGTGACATTAAGCCAAGAACACATGCAGTCCTACATCTCGTACTAATATAAATTCATCTCTAACCCGACTTTATTTTTAAAATGTCACATTAACGTCTCCAATGGTGATGCTTTTAGGGCGTTTAAAAATTCGGTAGCCTGTACCTACTTAAATAAATATCTGTCAGGTAAATTATATTACTGACGTCTAGCTCCGAACAAAAGGAAGAATACTTGAAAGTTGATTCGGTTCCTGAATTTGTTAAATGTCTCTTTATTTGTTTGTTTAAGCAAATATGAAAATTGTCTAAACTTGAAGCGTACTTTGAAAACGGTCGACGTAGTTAGAAAGAATATCAAACACAAAATAAAAACAAGAAAGATCAAAGGCGATATGGGGGAAACGAAAAGTTGAAAGTCGAGTCTACTGCGCATTTAAGGAAATAGAAGAAAGATTTACGGAAATGGATACGCTTGAATCACCGTTTATATAGAGAAGCGATACACGTACACGTCGTATAAAATGGGATGCTCTTTTTTAAGCGATGTTGGGACTCCAATATGCAGATTATTGCTAAAATGTGTTCGGAATAGCCATCTGGACCCTCCCGGAATGCAAGCGTCGCCGCAATATGCATAATGATTGTACTAGATAATATCCCAATGCTAATCACTGGAATTGTTTCGCAAGCCATGAAATATCCGTAACAACTTCCTCTCTATTACTACTTTAGAACGGTGACCGCGTGAAAACGACACGACTCCCCTAATGGACGTACATTTCGCACCAAAATTCTACAATTGCCATGACGGAGAAATGCTTCCTGTGAAATTAATTAATTAAAGGAAGTTCCAAATGACGAACAATGAAGCGTCGCCGACAAATCAACTAGGTAGCTTAATTACTGTTCAAGATGGAAGCACACTTTTATCATGTTTAAATAACGAGGGTGAAAAATATTTAATAAAGGAAAGCAAGAAGATTAATACAGCTAACACGTGCGTCCTTTTGATCATCTTCTAAATATTCGTTGGAGGGTACACTTTAATAGTTTCTAAACTGGTTTCACTTTTATAAAAAAAAACGTAAAACGTTTACATACGATGCACATCAATATCTGCTTTACATGTTTTCATGCAAACTGGACTCACAAACAGTGACAGGCCATTAACCGTTAGAGTGGTATAGCTCTTAATTAAAGTGCAAATGTGTGCATTTTCAAAATTATCGTGTTTTTCATGTTTCATTTTCTTTTTCAATGAACTGTAAAGTAAAAGGGCAATTTGACTGTGGGTTTTAATTACTAAATTTATAACAATTCGCTTGGTAAATGTGTAGTTATTATTTCAGACGAAAAAAACTGGTTCCAAACAAAACTATGAATTTTAAAATTATAAGGCAATCAATAACAGATTCTGAGTGGTACAAAGCGAGTGTTCCTCTGCTTTATATTTCAACCAAAATGTGGTGACTTTGTTCTGTTTGTTTGCTTGTCAAATTGCATTAAATTTTTCGTGATTTATTCTTTATTCCCGTTTTGTTATTCACACAGCACATTTTTTTTTAGGAAATCACCTACTGCTGCAGTAATCTCGAAATATAACTTTTGCTGTGAAAGCTTTTATATTTTTCCTGCAGCTTTTGACTTAATATGGTAAATATTGATTACACAAAAAGTAATTATAACTTCCGATAAGTCGATCGATCATTAAAAAAGTAAAGAAAATTAGTAAAAAGCAGTTTTTAGATTACGGTTTAAACAACAGATGTCCCAAAATGCTAAAATTTTTATAGAAAATCCCAGATTGTCTAGAACGTAATAGTTGCTAGATGTCGTTGTCTAACAAAAACTGAATTGTCTGTAGTCACTCTGCGTTTTATGGAAAAACCCCTCTTCATGGATTCTGCACTGAGTGGTACACTTTGATGAAAGACCTCAGTTTTTTTTTATGATAGAACAAAATTTGATTTCTTTGAGTAGAAAATACGTTGTCAACTTCAACAAGACGGTTTAATGTACAAGATGTTAAGTCATGCATTTTGGTTTTTCACGTTGAATTTTCCAAACCGTATTATGTGGTCGATGTTTTGCATCTTAAGTCGCAAATATACAGACACTTTAGACGACAGATTGCCCATGAGCTTTCACCCTAAACCATTGTAACAAAATATGTTAGATTCAACGTATTGTTTTAACAAATTTGGGCATAATAGGGCAACTGATTAGATTTCGATAAAGATAAAACCTACATAAATTCAGAGTGATTCATCTTATGTTAACTGTACTTCTCTTGTTGTTGTTACTGATTCACCTCAGCTTTGGGTGGAGTAAATAATAGTCTCTAAGAATTCCTATGAAAAAATGTACTCAGTCCTATTTCCTTTGTTAAAAATCTCTTCGCATATATCAATGCTTTGATAAACCAGCAATTTTCAACATTTCGGCTAACCTCAGTTTCATATCTGCTAGAGGCGAAAACAGGTAACTCTGTGTCATTATCGACGCATGTTAAGAGAAAACCAAAGCGCACAAAACGATAGCGGTTGTTTTGATTACAAAGCCTTTAATACAATCACAATAAGTTAAAAAACAAGAATATATTTCGTCCTCAAAACTAATACACTTGGTTATATTAATTGTTTTACTTCTTCATAGTAATTCCAGCACTGTGTTTCTTGATTTTAAGCTTGTACGAGGTTGTAGAGACGTTTCGTTACTTGTTTACAAGTAAATTTGTATAGCAAACTAAAAATGACTAGTCAATTTTGATTTTAACAATTTTTTCACCGTCCCATATTTTCTAGCTTCTATATTTCATAATTAAACTGCCTTTCAAGTTCTAAAAGCTACTTCTGCTACACTTTTCAATTTTATTAGTTTGCTAAAATAATATGAAAATAATCTTGCATAATTATTATA
Organism: Cynaeus angustus; assembly: GCA_030157275.1. Classification (NCBI taxonomy): domain Eukaryota; kingdom Metazoa; phylum Arthropoda; class Insecta; order Coleoptera; family Tenebrionidae; genus Cynaeus; species Cynaeus angustus. The sequence goes on from CM058058.1 coordinate 21,229,283, forward strand.
AAAAATTGTACCAACAAGTCAGACAGTCTAAGAAGAAGACAAAACAAAATATGAAGAATCTAAGGATTTGAAAGAGCCTACAAATCGAACGAATTCGAGAATTTTGAAAAAAAAAAATGATCTGGAGAGTATTAAAAATCCACAGAATCTAATAAATATAAAAAAAATTGTATTTATGAAATCCAAATAAACAAGTCTAGAAGTAAAAAAAAATGTCTAAAAATGTTTAACTAGGTAATTTTTAAAAAATTAAAAATTTTAAAATATAAAGAATGCGAAAAATCCAGATCATTAAAAAAATAAAAGACTTCAAATAAACTAAAATATGCAATAATTAAAAACAAATCTAAATAGTCTAGCAAGTAATTAAAAACAAATCTAAATAGTGTAAGTATTAAAAAAATATATTATAAAGTAAAAACTACAAAAAATTTAAACAATTCATCTAAAGAAATCAAAGAATCTAAAAAGACCTAAAAGTTTCAAAAGATCCAAAGTTTACAGCCACCGTAATTTTTCAATATTTTGAAAAATTCAGAAATTTGAAGAATTTGAGTAATTCATGTTATTAAAAAAATTAAAAATGTAAACAGTTAACGAAGATTTAGAACATTTCAAAAGAAACGAGGAAATTAAAATAAACTTAAAAAGTTTTTATAATATAGAAAATATAATAAATCTAGACAATCCGAAAAACCTTTATATATATATTTATATTATGTATAAGTCAACAAAATGAAATCGAAAACAACCCAAAATTTTTAACTAAAAAAATTCAAAAAATTTAAAATCTAAAGGATTTTAAAAATCTAAATAGATCTGGAAGCTTAAGAATAGAAAAATTTGCGGTAGATGACTTTTTTTTAAGATAATAATAGTAAAATGGAATTAAAAATATGAAAGACGTAAAAAAGTCAAATTGTTCAAAAATATCCAAATGCAAAATTCTGTGCAATTTAACAAAATTAAAAACAACGTCAAAATGAATAGGAAATTTAAAAAAAACCTAGAGTATCGAAATTTTCAAAAATTTAACAAATACAAAAAATTTGAAATATAAACATCTAACAAAATTTAGAAGTCTCAACCGACTAAAAGGTTGTAATCAACATAATGATTTGAAGATACACTGAAGAATTCTTAAGATCTAAGGAATATAAGATAAGATGTCTGGAAAATATCGAAAATTTTGAAGAATTTAAGGAATCCATCAAAATAAAAAAATCCAAAATATTTCAAAAATTCATGGACTTGAAAGATTACTTACAACAGATACGGAGATTTCTGGACAAATTTCTAGACAAGAAAATGAAAAAATCTATAAAATTTAAAAAACAATCAAGAATCAAGAATCAAGCAAAACAAACTAAAAATCCAAAAATTTCCAGAATTAAAAAAACAAATGATTTTAAAAATCAAAAATAAAATTTGAAAGATCTAAGAATTTAAAATGAAAAAAAAAATATATAACAGAATTTAAAGAGTTTAAAAATAAAAGATATTTTAAAAGCTAACAAATCTAAACGATTGCAGCGAATACAAAGTTATTAAAGGAATTTGAAATTTTTTTAAAAGTTTAAAAGCTATACTGCCGTGTGAAGCAGAAAAGTAACTAACCTTATATTTTAGTAAATTTGTGGATAGTTAATTAAGAATTCATCACTGTTTTGGAGAAAATGCAAGTTGAAAGGTTCTTAAATGTATAGCAGATTCCGAAAGAATTTCAACAAATTTTTTTATAATTTTATGTGCAGTAGTATGACCTTAGTTATTATTTTGTCTTCCTAAAAATCATGCGGACAAGATACAATTTGCACTTTTCGTTATAATTTCTGTAAGTACGTATTTAAATAAATAGTCATTTAGTGCGTTATCTAAAATTACCACTTTGGATGTAAATCTGACATTTAGTTTAGTTGGGAAGTTAGTTAGCAAATGCAACTTTTGTTAATACTGTTAACTTGTTTAAATGCCTGGAAGAAAGCAAATGTTATAATTATTTTCTTTATTTTACACAATAGTGTTGATTACGCACGAATCAATGAAGCTAACTAATCAACTTAGTATTCTCTAGACGTACTGAGAAGGAAACTTCACACGAAACTTGCTAACAGATTAACAAATGTTTCACACCTAACCATTGTTAAAATACACAAGCAAAACAAGTGAGTGTCTTCATGAAGGATAATCACAGTGAAAAGCCGACCACGAACAGCAAGACTGCACACAAAGTTTGACTATGCTGAAAAACAAAAGCCGCAACGGAGGTAAATTCAATCCGAGAGTGATTGGATTTTTGCAGCTATTTTAAATCTCATTGATAAAATCAATCTGGAGCCCATGCTACAGCGAATTCACTAGAAATCCCCAATATCCTGCACTCTCGTAGACATGGACGCCAAAAGAGTTTGCCGCAAACAAAGCGAATCACCTCACATCATCTACTATAAAGTTAACTGCTGAACTGTGTGGGATGTGGATTCACATTTGAGATCGTTTAGATTTTAGAAAATTGCATTCGGATTTGTAATGAGACACGTTTGCTTGGATAATGGCGGATGTAGATATTATACTATCAAACAGAACTACGTACATTGTAATAGGTTATGAAATATTTGTGAAAGAACGCGCCGCTTGCAAATACACAGATTTCTCTGGAAGTTAGCTACATATAACAAATCCAACTTTGTAGTATTGGGATGCCAACGTTTAGAATTTCTATTAATAAGTACAAAGTTTCGTGAAGTTAAAATTTGATTTCTCAACAATTGAGAAATTTACAATGGCAGATTTTTCTCAGAACAGTGAAACTACTCGTCTATGCTCCATGGAAACAGATTATAAACTTATATTTGAAGCGAAACACAATTTTCTCATTGGACAATATTTCATGCACTTATTGTTTACCGAACCAAAGGTTAAAATTTCTGAAAACAAATTATATTAAATCGAAGTCTGATGATATTTACTACGTTGGAGACATCAGGCTAAATCACCTCGGTAGCTCTTTTCAAACATAACGCTTTATTTCCCCGGATTTTTTTCTCGTGGTGTCGAATTGTGGGTTTCAAAAGGGAAATTACTATCGTAACTGTTAAGCAATGTCGCTTTGGCTGCTCAGAAGCCAGAACAATGAGCATAAGAAAACGCGCAAATTAACACTAAACCATTTCACTCACCTAATCGTATTCGTTGAACAAACAGGCTATAATTTCTCTACTTTAACAACCCGATGAAATAATGCTTTTAATTAAAAGTTAAAGAATCTTAATTTGATCCCGGTTTATGTTTGCTCACCAGAATAAAAGGATTATAAAGTCTTAGCAATTGCTAGCGTCTTGCTTTTAAGAATGTTAATCGAATGCTTTTGTCTTGGGCAAAGTATAAATAATAAAGGAATGGTTAAAATATTTCCAGAGAGAAAATTAAACTCTGACGTTTATTTCACAGTCTCGCCTTTGTTTTTCCCCTTTTCCGTTACAATTAAAAATTAAATTACGGCGATAAGATTTTTGAGATTGCATTTGATATTCTGGGTTCACTCCCTGTATATAAGGGCAAATCTCTTGCGAATTCTCAACGTAGAGCTAATTTCGCCTTTTTTTTCTCCAAGCTCAACCCTTGCTGAAACGCTCGTTAATTTTATTAGTTTAACTTATTTTCAAGCCGCTTGAAGTAAACGTTTCGGGAGAAATGATACAAACGTTTCTTCTAAATGATTATAAATTCTGACTGTACCTAAAGTTTTTGAATTATGTCTACTATAAAGATAAATGATGTAGATTATCTAAGAACTTGGCTTCCGGAAATAACAGCAAGGGACGACTATTTTATTTATAGGAAATATAGTTCCTACACACGACTAGTTACTTTAGTTTCTTGTTATTTTAACTATGAAAAATAGTTGCAATAAATTACCCATCATTTTCGCTGTAAAGGAAGAAAATGAAACGTGAAGTTTCTTTAAAATGTACTATCAAATTTTCATCAAGTGTGAATATTTGGCAATTTGATACCACCATTTCACGAATGCTTATCAAAAATAAGTATTTTGATAATCTCCCCCTTAGTCTTTAGAAATTCACAATATATTCTCTTTGTACCTTAAATGCGAATATCTAGGATACACATCTGCAGAACCGCTTACAAAAGTTATGATTGCGTGCTTACAAAAATCGTTTATTTTCTGTATACTTTTAAGCAAACCTTAAACAACATTTATTATTCTTCGTTAAAAGTAGAAATGTATATTTAGAGATTTTTAACGTGGGTGGGTTGCCAGTTTTAGAATAAATTAAAAATCAATGGTTTTACTCGGCCCATTTACGTATACGCTGCCCTCGTTAATCTGCACAATTGTGTGGGCAGTTTCATTGATCATGAACTTAGCAGCATCTACAACTAAAAAGGGTATTGCCATTAATAATAAAGATCACATTTGCGTAGGCAGAAGAATTTAGTTTTAACAGGTTTGGTTTCTAATTACTCTAAATTTATAGTATTACATCATTACACGTTACCGAGTTTCTGTTATAAGTTGTTTTAGAAGCTTAATAGGATAATATTAAGTTGATGTACTGCTATAGGCTTTAACAGAAACGTTGGATAGCAAGGAAATTCCAGAGTTGAAATATTTTATTAAAGCGATCAAACATTATCAAGTTGAATCAGTCTAAGTTTATCTATTCTGTATATAAGGAAAAGGATGTAATATTGTTATTTCACCAAAAATAAAACAATTAGTTTTCCCGAAAAATAAGTTGTTAAAAGATAAATTTATCTTCAAATTGAAAATACATTTTCTTTTCGGATGACTAGCACTAGAAAGGTCACACTGTAAGCCCGTCACATTTTGAGAACCCTACACAAAATCAATGATTCCTTCCTACGAGAGTTTTATTAATTTAGAGATATCGTAGGTGTTACAATAAAGATTCGTTCGCAAAAAGCGAACACATGAATTAAATTTGGTGTACCTACCAACACAATACACAAAAAACCTGATCTGTAATCTGATCACGTGACACGTATCCCCACACCTAGCACAAAGGTTCGCATTAATCACAGAGAAAAAACCATTCAAATTTAAATCTACCTCACTCACTATGTCAGACCATTTAAGTAGTTCCATTGACATGTTTAATATTTGGACAGCCGTCGCGTATACTTATCAACACGGCATTAATTTAAACTCTGGGTGTTATATTGTTCGGTGGAAAAGTGCTGCCCCATTTCGCACCCGCCTTGAGCACACAAAATGTTACTTTATTTCGCTCAGACGAAAGTAGCTTGCATTTTCTGCTTTTATTCACAAGCGTATAACAAATATTTAATGCATGAAGGCAGATTAAAGCCTGCAAGTAATTATAAACACATTAGTCTTAGACATAAAATATAACTCATCTACGTTTGGAGGATAAAGCAGAAGATAATAAAAGAACATTATTTTAACGGTTTATTCGTACATACACGCATTAACAAACTATATATCCACTCCTTTAGTGCACTGAAAATAGACTGCAAAACACACTATTTTTTCTAAAGTTGTTGGTTTTAAAAAAATGCTTATTCCATTATAAAATAGTTTACGTATAATTATTATAACGGAGCACTATTTTAGTAACAATTTATCCGTTATTATTTTATGTGGAGAAGCTCCAAACAGTCTACAATTTCAACCATGTCTCAAAATTTTTCATAAGTTTGAAATTTCTTTAAAAAATCATTATTATTAAAGTGCCCAAAATTATTTTAGAATCAATTTTTAGACTTATCTAAAGAACATATAACTGAAATATTGCAGTGATTCCGAAGATCATACATTTTCCAATATTCCAAAGTCATCAAAAAAAAATCCATAAGTTGCACTTACACCAAAATTCAATTCCACAGAACTAAGAACCTACAAAATTTTCAAATATTGTGCAAATTCTAAAAAAAACTCCACAAAATACAAAAAAAAAATTAAGTCATGAGATCTTAAAAAAATCTATAAATTTTAACATTTTCAGATGTTACAAAAACTCTAAAGAATCCAAAGACTTAAAAGTAATCATAAATTAAACCGATTCTCAAGATTTGGAAGATTTGTTAGTTCTTCAAATCGCAAAAAATCTAGAAATGACAGAACTTTGAAAAAATCAATATTTAAGATTACGGGGAAGTAGAAACAATGCAAAATTAACAAGTTCCAAAGACTTGATCCAAATTTTAAATCATTTATATCCATAACTACAAAATATCTAAAAATTCTAAGATGGGTATGAAAGATTTCCATGATTTCATAAATTCTGTCTATTCTAAAAAATTCAAATGTTTGCAAAAACACATTTTGAAGAATCGAAAGATTCCGCAAAAAGGATATAACATTTTTGAAGGCTTTAAATGATTGTATCTAATAATAATAATAATTCTAATTTTAGGATTTCAAAATTTAATAAACAAATAAAATTTTAAATTTGTTAACACTAGAAACAATAAATATCAACAAAGTCGAAAGTAGAATGTAGAGCCTTGCCAAAAATCCTGAAAATTTTGAAAATACAAAATTGAGTAATTTTGTGAGATATGCAAAACGACTTCCAAAATCAAAAGCTCTACACATTTCCTTTTTTTTCTTTTAAAAATCTTTGAATTTTTTAGCATCTTGAACTATATTTGAGCGATTTTAAATTTTAAAATTGAGCTATACGAAACTTCTAGAACGTTTAGAAAGAAATTATTGTAAAAAATGTTTTGTTTTTTTTTTTAAAAAAAGAAGCAAAACTTTATGAAATGTTAAGCGATTCTAAAATACTGAAACGCTAAAATTTCTATTTTAAAAATGGTCACTAAACTATAATATTTGCAACAATTTTTTTTATAACCTTTGTTATTCTTAAATTCTTTAACATCTTTCGTATCTTTACAAATTAGTTATAATTTTTAATATGCATATATTACATTACATTATTTTTTATTAAAAAATTGAAAGAGTATTTATCTAAACTGTCAAATTGCCGGCGTATAATTTACATTAATTATTATTCTTATTAAAAAGAAAAAACATTGAATAAAACCGTAAATTTTACAAAATTTGGCACAGTCGATGTAGGACGGTGATCAAGCTTGAAATAAAAAAATCCTGTAAACATTGAACAGTGGCTAATGAGAATGTTCATTTAAAAACCATTGTTAGTTGAATTTGTCCATTTCTCAGAATTGTTCATTCTGACGTCGTTTTTTATTTTGACCATAATTTTAGCTGTCACTTCCCCACAACAATAAAATTGACAAGATTAATGTAATTTCTTTTTCATTACAACATTATATGAATATAAATGTATTTTCCAGTGAGAATCTAGAAATTTCAATCGTGCCAATGCAGTCAACGAATCGAGGACGGGATTGTAATAAATCTCTTTTTATACGTGGTCTATGTAAAAATAAATATGTGGCATTATTTTATACCAGAGCTGAAATCACTGCTAATAATTTTAAACCAGTCCAGAATAAAATCCGGTTGCGTGTTTGAATGCTCTTTAAATTAATACCGAATCTGATGTGTTCGGCTAACAAAATATTTTCTGGTATCTCGAAATAAATGTTTGTAATTCTCCTAAAATTTATGGGCACGGCTGAGTGCGGCTTGTCAGAAGAAAGGTATACATCAAGACATCGTGATTAACACATAGTCGGAGTAAATTACCCGCGAACAGTCTTCGGTGGCTGTGAAGTATATGCATTCCCTCTTGGATCAAAGCACCGCGAAGATCTACGACTCAGACACTTGAAGAAAAATGTCGCAAAAAGTTGGATTTATTCCAGCAAACGGTCGCAAAATTACTTCGTGTTTCGTTTTCCCTCTGTGAATTTAAATTCTTGTTAACCGAGATTGTTTACTTGTTCCAAGTGGCTATGTGTTACTTCAACAAGGCGCACAATTGCTCCAAAAATTGATCGTCTAACTAACGAATCAGATTTATTCATATATGCAGCCTGGATGGTAAAATCCACTTAGGAATACAATAACACGTATCAGGGTAACAGGGTGTGAAAGAACTCGTAGCAGGGGTATTTAAACCAACAAATGATGATGGATGACCATAAAGATTAACACATTATATCAATCTTTTATGCTGTTCGAAGGCTAGTGGAATTTAATACGAGGTGGCCGTTCTGTGAGAATGCATTGTCCGTTGGACATCACACCTAACAATGTCCCTTAAATTTTTTCCACAAACAACGGCATTAAACGAAGGGTTGTGGCTCTGTTAACAATGCAATACCACCATGTGAATTATCCGGCATCATTAAAACCATTTTAAATTGAATTTTAAAAGCCAGCGGTTGTCTTTGGGACAATTACAAAAGTAAATTAAACGTAATTAAAACAATGTAAGCGGTTTTTTCATTTCAAGTGTTTATTGCAAACATGTGTCAGCCACTGAATAATTTTCTAAAAAGATACCTTCTTAATTAACTTCATGCAATAAGTTACACACAGAAAAAAATGACAATGGCTGCCCCTTTATGGCGTGTTTCGGATCGTAAATTTCATTTTCAACGACGTTTACAAAGGGGATGTATATCATAACACTAAACGAGCAGGGTTACGATTCACCGCAATTGTTATTTTTTACAAAAGACCACGGCATATGCCAGGATTAAGTTATTATGGCCAAAAATAAATTATAGCAGCGAGAATTAATAACTACTCTGGCCCGAAATCCGGAGGGAACACATTAAGCTGTGAGATTAGCGAAGAAATTAGGAAATAGGCGATTACCTTGGAAATTAATTCATCAGAGACTTGTTATAAATATTCCGCGTGTTATTGGCAAGACAATCTAAACTTATTTTTTTAGCAATTTAAATTTGTTTACTTTAATTTTATTTCCGTACTTTTTCAGTATTGAGGATCAATAAACAAAGCTATTTCCCCCAAATAACACACATGACTCACCTTTTTGTGCTCGACATGGAAGATATACTCAACATACCTGAAACAAAAATAAAACAATTTGAACCTTAGCTATGGGAAATAATTTTCATTTAATTTATTAATAAAGTATGTCTATTAATCAGAGTACCGTTCCACATTCATATAATACTGTTACCCATGTTTGAAGAACGGTTTATCGTACCACAACACAAAACAAAGTCTTAGGTCCTTTTTATAGACCAACCTTTGAAATCGTTTTTAAAGCTTTTATCCATTAAATTACGCTATTATGTACGTATAAATATGTTGTCAATCAAACTTGACCTTAAGATTGTCATTGTTATGCATCATAGTTGCTCCCATGGTGGCTTCATATATTCGTTGCTATCTTAGGATTTAATCGAGCGTCTAATGGTCTGCATATCTCAACCGTCTAATTTAGTAACGTGTTCTATATTGGGAAATTCTAATTAATTATTTTGTATTTTTATCTTTGAACTGTGACGTTTGAAGAGAGATGTTTTTTAATAAGAAATCATTATTACACCTACACATCACGAATTAAAGACAGCGAAAATTTTGTTAAGGAACTAATTTGAGTAAAAGCTGCATACATAGATTTACCTGCAGCAAACATTGACCAAGTTTGAATTAAATAAACGCAGAAGTTCTGTTTATGTTTATCTCAAAGTAATTAATTAAATGTTTCATGTGTACATTTCTATACAATTAGTGTTTTTGTTTTTCGGACTGCACACAAGGAAATGACAAAATTAATTAATGTTAGCGATTTCAGTGTTAGTTTCATTAGTTAGTTAGGCAGTTACATAATTAGCGCATCTCATAATTTAAAAGTGAAAATGTGAAAATTGAGAAACAAATAAGAGATTTTTAAAAAATTAAAAAGCTCCAACTATTGAAAGTATCCAAAAAAGACAACATTTACTTTTGTGGAAACCCAATAAGCTTGTAAAGTATGAAAAATCAAAAGAGTTCACACAAAATGATAAATGCAGAAACGGAAAAACGAATGGGAAACACTCAAGGACTGAGAGATTGAAATGGAGAAAAAAATACATAAAAACGGACAAATTTAGAATATTGAAAAAATAATCTGAAGCAGACTAGAAATTCTTAAGTAAAAGATCTGAAGCGTCTAAAGAATCAGATGCAAAATCTCTAAAGATAATTATAAAGCAAGTCAATAATAAATAATAATTATAAGTAATGTTAAAGAAATTGCATAATTAAGACATTCTGAACAATTTTTAAAAATCTAAAAAATTTTAAGTATTCGAGAAATATAAACAACTAAAAGCATTTAATAAATTTAAAATTTTCAAAAAATATTTCAAATAATAATTATAAACTAGAGATTTTAGAAGTGGAAAAAAATTGAAAACAACAAAAATTTCACAAATGTAATAATACAAAGAATCTCAAGAGATGAAATTATTTCAATTCTGGCAATCAAGACAATCTAAAAAATTAAAAAATTCTACAGATTTTGAAGCAATCATAAGGTCTGAGGGATTAGCAAAATTCGAGAAATAAAAAGACGCCAAAGAAGGAACATATTAAAAAAAAACTTATATATTTAAAAAAAATGGAAAATGAAATAGATATCCAAGACGTTCAAACTATTTAAAAATTAAATAGAAAAATAGAAAAAAGAATACGTAAATTATTCTAGGACTTAAGAGAACTAAAATGTTCAAATTTGGGGTACGATAATTAAAAATCTAGAATGCTGTTAAAATATAAATTTTCGGAATATAGAAAATATACTAAAACTTAAAGTTTTTGAAACATAAAAAGAGTACAAAAAATTCGAAGAATTCAATACATAATTTAAAAAATCTAGAAGATAGAGAGATTGAAAAGGACACTAAGATTTGAATAACAAGACAATCTAAAAAGTTCTGTAAAAAAACTGATAACATTAAAGAATCGAAAAAATTCGAGTTTTTAAAAACATATACAAATAATTTACAAAATTTTAAAAACCAAAAAAAATAAAAATCTAAAGAATCTTATAAATATGAATATCAAAAAAATTCAAAGAGATCCAAATACTCAAATTTCTAAAATTTATATAAATTACAAATACATAAAAATCTAACAATAAATTTATAATATAAAAAAATAATCAAAAGTTTTAAAAGTATCAAAAAAATCTAAAAGATTTTGAAAATTTGTACTCTGAAAAGTTTAATGAATGTTGTATAATAGAGATAAAAATATCCATTAATAGGTATCAATTTTAAGAAAAATAAAAAAAAAAACGTTAAAAACAATTTGATTTGAACTCCTAGTTATCTTTGAAATCCAACATAGTAAATCTGAAGATTTAAAAAAAATATGTTACTATAAGTGATTGAAGCAAAAGCGGTTTGGCATTTCCAAGCAGTTGTAATCTTTATAATTTTTGACATCACTTGTTTCAATAATGTCTTAGGTTGATAAATACGACCTGGCTGATCTGATTACTTACGTTTTTATCGACAATTTTAAACTTGAAAATCATATCTACCTACAACTCTAGATCTGTTACCAACTTAACAACAATACACTTTTTGATAGTCACGCGTTAAAATGTTAAAGAGAATCTGCAAAACCATGAAATGCAAAAGATTTAAAGTGTCAACGTCAAGTGTTTATAAGATCCAAATAATTTTGTTCCCCTCTATAATCGTTAAAAAAAAACAATAGAAAAAGCTCCACTTATTTAATTTAAAAAGGAACTTTATCTTTTATTATGAAACTGGCTGCAAAAATCTAAGTAGAGTTTAAGAATTCTATATCGTTGCACATATTGTTTAAACTTTTATTTTGTAATAATTGTATTTGATCATTTTGTTATTCGTGCTCACTCGAGAGAGAACACTATATTAATAAATCACATCTCTTCTTTTCAGTGAGTTTTCAAAAGCTACTGCTAGAGCTAATCTTATCTTGTAAGTTTTGTAAGATATTCTTTTAATTTTGCTAAATGGAGCTTATAAATCTCAAAGAGTCGAAAACGTGAGAAATTTGTATGGCTTGAAATTCTGAAACACTTATAAATCGACCATTAGTGAATATTTATTGCAATTTTGTGGGAAAAGTTGTTCACAAAAACTTTAGGTGTCGACTCACTGAATTTGTTTCCGGCTGATATGGAACAACTTAAGGAAGTATAGCGACTGGTTTTCAGGTGGAACTTGGAGATGCATTGTCGTGCGTATATGGACGGAGCTCCGTTTGATTGCGACTCTGTTCTGAGAAAAACAAGTCTCTTGTTTCAAGAAACTGATTTGTGAAACCTCTATGTCGAGGGTGGAACAAATGGTCGAAACAAAGCGGATGACTTGTAGGCACAAGATGTTATAAATTAAAAGTTCTTCGTATAGTTTTTGGTTTCTAAATTTCTTGAAACATTTAGCGCATGCATAATTTGAAAGAACAGGACGCTTGATATGTTGCAAGTGGTCTCGTCCCACAACTCCCTAGCAAGTGGCGCACCCCATATTTGCCAATAGTTCAAGATAACTTTAGACCTTAATCAGTTGTAACCTTCAACACGACATAACGTAGCAATAATTAATTATGTTTAGACGTTTCAGTGCACTAGCATTTCCGACAACCACTTGTAAGAGAAGTTGAGAGTCGGCCAGTCTCATCCCCCGGGATCAAGTACGTGTTCCCGACTTCCTGCAGGATTGAAGCACAGTGGGAAATACTGTAGTCACTAGCAAGTGTGAGTGATCTTTCGTCTCGCTTGCCTAGATCTCTTCGCATCTGCTGCGACTGCTCTTAGTTTCGCGGCCCATTTACCCGTTAACCTCCGCAATCCTTCAAAAGAGCGCACGCCACCGTCATGTGAGCACCGCATACTGTTGACTGTAATTGACTGGATTCTCTTCGTTTATCACTTTAGCCGCGGGCAGAGTCTCATATGATCTATTGGCGGTCGACCTAATGCGCAATAAAATCAAATTTATAGCTTCTGTGCTTAGCAGGAGATACAAGTATTGTATTCTTCTAGAAGATTGGCGTTATAAACACCGGCATCAAATAAGCAGAGAAGTCGTAAAGACCAGCGTTAGTGGTGTACGAAGTTAAAACATTAACTTTGTGTTTACTACAATTTAGACATTAAAAATGAAACTAGCAGTTAGCAATAACTGTGGACTTGTTTTACTAGGTAGCTAATTTACTTCTCAATAGCATGTTCAATTAAGCCGTGCTAAAATCTCAACTGCATTTAGCTAGAAATTATGTTATTACAGTTAATATTTACTTTCTGATAATGCTAAGCGTGAATTTTATGAAAATTGGGCTTACAATAATTTTTGAATATTGTAAGCTTTGGGGTGTCTATTCTGTAGTGGTAAAATTGACCTCTTATTCCGAAACTAACCTCCGCTTTCCTCTATCAGGTCAAATTTATAAAAAAGACGAGACGACCACATAGATATTTATTGTGTTACCTGCACTTTAAAAGTGCATGGGATTTTAAAACCCCAACCCTTAGTTGCAAAAATAATTAGATTCTTTTTCTAAAAGAAACTATAATACTAATTCGTGATGAGTAGTTGTAATAGCTTTGTTTTGCAAATTTGTGAGAAAAAAACAGTGATATTTTTCTGAAAACAAAAAAAACGTATGCAAAACATGTCAAAATAATATAACAATTTTTCATCCTTATACAGATGGAAACCTCGTCTTTCTGTCTCTTCCTGGTAGAGTTTATGTACCAAACAAAGTAAGTGTTTTTGAGAAAAAAATCTTATTTCTTAGTTTATGGGCCAAAAATAATTCAAATATTCAACGAATTTGAGCTTCTCGATATTCAAGCTTAGGTATAAATGAACAAGTCCCGTGACTTCATATCTATATTCGGACTGTTTTGACACAATTTTTTATTATAAGACTCTCAAGGAAAAATTACCCCTATTCCGCGCACTTTCTACGACACCGACAACAAAATTGGCAGGCTTAATTAGTTTTTATTGAACCTAAGCAACTGGATATTGAACAACGTCATTTGTACTAATCAACGTTGACTGTAGTTGTATATTTTAGAGTAGAGATAACAAATCTGGAGGCATAAGGTAGGGAGAGATTCGTCTTTTGAAGAGTTAAGGCTGAAACATTAGAAAACTCTTGAAAACAAAATTTAGAACTGAATTTTCCGAAGAAAAGTGACGAGACATAAACACGTTGATAAGGTAGACAATAAAAGAAAAAGTTCCAACCTGATCAACATCCTGTTAAAGAAATGTGCTCCAAGCTCTAAAATCACAATTCTTCCTGGTTCGTCACTCAAATAACGGTTGTATGTACTAACATTCATATTTTGTATTTGATAATGAAATTTCAATATCTCAGTGGTGGACGGATAATTTAAATTTTATTTTGAAACCTAGAAGGCTATTATTAAAACTGTACCTACATGTGCACGCACTTCAAGAATACCCTGTATAAATATATATTAAAAAAATGCCGTAGATTTGTTGATTAAAGTGGTTAACGATCATCAACTTATAGAATAAATATGTATTAAAAAAAATACTACTGTTTTGTAAGAATTGCGATAATTTTTTTTGTGAAACTCAAAAAATATTCCGTTTTTTTTTTAAATCTAAATATTCTTCTCATATAACTACAAAAAATAACTTGTGGTTTTAGCCCATCAAAAAAAATGAATCTCATCCTTTTTTTTAATGGTGTATTATAATAAAAATCGATTGACATTGACGAGATACGTACATGTGAAACCGTGTTTTAAAGAAATTAAAAATGTACTCTTTTACAGTAATGTAACTAGCGGTGAATATTTCTTCAGACTGGAAAGAAATTTAATTACATTTTCAGCTGAAACTTTAACAATAGTATAATTTCGTAAGTTTTTAAGTTGTACTAAAGAGAATAAAAGATCATTCCTAGTAGAGTAATGACTTCTACTTCGTCAGTACAAAACCTTGTTAAATTGTGATCTTTAGTCTTAAATTATAGATGAAAATTAATTTCTTTCTTTTTCTAATTTATTAGTATCTACACGTTTTCCATACAAGTGGCAACATGTGTAACAATTTTAACTGATTTTATTAAAAGGCTATTTGTAAGTGCATATTTATTACATACTTACTCAAACAGAAAATGTGCACAATTTTAAAAAATATTGGTGAAAAATTCGAAACATACAAAGGCTAAAAAGAATGCGAAAAATCCAAAGAAGCTGAAGAATTTTTTTAAAAATGCACGTGTTCTTTTTAAATTTGTATATTTTGCTTTACAATCTTCAATTACATTTTTAATCTCAACTGGTTTTGCTGATATTTTACTGGTATTTTCAGGGAAGTTGTACAGAAATTTAAACCTCGGATTATATAACCCACAGACGCCACTGTAAAAAATATTTAAAAAATTCGAAAAATAAAGCCATGGAAAACAATTTGAGGGTTATTAATAGCAGGTTGTAAATAATTTCATTGTCTATGCAGGCCCGCCATCGACGTATTTGTTCAGCAGCATTGGTCACTCTTTCAGGAAAGTTTCCAACGGTGTCCACAGCAGTGGCGTATCTACACTAATTGTTTCATGTGTTCCCACAAAAAAAAAATCACAAGGATTTAAGTCCGGGGAACAAGAAGCCCACAACACTGGATTCATTTCCATTTAGAGAGCAGGTTCATCGGTTGCCAGGATGTAAACCTTGATCATGTGAAATCATTTTGATACATTTTGATTTGTACCTGGTGCGAAATTTAATAATTTAATAATTTACAAGAATAATTTATGATATTTATACAAATAATTTTTTCAAGATGTTATCTTATTTAATAGTTTTTTATTAATTCAAGAAGAAAACGTCGTCGACGATTTTATATTATCTTGATATTTGCAATTTCTTCAACAAAGTAAAAGTTATACAACTTACTAAAAATTTTAATAATTGTTTCATTTACCTGGATATTCGCAAAAATTGTGGAAAACATTGCTTACAATTTTATCAGAAATATTTAGTCATATCAACGTAAAAGTATATAAAAGATTATTGCTATCGAGGAAACATTTTGAAATATCACTAAAACATAACATTTTATCTAACAAGATCAACGTCCATGAAAGGGGCTTTGGGTGAGTATGTAATTTATTTGAAAATAACTAGACACCAGACTACTTGTGTTTGGAAAGTTCCAAGGAGCTGCGATAAAAGCTGTTTCCCTACTTAGAATAAACTACAAACGAGCTTCACCCTTAACCTATAAGATCATTCTTGTTGGTGTTTAATATCAAGCGATCAAATAAAAAGTCATTAACAGTGACCTTTTAAAGTATGGTACGTCTTTAATTTAAATGTAAATTCAAATATTTTTCAAAATATCGAATCTCTTCAAAATTAGAATTTGACTTTAGCAAATTGTTTTGTATCACTTCAAGTCTAACCTTATATCCCATTCAACAAACAACAGAATAAATGTTTATGAAAGACATAAATCTCATAATATTTATTGTAAATTTAGGAGTGGCTTCACAATTTTTAATACATTTTTGTGGAAAATCAGTTGCGGGATATTGCGTTCGATCTTACTCTACTTTTACGTTTGTATCATAAATACATTTTAAATTTAGTCTAACATCACGAGACGGTGATAACCTGTTTTTATTAGCGTAGAATAAACCGGTGCAGCTAATAAACTGCAAAGCTAGAATTGGAAAAGTATTCAATTTTTTCCGTAAATGGGTAAGCGCAGTCTCGACTTAAATCCATTTGAAACGATAGATCACGTAGAATATCATGATTTTGAATTCCAACCTTGCTTCTTGCGATGTCACGAGAATAACACTGAATTATTGATGATGTGTATTTCTCGAGGTTTACTGTAATTTTTCTACTTTTGTTATGCTGTGTAACAATAAAACAGTGAAATTAAGATCAGTCATTACTTATTTTACTTTTATCGAACAATTTGGATGTAGCTATTTTCATATAAGCTTAATTGCATTTTGTGCTCTATTTTATGTGCGTGGTGCAACGCGATGCCACAATTGCTTCCATATATTTGAATTCTAGAGCAAGTCGTAATAATCATAAAGATCGCTATAGAAATGCTTTATTCAAAATGTAATTACGAGTTTTCCTTATGATCCCATAAACACTGCTAAAAATCGTAATAGTTGTGTTGAAATTTAGTTTGAAATTTCTTTATTACTGGGTATAAAGTATACCAAAATTTTAGTAGGAATCATGTTTTCTACGGTATTACTAAATTCATGCTGAACTACTATTTAATTTATTTTTCAGCTAAGAAAACTGCGAGCATGTAATTTGATTTCGTGAATGCTAGATGTAGAATTTTGTATTTATTCCACAATTACTTTTATTGACGCTGTTTGATATTTGAACTTATTTTGCCAAACAACTTTGATTGATGATGTCGTCTTGTCTGCAGATTTGAAGAGGAAGTGAACATAATAATGTTAGTTATTATGATGTCTATCCTATGTTTGAAGGCGGAAAAATCTTCCAATTTACAAAGCTGCTTATGTGAAAGCATTTATTTGTTTCAGTTAACTTCTAAAAGTAGAAAACAAATTAACCAGCATCAATTTTCATATTTGATTTATTATAAAACCGGCGTTCTGTACAAGACAACGTAAATTAATATATGTAATGATTAAAAATCCTCTAACTGATGATGGGATTGCGGATGAAAAATAAAGCCGGCAAAAGCAGTGTAATAAGACGCCCTAATAATAATTTATGGAGAAAATTCTTAACGCGGGGAGGAAAAGAATATTTGAACAACAGTTCTTTCGCTACCCCAAAGTGTAATAAGAAGTGTTGTTTGTTATAATTATTAACCCCTCGTTGAACACCTTTGTACCTATCTAAAATCTCCTTTCACATAAAATGTTTTTTATTGGCAAGTAGTAATTTACTCTGTAGTTTATGAAGGTTTCTCCCACTCTTTGGTAAAAAATTCAATTAAAATTGCTCTTAATTGAAATTTATTTGCGTTATAAATTTATAGCAGTTTATACTGCATCGGAATATCGTGGCTAGATGGAACATGGAACAACGTTATAAAATTTTTTACAACTCCCGTTTTATTGCTGTATTAAAAATTAAAAAATATGAACTCATTTCAGCTGGACCAATGTTATTTTCAAGCTGTCTCGTGTCGGCACGCTATTTAAATAGGAACCGTCATCCGTAGTCGACGTTATAATTTGTATTTATGACGAAAACAGTTACTGATGAATTATTTCATATCAATTTTAAAGCCGAATTTATCACGTAAGCGTTTAAAAATGCTCGCTAAATGCATAGCAATGTCAGATGGTGTAAAAATTTCCTGAAGCTCTTTTTTCGGGTAATTGGTAACGAACGACCCATAAAAAACCTCACGCGAGTTACTGAATTTATTGTTTGGCAATTTTTTGAAAATGTGTTTGTATTTTTAGCTTTACTTTCAAATTGAAAATGTAAATGTTTGTACATTTTTCCAATAATATCGAAAAAAGCGTATTTGGTTCAAATCTGTTTTAATTAATATTAATGGATCCGAAGCAGAACCTCAAAACGATATACCTAAGGGCTCACAAGAAAAATTAAAAATCTAAAAAATGTAGATAAAAAAAGTTCAATAGTGAACAAAAATGAAATAAATAAGATAATAAAATGTTTTTTAAATCTTCAACGTTTTAACATTGTTAGAGATTATCTAATCCCTTCAGAAAATTCTTACGATTTTTATAACACTTCTGGAAATTCAAAATTCTCATTTACATCCTGCCTTCATAGATGGTTTTTATGATATTTATATAATATAATTTTTATTGTGAAAATAGTTTTTAGAACCTCAAAAACTTAGGTTTGTTGAAAATTCGAATTATGAGTGTTTTCAGAATTTTCTAAAAGTTTAATTTTCTCCAAATTAGAATTTTCAATATTGATATTTTTTGCATCCAAAATTTTTTTGTAATTTTGGTCATTTTTGAAAGTGTTTTAATGATTTTATATAGATTTTAATTAATATCATTAAGTTATATTATAAAATGAAAGAATTAGCTAAGTTGAATCTGAGAACATAAGAACATTAAGGATTTTTAAATTTTCAACATTTTTTAATTAGTGTAAATTTCGAAAATTATTAGGAATTTAATAAGTGTTTGATTTTTTTGAGTGGCTTGTAACTTTGGGACAATTTTAAGAAATATAAACGATTTATCGAATAACAACCATACAATTTAATGATATTAAAAAATACTAAGAATTCGCAGAATTCAAAGTACTTAATAACTTGAGCAATCTACGTCCAAATAAATTATAAGAATGTTAAAGTTAAAAAAATACTTTCTCGAAAAGTTAAAAAAATTTCTAGAACTTTTGGATTACCAGCTTGCCTTCTTTAATTTTTCCGCTACAGTTTTAATCCTTCATATTCTTTAAAACCTTGACGTGCTTTAATTTTTGTGTTTTTATAATCTTGCAATTTATTTAAATGTGATTTTATAGAATCTTTATTTTTTCTAATTATTTAAAATACAGATAAATAAAATTAAAATATAAATAAATTACTGGTTGTTTCGTTCTTATAGTTTTTTTGAGTGGGAATTTGAGAGACAATTAGATATAAACATTTGAAAACCTGTTTTTTCTAAATAATCTGTAAATTTAATTATGCTTGAAAATAATGAATAAATTAACGTAGAAATATTGGCCTGGAACAATAAAGTTGTAAATAAGCTCGTGAAAATGTCAACGTCATGATTTACGAGCTTATATTGTGGAAACTATTACTCAAAGTAATATTTTTTGGAAAGAATTCTTCATCGTCAAAATTAACCATTTCGCAAAAAATGCAGTAAACTTTAAAAATTTCACGTAGAGCACTAAACTTTTTATTACTTATTTCTTCTATTTGTATGTTTCAATAAATAATAAATATAAACAATAAATGCAACGAAAATGACTTTTTAAAATTTAGGTGGCTAGCAAAAATCGTTAACACTACTTTGCTGAATGATCATTATAAATTTTGCATAAATAATTTTTTGCTCACAAATCATAATCTCGTTATTTTACGTCGAGGCTCTCGGATAAACAACTAATTATTTGAAGCGAGGAAGAAATTGAAAACAACGGTTTCAAGCACACATTATGTGCTTTAATTTGAAGTCTAATTGTTTCCAGTTATTTGCAGTTATTTTCTAAGATGTTAAAATAAAGCAGCGGTTGTAACTAAGTATAGGGCATGTTGCATAATGGAATATAATCGGGATTTTTCAGTAATTGGTATGTCTTAGACGCGACCCTGGCCAGATGCACACACCACACTGTAATTTTCTCATACAGTCGGACGGCAGCTGAAGAGATAAAGACATCAAAGTTGAACAGCGTATTATTAATCAGCAATCAGATAAGAAGTATCGCTGGCACAAACACCAATTAAACAGTTCCACGGCAAATACCTCTAATTAAACACACGACTTATTAATTTCGTGAGTTATGTTGTTCGGGCACGGCAACTTATCATTATGTCTCGGCGCAAATTTCAACTGGGAAATTAGCGGTTCTGCTTAACTCGACAATTATTATTTCCAGTTTAATAAATTTGTTTATAATGCCGCATCGGTTTCAAGAGTTCAATTAATTTACATAAAATTAAACGCGAAAGCAATTAAATTTAAGGACTGTTCAAACTCGAGAGCTATTCTCTCAAAGAATCTTGGAATGAAATGATCTGACGTCATGTAAAATTTTTTCCAAAGTGAGTTTTTGTTGGATGGATGGAACTTTAGCTGGCGCCCATCCCAGCATTATTTCCTGAATTATTAATGATCTATCCAGCTATTTAAGGTGTATCGGATTACAGGATGGCCTTGCCAACACCCCACGTTTGAGGTGAATTTTTCTCTACTTTGGAGGAAGTTTAACTTTTCAGCCTGTGATTACCTACAAGTACTCCGTAATTTATTGCCGTAACCCACGCAATAATTAAACAGAGATAACCCACACTTTCCTAAATAATAAAAAACTTTGTTTTTGAATTTACACACGGTTTCGATGCAGCCAACGTTTTATTTCAGTGGGGCTTTCAGCTAATTGCTATCTCACGAGTGAAATAAAATTTATGTGTTCCTAACGAACATAGTTCTACACAGTTTCAGGTTTTCAAGTTATATGAAAAGTTCTTAGGTGCGCAAAATTGTCGGCATCATTTACGATGTCCTAGAAAATGTGACTCAATTCACACGTTCAAAACCAATTAAACTTAAATTCCATGCTCCTAGTAAACATTTTTGCATTTTTTTTAAACTAAATGTACGATTATAACGTGATTAAAAGTTTTTTTATTTTATTCTAACTTTATTCCAAGCAGATTTGTTTTTATTTACTCTAATTCAAATGGTGGTGTTACATCTGTTGTTGTTGGAAAACACGAATTTGTCACTGATTTGTTTTTGTTTACCCGATTTGTCTCGCATTAAAATATTGAAGGTGTGCGCATAAAATTTAGTTTTCACAATTAGAAGCGGATAATTTTTTATTCGTGTCTCTGGTTAATTTTTTATTGTAGGTGTCTAAAAACCAAATATTAATTGAAAAATTTCACATTTTTGGCAGCCGTGTTTGAGCGAGTTTCACCACATAAATTTCGCATTCTGGCAGTTTATTCTAATTGTATGGTGCTAATTTAATAAAGTTTCGCGCATCCTGTTATACAAATTTTCTGTACAACATAAAGTTTCCTTTTGTGAAAGCCAGCACTCTGGAATTTAATGAACTTATCACGTAGATGTTTCAATACTCGGATTTCCAAAACGTAAGAAAAACAGTTAAAAAAAAATCTTATCTAAACTGAAAACGAACTATAAACGTCCGTCATTATTTAAAAATAAAAATAAGTTTGGTTAATATATTTAAATCTCCTTTTACTGTATCAATCACTTTATTTTATTTATTCATTTATTCAAGTGGATCTCGGCTTATAGTGGTCGCAATGATGCATTTTCTCGCCCCGCTTTGTCGCCGAATGGAATTGAGCAAAGTGGAGTGAAATTAAGTGAAGAAAAACAAACAATGAGTCCTCTTTATAAATTTCCTATAAACCCAACTGGTTGGCCAAAGCTATTATCGCTATTTAATTCAATAAGGATCCGTTTATCTTGATAAATCGTCCATAAATTGTTTAGGGGTTAAGCTGAGCACGGTAAAAAAAGTTTCACGTCTAAAGAGAATTCGGTCCTAGGCGCACATTCAATCTTAGCACGTTCCACTTTTATCTTGTTTCTAAATTAAATTATATTCTATTCCATTGGGAAGCTCTCCAGGCATTTAAATTTTTTGTTTATAATGCACCCCGAACTACTTCCATCGTTGTCGTTTTGAAATGCTGTTCTTCCCGCGATTATCGAATTTCTGTATTTGTTTAACGGTCCTCTCAAATTTATGTAAGACATAAAATGCTGAGTAGCTATTTCTGCCTATAGAAACCGGATTTTCAGATAAGTTGAACGTCAGCGCGTGTCTTAGATGGAAATGTTTATTGAGTCACTACGTGATATTACCTACTTTTCACGTTTTGTCACATCCGATGTGTCCCTTGATCTGAGAAAGGTAAAAAATAAACTGAAAATAGTGCTAAGTTTGCAAACTCTCTTGGGTTCACTTTTCCTATTGCTGCATAGGATTCCTTTTGGTACTGAAGCTCTATCGTAGGACAAAACTCGACGTACCTTTATTTTACTTTATGGAGCACTTTCCTATAAGAATATCGGCATTTTTAAAAGAAAAAGGAATTTTATTTGAATTTTATGAGCCAACCATTCGATCGCAAAGTGCTGTTATAGCACTGCCAGATCGACAATAAACAACAAGAAATTCATGTTCCTCATAGTTAACGATCAGATCTACATTGAAAATTTATTTAAAGTTTGCTTAGGAGTTTAAAGTAGATGATTAAAAGTAGACGAGAATACAAATGACGTCTTAAAAGTGCCGTCAACATCTTCAAAGAACGGCGTTGAAATAGATATAAATTTGAGTGTTTTCTGAACTTTTTGCAGGAACGGATTGTTTAGTGGAAGTTTAAAGTTTGCGGTCGGACAGAGCGGTATTCCCCGTAGTCGTCGAGTCATTACAGAAAGCTGCAAATTACTGCACACTGTTTCGTAATGGCTGTTGTTGACATGTTTAGACGTACATATATTTCTAAAACTTTAACCCGCATTATGATATTGCGACCCAGCAGTTGGACAAATATATCTACAATATGACAGTTTTTTCCCCTCTTGGTGTCTGGCCATAATTCACAACTTGTTTAACGAAGTCATTAAGACAACGTTAACCTTCTCTTACGACACATTAATTTAAAATATATTTTTACGAAAGTATTCAAGAGCTGAGACTTTGAGACTTTTCATCTTGTTAAAAAAGTTATGAAACATAATAAGATTGCATTGTTCCAAGGGTTTTAAAAAAAGCTACAAAAACACCAAATCAGATAAAGTAGAAATAATTTGCGCAGAATATAGAACAAAAATCTCGTAGCTGATTCTAATATTTCTTTGAAAGCTGGGTGGGTAGGAACAATTGTATTTTGCCGTAATGCGCTGGTTTTATTTACAACACTTCTTGATGCCATTTCGCGATGTCAACAATCCGTATGTAAATTTAAATGGGTTACGAGTTTGTAAAGTCGTAAAAAAGATATTGAGATTTGTTTATTGGGTGAAATGGGAGACCTATCCACTTTTCTTTAATTCTCAGGTTACTTTATGGGTTGCATACATTTAGATTTGCGGTCAGTTTTGAGAGCCACCGACTCAATTTTTTTTTATACATTCTCAGATTAAATCAAAGTAGGAAGTACCTGGTAGGTGTTTGACTGAAATATTGCCCCACAAATAAACTCGTTACAGTTCATTAAAAGGTAAAATGAGTTGCAAGTTTATTTTTCGAGTGCACAAAGATTTTTTTTTCAACATTTTGTATAGAGGCATCGTAAAATAGATAATTGTAATAAAAGTGATAATTTTAGGTTTATCAATTAAAGATATTTACAATTAATTTATTATTTGAATTTATAGGTAAACTTATAATTTTTATTAAATAAATGGAATTTTTATAGATTTTTTTTCGGACAGAAATAAAGAAATGCTGACAGCAAATCAAAATAAATTTATGATTGCTAGTACTTAATTCTCTAAACACTAATAACTCATTTTTCGGATAATATAGACGAATTGAAAAATGTAAAATAACAAAGAATACATAGCATAATTTTTTTTATTAAACCCAGAGGATTAGCAACATTTTAAACCGCAGGATAAAAAGATTTTACACAAAAATTTGAAAAATAAACCTCTAATATCTGAAGCATTTACAAAATTAAAAGCATGTAACAAAACATAAAAAGATTTAAAGAATTAAAGATTATGTAGAACCAGAGAAAAAAACAAATTTGGATCTTTAGTCTTTTTAAAAAAATTTGAATAAATACCCATATCGAGTTAAAATCAATTTAAAAACTCCAGAGTATCTATAAGAATTAGAAAGTCTAAAGAATGTAAAAATTCCAAACAATCCAAACTATGCAAATTTAAAGACTACAAAATTCAAAAACTCTAAAAATTTGGAAATTCTAATAAAATTAAAGAGTACAGGATTAAAGATCATCAAAAATCGAAAATTTTAAATACTCAAAGAATTAAAGAGTTTATAAAAATTCACTAGCTTTAATGCAAAGAAGTAACAAAAAAAATGTCTAAAAATATAAAGTAAAACAACAATAAATTTAAAAAATTAAGAGAATGCAAAGAATATAAAAAGTTTAAAAATCTAATATAAAAAAGTTTAAGCCATATAAAATTAAAATAACCCTGTAAAATCTCAAAAATCTACATAATTTAACAATATTTAAATGATTAACGGAATATGACGATGTTAAAAAAAATAACATAAATAATATAAAGAATATTATAAATTTCTAAGAACCAAAAAACCAAAAATTTTAAAGCAAGCAATCTATAAAATCCAAAGATAACACATATAATAGATATAAAATTAAACACTCTAAAATATACCCCAGAAAAGTTAGAACCTAAAAAACTAAGAATTCTAAAAAATCTACGGAATATAAATAGTTAAAGGTTTAAATCCAAAGAACCCAAAAACAGTTAAAAATTCCAATGAATTTGAAAATTGAAAAAAAAAGTACTGTAAATCAATACATTTGTAATATCCAAAATATTCTTAAACAATCTCAAGAATCCAGTTTCAAAAATCTAAAATTCAAAATTCAAAATACTAAAAAATTAAAGAACTCAAGGAGTCTCACAAAATTAAGTGTTATTAAGTAAAAAAGTACAAAAAAATAAGAATATACTTAAATATTTTAGAAGCAATTGTAGAAACATTTGGGAATCTACTTCATTTCAAAATAACAAAAATCTAAAAGTAAAAAAATGGTTAGATAAATCGACAAAATCTAAAAATAACAGATAGCTTAAGTAAAGTATTACGGATGTTGAGAATACAGAAATTTTTTTATAAATAAAAGAATCTAATAAAAGATGTGAAAAAACAAAAAAAATAAAGAATCAAACTCCAACAAATCCTCAACGTCATAAGGATCTAAAGAAATATTTGGAATCTACAAAATCTGAGAAACCTTAAAAACTTTTGAAGAAAAATACAAAAGTTAAGAATTCTAAGAATCTTAACAAACTACTTAACCCCAGAAAATTTAAAACAATCCAAAGTTTCCAGTGAATCAAGCGATTCTCGTGTATTTTTTTTAAACCTGTTGCACGTTTCACTCTGATAATGAGAACTATAGTTAGAAACATTTCCCTGATTTTAATAAGATCAATCAAGATCTAAAATAAAATGTGGTTCAAAAAAAGTTCCGTGATATTCCGTGCTCGAGGAGTAAGCCTCACTATCTACTTTGTAATCTCACAATCTAATATATTTGCTAAAATCATAATTACATTCTATTTAAATGTTGCCTTAGGCGATATTTTGTAACCTACAAAAGGACTTCTTATCGCGTCAAACATAAAAGAGACATTCGACTATTTCCATTTAAATGAGATATTTAACTGACATTAATAATTTCCGTAATAGGAATAATACCAATTCGCTGTCACAATGGAGTTCAAGACAAGATATCATTTTGAAATAAGATAGCATCAAGTAATTAGACAGTAGTGAACATAACCGTCATTTTTTAAATTTCTTTCGGAAGTTTGCGTCAATACCTTATTAATTTTCTACAAGTATGTCTCCATTTCAAGTGACCGCGGCTATCTACCTCTGTTTTCACGCCTCTTGGAAGAACCTCACGCTTTGAGTAATGGATATTAATTCTGAGGTCTCTCGCAGAGCCTCCAGAGGGTCGTTCGCCCTCCTGACGGTTATTATAACCGTAGCCTTGCTCGTTATCAGAAACAATCGCCCCGGGATACCGTTTGCTTGACCTGAATGGGCGTTTAGTTCTTTCCAGCAATGAAAATGGATTAAAGTAGCAGTTTACTTCATACGCAGGCTTTCATTATTTCAGTATGTTCATATAGTCGAGTAAATATTGGAAAAAAGCTCCTATTTTTAATCCAATGCTAAACAAACCAGCGAGGAGGAACAAATAAAGGGTGGAATTTGTTCTGCGCCTGTACGATAAACTTATAACTGTGAGCTTTTTACCTACATATGATCTGCTTCATTTATTGTCCCAGACTTTTTTTGAAGTCAGTCTCGGCGTCAGATTCGGTGAAGCAGAGCCCTCGTGATATTTCCTTGTAAGTTGGGGACTTGGCGCTGGACGTCCCCTTGCGATATTATTGCATTATTCCATTATACTCGCAGACATTGTTGGCAGTATTTGGCATCGTCGGGGGAAATGCAAGTCTGTCGTCTGGGCGATGGAAGCGCGGTGTGAATGATAGTGCAATATGCGGGCAGGAGGTCGAAGGACCGCCTGGGATCTTAGGCTACCCTTAGAGACAGCCCGTCGCGAAAATACGACGTGAAAATTGAACGCCGTGAGTCGAATAGAGGAACTTAGGCGAATGGTTAGTAGAAATATTAAAGCAGGTAATGTGGTTTTCAAATATATGAAAGCGATGTTGGTTTCCTGTCAATAGAAGGAGATTCGAGACTCTGCTGCCTTTCCTGCCACTTTTTTTACGTTTCTTTCAGCGAGCAAAATTGCATTTTTATGTCACACTGCTTTTGAATATAAATGATAGCCAAGAAGAGTTCTAGTGGGGCGATAACGAACTTCTAGAATTAATTGCAGACGTTTGACCTTCCAAAGAGATTCATTAACAACTCTGATATTAATTTGCGGAAAAGTGCCAAGTCAGGAAAATCAATACACCACGGATGAAGTCCCTAATTCCGTTCAAAAATAATTGAATCGTAAAGGTTTCCACAATTTCCACTAAATTACCATATTTACGGGTGCGTTATCTCTACGGCAGAGACGCAACGTCAATTATCATCTTTCTTAACCAATAATTACCGATATCGACGATAATTGGGTGGTGCTTTAGGAAATTGAGGCATTTTACAACCCTTCTTTCACTGCCCTCAAAACGATAAAGTTTCCTTTTCGTTGATTAGAAAACCCTCAGAAGTATTCTGTCAATTGTTATCTTCATCACTACGATTAACTCTATATTTGTAATAAATGACGTATGCTGCTTCAAATTGTCATGGGGAGAAACTATGTTAAGTGTTATCTCCTAAACTACTTACTCATAGACAAGCCCTCGATTCATCTTATAGTAGATGTTGTGGTAATGTGAATTGATGATTATAGGGGTTATTATCATTCATTCTCCTACAGCACTTCATATTTTTTCGTCAATGCAGACTCCTTTCATACATTTTCTTCCTATTGATTGATCTGAATTTACTTCATCTTCAGAATTTACTCTTAGATTCAATTCTCTTACTTTTGTGTTCCAAAGTGACAGTCTTGGTAATTGGAGGGGAGTGAAATGCACACATGAGGCAATAAAAGATCGAAAAAGCTTTCCGAAGGGTGCACAGACCTATAAAAACCGAATAGGGCTTAGAGTGGTTTTACGATTTTCTAAAAAGGAAAAAGACTCATGTTAATAAGTTCAAAAATACAGAAATTACATTAATGTGTTTTTTATTGCCGTCACTATTCTCATTATATTTTTAGAAACATTGTAACTGCATTTTTAAGTAACATGTCAAAAGATACTAAGTAAATATTCATGTTGCCAACATACCTAAAAAACTTGGTGTATGTATATTTTATTGTATAAATCAAGCCGACAATTACGCGTACCGCTTTGCAAGTGGGCATGCTCTAAACAGAATTAATTAATTTACTTCATCAACATACATGCTAAATCTGCTTACGCTGTTCGAATATAATAGATGCTTCAATTACGAATTCGTGTCTTGAAATGAATGTTATGTTACTACACAGAACAGATATGTAAAATTCAATGGTTATGTATTTAACCAAAATAACTCTAAATTCCAATGATCAACAGAATTTACACTCTCTTCTTCATCTTGATGAAATTAAGTTTTTTTCTTTTTTTGCAATGGATTTTGTAATGGAAGCATTGCGATTTTTCAAACGGCCGAAAAGTAAAACTGAAATGTTTGCTTTGCTTAATTCTATCATTTGCTGTTTTAGATAAATATATTTTTTTAAAACTAAGTTAAAATTAAAAAAAGTTAAATTTCAAAAAACAATAATTATTTTCCAAATTTTTAAGCCAAATCATCTAAAAATTTCATTTTTGATTTGAGATAATTACTTTATCTTTATAAAATAAATTCTAGGTCGATATCTTGTACTTAAACTATTAAAATTAGGTTTTCTGACAGAGTGTGAAATTAGGAATATAAGATGTAACGTTAAGCAATTTTTTTTATATTTCTGTTATCAAATTTTCAACTTTTTGTCTGAATGTTCTTAGGGTTAAAAATCTTAATTAATATTAAAAAACTTAGTAATAATATAACATAAAGTAGATATTCGAAACGGTTTTAAAAACACGAAAATATTTTTTTTTTAAACATTTTTAAATATATTTATTCCAAAAGTGCTTTTAAATGTGCTTGCTTCTAGAAGTTTTTCTCATACTGACGTTTTCCAACTAAAAAAATAATTTAGATTTTAGTAGTTCTAACTTTTTAGAATTCTTTTTTTTTTAAGTTTGGAAAATGTTTCCTATATTTAGAAGAACTACGGATTTTAGAATCAGTTAATTTTTTGTAGCTTCAAAAATATAGTCAATACCTTAAAATTTGCCACTTTTGACTAATTTTGTTTCGTGGAGGTTTCGTCGACTATTTCGTCAAATTTTTTAAAATGTCAAAGTTCTCAAAAAATTTGAAAAATTCTTGTACAATTTTAAAATTTTGCAATAAAAATAATACAAAATCATCATAAAAATAATTGTGTTTGAGTTTTAAAAATAGGAATCATTCAATGATGAGTTTTTATAAATTAAGAGGTTTCAAAATTTGAAAAACTTTTGATATTATGAATATATTGAATTTGTGAAAAATAGATATTTTGCATTTGACACGCTTATAGGCTAATTTTTTCATTCAAAAATTCTAACAAAAAAAAAACTTTTTACTTTTTTTAGAAGTGTTTTTTTGGACAGGTAGTTAACATAAATTGCAGATATAACAGTTAAGTTAAGAAGCAAAAAGACAAGTTTCTGTGAATTGTAAGAATATCTACTTACTTTATCTGTAGATCTAGAGTTTTTTAATTAAGGAACGTACAACTTTGGCTTGTCCTAAATTCACGACATTGCTAGTTCTCCTCCCCTAAGGGAACGCGAACTACGAACGAAAAGGGTCATATGCTAATTAGTAAAGACAAACATTTAATGGGCAAGGCAAATTTATAGTTGTATTTAGTTTAATGTAACATCATTAAAAGAAAATCTTATAGCTAACTTAAAATCTGTGTTGTATCAAGTAATGAGAAAAGTACTGCTTGGCTTCAACTTTTTGTTAACGTTGTTTCTCCATAAATAAGTAGATTTTATGATTTATCTATTTATACTATGCTTGAAATTCACTCAAACTTTTTCCTGGCTTTATTTAATTTGACGTTCTACTCGATCGAAAGGACTTACCACGAAAGGCTTTTTAAGACAGAAGAACACAATCCCTTTGCATGAAAGTGATTACGTCTTGGGAACTTGGGAGAACTTATTGTATAATGTATTTTGTACCGTAAGCGGACTACTTTTCGCCACCCTTCATAAAGTTTCAAAGCGTATTCTTTATTCCCTTTTTATTTCCTTTTCATAACTTTCATGTCCATTAAAGTTATGCAGCATGCAAACCATCAGGTGTTGGTTCCCCTAATCCCGAATAAAAACACGTAAGAATTTGTTCTTGTACATATTTTGATTTCACATTGAACTATCGACCTTTCCGATGAAATCAGATAATTTTGCGCATGTTTGTAGATCTTGGTCTCTTTTTATCGCGACATTGTTTGAACAAATTCTGCAGAAAAGTGGTGGCAAATTCAGAAAAGAGGCCATAATTTCGCTTTATCCGCTTGCAAATGTGTGTAAAGCCGGTCTTAAACTCCAACGGGATAAGGGAGGAAAGAGTTCATCAGTATCTCACCATTAAAATGCTCTCTGGTGTGCAGTAGAGCGCAAGAAAAAGGAGCGAAAAGGGCGTCCCTAAACAAAATGCGTGAATTTCACTAGCAGGTCTCCAATTAGAGAAAGGTGGACGAGAGTAACATAAATTTATCACAAAAATGAGATTTTACGCGAAAACAGGCGAAGTTGCTCCATAAACAAGATGCAAAGAATGGATAATTAAAAAAAATAAAGACAAATGACGCCGATATTAATAGAAAAGATTTGATGTCTCTCTTTTAACGATAATGTACGTTCCTTCAGACAACTAAAAGGGGAGAGTTCAGTATCTTTATGAACCTTGACATCTCCACCAGCTGACAATCATCAGTCAGAGCGAGGAGGCGTGGCATCGCCGAAAAAAAGAGATGAAATCGAGATAAACAGTTCCGAGAATTAGTAAATACCATTTCTCGCCAAATATGTGATGATTTATTGTATAAAATTAAACCTGTCAAAGATCCAATTTGGTGACTCAACAAGATGAATACTTTCACATTCCAAGAAAAATGTTCGGCGGTTAAAATTAATATATGCATGACAATAAAGCGGCATTTAACAATGCTAATTTGCACTGCTATTTTCCATAAATTCCACAATCCATAATTTAAGCCTGTAAATCCCGAGTATACGTCGTTTCTCCCTTGGTCGTGATGAGGGGACGAAGTTAAAAAGAAAATTTAGCTCCACTTAAATATTCCATTCCGATTAATTGCGTTACGTCCCTCTTTGCGTCCGACACGCGCTTCAGGCAGTCTCCTCAAAAGTACTGGTCTGAGGGTGATGGCGGAGATTTAGTGGAATTAGCGGTGCAAACACTTGGAGACCAATGAGCCATGCGTAGGGATGCGAAAGAGGACCGCCGAAAAGGTTACTTTACAAGATCAACGATAAAACAAGACGAACACCGACAAATGTTTGGGCTCTTTTTCCTATATTAAGTTGTGTTTGCCGGCAAATGTTATTTACATATCGATTCGGTATACGACTGACGATCGTGCGGTGTACGATTGACGATCGTGTTGATTGTCGGAAATGTTTGATGCCTCTTAAAAAGGAGCTCGTTAGAGTGAGGATGATACTAATACATAACGTTTTGAAAACGAAAATTAAAAGAACTTTGCAAAAGAGATTTTTTATAGACTAAAAGAAATTAATCTACATTTCGTACTAAAACGTTGCATAAACCACCATTGACCATTGAATTGAATTGAAAAATACGAATGGGCATTCATTTCTGAAAAAAAAATCTGAAATGCTTCGTAATGAAATTTTTCAGGCTAAACTTAAAACTGCTGTTCATTGTAGATAGAGCATTACTGTTAATATATTCTTTATTATTTTGGTTTGTACTTTAAATGAATTGTTTCGTTATTTTGCAAATAAGCATATGAGCATACTATATGTGTTACCCACATATTTTATAAATTAACTAAATGTTATGTATGTTTTTTAAAAACATGTGCGTAATTTCGAAATAAAAGAGGAATTAATCTGCCAAAAATCTACATATTTTTGGTACAACAAATTATTTTGTCAACATCTTTATGATCTTAAAATAAGAATCTAAAATTTATTTAATTAAGTAGTTTAAGGATAAACTAGAAAAACAAAAAAGTTTAGGAAGTCCGGAACATTTCGTCAATTCAGAAAAGTATGAGAATTGGAAAAGAAGAAGCTAAAGAATGCAAATTTCAAGCAATTTAAGAATTACAAAGAATCTAAAAAGCACAAATAAATAGAATCAAAAAAATTAAAAGGAACCAAGGAATCTAAATAATTCAAAAATTCTAATGGAGAAGAATCTAGGAAAAAAGAAGAAGGAATGTAAAATATCTGAAATCTCATTCTATAAAATTTCTAAGTAGTAATTTATTTAGATTCTGTTCCATGTTCAAATTTTAAGATTTTTAGTATCTAAAAATTTAATAATTTAAGATTCTGAAAATAAAAAGAAACTCAAGAACCCAAGAATCTACGTAAAATCTACGAAAAATGCGTATAATATAGAAACTAAAAATTTGCAGAATTCAAAGTATCTAGAGATTCTGAAGAAAGGATAAAAGATCTAAAGCATCTAAAAGATTTGAAGAATCTGAAGGATCTAAAGGGTTTGAAGATTGTGAAGGATGTGAAGGATGTGAAGAATATGAGAGATCTGAGAGATCTGAAGGATCTGAAGGATTTGAAGGATCTAAAAGATCTGAAAGATATGAGAGATCTAAAGGATCTGAAGTATGTAAAGGATGCAAAGAATCTGAAGAATCTAAAGAATCTGAAGAATCTGAAGAATCTGAAGAATCTGAAGAATCTGAAGAATCTGAAGAATCTGAAGAATCTGAAGAATCTGAAGAATCTGAAGAATCTGAAGAATCTGAAGAATCTAAAGAATCTGAAGAATCTGAAAAATCTGAAGAATCTGAAGAATCTGAAGAATCTGAAGAATCTGAAGAATCTGAAGAATCTGAAGAATCTGAAGAATCTGAAGAATCTGAAGAATCTGAAGAATCTGAAGAATCTGAAGAATCTGAAGAATCTGAAGAATCTGAAGAATCTGAAGAATCTGAAGAATCTGAAGAATCTGAAGAATCTGAAGAATTTGAATGATCTGAAAGGTCTAAAGAATCTAAAGGATCTGAAAGGTTCTAAAGGGTCTAAAGGATCTGAAAGATCTGAAGAATCTGAAGGATCTGATTGATCTGAAGGATCTGAAGGATCTCAATAATCTGAAGGATATAAAAAATCAGAAGGATATAAAGAATTTGAAGTATATAAAGAATCTGAAAGATTTAACGAAAGAATCTGAAGAAAAGAGAAAAAAGTGTAGAGGTTCTACGGCATACAAAAACACAAAAATTCAAGAAATTAATGGTAATTAAAGAGTTCAATATTCCAACGGATTCAAAGCATTCGAGCAAGGTAAGCATTTTTTCAAAATTGTGAAAACTAAAACATCTAAAACATCGACGGAACCTGAGAGTAAGGGAGTCAAAAAAAATCTAACAAATTAAATTCAACTAAATAAACAAAGTCAAAATGCTAGAATATTTAGAAAATTACAGAAAACTGAAAGTTTAAATAATTAACAATAAGACAAATACAATATTCGCAAAAAAATTATAGGTTGCAACAATTAAAAAAAAACTAAATTTGAAAAATGTAGAAAACCTAAAACCTGAAAAGTCTCGAGCACGAAATTATTGATAATCAAAAAAAATTAAATAATATTATCAATTAAAAGAATCTTAAGCATTTAAAAAAAAACGTCAGTTCTCAAGCTAAAAATATTAGCAAAATTTAATAAAACTCAAAGCTCCAAAGCATTTAGAAGGTATATAACACGCAGAGTCAATAAAAACTAAATATTTCTAAAACTCCAAAAATAGATGAGACCTTTGAACAGAATTTGAAATATGTAAGCAGCAGTCAACACTTCAAAATATAAAAACAGTTTAAAACAAACTAAGAACCAAAATTTTTTAATATATTTTAATCTTTTAAAAATTAAAAATATGCGAAATGCATGACCTAAAAGTAATCGAAAGTATAAAGTAGGTTTCTAAGATTAATTTGACAAATTCTTGAAAAGCTAGAAACTAGTAGTAGTAGTAGCTATCTAATAGTATAATAGTATAATAGTATAATAAGCAGAATGTACCTATATAATATGTATATAATATAATAAAATAATAAAATAATAAAAAGATTGCAAGGATGCAAAAAAATTAAATAGATGAAGATGAAATAGAAGAAAAAAAAACAGTGTCTAAACAATCAAAATTTCTATAACATTAGAGACATATTTTTTGTTAAAAACTACTTTCCAGTAAAAAGATGTAATATACTGGTACAAGTTCCCTAAAATTTGTTAAGTATTTTCTACTTTTTATCATTAGAAAGTGCTCTACTCTATAATAGTGTTTCTTGCTTTACTGTAACTGTTTTTATTTAAAACCTTCAGATCAAGAGAAAAATATTTTTCTAAGGAGTAGCTTATATTAAAAGTTTCTTAATCTAAAGCTCGAACAACACACTAAAAGACATTATTTAAACTCACTCTTACACCAACGTAGACTTGGAAATTAGAATTTCACTTTGTTTTTGCAGCGAAAAAGACTTTTTTACCTTAAACGATATAAAATTTGTGTTATTAAAATTTACTCGCAAAATTTCTGTCTAGTTAGCTCCCTTGTTAGTGAAGTGAAGTGAAGTTAACAAAAAAAAATCACTTTATTTTGCGTTCCGACTATCAGTAAGTTTGTGTACCAAGTTTTTATAAGCTAAAAAAACTGCTTCACAAAGGCTTCTTTGATTTATTTTGCAAAGAAAATGATGTAACACAAAATAATGTTTCTAAAACCCACTCTCACACATTTTTTTTTTTAGCCAACCACTAATCAATGGCGCTTTAAACAACAACTTTACAGTGAAAATTCAGATTAACGCAGTCTTGCAATATTTTTAATAAAAGATCAACAGTCCTTTGTATTAAATTTCGTTCCAAGGACAGTAGAGACTTAAAGGTCAACATTTAAGGCCACTAATCCCCGTTTAAACATGCTATGTGAGAGACAAGCTGCTAAGCTAACAGAGTTTGCGTTTAATCTCTCCCACAAGTTCGGTTGGACATGTCGTGATATTATGCAAACTGTACTCGGGGTGGGATTAATTTTCGATTAGTTGTTCAGCACTGCGATAATGCAGATAATGTCGGTATCAAAGAGCCGCAATTGGGGATCGGTCTGTATACCTAAATGTGTCCGAAACTTTGCTTATAGATGAATAAGCAGAATCTGGTACACGTGTACCATAAAATTTGCATGAATAGATTCATATAGCAGTTTCATGAAATGAAAGTCTGTTAAAAGACAAAAAGCAAGAAGGATATGCTCCTAGCTCTAATTTTTTTACTTTCTGCGTCTGCTTTTTGTGATATGTAAGAATTTTTTTTCCTGTTTTTATTTTCTTTCATTTACCTGCAAGTAATTGAGTGTTTTTATGAGAGATTTTGCCCTGAAAGACTTGTAATCTACGTTTGCTTGCAATTTTACTCGATGTCAATCTTAAAATATGAGAAGAGTTGCAAAAGTTTGCCCAGCATCTGCTTCGTTCTTTGCTTTTGAAAATAACTACCGTTTTTTATTTTAGTATTGCATCAAAGGTAATTCAGTTTCGGTTTAATTTCGGGTTGAACCCAGGTTTTGTAATATACAGCGGTAAATATCCAAGTTAAAATATCTCGGGGGAACGCAAATCCGCACACGGAAAATAAAATAGAAAGAATATTTACATTAGGATGTTCGAAACAGCCGCGGAATGCTATCTCTATATCTCGAGACAAGTCTTTTAGATCTGTGACCCAGAAAAAAGCGGAATCTGGATGATATGAGAGAACGTAGAATGTTGGAGCGACGACTCGACGGAAATTTAGCAGGAAATTTAACTATGGCTGCTTTAAATGAAACAAGCTTATAACAAGTTTATGCGGCAATTATTAATTTAATTAAAATCGTTTCAAGACTTGTAATTTTCTAATTTACGTCTGTAATGCCGCAATAGTAAAAACAGCAACCCGAGTGTTAATTAAAGCGAATGAATCGGATTAGTTGACCGACGAATGTTATAAGCGGGAGAGGTTTGTTGAAAATTTAGAGGAAACCGGCTGTGACATAACTAAAGCTGAGATCTTTTTTCCGACACAATAATAAAAGTTTCGACGACAAGGGACGTCAAGATTGTTTGCGAAGTTGCTCAGACAATACTAAATGGTCCTGACAAATGTCCAGACGGATCAGAAGCCTGCAAACATGCGTGAAATGGAGAACGCAGCGTCCTGACAGATTCATCTAAAAATCACGGATTGTGCTTCGCAGTTAACAAGCAGACTAAACTTCAAACTTCTTTCAACAATATTCGTCAGTTTTTTCTGCTCGACTTCGAGAAAATTCGATTATCTAAAACACCCAAGTTTCATCTCTGTCTCGGATTGATTTGTAATTAACTAAATAGTTCTAGGATCGATTTTAAAGCAAACTCCCATGTGTCAGTTTATATTTGCATATTATGTTAAATTCATTCAGACGTAACGTCGCTACGTCCGTATACCTACATTTTAAAGTGATGTTTATATTAAACACATGTCTCCTTATGTGATGATATCTCTCGCATGCTGTGAAGATAATATCAGCGTACTACGAAGTCATTTGTAGATTATCATGCTGTTTTAAGAGACATTTCACCTTTTACTTTTGACATTTTGGAAAATATTCAATGTTAGTGCGAGATAATCACAATTGACGCTGACGATGGCGTCCTACAGTTAATTAATTATTCCAAACACCAAATAATTGATTCGGAACCAACGTCAAACTGTCTAAGAAAATTAAATTAGAAGTCACTGGGGTTTTAGAGCTATTCTGAATTTAAACACCTCCTAACAGATGGAAAATTATTTGGATGGAAAATCTTCCAAACCGATTCAGAATCCGTGACATGCAAAGTTTTAAATTTGGCGAAATATGTATATAAATATACAGAGTGATTCATGAAACCTAGAAAAAATACTTTGTATGACAGAGATTTTCATCAAAACCTTTGAGAAGCGCTAACATCATTATTCAAATAGGTCCAGTGTTTACTGTTCCTAGTTGAATGCGTTTGTTTAGAAAAAAAGTGGATAAACAGATTGTAAAAAGTTACATTTTCCGACTGGAAGTCAGTGACTGTGGTTGTTGACCTAAAGATTTCATTCAAGATTCACAGCAGAGATTTACATAGTTAATATAAGACGGCGGAAAGAAAATAAAAATAAACTAATAATTGACTAAAATGCTTAGATATCTTAGAAAAAGCAATACGTTTTGGTTTTTACTTAAAAAGTTGTAAATAACCGAAAAATTGTAAAAATATTTTTTTTTAAATTGGAAGGAATCTCAAATCGCAGTTTTTTAGGTTTTTAGACACAATAAATATCAAAAAACCTAGATAAAAAACTATTGCTTTATAAATATATAAAAAAATTATTAATTTTGTAAGTTAAATAAAATTAGAGGAGTGGAGTTTAAAAATCTTGCATTACAAAAACTAGAAAGTTCAAAAATCTCAATATTTAAAAAAAATCTTAGAAGTTTTGTAGATTCAAAAACAAAAATCTCTCAAATTTAATCCACAATTAATTGCTTAATTTAATAGCATTAGAATGATTACCGGCAGAAAGATGAATGAGAGAACGGTTTAGGGAAACTTGAGGCCAAGAAATATGAAACGCAATAAGCGGAGGAAACCTCACGAAAATCCAGTGCCAAAATCGCAGAGAATTGAAAAAAGATGTAGAGGACAGCGAAGACTAACGTTATGAACCGGCATAGACGTAAGTACATCTTATTATTATTAATTTACCGAATTTAAACAATCGAAATAAAGTAAAGAATCTAGAAAATATTTAACGTTCAAAAGATTTAGAGAATATAGAAAAAATTTAAAGGTTCAAAGCATAAATAGAAAAGTACATATAAGAAATTGGTAGGATCCAAGAGATAAAAATCAGAAAAAAGAAAGAAAATACATATATTTTTAAAAATTCTAACAAATCAAAAATTAATTTTGGTAAAAAATCTACAGTATATTAAAATGGTAAAAAAATATTGAAAATTACTCTAGAATACAAAAATTCACATAACAATAATTTACATAACTAGAGAAATAAAAAAATAGGACATCAGAAAAAGGTTCAGAGTTTAGAATTTGAAAATATGGAGTTTAGAAAAATTTAAAAAAGGCTAAAATTCAAATTTTCAAGCTACACAATTTGAGTTCTTTAAAATATTGTTAATTAAATGCTAGAAGATTTTTAAAAATGATTCTATTAATTCTATAAATTTCTTGAAAACCAACAGATCTAAATAAAGATAAAAAAATTAAAGTACAATTCTTGAAGAAACAGAAACTTTTGGAAAATTACAAAAATTCTTGAAGTCCAAAATCCTCAAAATTTTCTAAATAATTTCAAAAAATTGTTTCCAAAAATCATCGTTAAAAATTAATTCTGCTCAAATCCTACACTTTTAAGAACTTTTTGGATACTTCAGATCCTTTAATTTATAAAGTTCCTTTTTACCACATTTTTAATAGCATCTTTTCTGTGTTCCTTATATTTATTAATTTTTTTTAGATATTAGGTTTTCTAGATTCTTTAGATTTTTCACATTGTCTTTAAATAAGTTTGAAATGTTCGTTTTCGTTAGATCTTTATTTATATGCTCTTTACCAATATGACGTCATATTTGTTGAATGATGAGGCCATTTTACAACAATCGGAGATAAACAAAACTGATCCACATAGTCACAAAAGCAAAAACAAAAAACCTTCTATTTTGCAGTAAAAACAAAGACTTCGTATAATATATTGTTAAGTGGAGATAAATAAGGCGGAAAAGCTTATTTCGTCGTCCTATCTAAACATGAATTAAAGCCGAAACTAAAACCTAGAAGAGATTTGAATAATTTAT
Source organism: Cynaeus angustus (assembly GCA_030157275.1). Classification (NCBI taxonomy): domain Eukaryota; kingdom Metazoa; phylum Arthropoda; class Insecta; order Coleoptera; family Tenebrionidae; genus Cynaeus; species Cynaeus angustus. Next base: position 21,268,388 of record CM058058.1, read on the forward strand.
GCAAATTCCACCGATTTGCAATTTCCAACCAAGCAAAAATATTTCCCACAGGCTTAACTGAAACTTCACATAAACTGCAAACTACCGGAAAAAAAAGGAGTAGCTAACTGTATTTGCTCAGATCCTCAGTAATTAATAAAAAATGTAAAAATGACCTGTATGTTTATAAACTGAGTCGAATATGGAAACGCTTGGGAAGGTATAATATTAATTTACTCAGTGAAATAGTAGATATTTTCCGCACGTTATCATTAATTAAGGATCTTTCGGAGTGAACAGGTCTAAATCCGGTAAAAGAGAACACATTAGCAGAGTTTAATGGCGCACACAAGAGCCGCTTCATATTCATGCAATAATTATCGTTATCGATGCGTAATAACAATGAGCAATATCACAATGGAAGAGAATGAGTGATGGTTCATGCAGAATAAAGGCCAACGTGGATGTAAAAACATCGAATCACTCTCGAAACATTTGTTTTCCTGTCCAATCGGCACAATAAAAACAACATATCTTTTACCCTAACGATTCATATCAGAAATAAAAAGGTTTTTGATAAATTTCCTCATTATGTATTTAAAACTACCCCCCACATCTAATCGGATTTCGTTTTTATACGATTTAATATTCATAACAATAACATCTGGGATTCGGAAAATTTATGGAAGGGTCTAGATTATCAAAGCATTATTCGATCAAAAATGTATAATAAACCAACATAATCAAAACGTGCAAAGACCGATATCGACTTTGTTAGATTTATGATATAGACGTATACGTTGTGCCATGCATGTTAACAGCCAGTGCAGACGCCTCAGAAATATAATTCGTGAGGTGAATTAAATCATAAGAAGTAAAGCGTTCAGTTCAAGCTTAACAAGAATCACAAAATCTTATTTAGCTTTAAAAAAGAAGTTGCGACGTTGTTTATCAGCGAATAAAGCGATAAAAAAACAAATATTAAACATATTAATACCGCGGCTATGGTATTAAAAAATATTTTGAATTTTATAACTCTTAAAACTTCCTTATTACTGGAGCTCGCCGTAGTAGAACCAAGCAAATTAAAGCAACAAATTTAGAATGAAATACCGGAGAAACTTTTAACGTCACAAAAAAATACCAGGGGAACCTCAAAGTACGTAAGCTAAAATTGTTGTGAAAATGAGTCTTTGACAGAGTTTTCATGACAATTTATTTAATATAAAGACACTAGTAGAGTTTTAAACAAATTGATTAGAGCACCACAGGACTACAAAGTTTCTAAACTACGGCGCTGGCGTGTCAAATTAATCCACTCAAAATAGATAAAAAATAAAATTAACTTAGGATAAACTCGCAAACAATTCAGTTCTATTCAAGTTTTTCCAAAGTTGGATGTCTAGTTTGACTAGATTACAACATAACGTTATTTATTTATTAATTGGTTTAGCTGAATTCGCCAGATTTGCATAAAAGTAAAGTTCTCCGGTACAAAAAAATTAAAAGCTCAAAAATTATAACAATTATAAAATCGATAGTTTCACGAACTGAAAAAAAGAATAGATAAAAGTATTTATTGAAAATAGATATTTTCAAATATTCTGCAATTTAAAGAACTAGATATTTTAAAAAATATTAGTCTAAACATAACAGAATTTTAAAAAATTGCTTTCTGCTGAAAATTTGAATTTACTGAAAAATCTTGGTATTATCTTAACAGTTTTAGTAATTTGAGAATTTAAAAAACCCAACAAAAAAGCTAAATTTTTAAATCTGTAAGGCATAATTTTCAAAATCAAAAATTAAATCTCCCGGCCACCTGAATTAAATTTAATTTTGTAGTAGGTTTAATTAGTTGTAGACATCCCAATAGTAAATTGTAAAAAAATAGTCTGAAATATAAAATTGTTAAAAATTCGGAATTTCGTACCTAGCCAATTGTAAAATTCTAAAAATGGCAAAAAATACGAAAGAAAAACTGAAAATAAGTAAGAAGTTTTTCAGATCGTTAAAATTTGAAAAGTTTCAAGTTCTAGAAATCTTTGCAAATTAAAATCCACGACAATCTAAACAAAATCAACATTTATATTTTTGTCACTACAACTGATTAATCAAAAATAGGTCTAAAATGAGAATTCTGAATTTCTAAGAGTTTTAGAAACCCCTAGAATATTGTAAATATTGTCATTATTCATAAAACCGTATAATGGGTACCTACTTTTAAAACTTTTGATAATAATTAAAATCCTAAACTTTTATATTTTAGGTGTTTTAGAACGATAGTTAATTTTTGAAGAAAGCCGAATTCTTAAAATCCTAAAAGTAATTTTAATTATTTAAAAATTTTTGTTCTGAAAAGAATAATGCAAGGGACTTGATTTTTAGAATGTATAAAAATAGTTACGTTATGATTTTGTACAAAATTTTAAGAAGGCTGCAAATTGTTAATGACACAATTAAACATGAAATATATAAATAAAATTCTTTGATAACGGAAAGATTACAATTTTAAAAACTTCCAAAGTTCTTTTGTCAAAAATACCATTCCAATAAATGTGAAAAACTCTTAAAGAATTAAAATTTTGAAACTAGAAATCGTGAAATTGCATTTGCTTCTACAGCTGCGTTCCGAAACTAATAATTGATAATCTATAACAATCAGTTGAATCTAATCGTCGCTTTCAACGATTAGCTGTTATGGCATACTTAATGAATACTAATACTGGTAACAATTTGCCCACCAAGCTAACATAGCTCTACAATGAAGAACTAATGGCCATTTGCAGCAACACTAGTTAAAATTACGTAATTCACAAAAACCAAAGAATTCATTGATCCAACAATTGTTGTAATAGATATTTATTATATGAGACGAAAAAAGACCACTTAAAGTAAAAATTCCACGAGATGGTTAGAGATTATTTGACGTCGTGTATAATACTCTATTTTTTATAACAAATTATAAAGAAAAATTTCTGCGAAAACGAATTAGAACTGTCTGCAGATGTAGAGAAAGAAGCTGCTAAGGCAGTGAATAAGTTATTGTCTCAGAAATCATGCTTATTATATAAGAAAAAGTACGACGCTTTTGGAAAATGGAGAAGAGGAAAAAATATCAGTAGATTTAGTGAGAAGAATGATACTCGCATATTTTTCAGAAAAATCAAAGAAAGTCAAGCCTTCGAGTTTTTGGTCCTATTACTTAATGCTAAAGAGCATATCGCTGGAGAATAAAAATTCCGAAATTTCCAAGTAAGAATTTTTAAAATACTGTCAAAGTAAATATCATGATAATTTTTAGATATAGCAAACTATTTACACCGTTGAAGAAAATAAGTGAAGGTTCTAAGTCAAAAAAATCGAAGATACTTAAGCAGAATCAAACCTTTAAATTTTTGGTGAACGCTTCAAAAGATGATTAACGATTTATAAACGTTAGACATTTAAAAGATCTCAAGGTTTTAAAAATAATATGTAAAAAATGGTTTTTAACTTACATTCATGTTACAATTAATCCAAAATAATGTACTCAAGTTAAAGTATTTTATCTACTCTTGGTGTTAAAGTATCACTTTATCTACCCTTGAGGTTAAAGTACAAGTTAGCCTAGCAATTTGGGACAAATAAAGCAGATTTTAAAATTTGCTATAGAAGAAAGAAACTGGAGAAATGCTGGTGCAATCGATCGTAAGACACAATTTAAATTCTCCTTCGAACTAAAACAAGCTTCTGCTTTTTGAGTATATTAATTTTGTTTTTAATGAATAATCAATTGATTACATCTTAATTAATACACATCTACAAAGAAATCTAAGATATCCAAGTATGAAGTAAACCAGAGATCATTTCCCTTTAGAGCTACAGGCTAAATTTAAACAAACTCAAAGAAATAAGAACAAAAAAAAAGACTAAACGGTGGGTTTGAGTGCTGCAGATTTAAAAATCAAGAAACAAAAAATCCAAGCATTACCAATCAAATTGTTAAAAATTTCTGAATATGAAAGTCACATTTAAGAGAGATGAAATAAATAAAAAACGTGTCGACGCAAAAATAATAAAACTACTAGAATCTCAAAGAAAGCTTTTGATTCAATTAATTATCCACGACTCATGTATTATTATCGGAGTTGCACAATTTACGTTTATCTGCTGTAATCCTTGCATGTAGTTGAATACCTACCTACGAGCTTGCTCAGAAATAATATAAAAAAATGTAGATTAATACGCGACCTTATGTCTATCTAAATGCAAGTCTTTGTCTATCAAATATGCAATAATGCATTTAAATTTTATCTAGAAACATAACCATACTATATTTTCCAGTAATAGCACTAAATAATAAATTACGTTAATAACCAAAAAACATGTTTTTTTTTTCTCGTAAATAAACCATTTTTTTAAAGATAGCAGTTTAGTTTGGATGTTATTATACTAAACTCTAGATGAATCTGCTATAAAATTTCTTTTTGTCCCTTGAGAAAAAAGTGACATTTAGTCCCTATGTTAAGGGATTAAAGTAGCTCACTGTGAACAGACAAAAATCAATTTAACATATAAACAGCATAAAGTTTCTTAAGGTTTCTCTCGGCTACAAAATGACGTGAAAGAAGCACATCAAAATGTATAACTAAACTTAGCTCCTCTTGCTTTCTCATCAAGTAATCAAATTGTTGCAAAAATACAAAACTAAATAATAATAAAGAAAACCCTCATGCTGTTATACTTTGTAAATGTAAAGTCAATAAATTGTTAAGATATATTTAGGAATTTTAGATCTGCACATTATTTATCGATGTGTGTAATAGTTATACAAGACGATAAAGCACCACTTTGACCATCAAGTAAAAATTGTTAATGCACGAGTCGTAGCCACGAGTGCATTAATTTCACGAAATGGTTAAGGACAGTGAATAAGTTATTGCCTCAAAAATCACGCTTTATATAAAAGAAAAAGTATAACGCGTTTTATAAGAGGGTTTATAAGAGGGTTAGTGGTAAAAATATCGGTAGAGTTAGTGGCCTTTGAGGCCTCTGAGTTTATGGTCTTATTACTCAATGCTAAACAGCCCATTGCAGCTGAATGAACACTACGTTTCCATGTAATTTTTTTTTAACATCTGTCAAAGCAAATAAAATAACAAAAATGTTTGAGCAGAATGAAGACGGTAAATTTTTGGTAGACGCTTCACGATGATGATTACCTTTTTGTGAAGGTTATATATTTAAGAGATCGCAAGATTTGAAAAATAACATGTAAAATGGATCTTAAAATTTACAGATTATAATAGAGCTTACAGAAATAATAAATTGAATGAGTGGGAGAACGAACAATAAATACTGGTCCAAAATTCTCAATTCGAGATAATCAAGTTTTAAATTTCAAACCTCTACAGGTTACTTACTGCCTATAAACTTTAAAAGGCGACTATTTCTACGGCTGCTTCCATACAATTCTTGGTTGTGCTCAAAATATTATTGAACAAGTTTTATCACCCTATACTCTATCTGAAAGTCACTTTTATTGAACCAATGAATTGTAATTGCATAACAAAAAAAAGAAAAAAAAGCCAAAATACTAATCCAGTCATTTTCTCCCAAGTTGGTGGTGGTATTCCACAATTATTTAGATAAAAATCAGTTGCTTCTGCTGGTATCTAACATGACAATTTTTCAATATCTTAAATTTTCTTCCCTTTGATAGCGCGTGTCATTTATAAGCTTCTTTATTGACAACACGATTCTTGACAAGTTTGAAAAATTTTGAAACATAATCCATCAATTGATCATAAGTCGTCACGTAATCTGCCGTCAGTACCGTTTTGGTAAGTTTTAGTAAGTTACCAATTTCAACACCACAATAACAAAAAACGCTTCTTCAATCCACTCCTCCTAATTCATTTTATTTCTGTTCTTTCCTTCATCTCTTCTGCCTAATCTTCTGACGTCTTGAAAATTTTACTGTTTCAATACGTTCATCATCAATAGAAATTAATTCTACAAACCATACAAAGTAATTGTTTAAAGCAAAACGTTCGGTTTACTTGCTAGAAAACTCGCTTGGCTCTCTCCCAATTAATAAAAAATATCTAAAATTAAAAATTACTAAACATATAAACTAAAAATGTTAGTAATGCAGGTCCAGCTAGCATATTGTAACATAATTAACAATTCAGCAACACTAAACCATTGTTCAACAGTAATTGTTTCCATATTACACACTGAATTTTGTAAAGCCTGGCCTTGTCAATAGATTACGAATAAAATTGTTTGGTGATTTTAAACCATTTGCTATTAGTTTAAAAAATTTAAAATTTCCGTTATAAAATCATTTATAGCACATACAAAAAATCATTTTATTTATGTTTTGACAATTTTCGTTTGGCAACACTCTAACTAATTAAATTTAATTCACGTTGCAAAACATAAAACACTATTTAAAAAAGAACAATGTCCAGCTTGTTTTTGAAACTGAACACTTATACGATACTGGATAGCAATGTATTGTTTCCACAAAAACAACATTTTAAAAATTCTGTATCACCCTCAATGTTGGCTCGCTGTGTACATAACTTATTCATAAATGGTTTTGGTAACATCCAAGAATTTAATATCGAAAATACTCAACTAAATCCGGGAAATATCGTGCATGTTCTAATTACAAAAGTGAACTAAACACCAGTTGATTTATGGATAGAATATGTAATGATGTTTTTTAGAAACGAAGCGGCCTAAATTATTAAATAAATAAAACCATATATTTTTTAAAGGTGTTTAGGTATACAGCGCACGCTTGCAAAGAGGGACCAGAAGTTTAATAATATGTGAGAATTAGTAACCGCCTGATTTTCCCTTCTTCTATAAGAATTCTAAAACTACATGAACTACGTGCTTCGGTTGAAAAGTACACCAAGTGCAACGGATGCTGCATTATCAAGCAGATCACAATTCCTCTTGGTCGAAGGATCGTCCACGAGGTATTTTCATTCTGCTGCTTTCAAACGCAATTAAAGCAAATTTACACGTCATTGTGGAATGGTCAGCATTATTGCGATTACGATCAGGGAAATTACAAACATTGCACCAGCGCTCATTAAACGATGTTAGCATATATATTAAGTAAATTGGGGAAAATTAACATTTTCGAAAGAGATAATTACCCGCATGTTTAGAGGGAAATTTTTAAAGACTCCAAATTTGTTGATTATTTAAATTTAGAACTGCTCTGTAAATTTAAATATACTATTAAATTATTTAAATGTACTAATATATGTATAGTTAGTTACCTTCCCACACTGAGTAAAATACCTGTGTAATGAACTTGTTGTAAAGGAGTATTTTTACTTTTTCGCACTGGGTGATAACGGTAGAAGACCTTTAGAGCGTTGGCCGTATTTCAGTATTAACTAAAGTAATAATTACTTGGCGTATAAATCACAAAGATTTGGTGGCACAATGGCAGCAGGCGTACAAGAAGGCGCGCTAACACGCGTTACATATCATAAAGCTACGTTGCAGTTGACAGGCTGGATAGCTTAGTGGTTAGGCGGCTGCTATAAGCAGGAGGTGCTGATTTATAGATGATTCTCATTAATTGGAACTCCCACAGATCACTCCACCACTTACCACCTCATTACTTTCTCAGTACACATGTGCTTTGTCAGCTGGTTCTCAAATTTCTTATCTAGAAGTTACCTGAAAGAAAAGAAAAAGTGGTTAAGTATGGGAAAGAACGCTACCATTTTAGCTGTAGAATAAAAGATGAATTTCAAGTTAGTGAGAGTACGGAAAGTTCGCGGAAAGACGTCGTGCTGGAAAACTTGATTAGCTATTGGATAATGATTTGCGCTATTACTTGTTCAAGACCACCAATACATCATTTTCGTAAATGCTCGTAAACTTAGTAGTTAAAACAAACTGTCACTGTACTATTTTAAAATAAAATATAAAAAAAAATTGACGTACAACTAAACAAACAAATCATTGACAATTAAATTATATTCCCAATTGTGAATTATGTAGCACAAAGTAATAACTAGTTTTGAGTTAAAACCAAATCGTTAATTTTACTACTCTGTAATTAGAAATTTCTGACAATTTATATTAAATTCAATTAAATATGTACATTTCCAATATTATTCAACAATAGCAATTAAATGTTTATTTGATGTTTGTTATTACAAAATAAACAAATTATAAAAGTATTGGTCACTCATTATCAAGATTTGCTCCGAATCAAATCAATACGGACGCTTAGAAATCCGTCATTTAGTATAATAAAACGTGATGATAAATTTAATTTAATAAAGAAATATTTAAATAACTGTAAGTAATTCCTTACGACGTCAAGTCTATTCAAGAAGTTTCAAGACAGTTTCAAAAAAAATTCAAAAAAATGAATATCTTCACAAATTTCTCAGTATACTTTCAACCTAAAAACTTGTTGAAAAAGTCCTTCTTAACAAATATATACCAACTTAAAGTATAAGAGCCTTTTGAAAATTTACCCTTAAAAATCAAGCTTACAAGCTTTTTCAGTAATTTTTTTAATAGTTTTGACTATTTACTATACTGACTATACTGGAGAAGTCTTGGTATTTTCGGTATTTTTTTGTTATTTTTTTATACATAACTGTTTTATATTTAAATTTCAGATCATGTCAAACTTTGTCCTAAAAAACGTTTAAAATAATAGCATTAAATGAACCGATAATAATAAAAAAAAACTGGAATTTAGAAGTCCCCTTTTTTTATAAACTAATCGGATTCGTAAAAATGTCTAAAATTTTTATCCTATAAATGTTTTTATTTAATCTAGAAATTTCCTGCTTTACTGTTTTATTTTTATTACATTTACTAAGCAAATGTAAAGAAATCATATCAATTTTAGAGCTTCAAAGTATGAAGACAAAATCTAATAATAAAATTTCCTAATCATTTACGATTAAACTAGTTAACTCACAAATTAAAAATAAACATTCTTAGCTACATGCATGCAAAATTGAAAGCTTAACCATTTTTGACTAAATCATTTAATCAATAATTCAAACAAAAATGTATTTTTTAGCCAACTCTACACTTTGAACTTAATCATTTCAAAAGCGTTAATTATCCTGAATTTAAAAAAAAAAGAAAACTTCAAAATCAGCGTCAACTTTGAAAGGAATATAAAATAAGCAGTGCGCAAAGTTATAAATTTCCGAACCATTAAGCAAATTGTGCGTCGAATTTGCGCTCGCATTGCACATCTGTTATTTTTCTGAAGGTAATCGCATCAATAATGAAATTTTAAACGTTCAATACTCTGATAGTTGGCTCTCAATTTACTGTATTATGTCATTGCGCTGGCAGTGAATTTCGAAGGTGATTTTTTAGATCGTCCACTTTTACTAAAAAAAAATCAGAGGTTTTTCAAAATTCGTTATTTACACCCTCAGTAATTATTGCTATTGCCATAAAAAACACCGAAACAACGTAGACGACTCTTGATGCTTTGAATAAAATATTATCTTACCCAACGCAAACTGCGACAAAGTGACAATTTTCGGAAAAAGTCAACTTCACGCCGTCATGAGGATGAAAATTAAAATAGAAAAATAAATCGATTTAGCTGGCGAGCTTAGAACGTTTGAAGATTAAAAGTATAAAGTAAATTAAAGCGATGGTGTTGTCAAAATTTAATAAAAGTAAAAATCAAAGTTCATATTTCTTGCCGAGACCGAACTGGATGCTGTCTTAAAGCATGATGTTGCACAGAAGGTAAATAAAAATGCAACATATTTTCTGTAGTACGATGTTTGTTCTCTTTGTAATCACTTAGTTGAGTTCACTGTTATGTAATTACTCAAAGAGCGCACTTTCAGTTATTCTTCAAGACACTTACGCCGGATAAAATCAATATTAGAATCTTGGCACAGTGCAGTGCCAAGTGTTTGCATTGACGTAACGTGGGAGTGGTTATGTATGCATTTTTAAAACAGTTAAATAGGTGTGATTGGCACGAAGAGATTCAGTGGTTTCCCGACATCATCCTTTGCTGACAACGCAGATAATAAGATGCTATTGATGATGAAAAGGGTTCCTCTGAACGTTATCTTAGTGGAAAATTGGACTCTACGTCAGACATTGGTGTTGAAAAGTATTTCTAGAAAAAGCACTTTGATTTGTTCAGCTGCTTCCATGTAGTAACAATTGCTACATTAAATGTACTTTTCTAAAGTTTGTATCGATAGCTAATTGTAGAGATGTTTACCGTCGCAGAAACGTTTCAAGTTTCCACGTTCCTTTCAATATGAGAAAAGAAAAAAGACGTCGGAAATGAAATTTATAAAATTCTACTTTAGTTATTATTATAACACCAAATCCGATCTGGGATTTAATCTTCCCATGTGAATATTTCCACTGAGATCGCACTTTCCCTTTTTAAGATTTCCCGAAGAAGAATTAGTCGGTGAAGTGTGGAGGCGGTTATTTCATCTGGGAGCAATCGGCGAAGCGGAATCAGCAATCGGAATAAAAAGGAGGGCTCGACATTCATATGCAAAATCAATATTTTTCAGTTGTGGAGAATAATAAAGGCTATAAGCAGTGCGAAGTGCTGCCAAACCATGATAAAACCTGACAGTTCCCTTGCCAATCACGACGGCGTATTCAATCTCCGGTAACTAGATTTTACGAACGGCAACCCTTGTCGGTCCACCCTGTGTGCTCACTCTAGGATTTATGAAAAATTAAAGAGGTAAACCCATTATAAAGTCAACTTGAAATTCATAGATGGAAATTGAATATGATTTACAATAAAGCAGATGATATTTTCATGTTTTGCGTTCATACAGATGCGGATGAGTGTATTTCAATGGACGAAGGAATTGGGTTGAGATGAGCTATGGTGCAGTTGATTTACCTTACACGGAGATAGTACTGCTGGTTTGAGCGCAAACCGGAATACATTTTAATAAATAATGCCCTCATGTATACCAGAACTAAAGCGACGACGTAATTTTATCTTACTTTCTATGCACCTGTGTTAACGCATTAAAATGTCCACAATGGAAATTAGAGGCGATATAAACTATGTTTCTTAGTTATCTGTTGGTACAAAAGTTTTAATTACACCATATTTATTTACTTCTATTTGTTTGAAAAGTTTCTTATATAAATAGAGCTAAATTAAGACATCTTGCGTCTTTAAAACACCACACAACACAGATTTATTTGCTTTTTGTCAGTTGTGTATACGTTTTCTTCCATGGATGCACATATTACATGGACTTTCTATTTTCGAAAATATATTTTACGTCGACAAGATTGGATATTCGAATCTTCAAGCTTAGTGTGGCATCGACTTCTGGTAACCTTAACGCATTACTAGATTACGAAAGCTTTCTCTGACTAGTTTAAGAAATTAGTATTAACTGGTGTTTTATTTACTTAACGTTTGTTATGTTAAGTAAATAACATACATAACATAAACAAATTCAAAGTATAATAATGATTTTTTAAATTTATTTTCAGATTTGACAAAAAGAGTTGGAATTAGGTTTGAAAAATCATGTACAATAATGTTCATTGATTAGCACAGAAAAATAAAATAAAACAACACATCTTTCTAAAACAGGCTGTCTTTGAGAACCTGATCAATGCATAAAGAGGATATCAAAAAATGATCCTTACAAATCATCTTACAAGAAGAAAATTTTTGGAACCTACCAATTTAACTGATCGTACAGTACGAAATTGATTTTGTGACTGCCAAAACAAGTAGCGGTGAAGAAACCTTGTTTCCAAAAATTTTTAGAAGATCAAAATAAAGTTCTGAAAAAAGCATCAATCTTAATATCCCGAAAAATGACACAAATCCTACTACTGTGGAACGACGAAAGTAAATTTAAAATTTTTGGTTCAGATGGTTGACAATATATTAGGTGTCTTGTAAGAAAAATAGCCTTGTGATCCTACAACCCTTTTGTCTACATTGTTGTTGATAGAATAGCTAATAAAGTATTTAATTTGTTGTGACCAGTATGAATGAATGAATAGGTTTTTCCTCCAATAATTTTCCAAATCCACAGTGGACATGAAAATATCTTAATCAACTCTAGCTCTCTTACAATTAGAAAGCATAATAAAAAAGCTTGATATAACAGCTCCCATTTTTAACGTGTCCAAAAAGGTGCTACATATTTTTAAAGCAGCAAGTGAATAATTATGTTTTGACATCTTCAGAGCGACTAAAATGAATTTCGAGTCATCAGTCGAAGTATCTCACAATTTTAAGACAAATTAATTGAAGCTTCTAGCATAAAAATGTGCCCAGAATAGCATTTAAAAAACGATAAAACTAAATCTAAGAGTTTATATTTTTAGAAACAGTTACAGAAAACAAACAAAATATAGAATTGTGGTCCAAAGTTATTACATATTTTAATATAATTCATTGTACGATATCTGTGCTGAGAGGTCGTGGTCTTAAAAAATAATGGTACATTCATTTAAGCGGCTTCATTAAACGAATAAGTTTCTATTTTGATCTCAGAATGCAAAAGTTTATTAACTACTTACAATTAGTTATTGGTTTTGTATAGATAACTCGACTGTGCGCTGAAAATTAATGATTTTGATTCTTGGGTTTACTATTTATATTAATGGCGTCCAATTGGTCTCGTTGAATCTGAAAATGTATAGGTGTTATCGAACAAGGGTGGTCGAGTGCAAATCTGGCGGTATTGATGACTTCGCCGATCACAGTTCGAATGCAATATGACGGTGTCACGACCAGATGACGGTTCAAGTTGGAAAGGGGACCAGTAACCGCGACCCTGGCTTTGTCTCTATTCAAAATTTCTGAAACTTATATTCAAAACCCATTTTATACTTAAACCCCTTTATTTGAAATTAATCATTTTGTTAAATAGATTAACCAAAGCTCTTAGGTGATTGCCTACGGCTACAATGTTTGCTGAACTTTTGCAATGTTGGCGTCCTCGTCAGACGAAACAACAATTTTAGATATAATCAAGGTAGATCGTCTTTCTGTTTGGTCAAATGGTTTTCTTTATCGTAACTTTCCTCACTGAAGTTAAATGTAGCTGGCAGGTGTAAAATGTGCAAAGCTCGTAAAAAATGTAAATTCTCAGTAAAAATCCTTTAATTAGGCAAATAATCAAGCTCCCCTCGTTTGTTTTGGTCGCGGCGAAGCAGGAGTTGGCAATTACTGAAAACCAAATAAAAAACCAAATGAAATTACGTAACAATGGACTACCACTACCAGGGTATCCTCACTTTCTACGAACAAAACATCTGTATCACAAAAGCTCTAATCGTGTTAACTGATACTGCAGCGGGAATGCTCCAGTTGACTCACTCAATCTAACATTTTTCGATATTCTATTTGCCTTATTGTCGATGGAATAGAATCTGACCTGCGGTATATTTGAAACATAATACGGCGTTCTTCTTCAAGTAGTTTCTAACAGATTGAAAGCATTTTCCATAATTGAAACGACAAGAAGCAGATTGGAAGACAGATTTTTATCTTAAATGCCCCTAAACGCCTCAACAGAGGTGTAATCTGAACGACACCGCATCGAGCAAGAAAAAAAAAAAAAACAAATGTGACCATCAAGCTGAGTTTTAGTACGAAACGCCGAATATGTTAAAACTCGAATGAATGTTTGATAAATGTGTTCTATAAACATTTAATAAATGCTACCGTGTTTTGGGAAATTGAAGTGTCATTTATCAAAATTATATCACCGATATTTCCAGCAAATGCGGGGAAATGTTATATGCTGCAATGTGATATCAATTACGAAGAGGTTTTCATAATAATAATAATAACTCACGTTAATTGTTTCGAAATAAGCGCATGACGTTTCAGTATGACGTCCGTCTAAATTGTTTTACATAAATTTTGCTAAAACAATAGCAATTATTGTAGGTATTAATTCATCATTACATTGTAAGCAATCAATATATCCGAGCATAAATTACAACCTAAATTGATTATTGACAGATTTAAACAGTAATTTATTGAACAAGAAATTTATTCTTGGCACAATATCACCGAGCAATAAATTAAAAAGTACACTTGACAGTTTTTCAATGAGTCTTTTAAATCCACTACAGAACAGGTTGAAGTTGAAATTACAAGAAATGTCACGTTTACGGTAAAGAAAATTAGATTTCCGAAGTTATTAGACTGACGATCATGTGTCATGCGAAGTAAAATGCTGTATTATGAGCAGGTGTTTGCAATTTTAGAAATCATTTTAAAATTGTCCAATGTGTACGTAATTATTTGACATTTATTACATGGTGCACGATTATTTTATTAAGACATGATACCTGAAAGTTCGATTTTGCTCTTGGCACTTCTAACTAGAACACTCCGCAAACAAAACTTTTTAAATTATTTTGTGAAAAAATATTATTTTGCTCGCGGTTAAAATTATGCTCTCTTACGTGTCGGTTGTTGTTGACAGTCTGAAGTTTGCTGGAAGTTTTCAGCAAAAAATCTTTTGTATGTAAAAATAGTGTTACGGATGTCACATTCTATTTGATTTCAGTAAGAATGTCTCGAATTCAATGCGTACCACATATGGCGCAATAAATTCAATAAATAAATACGTATTTGTAATTCCGGTCTGCACCCCTAAAATCAACCAGCGAAACTAACTATATTGTCAGGCCACCTGTCCCAGTGACAGTTACTAGAAGTGACACTCCCTTTTAAAAGTACCCCCTACAACGTCCTAAGCCTTCAAATAAAGTTTTAACCGCACGTTCCCAAATTAGTGCTGAAAGACTAGCTGAAAGGCTATCAGGAAGCAGTTTTATATTTATCTGGGATCAAAAGATTGAACTAGTGGTTATTTAGCTATTTTCAAATTTTCTTAAGAAAAGAAAATCTAACTGCACATTAGGCAAGTACACGAATTAGGTTTAAATAATATAAAAAAAACGACCCCACTTGTTTATGTTATGAAAACATTCTCAATGTTTTGCATAAAGCTCGCTAAGTCGATTTATTCAGTTTTTAGTATTGAAGCAGTAGTTTTGCGACATGATGCACATATCTACATAAAGATACAGTTGCATGCAAAAAATTTCCATAACAAGAGTAAAGTGACTATTCGCGAAAAACGACATAGGTAGCAAAAGTTATAGCTTGCTCTTTGGGTTATTTTATAATATTTATCCCTTAGAAAAAACTTTTTAGTCAGTTTGTTTTTGAACATTTAATGTTATTGTTAATCTGATGCGTCTTAGTTTGATTTAGTTATCAGTTGCTGCACCATGTGA
Source organism: Cynaeus angustus (assembly GCA_030157275.1). Lineage (NCBI taxonomy): Eukaryota > Metazoa > Arthropoda > Insecta > Coleoptera > Tenebrionidae > Cynaeus > Cynaeus angustus. The sequence continues at coordinate 21,283,670 of CM058058.1, forward strand.
TTACAAAAAATAACAATGGATTGTTTTCCGATTTATTTGCACGATCAATATCTATTAAATATTGACTGTTTTTCCTATATGTATATATGTATATTTGTATAATATATGTGTATTTATACAGTTATTTTGAAATGTGTGTATAAAATGATCATGGTGATTACGAATGATGAGTGGAGTTTATAGACACAAAAGCCACAAAAATATTTAATTGAAGTCTAACGTAATTGCAAAATGTGATGGTTGTTTATTGAGCAGTTTCCTTGAATTTTAATTAAACTTTGCAATTACAATTATTCTAAATTTATCTACTGTAGGTACACAGTGTCCCAGAACGTTCACACTTAATTTTAATTGGTAAAATCGATGACGATTGGTGCTGTGCGGAGTTTTGAGAAAGCAACCATTTTAAGATTACAAGCGATTAAAGTTTAAGTAAAATTGAATTAAATTTAAGTACTAAATTAAATTAGAGTTCTATTAACCCAGTAATGTGTTTAAAATTTGTCCTAAGACGTGATCGAACCTAATTTTGACGTGTTTTGAAGTTTAACAAAAAATCTACTGCTTTTTTTAAGTGGACTAAATAAATTTGTATTTTTACATCAGCTAGCAATTAGCTACTTGGATAAATAATTTTTAAAATTCATTGATGGCAACTTATTTATTATTTTTTTATTTTCATATAAAATCGGTACAAAGAATCTTCTTAGAAAATCTGTAAACAAAAACAACAGTACCAAATTGGTTTTATCGATCTCTAAAATCATTATTTCAATGGTTTGTGAAACAAAACTACTAAGTCTTAAAAGTGTAATATTAGCTTTTATACTTGTTTTAATCCAAGATGTAGTAGTTTTTTTCAAGATTCTTCTCATTTGTTTATCCTTTTTAAATATTCTAGCCACTGAAGTCTTCTCGTTTTTATTAAGTTACTTATAATTGAGTCTTTAAACAGATCATTTAATTATATGTCCGGTCTTCTCTCTGATCTCAATTCTGTTTGTCATCCTTCGAAGATTTTTCTCAGAATATCTTCCTTATTTAAGTTATATATAATATATAATATTGTTAAATAATAAGTTTTTCTTTTTTTTTAGTAGGTTTTCTAAAAGACATATTTTTGACATTCTTCTTTTGATGGTTGTGCATCCTTATATATTTCTATCCTAAGCAGCTTTTCTTTTTAATTTATTTCTCGCATTCCTCGTCTTGTTCTTTAATTTCTGTTATTATTTGTTTTATTTTTTTCCATTTTTTATACTTTTTGCTCAACTAAGTTTTTGTCTATTGAAGACTTCTTCTAAGTCTCTTAAAATAGACCACGGCTTGTTTTATTTGTAATAGACTGCTTTGTAAGAGACCATACTTGATAGAGCAAAAGGAACTTCAATTTTCTTGCAGAATTGAGTACCAGTGACTGCCTAAAGACGAATTTTAATGTTTAGCTCTTTGTCGTTTCCTCTGAAATAAATGCAACCACTATGAAACAGTAACAAAATGATAAACCGACGTTGATGTTCTCCCGAAAATTATCATTTTGTCGTCTATGGACGCAAAGTAAACATTTGCGCGTGACAAGATAGTATTCCATTCAACACGGCATCAAAATCTTAAAGGAAAAGTTTCGATCTTAAAAGAGCTTTTGTGTTGTTCTATGGCTCCTGATGATCCCAGTAACAATTGGCAAGCAAACCAATTCTAGGTTTTGAGAAAAAGAAAGACTGAGAATTTCTTGTAATATTTTACAATTAAGTCGACCGTGAAGCATCATGCGTGCATACTGAGTGCAACGTGGAATTTCTGTACCCAGAACTTAAGGCTTTATTACATGAATAGCTGTTTATTATTCGTGAGAGTAAAACATGTGAAATATGACCCTGCATTGCCGGAAAGTAAAAGCGGAAAAACTATTTGTTTTGTTTAATTCTATGATATGCTAAACTATTTTATTTGAACGTTACAATTTTTTTGGAAGATTAAAATTCGAAACAACTGGTAATTTTTAGTTTGAATTGATATTGTTTACAAAAATGGTTGTTAATAAAGTAGTATGCAAATCACATTTTATTCTCGAGATAATATTTAATCTCGCAGTAGAAATGAAACACTGTCCGTTTCGATATGGTTTTACAATTTAAAGTGTAAAAAATATACTAAAAATAATGTTTCACAAAAATCAAATGAGAAAGTAACATATATTTATTTAACCTTGAAAAATAGCTAATACTAAACTATTACATATTCACGGACTTAAGAATTAACAGAAAGTATGTTTATTAGGACTTTTTGATATTGGCACACGCTCATCATAATTGACAACACACATATTGGAAATTTTCATTGATGATTGCCATGCGTGTCTTAACGTCTTCGATGTTTTTTTCAGTTATTGCAACTAAAAGTCCCCGCGAGTTCAAAAGCTAGTGTATACCCTCGAGAGAAATTGCCATTTTTCCCCTTTGTGCTTTGAAGCTCAGGGCTTTTCACCCTTTGGTTACAAATTGCACCTCAAAAAAACGTACATTTTCCTCCCCCATACGTATAATGTTTCGAAAATTAAAAATCGACTTTACTTAAATGACAATAGTTCGTTACATTTTTATAAAACAACTATTTTATTACGATTATTTGTACTTTTTTGCTGTGATAAACAGTTAATAAATTCGATAAATTCTGTTGAAAATGCTTGTTATAATAAACCCACTTTGTAAAGACTTTTTTACGTCATCAGATAACATCAATCTTTTCTCAAGATTTTTTTTCGCTCTAAACTCTAAATAAATGGGAAGAACACAATATTTTTGATATAATGTATTTTAGTACAACGAAAAAGCTTTGTAGACTCCAAAGCATTTTGTGTCGAGAGAAACTTGACGCCGAAGTTGAACAGAGCAATTTTTTGTTGTTGAACTTTACTCGACAAAAAGCCCAAACGCAAGTAAAATTATTTTGCTAAGTTTCAAGTTTAAAACGCCACGGTGTTCATAGTGTTATTTGATAAGCTAAGTTTTTGGTACTTCTTATAAACAGAATATTTCTCAGATTAATCATAAACGTGCTTCTATTTGTTTGGTATATTAAATTACATTTCTTTGTTGTACTCGTATTTATCATGTCAATACAATATCTGAATTTTTGGGTTACATTCATCAACAGAGTTCTAATTTTCTCCTCTTTAAAGATTTGAATACAGAACAATATTGCATCGATGGAAATCTACTGTTACACGTAGTTGAAATATGGCATCATCTTAAAAAAATCAATTTCATCAGTGGCAAATAGGCAAAAACCGAAAATCGGGAACGCCTCTAGAAAGTTTGAAAGCTATCGTGCTTTCGCAGATTGTTCGTGTGCATGTTGCCAACGGAGACAAGCCATCTATACTTTATGACTTTGGAGGGAGCTTCCGTTGCTGCCTTATTGTGATCGTAAGTTAAAATAGCGCCACCCCCATCAACACAGTTGTGTTTGATCTGACGTCACTAGCTGTGAATTACACGCTCTGTTAGTGTACGGTCGGTTTATTAACAGACACGTCATTCCTTTATCATCTTTTACTATAAGGGTGACGCGAATGTCATTGGTCTGCCATTCATTAATTTTACATCAACCATATATGTTTATACCCTAAGAAATTTCCACATTTATGCGTATACGATAAGTCGTAAAAAAGACGAGCCCCGAAATCCAATTATGTTTGTGATACACAACAGACTACATCATCAAGTTAGATAAACTTAATAGCTGGGTCATAGACTAAGTGGCTTTAGCGGAAGGATCGCTATGCATCCTACAATGCATTTGCAAAATTGAATAGAGTACCAACTACATCATTCTGTAATGATCTGTCTGTTTGCTTTAACCGCATCACGACGCTTTAGTTTAGACCAGACAGTGCGGCAGTTTAGCACGTTTAAACTAAACTTAAAGACGAGATTGTTTTAACGCAAAGTCGACGTCGCAAGGAGTATTTGAAATACGCCTTTCTCTACCAAGTATTCTACATGCTTATTTATATAACCACTAAATTTGCAAAAGCAATTTACATGAAACTAAATACTGCCTTAAAGATTACTTTACAACTTCGTTTTTCAGGAGAACTGTCAACGACTGAATTTAACTTCTACGTGCAGAAATTTTTCACGTCTGTAGTCTGTAGGTATTTGGAAATCAAAGCACCAAGTTAAAATTCGATCAATTTATTTTCTATTATACAAATCCGTGCACGCTTATAACATAACTCTGAATAAATTCAATTTATGACAAAAATTATTTTCGTCGTATCTTTTTAAATGCGAAAAAATGGATACATATTCGTTGATTTTTACATATTTACTTTTATTCTGCATATTATTTACAATTTAAGCATAGGAACTTCTCATAAATATGTACTACAGTTCTGATCAAAACAGAGAATCGTCCCATTGAAAAATCTGAAAGCAAGATGGCATCGAAAAATAATTGCTGTAAGAATCAAGTCAGAACAAAAAGATATAAATGAAGCAATTTTGACCATGTACTGACATAAATATATAAATGACGTAGAGGTTCCACAAAATCAGAATCATTAAAAGAATACAAAAGGTATCTACCCAAAAATTAGACGATCTACAGAATACTAAAATTTTAGAAAAAACAAAGAATTTAATATTCGCATTATTGTAAAAAAGCAAAAAATTTTAAAAACAAAAGAATTCAAGCAATTCAAATTAATAAAAACATTTGCAACTTCCCATAGTTTCGATAAAATTCAGATATTATGAAAACTGAGAATCGAGAATTTTAAAAAAATATATATATATTCTGAAGCATCCAAAAAGTAAGAATACTCTAAAAGTTATAAGGATACAACAAATACAAAAAAAACTTAAGCAACCCATAAATCCAAATTAAAAGTCATTTTAGAAATTGAAAAAATTTACAAATAAAAATTTGTGAAATTTACATAAATAAAGTAAGATTCTAGGCCAAAAAGAATCCAAAGCATTCAAAATGTTCAAAAAATAATTTAAGATTTAAAAAAATTCAAAAGTACAAAACCCTAAAAAATTAGAAATTTGAAGAATATCTACAAAAAAACCTAAGGGATGTAAAGAATTCAACAAATCAAAAGACTACAACAGGTCCAAAAATTATATACGAAGTTTGATAAAAAAATTTAACACTTACGTACCAACAATTTAAAATCATTTCCGAAAAAAAAAAGAAAACCATTGATCTAATAATTGTAGTGAAGGGTAGTGAGAGAACTTACGTATTGCTTAATCCTACAAGGAATGTAAAAGGAATGTTGGTTCGGGAAGTACAGTTCGAAAGTACAAAAACTAAACAGTGTCATTTTACAAAAATTCAAAGAATCATCATTTACAAATTAACAAATTAACAAAGAAGACACAAATCCAGGAAATCTGGTAAGAATTCAATAAATCTATAGAATATCAAATCTTTAGCAATAAAAAGGTAAAAACCAATTTCAAAAAATGCGTCCAATGTAATTGATTTGTATACAATTTGAACAGTTTAAACAAGGTAGCGTAGGTATATAAAAAAATAAAAAAATAAAAAAATACAATTCCAAACAGTTCAAGAATTTGAAAAGTGAAAAAAAAAACTAAAAACCCAATTATTTTTGTACGTTATTTAAATGACTTCAGAAGAATACCAATATTAGTCCAAGAATATGAGCACAATATTTATTTCTTTTTGTAGATTAAAATTTTCAGCATTCTAATTTATATGTATTGAAACATTGTAAGAAATATAAAGAATGTAATGTAAAAGATTTCAAAACATTTTAGATATCCTGAAAAATTTAGAAAATATCTGAAATCTTTAAAAAAAATTATAACGGTTAGATTTGAGGAAGAATAAATCTGGGTTCCAAAAGTTAGAGTTCTGAGGTGTCATTCAAACATCAAATATCAACTGTATTTCATAAAGTTAAATTAAATCTTCCGAGCAGGTCACCGGCACATTATCTTAAAAACTACTAAGTATACCAAATCTAATTCAAAAAATCGAAAAAATCTAGAAAATCAGAAAAATTAGAACAGCTTAAAGGGTTAAAAAATATATTGAAAGAAAAATTGTAATAATTTAATGGTTGTGCAAATTTTCTTGAATATAAACCGTTCTTTAGTCTTGACGATTGCTGATTGTACAGCCTACCAGCTATCACCTGATCGAATTAGGACGCTCTAGAAAACGAAGCTGAAAGCTCAGTCTGGCAAATAACTGATATGAAATAATCTTTATTTGTTCAGATTTTTCTATAAGATGTATTATATTAAAACACAAACATGTCAATAAATGGCAATCTCAGGCTGCTACATTCCTTCTTAATATCATAGTGTATGTTTGTTTTATAATTTTTATGAAACATTGTGACCATGAAACATGTAATTTTTAAATCAGAAACTAAAACTGTTAAAAAAATCTTTTACATAAAAAGATAACTTGGATACATAAAAATTTATTATGAACCCACGTTGACTAATTTAAATGACAAGAATTGTTGACGACGCTGTGCAGCAATAAGAGGAAGGCAAAACATAAAGTGTTGCTAAATCATTAAAACGGCTGATTGTTAGCAAATTTTGAAGAAAGCCAGTGCCGCGACATGTTAATGATGTCAGTTGGAATCGTAATTTCCTTTAAACTTCAAAGTAATGACATCTAAATTGTAACTTTATGAACACAGTGTATTTTATTTAATAACTGTGGTTTGAAATTTCTGTGTGCACATGTCATATTTTAACTAAACTAATGTGTTGCTACTAGTTTGGAACCATCAAACAGTAAACAGTAAAACTCAGCTTGTTCATAAAAACAATCACTTCGCTACTCTTTTGGTGACAAATTTAAATTAATTAAAAATTATTTCTGAACACCAGATCCAACTTTGCAAAATAAATGTTCTACGCTTGTGGTTGCTTGTTAAAGCCAGTGCTGGGTTCGACACGTACACAAAACACTAAAACAGACATAGGAGAAACTTTGGAGATGCTCAACTCAATCTGCACAGCCAATTTTCTAGCAGTGATACCAGTATTTCCATGAATAACATACATTTATGTTGGTCGACTAATTAAACAAGTCTTACTAGTCTCCGGCGGCTATTTCCCCTCTCTGGATTTGCTGCACTACTCCATTTCTCATTTATGAAGCATGAAATTGTGTAAGTTGTATCATTTATTTTATTCGTACCGCCACAAATAGTATTAAAAGTTTCATCAGACGTAACACAGTTTTTTAAAGAATATTTTTGCAGGAAGGGAGATTACGACAGCTGTCATAAAACTTCCCCTCAGACACACCCCTGCACGTGTCTCAACAATAAAACACTGAAATTATAAGCCATGCTTCGTAAAAATAAGGTGCAACATATTGCCTATTATGAATTATAGTTTTTTCGTCTGTGTGGTAACGCACCGGGATCTTTTGTTATGAATTACAGAATTGTGGAAAATCAACAAAGGGAAGTGAAATGGCTTTAATTCGATAAGTTTGCATTCAGATCCAGAGACTGATTTCTGACTCACAATACAAATAATTAGCTACCATGATGTAAAGTACTGATAAATTGACGATTACGATAATAACTGTTAAGTTTAGACGTGTTTCGCTGTGCATGAGTTGAAATAACGTGATAAGAGCATATATCATAGTATGTCACTTATCCACACGACATTTTAACATCAATTTAGCTTGTTAAGTATAGAAGGACGCAGTGTTAACAAGGTACCGTACACGGAGCAAAGTAGAATTGAATTATGCATGGAAACAATTCTTCTTTTTCTTGTTTATCACATTCGATCGTCATAATTTCGACGACACATGCATGACAATAGGCAATTTTCTCAAATGTTTTTTCTGGATAAATAATTTATCGTGTGCACAGAAGCACGATATGGGATTTACCGGTATGGTTATTACTAATTTTAAAATCGTAATGTTTTTGAATCAATACTTCCACCAGAAGAGGAAGGTGTCGTGATATAGAAGCCACTAAACACATCTGCTGATTCATCCGGTCGCAGACTGTAATCTCACCCTCTACTCTTCCATTCATATGACACGCGCGCCCTTTTGTCAACGTGCTCTAATGGTGGGTTAGAACCCAACTACACGGTTCGGACCTTATTTTATGTTCCTAATATTGTTGGATATACCATTATAATACTTACGATCTCTCGTGACTGACAGTAGTAAATTGTGTTGCCGCCTTTTTTCACACCTCATAAAGTGCGAAGCTATTTCTGGTAATTAAAAATTCTAACATTTGCTTTAACCGACGAACCCTTTTTCAAACAATGTGACTAACAAACTTGATGGGTAATTTTTAAAATAGCCTGAATGTATGTGAATGTTGTTGTAGAAAACAAAAGATCTAAATTAGCAAACTAGGTCAGATTTACTACCAACTTATAGTTATAATCTGCTGCATATATTTGAAAATCAGCTCCCACGTACGTACTTAATTAGAAAAACCTAATAAAAATTTGTTGGGTTTAAGGCAGAGAACATTTATCAGCAATTTCTAATACTAAAGATATATTAGAAATTTTTCAGGGAGGCTCTTTCTTAGTAAAAACTCGTACTACCTAATACATTTGAAAGGTCTAGTGGAAAAGTACCTAAGGGTTCAATTCTTGAATCCATGGGGACAAAAACCTATAGGAATAATTCTCTATTTTGATATTTCAAAGAACTTAGGGAAACTATTCCTTTGAAAGTTCGAGTCACATTTGCAACTAAAACGATTATTGATTATTTCTAGAGAATAACTAATTTAACTCAAACCAGCAAAAAAATCACATTTTTAGAATACCTAACAAGCGTTCTAATAAAGATTGCTATTACTTTGACAAGCATGTGTAAAAGAAGTAGAAAATACATAACTTTAGTTATCGCACTGAAAAGTTAGTTACGGCATAGTTACGAAAGAAAATTTGCGTTCCACTCTACAGCTGAATCTATAACATTCTATTTTCAAGGTTGTTGGTCGAAAACTTTGGATAAAACATGAACTGAAGTGTTAAAAGTTAGTTTGAAACAATTTTTCTTTATTTAGTATTAAAAACATTGACATGTTCACAATTTTGAATGCTACGTGGTTGCTACGTTTTTTCTTTCTTTCTCAACAAATAGAGAATTTATTGGTGATAAAGATTTTTTTGAAGAGTAGACGTGTTGAAACCAAATTAATTTTTTGTTTATAATTTAATTGTCTTTTTGTGGCATAATATCTTTCTAGCTTTTTTTCCCTTAAACTCTTGAGCTTTTCTTGTGTCTATAATTTTTAATTTTTTTAATTTTTTTAAAATTTTTGGAATCTTTTCTCTCTATGGATTTGAATTTGTTTAACTTTTCTTATTTTTTGAAATTCTTGGTTTCTAGATCTCCTAAATTTTTGATATTGTCTGGATTTTGGTTTTCATTGGATTGTTCCAGTTTTATAGGTGCACCGTTTTCTAAATTTTTATTTTTTTCTAAATTTGTGTATTTTTTGTTTCTTAGAATACTTCTAAATCTTTTTACATTTATATTCTTCAAGTTTTTCTAAAAATTTTATTAAACTGTCGAGATTACTCGTCTTTGCATATTTTTGATATATTCTAGATTTTTTTATCTTTTAGTTTTTTGTCCTTTTTTTATTCCACATTAGATTGTCTTAGTCTTCTAGACTTTCTAGACTGCCTACATTGTTTTTATTTTTGTAGATTTCTTAGATTACTCCAATTTCCCTGGATTGTTGTATTTGTCATCTCTGCAATTTTTCTAGCTGTAGACATTTTGTTTTTTTTTTCTATGCTATATTATTTGAGTTTTTTATATTTCTAAGCTTTTCTATATTTTTAGGTTTTATATGATGATTTATATGATGCAATATGGACCATGTGTTATTTAATAGTTCTCAAAATAATAAACACTAACTAAAACTTGTGGCTGAATAAAAATAAACATTTTCAGAAGCTGGCCTGTGCTACGAAAACTGATTTATTATTGACGGCTGTTCTCAAACAAAGTAGTTTTATCAAACGTCGATGTTAGAAAATTTTTTTTTTAACTTTTGAAGAAATTTTTGATGAAGCTGCTGCAGCGTCGGTCAAAAGCAAATGTAGAATAAAATATCAACGTTTCAACCTGGCATAATATAGTATACAACAGTATAAATCCACATAAAATCTGCAAATAAAAATTTCCACGAAACAAAGGTTTTCGAAGCAGGTGTTAGATCTAACTAATAAAAACCCTTGCAAATTATTTATTATTAATATTATATGAAAAAGTTGTTGAATCCTGTGTGAAAAAAAATTATTTTTTTTATAAAACTTGCTGTTATGGAGAAATGGCTGAAAAACTATTTTTAAGATGAGGACCAAATTAGAGGGGTTTGCTCTGAGGAGCATACAATACGACTTGTACTCCTAACAGTTTTATAAATAAAATAAAAAAGTGTACATCATTAAATTTTCTAAAACTTTCATTAGTTTCACTTGTTCACATAATATTAATATTTTTTATAATTGTTCTTTTTGATTGATTAAATTTAATACCTAGTTAAAAAATCTCTTGGTCCTGAGAAAAGCAGGAAGTTTCGGATGACCAGCACAGAAGCCGCTCCTGAAAAAAAGCTCGTTTTCAAATTGCTAGCGTTGTCAGCTAACTCTGCCACACGACTCTATAGCCTACCTTTTTTTTGAGAAAAATCCAAGTGTCAAACCATGGAAGTCAAAAGTGCCTACATTAAAAAAATGCAGTGAAATAGGCAATAGCTGTTAAAAAAATTGTTGATTTCTGACAAGAATCGTTGATGCTTTTTATAAAAACTTAAACGAGTGCTAGTTTAGCTCGGAGCGAGTTGTATTCAGCGACGCAGTTCAATAAAACTAATAATTTTGGTTTATTTTACTATTCATCTAAAATTTGGAAATTAAATAAATAGTCCACAACACTGCAATGTTCACTGCGTTATATTACCATAGCGACCTTTGTTTTTATTTTCACAATTTTAATTATAGATTATTTTTTAATTTCAGTTTTTCTATTGTGGGTTAAACAATGAAATGAAGTATTCCCATTGTTGACAAGCTAAAAAAAGCAGCATCCATTCAATTTAATGTAAAGTTATTTTCTGAATATTGTTATATCCACATTTTAATATAAGAGATGAGGCGCATTCTTTTCAGGGCATCATATATATACATACTTAAATAATATTGAGAAAGTTAAATAAGTGATTCTAAAGTTACTAACAAAATTAGTAGACAATACTTTTACTTTTCTTACCGTATAAAACAAAGAAAAGTAGATGGAGAAAATAGTTTTGCACCGCACAGCCTACAACACTACTAGATAATCTGCTGACATTCGTTGATATTCTTGAAATCTGCAACCAAATAGATAACATTTTCCTGTTATTCATCGCTTGAATATAATAAATAATAACATTACTTGCTGCGTTACATGCCGTCAACAGTTGTTCTTTAAGAAGACTTTCCGTTTAAGTCTCTTGTTTTATCACACTTACACAAACAATTAATTCGAGATCATACTTTACTTTCAGGAATTTTAAACTGACTTTTAATAATATATTATTTCAGATCTGCAGGTGCCCGATAAAAAATTAAATGAATTTAAATACTTCAAAATGTACAGTTTGCCGACTAAACTATATGAATATTTTACTGAAAAAATGTTTTTCAAATCTTTTTTAATTTGCATTTATCTTCAACTGCCTTACTATTTTTATTCAGTAATAAATTATGTTTGACGTTATTTTAATTTGTTGTCTCAAAAATCAGAAAAACCTTCCTGTTGCCTAAAATTTATAACATTTTTTTGGGTTTCAACTTCCACTGAATTACCGAGGATCCAAAAGTCTTCCTATCAAGTGAGCCATGAAAGTAAAACGTATATCGTCTTATTAATTAATCTTGGTAATACTTTGAGATTTTGATCTTGTTTAGTCTGTCATTTTTGATTTATAGTGTTATAAGACGACATATGTTTTTACTTTCATGCTGCACTTGATAGAGAGACTTATGGATCGCTCGGTACTATCAATCTAATTAATTTCTCATCTTGTATATGAAGACCTTTCATTAATCTCAAGTTTGGATTTTACTTTGGAACTAAATTGTCTACCTATTTGGGTAATTTAACACTGAATGCTATTCGTTGCATCACACCACGATGCACCTGCAGCTTCAATTTCAGATTTTTTTATCGACCGCGTAATGTACTTCCAAAACCAATTTCAATAGCAGGTGTTCTATAACGTTAGGTGTAGACAGATAATTTCGCTACATTGTAAATCAGTCCAGTTTTGCGGCGACCGTTGCAATATAATTGCCTCTGTCCAACATCTCAATGATTATCAACGCTATATTGGAAGTGTGTTATGTATTTTACCTTGGGAGCCATTTCGACCGATTCGTGAGATAATAATATGAGAGTTCTAGTTTTTTGTTAGTCTCTTCATGAAGTCATTAAAGACAGCTGTACTAACAAGACGCCGTAAAAAGCACCCGCAAGGTTCGTGATCGTTTTTTATTGACCGGAATATCAGAAACTCACCTTAATATAGTTATTTAAAAAATACAATTTACTTAATGATGGGGTGAGCTTGATGGTCCGGAGGTAATGGATCTAATGACCTACTAGAGCCATGCTATCTCCCTCGTCAAATTATAAAAGTGAAAACCAGTTCTCTTCGAAAAATCATGTTAAAAATGACCACGGAAGCAATTTTCTTAAGGCGTGAGGCGAATACATACATATTTGGATCACTCATAGGATGTTCCGACAGTATTATCCGTTCTGTTATCGCTCATTAAAACATTTCGTTTTAGATAATCTGAAGTTGCAGATAAAGTTGTTTTGTAGAACACATCTAGTGCGCCAGTGTTTTAATTATATCGTATTATTTCTTTTTGGTGGGATGCAGTTTACTTTTGCAACAGAGTTATATTTATTTAAGTGCAGCCCTCACGGGAGTTTTTCATTGCTGATAAATTACTTTTGTTGGTATTAAAATTTTGCTGGAGTTTACGTATCTGAAGGGAATTATGAAAAATAACAACCTCAGTTGATAGAAGATTTTTAACGAGTTAATCTTATTAAGTTTGGGGAAATTACGAATATTCCGGAGGAAAACAGTAAGCGATAAAAATTTAATTAACAATTACGCCTTAGTTGAAGATTTAAATACTCAAATTAGTTACAATCTGCTTATTTATTCTGCCAGTTGCATTTGTAGTGCACTTGACGTGAAGGAAATTACTTTTAAGTCTTATCTCTTGTTCTGCAGAATGTTTGAAGCTTTCAAGAAAACTGTTTTAGGTAAGCAGAATTGTTGAGAATTTCTTTTTTTTTTATGTCGTAGCAAAGTGAACCACTTACTGATAAATTGTGTCGTATTATGAAAACATCGAATAAGTTAGGTTAAACTCCCAATATTTAATTTCATTTTGAAATAATCCAAACAAAAGCGCAGCATGTAAATACGATTTTTACAAAAAATAATGGCCAGATATTCCAATATCCAAGTCTGGTGTGGAAAAGCACCCTACGTTTTTCTTATAATAACCTCTCTAAATATTAAAGATTGTTTGCCTTTTGAACTAAAATCAATACCGAAAGCCAATGTTTGGCTACGAAAAGTATTTCCAAATCGAGTTTAGCTTATAACATATGCAACAAGAATTCCCAATTGTTTATCAATGCTGAAATAATAAACTTTTGGTTATGAAAAATTTCCATACAGCGAAA